>CM057461.1:34315000-35565000 GCA_030035585.1 Dugong dugon
AGCGGTTCCCCTACAAATATGAGCCCCGCACAGTGAAGAACATAAGGGACCCTCTGGAAATCTCCAGGGATGAGGTGGGTGGTATATTGGGAAGCACTTTGGGCAGGGAGGCAGGAGTCCTGAGTTCTCGATCTGGCATTGCCAATGACTTGCTTATGACTTGGGTGAGTCCCTCCCCTTCTCTGGGATTCTGTGAAGAGAGGGGGTTTGTCTAACTGACCTCCAACGGCCAGGAAGGCTGTAACAATCTTTGACTTTAGAACGTGCCTGGCACATAGTAGAGGCTCAAACAAGGGTTGCTGAATTAACTAGAAGAGTGCAGTCAGTGGAAGGATGGGGGAAATTGTATGCAGTGGGGCCTCCTCTTTGTTAAAGGTGAGATGGGAAGAGGCAGACCCCTCTAGATAGCCCAGTGGTTTTCTAGAGGCCCTTGGGAAGGACTTAGAGACATTCCTTACAGGCACTGTCAATTACAGAGGAGCCAAGTCTTTTCTAGGGATTAATTTCCAAACTCAGTGTGAAAGGCCCAAATCACAGAAAGTCAAATTGCTCTTGACAGTTCCTCAGAAGACGCCATGCTGGAGAGCCTCTGCTCTCAAGCAGTCCAACGAAACATTTATCCTTCAGCCACCTTTGGCTAAGGTGACCACCAGGGGAGGCTGTAGTGTGTATACACCATTGTAACTAACACCCTCCAAAAGATATAGAGTATTATCATCACCCTAGAAAGATCTCTATTATCCCTTTCCAGTCAGCCCTTCCCCCAAGAAGCTATCACTATTCTGATTACTATCCTTGTAGATAACTTCTGGAACAGTGCTGCTCAATAGAACTTTCTGTGATGATGGAAATGTTCCATTTCTGCACTATCCAATACAGTAGTCACTAACTACGTGTCCCTGAGTGATGCAAATGGTTAATGCGCTCATCTGCTAACCAAAAGTTTAGAGGTTCAAGTCCACCAAGAGCCACCTTGGAAGAAAGGCCTGGAGGTCTACTTCAGAAAAATCAGCCATTGAAAACCATATGGAGCCCAGTTCTACTCTGACACACACGGAATGCCTCTATGAGTCAAAATGGGCTTGATGGTAACTGGTGTGGCTACTAAGCAATGTGGCTAGTACCACTGAGGAAATGAATTTTCAATTCTGTTTAATTTTAATTAGTGTAAATTTAGATAGCCACATGTGGCTAGGTAGGGACTACCATATAGGACGAGTGTAGCTCTAGGACTTCATGAGGAGTCCCTGGCTGGCGTAAACGTTTAAGCGCTTGATTACTAGCTGAAAGGTTGGCAGTTCGAACCCACCCAGTGGTGCCTTGGAAGATAGGCCTGGAGATTTGCCTATCTTGAAAATCCTATGGAGCAGTTCTACTCTGCACACACGGGGTTGTTATGAGTCGGCATCAGCTCAATGGCAACCAACAACGACAACAAGGACTCTGCATAAATGCAATCGTAAGTCTGTACGGTTTTGTGTCTATTTTCTGTGGCTCAACATGTTTTTGAGATTCATCCACATTGTTGTGTGCCTCAGTAGTTACTTCTTTACTGCTGAGTAGTACTCCATTCTTTCTTTCCGTCTCTGCTTTGTATATGAGTTGGGTCCTTATAGATTAATTGTGCGCATGGTGCAATTCATCTACAGGCCTTAGCTTCTGCCTGCCTTCTTGTTCTCTTTGACTAGAGGCGGCTTTTAGTGGTAGAGCCAGGCCTCCTATTGCTCTGAGTTCTGCACTCTGCATGCCCTGCTGCGTAGGTGTACAGATAAGATGTCTCATTGTTCTTGGCATCTGACGGGGAACTTGGGTAGGGCGTCAACATTCGCTGAATTCCCATGAGACATCCAAGCCCCAGGCATGTTCTCTCCAGTATGTCAGACTCCCCCAGCAGCCCAGGCCTTCTTAACCCCTGCTCGTTAGTATAGGGCTGGGCCTGGAATTCAGACCTCCTCACTCTCAGGGCTCCTTCTCTGTTATTCTCC
The DNA here is from genome assembly GCA_030035585.1 of Dugong dugon. NCBI lineage: Eukaryota > Metazoa > Chordata > Mammalia > Sirenia > Dugongidae > Dugong > Dugong dugon. The sequence continues at coordinate 34,316,986 of CM057461.1, forward strand.
AGGGTCATTCCCCCCAAAGGCCAGGAACTAAAGACAGCCATGCTCAGAAAGCGTGACAGGGAGGTGGAAGAAGGTATATTATCCAAGTTCAAGGGCTCAGGAACTAAATGGTTAAAAATCACGATTAAGGTAGGCTAAACAACCATCAGAAATGCACCCACAATATCCTGGCTCAAACACAGCAGAAAGTTTATTTCTTCTCACAGAACATCCCAGAGCATATCCCTCCAGTGGGGGGTGGGGGAGGTGTCAGGGGATGGGGGCTCTGCTTCATGTGGTCATTCAGGGATTCAGGGTGCTTTGGAGTCTGTCATCTTCAGCACATGACTGCCAAGGTCACTTTTGTTGTTACTTCAGCTCAAGGGAAAGGGGATGTCATGGACTGAACTGCGTCCCCCCAAAAATCTGTCGACTTGGCTAGGTCATGATTCTCAGTATTGCATGATTGTCCACCATGTTGTCATCTGATGTGATTTCCCAATGTGTTGTAAATCCTAGCACTATGATGTAATGAGATGGATTAGTGGCAGTTGTATTGATGAGATCTGCAAGATTAGATAGTGTCTTAAGCCAATCTCTTTCGAGATATAAAAGAGAGAAGCGAGCAGAGAGACAGGGGGACCTCACATCACCAAGAAAGTAGCGCCAGGAGCAGAGCACGTCCTTTGGTCCTGAAGTTCCTGTGCTGAGATGCTCCCAGACCAAGGGAAGACTGAGGACAAGGACTTTCCTCCAGAGAAGACAGAGAGAGAGAAAGCCTTCCCCTGTAACCGGCGCCCTGAATTCAGACCTCGAGCCTACTGGACTGTGAGAGAATAAACTTGTCTTTGTTAAAGCATCCACCTGTGGTATTTCTGTTAGAGCAGCACTAGATGACTAAGACAGGGGAGAAGGCATGGAAGGGTGGAATGGGCAGTCTTACTGACCAGGTCTGGAAGTGGCACCAATTACTTCTCCCGGAGAGGATTTAGTCATACAACCACATCCAACTGCAAGGGAGGCTGAGAAGTGCATCTGGCAAGGAGAGGGGAGTGGACTTTTGTGGTTGGTTAGCGGCCTCTGCCATATCAGATATGTTTGAGAGCCTCCTCAAAAATGGTGTTACATTTGTAGGGAACTTCAAAATTCTGCAAAGGACCTTCACCTCTAAACATCGCTTCCTGAGTCAGAGTCAAAGGTGAAGCAGAAAGATGAAGCCAGAGGCAGTGAGAAAGAGAGAGAGAGAGAGAACAGTTTACTATAATCTCGTAATTCATCTGGATTTGTTTACAGGGAAACAATGCCTTAACCAGTGAACAGGAGTGTTTGGTTTGCTAGATAGGTTTTATGCCAGGCACTGCCATCTGCCTACCTCAAATTCTTCCCTCCTTCTTTCTTACTAACAGAACTGGATTTTGCGCAGACCAGTCAAGCACTGGTTAAACACACACACACACACACACACACACACACACACAGCCCTGTGCAAGCTCCCTTGCAGCTAGGGGTGGCCATGTGAACAGCTCTGGCCAATGACATGTAAGCAGAAGTCTCCTGACTGAAGCTTCTGGGAAAGTTAATGTATTCCTGCTAAAAAAAGATAGACTTACTAGGCATCCTGCTCAACCTTTCACTTTTTGTCCTTCTTTCTGCCCTGGAGTGCAGGAGTAACCTTGCATTCATAAATATGAATGTCACATGCTAGGAAGTTGGAAGGTGCCTGAATCCTTGATGACTTCTGTTTTCACTGCCCCAACCCTGGAGTGCCTGCTTCTAGACTTGTTGTGTAAGAAAAATAAACCCTCTGTTTAGTTTTGCCACATACTTAGATTTCTGTTATATACAGCCAACTGGAATTCTAACTGATACAAGCTTCTTATTCAAAATTAAACATTGGTGCCTGGTTTATACATCAGTCTCTGCTAAGTTTGTTTATTATGAGTCTGTCTCCCCAGAGGTGGTTCCTTTTGAAAGCAGCAACAATTGGCTTTTGAGCTACTAAAGTTGAAGAATCATAGATCCTTGAACATGGGTTTGTTACCTTGTGTGTAGGGATCTCTCAGGGGCATCCAGCCAACTTTCCCAGGTGATGCCACTACCTTAAACACTCATGGTAGGGCTGAGCTTGGAAGCTTCTGGCAAAAATGTAACTGCTTCAAGTAGCAAGGAGGTGGTTTATAACATCTATTTGGACCAGGCCGAGACAAACAGAACTACTTCCTGCCCCACACCATACCACACACATGGCAGCCTCTCTAAGTCTCTGCATCTTCCTAGGACCTCGAGATCCAAGGCTGGAGTTCCCATCACCGTGGTCCCAGGGGAGACCCTCTGTGGGAATTCCTTCCTTCAGGTCTGCTCTGGCTGAGATCCTCAGAGAATGGGGCAGTCTGCCTCTTCATGAATAGGGTCCGAGGCAAACGTTATACTCTGTGTTCTTGGTTCCTTCAGCTCTGCCCCAATCCTCAAGGTTTTTGCAACTGGAACTCTGGCTTCATTTGGAGAAATAAGAATCTGACATCCCAGCTGCTGGCAGAGCAAGTCCCTGGAGAAAAAGAGGATAAGAGGTGAGCTGACCCCAAGGTCTGGGGCCGACTCCCATGTAGGCAGGGCATCCCACTTGAGTGGGCTGGAGAGCCTTTCTTTTCCAAACTGAGGGCTTTTCCTACACCAAACTTGTTCCCTCCCTGGGGCCTTTGCACCTGCTGTTCCTCCTGCCCAGAACACACTTCCTTCAGATCTTGGCATGGCTGGTTTCTCATCATTCAAGCCTCAATTCCAATGTCACCTCCTCAGAGAGGCCTTCCCTGACCACCCTGTCTAAAGTAGTGCCCCGGCCTCCCACCCCACCTAGTTACTCTCATCGTGTTTCACATTTTCTTAGCACTTATCACTCTCTGATAGTGAAACCTGAGGGAGCCGGAACTCGCTGGAACTGCCTTGTTTTTCCGGGTCTCGCAAGTTTTCCGTCTTTGGCAGGGTGCAGTCTGACCACTTTTCTGTCGCTCATTTTAGTGGAAAATATTTGAGTTTTCCTTCTCTGACAGGTTTCCACCTTACACAGGTTCTGGTTTTTGCAGGTTTTACTATATATTTATTTTCAGGCTCCCTGACCAGGATGAAACCTCTAAGAGGACGTGGCTCTTTGCTTTGTTCTCCTGCTTTGTTCCAAGGACAGCACTTGGCACATAGTAGCTGCTCAGTAAATATGGCTGCATGGACGTGGAGTAGATTCTGCTCTTAAAGCTGGCTGCAGGGGGATGCTCCTTTGATTTCCCCTGCCTCACCTGGCCACTCCAACTGGCTGTTCTTGCTTGCTGCCCGCTTGGGGAGAAGAATCTGCCCATGTGACATACTTTGGTCCTGGGACCTGGGACCCTGTAAGAAGGGTGTGCTCCGTCTTCAGGGTATGGAATGATGGGGAAAAGATATTCCCAGAAGCACTGGGGCAGGCAATGCTTCATCTCCCATGGAGCTTTTGCTGACCTTGCCCATTTGGAAGCCTCTAGCCCTTCTCAGAAGCCCACTAGCTCTTCAACCATCACACATGGGTCAATCTGGAAGGGCCCTGTGGGTGCAGGCAGTCCCACCCATTTTACATTCAGGGAAATTGAGGCAGGGAGAGGAAAAGGGGCCTTGCCCCAGGTCACACCCTGAGTCAGTGATGGAAGTAGGACTAGCAGCTGGTCTTTTGGCTCTGAGTCCAGGAGACTGGTGGGATAGTGGGCAGGAAGGGGGAGTTGGCCCAGGCAGCACATCCCATCCCCAGCCAACCATCAGGTCCCTGGACTCACTTGGCTTCCTCCATCTTGGCCTTGAGCTCCCTCTTGTGCTCCTAGTTGACAGGTAGAAGCAGAAGATGGTCAGGCCGACGAGGAGCAGGCCGCTGGGCACAGGCACCAGGAGCATCTGCTGGGTGGAGAGCACGGTGGGGTTCAGCCTTCAGTCCCCTGGGCGGTACCCAGCAAAGCTGAGGTGCACAAGCAGGTTCAGCCTTAGCCTGGAGCCAGGGAGGCTTCAGTCCTCACAGACACCCCTTCCTGCGGGGCTCTGCCCTGAGGCACCCCGGGGCCAATGGGCATGTGAGAGGGTGCCTTGGGCAGCCAGGTCTCAGGCTCAAATCCATGCTGTCTTGACCCTCTCCAATACATCCTCACCCCTCCTGAGTCTCCCATCTCACTAAATGACCCACCAGGAGTCCAGGGGCTTGGCCTCCCAAAACCCAGACTTCCCTATTCTCACATGCAGCCCATTGCTAAGTTACTGTTGGCTCAACTCACCAAGCACATGCCCATCCTTCCCCTCCTTCCAGCGCCAGCCACAATCATTTGCTGGGTTGATGCTCGGCCCTCCCACATGCCCTTCTCCACCAGCATCCCTAGGGAGCTGTGAGAAGCCCACACCAGATCATGCCTTTCCTTTGCTTAAAACCCTCCAGTGGCTGCCCATCGATCTTAGAATAAAATTGAAAACCCTTAGTGGCTTGCAAGGTGGTATGGGACCTGGCCTCTGCCTTCTCCTGACCTCATCTCCCACCCCCTCCCCTCACCCTGGACACCGTGGCCACCTGGCCTCTCTGTAGCTCCTGGACTCTCTCATCTTGTTTGCTTTGCTGTTTCCTCTGCCTGCAACATTATTCCCCCAAATTTTGTATAGCTCACTTCTTGTCATCATTTACTCTCGGCTCACATGTCCCCTTCCCAGCGAGGCCTTCCCTGACCACCCTGGCTAAAGACTCCCCCGACTCAACCACCCTCAGGTCACTTTGGATTGTTTTAAAAACCAGTACCGGTTGCCGTTGAGTCTATTCTGACTCATGGCGACTCCATGTATGTCAGAGTAGAACTGTGCTCCATAGGGTTTTCAGTGACTGATTTTTCAGAAGTCGATGGCCAGGCCTTTCTTCTGAAGTGCCTCTGGGTGGACTCGAACCTCCAACCTTTTGGTTAGTAGTTGAGTGCTTAACCATTTGCACCACCCAGGGACTCCTCCTAGCACATGTTGTTAGGTGCTGTCGAGTTAATTTTGACTCATAGCAACCCAGTGTGACAGAGTAGAACTGCCCCATAGGGTTTTCTAGGCTGTAATCTTTATGGGAGCAGATCACAGGGTCTTTGTCCTGTGGAGCCACTGGGTGGGTTCATACCACCAACCTTTAATTAGCAGTTGAACACTTAACCATTTGTACCAGCCAGGGACTCCTCCCAGCACTTATTAAAAAAAAAAACAACAAAAAACTCATTGCTCTCGAGTCAATTATGACTCTTAGCGACCCTATAGTGACCCTATAGGACAGAGTAGAACTGCCCCCATACAATTTCTGAGGCTGTAAATCTTTTTTTTGTTTGTTTATTGTTGTAGTTTAAATGAAGTTTACATTTCAAGTTAGTCTCCCATACAAAAATTTATACATATATTGTTATGTGACCCTGATTGCTCTCCCCGTACTGTGACAGCACACTCCTCCTTTCCACCCCTGATTTCCCATATCCATTCAACCAGCTCCTAACCCTCTCTGCCTTCCCATCTCTCACCTCCGGACAGAAGCTGCCCATTTAGACTCTTGTATCTACTTGAGCTAAGAGGCATACTCCTCACGAGTATCACTTTATGTCTCACAATCCAGTACCATCCCTGTCTGAAGAGTTGGCCTTGGAAATTGTTTTAGTTCTGGGCTGATAGAGAATCTGGGGGTCATGCTTTCCAGAGTTCCTCCAGTCTGATTCAGACTATTAAATCTGGTCTTCTTACTAGAATTTGAGTTCTGCACCCCACCTTTCTCCTCCATCAGGGACTCTCTGTTGTGTTCCCTGTCTGGGTAGTCATTGGTGGTAGCCCAGCACCATCTAGTTCTTCTGGTCTCAGGCTGATGCAGTCTCTGGTGTATGTGGCCCTTTCTGTCTCCTGGGCTAATGCTTTCCTTGTGTCTTTGGTGTTCTTAATTCTCCTTTACTCCAGGTGGTTGGGACGGATTGATACATCTTAGATGGCTGCTTGCAAGCTTTTAAGACCCCAGATGCCACTCAGCAAAGTAGGATGCAGAACATTTTCTTAATAAGCTTTGTTATGCCAATTGACCTAGATGTCCCCTGAAAGCATGGTCCCCAGACCCCTACCCCTGCTACTCTGTCCCTCAAAGTGTTTGATTGTATTCAGGAAACTTCTTAGCTTTGGTTTAGTCCAGTTGTGCTGACTTCCCCTGTAGTGTGTGCTGTCCTTCCCTTCACCTAAGATCATTCTTATCTACTATCTAGTTAGTAAATAAGCCTCACCCTCCTTTTCCACCCCCGTAACCATCAAAGAATGTTTTCTTCTGTGTTTAAACCTTTTCTTGAGTTCTTATAGTAGTGGTCTTATACAATATTTGTCCTTCTGTGACTGACTACATTCGCTCAGCATAATGCCCTCCAGATTTCTCCATGTTATAAGATGTTTCATGGCTTCATCGATGTTCTTTATCGTCGCGTAGTAGTCCATTGTGTGGCTATACCATACCAAGCCTGTAAATCTTTATGGAAGCTTTAGAGCGGCTGGTGGGATTAAATCGTCAATCTTTCGGTTAGCAGCTGAGCTCTTAACCACTGTGCCACCAGGGCTCCTTCTAGCACTTACAGTTCATACTTATTTAAATTATTTGGTTTTGGCGGTCTCCCCCAACTAGAACATAAGCTCTGTGATAACAACTAGAACATAAGCTCACCGTGTTCAGCACATAGCAGGTGCTCGATAATTTCCTGTGGGTTGAATTAGTGAATATTCCACCTGGAAATCACCCATTACTCCCTCTAGACATGAGCATCTCAGGGAAATGCAGAACAGGCTGCTGGTGGTGCTAATGTTCCCCCATCCCCTTCCAAATCTATTTCCATCGGCCTGTCTGGTGAGAGTAAACCACCTTTCAATCTGACTTCTCTGTGATGATGGTGGTGGGGGATGAGGTGAAGGGTATTGAGAGGTGGGAGCACCATGTGTCTGGTACCCACATAACTGACAGACATGATACCTCACACCAAAAATCTACCAGAAGGTCCTTCAGGTTCTCAAGAGCGCTCCGGTTCTTGTTCAAATGGAAATGTACTTCTGCCCCAGTAAAACCCTTCTCTCCCTACTCTTTCCTACAGGTGTGTGCGTCTGGCGTAGGAGAAGGACGAGTCCCTGCCCACCCCAGTGAAGAGCTCCAAAGGGCCCTGCCAAACCAGACGGAAACAGGAAGTAGATGCCAATGAACTGTAAGCCCGTGGTGGAGATCCCAAAGGACAAGTCACCCCAAAACTTGAAGAAGATGTAGAAGGAGTAGGAGAAGGCTTCTGGGTTAAGGCAGTTGGGGTTCTTGAGCTGGAAGTCACCCACAGCATCCGGCACCATGGACCTGCAGAGACACACCAGGGAAGACTGCAGCTGGAGGCTGAGACTCCACCCCCTGGGGAAGGCGCAGGGCAGGGCCCAACTGAGAGGCCCACCTCCAGCAGGTGGCTCAGCAGAAAGTACAGAAGAAGAGAGAAAGGAGGAAGGAGGAAGGAGGGCATGCTGGAAGAGAGAGACGCGGTGCCGGGGAGAGAAGAGCATTGAGCTCTAGCTGCAGCGCTGCCTGACTCATTGCGTAACAAATGGCCAGGCCCTCAATCTTCTGGGCCCCAGTTTTCTCATCTACAAAATGGGATGATAGACTTCCACCTCGCAGGCTGGGGGAAGATGGAGTGATCCTGTGCAGGTGAAAGCTCAAAGGCAGCTTCCAGCAGATGTAACGTGAGGACCCTCATCTTACCTTGCACCAGATGGTACAGCAGGTCACATTAGATTTGTACATGAGGTGACTGAGCCTAGAGAAGGGGAAAGACTTTCCCAAGGAGACCATGGTTTTCACCAAATCCAAGGGGCTGAGCATGTGGCTGCCCATCTAGTGCCTCCCTTACCGGTGTGGCCGTATGATGAAGTTTTGGCAATGCATTACGAGCAGAGGTGATAGAAGCCACTCCTGGTCCTCAACCTTAAGACACTGGGCTAGTGTCTTCCACTATCTCCTCCTCCTGCTGCCACATGGCAGCTCAGATTTGACTGTGGGAATGACAACTTTGCCCTAGAGGACAACAGACACCCCGCCAGCCCGGGTCTCCGGATGACTTGATAGACTAGAGCCCACCTACATGCCCTGGACTGTTATGTGAGAGAAAGATAATGCTCCATCTTTTTTAAACCATTTCATTTGGGGTCTAGCCTCTACCCTAACTAATACAGTCACAGAGCAAGTTGGTGACAAAGGTGACAACAGAACCCAGGCCTCCCAACTTGCAGGCCATCCCCACGCCACAGCGCGAGGGGTAGTGGAATGGAGGGGAAACTGGAGTGAGCGTGGCAAAGCCTTCTTCAGTGGCAGCAGTTGAAATGCCTTCCTCTCTTGCCTGGGGGCTCTTTCTGTTGCCTGAGGTCTACAGTGGCCTCCTACCTGGTCTCCCTGCCTCCAGCCTCTCCTGTGCTAAGTAGCACTCTCTACACCATAGAGTGGTATTTCTGATGCCAGCGTGGCCTCTGGGCAGACACTTTATCCAACAGACATTCCCTTCCCCCCTTCCCTACCTGGCAGGGCCTGTCTCCCAGGGAAGAGGCTAAAATGCCAGTGAAATATTCTCCCAGTCTCCCTTACAGCAAGGAGTAGCTATGGAACCAGGTGTAGCCAATGGGACCTGAGGGAAAGTCTCCCATCCAGATCCTGCAGGATTCCTACTCCTCCTCCCCAGGTAGAGCCTCCCCTCTCTCCTCCTCTGTCTGGGACAGAGGGAGAGACCCCACCTACCAAGGCAGCAGGAAGACCACCGCCGCACTGCAGTCCACCAGGATCACTGTCAGGGCAAAGACCAGGAAGTTTCTTTTCACTTGGATGAGGATGATGAGGGCTGGAATCATTATCTGGGCAAGGAGGGGTGGGGGAGGAGGGAGATTGATGCACTGGGAGGACCCCAAAAGGACATCTGGGCTGGGGTGCTGGTGGGGGAGAGTGAGGCACAGGGAGCCCTAAGCGGCCACTTGGGGTGGGGCACTGGAGGGAGGGGAACCTGATCCTTCCTCTTGCTCTGACACCAGACAAACCTTTAGGCTTCTCTGAGCCTCAATTTCCCCAGCTGTGAAACGGGGCTAGGAGTATCTGACTGGCCCCTAAATAGATCAGTCATCCCAGAAGAGTCACAGGTAGCCAGTCAGCATTCTGAAATATATTCCTATTCTCCAGGATTCCCAGACACACTCATAAAAACCACACTGTGATGCCAATCTCACCCATCAAGTGTTGGTATCAAAGGCAGTGATCTTGCTGAGAACAAGCTGACAGCACACATCAAATGCCTTAAAAGTTGGTGAAGCACTTGGCTTGGCAATTCCATGTCTAGGAAGGGATCCAAGGAAGCAATTAAGGTTGTCTACAAGGATGTTCATTGCCATGCTGTTAATAATAGGGAAACCTTGGAAACAATCCGGATGTTCAATGTGAGGGGAATGAATGGAGAATTGGACCATGAAAAATCTCAGAAAATAAACTTGAATGGCATGGGAAAATGCTTACCAGAGATGAACTGAGAGAAAAAAAAAAAAAAAAAAGGATGTGCTAGAACACTAAATACACACACACACACACACAGTCTATCTACATCTACGTTGTTGCTGTTAGCTGCTGTTGTGCCAGCTCTGACTCATGGTGATCTGCTGTAGAACAGAACAAAACGTTGCCTGCTCCTGTGCCATCTTCACGATCCTTGCTATGTTTGAGCTCAGCCTTTCGGCTACCATGTCATTCCAGCTCACTGAGGTCTTCCTTCCCTTTTGCTGATCCTTTACTTCACCAACCATGATGTCCTTTTCTAGCGATTGGTCTTTCCGGATGACTTATCCAAAGTAAGTGAGCCAAGGTCTTGTTATTCTTGCATCAAAGGATTATTCTAAGACTGATTTGTTCATCCTTCTGGCAGTCCACAGTATATTCAAAGTTCTTTGCTGACACTTATATCTATGTTTGTCTGTGAGTCCCTGAGTGCTGAAAACAGTTAAGCACTTGACTACTAATAGAAAGGTTGGCAGTTTGAACCCATTCAGAGGTGACTCAGAAGCAAGGCCTGGCAATCTGCTTCAGAAAGGTCACAGCCTTAGAAACCCCACAGAGTACAGTTCTACTCTGCAACACATAGAGTCTCCATGAGTCAGAATTGACTTGATGGCAAATGGTGTATCTAGCTAGTAACTATTTAGTGTTATAGCATTATATATAAACACTCCACTGTTTTCCGAATAGAGACTCCACAAATAAAGCTTGGCAAAGTTTTCCTTATTATAAGGAAACTGCAAAAGTGACCCTGCTTCTCCACGGGGCTCCACAGAGGCAGGGAGATTGTGATGTTGGTCAAGGTGGGGCAGGGGAGGGTTAGGATAGAAGGGGAAAGAAACATTGGTGCCCATTAAAACCCTAACAGAGGGCATGTCTGGGGACCCAACAAAGAGAGCTGTTTTTTCATTTAAACAGTTTTCAATATTTCTAATTTTTATCTTATTTTATGATGATTTTTATGCTTGGGAGGAAATCAATCTCAGAATAGTTGTTGGTGTTGTTTTAACATCTGATGCTTACTTCCTGGGGCCGTCTGCAGGTGGGTTGGCAAATAAAAGTCACACTAAGATACTGTTTTCCACATGCCAGATGGCAAAACCTCAAAAGTTTGATAATACCTCCTGTTGGTGAGGCACTTTCATGAATTACTGGCAGACATATAAATTGGTGCAGTCCTAGGGTATTGGGAGGTTTAAAGGAGTTAGTCCTGGGAGAGCACTTAGGATAGTGCCTGGCAGAGGATATGGGCTGTGTGATGGTTAAGGCTGTGTGTCAGCTTGCCGGCACCATGATTCTAAGTAGTTTGGCAGTTATAATGCAGTTTGGCAGTTATGAAATGATGTACTTTGGCAGTTATGTAATGATGTAATCAACTCCATGATGAGATCTGTTATGAGCAGCCAATCAGTTGAAAGGGAGTTTCCTTGGGGATGTGGCCTACCTCCAGTCTATAAATGGATGTTCCAGCAAACCTCTCACTCTGGATCCTGCAACTGGCTCATCATCATTGGACCTCCAGTTCTTAGGACTTAAGCTAGCAGCTTACCTGATGATCTGACCTGCTCATCTTGGGTTGTCAACCTCCGCAACTACATGAGTCAGGAGAAGCCTCCAGCCTGATGCCTGACCCACAGACTTGGGACTTGCCAGCTTCTACAACCGTGTGAGCCATTTCCTTGGCATGAATCTCTCTCTCTCTCTCTCTCTATATATATATATACATATGCTTCACTGGTTTTGCTTAAGACCCAGCCTAAGACAGGCTGTTAGCCAGACTGTTACTGTTGCTATTGTATTCTTACCTAACAGATGGGAGCGGTGATGCTCAACAAGCAGTTAGTTGCTTGGTTAACAAATGGTGGGTCCAGGACTTGAACCCAGTTAATCTGACTCTAAAGCTAGGCTCTTTCCAGTGGAAGGGTTGAGGTTCTTGACTTCTCATGTGGACTTGGGCAGGTTTAAATTTTTTTTCATGAATCCTTCCCCTGGGTGAGAGGGGACCAGCAGGAACAAGTCCTATAGCTCTCCCTGGTCCTGGCGATGGAACAGGAGCAGGGAGGCCAGCCCACTTGGGACCGCCACAAGAGCACTCATCGAGAAGCCCACAAACACAGCAGTTTTCTTCCTGAGCTTGACCAGGAACCACTGCCAGAGGGGGCTGGAGAGGGAGGCCACAATCTAGAAAGGAAGGAAGGACAGACGTGGGGTCTGGGTGTCCCAGGGAGGCAGCTCTGTCAAGTCTGGGTGTGCACCCCTGCTCCTCTGCAGACATCCTGGGTGGCCTCGGCCATGACATCCCCCGAGCCTCAGCCCCTCGGTGCACACTGGTGGTTGGGGAAACCCTGCTTCCCTCCTTGTGGGGAGATTTAGATTTCAGGCATGTAAAAGACTTGGTTATTTCCTGGCCCCACCATGCCCCCTCAGCCCATTCTTTTCATGGCGGCCAAAGGGGCCTTTGGAAACACAAGTTGGATCGTGTTACTCGTTTGCTCAAACCATCGGGGGCTCTCCTTTCACTCACAGTAAAAGCCAATGTCCTCACCATCGCCCACAAGGCCTGTAGTATCTTGCTCCCGCCTACTCTCCACACCAGGCACGTTCCCACTTCAGGGCCTTTACACCTGCTGCTCCTGTTGCGTAGAGACTCTTCTCCTATAAATGCGCATGACTCATGCAGTGCGTATTTATTGAGTGCCCTCTGCATGCAGGCACAGTTCTAGGTTCCGGGGATGGATAAGTGAACTGAGTAGATATAGTCCTGTCTTCATTAAATTTCTGGCATGAAAAAGAAAATAAACACATGTATATACAATATGCGTATGTCAAGTGATGATGGGTCTAGGAGGAAAAATAAGGCAGAGTAAAGGAAAGTGACAGACGAAGGGTATTGCTTTAGCTGGGGTGGTCAAGGAAGGCCTCTCCAAGGAGATGAGCTTTGAGCAGTGACCTGAATGAAGGTGAGGAAGGCCACTGTCTTAGTCATCTAGTGCTGCTATAACAGAAATATCACAAATGGATGGCTTTTAACAAAGAAAAATTTAATTTCTTAGAGTCTAGCAGGCTACAATTCCAAACTCAAGACATCAGCTCCAGAGGAAGTCTTTCCCTCTCTGTCGGCTCTGGAGAAAGGTCTTTGTGATGCATCAGTCTTCCCTTGGTCTGGGAGCATCTCAGAGCAGGAACCTCAGGTCCAAAGGACGTTCTCTGCTCCAGGCACTGCTTTCTTGGTGGTATGAGGTCCCCCATGTCTCTCTGCTCGCCTCTCTCTTTCATATCTCAAAGAAGACTGGCCCAAGACACTACCCAGTCTTGTAGACCTCATCAATATAACTGCCACTAATCCATCTCATTACATTATAGTGATAGAGTTTACAACATATGGGGAAATCACATCAGATGACAAAATGGTATACAATCACACAACACTGGGAATCATGACCCAGCCAAGATATTTTTGGGGGACACAATTCGATCCACAACAGCCGCCCTGCAGTGATCTCGTGGAAAACCTTTTGTGGCAGAGGTAACAGCAGGTGCAAACGCCCTGAGGAGCAAGCTTGCTGGGTTAGTTCAAGGAGGAGCCAGAAGGCCAATGTGGCTGGAGAGCAGGGCCGGGGTGGGGGAGGTAGGGTGGGGGTGGATGTGTAGTTGAAGCCTTGTAGTGAGGCCTTTGGTTTTTCTTCTAATGTGATGGGAGCCACTGGAGGGTTTTGAGCCAGAGAGAGCCAAGATTTGATTTGTTTTTAAAAATACCTCCATGTCCCCTGACCTCGCTCTCCAGCCACACTGGCCTTCTGGCTGCCCCAGCAAGACACACCTCAGGACATTCTCACCTGCTGTTCCCTCTGTCATGAGTGGTTTCTCAACTTCATTCAGGTGGCTGCTCACAGCCATCTCCCCACTCCAGTTCTCCCCGGGCATAAACTCCTGGGTCAGCTCTCCTGGCCGGGCTGTGAGCCTCCTGGAGTGCTGGGAATGGTGCTGAGCATGTTGGCAGCAGGTGGGAGGGTCGAGGGAAGAGCACAGGATTTGGGCTGGACTTGGCATTACCTATGTGCTCCTGTGAGACATTGGAAAGGTGACCTTACTTCCCTGAGTGTCAGTTTCCTCATCTGTAAAATGGAAACAGCAGGCACTCTCACACATAGTTCATGGGAATATATACTGCAGTTCTGCCAACTCTCATCCTGGTCTTATCTTGAGACCTTTGCTGATGCTGTTCTTTCTGCTCACGACATGCCTCCCTCCTGCTTTCCTCTGGGCAACTCCAACTTATCCTTCCGACTGACTTAAAACATCACCTCTTCCAGGCAGCCCTCCCTAACTGCCCAGACAAGGTGAGGTTCTCTGTTATCACCCCTCCCATAGCACTCTGTGCCTCCTGCCTTCCACTGCCATCACACCTTGTCAGTTCTTATTTTCCCCTCGCTGAGCCAGTTTCCTCATCTGCAAAATGGGCAGCTAATAAGTACCCACTTCCAGAGTCACTATGGAGGGAGAAAATGCAAACTCTTCCCCTCCCTGACCTGCCCTGGGCCCTCTCTCCCCTCTCAGCCACATTGGCCTCCTTATACTTCCTCCATCTTGCCAAACATGCACTTTGGCTCCCTCTGCCACCTCAGTAAATGGCAACTCCATCGTCCAGCTGCTCAGCCACACTCTCCCTCAATATACTTGTGTGGCTGGTCCCCTCCGTCACCTGCTCTTAGAGACCTTCTCTGACCACCCTGTCTTAAACCACGGAGAAATGTGCACTTAGATGATGGACAGCTTTATAGACGTGCTCACGTCAGCGGCTCTCCACTGTCGCTTACACCCGAAACACAGTAAGATGGACTCTTGGGAAGCCCCTCAGGAATTTTAAACCCCTCATTGTGTCATATGAAGAAGTAATTGAAATAAAATTAGCACATTTTAGATAACGGTATGATTAAAGATCAATATGTTTGCTTCAATACAGTCTTTCATAGTTTTCCAGGATATACTTAAAGACAGAATGGACTCTCCCCATCTCATTCTATGATGCCAGTATCACTCTGATACCAAAACCGGGCAAAGACATCACAAAAAAAGAAAATTACAGACCAATATCCCTCATGAATATTGAAGCAAAAAATTTTAACAGAATTCAACGGCATATCAAAAAAAGTAATAGACCACGATCAAGTGGTGACCAAAAGGTCAATAGTTTGAATCTACCAGCCACTCTGTGGCAGTCTGCTTCCATAAAGATTATAGCCTTGGAAACCCTATGGGGCAGTTCTACTCTGTCCTATGGGGTTACTATGAGTTGGAATCAACACACCAGCAATGGGTATTACAAAAATACTCCAACAGGTAAAGGTGAATACTCTTTCTTTTTTTAAATTGAGGTGAAATTCACGTAACACAAAAATAATCATTTTAATGTGAACATTCAGTGGCATTTAGTACATTCACAACGTTATGTGCAACCACCCCTTCTATCTAGTTCCAAAACATTCTTATCACTCCAAAATAAAATTCTGTGCTCTTTAAGTAGTTACTACCCATTCCTTCCCCACCCCTAGCCCCTACCAACCATCAGTCTGCTTCCTATCTCTATAGATTTACCTAATCTGGATATTTCATATAAAAGAAATCATGCAATATATGGCCTTTTGTGTCTGGCTTCTTTTCATTTAGTATAACGTTTTCGAGGTTACCCAGAGTTAGCCAAACTGTGAGATTAAGGACACAAGTCTGCCCAAGACTTCTGACACCAACTGCAAGTTCAGGTGTTTCCCAAACCACTCTCAGACTCTAAAATTCACTAGACAAGACTCACAGAACTCACTGAAACCTATTATATTCATGGTTACATTTATTATTATAGTGAAATGTTACAAATTAGAACCAGACAAAGAAAGAAACACATAGGGTAGAATCTGGGAGAGGTCCAAACATGAAGCTTCCAGTTATCCTCTCCCCTTGGAGACATTGACTGCATTACTTCTTCTCTGACACAATGTGGGACAGTACATACAAACTATAGCCAACAGGATGCTCATTTGAGCTTCAGGGTCCAGAGATTTTATTGAGGCTTCATTACATAGGCATGACTGATGGAACTCCATCTCCAGCCCCTTCCCTCCACCCCCAGAAGTCAGGTTGATATCATATGGCCTAAAGCCCCCACCCTAAATCGTATACTTGGTCTTTCTGGTGTGGTCAGCCCCCCACCCTAAAATTATCAAGTGTAGACGTCCTAACCTGAGTCATGTCATTAGCACAACCTATCAGGTGAGATCCCAAGGGCCCACCACAAATAACAAAGATACTCCTGTCACTCAGGAAATTTCAAGGGTTTACAAAAAGAATCGGTCAATGTTCAACCATTTTAAGAGGTAGCATACAATCAGGAACCGATGGTACTGAAGGAAGAAGTCCAAGCTGTACTGAAGGCATTGGCGAAAAACAAGGCTCCAGGAATTGACGGAATATCAATTGAGATAGTTCAACAAATGGATGCAGCGCTGGAAGTGCTCACTCATCTATGCCAAAGAAATTTGGAAGACAGCTACCTGGCCAACCACCTGGAAGAGATCCATATTTATGCCTATTCCCAAGAAAGGTGATCCAACCAAATGCAGAAATTATCAAACAATATCATTAATATCACACATAAGTAAAATTTTGCTGAAGATCATTCAAAGCTGCTGCAGCAGTATATCAACAGGGAACTGCCAGAAATTCAGGCTGGATTCAGAAGAGGACATAGAACCAGGGATATCATTACTGATGTCAGATGGATCCTGGCTGAAAGCAGAGAATACCAGAAAAATATTTACCTGTGTTTTATTGACTATGCAAAGGCTTTCGACTGTGTGGATCATAAAAAATTATGAATAACATTGTGAAGAATGGGAATTTCAGAACGCTTAATGTGTTCATGAGGAACCTGTACGTAGATCAAGAGGCAGTTGTTTGAACAACTGTGCGGTTTAAAGTTAGGAAAGGTGCGCGTCGGTGTTGTATCCTTTCGCCATACTTATTTGATCTGCACGCTGAGCAAATAATCTGAGAATCTGGGCTATATGAAGAAGAATCTAGCATCAGGATTGGAGGAAGACTCGTTAACAACCCGTGTTATGTAGATGACACAAACTTGCTTGCTGAAAGTGAAGAGGACTTGAAGCACTTACTGATGAAGATCAAAGACCACAGCCTTCAGTATGGATTACACCTCAACACAAAGAAAACAAAAATCCTCACAACTGGACCAAGAAGCAACATCATAATAAATGGAGAAAAGATTAAAGTTGTCAAGGATTTCATTTTACTTGGATCCACAATCAACACCCACGGAAGCAGCAGTCAAGAAATCAAAAGACTCATTGAGTTGGGCAAATCTGCTGAGAAAGTCTCTTTAAAGTGTTGCAAAGCAAAGATGTCACCTTGAAGACTAAAGTGTGCCTGACCCAAGCCATGGTATTTTCAATTGCATCATATGCCTGCAAAAGCCGAACAATGAATAAGGAAGACTGAAGAAGAATTTATGCCTTTGAATTGTGGTGTTGGCGAAGAATATTGAATATTCCATGGACTGCCAAAAGAATGAACAAATCTGTCTTGGAAGAAGTGGAACCAGAATGCTCCTTAGAAGCAAGGATGGTGAGACTACATCTTACATAATTTGGACATGTTATCAGGAGGGATCAGTCCCTGGAGAAGGATATCGCTCTTGGTAAAGTACAGGGTCAGTGAAAAAGGGGAAAACCCTCAAAGAGATGGATTGACACAGTGGCTAAAACAAGGGCTCAAACATAACAACGATTGTGAGGATGGCACAGGACTGGGCAATGTTTCATTCTGTAGTGCATAGGGTCGTTATGAGTCAGAACCAACTCGACAGCACCTAACAACAACAACAATCTAGTTAGTGAATTCCCTTGTCCCTCCCTCCCCATCCCCGTAACCATCAAAGAATATTTTCTTCTGTGTTTAAACCTTTTCTTAAGTTCTTGTAATAGTGCTCTCATACAATATTTGTCCTTTTGCGACTTGACTAATTTCACTCAGCATAATGCCTTCCAGATTCATCAATGTTATGAGATGTTTCTCGGACTCTTCATTGTTCTTTATCGTTGCATAGTATTCCATTGTGTGAATAAACCATAATTTGTTTACCCTTTCGTCTGTTGATGGGCACCTAGGTTGTTTCCATTTTTGTGAACAGTGTTGCAATGAACATGGGTATGCATATATTTATTTGTGTGATGGCTCTTATTTCTCTAGGATATATTCCAAGGAGTGAGATTGCTGGATCATATGGTACTTCTATTTCTAGCTTTTTAAGGAAGTGCCAAATTGATTTTCATAGTGGTTGTATCATTTTACATTCCCACCAGCAGTGTCTAACTGTTCCAGTCTCTCCACAACCTCTCCAACATTTATTATTTTATGTTTTTTGGATTAATGCCAGCCTTCTTGGGGTGAGAGGGTATCTCATTACAGTTTTGATTTGCATTTCTCTAATGGCTAATGATTATGAGCATTTCCTCATGTATCTGTTAGCCGCCTGAATGTCTTCTTGGGTGAAGTGCCTGTTCATATCCTTTGCCCCTTTTTTAAATGGGTTATTTGTCTTTTTGTTGTTGAGGTTTTGCGGTATCTCGTAGATTTTAGAGATTAGACCCTGATTGGATATGTTGTAGTCAAAATTTTTTTCCCCAGTCTGTAGGTTGTCTTTTTACTCTTTTGGTGAAGTCTTCCGGTGAGCATAAGTGTTTGATTTTTAGGAGCTCCCAGTTAGCTAGTTTCTCTTCTGGTGTTTGTGCATTGTTACTTATGGTTTGTACTCTGTTTATGCCATGTATTAGGGCTCCTAGCATTGTCCCTATTTTTTCTTTCATGATCTTTATCATTTTGGATTTTATATTCAGGTCTTTGATCCATTTTGAGTTAGTTTTTGTACATAGTGTGAGGTATGGGTCTGGTTTCACTTTTTTTGCAGATGGACATCCAGTCTCCCCAGCACCATTTGTCTTTTCCGCATTTAATGGACTTTGGGCTTTTGTCAAATATCAGCAGCTCACAGGTGGATGAATTTATGTCTGGATTCTCAATTCTGTTCTATTGGTCTATGCATCTGTTGCTGTATCATTACCAAGCTGTTTTGACTGCTGTGACAGTATAATAGACTCTAAAAATCAGGTAGTGTGAGGCTTCCCACTTTGTTGTTCTTCAGTAATGCTTTACTTATCTGGGGCCTCTTCCCTTTCCATATGAAGTTGGTGATTTGTTTCTCCATCTCATCAAAAAATATTGTTGGAATTTGGATCAGGATTGCATTGCATCTGTAGATCACTTTGGGGTAGAATTGACATTTTCACAATGTAGAGTCTTCCTATCCATGAGCAAGGTATGTTCTTCCACTTACATATGTCTCTTTTGTTTTCTTGCAGTAGTGTCTTACAGTTCCTTTGTATAGATCTTTTACATCTCCGGTTAGATTTATTCCTAAGAATTTTATCTTCTTGAGGACTATTGTAAATGGTATTGATTTGGTGATTTTCTCTTTGAAGTTCTCTTTGTTGGTGTAGAGGAATCCATCTGATTTTTGTATGTTTATCTTGTATCCTGATACTTTCCTGAAATCTTCTATTAGTTCCAGTAGTTTTCTTGTGGATTCTTTGGGGTTTTCTGTTTATAAGATCATATCATCTGCAAATAGAGATTTCAAGCAAAGTGAACAACCAGGTGCATGGGTTGAAGTTCTGCCCATTGAGAGGATTTCCCCTCACCACTGTCCTTCAGGGAGGTCCCAGAAAGGGGCTGTAGTGCTGCTGCTGTCTGCTTTGGAGTGGTGCCTGCATATTGTGCAGAGCCATCTGTAAACTAGGCACGAGTTTTCTCTTCTTCAGTCAGCTGATCATAATGAACTCCTCATGAGGCCATAGGTGCAGACTAGAAGATGGAAGCTAATGTGACATGAGTGGAGACCATGGGCATTTGGGCCACTTCCTAACACAACTTACTTGTGCCTTCAGGTCCAGCTTGGGCCCTATCTCATATATACCACTTCCATTTAATGATGGAGCATTGCTGTGCATGTCCAACTTTATGACTCTCTGGGTCAGACAACACCCAGTTCATGATGGTCAGCTAAGGCCTCATGGTGACTTGGCGTCCTGTGGGTAAGCATTCAGTCTCTACTAAGGCCCAGTAACAAGCCAAAAGGTGTTTCTCAAAAGGAGAGTAGTTATCTACAGAGGACGGCAGGGCTTTGCTCCAAAATCCTAAGGGTCTGCACTGTGATTCACCAACAGGGGCCTGACAAAGACTCCAAACAGTATCTCTATCTGCCACTGACACTTCAAGTACCATTGGATCAGCTGGATCATATGACCCAAGTGGCAGAGTGGCTTGCACAGCAGCCTGAACCTGTTGCAGAGCCTTCCCTTGTTCTGGGAGCCACTCAAAACTAGCAGCTTTTCGGGTCACTTGATAAATAGGCTGGACTATCACACTCAAACGAGGAATATATTGCCTCCAGAATCCAAAGAGGCTCACTAGGCATTGTGCCTTCTTTTTAGTTGTGGGAGCAGCCAGATGCAATAACTTATCCTTCACTTTAGAAGGAATATCTCGACATGCCCCATACCACTGGACCCCTAGAAATTTCACTGAGATGGAAGGTTCCTGAGTTTTTGTGGGATTAATTTCCTACCCTCTAGCACACGAGTGTTTTACCCATAAGTCCAGAGTCATTGACACTTCTTCCTTACTAGGTCCAGTCAGCATAATGTCATCAGTGTAATGGACCAGTGTGAAGTCTTGTGGAAATGAAAGGCAATCAAGGTCCCTGTGGACTAAATTATGACATAGGGCTGGAGAGTTGATGTAGCCTTGAGGTAGGCAAGTGAAGGTGTATTGCTGGCCTTGCCAGCTGAAGGCAAACTGCTCTGATGGTCCTTTGAAACATATGTGGAGAAAAAGGCATTAGCCAGATCAATAGCTGCATAGCAGGTACCAGGAGATGTATTAATTTGCTCAAGCAATGAAACTACATCTGGAACAGCAGCTGCAATCGGAGTCACCACCTGGTTAAGTTTTTGATAATCTACTGTCACTCTCCAAGGTCCATCTGTTTTTTGCACAGGCCAAATAGGTGAGCTGAATGGGGTTGTGGTGGGAATCACCACCCCTGCATCCTTCAAGTCCTTGATGGTGGCAGTAATCTCTGCATATCCTCCAGGAATGCAGTATTGCTTTTGGTTTACTATTTTCCTAGGTAGGGGCAGTTCTAATGGCTTCCACTTGGCTTTTCCTACCATAATAGTCTTTACTCTATTTGTCAGGGATCCAATATGGGGGTTCTGCCAGTTGCTGAGTATATCTATTCCAATTATGCATTCTGGAAGTACAGGATGGATTCAGGGACCCTTTGGACCTACTGTGAGACGGACATAAGCCAAGACTGCATTAATAACCTGACCTCCATATGCCCCCACTCTGCTGGTGGGCCACACTGATGTTTTGGGTCTCCTGGAATTAGTGTCAGTTCAGAGCCAGTATCCAGTGATCCCCAAAAAGTCTGATTATTTCCTTTCCCCCAATGAACAGTCACTCTGGTAAAAGGCTATAGATGCCTTTGGGGAGGCTGGGAGAAAGATTAAACATTAAA
This sequence comes from Dugong dugon, assembly GCA_030035585.1. NCBI lineage: Eukaryota > Metazoa > Chordata > Mammalia > Sirenia > Dugongidae > Dugong > Dugong dugon. The sequence goes on from CM057461.1 coordinate 34,338,201, forward strand.
ATTTTTTCGCAATGTATTGGAGTCCTTCCTCAAGGGGACCTCCCCTGATTTCAAGGAGTTGTGGGTCTTTAAACTTGCTAAAATCTGGAAATTGAGAGAGGGACCATGACTCTCTATTCTGGCAATTTGAGTTAGACTGCTGTTCACTTGACCTAGAATTTGTCTAGAGTTGTACAGATCAAGTAAATATTTAGTAGATTTCCTATCTATTTCACTCCTAGGGACGCCATGATTAAGTAGCCAACGCCATAAGTCCATATGAGTCAGACTATTCTGATTACTGCATTGACTCCACCATTACTGTAATTACTGTAACATTGGTCCATTACTGTAACCACGCCCACCTTGTCTTTGTCTATTGAGTGTAGCCACTTGGCCCCTACTACCAGGGGATCCAATCAGCCCCATTGTAGTTAGGTGTCTTAATTCATTTAGGGTCGTTCCCATTGTCAAATCTGATTTACATAAAACAGCAATCACAGCAGTCTTTAAGGATGCTGGAGCGCCCTTCACAAATTTGTTCCTCGCAGTTGTAAAATGTGTGTCCTCTGGGCACTCCATGTGTGGGTCTGTGGGTCTAACCTGACAAATTCACTCTAGCATGCCAATTTCCCTAAACCTTCTTAGGGATACCTTCTTCTACAGTATACCAAAGCAGGTCTGGTACTTCAACTTGATTTAGTTTAGGCCACCTCGTAATCCATGCTTCAGCAACCCAACAAAATGAACTATTAGATCCTTTCCTAACTTCTGGAGTTGAAACACTGAATGAAGACTCTGTGCTTAGTGGACCCATATCAATAAACTCAGACCGATCCATCTTTATGCTCCTTGCACCATTACCCCACACCCTTAATAGCCATTCCCACAGATATTCCCCAGGATTCTGTTTGTACATATTAGAAAAGTCAAGCAGTTCTTTTGCAGTGTAGTGTACCTCCTCCTGGGTCACACTTTGTACTTCACCTTTTGGGGCTCACCGGGCCTTAAGTCTAGTTATAAGCTTACAGGTCAGAATCAGTAGTATGGAATTGTTTTGAGAACATTCAGCATTGTCTTGTAAAGTATCTGTCTCAGGCGATGCCCCAGGCAATGATTCAGGCAAGGGCTCTTTAGAGGCAGCTGGGCTAGGAGTAATCTCATTAGATGGGAGTGGAAGGGCTAATGGTTTTTCTGTGCAGGGTGGTTTAGTAGACAAACATGGAGTAATCTCTTCAGATGGGAGTGGTTCTGCTGGCAGGAGTGATTCAATGGAATTTAGGGACTCAGTGTCCCCAGCTTCCTAATTATATGCCCATATGTCCCCATCTGAAGTCTTAGGATCCCATTTCTTCCCTATCAAAGCCCTTTCTTTACCTTCAGATACCTCTTGAGATTGGCTATTGAGCTGGCATTGTAATTCAGTCACTCTTGCAATAAGAATCTGTGTTTGGTTTTCGTCAATTTCAGCTCTGTTATTACAAGAAATAAGGCTTTCTTTCAAAGCACAAGTGGAAGCCTTGAGGTCATTTATGTGGCACTTGAGCTTTGACTCTGAAGCACTGAGTGCATCTCTTTCTTTCACCAGTTTGTCCAGTGAAACTAGGACCAACCAACCAGCTTCCTTATACTTTTCTTTCTGAAAAAACTGTAGAAAGACATCACACATGTTCACCCAGAGCCTCGCCTTTGACCAACACCTGATCTACTGGAGGTAATATTTTGCATATTTGTATCGGGACCTCATGCCATGGATTAGCAGTGCCCTCTTTACTGCTGGAAGCAGAGTCATCAACGTCTTTAAGACTAACCAGACTTGAGAACCAATTTAGAAAACTCATCCTTACAATTTTGTTTCTCTAGAATCACTCTGGGTATGAAATGTTTAGGCTGGGTTCTCTAGAGAAGCAAAACCAGTAAAGTGTACATATATATAGAGAGAGATTTATATCAAGGAAATGGCTCACACGACTGTAGAGGCTGGAACATCCCAAGTCCATGGATCAGGATAGAGGCTTCTCTTGATTCATGTACCCACAGGGGCTCGAAAACCCAAGATTGGCCAGTCGGAGAGCAGGGCTCCCACTCACAGAATGTGAAGATTAATGAATCCCAAGATCAGCAGAAAAGCTGATAGCTCAAGTCCCAAGAACCAGAGGTCAGATGAACAGCAGGCAGCTGCAGGATCCAGAGCAAGCAAAAAAGCCAGATTATCTGCTTATATTTGAATGCAGGCCACACCCCCAAGGAAACTCCCTTTCAATTGATTGGCTACTCACAGAAGATCCCATCATGGGAGTGATCACATATAAACACTTAGAATCATGGCCCAGCCAAGTTGACACACAGTCTTAACCATCACACTTTCCAATTTGGATGCCCTTTTTTTCTTTTTCTTGCCTTATTGCTCTGGCTAGGACCACCAGCACAATGTTGAATAAGAGTGGTTGATAAAGGGTATCCTTATCTGGTTCCTGTTCTCAAGGGGAATGCTTTCAGACTCTCTCCATTCAGGATGATGTTGGCTGTTGGCTTTGTATAAATGCTGTTCATTATGCTGAGGAATGTCCCTTCTATTCCTATTTTGCTGAGAGATTTTTAATCTTGAATGGGTATTGGACTTTGTCAAATGCCTTTTCTACATCAGTTGTTAAGATCGTGTGGTTCTTGTCTTTTGTTTTATTTATGTGATAGATTACATTGATTGTTTTTCTAATGTTGAACCATACCTGCATACTTGGTATGCATTCAAGTTGGTTATGGTGAATTATTTTTTTGATATGTTGTTGAATTCTATTGCCTAGAATTTTGTTAAGGATTTTTGTGTCTATGTTTATGAGGGATATTGGTCTGAAATTTTCTTTTTTTGTGGTGTCTTTACCTGGTTTTGGTATCAGGGTTTTGCTGGCTTCATAGAAGGAGTTTGGGAGTATTCCATCCTTTTCTATGCTCTGAAATACCTTTAGCAGTAGTGGTGTTAACTTTTCTCTGAAAGTTTGGTAGAATTCTCCAGTGAAGCCATCAGGCCAGGGCTTTTTCTTTGTTGGGAGTTTTTAAATTACCTCTTCAATCTCTTCTTTTGTTATAGGTTTCTTTAGTTGTTCTACCTCTGTTTGTGTTAGTTTAGATTGGTAGTGTGTTTCTAGAAATTTGTCCATTTTCTCTAGGTTTTCAAATTTGTTGGAGTACAATTTTCATAGTATTCTGTTATGATTCTTTTAATTTCAGTTGGGTCTGTTGTGATATTGCCCATCTCATTTCTTATTTGGGTTATTTGCTTCCTCTCTTGGTTTTCTTTTGTCGGTTTGGCCAATGGTTTATCAATTTTGTTGATCTTTTCAAAGAACCAGCTTTTGGTCTTATTAACTCCTTCAATTGTTTTTCTAGGCTCTATTTGATTTAATTCTGCTCTAATTCTTATTATTTCCTTCTTTCTGGTGCCTATGGGCTTCTTTTCCTGTTCTCTTTCTATTTGTTCAAATTGTAGGGATAATGTTTTAATTTTGGCCCTTTCTTCTTTCTGGATACGTACATTTATTGCTGTAAATTGACCTCTGAATACTGCTTTTGCTGTGTTCCAAAGGTTCTGATTCTGTGAATTTCTTTATTCCATCCTTTATTTCTTCTATAACCCAGTAGTTTTTGAGCAAGGTGTTGTTCAGTTTCCATGTGTTTGAATTTTTTCCTTGTTTTTTCTGTTATTGATTTCTGCTTTTATGGCTTTATGGTCAGAAAAGGTGCTTTGCAATATTTCAATGTTTTGGATTCTGTTAAGGCTTGCTTTGTGGCCTAATACGTGGTCTATTCTGGAGAATGTTCTGAGTGCACTGGAAAAGAAAGTACACTTGGCTGCCGTTAGGTGGAGTGTTCTGTATATGACTATGAGATCAAGTTGGTTAATTGTGGCATTTAGATCTTCTGTGTCTTTATTGAGCTTCTTTCTGGATGTTCTCTCCTTCACTGAAAGTGGTGTGTTGAAGTCTCCTACTATTATTGTGGAGTTAGCTGTCTATTTATCTTTTCAATGTTGTTAGAGTTTGCTTTATGTATTTTGGAGCTCTGTCATTGGGTATGTAAATATTTATTATGATTCTGTCCTCCTGGTGTATTGACCCTTTAATCATTGTATAGTGTCCTTGCTTATCCTTTGTGGTGGATTTTGCTTTAAAGTTTATTTTGTCAAAGGTTAATATTGCCACTCTTGCTCTATTTTGGTTGTTGTTTGCTTGATATATTTTTTTCCCATCCTTTCGGTTTTAGTTTGTTTGTGTCTTTAAGTCTAAGATGTGTCTCTTGTAGGCAGCATATAGATGGATTGTGTGTTTTTTTTTTTTTAATCCATTCTGCCATTCTTTGTCTCTTTATTGGTGCATTTAGTCCATTTACATTCAGTGTAATTATTGATAGGTATGAGTTTAGTGCTGTTAGTTTGATGTCTTTTTTTGTGTGTTGTTGACAGTTTTTTTGTTCCACTTACTTTTCTGTGCTGAGCCTTTTTTCTTTATGTATTTTCTTTTCATCGTTGTTGATTTTGTATTTGCTGAGTCTTTATGTTTTTCTTGTTTTTTATTTTGATGTGTAGGATTGTTAGCTTCCTTGTGGTTACCTTATTATTTACCCCTATTTTTCTAAGTTTATACCAGTCTTTTATTTCTTGACATCATCTTGACTTCCTCTCCATATGAAAGTTCTATGATTACATTTTTTAGTCCCTCTTTTTTTGTTTTAATGTTGTCATCTTTTACATATTGGCGTCTGTGTTTCCCTATTTTCAGTGCTTTAGCTTTGATTTATTTTTGTGGCTTCCCTATCTGGGTTGATATCTGGTTGCTCTGTCCTGTGTTCTAGCCTTGGGTTGTTATCTGATGTTATTGGTTTTCTAATTGGAGGAGTCCCTTTAGTATTTCTGGTAATTTTTGGTTTGGTTTTTGCAAATTCCCTAAACTTCTGTTTATCTGGAAATGCCCTAATTTCACCATCATATCTGAGAGACAGTTTTGCTGGATATATAATTCTTTGTTGGTAATTTTTTTCCTTCAAGGCTTTCTACATGTCATCCCATTCCCTTCTTGCCTGCATGGTTTCTGCTAAGTAGTCAGAGCTCAGTCTTACTGAGTCTCCTTTGTAGGTGACTTTTGTTTATCCCTATCCACCCTTAAAATTCTCTCTTTATCTTTAGTTTTGGCAAGTTTGATTATAATATGTCTTGGTGACTTTCTTTTCGGATCTACCCTGTGTGGGTTTCAATGAGCTTCTCAGATAGATATCTTCTTGTCTTTCACAATATCAGGGAAGTTTTCTGCCAACAAATCTTCAACAATTCTTTCTGTATTTTCTGTTGTGTCCCTTCTGTTCTGGTACTGCAATCACTCGTAGTTTATTCCTCTTGATAGAGTCCCACACAATTCTTAGGGTTTCTTCATTTTTTAAAATTCTTTTATCTGATTTTTCATCAAATAAATTGGTGTCAAGTGCTTTATCTTCATTCTCACTAATTCTGACTTCCATTGCCTCAATTCTGCTTCTGTGTCTTCCTACTGAGTTACATAAGTCTGAAATTCTATTGTTAATCTTTTGGATTTCTCTTTGCTATCTCTCTATGGATTCTTGCAGCCTGTTAAATTTGTCATTAAGCTCTTGTATAACCTTCTTAAGTTCCTCTGTTGCTTTGTCTGTGTGTTCCTTGGCTTGGTTTGTGTTTTGCCTCATCTCCTTCCTGATCTTTTGAAGAGCTTTGTATATTAATCTTTTGAATTCTATCTCTGGTAATTCCAAGACCTTCTCTTCCTCCAGGAGGTTTGTTGGTTCTTTGTTTTGGTCTCTTGCTGAAGCCATCATGGTCTGCTTCTTTAAGTGATTTGATGTTGACTGTTGTCTCTAAGCCATCAATAAGTTATTACATTTATTTATTTTATTTTTGCTTACTGTGTCCTAGCTTCTTGTTTTGTTTTGATATGCTTAAATAGGCTGGTCGTGTGAGCTACTTTGATTATTGGCATCTTTGAAGTGCTCACGTCCTGTCACCAGGTGGTTAGAGTTGTTTCTAGGCATGTGAATGCAGGAGTCTGTTTACTTTTCTTATGTGGATTCAGCTCCGGTGTCCAGGTTGTCCGTCACCAAGTGTGTCGTGCAGGATTTCATCTAGAGTCCTAGATGGGCAGGGCTATATAGGGGTGATTGGAGTAGGCACAACTATCTGGCTGCAGTAGGGGGTTATGTGCTGAGCAAGGTAGCGGGCTGACAGCTGCCCCTGAGTGCCTGGATGGAAGGCATGTCCCTGTTCCCTAAAGCACATAAGTGGGTCGGTTTTGCAGCTGGACTTTGGGAATCCAATGCTGTTGGCTGTAAGGACTGGGAGGCACCACTTACTCTCAGATGCCTGTCATGGGTGCCTAGGTGGTGTGGGTGGAGCCACTAGTCCTCGGGCCCCTGATGTGGGTAGGTGAGGACCCTGCTTAATGGGTAGGGTGGTGTCAAATGTCATGAACCTGCCAATCCTCCTTAGCTGTTACAGTTGAAAATAGGCTTCAGGTATATACCCTGTTGTGCTAATGAAGGCCTATGCTGTTGAAATGAGCCCACACAGGTCTAGATGGGGGTGAAGGGCATTCAGAGTCTGTGGACCCTTTATGCCTGTGCTTAGGCAAAGGTCTGTGCCTGCCCTGAGTTCCTGGCTTAGAGGAGCTAGCAGATTATTTCTTCCTGTTTGTTAATTTGTTCCCTCTCCAAAGCCAGGAGAATGGCTAGGGGAGTGCGACAGGTCCCATTTCTGACCCGGGGGAGTGGCAATCGTTGAAGCCAGATCAGGACCAGAGCAGAGTGAGGAGGGATTGGGTAATTGGGAGAAAGGTACTTCCTAGAGGGGGGAAGGGTTTTTTTGATTCCTCAGGGCAGGTTAGATGCTTGCCCTTAACTTTCACAGATTCAGCGCTGCCTTCCCCTGGTTTCACAGTCCTGTGCAGATTCTCTGCTGCTTGGTTTCTCCCAGTGTGGAAAATGCATACCAAGCACTACCGTTTGTCTCAGCCTGCGTGCTCTGGCTGATCCAGCCTTCAGGGCACTGGCCAGGTCAGGTCTGGCAATTCCTTGCTGCTTCTGAACAGTCTCTACCTTCCCGTGCTGCTCAGTCTGACTTCTCAACTTTGTCTTTGATGTTCAGGGCTCCTAGATTGTCATATATAATTGATTCACTGGTTTTTTCAGGTCTTTGTTATAAGAGGGACCACAAGAAGCATCTGACTGCTTTGCCCTGCCTTCTGTTCTTCTCTTTCAACATTACTTTAGCTATTCAGGGCCTCTTGCCATTCCATATGAAGTTGAGGATGGGTTTTTCTATTTCTGTAAAGAATTCTGTTAGAATTTTGATTGGGATCACATTGAATCTATAGATTTTTGGGGTAGTATTGACATCTTCACAATATTAAGTCTTCCTATCCATGAATATGGAACATCTTTCCATTTATTTAAATCTTCTTTAATATCTTTCAGCTGTGTTCTATAGTTTCGATTGTATAAGTCCTCACATCCCTGGTTAGATTTATTCCTAGGTATTTTATTCTCTTAGATGTTATTGTAAATGGAATTGTTTCCCTAATTTTCTTTTCAGATTTATCATTTCTGGTGTCTAGAAACCCAACTGATTTTTATTTGTTGACCTTATATCCTGCAACTACACTAAATTCCTCTATTATCTCTGTAAGTTTTCTTGTAGACTCTTCAGGATTTTCTATATATAGGATCATATCATCCATGAATAGAGATACTTTTACTTCTTCTTTTCCAATTTGGATACATTTTATTTCTTTTTTCTTGTCTTATTCCTCTGGCTAGGACTTCTAATACAATATTGAAATAGAAGTGGTGAGAGTGGACACACTTGTCTTATTCCTTATTTCAAGGGGAAAGCTCTCAGTCTTTCTCCATTAAGTATAATGTTTGTTGTTGGCTTTTCATACATGCCCTGATCATATTGAGGAATTTCCTTCTATTCCAGTCTTCTTTAGGGTTTTCATTAAGAAAGGGTGTTGGATTTTATCAAATACTTTTCTGCATCCATAGAGATGATCGTGTGGTTCTTATCATTTGTTCTATTTATGTGGTGCATAACATTGATTGATTTTCTAATGCTGAACCATCCTTGTATTCTTAGAATAAATCCCACTTGGTCATGGTGTCAGCTCCTTTTATATACTGTTGGATTCTGTTTGCTAGTGCTTTGTTGAGGATTTTTGCATCTATATTCATAAGAGATATTGACCTTTAGTTTCCTTTCCTTGTGGTGTCTTTGTCTGGTTCAGATATCAGGGTTATGTTTGCTTCATAGAATAAATTAGGGAGTAGTCCTTCCCTCTCTATCTTTTGGAAGAGTTTAAACAATATTGATGTCAATTCTTCTCTAAATGTTTAATACAATTCCCCAGTGAAGCCATCTGGTCCAGGTCTTTCTTTTTTTTCAGAGTTTTTGAACACTAATCCGATCTCTTCACTTTTTATGAGTCTTTTGAGACTTTCTATTTCCTCTTGAGCCAGTCTGGGTAGGTTGTGTGTTTCTAAGAATTTGTCCATTTCATCTATGTTATCCAGTTTCTTGCTGTACAGTTGTTCATAATATTCTTGTGTTAATTTCTATATATTGAGTGAGGTAGGGGTCTAACTTAATTTTTTTTGTATGTGGTTATTCCGTTGTTTCTACCATTTGTTGAAGAGACTATTCTTTTCCATTAAATGGTCTTGGCATCTGTCTCAGTCATCTAGTGCTGTTCTAACAGAAATATCACAAGTGGATGGTTTTAACAAAAAAAAGTTTATTCTCTCAGAGTCCAGTAGGCTACAAGTCCAAATTCAGGGCATCAGCTCCAGGGGAACTCTTTCTCTGTCGGCTCTGGAGGAAGGTCCGTGTCATCAATCTTCTCTTGGTCTGGGAGCTTCTCTGTGCAGGAACCTCAGGTCCAAAGCCTGCGCTTTGCTCCAGGCTCTGCTTTCTCGGTAGTATGAGGTTCCCATGTGTCTCTGCTTGCTTCTCTCTTTTATATCTCAAAAGAGACTGCATTAAGACACTATCTAATCTTGTCAACCTCATCAGTATAACCTCATCACAGTGATAGAATTTACAACCCATAAGGAGATCACATATAATCTCATCATAGTGATAGAGTTTTCAACACATAAAGAAACCACATCCAATAACACAATCATGTAATACTGGGAATCATGAACTAGCCAAGCTGCTACACACGTTTTTTTGGGGGACACAGTTTAATATGTGACAGCATGCTTGTTGCAAATCAATTGGCCATGGACTTTTGGGCTTATTTCTGAACTTTCAATTCTATTTCATCAGTCTGTATATCTATCCTTACACAAGAACCACACTGCTTTGATTACTGTAGCTTTGAAGTAAATTCTGAAGTCAGTAAGTGTGAGTCTTCTGACTTTGTTCTTCTTTTTCAAGATTGTTTGGCTATTCTTCTAATTCCATATGAATTGAAAGATTGGCTTTTCCATTTCTTAAAAAAAAAGTCATTGGAATTTTAAATCTATAAATCACTTTGCGATGTTTTGTCATCTTAACAATATTAAGTTTTCCATAAATACAGGGTGTCTTTCCATTTACTTCAGTCTTTAATTTCTTCCAGTAATTTTTCGTGGTTTTAGGTGTACATGTCTTTCACTTCCTTAGTTTTATTTATTTACTTTGGATGTAAATAGAATTTTTTTCTTAATTTTGTTGTTGGATTGTTCACTGCTGGTGTAGAGAAATACAACTGATTTTTGTGTGTTGTTCTTGTACTCTGATACTTTGCTGATTGTTTTTATTAGCTCTAGTAGTATCTGGTGGATCCTTTGGGACTTTCTATATATAGAACCATGTCATCTGCAAATATATCTTTACTTCTTCCTTTCCAATTTGGATGCTTTTTATTTCTTTTTCTGGCCCACTTGCTTTGGCTAGCACTTCCTGAGCAATGTTGAATAGCAATGTGAAAGTGAACGTCCTTGTCTTATGCCTAATCTTAGGGGGAAAGCCTTCAGTCTTTCACCATTGAGTACGATGTTAGCTCTGGATTTTTCATAAATGCCCTTTATCATGTTAAGGAAGTTCTATTCTATTACTAATTTGTTGAGTGTTTTTATCATGAAAGGGTGTTGAATTTTGTTGAATGCTTTTTCAGCATCAGTTGAGATGATCATGTATTTTTTTCCCTTTGCTCTATTAATATAGCAAATTATATTGATTAATTTTCTTATATTGAACCATCTTTGTATTCCTGGGATAAATCCTACTTGGTTATGATGTATAATCCTTTTAATGTACTTTTTGTCTTTCTAATATTTTGTTGAGAATTTTTGTGTCTATATTTATAACTGATATTGGTCTGTGATTTTCTTTTCTTATGGTGTCTTTGGCTTTAGTATCAGAGTAACGCTGGCCTCATAGAAAGTGTTAGCAAGCGTTCCCTCCTCTTACGTTATTTGGAAGAGTTTGAGTTGGATTTGATGTTCATTCTTCTTTAAATGTTTGGTAGAATCACGTTTCCCATTTTTTAACTCATTGTTTGCCTTTTTTGTTGTTGCGCTGTAAGAGTTTTGTTTATATTCTGGATACTAGATCTTTATCAGATATAGAACTTTAAAATATTTTCTCCAGTCCTGTAGGTTATCTTTTCACTTTATTGATAATGCCGTTTGATGCACAACAGTTTTTAATTTTGCTGAAGTCCAATTTATCTATTTTTTCTCTTGTTGATTTCACATTTTGATGATATTGTATCTAAGAATTTATTGCCAAATACAAGGACCTGAAGATTTACCCCTATTTTTTTTTTTTAAAGAGCTTTATGATTTTAGCTCTTATATTTAGGTCATTGATGTATTTTGAGTTAATTTTGCATAGGGTGTGTCATGGGGTGAACCCTCTTGAAACAAATGGAAAGATAGAATGTCTGAGCAAAGAAATAGAATGTATAAAGAAGAACCTAACAGAATTTTAGAACCAAAAAGTACAATAACTAAAACTTTTAAAAATTAACTGAGTGGGCTCAGTAACAGAATGGAGGTGTATTTGGGTTGAATTGTGTCCCTCAAAAAGATACACTGAAGTCTTAACCCCAGTACCTGTGAACATGACCTCATTTAGAAATAGGGTCTCTGCAGACGTAATTAAGTTAAGATGAGGTCATACTGGATTAGAGTGGGCCCCAAATCCAGTATGACTGGTGTCTTTATAAGAAGAGGGACACATAGATGCAGGGAGAATGCCACATGAGGACGGAGACAGAGATTGGAGTGATGCATCTACAAGCCGAGGAACATCAAGGATTGCCAGCAACCACCAGAAGATGGAGGCGATAAGTAAGCCTTCTCCCCTAGAGTCTTCAGAGACAGTATGGTCCTTATGACACCTTGATTTTGAACTTCTGGTCTCCAGAACTGTGAAAGAATAAATTTCTGTTTATTTTAAGCAACAAAGTTTGTGGTCCTTTGTTACAACAGCCCTAGGAAACTGATAGAACGTGTTAAAGGAAAGAGTTAAGTAGATTGACAGAAATGATATAATCTCAACAACAAACTGTAAAAGTATTTTAAAAAGTGAACAGAGGCTCAGAGACTTGGGGAACAACAAATATCTAACATTCATGTCATCGGAGTCCCAGAAAGAAAGGAGAAAGAGTGCAGTGTTGAGAAAATGTTGGAAAAAATAATTTGGTGAAAGACATAAACCTACAGATTCAAGAATCTCAGTGAGCCTCAAAACAGGATAAACCCAAAGAAATCTACACCTAACAAAAAACAAAACAAAACAAAAACCCATTGCTGTCGAGTCAATTCCGACTCATGGTGACCTTGCGGGCCAGAGTAGAATTGTCCCATAGGGTTTCCAAGGAGCAGCTGATAGATTTGAACTGCCTACCTTTTTGTTACCAGCCGAGCTCTTAACCACTGCGCCGCTAGAGCTCAATTTGCCCCTAGACGTATAAAGATCAAGCTGCTAAAATGTAATGGCAAATGCACAAAAGCAATTCAACGGAGAAAGAATAGTCATTTCAACAAATGCTATTGTACTTTTATTTTTATACCAAAAAATAAACCATGACCTGAAACTCATACCTTACATGAAAAGTAACTCAAAAATGCTAAATGTAAGCATAAAACATAGGAGCAGACCTTCTTAGACAAGACACCTAAAGCACAATCCATAAAAGAAAAAAAATTTGATAAACTGGACCTCATCAAAACTGCAAGCTTTTGCTCTCTTGGGAGAATGAAAAGATAAGCTATAGGCAGGGAGAATGTATTTGCAAATTACATATTTGACATAGATGTATTCTAGATATATATTCTTGTGTCCAGAATATATAAGGAACTTTCGAAACCAAGAGTAAGAAAAACAATATTCCAAATGAAAAAGGCAAAGAGTTGAACAGACACTGTACCAAAGAGGATATATGGATGGCAAACAGCACATGAAAAGATGTTTAACATTATTAGCCATTAAGGAAATGCAAATTAAAACCACAACGAGATACAGACATATACCTATTTGAATGTCTAACATAAAATATTGACAATACCATGTACTAGTGAGGATGTATAGCAACTGGAACTCTCATGTATTGCTGGTGGGAATGCACAGTAATAAAGCCACACCGGGAAGTGATCTGGCAGTATTAAATAAAGTTAAACGTACACTTACTATATGACCTAGCTATCCCAGGCCCTTGCCGTCTTCAGGGTATTTACCCTAGAGAAAGGGAAACTATTCGCAAAAAAACCTGTACATGCATGTTTATACCTGTCCCAAACTGGTAACAACCCAAACACCCTTCAGTGGTTGAATGGATAAATGAATTGTATATTTATACCATGAGCTATTATTCAGTAATAACAAAATATGAACTACTGATACATCCAACTACTTAAGTGAATCTCAGGCATCATGCTGAGTGAAAGAGGCCAGTCTTAAAATGTGAAATATTGTATGATTGCATTTATATGATGTTCTAGTAAAACAAAGCTATGGTGAAGGAGAACAGATTAGCAGTTTTCAGGGGCTGAGGTAGGGAGGTTTTGGGGATGAAAGAACTGTTCCGAATGCTGATTGTGGTGGTTGTTACATGAATCTACCAGTAACCAGTTGCTATAGCGTTAACTCCAACTCATGGCAATACCATGCATATCAGAGTAGAACTGTGCTCCGTAGGGTTTTCAATGGCTGATTTTTCAGAAGTAGATTGCCAGGCTTTTCTTCTGAGGTGCCTCTGGATGGACTTGAACCTCGAACCTTTCAGTTAGCAGCTGAGCATTTTATACCATCCAGGGACTCCTACATGAATCTATATATCTGTTAAAATTTACAGAACTGCACACAACATAAATTTTACTGTATAATTTAAAATAATTTAAAAATAAAAATTAATTTTACTGAGTTTATGTTAATGGAGGAACAATTAGGAAAAGGAGGGTGAGAATGGTTGCACAACTTGAAGAATGTAATCAATGCCACTGAATTGTACGTATAGAAATGGTTGAATTGGTGTATGTTCTACTGTGTATATTCTCAAGAACAGCAAAAACAAAAATAAAATAAAATAACCATTTTAAAAAAAAGATAACTAATATTCATATGGCACATTCTGGAATTGTGTCAGGTACCATTCTGGTACTATCCATATAATAACTCATTTTTTACTGTCACCCTCTGTCATGGATTGAATTGTGCCCCCTCAAAATATCTGTCAACTTGGCTAGGTCATGATTCCCAGTACTGTGTGATTGTCCACCATTTTGTCATCTTATGTGATTTCCCTATGTGTTTTACATCCTATCGCTATGATGTTGATGAGATGAGATTAGCAGCAGTTGTGCAAACTCAATCTACAAGATTAGATTGTGTTTTAAACCAATCTCTTTTGAGATGTAAAAGAGAGAATTGAGTAGAGGGACAGGGGAACCTCATATCAGCAAAAAGCAGTGCGGGGAGCAGAGCGCGTCCTCTGGACTCAGGGTTCCTGCTTGGAGAAGCTCCTAGACCAAGGGAAGACTGATGACAAGGACATCCCTCCAGAGCCAACAGAGAAAGCCTTCCCCTGAATTTGGACTTCTGGCCTACTAGACTATGAAAGAATAAACTTCTCTTTGTTAAAGCCATTCACTTGTGGTATTTCTGTTACAGCAGCACTGGATGACTAAGACACCCTCTGAAGCAGGTTCTCCTGATAGTCTCATTTTGCAGACGAAGAAAAGCGAGGCCCGAAGGTGTTGTGTGGCTTATCTAGGGTCTCAGAGCTAATAAGTAACAGAGCTAGGCTCTGACCCGCATGCTCATTATCCATAATCTATACTGTCTTAAATGGGGGCACAGAACCAGATTTTTCTGAGGGGTTAAATAATGAGTGGTAGTTTTCCTTTTTGAAATTTCCTAAAATTTTTACAAATTATCTACATTTTTTAATATACCTTGGTAAGAATTGTTTTTTTAATCTAGCTTTTCAATAACAGTTCAATTTCCTAAACTACAGAGTGATTAATCATAATTCTCATGAAGCATCAAACTCTTCAAGAATATGATGTTTTGAAACTTCAATAAATAAAATAATGAAAAAAAATTACGTTCTTATTTGGGCCATCCTATCAGTGAAAGCAAAAGAACTAAGATGACTTGAAACCCATTTCAAAGATGAAGGAAGTTAACTGCACAATGCAGTCAATCCCAGGCCTCTCCAAAAGACAGTATAGAGACACCCAACCTAATAGGGAAGAAAAATACACTCATCAGGAAAACCAACACTATCTCAAGGAAGAAAGAAGTAGACCCAATAGGCATATTTTCCTTTAAGAACGTGAATGGCAATACTCATCAATTTTTTATACGACTGGTCACGACATCCATCCAAATTTTAGTTGTTACTGGCTTCAGGATAATATTCACACTCTTCATCCTGTACAGCCAGTCTTTGGTGAGTCAGTCAAAAGTGTATCATCTTACCTGTTTCAGGTCTCAGGTATATGAACAAATAATAACGTTTCTTTAGGATATTGCTGTGGTCACTGATTTTCTATCTTTTGGATAGATGTTATGACCAGAGTCGTAAAAATGAACATAATGAAGATGAAGCCAGCATACATCAAAACCCAGGAGAGTTTAAGTTGTACACAAGGTGTTATTCAACACTTCATAGACAAGTAAATGTTTTGGGAGGCAATATGCAGTGTGGTTACAAGATCGGAAAAGTTCTGTGGTTAAATTTATTATAAAATTTGGCATGTACTCGCTGTGTGGCTATAGGCAAGTGGCTTAACCTCTTTAACCTTCATCTGTAAAATGCAGTTAAAAATAGTACCTCCCTTGTAGGGTTGGTTAGAGGACTAAATGAGATAATGCATGTAAAGGATTTAGCTTACTATGAAGCACAGAAAAAAACAAAAAACAAAACAAACTCATTGCTGTCGAAAGTTGATTCCAACTCATAGCTACTCTATAGGACAGAGTAGAACTGCCCCATAGGGTTTTCAAGGTTGTAAATCATCGTTGGAAGCCGACCATCGTTCTCCCATGGAGTAATGGAGTAGCTGGTGGATTCAAACCGCTGACCTTTCAGTTAGCAGCCGAGCA
Source organism: Dugong dugon (assembly GCA_030035585.1). NCBI lineage: Eukaryota > Metazoa > Chordata > Mammalia > Sirenia > Dugongidae > Dugong > Dugong dugon. The sequence continues at coordinate 34,353,793 of CM057461.1, forward strand.
CTTAACCACTGCGCCACCAGGGCTCCTGGAGGTACAGAAAAAGCCCACTGGTGTGGAGTTGATTCCCACTCATAGCAACCCTATAGGACGGAGTAGAATTGTCCCATAGGGTTTCCAAGGAGCAGCTGGTGGATTCAAACTGCTGACCTTTTGGTTAGCAGCCAAACTCTTAACCACTGCGCCACCAGGGCTCCAAGGTACAGAAAAGTACTCAATAAATAGTAGCCCTTATGAACACAAAAGGAGTCCCTGGGAGGTGCAAATGGTTAAGCACTAGGGTACTAACCGAAAGGATGGCCGTTTGAATTCACCCAGAGGTGCCTTAGAAGAAAGGCCTGGAGATCTACTTCTGAAAGATCACAGCCATTGAAAACACTATAGAACATGGTTCTACTCTGAAAAACGTGGAGTCTCCATGAGTCCGCAACTCTTTTTTTAAAACATAAATCTACACTGGGAATCGATCCCTCAACTGCCTGTTTGGCAAATGACCACAGCGCCCTCTGGTGGCGAAGCTGTGAGGAAACAGGCCCTTGCGTACATGGCTGGTGGAAGAATAAATTGGTTCAACCCGCTGAGCCCACATTTCCACATATAGGGATTTACCATATATATACATCTGCATGTACAAGCTGACTCACTGCAGCACTGTTTGTAATAGAAAAACACTGGGGACACCCACATGTCCTTCTGGACAAACAATCTTCAGAATCTACTGCTAAATGAAAAAAGTTTCAGACCATGTGGTGAGCAGGCTGCCACTTGAGAGTAAGAATCATTGCAGATTCATTAAGATGCCAGGGATGGCAAAGGCATGGTTAACTTATGTGTCACTAAGAAAGAAAGCCCACTGCTGATTAAACTGGCATAATGCTTCAAATTTTATATTTATTGAGAGAGCTCACTTAGATTTATTTAGACATGAATTTGTATCATCAATTTTGGACATAGATAAAAAAGGAAAATATACGTGAAATAAATTTGTTAAGCTATTCAGTGACAACTACCTCAGGACTACCTGATTGTACGATGCATTCTGATTTCAGGCGTTAAAATGTGAAAAAAAATGTGTCTTAGAATGTTGTTGTGTGCCGTCAAGTCTATTCCGACTCATAGAGGCCCTATATGACAGCCTAGAATTGCCCCATAGGATTTCCTAGGCTGTAATCTTTATGGGAGCAGATAGCCAGGTCTTTTCTCCTTTGGAGCAACTCATGGGTTTAAACCACTGACCTTTTGGTTAACAGCCGAGCACTTAAAAACCACTGCACCACCAGGGCCCCTTGTGTCTTAGAATAGACATATAGTATTTGTTAGTATTTAGGAACTCTAGAAAGATATCCAACAAACAAATAACAGAGAGGAAGGGAGAGGAGTTGGGCAAACAGGAGATGGAGTAGAAGGGGGATATTGAAAAGCGTTTTGAACCACGTGAATATCCATCCACACCCTTGCAGTTGAGTACATTCTGACTCGTGGTGGGCAACCCCATGTGTTAGAGTAGAACTGCTTCACAGGGTTCTTTTGGCTGTAATCTTTACAGAAGCAGGTCACCAAGCCTTTCTTTTGAAGTACCGCTGGGTGGGTTCAAACTGACAATCTTTAGGCTAGTAGTTGAATGTAAACTGTTTGCACTACCCAGGGACCGTTCATGTGAATATGTTAACTCTTTAAAAAATTCAATCCATTCCCAGGTGTTATAGATTCAACTGTGTTCCCCTAAAATGTGTTGGAATCCTAACCCCTATGCATATGAATATAATCCCTCTTGAGAACAGGGCTTTCTTTGTTATATTAATGAGGCCGTATCAGTATATGGTGTGTCCTAAACCTAATCGCTTCTGAGTTGCGAAAAGAGCAGATTAGACAGCAAAGTAAGCACATACAGGAGAGGACAGACACTATCTGAAGACAGCGGAGGCAGATGAGGCTATAAGCCCAGGACCCCCAAGGATCACCAGCGGCTAGAAGCTGAAATAGACAAGAAAGCACCTCCCCCTAGAGCCACTCGCTGAATTTGGATTTGTAGCCTCCTGAACTGTGAGAAAATAAATTTCTGCTCTTTAAAGCCACTCACTTGTGGTCTTTCTGTTATGGTAGCACTAGGTAACTAAGACACCAGGTCATAGTCAACTTTATTTAAAGGTACAGTGACCCCCTCCTTCAGAGCTGGGGCAGCAGGAGAGGAGGGGGTGGGGGTCAGGGCCTGCTGGCTGGTGCTCACACTCCTCTCTAAGGTGCTTTTGTGGTCCTTCTGCCCACTGCAAAAGCTCTCCTCATACTTCCTTGAGGGTCTCAGGCTGGCTTCTTACATCTCCTCTCACAGTCCCCGGATCAGAGGCCCATCTTATGGAGGTCCCCCTGCTCCTCCAGGTGCCCCTCCAGGACTGAGAAGGTCCAGTCTGGCTGCCTTGTAGGCCCACATCCGGCTCCAGGGCTGCAGGCTCCGCAGTGCAGCAAGCTCTTGGCTCCAGGAGCCTATCACTTGAGATTGCTCAGGTGTGAGGTGGATGCCTGGCACCTTTATAATCCCCAAACTCTCCACGGGTCTTCCTGAGGCACCACTTGCTAGGCTAGAGGGGAGAAGAAAGCACACTCCCTCCTCCCCTGTGGACTCAAAGCCTTGCCTAACAACTCCCTTGAAGGAAAACGCTTTTCCAGTCTCCAGCTCGATCCTTGGTGGGCGAGAGAGGGTCAGAAGTCACGGAGCTGGCTTTCAATCAACCACCTCCTTTGTAAACCCTGTGTGTGGGCCAGCACCTCACCTGGAAGGTGGGGATGCTAGGCACCCTATTGTCTTGGAACTCCAGCCAAACTGGGATGAAAACAGTTCCATCTTAGCATACCATCACATGGGTGATAAAACTAAGGCTCATTTGGTTAAGGAACTCGCCCAAGGTCACACACCTGGTACCCAGCTCTGACTCCAAAGCCAGAGCATTTCCAACTGCATGGGGTCCACCCAGAATCTGATTTAAAATAAGCTCACGGTAGAGGGTATGAACATGGAATTGATGCCCTAGATTCGAATCTCAGCTTTGTTATTGACTAGTGGTGTGTCCTTGAACAAATCACTTCTGACTCTCAGTTCATTTATCCAACAGATATTTATAGGGCACCTACTATTTGTAAGGCACTCAACAATGTGAATGATAAAAGCACGTGCCTTGTAGAAGTGTTGAGAGTTAACGAGGTTGTGCTGAATAAAGGGTCTAACATGGTACCTGACACGTGGTCAGGACTCAATAAATGGCAGCTCTTACTGTTACTACTGATAAAGTTCCTACCGCGTGTCAGGGTCTTCACATCATATGAGGTCGGGACTACTGTTATCCTTCTATGGATGAGAAACCAAGGCTCACAGGTTAGGTGTCTTCTCCAGGGTCATACCTGGTAGAAGGTGGAACCTAAGTTCAAAACCAGATCTGCCTGCTCCTTGTCTTGACATGGCCCCTGGGTTGGTCGCTTGAGGAAGGGAAAACCTTTTGCCCCTTGTCAAAGAACCAACCCCTAAGCATTCTTCACAACCCAGCTCAAGGGCGCCCTCCTCCGCGAAGGCCTCCTGATTTTCCCTTCCCCACCCCTCATCTGTCCCAGTTGTCCCTCTCACCTCCATCCTTGGGCCTGCCTTTCCCATAGCCGTAGAGATTGGTGGTTAAGGGCTTTGGAGTCAGGAAGCCAGGGATTCAAATCGTAGTTGTGCATCTTAGTTGGTATGTGACCTCACGCAAGTCCCTTCATGTTAAGCTTCAGTGTCTTCCTCCACAAAATGGGCTAACCATGGTACTTTTGGGTTGTTGTCAGACTAAACGAGGTAAGGTATGCACAGGGCCTGATACAGAGTTAATGCCCTTCAGAACAATGCTGCCGCGTGACTGCAGGAGAACCTGCCCTTGGAGGAAGGGAAGGACCGCAGTTACTACAGTGGGAGCACTTTAAGCATTATAATCTCTTATCCTTTAGGTGGGGAGGTCTTTTTCTTTTAATTGTACTTTATTTTTTTATTTTTATTTTTGAGATTTTTTTTATTATACTTTAGATGAAGGTTTACAGAACAAATAGTTTCTCATTAAACAGTACACGCATTGTTTTATGACAATGGTCAACAACCCCATGACATGTCAACACTGTCCCTTCTAAACCTTGGGTTCCCTATTACCAGGTTTCCTGTCCCCGCCTGCCTTCTAGTCCTTGTCCTTGGACTGCTGTGCCCCATTAGTCTCATTTTGTTTTATGGGGCTGTCTAATCTTTGGCTGAAGGGTGAACCTCGGGAGTGACTTCATTAGAGCTAAAAGGGTGTCCGGGGGCCATACTCTGGGGGTTTCGCCAGTCTCTGTCAGGACAGTAAGTCTGGTCTTTTTTTGTGAGTTAGAATTTTGTTCTACATTTTTCTCCAGCTCTGTCTGGGACCCACTGTTGTGATCCCTGTCAGAGCAGTCAGTGGTGGTAGCCAGGCACCATCTAGTTGTGCTGGACTCAGTCTGGTGGAGGCTGTGGTAGTTGTGGTCCATCAGTCCTTTGGACTAATCTTTTCCTTGTGTCTTGTTCTCTTCATTCTCCCTTGCTCCTGAAGGGGTGAGACCAGTGGAGTATCTTAGATGGCTGCTCACAGGCTTTTAAGACCCCAGATGCTACTCACCAAGGTAGAATGCAGAACATTTTCTTTATATTTATGCCAGTTGGGCTAGATGCTCCCCGAGACCATGGTCCCTAGGTGGGGAGGTCTTATCTTCACTCCACAGGTTCTTTTCAACCAGTTATTTGTTCAGGACCTACTATGTGTCAGGTACTGTGCTAGGTGCTCAGGATACAAAAGTGAAGAAAACAAAAACCCTTGCCCTAAAGGAATTTATAATTCAGTGGAGGATAAACGAACACATACAGAGTATAGTATCAGGAAGAGAGGTGAAGAAAATAAAGCAGGGTGAAGGGACAGTGGTGGGTGTGTCTGGGTCACGTGGGGTCCTTTAGGCTTTCGTAAGGAGTTTGGATTGTTCCAGGGGTAGTGGGGAGCTATGAGGGTTTTAAAGGAAGTGGGTGACAGGTTGTGGCTAACACTGCAACAACAGCCCCCGGCCTGTGTGTGAACAGGCTTTCGTGGCAGGGGCAGAAGCAGGGGGTCAGCGAGGAGGTTGCTGCTGTTGCCAAGGATGGGAGAGAGAAAGCTGGGCCAGGGAGAGCGCAGGGGAAGGATGACACGCAGCAGGACTTGGGATGTGCGTGGAGCTGATGGACCGGTTGTGCGGGTGAGGGACGGACAAGGCTCTGAAGTCAGACTGCCAGAGGCTTGCTCCACTGGGACCCAGGTCAGACTCCAGAGGAAAACGTTTTCTACTCTGCCTTCCCGTCCTGGCCTGAGAAGAGCGTGTGGACGTGGAACGGCGGGGCGGGGTGGAATAGGTTACAGCCCCAGCCAATAGATGCAGGAACAAAACCCACTCTAAAGGAAGCCCTTCTGCTTTCAGTTGGTCCTGGGGGGAGAAGCCCCAAGTCAGCAGCAACCTCTGGAGATGCTTGTGGTTGGTTAGGATGGAGTGAGAGCAGGGAAGCCTCATTTCTGCACCAGCTACCTCCCCTGAATTAGTTTTAGCTCAGCTTTAGAGTTCCTGGCAGGGGAGGGCACTTCGGCAATGCCATCCAAGGCCGTAAAAACGTGCCCAGCTCTCGTCTGGCCAGGCTGCTTCCTCCCAGGGCTGTCTCCTGAGGAAGCAATCTGATGTGCATACAACCATACCCACATGGTTGGTTGGCCTGGTGTGGTTTACAAGACCAGAGAGAAACAGTATTGATGTCCCACAATACTCATTTAAATGACTCTGGCTTTAACTGAGTAACCAGAAATGGCATCATCATGACAGCAAGCTTACCTTCTCTCTCAGCAATGAATCCTGGACACCTTTCCAACAGGACATGTCCCATGCATTACAAGACATTCTTGGCCCCAGCCTATTTAGGAGGGTCCTTCACTAGTTGACCAATTTTGGGGACAATCCAAAGTGCCCTCACACATACCCAAAATGCCTCAAATAAGAACTGCCCTGAGTTCAGAAGCCCCAGGGCCAGTGGCTGTTGAGTGTACCTTTTTTTGAAACCTGTGAAAGCCTACCTGGGTGGATGGGTTTTCCCATCTAGAGGGCTACCTAGAACAGAAAGCTGGGGTAGAAATATCCTTTCTCAACCTAGAACCAGACCGGTATGACCCGTGGCTCTGTGGCTGGCAATCCCTGACTTGGGTCAGACACCTAGCCAGTCTGGACTGTGGCGGCTGCACCAGCAGTGGGACAGTGAGACCAGCTGCCCTGCTTACTTCCCAGGACTGGGTGGAGATCCAACGACAGCTCTTTGTGCATGAACTGCGCTAGATGGTGCAGACAGAGGCTGGTGTTTTTACCTCTTCTGGTGTATACTAATGAATGTAAGCAGAAAACCCAAGAAGGGGGTGGAATCAAGCGAATACAAGGGCACGGAGCACAGGCTTTGGAAGCAGACAGGCAGCACCTGACGTCTTACATGCTGTGCCCTGGAATTGAGGCCTTGCACTGTAAGATGGGACAGCTGTGAGGATCAGGTGGCTGTTGTTACTAAATTCCTTCAGAGCAACCCGTTAGAAAGGTACAGAACGCCATTGTCCTCATTCTGGTTTTTAATGGTCAAGGTGAAAATTTACAAGTTTTCCAGACCATTTAGTTTCCACGGTTACCTCCACCTGCAAAAGGAAACGCTGCCGGAGGTGCTGCAGGCCTGGTGGGTCCCCGCCAGCTTGGAACCAGAAACACCAAGCCAAGCTCCCTTCTCAGGATGGGTCTGGGTGGAGATGAGATGTAGTGTTATTTCTTGGTTCATCACAGGAGAGGAAGCCAGAAAGAGAAAGTGCTTGATGACTGCTTGGAAAGAGGACCCAGGCACGATTATGACTCAAAACCAAGAGATTCTGAGTCAGTGTCAATTACAAGTCAGGTTCATTCAATGGAGAGGTGGGAAGGGTTCCATCCAGGACCCCAAGGACCCTCCTCCCCAAAACCTGCACAGGAAGCAACCTTGGTGGGGGTGAAGGGTCTTTACCAGACTACCGCCTAGGTTGTTGCAAGTTAGAACTCAGGGCAAAGGACAATTCTGAAGCGGAACCTGCACCCCAAAGCCATGCATTACATTATACTCACCCTCAAAATCAGCTCAGTGGAAGCCTCTTTTGTAAACACCAGCCACAGTAAAAGGTGCTGTGTGCTTGCGGCACAGGGGGCCACCCCTTCCTCAACATCTGACCTGCCACACATCACTACCAAATGTCTAGGCGGCACTTTGGTTCTGTTGCTTTCTCAGGCTGGGAAACATGACTCTGAACTCGTCTGGGCGGCATAAACTGTTTCCCAGTGAAATTATACTCCACCTGCCTCCCAGGTACACTGGAGGAATTCCGCACATGGAGCCAGTGGAGCAACGACAGAGCAGCTAAGAACCCCGAAGGTGAGAGCACAGCCCGGTCCAGGGAGGGAAATGACTGGGGCAGCGGGGTGGAAGGTAGAATCTCAACTGGCCAGAGCCTGAGGAGCTTGACTGTCCCAGGCGATGGGGTGAAAGGAGCTCAGGGAAGTACTTTCACCCGAAGGCTTGTGAGCGTCCAGGCCCGACCTCACATTCCAGGGCACTCTTGCTGCTGCCCAGTTTTACGGGGGCATATCTGTTCTCACAGGGCTGAGGGGCTGCAAGGCCTGTTTCCCACAAGTCACCCCCTTCCTATAAAGAGGAAATCTTTTACGTAGTCATCTTTGGGGTGGTGATGGGGCATACTGGTGGATGGGTGTTGTATGCCACAGCAATTTTTAAGAATGAAAGGAAGGCTCCTCCTCCAGTCCCTGGTCTACGTCCTTTCATCATTTATCTGCTTTAAGATAAGTGTGATCTTAAAGCACTCAAGCCTACTTCAGTAGGAGAGTTTCCATACAACATGCTGGTGATAGTCCTTCAATTTTTTTGGTTGTTTTTATTTTTTTCTTTAAAGTCCACTGATCATCACAAAAACCCAGAAAATGCAACTAAGGAGAAAACAAATGTCCAACTGAGACCTAAGAACCCAGAGCTACGGAGAGAGACGTGGCACTGGACTGCTGGGTGTGTACAAGGGGCAAGAGGGACGACTCCACCGCAGCCTGGCCGAGGGCTGTGGGGAGACACAGGAGGGTACGAGGCGGCTGGTTATGTTAACCGCTGCACGATGACAGCGTTGAGCAGGTTGGCTTCTTTCAGGGTCTGGCTCTCATCAGCCAGCTCTTTGTTTGGGAAGGTAGTCATGAGGACAAAGCTGGTGGCAGCCATGGCCGGCCGGGCGTCCACGATGAAGAGCCGGATGTCGCTGATCCTGGTGCAGAGGGGGGTGAGTGGGGAGGCAGGTGAGCAGAGCCATCTCTACTGTCTACCCTGTCCCCTCCCTTGACCCCCCACCCCATTTCTTCTCCACAGAGCAGCCAACGCCATCACTGGAAACACACTTTGGATCATGTCACTGCCCTGCTTAAAACCATTCAATGTTATTCCCATTTCCCTTGGGATCAACACAACCCCTGTGGTCCCAAGGCCTGCCTGATTTTACACCAGCCTCCTTTCCTTCCTTGTTGTCTTCCTCTCCTTTCAGTTGTCAGGCCATGCTGCCCTCCGACATTTGGGTCCCTCTTCCTAGAGGCTCCTTTGCCAGATCCCCTCCCATCTTAATCGTAACGCAGGCCTTGGCTCGAAAGCCACCTCTTGGGCAGCCTTCCCTAAGCCCCTGGTCTATGTTCCTGGGCCTTCCTTCCACTGTACTGATAAGTCTGTCTCCTCCTGAAGACCACGAATCCCACAGGACAGAAAACATGTCTATTTTGTACATCACAGGAGGCCCTTAAATTATTTGTTAGGAGAGTTAATGAGGCGCAGCAACTACTGAGTACCAGGATCCCTCCTCCAGACACTGCTTGTGTCCTGCACCTGGGGATCATGTGAGACCAGAGTTACCTGGAAACAGATACCCTTCTTCCTTAGAGCACTTACAATATAAGTTTCTACTTAAATAGAAGTTTCTATGCAATCTAAAATTTGGCACATCTAAGGGTCTGAACATCTGAGATACAGCCCGAGACTCTGGCAGGCAAACCCCTCTCACCCGGCTGGTGAGCACTCTGGGTAAGCTGTGCACCTGGCGCGTAAGCAGCAGTTGTGTTGAAAGTCTGCCTTTAAAGAGTGAAAGGAAACTGAAGGAAAAAACTCAGGTCATGGTGAGATGGGTTAACCCCTTAAACACCAAGCACCTGAAGCATAAGGAAGGGCTCATAATAAAAAGAAAACGTTTGAATAAAGCCGCCATGTGCACCAGACTCACACCTGGGGCTTATCAGCTTTACCCTAATGTGAACCCTGTCAATTCTCAATGACGGTCAAACAATTCACGTGCCTCCCATGGGTTCTGATTTAGTTGGCCCATCATTGCTGAAATGTAGATAACCCTGTTCTGGGAAGAATCCAAAACCCAAACCAGTTGCTGTCAAGTTGATTCTGACTCATGGCAACCCCGTATCTGCGCTCCACAGGGTTTTCAAGGCTGAAACCTTTTAGAAGCAGACTGCCAGGACTGTCTCCTAAGGCTCCTTTGGGTGGGTTCAAACTGCCAACCTTCCAGTTAGTAGTAGAGTGCCGAACCATTTGCGCCACCCAGGGACTCCTGTTCTAGAGAAAGAAGCTGCCAAATGTATCTTCTGGCACCTCCTCATCTTTAAGACCAGGGGGTGGGGGTTGGTGAGAGAAGATGGTTTGCCTTGTCCAGGTGGTCTGAGATAGAAGAGCAGGTATTTCTGGAATTCTGAAAGGCCAAATCTCAAAGAGACTTAAACAGCCTAGTGCTTTTCAGAGGCCCCTCAGCCAGTAGGGGATGCCAGGTGGGTGAGGTGCTAGCACCGTGCCCCCTCCCCTCCATCAACCACAGCAGTTCTATTTATATCTGGTCTACATTTGGGCTGTAGCATGAGATTTCCTTTGAACAGAAGTCTAACGTCTAAAAAAACTGGGGACCACTGCCTGAATCCAATCCCCTAATTTTGCAGATGAGCAGCAAGACCATAGGAGAGAGGTGAGCAGTCACTGGGCACACTAATAAGGGAGAGGGGACAGGACCAAAGGCTTCCGATCCGCAGCCCTTCCCATCCTACTGCCTCTTCTGAGGATGGCACAGAGGACCTGCTGTGTTTATGAGGAAGAACAGCCCTCTGCTTCCCGTGTGTTTGTAAGAGTCTCTGAGTGCATTCTAGAATAAGCTAGGCCAGACAATGCGAGGTACCTGTGGCTGTGGTTAAATTTCTGCACCAGCCTCCCGCCATCGGCGAGCCGTATCTGGATGTTTGTGGTAGGCTCTGACTCGTTGATTGAGATGGAGGAGCTGGCTTTGGCTTCGTTTTCTGCCTGCTGGGCTGGAGAGCTGGTATTCAACACCTGGGGGGCAGTGCTGAGGAGAGAGGATCGCATCAGGACACCAACAGAAACAAGCCCCCAGCAGGAAAGGCATCCCCTTATCAGACTTTGAGCATTTACTGTGTACCTGGCACTGTGTTTGGTGCTGCTGATACAGTGATTGAGACATACAGAACTCCTGCTTCATGGAACTTATGGGTCCAGCAGAATTCACCCCAAACCCTGAATCATTCAACATCACTGCCAGCTCCTTCACTCCTAGCTCACTAACCTTGGGTGAGTTACTCAACCTCCTCCTTTTTCCGTGTCCTCACCCGAGGAAGTGTGTGAAAGGAGGAAAGCAGTGTGCAGGGGAGCCTGGGGTGGCAGGAGTGGGGAGAGGGGCATGTCAAAGGAAAGCAGTTGAGGCAGACTTGGTGTGAGTGATGGGATGTCTGTCAGGGAGGAGTCTGACGTCTTCCTGTGATGGAATTTTCAGGCCAGCATTCCCTAGTGCAATGTCACTCGTGCATATCTCATACTCATGCATCAACTATCAGGAAGAGGCCAAGATTTCCGGAAGGTGATCTAAGTGCCAGGCACCATAGGGATTAATTACATGAAGATGAACAGGACATGGTGTGTGCCACAGGGTCCAGAGCTCAGATCTTAGACCTGGATGAACCAGGGTTTGAATTCACCCACTACATGGCTTTGGCAGGTAACTTAAGCTCCCTTAGTTTCAACAAGGGTAGTAACAAGGATTTTTAACATGGGTTAAAAAACCTTGCTCATTTGTTGTGAGGACAAAAGGGGAGAATTACATGAAATACTTAGGGTGGATGACAAATGCAAATGCACCCAGAATCCCCAGTTCTCCACAACGGTTTAGAGCTTTCTTCCTTGTCTTCTGAACCCCCAATCTGTCCTACTCGTAGCCTTTCTCTTAGCAGAAGACCTGGCCTAGACTTCTGCTGAGAAGAGAGGTCATTAGATAAGAGCTTGCTCTCCTCCACAAAGTCTCTATCAGTACCTACAACCCACCCCTTCCCTCCCATCCTAACAGCCTAAAAAGGGCACCCTCAGCAAACCCAACTGAAGGTGCTTTCCAAAGTGTGTTCCATGGGACCCTAGTCTTTTGACATAGCTCCAGGAAGATGTGGGAAATGCCTCACATTCCACCAGCAGCCTCAAAAGCCACTAGCATATTAAAGGTCTTGAAGATCATGCAGTTAAGACAAACTTATCGGACCACCAGACCCTCTTTTTATGTTACATTTGTTAACCTGCAGAAAGAGTATTTCATGGAACTCAATTCAGGAAACAATGCCCTGGAACATATAATCAATGAAGAATAACTAAAAAGTGAACTTACCCTTTTCTGCGAATGTGAAAAATATGGGCTTAGAGAATTACAGAGTGGAGCCCAGAGGAGGACGCTGGCCACACTTCCTACTAAGAAAGCGGCTGCATCTATGCATCAGCCTCACAGCACGTGGGACTGAAATGTGGGTCGTGGCACAGGGGTAAATTACACCACCACAGGTCTCAGGAGTTGCTCGGCAACAGTGGAAGGTTAAATGTTAAATCTGTAAATGCCTAAAATCTACTATATAGCAGTTTTGTTCATTAGGCTGCCTCTACCGTTAGACCATAGGCAGCCTGTCCCTTAACTGTTTATAACAACTCCAAGCGGCTATATGCCTGCTACAGAGCTGCTATCACAGTTTTCAGTCGGGCCTAAAATGAGAAGGAAGCTATTACTCCAAAGTAGCTGACATCCTCCATTCAGCAAAGGTGAGAGACAGGAGGGGGAGGAGAAAAACAGGAATGCCATTTACTGTACTAGCTTGTCTAAGTGGGCTTCACTCCTCATGGCCTCAGTGATCATCACAACCAGCCTTTGAGGTGGGGATTTTCTCCATTCCACAGAAACATGCTATGGAGCAGTTTTTAAAACTAATGCAATGAACAGGACTTCTCCCTCTATATTGTGTATTCACTCCAGCCAAGACTGCCAAGCTTTGCTTTCTATGGTTTACTCTAGGAAAATATATTTATATTGAAAATACTTTCTCAAATTACTCTCCTGCCCCCAGGGAATGTGATCAACTCCCCACTTAAGAGCTTGTGACCTCAGCAAGTTATTAAACATCTTGGGACCCCACCGTCCTTTTCTGTAAAATGGGGACACTTGCTCTACCACCTCCCTAACTTGTAGGTAAGTGGTCCATTAAATGGCAGCCATTATTATCAAGGGTCAATTGATGCTGGAGAAACAACACATATTTTGGAGTTGCACAGGCCTGTGATCTGGCCCCAGCTCTACCACTAAACTGAGCAAGCCATAAGGATTCAATGAGATAACGTCAACAGAGGGCCCAACAGCGCCCCCTGGAGGAAGTCCTCCATACAGAACAGCAACTGATGTTTCTGGCCTCCAGCACAGAGCTGACTGGTGCCTGTTGAGGATAGCCTGACGCACTGAACTTGGCTGAGTTGCCTCTGACACACCCACTACTGAACCAGACCCTGTGCTGAGTGCTTCAGATGCTCTAACTCACCTTGTCCTCATGAGGTAGGGACTCATCATGTTCGTGTTACAGATGAGGAAACTGAGGCACAGCTGGGTTATGCAACTTGCAAGATCCCAGTGTTGGTTTGAGGTGGAGCCTGGATATAATCCAAGCTGTGTGGCTCTAGGTCCTGTGCTCTCAACATCTGCCACACGTTCCCACCAGGCCCTGGAGTTCGGCAGACATAGGCCAGGATTTCGGGTCGGCCATAAGTAGAAACCTTACCCCAAGACTCAGTTTCTTCATCAATAAAATGGAGCTGAATTCAGAAATAACATTAACGAGTTGAGAAAATAACTAAATCTGCACTGCAGCCAGCACATCCTAGAAGTGCAAACACACGTCTATGTGGTTACGCAAGGACATCCGCGATGCAGTGCAGCGTGTGGGGTAAGAGCACAGACTAGTGGGAACCCACTGCACTGACCTCGGGGGCCACCTAATCTCACCAAGCCTCAGAACCCTCATTTACAGAGTAGGGATCAAACAGGGTAATGTGAAATGCTTACTAGCTCAGTGCCTAGCTAACAGAAAACACTCAAATAGCTGGCACTATCATTCTTCAAGGTTCTATCTCACTTGCAATTTACCGAAACTCTGAAGCAAAATCACTTGGAAATGCTACTGTCTATCCATGGGCTGAAAGCAGAAGTTCACCTGAAAGGCACTCTCAGACTGTGCTGTCCTCGAGGAGCACGGGGTGTGAAGGAGAAGACATTTAGAAACTGCAATACCAAGCCTCATGATTCTTATTTGGAGCAAGATGCTCAAAAGAGCATCCCAGTTGCCAACTGCTCGATTCACTTGAAAACACTCAACAGCTGAGCCATTCTTTTCAAAAAGTGGCTGGTCCATTGCAGCAGTGACAGCATTCACCCAGGGACAGGAATGGTCAGATCAAAGAGGAAAACAATGAGAAGACATCTACAAACCCAGGAGTTTGTGTCTTCCTGGGAACACCACATGACAAGTCATAGGGAAACTACGAGTTAAGATCAAAGAGGAAAACAATGAGAAGACATCTACAAACCCAGGAGTTTGTGTCTTCCTGGGAACACCACATGACAAGTCATAGGGAAACTACGAGTTACTCAGATCGGGAGCCTGGTTCCCTGATTGCTCCATTTCCACATACTGCAAATCCTGAGTCTCTGCAATCTCCCTCACAACCATGGCCGTCACAGAAAGCACAAGGAGCAGCCAAACTCATCTCCAGCAGCAGTGATGCTCCAAGTGAACTCCTGGTGATTTCCTACTAAAAGTCAGATACACAGAGTCTTTCTCAAGCAGTCAGATTAGCTCCCACCCAAACAAATGAAAAACTTAAAACAACCAAGGAAGTTTAATACGACTGAAAGAACTGTCTCAACATCTCTGAACCGAGAACAATCTATTCATTAACTAGTTTTCCAGATAATCTGGTGAGGGGTGGGGGGGAACCAGGAATGACTGATTTTTGAGGCAAACACCCCTGTTCAGCTTGATCTTAAGTTCGTTACCGTGAAAATTTTCTTAAACCTCTGGCTCCCGATCATTTTGGTTGGCCAGACCACAAAACAATGGAAAACGCAGCAAAATTTATGGGAAAAATTAACAAAGCTGTCCATGAAAGAGCAGATAAAATCCCACCTCACTTAGCTGTGTAAAACTTTTTAGTTTAAATTTTGAAAAAGCAAGAACCGAAATAAAATGGAAGTGGAACTGGCAATGTACAATTATTTAGCTGAAAAACATCATACCTGGTTATCAAGCTGTATCTCAACCTGTGGGCCTCATCCTCCACAACAAGATAATACGTACTTATTCCCAACCTACTAAAACTGACTTCTTCAAAAATATTTTCAGATGTGAAGTCCTGCAGACATAATACAGTTAGGTTTCTCAATGGTAGAAGCATTTCCTGTTAGTATTATGAAATTAAACCCAAACTATATGGTGTTTTGGCACAAAATTGATACAACTTTTTGGGTGGCCAATTTGACAATATCTTAAATATAAAGACATTTTAAGCCAGCACTGTTACTTCTAGGCTATGTCCTAGACTAAGGGGTACACAAAGATTTAATTACAGAGATATTCACTGCAATGTTGATCACAATACTGGTGGCTGCCTAGATGTTTAGCAGTGGGGACTGGTTAAATTATAGCATAACCACAGGATAGGAAATTATGTAAGCAGTAGAAATAGAATTGTGGAAATACATTTACTGATATGGAGTAACAACCATATGTGCTGATTACACAAAACAGCAGGTGATAAAGCAGTATATTTAAAAAATACACACACACACACACACACACACACACACGTTATGTACGTGAACGAGAAGAATACTCCTTCAATACCAACTGGACATTTCTGGGTGTCCGGATTAAGAATAGTTTTTATCCTTTATCTACATTTTCTAGTTTTTAAAAAGATGACCACGTTTTACGTCAATAATAAGAAAAAAGCAATTACCCGGTGCTCTACCAAGCACACCGTAGCTGATGGCTATCAGGGAAGCCACAGGTGGACCACCCTGAGAATGGCTGTCATAGACTAACCCGCACCCCTAGCAGTGTGGAGATGAAATGAGGACAGCAGGGCTGACTTCACTGTTCAGGTCCTGGTAATCACCACCTATTGGTCTCTGGTGTCCTGAGGTCTGGCTCTTGCTCCCGACAAGGCATGAATGGCTGGCAAGGAGATAAGGGATTCTAGGAAAGGGCCAGGCAGAAGCTCAAGGGGCATGGCTGCTGTAGGCCAAACTCTGATCCCTACAGATGGTGGTGAGGTGAGAGCAAGGGCAGCGGCCAGCTTAAGAGCTGCCAGATCTAGGTCAGAGAGGGTGTCCTGCTGTCAGATGTATGGGAAGGAATGTTAACTAGAAAGCTTGGGTTCCAGTCCTGGCTCTACCACATACCAGCTGTGTGCCCAAGGACAAGCCCTTTAAATTCAAGAGCCTCAGCTTTCACTCTGTAAAATAAGGATTGTACTGGTGAAGGCCACTACGTTCTAAGGCTGACCAAGTAGCCCACAGGCATGGCAAAAGCTGAGTGGGCCCCTGAGAGAAGGTGGCCTGCTAATGGGCTGGCCAGGGGCCTGGTGGGAGAACTCTGCCTATCAGAGACAACAGTGTCTATTAACCAACCAGATCCTCTCAGGGTCTTGAATGCAAGATCAAGAATACATACTGATAGTGGGTACAGAAGTGAAGACAAACAAACAAGGCAGAAAAAGTCACAGGAAACAGCCCGCACAGGGGCAACAATGCACTTGAGCTTCCTTAGATCTTGAACAAGCCTCTGTGAGTCCTGGCTGTGCTGGAGAATCCGAAATTCCTATTCCCTCTGAATCCCCATTTCAGGTGACCTAAGTATGTGTGTCTGTTTCAGGCTTAAGCCATTATGGAGATTACTGCAGGGCTCTATATGCATTAGATCATTTACCCCTCGCAACAATCTTATGAGGTAAGACTGTTATTAGACCCATTTTATAGTTAAGGAAACTGAAGCTGTACGTCCAGGGTCATAGCTAAAAAGTGACAAGGCAGAGATTTAAACTTAGGTTTGTTAACTCTGAAGCTCACATACACCATACTCTTCCTCCCATAAAAATAAACTTGAAATGCATTGTAAACAGTAACGAGCTATGCAGAATGAGAGGCACACTGGGTCTACTGGGCTCAGCAGGGGGAGGCTGACAGCCCCGTTCCAGCCTGTGCTGCTCCTTACCTGCCCAGTTTCTGACCCTCGCCAGTGAAGGCTTTGAAGGCTCCCTTGGGCTTCACGAAGTCCTCGTCCCGATGGTCCTCCATGTCCAAGTTCACCTGCCCGCCATGAGCTAACCTCCGCAGCTCTGCTGGCACCTCCCTGAAGCAGAAAAGGGAAGCCTTGGGTCTACACAGAGCAGTGATGGGGCGAGGGGAGAAGAAACTTCTCAGTTCCAACTGTGAGAATCACTGGGCTCCACAGGCAGCTGGCTAGTCAGTGGCTACCTCTACCTTCTCTCTTACATGCTCAAGTCACTATAGAAACTGACTTTTTCACTTGGTCACTTGACTCTGCCTAGGACCCAAAGTGGGAAAAATCAGCAAAGGTTGTTGGAGCAGTAGACTAAGATCTGTGAACCTGCATCTCAACTGCCAAATCTGCTTCAAAAAACTTATTTCTCAAATAATAAATGTTCTCATCAGCCTCCTCCTTTCTCTTCTGCCATATCACTTACTGATACGGGCCCCAGAAGAGGGATTTTCTGCTCACCCTCTGCGGATAGACTCCAGAAACTGGGCATTGGATGGGTCTTGGTAGTTTCTGAGCTCGCCATTGTCCAGGCTGAATCCACTCTTCCAGAGCTTCAACACCACATGGACCTGTGATGGCAGGAGACAAGCAGTTCATACCCTGTTGGGAACCTGGCAAGCACACCAGTGTCAATCTGCAAATGAGTGGGTTTTTACTATTTCATCCCGTTGCTATTATTAAAACACAAAGACACAGTCACAGATACACAAACACACACACATGCACAAGGAACTCAATTAACTACCAACAATTAAGTCTTTACCTAAAATAAGAAGGTGATATGGCACAGGTTGCGCATGGGCCGTTTTAAGGAAACCTGGGTTTGCATCCTGACTTTGCCACTCACCAGCTAGGTGGCTCTGAGCAGGTGATTCAATAAAGTATGGCTACCTTATCTGTCAGGCTGCCAGTGTGCTTGGCATGTAGCTTGTGTTCAACTAAAGTACCACAGCAAATCGACTCATGCACTATTTTGCAGTCGTTAAAAATGACATTTACAATTTCTGTTAACAACAACAACCCCCAAAACATATTCACAGAAAAAGATATGGAAAATAATACACAAATGTATTAGTATATGTGTATGTATTCTGCCTCAGGTGGATAGACTTTTTATTTGCGTGACTGACTTTGTTTTGGAATGAAACCCAAAATAATTAAAAACAAATACATTATAGAAAATAATGGTCACAAGGCTACATAAAATGCATATGGCATATTAAATAAACTACTCAAAATTATCTATAAGGTATGATTCCTTATGGGGTGGGAGAAATCCTATGCATAGGGGAAAAGCACTGGATGATAAGAAAGGAAACTAACTGAAAAAAAGTTGTTTCAGATCTCCTCCGGTGGTCTGAAGACTAAGTTTTTAGCCATGCCTACACCACCTGAGAATCCCAGGTACACCTGTGCCTCTCTGCCTGAGCTCCATGGGAAGCTGAGGAAGCTTCTTTCCTTGTTCGTCCCCTCCCTGCACCCCTTCTCCTAGTCCCCTGCACAGCCAGATGAGAACTGCCTTTGAGTCTCGGGGACCCCTCTCTGTTCAGAGATCACAGCAAGGGCACTGTCTCTGCAGGCTGGCCCGCGCGTTTTAACAGGTGACCAGCCCCTCTTGACCATGAGCTTCCCCAGGGAAGGCAGATGCATACTCACATCTTGGCCAGAATGCCGCCGCCTTTCTCCTGCCACGTATGCAGACTCTTCTTCTGGTGCTGCCCCTAGCCGGTAGCCACCCCCTGCAAACGGCTACAAAAGGTAAATTCATAAATATTCATGGGTTGGTCAATGGTGGCGGGGTTACCTAGGTGACTGGAAGATGGAGGCCAGGGCTCCTGATCAAGCTTGATAAGTACTAGATGCACTCTATGTGGGTATCAAACTCAGTGCCTACAGGGCTAGGCAGTATCATAAATTAATTAAGTGCCCAGGACGTGGGAGAAAAGTGGGAGGGGAGCCCTGCCTGGCTAAAGGGTGCAGCTGCTACTCAGCTCTAGTTAACTGTGAGCATGTAGGAATTTGGGTGCAGGATAATACCAAAGATTTTTTATTCTTCCCAAAGAAGTCAGAAATCCAGATTTCATGTTACAACAGATGGTTATTAATTCAATTAAAACAAAGCAAAACACTGAGCAGGGTGAACTGGACAGGCCAAACAATACCTGTTTGCAGAGTCTGACCTAGACCATAGGCCACAGGTTTAAATACTTTGCCCTAAATCTTGGTTTTATGTTAAGGGATGAGAGAAACTGGTCTTCGACATAAAAGACCAAGTAAGCAAACGAAAAACACAAAAACAAAACCAGTCACTACTGAGGTGAAGAAGGCCTCCTTCCCGCCTCCACAACCCAAGTCCAGGAGGCAGAGACAAGCTCCTGTTCTCACTCTCGGTTTACTGGTCTCTCCAGGGCTCTTGGACACTCGCTCCACAGCTACGGCTCCATGCTCCTTGGCACCTTTAAAGAGATCATCCACCAGCTCGTTGGGACTTTTCTTCCTGGGAGGTCCAACAATCTGCTGTCCACTTCTCTCTGAGCCCCCAGCATAAAACCTGGGCAGAAAATACATCTCTAACCCAGACGCACTTGGAAAACAGAACAGAGCAGGCACCAGGCCCTGGGCTAGGTGCTGGGCACACCGAGATAAAGGGCACGGTGCCCATCTGTGGGAGCTTACTGTCTAGTTGGGAATACATGTAAGGAGGCAGGCAGGTTTAATGCAGTGTGAGCAGCACCAGAAGTCAGTGAGGGGTGTGCTGGGAGCACTGAGCTGGGGAGGACAGTCAAGGGATCCTAGAAGAGCTGCTGTCTTCTGGGCTGAGTAGTGAGGATGAGTTTATCAGATGAACAAATCAGGGGAAGGGCATTCCATGCATGCACGACGGCATGTCAGCTCAGGAGAGCCCCAGCTGGGATTTATCCATCAGGTGGCCAGCAGCTCTCCAGGAGACAGCAACTACAGTCACAGTCAGAAGCAGCTACACTAGTAGCTCTGGGTTAATGGCATTTGTGGTGTGGTTAGCAAAAGCAGCTAGGCTCCTGACCTGGCTCTGCCACTGTGTGACCCTGGGCAAGCCAGTGAACTGCTCTGTTCCTCACTTTCCTTGTCTTTGAAATGGGAGGGAAGGACCACATGCCCTACCTACCTGCTCCTTAAGTCAGGGCCGTGAGGTTCAAATCAGCGCATGTATGCAAAAGAACAAGCACAGAGTAATGCACACACGTAAGGTGGTATGATACGGCACCACAGGCTCACCCAAGCCTCGCCTCACCCTGCCATTCTTGTGACAGACACTGTGAGCACTGAGGAGAGGGCACTGGAGAAGGCTGAAGAAGATGCAACCTCAAGTACAAGTCCCTAGGCACGCATACCAGGCTTTGCAATGGCTAAGCATGGCTTGAGATTAACTTAGTACTTTTTTTACCTGGGTCTGAAAACCAGTCGTCACATAGCCTGGCCAACTGCCTCCTTATTATTCCCACCGACAGCTAAGTCAATATGACATGCCTGAGTAGGGAGAATTGAGAACCTGTAAAAATTAGCCTCAGCCCTCTATTTCTTGACATTCCCCAGGGGGTGCAAGGCAAAGCCAGAGACCTCGGCAAGGACAACAGCATCAGTGTCATTTCAGATCTGCAATGCTGAGAGGCCACGGAAGCAGTGGGGATGTGAAATAAACAAAGGTTATCACACGGAGGATGGGCTTGGGTGGCAGGAGGAGGTCATTTAGGTCCCGGGCATCACGTACGTGATGATGCTGCCTCTCACTCAAGGAGTGTAAAGCCCTAAAATTAACATTTATTCCTGAACCTTCAGTGTATCTAAAAGGAAAGCTTTGAGGCAGGGTGAAGGCCACAATGTGGATGAAAACAGAATAGAATGCACGTAACTTCTCAGCCCACTTCCCAAAGCATGACCATGATGAGGTAACTGCATTTCCATAGTGGTTAATATACAGTGTTCCTTAGGAACGTTCAACAGACCAAGGCAGATCCCATGGAGAACCGAAACCCGTGAAATGAGACTACAGTCAGTTCATTCAAGGTAGATGAAGTTCCGCTCAATGGACTGTAAGGGCTTTATTAAGGGATCTCAAAGCCCTGGCTTAAGAACTAAGAGACTTGTGATCAAGTACCTTAAAAATATACATATCCTTGCCTGGATTTCCATTTCTCGAGACTATTCTAAGAAAATAATCTGAAATGTGGTCAAAAATTAATACACAAAGATGTTCACAGCACTGATATTTACAGCAATAAAAACTCAAAACAATCTAAATGTTGGACATTTCATATAATGGATTATTATTATAACCACTGAAAATGCTTATGAGGAATTTTAATGACATGGGGAAGTGCCGAAGGTGTAACATTAATCCACAAAAGCAAGAAAGAAAATTATCTGACCGTCACCATGTAAAATATAATATAAAACAAAGTATATTTATACACAGAACAAAGAATGAATGGAAATAGGCCAAAATATTAACTGTAGTTACCAAAGGGTAGGTGGATGAATGTTATACTTTTTTGTCTGTATTCTGTATTGTCCACAATGGTCAAGAATTACTTTTATTACGTTAGAAAAAAATCTGTACGTTGTGTGTGTACTGGGGGAATATACATTTATAAGCCTTCTATTGTTATTTACATGGCTATACTGCTTTTTCAATTAAAAGGAAACAGCGAAAGAAATACATCAAAGTATTGATACTTGGTTACCTCTTGGTTATGGAATTATGATTTTTTTTCTTTCTTAATGATTTGTTTCCCTCCTCCTAGTTTTCTCAATAAATACACATTATTTTAATAATTAAAAAAAAATAAAATAAAATAACCCCCGAGTGTCACAAAAGAAAAAATCATGGTAACAGGGAGCCGGGATCACGTCTAAGCTACTGGCTGTTCCTAGTCCGTGCAGACTAGCCCACAACAGTAATGGCTGGCATCGACTGAGCACAATCACCAGGTTCTGTTCTAGGTGATTTACACAATTTACACATTACTGTGGGCTTTTGTATGGACCGTGCCCCCTCTCCTTGTCAAAGACTCACCTCTGGCCCTCTTCCTCCTCCTCTTCATCGTCTTGATCATGAATGAGGTCTCTGAAGGATGTCACCCTATTATCACTGGAGACACAGAAAGGCACAAAATGATTTCAGAAAGGGTTAAAGAATGATAACCCCCAATGTCAGCTGCTAAAGAGTTGAGGGTGGAATGGGAGTAGATTTTTTTGGTGGAGCAGGAAGAGAATGTATGTGGAAGGTTAGCCCTCCTAAGTTTACATGCAAAATAATGTGGCTTTTTTTTTTCTCTCTTCGAGATTACACAAAATTGAGAATGAATTAGAAAGTGCTACTGTGAGGTAAGATGGAATCTAATTCAAGCCCTCCTGGAGGGCAGAGCTGTGTGGGGTCTGTACTAGTTCACCAACTTACTGCTGGGTAGTGACTTTTGTCATTTATTTTTAAATACTGAGTGAATGCCTGTGTGTCAGGCACTGAACAGGATGCCAGGTCTACAAAGACAATCAGACACAGTTCTTATCCCGGAGGTGCTTACAGGTAAGGGGCACAGATGGGCCAGGCGGCCGTCCATTAAATGTTGTGCAACAGAGGCTATGACTGAGGGCAGCACCCGGGGCCGCGCAAAGCGCACAGCCTCTTGTTCTGACTGGGGGCGGGGATGGGGGTGCCTCAAGAGAGGCTTCCCAGAAAAACGCAGTATTTGGACTGAGTGGACAGTCAGTCAGGGAGATGAAGGGTGAGGGGGCTGGTAGGAAGACGGGACCAGTTGCATATGTTAACACATTAGGGGAAGGACAAGCAGTCAAGAAGCAGGAATGAAATGAGTATGCGGTGGCAGCCCTACAGGAGAGGAGGCTCCTATCTGCTTCTGCTGTAGGTTACTCAAAAAAAGGATTTATTAGTATTTAGGAAAAAAAGCAGTACAGTGTGGGGTGGTGTGAGGAGGGTTAACTCTCCTTTTCTGGCATTGTCTTACATTGCTACTTTTTTCCTAGTTTAGCCTTGACCTCAAGAAACAGTCTTGGAAAACTGGACAAATGGAAACAGGGAACCCAGGATGGAGAAGGGGAGGGTGCTGACATATCACGGGGTTGGTAACCAACGTCACAAAACAGTTTGTGTATTAATTGTTTAATAAGAAACTAATTTGCTCTGCAAACTTTCACCTAAAGCACAATTAAAAAAAAAAGAAACAATCTTAGTTTTTTTGTTTTTTTTTTTAATATTTTATTGTACTTCAGGTGAAGGCTTACAGAACAAATAGTTTCCCATGAAACAGTAGTACACGTTGTTTTCTAACAACCCCACAACATATTAACCCTCTAAACTCTCAACCTTTTTTTTTTTTTTTTTTTTTTTGGTGAAAATACACACAGCCAAAGATACACCGAAACAATCTTAGTTTTTTAAGGACCAGGAGACAAATTTTAGAGCAATAAACATTTTTCTGTATTTCTTAGGGAAAAAAGTGGCTTCCCTATAATACAAGAGGGGTAATACAGGTTTAGTGAGGCTAGATAGAAGAGGAGCTGTTTACTAGGAAGAAAGCACAAGCTCAATCTCAAAGAAAGATTTATTTCAAGGAAACAATCAGTAGGACAGAAGAGGCTTTGAGGTTCCACCAAAGACTGATCGATGCAGCAAATACATTCCCTGCACGAGTTAGCCAAGAGCAACCTCCTGGGTATTCCCTGATACTCCATATGACATGGTTCAAGTGGATAAAAGTGATGAGCTACACACCAGCACCCTGTGAGGCTTATTCCACCCACTAATCTTCCAAAGGGAGTTTGCAGTAGATGCTCACCCTAACCCCAAATCTCTTCGACAGCTTTGGAAGTAGGTAGGTTGCCCACCATGGAGTCCCTGGGTGATGCAAATGCTTAAGCACTTGACTACTAGTTGAAACGCTGAACCTACCCAGAGGCTCCTCAGAAGACAGGGCTGGTGATCAGCTTCTGAAAGGTCACAGCCTTGACAACCCTTTGGAGCAGTTCTACTCTGCACACATAGGTTCGCGGTGAGTTGAAACTGACTCGACTGCAATTAACAACAACAACAACAGGGCGCTCACCATCTCACCAGTCTCTTCAAATGACTCTGGGTAAGGTTGAGCAGCTATGGAAAAATATCCTCTATCTCCCTGTTGTTAAACAACTGCCAGTACAGAATGCACACTTGCTTGAGCAGACCACTTGCTCTGGCTACGAGTCTGCTTCTTGTCCCCTAAGTTCATAATCCAGATTCTGACAGTATCTAACAGACTCTGGTGTCCGCTACTTGGTTCAAATCTCAATTTTGCCTCTGACTTTGGGATCTTGAGCATGTTACTTAAGCCTTCATCTTCTCACGTGTAAATAGTGATAATCACACCTGCCACATGGCTTTATGTGAGCACGGCAGTAGGAGCAGCTTTGGACTGAGACACAGTTGGGCTTGAATCTGCCATAATGGTACCTGTAAGTTACTCAGTCTTTCTAAGGCTCAGCATCTTGAGAAACGGGGAGCACCCCAGCTACTTCCAAAGCTGGTGAGAGGTTTGAAGGACAGACACAGTTCCGAATGCCTGGCAAAGCTGGACAGATGGTGGGTGCTCCTGAAACATTAGTACTCTCCTTCTAGGAATTTACAATTTATTTAGGGAGAAAAAAAATAAAGTATCAGGAAAAGCATTAAAGACAACACAGGAGAGATGTCATCCTGTGGTACATGGATATAGGTCAAAGAAGTGAACGAGTGACAGCCAGGACTAGAGTTCTCACAAACAAGACTGTGGCATGATGCCCCATTGGGGGTGGGATCAAAGGCTCTACAGAGGAGGTGGGGATGGAGCCGGACCTGAAGATACACAGGGATTTGGACAGGCGGAAAGCAAGAGAGCAGATATGTCCTGTCACGTGAGAGGCTCAAACAAAGCAAGAAACCAAAAATAAGGCAGAATTGGGATATCAAAGAAAACAGTTCGGTTGGAACAAAGGATTAAGACATGAGGAAAAGGGGTAAGATCAGGAAGGCAGGCTCAGGGCAAACTCTGGAGGCCCTGAATGTCTGCAAGAAGAGGCAGTACACTGAGCTGGCTGAGAGCCAGATGCTGGAAGCAGAAGCAGACTTGTATTTAAACCCTTGTTTTACTAGCTGTGTGATCTTAGGAAGATGCCCAGCTTCAGTGTCCCTCATCTGTAAAATGGGGTAACGATAGTACCTACCTCACAGGGTTGTTGTGAGGACCACAGTATGTAAAGGTTTAATCCAGTGCCTGACACCTATCAAGTGCTCAATAAATGACAGCTGTTATTACTGAGGAGTTTAGACTTTCTCCTACAGCAACAATTAACCCTTTTCTGCCCCAAAGGTCTTCGAGAATCTGATAAAAGTTAATGGACTCTCTGCCAGGAAAGATACATGTCGACTGTACACATACTTTTGCTTCCAATTTCAGGTAATCCACATACCTTCTCAAGTCCATTCCATAGACTCCCCTGTAGAGGGTCAGGGGCTCTACATTAAGAACCTGTTTTAGGGTTAAAGGAGGAAATCACTGATTGAGCGCTGCTACGTGGCACCAGTGATGACATGAATGGGTTATTAAAGAAGATGAAGATGAGTGGAATGGGGACAGTCCAGCAGCAGGCTGAATCCAGCCAAAGTGGGGCAGGCACCACACGGAAGTCCTCTGAAGTGCTAGGACAAGTCTGGCTTCTCCTGAGAATGCAGTCACCTTTTTCCTCCTGGACAAGGACAACGATGTAACAAACTGTGTCCTCCTTCCCCTTTATTAATGTTAAACTCTTCTAATTCCTTGATTCTTTTATGTCTATTTTTAATATATGTACTTTTGTGGACTGAGGCAGAGAACACATAAGAATGGGAAAGATGAGAATGGAAGCTATGAACAATAAAATAATAATAGCAGCTAACATTTACTGTGTTCTAAGTACTTTGTAAGTATTAACTCATTTAATCTCCCATGTGGTAGGCACTGCTATCACTCCCATTTGACAGGTGAGAGAAACTGTGGGACTGAGATGTTAAGTAACCTGCCTAAGGTCACAAAGCTTGTAAGCGGCAGAGTTGGGATTTGAACCTTGGCAGGCAGGCTCCTGGGCCCCTGCTCTAATAAAGCACTACCTCGATAAGAGTTTGAGACTACATGACGTACATTAGAGGCTACGTTTCAACTCTCTCCCATTCATTACGTCTGACATGCCAACACCCCAATGGTAACCTGGGGCTGTAAAAGACTCACATCCTGGGAAACCAGCCATCTCTACCAGCAGTTGCAGGAAGAGCCATGACCCCAACAACCATGTCCCAGGCAGTACATCCGGACGTACCACCACTGACATCTCATACGTTAGTATCTGCGAGTAACTGAAAGATTGCTTGCCTATTACCTCTTTTCTTTGGAGACGGAAGGTAGAGGAAGAAGTTAAAGGAAGCAAAGAGGTCTAGGGTTAGTGTTTCTTCTTCAAAGTAGGAAATATAGCTTAAAATTCAAATGCCCCTAGAAAGAAATAATTTACCACTTCACTGGCAAAGAAATACTGTATGTGTATTCTAGCGTTGAGTTCAAACCAAAACACTTTTCTGGCTACAATATATACCAGAGGGTAGAAGCAAATTGGGTTCAAGGGGAAAGGGCAGCCTAGACGTATTTGCAGGAGAGACCCTGCCTGTCTCCTGGAAGACAGTGCTGTCCCACTCTGCAGACCACCCCAGCAATGATCTGCTGTGGGAAGGAGGAAGCTGGGGGACAGGACAGGGGATACCAAGTAGCATCTCAAAGTTTAGTGCTGCTTCACCTAACAAGGTTTTCCTAATCAACTTGGGAAAGGGAGTGGGGGTTTACACAAGTTTATTTTCTGAAAGACTTCTTTGGGCTTCTAGGAGGATAGTAGGCATCCTAAAAATATTGTAAGAGCCCTTCAAGACCCAATTATTTTCTCCTTTGAATTTTTTGTTGAGACTATGTGTTTTCACCAATGAAGGCACGTTGATTAAAGGAGCAACTCAGAATTTTTATTATGAGTTATGGATTCTGATACTCGTTATCTGGGATCACATATGTCCCAGTGGCCCCTGGACAACATAAATCCTGCTGATGAATCCATGATAAAATTGTTTTCTAATTTTATTTCTTGAAAATTTGTAAAACATGAAGGCACCTGGCAATGACTGCACATATGTTAAAACCGGGCTACCCCATTTCCAAAGAACTCCAGAGGCATAAAAAGTGGGTAGGATACTGAACGTCCCACGGAGTCATCTGGCCTAACCTCTGACTTCTATAACACTCCTGAAAGGAAGTCCTTTGGTGTCTAATTAAAAACTTCCAGAGACGGACAGGTCACTCCTCATAATTCATAAATAAAATCCCCTCAAAATTCTTAAAAGTAGGTTCTGTAGTTTTCCCCAGGATTGGACCATCAACCACACTCAGGTAAGTCATGCATACCCCTACAGGAAACGAATGAGTCTTGTAGGGAATTACTATCTACCACTCACTTTCTCACTCGAACCCACAGGTCCACATCCTCCAGGCCTGACCCCTCCATCAAGAAAATAGCTCCTTGTCATTGCTGGAAGCACACTCATGTAGCAATAGTTGAAGCTGGTCCTTACCTTGGGGCTGTGCCTCTGGACACTGAACTAGGGGTTGCCTGCGAAATGGTCACAATGTCTTCATCCCCTCCGTCCTCATAAAAGCTTGCTAGGGCGATCTAAAACAGAGATGTAATACCTTAGGATTCTTAAACAGGCCTTCACCTAATACACACCTCCTTTGAGCACAAAGATGCGGCCCACATTTACAAGGTGGTCACAGAAAATTAGAACACAAGGTAACAGCTCAATTATTACTAGTCTTCATATCACCTGAAACAAAGTCCACCCACTTAGGGGAGAAGAAAGCAAGAGGGAGGGTTGGGATGGAAGGCTCTTCTCATTCTCATTTTATCAGGCAATGTGACCCAGTTAAGGAAGGGTACATTTAGTGAGTACTTATGTGCCAGGTTGTTCTGAGCACTCTAAACATGTACTAATTCATTTAATTCTCACAGAACTCTATGTGATTAGTACTATTACCATCTCATTTTATACACGATACAAAAGCACTGAGAAGTTAAATAAACTACCCAAGGTTACACAGCTGGTAAAGAGTGGGGCCAGGATTTGATTCTAGACAGTCTGCTTAGGGTCCTCACTCTTACCTCGTTATTGCCAGGAGTCAGGAACTCTGGGTCAGTCCAGGCTGCTACTTTCACTTTCTCTCTGAGGTCCAGTTTCCTAATCTGTGAAATAGAGACCCCTGTCCCACTGACCCTGCATATTGGATGAGATGATCCACTAAGACTTATGCACAGCCACGTTTTAGCTCTATACATACAGAAGGAATATGGGAGTCCTTTGGTCATCCGTGATTGTATGTCTCTCTGACTGACTCATTCAATAGGCATTTACTAACCAAGTACTCTGCACAAAGAAATAAGGGCACCTGGGTCTACGGAGATGAAAGTTGTGGCTTTGTCCTTCAAGGTCATCAGTCTGCTGAGAGACAGTGTGCTGTTGTGGGACATAAGCAGCCAGCTGGGAGGCAGTGCGCCCTTGCAGGATGTAATCAGCCTGCTAGGAGGTAGTGTGATGTCGAGGCACATGTACTGAACTGGGGCTCAGGGGGCCTACATTCAAGTCCTGGCCCTGCCAGGCAAGTCTTGTCAGATGCATGGGCCTTAGTTTCCACATCTATAAAGTGAGGAGAATGGACCTGCTAACCTGTCCGTTGTAATACTGTGTGCTTCCAGGTCCTTCAGGCAGAAGCCCTGTTTTGTAATTCTGCCCAGCACAGGGGCTTCACACTTCCTTTGTGTCTGCACAGGGTGTGATGCTTTACCCAACTCTTTTATATTTGTGAAACAATGTAGAATGGTGGAGTCCAAAGACCCCATTCAAATCCTGACCCCACTAGTTACTGGCTGGATAACCTTGGGCACGTCTCGTCTTCTGAGCTTTCAATTTCCCATCAATTAGATGTGCTAATCTTCTTTACCTCAAAGTGTTGTTAGGATGAAATGAATTACTACATGTAAAGTGCCTGGCATATGATAGTTAAAAGCCTGGGCTCTGGAATTAAATTATAATCCTACCTCTTCCACTTGGTAGCTAAAGAGGCCTTGAGCAAATTACTTAACCCCCCTAAGACTCAAATGTGAAGGTTGAATGACATAATCCATGTAAAAGCCTGGCACATAGTAAGCACTCAATAAACATTAGTCATCATCATCATGATGCACCTAACAGGTAGGCTGGCCAAAAACACTTAGGCAATTCCCTCAAGAATTAACTACTGAGTGCCTATTATGTGCCAGGCAGCGTTTTAGGCACCGAGAATTCAGCACTGTACAAAAACCCCTACCTTCTAGAACTTATCCTAGGTCTTCTTAAACAACCAACAAGTATTATATTTAACCACGTTAGTCCGCGCCAGTGAACTAGCCGGTAAACAACATAAAACATCCATTTTACAGATTGGTCAACTGAGATGAAAACGATCCAATCTTCCGCCACCATCCCAGAGGCAGTTACTCCCAGCAATTAGGTAGAAGGGGGCGTGGGCCAAATACTGGGCCCGGCTCCCCGCTCCACCGACGACCCAGCTACGGAAATAAAAACGATCGACCACCGCGTCCTGAGCTCTTCTCCACCCAGGAGACGGTCATTCGGGCTGGGCCGGCTTCCCAGCCCAGACGCGGAGCGGCAACCACGCCAAGAGGCGCCTTTTCTCTACGCGGGCCGCGCGCCAGTGCCCAAAGCCTCGCTAGCCCCACGAGCCGGCGAGGCAGAAGCAGCTGAGGCCCGGCAGAGCAGGTCGGGCCCAGCGCGGGCCCGCGTCCCCGCACATCTAGACCGGATCGGCGAGGCAAGCAGCCCCAGGACCCTGAGGCCGGGGTCGGGCCGCAGCCGGGCGGGGATGACTATGCGCTTCGGCCGCCGCGGAATTGCGGCGCCCAGCGTCAGCGCCCCGGAGCCCCCGGCCGGCCCAACGCGGCCCGCCTCGCGGCTTTACCTGCAGGTCCCAGCCGGCCGACTCGAGATAGAAGCGGGCCCGGTCCTCGTCGGCGCCCGTCACCGCCACGAATTCCCTCAGCGAGTCCTGTCGCTCCGCCGCCATCTTTGCCCCGTGCGCCGTCCAAACCGCTCCGGCCGCCGCTGCCAGCCCCAGCCCAGCAGCCGCGTTCCGCCCGCCGGCCGGCCCGGCTCTGCCGCTCGGAGACCCCTGCAGGCCCCGCCCTGCGCGGTGCCCTATGCAAAGCTCTCCGTGCGGGAAACCCTTCCATCCTACGCCCTCTGTCGGCCGCGGCGCGGACCGGCAGCCTCAAGGCGGGGGTAGGAGTGAAGGCGGAAAGAAGTGGGCGGGTTGTCCACGTCCCTGTGGGATGAAGGATCCCTAAAGGCAGTGGTGTCACTAGGGTTGGTGTCACCCCCCACCGTGGACCTCCTCCCGTACCAGTCCATACAGAATCCCTGCATAATACAAAAAAAAAAAAAGATAAATTAGCAATATCTGAAGAAAAAAAAAACCCAAACAATAAGAAAATGTAAAAAGTAAATCTGTTGGATATGCTAGTTCTATCATATGTAAATTGATAGAATTTACACTGTTTTTTTAAACCACAATTCAAACTTAAGCCCTGAAAAGTTTATTAAAATCAGCCATATATTTGGAAGACAGTGATATTTTTAAAGAAAATTAAAAAAGACTAAAATTTTAAAAACTGAATTTAAGATTTAAGTTGTATTTCTAAACATGTACCAAGAAATATAGCATTTCCCCCACTTCATATTTTAAACAGTCAATTTCTCTATGTAGTTATCAGAGAGTTATATAATCAATAATTATACGTATAAGTTTATTATCAGTTTTAATCGTAGAATATGTGATAAATATAGTTGTAAATTGCTTAAATGTAATATTTCTTAAATTGTTTTATAAAGTCTTTTTACATTGAATTACAACGTTATTAGTTACAACATTATTGGTAACTGAGTGGAAGCCTTTTTAAAAATTTTTCTTTTAATTACTACTTCATTCTCAAAGAAGTTATAGGTTCATAAATACTACTTAACCACAATATTGTCGTTGTTGTTAGGTGCTGTCAGTCGATTGGGATTCATAGTGACATTATGTACAATAGAAGGAAACACTGCCCGGCCCCGTGCCATCCTCACAATTGTTGTTATACTTGAGCCCATTGTTGCAGCCACTGTGCCAATCATTTCCTCGAGGGGCTTCCTCTTTTTTGCTGACTCTCTACCAAGCATGATGTCCTTCTCCAGGTCTGGTCCCCCTGATAGCATGTCCAACGTATGTGAGACAAAGTCTCACCCTCCTCACTTTCAAGGAGCATTTCGGCTGTAGTTCTTCCAAGACAGATTTGTTGGTTCTTCTGGCAGTCCATGGTACATTCAATATTCTACACCTACACCGTAACCAAAAGGCATTAATTCTTCTTTGGTCTTCCTTAACCATTGTCCAGCTTTCATATGCATAGGAGGCAATTGAAAATACCATGATTTGGGTCAGGCGCACCTTAGTCCTCAAAGTGACATTTTTCTTTTTAACACTTTGAAGAGGTCTTTTACAGTACATTTGCCCAGTGCAATGCACTGTTTGATTTCTTGACTGCTGCTTCCATGGGCGTTGATTGTGGATCCAACTAAAATGAACTCCTTGACAACTTCAGTCTTTTCTCCATTTTTCATGATGTTGCTTATTGGTCCAGTTGTGAGGATTTTTTGTTTTCTTTATGTTGAGATGTAATCAATACTGAAGACTATGGTCTTTGATCTTTGTCAGTAAGTGCTTCAGGTCCTCTTCACTTTCAGCAAGCAACGTTGTGTCATCTGCATAATGCAGATTGTTAATGAGTCTTACTCCAATCCTGATGCTAGGTTCTTCTTCATATAGTCCACCTTCTTGGATTATTTGCTCAGCATACAGATTGAACAAGTATGGTGAAAGGATGCAACCCTGACATACACCTTTCCTGACTTTAAACCATGCAGTGTCCCCTTGTTCTGTTTGAACGACTGCCTCGTGGTCTATGTACAGGTTCTGCATGAGCACAATTAAGTATTCTGAAATTCCCATTCTTTGAATTGTTATCCATAATTTGTTACGATCCATGCAGTCGAATGCCTTTGCTTAGTCAATAAAACACAGGTAAACATCTTTCTGGTATTCTCTGTTTCAGCCAAGATCCATCTGATATCAGCAATGATATCCCTTGTTCCACATCCTCTTCTGAATCCGGCCTGAATTTCTGGCAGTTCCTTGTCGATGTACTGCTGCAACCACTTCTGAATGATTTTCAGCATAATTTTACTTGTGTGTAATGTTAATAATATTATTCAATAATTTTCACATTCTGTTGGATCATCTTTCTTTGGAATGGGCACAAATGTGGATCTCTTCCAGTCAGTTAGCCAGGCAGCTGTCCTTCAATTTTTTTGACATACACAAGTGAGCACCTCTAGCACTGCATCCATTTGTTGAAAAATCTTGATCGGTATTCCATCAATTCCTGGAGCTTTGTTTGTCACCAATGCCTTCAGTGCAGCTTGGACTTCTTCCTTAAGTACCATCAGTTCTTGATCATATGCTACCTCCTGAAACAGTTGAATGTCAACCAATTCTTTTTGGTACAGTGATTCTGTGTACTGCTTCCATCTTCTTTTGATGCTTCCTGCTTCGTTCAATATCGTCCCCATAGAATCCTTCAATATTGTGACTCGAGGCTTGAATTTTTTCTTCAGTTCTTTCAGCTTGAGAAATGCTAAGCGTGTTCTCCACTTTTGGTTTTCTAACTCCAGGTCTTTGCACATTACATCATAATACTTTGCTTTGTCTTCTCAAGCTGCCCTGTTAAATCTGCTGTTCAGTTCTTTTACTGCATCATTTCTTCCATTCTCTTTAGTCTTTCTACGTTCAAGAGCAATTTTCAGAGTCTCTTCTGACATCCATTTGGGTCTTTTCTTTCTTTCCTGTTTTTTTAGTGACCTCTTGCTTTCTTCATGTATGATGTCCTTGATGTCATTCCACAACTAGTCTGGTCTTCGATCATCAGGGTTCAGTGTGTCAAATCTATTCCTGAGATAGTCTCTAACTTCAGATGGGATCTACTCAAGGTTGTATTTTGGCTCTCGTTGACTTGCTGTAATTTTCTTTAGCTTCTGCCTGAACTTGTATACGACCAGTTGATGGTCTGTTCTGCAGTTAGCCCCTGGTCTTGTTCTGACTGATAATATTGAGCTTTTCCATCATCTCTTTCCGTAGATGTAGTCTGTGTATTCCCGTGTCCATCTGGCCCACGTGTGTAGTCACTGTTTATGTTGTTGAAAAAAGGTATTTTCAATGACTAGGTCTTGGCCTTGCAAAAATCTATCATTCAATCTCTGGCGTCATTTCTATCAAGGCCATGTTTTCCAACAACCGATCCTTCTTTGTTTCCAACTTTTACATTCCAATCACCAGTAATTATCAATGCATGTTGATTGCATTTTGATCAATTTCAGACTGCAGAAGTTGGTAGAAATCTTCAATTTCTTCATCTTTGGCCTTAGCGGTTGGTGTGTAAATTTGAATAATAGTTATATTAACTGGTCTTCCTTGTAGACATATGGATATTATCCTATCACTGACAGAATTGCACTTCAGGATAAATCTTGAAATGTTCTTTTGACAACGAATGTGACACCATTCCACTTCAATTTGTCATTCCCAACATAGTAGACCATATGATTTATCTGATTCAAAATGGCCAGTACCAGTCCATTTGAGCTCACTAATGCCTCGGACAGGAGCTGGTGGTGCAGTGGTTAAGAGCTGAGCTGCTGACCAAAAGGTCAGCAGTTCAAATCTATCAGCTGCTCCTTGGAAACCCTATAGGGCAGTTCTACTCTGTCCTATGGGGTCACTATGAGTCGGAATTGACTGGATGGCAAGTTTTTGTTTTAATGCCTAGGATATAGATCTTTATGCGTTCCATTTCATTTTTGATGACTTCCAGTTTTCCTAGGTTCATACTTCGTACATTCCGCAGTCTGATTATTAATGGATGTTTGCAGCTGTTTCTTCTCCTTTTGAGTTGTGTCACATGGGCAAATGAAGATCACGAAAGCTGACTCCATCCACATCATTAAGGTTGACTCTACCTTGAGGAGGCAGCTCTTCTCCAATTGTATTTTGAGTGCCTTCAAACCTCAGGGGCTCATTTTCCAGCACTATATCAGACAACAGTGGACTCAAGCATAACAACAATTGTGAGGATGGTGCATGAGCAGGCAGTGTTTCATTCTGTTGTATATAGGGTCGCTATGATTCAGGACCAACTCAATGACACCTAACAACAACATATTAGACAATGTTCTGCTGCTATTCATAAGGTTTTTACTGGCCAATTTAATCAGAATTAGACCGTCAGGTTCTTCTTCCTAGTCTGTTTTAGTCTGGAAGCTCCGCTGAAACCTGTCCACCAAGGGTGACCCTGGTGGTATTTGAAATACGGGTGGCAAAGCTTCCAGTATCAGAGCAACACGTAAGCCACAGCAGTAGGACAAACTGACATATGTGTGGTGGCTTAACCACAATCATTTAGCTAAAACGCCAGAAAATTTGACAAAATCAGCGACTATAAAAACACAGGCAGCAGTGAAAACAATGTGCAGACAAAACCACGAGATTCGAAGTGTCATTATAATTCGACAATGATGGCAGCTCTGACCGGAGGGCATTAGAAGATTCAAAAAGGAACTTAGCATAGAGTTTTAGCTTTGTAGGTATATTGATACCTGTAAGCTGGGTTGATGAAAAATGTTTTTGTTGTTATAACTAACTGCAGGATATTTTTATAAAAAATAATAAATTTCTGCTGAAACACTGCACAAAAATTTTATAGACTGTCATTTTGATGTTACCCCCTCTGGCAGTGTCACCCGTTGTGGTCTGCACCTCTGCACCCCTGTAGTGATGCCACTGCCTAAGGAGTCAGATTCGGAATTATTCTTTGACTCCTTACCTTATTTCATTCATTCTTTGCTTGTTCTAACATTAACTGAGTGTTACCAAGGGCCTGGTGTTGTGGATGTGGCAGTGCAAAAACCAAAGAACCTGCCTTCATGTTGCACACATTCTAGGAGAAAAAAAACCAACAGACCTTGAACACGTCACTTCTCTGCTCAGAACCCTTCCATGGCTCCCCATCTTGCTTTGTGTAAAAGTCAAAGTCTCATAGCCTGCAAGGGCCGTGGATTCACACCAAGCCCCCCATCTTGTCTCCTAGGGCCCCCACTAACTTCCTCAGCTCTTGTCATACTGGCTTTCCACTGTTGTTCTTGGAAGGTGGAAAGCATGCATTTGCCTCAGGGCCTTTGCATTTGCTCTCCCTCTGCCTGGAACACCTTTCCCCCCAGAATCAGCAAGGCACTCCCTCACTTTCTTCAGGCCTCTGCCTGAAGGGCACTGTCTCAGAGACAATACTGTCTTTCAGGTCCTCAGGTTCTTTGCCCTCTTGCCTCCTGTGATGGTTAAGATTGTGTGTCAACTTGGCTGGGCCGTGATTCTCAATATTTATATGTGATCACTCCAATGATTGAATATGTTGTGAGTAGCCAATTAGTGGAAAAGGAGTTTCCCTGGGGGTGTGGCCTGCATCTGAATGTAAGCAGACGTTCTGGCTTTTGCTTGCTTTGGATCCTGTGGCTGCCTCCTGTTTGTCTGACCTCCAGTTCTTGGGACTTGAGCTGTCAGCTTATCTGCTGAACTTGGGATTCCTGGGTCTTCACAGCCTGTGAGCAGAGCCCAGCTCTCTGACCTGCCGATCTTGGGTTTGCCAGCCCCTGCAACTACATGAATCAGAAGAAACTTTGCAGTCTTGCCTGCCGATCTTGGAATTCGTCGACCTTCAAAGCCTGTGAATGGGAGCCCTGCTGATCTTGGGCTCGCCAGCTTCTGCAGCTGTGTGAATTGAGAGAGGACTCTACCCTGATCCATGGACTTGGGGAAGTTGTAGCCTCTACAATCATGTGAGCTGTTTCCTTGATATAAATCTCTCTCTCTCTGTATTTATACGCTTTACTGGTTTTGCTTCTCTAGAGAACCCAGCCTAAGATACCTTCTGTCACCCTACCTGGGATTCTTTCCCCTTTGTCTGATCCTGCTCATCCTTTGGGTCTCAGTTTAGGTGTCACCTCCTTAAGGAGGCCTTCCTGGGTCCCCAGGCTCAGTCAGGAAGTCCCCTGCACATGCCCTGTGACAACATGTTAAATGTTCACTTCCTAGACCCAGCTGAGATCCCTGGGACAGTAGGGGCTTTGCCTGTCTCAGTCACTATCATATGTCCAGCACAATATGGTGTCCTTGTTAAGAGCACAGCTGTAGACTCAAATAGCCTGAAGGTTGAAGCCCAGGCCTTACTGCTTGCATGATCTTGGGTAGATTATCTCCGTAAGCCTCAGTTTCCTGATCTGTAAAATGGGACTTCTAACAGTACCTACCTCAGAGGGAGGCATGGGGATTCAATTTAAAGTGCTGAGAGCAGTGCCTGGCACTTGTAAACTCTCAGCAAATGTTAGCTGTTGTTTTATCTCCTGTGACCTGCCCAGTCACTGGCATTAAATAGCCACTTAATGAGTATTTGCTGAGTGAATGAAGGAGGGAATGAATTTAACGTGGAATATCTGAGCCTCCAGGTGAGAAATAAAGAGGTCCGTGTCTGAGGATAAGAATGTACGGGAGGTACCTAGAGCCCTGACGGGTGTTGGGCTGACTAGGAAGAGGCCTAATTTCAAGTTTTCCATAAAATGGATGTCTTTGTGGTGAGGAGAGATGGCCTGGACCCTGAGACCCACAAATGCTCAGTCCTATAGTGAGGTGGCCGCAAAGCTGCTGACTTCAGGGTTCATTGTAGTGTTGACTTGGCTCTCCCTGGACATGCTGGTGACCAGGCAGGGGTCTCACCCTCTCAGGATCTCGGGGCCTACATTTGAACAAGGAGGAGTGAGTAATCCTGTGTCCTCAGCTCACTCAGATCCACCCTCTTTTTTATAACAAGAATTTTGTATTAACCCCTTTACTACCTTAAGTGGAATTCGAAGACAATAAACATCAACATTATGCCTTGACCAGAGAAATAAAGGCAAAGTAATTTGGAATACCAACACCCGTCTGTCAGTTTGTCAGACTGTGGTGACTTGCATGCTGTTGTCAAGTTGAAAGCTATGCCACTGGTATTTTAAATACCAGCTAAGTCACCCATGGTGGACAGATTTCAGCAGAACTTCCAGACTAAGACAGACTAGGAAGAAAGGCCTGGCAATCTACTTCTGAAAATAGGCCAATGAAAACCTTATGGATCACAACAGAATACTGTCCAGTATGGTGCTGGAACATGAACCCCTAGGTTGGAAGGCACTGAAAATACACAGTGGCTGAGACAATGAACTTGAACATATCAGTGATGATGAAGATGGCGTAGGACGAAGCAGTGTTTCATTCTGTTGTACATGGGGTTGCCATGAGTTGGAGCCAACTCAACGGCAACAACAACAGCAATTTGGAATAAAAAAAAAATCTGTATTTCAATATTCAGGCACAAGGACAATACAAATCAAAATGAAGCAGTTAGATGCTTCCTTTCTGCAGAGGGATGCATGACCAAAATTTGGTAAGTGTGTTGCAATTTTTCAAAATAGTAAACAAATAAACAAACAAAAAAAAACCCTCTTAATGAAATTATGAATAACTCAAAGTACAATCTTCCTTCCATTGACATAATTGTTACATTCTGGGAAATTCAGTGTATATTAAAACTGTGCAAAAATATATTTATATGTCAAATGAATTGGTTCTAGTTTCAGGTTATTCTCAGCAGCTTTTTGCCTATACTGGGGCCTAGCAGGACACTTGACAGATGGGTGGGAGGTGGGGCTGCACTCTGCACCAGCCTTTGTGGTGAGAAACTCTCCTTTCCATTGCAACCATCAGCAACCATGATTACTGCCCTCTTCATCGCTGTGACTAGGGTAGAGGTGCATGTGGTACTGGGGTGGAGTTAGGGTGAATATGGAGCTAGGGTGAGTCAGGAGGTGGTGTTGGTGGGGCTTCAAGGTAGAGTTAAGGCTGGAAGTAGTAGTGGTGGTGGGACTTGGAAATGGAGCTAGGGGTGCCCCCTCAACTTTCCAGAAGATTCAGGAGGCCATACGCTCATTCATGCTTGGCTGCCAACAAGATCTTTCACCCTGGAAACTGTTAATGACCTGCCCCATATCTGTGGGTGTTTGGCTCCTCAAGGTCCAACTGCTGGATGGTATTGAAGTCCCCCAACTCAAATGTCACCCCTTCTTGACTTTTGTGCCACTGGAGAAAGTCCTTTCTTAAGGCAGGGGATCCCTGGCTCCTCGGGGCATACTTCACCTGTGATACTCACTGTTGTCAGGTGCTGTCGAGTCGGTTCCGAATCATAGAGACCCTACAGAACAGAGTAGAACTACCCCAATACAGTTTCCAAGGAGCGGCTGGTGGATTTGAACTGCCAACCTTTTGGTTACCAGCCAAGCTCTTAAACACTATGCCACCAACTTCATTGTTGTTGCTAAGTGCCATAAACTTGATTTCTACTATAGTGACCCTATATGACAGAGTAGAACTGCCCCATAGGGTTTCCTAGGCTGAAATCTTCCAATCCATGAGCATGGAATGTTCTTCCATTTATGTAGATCTCTTTTAGTTTCTTGCAGTAGTGTTTTATACTTTTCCTTGTATAAGTCTTTTATAGTCCTGGTTAGGTTTATTCTTGGGTATTTTATCCTTTTGGGGGCTATTGTAAATGGTATGGAGCCCTGGTGACATAGTGGTTAAGTGCTATGGCTGCTCACCAAAAGGTTGGCAGTTCAAATCCACCAGCCACTTCCTGGAAACCCTATGGGGCAGTTCTACTCTGTCCTATAGGGTCCCTATGAGTCAGAATCAACTCGACAGCAATGGGGTAGATGGTATGGTTTTCTTGATTTCCTTTTCAGAATCCTCCTTGTTAGTGTAGAGGAACCTAACTGATTTTTGTGTGTTGATGTTGTACCCTACCACTTTGCTGAATCCTGCTATTAGTTCCAGTAACTTTCTTGTGGAGTCTCTGGGATTTTCTGTTTATAGGATCATGTCATCTACAAATAAGGATAGTTTTACTTCTTCCTTTCCGATTTGGGTTCCCTTTATTTCTCTTTCTTGCCTTATTACTCTAGCTAGGACTTCCAGTGCAATATTGAGTAAGAGTGGTGATAAAGGGCATCCTTGTCTTGCTCCTGTTCTCAAGGGGAATACTCTCAATCTTTCTCTGTTGAGAATAATGTTGGCAGTTGGTTTTGCATATATGCCCTTAATTATACTGAGGAATTTCCATTATATTCCTATTTTACTGAGAGTTTTTATCAGGAATGGGTGTTGGATTTTATCAAATGATTTTTCTGTGTTGATTGAGACAATCATGTGACTCTTTTCCTTTGTTTTATTTATGTGTGGATTACATTGATTGATTTTCTAATGTTGAACCATCCTTGCACCCCTGGTATGTACCCTACTTGACCATGATGTATTATTTTTTTGATATATTGTTGAATTCTGTTGGCTAGAATTTTGTTGAGAATTTTTGTGTCTATATTCATGAGGGAGATAGGTCTGTCATTTTCTTTTCTAGTGGTATCTTTGCCTGGCTTTGGTATCAGGGTTATGCTGGCTTCATAGAATGAATTAGGGAGTATTTCTTCCTTTTCTATGTTCTGGAGTAGTTTGAATAGAATTGATGTTAATTATTCTCTGAATGTATGGTAGACTTCTCCAGTAAAGCCGTCTGGGCCAGGGCTTTTTTTTTTGTTGGGATTTTTTTTCCACCTAGGCTGAAATCTTTACGGGAGCAGATTGCCAGGTCTTGTTTCCCACAGAGCAGCTGTGGGTTTGAACCACCAGGCTTTTGGTTAGCAGCCAAGCATTTAACCACTGCATCAGTAATACTAATACCCAAAAAATCCCAAACCAGTTGATGTAGAGTTCCTCCTACTCATGGCGACCCCATGTGTGTCAAAGTAGAACTGTGCTCCACAGAGTTTTCAATGGCTGATTTTTTGGATGTAGATATCGCCAGGCCTTTCTTTTGAGGCTCCTCTGGGTGAGTTCAAAAGTCCAACCTTTTGGTTAGTAGCTGAGTGCTTAACAGTTTGTACCACTCGGGGATTCCAATACTAGCTGATAGCTAATATTTATTGAGCGCTTACTATGACCTAACCCTTTCTAAAGAGTTTTAAATACATTAATTCATTTCATCCTCATGATAACATGATGAAGTGAGTTCTGTGATTATCATCTCCACTTTCCAGATAGGGGAATGTCAACTCCTCAGTGAATATGCACCCAAGTAGTCTGGCTCCTGAGTGGGTTCCTAACTGCTATACCTCCCAGTCTCTCCTTGGCCTGCAGGACTGTGCTTGTCAGTTCCTATCTTTGGTTTCAGGAGGTGGCTTCACATTGTCTGATTGGAGGAGTTTGGGGCAGTGATTTGATGGGAAGTGGATATCAGGGTGTTAACTTGAAACTACATCTATGTAACATGTATCTAAACGTCCTTTATAAAACTGGGAGGAGTGGGGTTGAAGCCCCAATTCCAGATCCAGCCCTAGCTCCATCTCCAAATCTCACCACTACTACTACTTCCAGCCTTACCCCTACCTCGAAGCCTCACCACCACCACCTCCTAAACCACCTCAACCTCATGCTCACCCCTGTGATGGTTAAGGTTGTGTGTCAATTTGGCTGGGCCATGATTCTCAGTGGTTTGGCAGTTATGATGTTTTTTGGTAGTTATGTAATGATGTAGTCACCTCCATGACGAGATCTGCTATGAGCAGCCAGTCAGTTGAAAGGGAATTTCCTTGGGGGTGTGGCCTGCATCCAACATATATGAACTTTCTGGCAAAGCCTGTTGGCTTTTGCTCTGCTCTGGATCCTACATTAGGCTCATCATCATCTGAACTCTG
Organism: Dugong dugon; assembly: GCA_030035585.1. NCBI lineage: Eukaryota > Metazoa > Chordata > Mammalia > Sirenia > Dugongidae > Dugong > Dugong dugon. The sequence continues at coordinate 34,394,672 of CM057461.1, forward strand.
GTTCTTGGAACTTGAGCCAGCAGCCTGCCATCCTACCTGCCAGTCTTGGATTCATCAGCCTCCGCAGCCCGTGAACCAGCAGCCTGCCACCTGACCTGCTGATCTTGGGTTTGTCAGCCTCTCCACCTACGTAAATGAGGAGAAGCCTCCAGCCTGATGCTTGACCCACGGAATTGGGGCTTTCCAGGCTCTACAACCACATGAACCATTACCTTGATATAAATCTCTCTCTCTCTCTCTCTCTCTCTCTATTTATATACATGCTTCACTGGTTTTGCTTCTTTAGAGAACCTCTAGCCTAAGACAACCCCTAACCCCATCTCAGTACCACACGTACCTATACTCTCCAAGGCCCTCCTCCATTCATTCTCATCTCCAGCTGCTTGGTGGAGGAACTTAATGATTCCTTAACTGATGTTCAAAATCTTCCAGAGGCTTCCACATGTGGAAGCAGCTAGTACCTCTCACCTCTCCCTACTACCACTGCCTCAGCAAAGTTGGGATTATTTCTCTTTCTTTTTACAACTTCCCCGAACCAACTAACGATAATAATAATAAAATAACATTACTGCCCTCCTCTGCATGGAAAGATGCCTAGCCACACTAGTCAGCAATGAGACCTAATTAAAACCACAGTGATGTGCCCTTCCACCTCATCCAGCTGACCAACATTTTACAAGTCTGACCATATCAAGTACTGTTGAGAATATGAGGCAACAAGAGTTATTCCATGTCTGGTGGCATTGGAACACAATTTGGCAAACCTAGTCGAGTTGCAGAGGCCCCTATAGAGTGGAGTTTGCCCCTCCTTGTCCTCAGACTCTGGGGCCTTAGGATATCTGCAGGTGACGCAGGGGTCTTCAAGGTCCGAGAATGTGAATAGACCCTGCCCTCTCCGGAGGAGCTGCCGTGGAGGCCAGTCCTGGGCAGCCTTGACAGTGCTCCTTGGGGGTGCAAGAGGATGAGGACAAGGACCACGGGAGGGAAGGAAGGAGCTAAAGAAGAGCAGCAGGGAAGGAGCAAACAGCAGAAGGGGAGGGGGAACACAGATACTCGTAGTCAGGGAGGCCTGCAGTGTGGCCTCTGACCTTCCACAGTCCAGATCAGCAGAAAGAGTCTGTGTGTGAAGAGAACAAGACATGCCTGAAACTTCTGGGCATGTCAAATGCTGAGGGAGGTCTGCTGGTGGGGGCTGTGAGCCCTCTGTGGCTCACTCCCTCTCTGTCTTTGGTTGGCCATCTTTCCTTCCCAGCATCCCAGGCCCCAAAGCAGGGGAGGAGCTGAGAGTCTTTGGCTCCTGATCATTTTCCACCCTTTAATCAGCCAGGCAGCGCGCCCACCAAACAAAACCAGTTGCTGTTGAGTTGACATCGACTTATGGTGACCTCATGTGTGTCAGAGTAGAACTGATTTCAGTGGCTGATTTTTCAGAAATAATCACCAGGCCTTCTTCTGAGGCACTTCTGGGTGGACTTGAACCTCTAATCTTTTGATAAGCAACCAAGTGTGTTAACTGTTTGCACCACCCAGGAACTCCAAAAAACCAATTGCTGTAGAGTCAACTCCAACCTCGGATTATCCATCTTTTGTTTTCTTTTCCAGCAGCCCCTCCGCTTCTTCAGGGGATTACTTCCCTTACCTCCCACCCCCTGCCATGTCCCTATAAGACTTGCTCCCAACTGACTCTGAAAGGAGAGGCAAGGCCCTCTAGTGGCTGAAGCCACAAGGGGAGGGGCCCAGGCTCTGTGGGCTCCCCATATGCCCCACAGTGTGGGGGACAGTGACTGCAGTGTATCCAGACAAAACATAATAACAATTCTTTACTGCACCAGGCACAGTTAATGCTTTAGCAGCACCAGGCACAGTTAACGCTTTACATGCATCAATACATTTCATCCTCAAAACTACTAATTAGGGAGGTACTAATGTAATTATCAGTTTATAGATAAGGAAATCACACCCCACACACTCGCACTTCCACAACTCCTCCACACTCACACACACACACACACACACACACACTGTGGGAAAGAAGCTCTCCCAAGTAGCAGAATTAACCTGAACCTGTGCAAGACCATGAACTTCGCCTCTTCCTTATACACCCCCTTAGATGTTTAGAGAGGATCTAATAGGTGCTCAGAATTTGGCTTGGTGCTTGCTATTCCTGCTCTGTGTCAAGCACACTCTTGCCTCAAGGGCCTTTGCACTTGCTGCTCCTTGTGCCCAGAAAGCTCTCCCCACCCAGATATCTGCAGGGCTCTGTCCCTCATTTCCTTCAGGTCTCTGCTCAAATGTCACTTTATCAGTGAGGCCTCTTTTAACCACCCTAGATAAAGTGTCCCCCTCGCCAGCACCTTCCACCCCACTGCATTATTGCCCTTGGCACTGATTACCACGGGACATGTTAATATCTGTGTTTACCTGTTCATTGTCTGTCTTCCCCAGCAGGGGGTAACCTCTGAGAGAACAGGCTTTTTTCTGTCTTGTTCTCAGCACACTGATTAGTGCCTGCCACACAGTCAGCCCTCAACCGCTTTTTGAAAAGGGCTACAATGGCGACAAGTCAGGTCCCTGCCCTCAGGGGGCTCAAATTCTAGTTGGGACAGCTAATATTTACCAAGGAAATAAACACACAGACACCCATCACACACTCACACTCCCCACATTCACACACCCTCCCCTACACACACTCATACACACATACTCTAACACCCTCCCACATTCACACACTCACAACCCCCAGGCACCACACACTCACACACACACACTCACACACACACACACACACACACACACACACACACACACTCATGCACATGCAATTTTTTCAGCTAGAAGTGTTATGAAGAAAACTCAAGCTGCATATGGGAAGTGAGCGCGATAGAGAGGTCATAGTGGATGGAGTGACTGAGGGAGGGCTCTCAAATGCGATAGTTAGGCAGAGACTTGAATGAATTAGCGAGTTTGGTGTGGTCAAGGCTCAGGAAGGTGCCGGAGTGGAGTCAGGATAACGTGGACGGTGAGGTCAGAGAGGGGAGCAGGGACCAGGGCCTGCAGGGTGAAACGTTTGCAGGGCAGAGCACGAGACCACCTCTAGTCACTGTGGAGGCCCAGTTCTGTTCTTCCCTGCTGTATGAGCTTCTTGTGGCTGTTGTAACCAATCACCACAAAGTGGGTGTTTTAAAACAAAAGAAATTTATTCTCTCACAGTTCTGGAGGCCAGAAATCCAAAATTAGCTTCACCGGGCTGAAATTAAGGTGTTGGCAGTGCCTTGCTTCCTCCAAAGGTTCTAGCGGAGAATCCGTTTCTTGCTTCTTCCCAGCTTCTGGTGGCTGCCGGCATTTGTTGACTTATGGCTACATCACTCCAATCTCTGTCTCTGTGGTCACATTGCCACATGCCAAATCTCCCTCTGCGTCTCTCTTATAAAGACGCTTGTGACTACATTTAGAGGACACCGGGGTAGTCCAGGATATTTTCCCATCTCAAAACCCTTAGCTTAATCACATCTGCAGAGTCCTTTCTTGCCATATAAGGTAACATTCACAGGTTCCAGGGTGCAGGACATAGACAACTTTAGGGAGCCTACCACACTCGCCCTTTCTGAAGTCTAGTAATTCAGTGATTTCTTCAATACTTAGACTAAATTAATATCCCCTTTGGCTTAGGTTTTTTCAAGTTGGTTTTCTGTTGGTTATAACGAAAGACATCCAGATGAATCCCACATATTAGGTGCTAATAAATATTTGCATGAAAGAAGAGAAGGGCAGTGGCATTCACTAGGTGTTCACAGTGCTCATAGCACATAGCAGGCCCTCAGTAAATGTTGAATTGTACTGGTTCTTATGCAATACAGAAACATCTGCATTATTATCCTTGATGTTCTGGGAGGTGAAATGACTTAGGTAAAGGCTCACAGAGAGGGAGTAGGGGATTAAAGATTAGAAGACAGGAGTCTGACTGCAGGGCCTGGACACATTCCCCTACTCCAGGGCTTCTCAGTCTCGGCACTACTGACACTTTACCATCACCGGTTGCCATAGGGTTTTCAATGGCTGTTTTTCAGAAGTAGATCACCAGGCCTTTCTTCCGAGGCACCTCTGGGTGGACTCGAACCTCCAATCTTTCGATTAGCAGCTGAGCACATTACAGCTGAGCAGCACCCGGGGACTCCACTGGCACTGGATCAGATAATTCTTTGCTGTGTGGGGTTGTCCTGTGTATGGTAGGATGTTTAGCAGCGTCCCTGACCTCTACCCTCTAGATGGCAGTAGCACCCCCCAAGTTGCCACTTCCAAAAATGTCCCCAGATGTAGCCAAGTGTCCTGTGGGGGTAAAATTGACTCAAACCTCCAACTTTTTAATTAGTAGCTGGGTTAGCAGCTGAGCAAGTTAACTACTTGTAGGGACTCCCTTCTGGCTTAAGCTGCTGTTATTTAAGGTCTTCGTTATAGTTGCCAGGCCTGCTTTCTAACTATTACAGCCACCGCAGCCAGACACAGTGAGGAGGAGAGAAGGCAGGTGGGGGAAGAAGGATGTCAGTGAAGGGTGTCAGGTGGTCTGCTGTTGGAGCTCAGAGATGCTCAGGAAAATCTTTTGGGAAGAGGACTCTGAGGTGGGTTTGAAGGACAGGAAAGATTTGGAGAGATGAAGAAAAGGAAGGCCGCTCCTGAAAGGGCTGCAGTGGGAGCCAGGGCATCGACGAGAGAACTGAGCGAGGCCTTGAAGGACAATGAGGACGTGAACAGGCTGAGAGGAGAGAGGAAGGCACTTTAGAGGGGAGCCCAGTGCAAAGTGGGGAATTTCACCAGAACTGAAAACAGGCGCGGGGATCCAGTAGTTTATCATGAGACCTTGTGGGCAACTGGGGACTGGAGTTGGAGGCAGAGAAATGACTGGGGAGCCCTGGCCCCTCTCCAACTCAGAGAACCCCTTCCTGGGCTGATCCTTCACCCCTGACCCTTGCCCCATGCTGAGATGTACACAACTCTGCTGAGTCTGGGATCTTGAAGCCTTCTTGCCACGGTCTCCTCCGGCGGACAGCCAAGGCCAGCAGGAATGCAGCCAAGATCACTGCCTTCAGCCCCAGGACTACAAGTGAGAATGTGGACAGGAGGCCTGGGGGACACAGGGGAGAGCTCAAGTGGGACCCTGGTGAATGACCCACAGCCCATACCTCAGCATCCCCTGTTGGTATCCCATAGGTAGGGTCTGGCCCGGATGCTGTATAACTTCTAGGACCACATCCTCTCTAGACTGGGGAAGGAGATCAAAGACCTTTCCCCCCACCCCAACCTGCCCTGGGCCAGAAGAGGCCTTGACCAGTATCGCACCTGTACCCACAATCGTCCTGACAGCTTCTCTGACTGTTGATAATAATTAAAACAGCTTTGATTTATTGGCTGCTCAGCACCCCTCTCTCAGGCCCTGAGCTAATCACTTGTCAATTATGTAATTTAATCCTCATACCAACCCTATAAAGTAGAATAATGGCCCCATTTCTATAGATGAGGAGATAGGTCTAGAATGGGAAGTGATTTGCTCAGGGCCGTATGTGTCAAAGAAGGAATGGGACCCAGGCAGTCTGGCTCCCAAGAGTGATGGGAACAGGTCTGAGCATCAGAGAAACTAACCTGGCTGCATCTATCTCTGAGGGTTAATACTGTTGTACCATGCACTGTTCTAGGCACTTGTCATGAGTGATCTCACTGGACCCTTACACAATGCCACGAGGGCAGCTTTCTGATTCTAATGCCTCTTAGGTCATACAGTACGACATCAGAGACTCAAGGACTGAGGCAACCAATCCACCATCACACAGCTAGAAAGGCTTCAGTCCAGGCTTGGCTGTCAAGCCACATTCTTCAGTGTTGTTATTCACATCCTAGTATATCCCTACACTCTGAATGGTGGGGAGCTCACTACCCCTAAAGCAAGACTGCCCTCTGAACAACTGGACAACTCTTCCTGTTAGAAGATTCTTTCTTTGGTTGAGCTTTAAGATGGTTCTCTGGGTCCCCAGTGCTGTGGTTGAGATGGAGTTCTGGGAACTTTTTTGGTAGCATACGGTCACTGGAAGTCTGGGACTGCTCCCTTCCCAAGCTCAACCCATCTCTGACCCACCTTGACTGTGAGGAGCTGGAAAATTCCGCTGGAGGTAGGTATGCTCACCTGTTGAAGATGTCTTGTCTAAAGAACCATTAGTGAATTTTGCCTCTTGGAGAGAGGTGGGTTTTGCTGCAACAGGAGAGAGACATTCTCATATTTCCCCTCTTCTTTTCCCTCCTGCCACATCCTGATCCTCTATCCTAAGATCTGGGGCACCTAGATAGGTCTGCCCATTTCTACCTGGGTAAGGGCCAGAAGACAAACTTGGTGACTTTGAAGGACTACTTGGACCTTCTACTTGAACATCTCTAGGACAGGGACAATATTTCATTCATTTTGTTGTCCCCAGCACTTAGCACAGTGCTGGACACTAACAGACACTCAATAGATGTTTGTTGAATCATTAGTGATCTACACAAAGTGCAGTGGGAGCCTTGAATCTGGAGAGAGTAACTTTGCCTAGGAGGAGGAGGTTTCACAGAGAGGAACCATTTATCCTGGGCCTTGAAGAATGAGTAGGAGTTTTCCAGAGAAAAGGAAAAGGCATTCCAGGCAGAGGGAACAGCTTATGCAAAGGCATTGAGGCTTAGAAGAACTGGTCTGTTTGGGACATGGTGAAAATTTCCCTGTGAGTCCCCCCTCTTTACATGTCCCGGGATACTGTGTTTCTTGTCTCACCTTTCACTCTCAACCTGGTGCCCTGTCCAGACAGGTACTGTCTATTGAGTCTCCTCTGAAACTTTACACAGTAGTAGGTGCCTGCATCCTCAATGGAAATGCCTTCCAGGAGAATGCTGAAGTCATTGTTAGAGGCCCGGACTGCTGTCACGTTGGGTTGAGAGATACCTTCAAAGTTGTAAATGGCCTCCCGGCTAACACCAGTCCCCCGGAACCACCTGATGGGTCCTGGAGGACCATTTCCAATCACTGTGCAGTTCAGGAAGACAGTGTCTCCAGTGGTCACAGACACCAACTCCTGAGGCTGGATGATCCAGAGGTCTGGCTCCGGGTCTCCAGCTCCTGAAGCCAAAGAGATGGTCCTTGTTGGATTTCCTTGCTTCCTCCATTATCTACTCATTTTCCTCCTCATAACCTCTCTCCCTTCCTCTTCCCCTGATTTCTTCATTCAGCCACTCCTTCCTGCATTCTCTCATTACTCACTCACAAGCTGACTTACTCAATAAAGAATTTCTGAGTAGCTACTATATGCCAAAGATGTTGTTAGTTGCCATCCAGTTGATTCTGACTCATGATGACCCCGTGTGTGCAGAATAGAACTGCTCCATAGGGCTTTCAAGGCTGTGACCTTTCAGAAGCAGATCGCCAAGCCTGTCTTCTGAGGCACCTCTGGGGTCAATTTGAACCACCAAGCAGCACTTAACCATTTGTGCCACCCAGGGGCTCCTATATGCTAATGTTAGACTTGGGAAAACAAAGCTCTGTAAGACAGATGAATGTCCTGCCCTGACGAAGTTCTTAGTTTGATGGTGATGACAATCAAGAAAATCTTCCTGAGGGCAGAAATCTCCCAAAAATGCTTACGTCAAGTTAAGATGAACTCCTCACACCCAGATACTCTCCACGTCAGCAGTTTGCAGGGTGATTTCACAAGCATCCATTCTTTTATTCAATTACTTCAATTAGCTTTGAAGTAGGCATGATGTTTCATATTTTCCAAATTCAGCTCTTGAAATGTGTAGCTGAAGTGACTGATTTAAGGGCTCACTGTTACAGCCATTGAAAACTCTATAGAACGGTTCTACTCTGAAACAATGAGATCACCATGGGTCAGAATTGACTCAATGGCAACTGGTTGTTTTTTTTTTTTTTTTTGGTATTGGATAAAAGACCCAGAATTTTATTATCTAGGCCACTATGGGTGGAATTCAAAACACCATAACTTGAGGAGTGCAGTTGATTGGCTTATCAGTCCTATTCTATACTCCCCTCTGATAGTACAATACATCCACACCCTTGCCATGGACTCATTCTGGGCAGAGGGCATATCATTGCCTCTTGACTTTGAGCTTAGCCATTTGACTTGATCTAGCCAGTGGGAAGTTAGCAGATATAAAATGAATTGTTGTTAGGTGCCATCGAGTAGATTCTGACTCACAGGGACCCCATGTGTTACAGAGTAGAACTGCTCCATAGGTTTTTCATGACTGTAATCTTGACAGAAGCAGATCACCAGGCCTTTACTTCCACAGTACTGCTGAGTGGGTTTGAATCACCAACCTTTAGGTTAGCAGCCAATTGCAACCATTTGTGCCACCTAGGGACAGAAACTGAAATATGCCTGCGCGGTTGGGCTTGCCCTCTTGTGTTTCTCCCATCTCCATAAGAAAAACATACGCAGGGTAGCTGCTTCCTTTCTAGCCTTGGCCCTGGAATGAGACATGTGGAACAGAGATGCCTCAGCCAACCCATAAATGTGTAAGTGAGATAGAAATACTTACTGTTGTGTGCCATTGAGATTTTGTGTTATGTAGCATTATTGGGGCTAAGAGAGACTGGTCCAGGGAGATATATCAGAGCAGAATGCTATGGCTGCAGGCCTGATACTCACCCTTCACAAGCACTGAGGTGCCCTCATCAAGTGCCTTTTCCAAGTGCTGACTCAAGCCATCAAATCTCACACAGTGATAGGTTCCAGCATCCTCCTTGGTGACACGGTGAATATGGATGGAATAATCCCAGTTAAGTGACTCTAGTGTCTGCTGGGCCAAGGGCATCACCCCAGGGAAGAATCCATGTTTGAAGTTATAAATTTCCTGCCGGTCCTGATTTCTCACCCTGATCCATTTTATCATGTCATCAATCCAGGAGCCGACCACTGTACACCTCAGTAGGAGCGTCTCACCTTCTGCCACGAGCATGGGGCCCTCAGGCTGTAGCACCTGCCACTCATTCTTATTCCTCTGCTCAGAGGCTCCTGAAACAGAAGTAGAAAGGCCTTGCATTGGGCAGGAAGGACTTGGAGCCCTAAGAGGCAAGCTTAAAACATTAGAGTCATTATCTAGCGAAGAACAATTGCTTAGGACACTAGAGGGGAGTTGTTGGATAAAGAAAGGAAAGAGGAGATGATGTGGCTGGTCCAAGAGTGAGAACAAACTAAACTAGAATTCTGTACTCAGTGAAAATGTCTTTCCAAGGTGAAAGCAAAAAAAGATTCTTAAGACACACACAAACTTAAACTCACTCTATAATAAATGTTAAAGGAAGTCCTGCAGACAGAAAGAGAGTGACACCAGATGGAAATATAGGCTTACACAGAAAAATGAACAGTGCCCTAAATGATACTTACATGAGTAAACATATAATCTTTTTTGACAAGTGCATTTTGATAATTGTTGTTGTGTGCCTTCGAGTCAATTCTGACTCATTACGACCCTATAGGACATAGTAGAACTGCCCCATAGAGTTTCCAGCTGGTGGATTCAAACTGCCAATCTTTTGGTTAGCAGCCTGAGCTCTTAACCACTAAAAATATCTATTTAATGCAAAATAAGTCAGTAATGAAGGAATTGAGGAACAAAAAAGGCATAAAACATATAGAAAACAAATAAAATATTTAAGAATAAATTTAATGAAAGACTTGTACGTTGGAAATTACAAAACATTGTTGAAATAAATTAAAGAACACCTAAATAAATGAAAAGACATTCCATATTCATAGATTAGAGACTGTCTTAATCACCTAGTGCTGCTGTAACACAAATATCACAAGTAGGTGGCTTTAAAGAACAGAAATTTATTTTTTAACAATTAGTTCTGGAGGCTAAAAGTCCAATTACGGCCACACCAATTTTTCCTTGTCAGTAGCCCTGAGCATTACTTGGTTCCTTGGCTTTCCTTAGCTTGTAGATAATCCTCACATGATGTGTGTCTGTTTCTGTGTCTATTCTGGTCTTCTTATAACTCAGAAGTGATTAGGTTTAGGATCCACCCTACACTGGTATGGCCCCATAAACATAACAAAACAGGATCACATCCCAGGTACAAGGGCCAGGAATTCAACACATATTTTGGGGGGACACAATTCAATTCATGACAGAGACTTAATATTGTTAAGATGGCACTACACTCTAAATTAATCTACAGGTTCAAGGAAATTCTTATCAAAATTCCAACATCTTTTTCCCGCTGAAATTGAAAAGATCATCCTAATATTCATAAAGAAATGCAAGGGAGTCAGAGCAGCCAAAGCAATCTTGAAAAGTAGAACAAATTTAGAGGACTCACAGTTCCCAATTTCAAAACTTACTACAAAGCTACCATAATAAATTTAGTGTGGTACTGGCATAAGGATAGACATATAGATTAATAAATAGAATTGAGAGTCCAGAAACAAATACATACATCTAAGGGCAATTGATTTTCAAAAAGAGTGGCAAGACTATTCAGTGGGAAAAGAATAGAAGGCTTTTCAACAAATGGTGTTGGGACAACTAGATACCCAACTGCAAAATAATAAATTTGGATCTCTACCTCATACCATACACAAAAACTTAACTGAAAATGGATCAAAGACCTAAATGTAAGAGCTAAAACTATAAAACTATTAGAAGAAAATAGAGTAAATATTCATGACCTTGGACTTGACAAAGTTTTCTTAATTATAACCAAAAAGCACAAGCAATTAAAGAAAAAATAGATAGATTGGAATTCCTCAAAATTATAAAACTTTTGTGCACCAAAGGATATTATCAAGAATGTGAAAAGAGAACCTACAGAATGGGAGAAATGTTTGCAAATCATATATCTGATAAGAGTCTAGTATCTAGAATATATAAAGAACTCTTACAATTCAACAACAAAAAGACAACTCAATTAAAAAATGGGCAAAGTGCTTGAATTTCTCCAAAGCAGGTACACAAATGGCCAATAAGTACATGAAATGATGTTCAAGATCATTGGTCATTAAGGAAATGCAAATCAAAACCACAATGAGATACCACTTGACATCCATTAATAGCTTTAATACAAGAAAAAACAAAACCCAGAAAATAAAAAGTGTTGGCAAAGATATGGGAAAATGGGAACACTTGTTAGTTGCTGGTGGAAACTTAATATGATGTAACCACTATGGAAAACAGTTTGGCAGTTCCACAAAAGGTTAAATACAGAATAACCATATTTCTAATAGTCAAAAGGTGGAAATAACTCAAATGTCCTTCAGGGTAATGTTGTAAAATGTGGTATATCCATACAATGAAATAATATTCTGCCATAAAAAGGAACAGAGTGCTGATATATACTACAACTTGGCTAAACCTTGAAAACATTATGCTAAATGAAAGAAGCCAGACACGAAAGGTCACGTATTTTGTGATGCTCTTTATACAAAATATTCAGACTAGGCAAACTTATAGCGACAGAAAGCATCTTAGTGGTTATCAGAGGATAGGAGGTGGTGGAAAGGGGAGTGATTACTTAATGGGCACAGGTGTTCTGGGAAGATGAACAAGTTTTGAAACTAGAGAAAGGTGGTGGTTTACAGCATTATGAATAGCTAAAAACCACTGAATTATACATTTTCAAATGATTAATTTTATGTTGTGTCAATTTCACCTCACCAAAACAAACAAATCAATCAATACAATTAACCATGTTACAACAACAACAAAAATAGTCTCAACAGATGTCCAAAAAGCATTTGACAAAATCCAACATCCCATTCCTAGTAAAATCTCTCAGTTAACTAGAAATGGAAGGGAACTCTCTTAATATTATAAAAAAAAATCTATAAAAATCTCAGCTAACATCTTACTCATATCTTAATGGTAAAAGACTGAATGATCAGGAACTAGATAAGTGTTCTTACCACTTCTGTTCAACATTGTACTGGAGGTTCTAACCAGTACAATAAAGTAATAAAAGGAATTAAAGGCATCTAGATTGGAAAGGAAGAAGTAAAACTGCCTTTATTTGCAGATGACATAGTCATTTATGTAGAAAATACACTGGAATCGATTTTAAAAAGTGCTATAACTAATAAATGAGTTGAGCAAGGTTGCAGGATACAAGATTCATTATACAAAAATTATTTGTATTCCTATATACTAGCAACAAACAACTGGAAATTGAAATTAAATTGCCATTAATAATATCATCAAAAATAGAAAATACTTAAGGATGAATTTGGCAAAAAATGTGAAGAACTGAGAACATCTAAAACATCACTGAGAGAAATTTTTTTTTTAATATATTTTATTGTACTTCAGGTGAAGGCTTACAGAACAAATAGTTTCTCATGAAACAGTAGTGCACATGTTGTTTTATGACATTGGTTAACAACCCCCCAACATATCAACCTTCTAACTTCTCAACCTTTTTTTTTTTTTTTGGTGAAAATACACATAGCCAAAGATACACCGTTTCAAAAATTTCTACATGCACAGTTCAGTGACATTGACTGCGCTCTTCCAATTGTGCTGTTATTCTCACTTAAGATGAAGGCTTACAGAACAAAATAGTTTCTCATTTAACAGTTACTACAAATGTTGCCCTATGACAATGATTAACAATCTCACAACACATCAACAATATTCTTACTCAATTTGTGTTCCCTATCACCAGCTTCCTTGTCCACTGAGAGACATTTTAAAAAGAAATTTAGAATAAATGGAGAGATATACACTGTTCATGTGTTAAAAGATTCAATATTGATAATATGTCAATTATCTCCAAATTGAAATATTGATTAAGTACAATCTCTACTCAAATTCCAGCAGGCTTTGTTGTAAAAATTGACAATCTTATTAAAATTTCTACAGTGGCCAAACCTAGAATAACCAAAGCAATTTGAAAAAGAACAGATTTGGAGAACACTACCTGGTTTCAAGATTTATTGTAAAGCCACAGTAATCAAGACTGTGTGGTATTGGCACAAAGATAGACAAACATATCAGTAGAACAAACTCAAAAGTTTGTTCCACCGATACATTGCTTGGGTGGCACAAATGGTTTGCATTTGACTAACCTAAATGTTGGTGGTTTGAAGCCATCTAGCGGCACTGCGGAAGACAGGCCTGATAATCTATTTATGTAAAGGTTACAGCCAAGAAAACCCTAGGGAGCACTTCTATTCTGTAACACATGGGATCATTGTGAGTCAGAATTGACTCAAAGACAAGGGATTTGGCTTTTCTGATACAAATGTGGACAACTAATTTTCAAGAAAAGTGCAAAGGTAATTCAGTGGAGAAAGAAGTCTTTTCAACAATGGTGCTGGGACAATTAGAAATCCATATGCAAATAAATGAACTTTGATTCATACCTTAAACAAAAATTTAAAAATTAACTCAAAATGGATCATAGACCTAAATGTAAAACTATAGAACTTCTAGATGAAAATGTAGGAAAAAAATCTTTATAACTTTTGGTTAGGCAAAGATTCCTTACATTTGTTGTTAGGTCCTGTCGAGTCAGTTCTGACTCACAGTGACCCTATGTGTAACAGACCGAAACACTGCCCGGTCCTGCACTGTCCTCACAATTGTTATGCTTGAGCCCATTGTTGCAGCCTCTGTGTCATTCCATCTCGTTGAGGGTCTTCCTCTTTTTTGCTGACCTTCTACTTCACCAAGCATGATGTCTTTCTCCAGGGACTGCTCCCTCCTGATATCATGTCCAAAGTACTTGAGATGAAGTCTCGCCATCCTTGCTTCTAAGGAGCATTCTGGTTGTACTTCTTCCAAGACGGGTTTGTTCATTCTTTTGGAAGTCCATGGTATATTCAATATTCTTCACCAATACCATAATTCAAAGACATCCATTCTTCCTTCTCCCTTATTCATTGTCCAGCTTCAAGTCCTCTTCACTTTCAGCAAGCAAGATTGTGTCATCTGCATAACACAGGTTGTTAATGAGTCTTCCTCCAATCCTGATGCCCCGTTCTTCTTCATATAGTCTATTTTCTCAGATTATTTGCTCATCATACAGATTGAATAAGTATGATGAAAGGATACAACCCCGACGCAAACCTTTCCTGATTTTAAACCACGCAGCATCCTCTGGTTCTGTTCTAAAGACTGTCTCTTGGTCTATGTACAAGTTCCTCATGAGCACAATTAAGTGTTCTGGAATTTCTACTCTACAATGTTATCCATAACTTGTTACAATTCACACAGTTGAATGCCTTTGCATAGTCAATAAAACACAAGTAAACATCTTTCTGGTATTCTTTGCTTTAAGCCAAGATCTGTCTGACATTAGCAATGATATCCCTTGTTACACATCCTCTTATGAATCTGACTTGAATTTCTAGCAGTTCCCTGTTGATGTACTTCCGCAGCCACTTTTGAATAACCTTCAGCAAAATATTACTTGTGTGTGATATTAATAATATTGTTCAATAATTTCCACATTCTGTTGGATCACCTTTCTTTGGAACGGGTTCAAATATGGATCTCTTCCAGTTGGCTAGCCAGGTAGCTGTCTTCCAAATTTCTTGGCATAGACGAGTGAGCACCTCCAGCACTGCATCTGTTTGTTGAAACATCTAGTATTCCTCAGTTCCCAGAGCCTTGTTTTTCACCAATGCCTTCAGTGCAGCTTGGTCTTCTTCCTTCAGTACCATCGGTTCACATGAGCGTCGACTAATTCTTTTTGGTATAGTGACTCTGTGTATTCCTTCCATCTTCTTTTGATGCTTCCTGCGTCATTTAATATTTTTCCCGTAGAATCCTTCAATATTGCAACTTGAGGTTCGACTTTTTTCTTCAGTTTTTTCAGCTTGAGAAATGCCGAACATGTTCTTTGCTTTTGGTTTTCTATCTCCAGGTCTTTGCACATTTTCATTATAACACTTTATTTTGTCTTCTCAAGCTGCCCTTTGAAATCTTCTGTTCAGCTCTTTTACTTCATCATTTCTTCCTTTCGCTTTAGCTAATCTAGGTTCAAGAGCAACTTTCAGAGTATCTTCTGACATCCATTTTGGTCTTTTCTTTCTTCCTGTCTTTTAAATGACCTCTTGCTTTCTTCGTGTATGATGTCCTTAATGTCATTCCACAACTTGCCTGATCTTCGGTCATTAGTGTTCAATGTGTCAAATCTATTCTTGGGATGGTCTCTAAGTTCAGGTGGGCTATACTCAAGGTCGTACTTTAGCTCTCCTGGACTTCTTCTAATTTTCTTCAACTTCAACTTGAACTTGTATATTGATGGTCTGTTCCACAGTCGGCCCCTGGCCTTGTTCTGATGGATAATATTGAGCTTTCCCATCGTCTCTTTCCGCAGCTATAGTCGATATGATTCCTGTGTATTCCATCCGGTGAGGTCCATGTGTATAGTTGCCGTTTATGTTGATGAGAAATGTATTTGCAATGAAGAAATCGTTGGGCTTTCAAAATTCTATCATGTGATCTCCTGTATCACTTCTATCACCAAAGCCATATTTTCCAACTACCAATCCTTCTTCTTTGTTTCCAACTTTTGCATTCCAATTGCCAGTAATTATAATGCATGTTGATTACATGTTTGATCAATTTCAGACTGCAGAAGTTGGTAAAAATCTTCAAATTATTCAACCTTGGCCTTAGTGGTTGGTGTGTAAATTTGAACAATAATTTTATTAACTGGTCTTCCTCTTAGGCATGTGGATATTATCCTATCACTGACAGAGCTGTACTTCAGGATAGATCTTGAAATGTTCTTTTTGACAATGAACACAATGCCATTCCTCTTCAACTTGTCATTCCCAGCATAGTAGACCATATGATTGTCTGATTTAAAATAGTCAATACCAGTCCATTTCAGCTCACTAATGCCTAGGATACTGATCTTTATGCATTCCATTTCATTTTTGACAACTTCCAATTTTCCTAGATTCATACTTCATACATTCTATGTTCTGGTTATTAATGGATGTTTGCAGCTGTTTCTTCTCATTTTGAGTCGTGCCACATCAGCAAATGAAGGTCCCGAAAGCTTGACTTCATCTACATCATTAAGGTCGACTCTACTTTGGGGAGGCAACTTTTCCTCAGTTGCATTTTGAGTGCCTTCTAACCTGAGGGGCTCATCTTATGGCATTATATCAGACAATATTCTGCTGCCATTCATGACATTTTCACTGGCCAATTTTTTCAGAAGTAGACTGCTAGGTCCTTCTTCTTAGTTTCTCCTAGTCTGGAAGCTCCACTGAAACCTGTCCACCAACAGTGACCCTGCTGATATTTGAAATACTGGTGGCAAAACTTCCAGTATCATAGGAACATGCAAGACAGAACAGTATGACAATGTGACAGACAGGTAAAAATATTTCTTATATATGACACCCAAATCATGATTCTTTTTTTTTTTTTTTTTATTTTATTGTACTTCAGGTGAAAGCTTACAGAGCAAATAGTTTCTCATGAAATAGTAGTACACATGTTGTTCTATGACATTGGTTAACAACCCCACAACGTATTAAGCCTCTAAATTCTCAACCTTTTTTTTTTTGATGAAAATTACAGATGGCCAAAGATACACCGTTTCAAAAATTTCTACATTCACAGTTCAGTGACATTGACTACGCTCTTCCAACTGTGCTGTTATTCTCACTTAAGATGAAGGCTTACAGAACAAAATAGTTTTTCATTTAACAGTTACTACACATGTTGCCCTATGACAATGGTTAACAATCTCACAGCACATCAAGAATATCCTTACTCCACCTTGTGTTCCCTATCACCAGGGGCCTTCCTTGTCCCCTTCTGTCTTCTGGACCTTGTCAGTGGACTATTGTACCTCTTTAGTCTCATTTGTTTATTTATTTATTTATTTATTTATTTATTTTATTTTATTTAAACACCATTTCAAAACTTTTTACTTACACATTTAAGTGATATTGACTATGCTCTTCCAATTGTGCTGCCATTCTCGCCCAAGATGAAGGCTTACAGGACAAAACAGCCTCCCATTTAATACTTACTACAAATGTTGCCCTATAGCAGTGGTCAACAATCTCACAATACATCGACAGTGTCCTTATTCAATTTGTGTTCCTTATCATCAGTTTCCTACTCTCCCTCTGCCTTCTGGCCCTTGTTACCGGACTCCTGTACCTCGTTAGTCCCATTTAGTATTACTGGGCTGTCCATTCCCAGGCTTAACATCGAACCTCGAAGGTAACTTCACCTCTGAGCTGAAAGGGTGTCTGGGGGCCACACTCTTGAGGTTTCTCTAGTATTCTTTAGGCCAGTAAATCTGGTCTTCTTTTTTTTTTTGGGAGTTAAAATTATGCTCTACATCCTACTCCAGCTCTGCCCAGAACCCTCTGTTGTGATCCTGGTCGGAGGAGTCATTGGTGGTAGCTGGGCACCATCCAGCCGTACTGGGCTCAGTCCCGTGGAGGCCTTGGTAGCTGTGGACCATTAGTCCTTTGGACTAATCTTTTCCTTGTATCCTGTTCTCTTCGTTCTCCCTTGTTCCCAAAGGGATGAGATCAGTGGAGTATCTTAGATGGCCGCTCATAGGCTTTTAAGACCCCAGACACTACTCACCAAGGTAGAATGTAGAGCATTATCTTTATAAGTAGTGTCATGCCAATTGAGCTAGATGTTCCCCGAGATCATGGTCCCCAGAGCCCTCCGTCCAACAACTCAGTCCCTCGGGGGGTTTGGATGTGTCTATAGGGCCTCCATGATCTTTCATTGTGGAGGTTGTGTTAGTTTCCCCTGTACTATGTACTATCTCACCTCTCACCCAAGTTACTTCTTACCTATTACCTATTTAGTATTCCCCCCGCCCCATCCCTGGTAACCAACAAGGATTGTTACGTTTTGCATGTGAATTTTTTCATGGGTTTTTACAATAGAGGTCTCATACAATATTTGTCCTTTTGTGATTGACTTATTTCACTCAGCATGATGTCCTCCAGTTTCACCCATGTTATGAGATGGTTCACAGATTCATTGTTGTTCTTTCTCGTTGCATAGTACTCCATTGTGTGTATGTACCATAGTTTGTGTATCCATTCATCTGTTGATGGACATCGAGGTTGTTTCCATCGTTTTGCTATTGTGAATAATGCTGCCATGAACATAGGTGTGCATATGTCTATTCGAGTGATGACTCTTATTTCTCTAGGATATATTCCTAGGAGTGGGATTGCTGGATCGAATGGTACGTCTATTTCTAGCTTTCTGAGGAAATGCCATATCATTTTCCAAAATGGTTGTATCATTTTGCATTCCCACCAGCAGTGTATAAGAGTTCCCGTCTCCCCGCAGCCCCTCCAACATTTGTTATTTCCAGTGTTTTTGATTCGTGCCAGTAATGCCGGGGTGAGATGGTATCTCATTGTGGTTTTAATTTGCATTTCTCTAATGGCTAGTGATCGCGAGCATTTCCTCATGTGTCTGTTGGCCATTTGAATGTCTTCCTTGGTGAAGTGTCTGTTCATTTCCTTTTCCCATTTTTTGATAGGATTGGTTGTCTTTTTGTTGTAGAGGTGTTGGATTTTCTTGTAGATTATGGAGATTAGACCTTTGTCTGACTTGTACTGTCCAAAAATTTTTCCCAGTCTGTAGGTTCTCTTTTAACTCTTTTGGTGAAATCTTTTGAAGAGCATAGATGTTTGATTTTTAGAAGATCCCAATTATCTAGTTTATCTGTTGGGTTTTTTGTTGATGTTTATGGTTTGTATCCTGTTAATGCCATGTATTAAGGCCTGAAGTGTTGGTCCTATTTTTTCTTCTATGAATTTTATAGTTTGAGGCTTTATATTCAGGTCTTTGATCCATTTTGAAGTAGTTTTTGTATATGGTGTGAGGTATGGGTCCTGTTTCATTTTTCTACAAATGGATATCCAGTTTTGCCAGCACCATTTGTTAAAAAGACTGTCTTTTCCCCATTTAATGTATTTTGGGCCCTTGTCAAAAATCAGGTGACCGTAGGTGGATGGATTTACATCTGAGTTCTCAATTCTGTTCCATTGGTCAATGTCTCTGTTGTTGTACCAGTACCAGGCTGTTTTGAGTACTGTAGCTGTATAGTAGGTTCTCAAGTCAGGTAGTGTGAGTCCTTCAACTTTATTCTTCTTCTTCAGTAGTGCTTTACTTATTCGGGATTTCTTCCCTTTCCATATAAAGTTAATAATTAGTTTTTCCATCTCTTTGAAGAATGTTGTTGGTATTTGTATCGGGATTGCATTGTATTTGTAGATTGCTTTAGGTAGAATTGCCATTTTCACAATGTTGAGTCTGCCTATCCATGAGCATGGTATGTTTTTCCATTTATGTAGATCCCTTTGGATTTCATGCAGCAGTGTTTTGTAGTTTTCTTTGTATAGGTCTTTTATATTCCTGGTCAGATTTATTCCTAAGTATTTTATCTTTTTAGGGGCTATTGAAAATGGTATTGATTTCCTGATCTCCTTTTCATCGTTCTCTTTACTGGTGTATAGGAATCCAACTGATTTTTGAATGTTTATCTTGTATCCCGCTACTCTGCTGAATCTTTCTATTAGTTCCAGTAAATTTCTTGTGGAGTCTTTAGGGTTTTCTATGTATAGTATCATATCATCTGCAAACAGGGAGAGTTTAACTTCTTCATTACCAGTTTGGATGCCCTTTATTTCTTTCTCTTGCCTTACTGCTCTAGCTAGAACTTCCAGCACAATGTTAAATAGGAGTGGTGATAAAGGGCATCCTTGTCTTGTTCCTGTTTTCAGGGGGAATGTTTTCAGCCTTTCTCCATTAAGAATGATGTTGGCTGTTGGTTTTGCATAGATGCCCTTTATTATGTTGAGAAATTTCCCTTCTATACCTATTGTATTGAGAGCTTTTATCAGGAATGGGTGTTGGACTTTGTCAAATGCCTTTTCTGCATCAATTGAGATAATCATGTGATTTTTTTCTTTCCTTTTATTTATGTGGTGGATTACGTTGATGGATTTTCTAACGTTAAACCATCCTTGCATACCTGGTATGAATCCTACTTGGTCGTGGTGTATTATTTTTTTGATATGATACTGAATTCTATTGGCTAGAATTTTGTTCAGAATTTTTGCATCTGTATTCATGAGAGATATTGGTCTGTAATTTTCTTTTTTTGTGATGTCTTTGCCTGGTTTTGGTATCAGCGTTATGCTGGCTTCATAGAATGAATTTGGAAGTGTTGCTTCCTCTTCTATGCTCTGAAATAACTTGAGTAGAACTGGTACGAGCTCTTCTGTAAATGTTTTGTAGAATTCTCCAGTGAAGCCATCTGGGCCAGGGCTTTTTTTGGTTGGGAGTTTTTTTTATTACCTTTTCAATCTCTTCTCTTGTTATGGGTCTGTTCAGATTTTCAATATCACTTTGTTGTAGTTTGGGTAGGCCGTATGTTTCTAGAAATTTATCCATTTCCTCTAGGTTTTCAAATTTGTTGGAATATAGTTTTTCATAATATTCTGTTATAATCCTTTTTATTTCAGTTGGGTCTGTTGTAATGTCCCCCATTTCATTTCTTATTTCGGTTATTTGTGCCCTCTGCTGTTTTTCTTTTGTCATTCTGGCCAGTGGTTTGTCGATTTTGTTGATTCTTTCAAAGAATCAACTTTTGGTTTTGTTGATTCTTTCTATTGTTTTTCTGTTCTTGATTTCATTTATTTCTGCTCTGATCTTTACTATTTCCTTTCTTCCGGTGGTTGTAGGCTTTTTTTGTTGTTCTCTTTCTATTTGTTTGAGTTCTGTAGTTAATGTTTTGATTTTGTCCCTTTCTTCTTTTTTGATATGTGCATCTATTGCTATAAATTGTCCTCTGAGGACTGCCTTTGCTGTGTCCCAAAGGTTTTGGTATGATGTGTTTTCATTTTCATTTGATTCTAGGAATTTTTTAATTCCATCTCTGATTTCTTCTATTACCCATTGATGTGTAAGCAGATTATTATTCAGTTTCCATGTGTTTGATTTTTTTTCCTTGCTCTTTCTAGTGTTAATTTCTACCTTGATGGCATTGTGGTCAGAGAAGATACTGTGAATTATCTCAGCATTTTGGATCTTGTTGAGGATTGCTCTGTGGCCTAAGATGTGGTCTATTCTGGAGAACGTTCCATGTGCATTGGAAAAGAATGTGTACTTTGCAGCGGTTGGATGGATTCTTCTATATATGTCTATGAGGTCCAGTTGGCTGATTGTGTCCTTTAGGTCTTCTGTATCTTTGCTGAGTTTCTTTTTAGTTGTTCTGTCCTTTACTAAGAGTGGTGTGTTGAAGTCTCCTACTATTATTGTGGAACTGTCAATTTCTCTTTTCAGTGCTGTTAGAGTTTTTTTAATGTATTTTGGAGCCCTGTCATTGGGTGCATAGATGTTTATTATGGTTATGTCTTCATGATGGATCATCCCCTTAATCATTATATAGTGTCCTTCTTTGTCTTTTATGGTAGATTTTGTTTTAAAGTCTATTTTATCTGAGATTAGAATTGCCACTCCTGCTCTTTTTTGATAGTTGTTAGTTTGATATATTTTTTTCCAACCTTTGATTTTTAATAAATTGACATCTTTGTTTCTAAGGTGTGTCTCTTGTAGACAGCAAATTGATGGATCCTGTTTTCTTATCCATTCTGCCACTCTCCGTCGCTTTATGGGTGCATTGAGTCCATTTACGTTCAGTGTAATTATTGATAGATGTGAGTTTGTTGCTGTCATTTTGTAGTGCTTTTTTTTGTGATGCTGAAGTTTTCTTTGTTCTTCTTACTCTCTTGTGCTGAGTTACTTTTGTTTGTGGATTTTGTGTTCATTTCTTTTGTTTTTGTAGGTTTTGTTTTTGTTAAGACTTTATGTTTTTCATCTTTATTTTTATGAGTTGGTTTGTTAACTTTTTTTGTGGTTACCATGAATTTTACCCTTATCTTTATAATTTTGAAGCAGTCTACCATTACTTGGTATCGCCTTGCCTTCCTCTCCTTTAGAATGTTCTATACCTATGCCGTTTGTTCCCTCTTTCATTGTTTTGATGTTGTTGTCATCCTTTGATTGAGTTCTCTGATTTCCTGTTGTATATCTTTTGTTTTTGGAAAGTCCTCTGTAGTTCAGTTACTAGAATGGTATCTGGTTTATGTGAACCTGCGTCCTAGGTCCTAGGTCCTGCCTGAGGGCTGAAGCTGTTTGTCCTCAGATCGAAGAACTCCCTTTAATAATTCTTGTAAGTTTGGTTTGACTTCTGCATATTCCTTTAGTTTCTGTTTATCTGGAAATGACCTAATTTCACCATCAAATCTGAATGAGAGTTTTGCAGGATATATTATTCTTGGCTGACAATTTTTTTCTTTCAAGATTTTATATATGTCATCCCATTGCCTTCTTGCCTGCATGGTTTCTGCTGAATAATCTGAGCTTAGTCTTATTGTTTCTCCTCTGTATGTGACTTCTTGTTTTTCACGAGCTGCTCTCAGGATTCTTTGTTTGTCTTTAGTTTTAGCGAGTGTGAGTATGATATGCCTCGGTGATTTTCTTTTGGGGTCTCTTCTATATGGGGTTCGTTGAGCTTCTTGGATGGCCAGCTTTTCATCTTTCATGATATTGGGAAAGTTTTCTGTCAGCAGTTCCTCAATGATCCTCTCTGTGTTTTCTGTTTTCTCCCCCTGTTCTGGTATGCCAATCACTCGTAAGTTTTTGCTTTTAATTGTGTCCCACATAACTCTCAGGGTCTCTTCATTTTTCTTTGTTCTTTTTTCTGAGTTTTCCTGAAACAGAGTTGTATCCAAGTGTTTGTCTTCAGTTCCACTGATCCTGTCTTCCATGGTTTCAAATCTACTTCTCAACCCTTCTATGACACCGTCCATTTCTGAAATCTTGTTGTTTATCTTTTGGATTTCTAATTGTTGTCTTTGTATAATTTCTAGTTGTGAATTTATTTTGGCATTTTGTTCCTGCATCATCTTCCTGAATTCTTCCAATTTTTTGTCTGTATTTTCCATAAATTTGTCTATTTTTTCCTCATGTTTGTCAGCTTTTTGCCTCAGTTCTTGGAAAATTCCGAGTATTAGTGATTTGAGTTCCGTATCAGGTACTTCTAGTGCATTTTCTTCCACAGGAGAGTTATCTGGTGTTTTAATTTGGACGCCTATTGGAGCCATCTTGTCTTGTTTTTGTAAATGTTTTGATATTGTTTGCTGTTTTCGGGGCATTCAGTAGATATTTCTCTCGTTTATTGATTGTAGATTTATTTTTTTTTGTTTCGTTCTTGTGGTACAGCTGGGCAGATCTAGCTGAGGAGGAGCCACTGGGACGGGTTGCTTGTGGCACTCACCACAGCCACCAGGACGGTCGGTAGTCAGTGCTGGGCAGGTTCCAATAGGGCGTGCCTGCACCGCTTGGTGATGTGATGTCTAGGGCACGGTGCAGGTAGGTAGGGTGCAGTGGGAAGATGGTTATGTGTGAAGCTAAGCTGGATATGGGAGAGAGGAGAGAGGAGGAGGAGCAAAAAGCGTACAAACATAAAAGAATGCTAGGGGAGCTTGTCGTTGGAATGTACAGATGAGAGACTATGGGATGGAGGAAATGAGAAGGGGGAAGAGAAAGAAAAGGAAAGAATGACCAAATAAAAATCAGAAAAGTTAAAGAACTGCAAAGTTCCCAGGGATCCCACCGATGCAGCTATGAGGTCTGGGGGAGTCGGTCTCAATTTTCACAGCTCAGCCTGGCCAGAAGGTACAGAGGCATACATCTCCTGGTATTCAGGGATCAGAAAGAGAAGGAAGAGATAGAGAGACGAGAAATTAAGCAATGAAGAAAAACAAAAGGGAAAAAGAGGTAAAAGATGACAAAACTAATCAAAAAAGGAAGAAAAATAAAATTGGAAAAAAAAAAAAAAAAAGGGCAACACCAGCAGTCAGTTCCTACAAATGGGACCCAGAGAGCCCCCACTCAGGGGCGCGAATTCCAAGAAGCCGGTAGTCTCGCGGTTAAGAGACTGTGGCCACGGGAAGCAGAGGGGCGAATGAACAAAGGCCCCGGGATCCCACCCACGCGGGAGCCCAGACCTAGAAACAGCCACACGCCCGCACACAGCCCTACAGCCCCGCAGGAGAGAGCAGAGACGGCACTCGGAACCAGGCACCTAGGCAAAAGGAGGGGGAAGCGGCAGAAAAAGGTTCGCTAGCTGCCAGCAAACGGCTCCCAGAAAGCCGCCAGCCCAGGCCCGCGGAATCCAAGCACCAGCACCCCCCAGCCCAGGGACCCTGGCCACGGAAAGCAGGGGATCCCCAGCTGAGGCGGAGAGGGGTGGGTGGTGGGAGAGCGCGCACTGCAGTTTACCGGTCGTTCTGTCTCCGACTAGATGCTCTGCAAGGCTGCTCTCCCGTTTGCTGGTCTCCGATAGGAATCCAAGATGGTGGATCCGCGCTGCGTTAGCTGGTAAGGAATCTCTGCCTGAGTCTCTCCTTGCTCTCCGTTCTCTTTTAGTATTCTCACTCTGTTTGGTGTTTGGCTGAGTTCTTTATCTCTTCATTTGGTGTTCTAGGGTTTCAGGATTGTTGATTCTCTGTTAGGCTTAGTTTTTCGGATCTTTGCTGTGGAGGGACGGCGTGGTGTTTCTGCCTAGAGCGCCATCTTGCCCCCTTAGTATCCCCAAATCATGATTCTTAAAAGAATAAATAGGATTTCATAAAAATTACAAAGTCCTGCTGTTAAAAATACAATGGTAAGAGAATGAAAAGACAAGCCAGAGAATAGAAGAAAACATTTATCTGGGAAAAGACTTGTATACAGAATATATATAAAGAACTCTCAAACCTCAGCAATCAGGAAAACAATTTAAAAATGAGCAAATGATTTGAACATACACTGCACCAAAGAAGATGCAACTGAAAAATGTTCAACATCATTATTCAGTAGAAAAAAGCAAATTAAAACCACAATGAGATACCACTATATATCTGTTAGAATAGATAAAATTAAAACAGTCTGACCATACAAGTGTTGGAGAGGATGTGGAGGAACTTCATCCCTCATACATAGCTGTCAAAAATGTAAAGTAGTTCAGCCTCTTTGGAAAGCAGTTTGGCAGTGTCTTTGAAGTTAAACATACGTCTACCATGTAATCTAATACTTCCCCAATAAAAATTTGTCAAAGTGTAGCAATAAGCAGAACTCTGTAAGGAGAGGAATGATAAAGTTTTATTGAGGATTAATTACAGTTGAAGCTGGGGAACACTTGGTAAGATACCAAGTATGCCGAAACCTGAAAGGGGTGAGGAATCTTTATACAGGAGGGCTGGGGGTTACACATGAGTATAGGAGGGCTGGGGATAGCATATGAGTCACAAGTAAACTTTTCACAATGTCAGTTAATCATAGATTTCCTGGGGGCAAACTTTGTAAGCAATTTTCTGAAAACAATCTTACACAAACATCTTTTTGGTGAACAGTCTCATCATGCCCTTCCTGGAACATTCTTATCATTTGTTTAACCATCAACTATAACTTTGCCATGCATTAGTTAATAGTATTCTTTCCGAGAACAGACCATTTTTATCACAGTCTTGAGTAACCATGACGATATACTTGTTCACTCAGGGGGTGGGGGGAGGGTCACATATTCTGAAAGCAGAAGAAAAAAGAGATACAGGGCGAAGGGAAGTCTGGTTCCAGACCTGTGTCGGTCACCTCGTTATGCCAGATGCCTCAGTTTTAAGGTGCTCTTTCACAAATGAAACCCTATATTCACACAAAGACTTGTACGTGAATGGTCGTAGCAGCTTTATTTGTAATGGACCCAAACCGCAAACAACTCAAATGTCTGTCAACAGGTGAATGGTTACACAAACTGTAGCTTACCCATACGATGGAATACTACTCAACAACAAACATAAATGAACCACTAATATACGTAACAACTTGACTAAATCTCAAAATAATGATACGGAATGAAAGAAACTAGGCAAAAAGAGTACATACTGTATGATTCTAGCTACAAAAAATTCTAGAAAATGCAAACTAGTCTATCACGACAGAAAGCAGATAAGTAGTTGCCCAGGGACAGGGAGGAGTAGAAGGGAAGAATCATAAAGAATCTTTTGTGGGTGTTGGATATGTTCATTATCTTGATTTTGGTGATGGTGTCATAAGTGCATGTTGTTGTTGTTAGGTGCCGTCGAGTCGGTTCTGACGCATAGTGACTCTGTGTCTATGTACAATAGAACAAAACATTGCCCAGTCCTGCACTATCTTCATAATCATTGCTATGTTTGAGCCCATTGTGCAGCCACTGAGTCAATCCATCTCGTTGAGGGTCTTCCTCTTTTCCACTGACCCTCTACTTTACCAGGCATGATGTCCTTCTCCAGGGACTGGTCCCTCTTGATAACATGTCCAAAGTACGTGAGACAAGGTCTTGTCATCCTCACTTCTAAGGAGGATTCTGGCTGTACTTCTTCTAAGACAGATATGTTCATTCTTCTGTCTGTCCATGATATATTCAATATTCTTTGCTAACACCATAATTTAAAGATATAAATTTATTCATTGTCCAGCTTTTATATGCGTATGAGGTGATTGAAAATACCATGGCTTGGGTTTGGTGTACCTTAGTCCTCAAAATGACATCTTTCTTTTTAACACTTTGAAGAGGTCTTTTGCAGCAGATTTGACCAGTAAAATGCACTGTCTGATTTCTTGACTGCTGCTTCTGTGGACATTGATTGTGGCTCCAAGTAAAATGAAATCCTTGACCACATCAACTTTTTTTTTTTTTTTAACATATGTATACATACATAATGAAACCCTGGTGGTGTAGTGGTTAAGAGCTATGGCTGCTAACCAAAAGACTGGCAGTTCGAATCCACCAGGCACTCCTTGGAAACTCTAAGGAGCAGTTCTACTCTGTCCTATAGGGTGGCTATGAGTCGAAATTGACTTGATGGCAATGTTTTTTTGGATACATATGTAAAAACTGACCAAACTGTACACTTTAAATATGTGCAGCTTATTGGATGTTAAGGGGGGCACTGGTGGTTCAGTGGTAGAATTCTCGCCTTCAATGCAGGAGACCCACTTTGATTCTTAGCCAATTCACAGCTACTACCCATCTGTCATGGAGACTCGCATGTTGCTATAATGCTGAACAGGTTTCAGTGGAGCTTCTAGACTGAGATACACTAGGAAAAAGCCTTCTAATCTTTTTCTGAAAATCAGCCAGTGTAAACCCTATGGATCACAATCGTCCAATCCCCCACCTATCATGGTGGTGGTGCAGGACTGGGTAGTATTTCGTTCTGTTGTACGTGAGGTTGCTCTGAGTCAGGGACCACACTGATGGCAGCTAACAACAATACATTGTATGTTAATTGAACCTCAATGAAGTTGTTAAAAAGTGTGACAAAAAATATGGAGCCTGTGTGTGTGTGTGTGTGTGTGTATGTGTGGTATTCAGGGTGGGAAAGGGGAAATTAACGGAGAAGAGGTAGTGAGAAGTGATGAAGACTCAGAAAGTCTGATGACTTTTATCCCAGCTGGGAGTGAGTTTAGGTAAGTGAAACACCAGGCAAGAAACTGGAGGCTAGAATTAGGCCTGTGCCCAACACCACTCTCCTGCTCTCCTGCCCCACTTTCTTGATTTTCCTTCCATGTTGTCATATGGGCTTTAGGAAGTGTCCTGGGAGATTTGTGTCTGCAATTTCAGTGGGATGGAGCCAGCCTCTTCCTCACTGGACCTCCTTTTCCCTCTATTTTCCATCTTCCTGCCCTGCCTTTCATGATCCCTATTGAGGGGCTCCATTTTGGAAGGCTGGTAGAAAACAAATATATATATTTTTTAATATTTTATTGTACTTCAGGTGAAGGCTTACAGAACAAATAGTTTCTCATGAAACAGTAGTACACATGTTGTTTTATGACATTGGTTAACAACCCCACAACATATCAACCCTCTAACTTCTCAACCTCTTTTTTGGTTGGTGAAAATACACTTAGCCAAAGATACACCATTTCAAAAATTTCTACATACACAGTTCAGCGACATTGCCTACGCTCTTCCAATTGTGCTGTTATTCTCACTTAAGATGAAGGCTTACAGAACAAAATAGTTTCTCATTTAACAGTTACTACAAATGTTGCCCAATGACAATGGTTAACAATCTCACAACACATCAACAATATCCTTACTCAACCTTGGGTTCCCTATCACCGGCTTCCTTGTCCCCTTCTGCCTTCTGGCCCTTGTCACTGGACTCCTGTACCTCGTTAGTCTCATTTGGTTTTACGCGGCTGTCCACTCCCAGACTGAACAGTGAACCTCGGAGGTAACTTCACCACTGAGCTAAAAGGGTGTCTGGGAGCCATACTCTCAAGGTTTCTCTAGTCTCCTTTAGGCCAGTAAATCTGGTCTTTTTTTTTTTTTTTTTTGTGAGTTAGAATTATGCTCTACATCCTCCTTCTCCAGCTCTGTCCAGAACCCTCTGTTGTGATCCTGTTCAGAGCAGTCAGTGGTGGTAGCTGGGCACCATCTAGCTGTACTGGACTCAGTCCGGTGGAGGCCTTGGTAGCTGTGGACAATTAGTCCTTTGGATTAAT
Source organism: Dugong dugon (assembly GCA_030035585.1). Lineage (NCBI taxonomy): Eukaryota > Metazoa > Chordata > Mammalia > Sirenia > Dugongidae > Dugong > Dugong dugon. The sequence goes on from CM057461.1 coordinate 34,423,265, forward strand.
CTTTTCCTTGTATCCTGTTCTCTTCATTCTCCCTTGCTCCCGAAGGGATGAGACCAGTGGAGTATCTTAGATGGCCGCTCACAGGCTTTTAAGACCCCAGATACTACTCACCAAGGTAGAATGTAGAGCATTGTCTTTATAAGTAGTATCATGCCAGTTGAGCTAGATGTTCCTCGAGACCATGGTCCCCAGAGCCCTCCGCCCAGCAACTCAGTCCCTCGGGGAGTTTGGATGTGTCTATGGGGCTTCCATGACCTTTCCTTGTACAGGTTGTGTTAGTTTCCCCTGTATTGTGTACTGTCTTACCTTTCACCCAAGATACCACTTATCTATTGCCTATATAGTATTCCTCCCCCACCCCTCCCATCCCTGGTAACCAACAAAGATTGTTACATTTTGCGTGTGAACTTTTTCATGGGTTTTTACAATAGAGGTCTCATACAATATTTGTCCTTTTGTGATTGACTTATTTCACTCAGCATAATGTCCTCCAGTTTCGTCCATGTTATGAGATGGTTCACAGATTCATTGTTGTTCTTTCTCGTTGCATAGTACTCCATTGTGTGTATGTACCATAGTTTGTTTATCCATTCATCTGTTGATGGGCACCTACGTTGTTTCCATTGTTTTGCTATTGTGAACAACGCTGCCATGAACATAGGTGTGCATATGTCTATTTGAGTGACGACTCTTATTTTTCTAGGATATATTCCTAGGAGTGGGATTGCTGGATTGAATGGTATGTCTATTTCTAGCTTTCTGAGGAAACGCCATATCATTTTCTAAAATGGTTGTATCATTTTGCATTCCCACCAGCAGTGTATAAGAGTTCCCATCTCCTCGCAGCCCCTCCAACATTTATTATTTCCAGTGTTTTTGATTCGTGCCAGTAAAGCCGGGGTGAGTTGGTATCTCATTGTGGTTTTAATTTGCATTCTCTAATGGCTAGTGATCACAAGCATTTCCTCATGTGTCTGTTGGCCATTTGAATGTCTTCTTTGGTGAAGTGTCTGTTCATTTCCTTTGCCCATTTTTTGATAGGATTATTTGTCTTTTTGTTGTAGAGGTGTTGGATTTTTTTCTAGATTATGGAGATTAGAACTTTGTCTGACTTGTGCGGTCCAAAATTTTTTTCCCAGTCTCTAGGTTCTCTTTTGACTCTTTTGGTGAAGTCTTTTGAAGAGCATAGTTGTTGGATTTTTAGAAGATCCCAGTTATCTAGCTTATCTGTTGGGTTTTGTGCGTTGATGGTTATGGTTTGTATCCTGTTAATGCCACGTATTAAGGCCTGATGTGTTGGTCCTATTTTTTCTTCTATGAACTTTATAGTTTTAGGCTTTATATTTAGGTCTTTGATCCATTTTGAAGTAGTTTTTGTATACGGTGTGAGGTATGGGTCCTGTTTCATTTTTTTGCAAATGGATATCCAGTTTTGCCAGCACCATTTGTTAAAAAGACTGTTTCTTCCTCATTTGATGGACTTTGGGCCCTTGTCGAAGATCAGGTGAACGTAGGTGGATGGATTTACATCTGGGTTCTCATTTCTTCTAACTGATTTTTGAATAGTTTATCTTGTATCCTGCTACTCTGCTGAAACTTTCTATTAGTTCCAGTAGATTTCTCGTGGAGTCTTTAGGGTTTTCTATATATAGTATCATATCATCTGCAAACAGGGACAGTTTAACTTCTTCATTACCAATTTGGATGTCCTTTATTTCTTTTTCTTGCCTCATCACTCTAGCTAGAACTTCCAGCACAATTTTAAACAGGAGTGGTGATAAAGGGCATCCTTGTCTTGTTCCTGTTTTCAAGGGGAATGTTTTCAGTCTCTCTCCATTAAGAATGATGTTGGCCATTGGTTTTGCATAGATGCCCTTTCTTATATTGAGAAATTTCCCTTCTATACCTATTTGAGAGTTTTTATCAGGAATGGGTGTTGGACTTTATCAAATGCGTTTTCTGTGTCAATTGAGAGGATCATGTGATTCTTTTCTTTCCTTTTATTTATGTGGTGGATTACATTGATTGATTTTATAATGTTGAACCATCCTTGCATACCTGGTATGAATCCTACTTGGTCGTGGTGTATTATTTTTTTGATATGATGCTGAAGTCTATTGGCTAGAATTTTGTTCAGAATTTTTGCATCTATATTCCTGAGAGATATTGGTCTGTAATTTTTTTTTTTTGTGACATCTTTGCCTGGTTTTGGTCAGCATTATGGTGGCTTCATAGAATGAATTTGGAAGTGTTGATTCTTCTTCTACGCTCTGAAATAGCTTGAGTAGTACTGGTACAAGCTCTTCTGTAAATGTTTTGTAGAATTCTCCAGTGAAGCCATCTGGGCCAGGGCTTTTTTTGGTTGGGATTTTTTTTTATTACCTTTTCGATCTCTTCTCTTGTTATGGGTGTGTTCAGATTTTCAACATCACTTTGTTGTAGTTTGGGTAGGCTGTGTGTTTCTAGAAATTTATCCATTTCCTCTAGGTTTTCAAATTTGTTGGAGTATAGTTTTTCATAATATTCTGTTATAATCCTTTTTATTTTGGTTGGGTCTGTTGTAATGTCCCCCATTTCACTTCTTTTTTGGGTTATTTGTGCCCTCTCCTGTTTTTCTTTTGTCATTCTGGCCAGTGGTTTGTCGATTTTGTTGATTCTTTCAAAGAACCAACTTTTGGTTTTGTTGATTGTTTCTATTGTTTTTCTGTTCTCTATTTCATTTATTTCTGCTCTGTTCTTTACTATTTCCTTTCTTCCGGTGGTTCTGGGCTTTTTTTGCTGTTCCCTTTTATTTATTTGAGTTCTGTAGTTAATGTTTTGATTTTGTCCCTTTCTTCTTTTTTGATGTACACATCTATTGGTATAAATTGTCCTCTGAGGACTGCCTTTACTGTGTCCCAAAGGTTTTGGTATGATGTGTTTTCATTCTCATTTGATTCTAGGAATTTTTTGATTCCATCTCTGATTTCTTCTATTACCCAGTGACGTGTAGGCAGGGTATTATTCAGTTTCCATGTAGTTGATTTTTTTTTCTTGATCTTTCTATTATTAATTTCTACCTTGATGGCATTGTGGTCAGAGAAGATACTTTGAATTACCTCAGTGTTTTGGATCTTGTTGAGGATTGCTCTGTGGCCTAAGATGTGGTCTATTCTGGAGAATATTCTTTGCAGGGTTTGGATGGAGTGTTGTATATATGTCTACGAGATCAAGTTGGCTGATTGTACCCTTTAGGTCTTCTGTATCTTTGCTGAGTTTCTTTTTAGTTGTTCTGTCCTTTACTGAGAGTGGTGTGTTGAAGTCTCCTACTATTATTGTGGAACTGTCAATTTCTCTTTTCAGTGTTGTTAGAGTCTGTTTTATGTATTTTGGAGCACTGTCATTGGGTGCATAGATGTTTATTATGGTTATGTCTTCATGATGGATCATCCCCTTAATCATTATATAGTGTCCTTCTTTGTCTTTTATGGTAGATTTTGTTTTAAAGTCTATTTTATCTGAGATTAGAATTGCCACTCCTGCTCTTTTTTGGTAGTTGTTAGCTTGATATATTTTTTCCAACCTTTGACTTTTAATAAATTGACATCTTTGTTTCTAAGGTGTGTCTCTTGTAGACAGCATATTGATGGATCCTGTTTTCTTATCCATTCTGTCACTCTCGGTCTCTGTATTGGTGCATTGAGTCCGTTTACGTTCTGTGTAATTATTGATAGATGTGAGTTTGTTGCTGTCAATTGTAGTGCTTTTTTTTGTGGTGCTGAAGTTTTCTTTCTTCTTCTTACTGTCTTGTGCTGAGTTACTTTTGTTTGTGGATTTTTTTTCATTTCTTTTGTTTTTGTAGGTTTTGTTTTTGCCAAGCTTTTATGTTTTTCGTCTTTATTTTTATGAGTCGGTTTGTTAACTTTCTTTGTGGTTACCATGAATTTTATCCTTATCTTTCTAAGTTTGAAGCAGTCTACCATTACTTGGTATCACCTTGCCTTCCTTTTCATTAGAAGGTTCTATACCTATGCCGTTTATTCCCTCTTTTATTGGTTTGATGTTGTTATCATTTACTGATTAACTGCTCTGATTCTCTGTTGTATTTCTTTTTGTTTTGGATAGTACTCAAGAGTTCATTTCCTAGATTGGTCTCTGGCTGGTACGATCCTGCGTCCTAGGTTCTGCCTGTGGCTGAAGCTGTTTGTCCTCAGATCAAAGAACTCCCTTTAATAATTCTTGTAAGTTTGGTTTGACTTTTACATATTCTCTTAATTTATGTTTATCTGGAAACGACCTAATTTCACCATCAAATTTGAATAAGAGTTTTGCAGGATATATTATTCTTGGCTGGCAATTTCTTTCTTTCAATATTTTTATATATGTCATCCCATTGCCTTCTTGCCTGCATGGTTTCTGCTGAATAATCTGAGTTTAGTCTTATTGTTTCTCCTCTGAATGTGACTTCTTGTTTTTCACGAGCTGCTCTCAGGATTCTTTGTCTGTCTTTGGTTTTGGCAAGTGTGATTACGATATGGTTTGGTGATTTTCTTTTGGGTCTGTCCTACATGGGGTTCGTTGAGCTTCTTGGATGGCCAGCTTTTCATTGTTCATGATATTGGGGAAGTTTTCTGTCGGCAGTTCTTCAATGATCCTCTCTGTGTTTTCTCTTTTCTCCCCCTGTTCTGGAACTCCAATGACTCGAAAATTTTTGCTTTTCGTTGTATCCCACATAACTCTCAGGGTCTCTTCATTTTTCTTTGTTCTTTTTTCTGAGTTTCCCTCAAACAGAGTTGTATCCAAGCGTTTGCCTTCAATTCCACTGATGCTGTCTTCCACCGTTTCAAATCTGCTTCTCAGCCCTTCTATGACATCATCCATTTCTGAAAGCTTGTTGTTTATCTTTTGGATTTCTAATTGTTGTCTTTATATTATTTCTAGTTGTGAATTTATTTTGGCATTTTGTTCCTGTATCATCTTCCTGAATTCTTCCAATTTTTGTCTGTATTTTCCATGAATTTGTCTATTTTTTCCTCATGTTTGTCAGCTTTTTACGTCAGTTCTTGGAGAATTATGAGTATTAGAGATTTGAATTCCCTATCATGTAGTTCTTGTGCATTTTCTTCCACAGGAGAGTCATCTGGTGTTTTATTTTGGACGCCTACTGGAACCATCCTGTCCTGTTTTTGTAAATGTTTAGATATTGTCTGCTGTTTTCGGGGCATTCAGTAGTTATTTTTCTCGTTTATTGATTGTAGATTTGTTTGTTTCATCCCTTTTTTTTTTTTAATTTGACTATATCTGAGCAGGCAGACTGTGTGTTCTTTGTTGTTTGCTTGTCTGTGCACTCAATACTTTTCACCTCCTTCTTCAACTGGCAGGGTCAGTCACTCAGATATGATACAGCAGGGCAGGTCTAGCTGAAGAGGACTTACTGGGATGGTTTGGTTGTGGCACTTACTACAGCCACCAGAGTGGGTTGGTAATCAGTGCAGGGCAAGTTCCTATAGACCGTGCCTGTGCTGCTTGGTGGTGTGATGTCAAGCGCACAGTGCAGGTAAGCAGGATGCAGTGGGGAGATTGTTATGTGTGGAGCTAAGATGGATATGGGAGAGAGGAGAGAGGAGAGAGGAACAGGAGCCAAAAACATACAAAGAAACAAAAAAGAATGCTAAGGGAGCTTGCTGTTGGAATGGAGAGACGAGAGACTATGAAATGGAGAGAAACAGAAAGGGGAAGAGGAAGAAAAGAAAAGAATGAATAAATAAAAATCAGAAAGGTTAAAGAACCACAAAGTTCCCAGGGATCCCACCGGTGCAGCTATGAGGTCTGGGGATGTCACTCTCAGGTGTTGCAATACAGCCTGGCTAGAAGGCGTAGAGGTATACAATGGCTGGTATTTAGGGATCAGAAAGAGAAGGAAGACATAGAGGGATGAGAAACTGAGCAATGAAGAAAGCCAAAATGGGAAAAAGAGGGAAAAGAAAAGAAAACAAATTAAAAAAAAAAAAAAGAAACAAGAAAGGCCCCCCAAAAAAACAGAAAAAAAAAAAAACAACAAAAAAAGAAATGCCCTCAGGGATCCCTCTGCACGTTTGTGGAAGCTGAAGGGGAGTTCCTTGCCACGCAGCTCCGCCTGGCCAGAAAGGGCTCCCAACTCAAGAATAGGAAAAGAAAACAAACAAACAAACAATTCAAAATGAACGAACAAACAAAAGCCCTGGGATCCCACCAGCACAGTAGCCCAGACCGGGAAGCAGCTCCACACTCGAGTGGAGCTCTGCAGCCCCTCATGAAGAAGCAAAGTTGGCGCATGGAGCCAGGCACTCAAGCGAAAGGAGGGGAAGGTGGCAAGAGGCAAGCAAGAAATCAAAAGAAGCAGAAAAAAAAAAAAAAAAAAAAAAAAAAGCAATACCAGCAGCCAACAAATGGCACTCAGAGAGCCAGCCATTGCTGGCTGGTGTTTCTGGACAAGAGACTGTGTCCACGGGAAGCAGAGGAGGCCGAGTGTGGGTGATGAAGGGTAGAGAGTGGGAAAGCGTATATCACAAATTGCTGGCACTCTGCAGCCCCTCAGGAAGAGGCAAAGATGGTGCACGGGGCCAGGCACTCGAGTGAAAGGAGGGGGAGGTGGTGAGAGGCAAGTGAGAAATCAAAAGAAGCAGAAAAAAAAAAGCAACACTAGCAGTCAACAAATGGCACTCAGAGAGCCAGCTAATGCAGGCTGGTGTTTCTAGACAAGAGACTGTGTCTGCGGGAAGCGGAGGGGGCCGAGTATGGGTGAAGAAGGGTAGAGAGTGGGTAAGTGTATATCAGAAATTGCTGGTGCTCTGCAGCCCCTGAGGAAGAAGCAAAGATGGTGCACGGAGTGAGGCACTCGAGCAAAAGGAGGGGGAGATGGCCAGAGGCAAGGAAGAAATCAAAAGAAGTGGAAAAAAGCTACACCAACATCCAACAAATGGCACCCAGAGAGCCGCCCGCTTGGGTGTGTGGAATCCAAGCAGCCAGCGCTTCCCGGTCAAGAGAGCGTGGCAGGGGGAAGCAGAGGAGGCCAAGCCCGGTCGAAGAGGGGTGGGGAGTGGGAAAGCGCACACAGCAAATTACCAGTTGTTTTGTCTCCCGCTGGACGCTCCGTTAGGCTGCTTTCTCGTACCCCCGTTTGCTGGTCTCCAATAGCAGTCCAGGATGGTGGATCCGAGCTGCATTAGCTGGTAGGGGACCTCTGCAAGAATCTCTCCTCGCTCTCCATTCTCTGTCAGTTTTCTCACTCCATTTGGTGCTTGGCTGAGTTCTTTATCTCTTCATTTGATGTTTTAGGGTTTCAGGATTGTTGTATTCTCTGTTTGGCTTAGTTTTTTGGATCTTTGCTGTGGAGGGACAGTGTAGTGCTTCTGCCTAGTTTGCCGGAACTCCGAAAACAAATATTTTTCAAAAATATTATGAATATTTTAAATTCTGAGTAGTTTATGTGTATGATTTCCTTGCCTAGTGCCTAATACATTGTCTTAGGCTGGGTTCTCTAGTGAAGTCTATAGTGAGACTGAGAGAGAGAGAAAGAGAGATAGAGATATTTATCTCAAGGAAATGGCCCACACAGTTGTTGAGGCTGGCAAGTTCCAAAGTTTGTAGGTCAGGCATTGGCTGGAGGCTTCTCCTGACTAATGTGGTTGCAGAGGCTGACAAACCCAGAATCAGCCAGTCAGACAGCAGGCTGCTGGCTCACAGGGCTGCAGAGCTGGCAAATTCCAAAGTTGGCAGTTCAGACAATGAGCTGCTGGCTCAAGTTCCAAGAACTGGAGTTCAGATGATGGTAAGCTAGAAGAAGTTTCCAGAGCAAGCAAGCAAGCTTCAGAATGTTCATACATATATACATAAAACCTATTGCCATTGAGTCAATTCTGACTCATAGTGACCCTATAGGACAGCGTAGAACTGCCCCATAGAGTTTCAAGGAGCACCTGGTGGATTTGAACTGCCGAGCTTTCATTTAGCAGATGTAGCTCTTAACCACTACACCAACACCACCAGGGTTTCATGTATATATATATAGGGTGCAGACCACACCCCCAAGGAAAATCCCCTTAAAACTAATTGGCTGATCACATCAGATCACGCCATGGAGGTGATTACATTATATTACTTTCAGGAAATCACAAAATGAAGGATAATTACATCAGATCACAAAATGGAGGATAATTACATAATACTGAGAATCATGGCCTAGCCAAATTGACACATAACATTAACCATCACATCTCTTTAAACCATACATAATCTCTAAATAAGGACAATTATAAAGCCATGCTTGCACCTAAGATGATACAGCTAACATGTGTACAACCGAAAACACAGTAGCTTTGTTAACATGTTATATTTTTTAAGTGATGGGATGAGGGAGTGAAGAAAACAAAAATATTTACATACACATATAATAAAACACATACATGTATAATAAAACAAGAAATACTCATAACAATTACAGTCCTCGTTTTGCAACTGGCCATGTGGTTGTAACTGGTATTTAGAACTACCTTCTTCCACCACCCAGTCTGTATTCCCTTTACTGTCAGCAGTACTTCAGCTGTTCGTGGTTCTTTGCCTGGTGGAGTGACACAAACCTCCATTTCTGAAGGGTCTGGGCCATTGGTAGTCATGTCAGAACTGGGTTGCCGCAGTTTTCCCCTGACTTTAATCACAGGGCATGGTAGTACTATGAGACAACCTAAGGGGTCGCCTATATTCCAGACACACTCTTCTTTACCTCCATTATGTAATATCAATCCAATTTCCCCACGGTAATCAGGATCAGTCACACTAGCCAGCTTGGTAACTCCCTTCTTTGCCTGTTGATCAAGAGGCATGAGTAGCCTAAAGCACCCTGGTGACATCCTTAACTACCAGTTGAATGGAATCTGTGTTGTGTCTCCAGGTGGAAGCATTCCTCCCTTTTTGGAACAAAGACCTCTAGACCCACAGAGCATAAGTAGGGACAGGGAGCAAAAATCTCGCAAGTGGGTCACTAGGGGTAATAGTGAGTGGTGCCACTCCCATTTCCACCCCTTGATTTCTGGACTGGTGAATGGGAGAAACAGCATCATATATTGGACACTGGTTTAAAGCATATACAGCCTGTTGGAGAACACTGCCCCAATCCTGCAAAGCATTGCCACATAGCTGGTGCCATAACTGTGTCTTTAGGAAGCCATTCTATCATTCTATCAAGTCAGCTGCTTCAGGATGATGGGGAAAATGGTAGGACCAGTGAATCCCATGAGCATGGGCCCATTGCCACACTTCATTTGCCGTGTGGATACTATCAGAGGCAATGCTGTGTGGATACTATGATGGTGGATAAGGCATTCTGTGAGTCTATGGATGGTAGTTTCTGGCAGAAACATTGCATGCAGGGAAGGCAAATTCGTATTCAGAGTAGGTGTCTATCCCAGTAAGAATGAAACACTACCCTTTCCATGATGGAAGGGGTCCATGTAATCAACCTGCCACCACGTTGTTGGCTGATTGCCTTGAGGAATGGTGCCATATTGAGGGCTCAGTGTTGGTCTACTACCGGCAAATTGGGCACTCAGCAGTGACTGTAGCGAAGTTGGCTTTGGTGAGTGGAAGTCCATATTGCTGAGCCCATGCACAACTTCCACCCCTCCCACCATGACCACTTTGTTCATGAGCTCACTGGGCAATGACAGGAGTGGCTGGGAAAAGAGGAAGACTGATTTTCACAGGACTTATCATCCTATCCACTTGATTGTTAAAACCTTCCCCTGCTGAGGTGACTCTTTGGTGAGCATTCACATGAGACACAAATATCTTCACTTCTCTGGCCTGTTCAGAGAAGGTCTATCCACATACCTCTTCCCCATACCTCCTTGTTTTCAGTTTTCCAATCATGTTCCTTCCAAGACCTTGACCATCCAGTCAAACCATTGACCATAGCCCATGAATCAGTATACAATGGCACATCTGGCCATATCTACGTTTGTCCTTCCAAAAAAAGTGCACTTCCTGAAGTTCTTCCCACTGGGAGGATTTCCCTTCACCACTGTCCTTCAGGGAGGTCCTAGAAAGGGGCTACAGTGCTGCCTCTGTCCACTTTTGAGAAGTGCCTGCATATCGCACAGAGCTATCTGCAAACCAGGCACAAATTTTCTCTTCCTCAGATAGCTGATCATAAAGAGCACCATATGATTCCATAGGTGCAGACTGGGAGTGAGAAGATGTGACAGGAGTGGAGATCACAGGCATTTGAGCCACTTCCTCATGCAACTTACTTGTGCCTTCAGATCCTACTTGAGCTGATCTCATATATACCACTTTCATTTAATGATGGAGTGCTGCTGTGCATGTCTGACTTTATGACTCTGTGAGTCAGACAACACCCAGTTCATGATAGCCATCTCAGGCCACATGGTGACTTGGTGGCCCATGGTTAGGCATTCCGTCTCTGCTAAGGCCCAGTAACAAGACAAAAGTTGTTTCTCAGAAGGAGAGCAGTTATCTGTTAGGGGATGGCAGGGCTTTGCTCCAAAAACCTAAGGGTGTGCTCTGTGATTCACCAATAGGGGTCTACCAAATACTCCAAATAGCATCTCTATCTGCCACTGACACTTCAAGCATCATTGGATCAGCTGGATCATATGACCCAAGTGGCAGGGCAGCTTGCATAACAGCCTGAGCCTATTGTCGAGACTTCTCTTGTTCTGGGCCCCACTCAAAACTAGCAGCTTTTCTAGCACTTGATAAATAGGATGCAGTAGCACACCCAAATGAGGGATATGCTGCCTCTAAAATCCAAAAAGGCCCACCAGGTTCTCCTTTTTAGTTGCAGGAGAGGCCAGATGGAATAACTTATCCTTCACTTTAGAAAGAATATTTCAACATAACCCACATCATTGGACCCCTAGAAATTTCACTGAGGTGGAAGGAGCCTGAATTTTTGTGAGGTTAACTTCCCATCCTTTAGCATTCAAATGTCTTAGCAATAAGCCTAGAGTCATTGATACTTCTTCCTTACTAGGCCCAATCAGCATAATGTCATCAATGTAGAGTACCAGTGTGGTATCTTGTGGAAGCAAAAAGAGATCAAGGTCCCTGCAGACTAAATTATGACATAGGGCTGGAGAGTTGATATACCTTTCGGTAAGACAGTGATGGTGTATTGCTGGTCTAGCCAGCTGAAGACAAACTGCTTCTGGTTATCCTTCAAAACTGGAATCGTGAAAAAGGTATTAGCAAGATCAATAGCTGCATACCAGGTACAAGGAGATGTACTAATTTGCTCAAGCAATGAAACCACATCTGGAACAGCAGCTGCAACTGAAGTCACCACCTGGTTAAGTTTATGAGAATTCACTGTCATTGTCCAAGATCCGTCTGTTTTTTGTGCAGGCCAAATAATAGAGTTGAATGGGTATGTGGTGGGAATCACTACCTCTGCATCCTTCTAGTCCTTGATGGTGCCGGTAATCTCTGCAATCCCTCCTGTATTGCGTTTGGTTTACTATTTTCCTAGGTAGAGTCAGTTCTAATGGCTTTCTCTTGGCTTTTCCTGCCATAATAACACTTACCTCACATGTTAGGAATCCAATGTGGGGGTTCTGCCAGCTAATGAGTACGTATATTCAGATTATGCATTCTGAAATTGGGGAAATCACTACAGGATGGGTTCAGGAACCCACTGAACCCATAGTGAGACGGATTTAAGCTAAGACTCCATTAATAATCTAACCTCCCTATGACCCCACTCTGACTGGTGGGCCACAGGGATGTTTTGGGTCTCCTGGAAGTAGTGTCAGTTTACAGCCAGTATCCAGTAATCCCCAAAAGGTCTGATTATTTTATTTTTCCCAAAGAACAACCACTCTCTTAAGAGGTTGTAAATCACTTTGGGGAAGGCTGGGAGTAAGATCAACAGTATAAATTTTTGGCAGTGTAGTGGGGTCTTTCCTCAAGGGGACTAAGCCTCCGCTTCATTCAAGGGGTTGTGAGTCTGTAAACTGGCTCAAGTCTGGGAATTCATTGAGGGGCCATGACTCTATTCTGGCGATTCAAGTTATACTGCTGTTAACTTGACCTAGAATTCTTCTGCTTGTACAGATCAAGAAAATACTTAGCAAGTTTCCCATCTATTTAACTCCCAGGGACACAATGACTAAGTAGCCAATGGCACATGTCCGTATGAGTCAACCTATTCTGATTACTGCTTTGACTCTGCTGACCATTGCGGGAACCATAACCACCTCATTTTTCTTGCTTAAGTTTCTCCACTTGGCCCCTACCACCACAGGGTCCAATCTGCCCCATTGTAGTTAGGTTTCTTAATTCAGTTAGGGCAATTCTCACTGTCAAATCTGACATACATGAAATAGGAATCACAGCAGTCTTTGAGGATACTGGGGCTCTCTTCACAAATTTGTTCCTCGCCTTTGTGGTAAAAGGTGTGTCCTTGGGCACTCCTTGTGTGGATATGTGGGTCTAACCTGATAAACCCACTCTAACATCCTAATTTCCCTAAACATTTTGATACCTTCTTCTATAGTATACCAAGACAGGTCTGGTACTTCAACTTGATTTAGTGTGCACCACCACATAATTCAGACTTCAGCAACACAACCAAATAAACAATTAGATCCTTCTCTAACCTCTTGAGCTGAAACACTGAATGAATAGTCAATAGTGGGCCCATATCAATAAACGCAGATGGATCCAACTTTATGTTCCTTGCATCATTATCCCAGACCCTTATTAGCCATTCCCACACATATTCCCCAGGATTCTGTTTGTATACACTAGAAAAGTCAAGCAGTTCTTTTGGAGTGTAGCATACCTCCTTCTGGGTCACACTTTGTACTTCACCTTTTGGGGCTCACTGGGTCTTATGCCTAGTTATAGGTCTAGAAGCAAAAAATGAGTGTTGCCGTTGGTCCTGGGAACATTCATCAATGTCTTGTAAGGCATCTACCTCAGGCACTGCCCCAGGTGATATCTCAGACAAAGACTCTTTAGGTACAGCTGGGTTAATCTCATCAGATAGGGGTGAAAAGGATAATGGTTTTTCAGGGGAGGGTGGCTTATCAGACAAAGGTGGAGAGATCTCTTCAGATGGGAGTAAGATGGCTGGTTCTTTTTGCAGGAGTTATTCAATGCAATTTAGGGGCTCAGTATCCCCAGCTTCCTGATTATCTGCTCATATGTCCCCATCCCAAGATTCTGGATCCCATTTCTTCCCAATCAATGCCCTCACTTTAACTTCAGACACCATTCGAGGTTGAGAATTTAATTGGCATTGTAATTCAGCCACTGTTGTGGTAAAACTCTGGGTTTGGTTTTAGGCAATATCAGCTCTGTTACTACAAGACATAAGGCTTTCTTTCAGGGCACAAGTAGCAACTTTAAGGTCTTTTTTGTAACACTCGAGCTGTGACATTCTTCTGAGCTCATCTTTTTCTTTCACCACTTTGTCTAGCAAAAGTAGGACAAACCAATCATCTTCCCTATACTTCACATTCTGACAAAATTGTAGAAAAGTATCAAACATGCGATTACACAAAACCTTGCCTCTTACCACTATGTGATCTATTGGTGATGATATTTTGTGTATTAATATCACCACCTCATTCCATGATTTAGCAGAACCCTCTTCACTACTGGAGACAGAATCATCAGCATCTGTAAGACTAGTCAGACTTGAGAACCAATTTAGAAAACTCATCCTTAAGATTTTGCTGCTCTAGAACCACTCTCCGTACCAAATTTCTTAGGCTGGGCTCTCTAGAGATCAAAACTAGAGAAGCGTTTTTGAGAGAGAAAGAGAGAGAGAGAGATTTATCTCAAGGAAATGGCTCACACATCTGTGGAGGTGGGCAAGTCCCAAAGTCCACGGGTTAGGTGTTGGCTAGAGGCTTCTCCTGACTCACGTGGTTGTAGGGGCTGATAAACCCAGAACCGGTATATCAGATGACAGGCTGCTGGCTCACAAGGCTGCACAGCTGGTAAATTCCAAAGTTGAAAGGTCAGACAACAAGCTGCTGGCTCAAGTCCCAAGAACCAGAGGTCAGATGATGATGAGCCAGAAACAGGATCCAGAGCAAGCAAGCAAGCTTTACCAGAATGTCCATATCTATGTATATTGGGTGCAGTCCACACCCTCAAGAAACTCCTCTTACAACTGATTGGCTGATCAAGTCAGATCACATTATGGAAGTGATTACATTATATTACTGTCATGGATTGAATTGTGTCCCCCCAACATATCTGTCAATTTGGCTAGGTCATGATTCGTAGTATTGTGTGATTATCCACCATTTTATCATCTGATGTAATTTTCCTATGTGTTGTAAATTCTATCTCTATGATGATGATGAGATGGGATTAGTGGCAGTTATGTAGACTCAATCTACACAATTAATCTACAGTTTAAGCCAATCTCTTTTGAGATATAAAAAAGAGAAGTGAGCAGAGCGACATGGGGACCTCATACCACAAAGAAAGCAGCACCAGGAGCACAGCACATCATTTGGACCCAGAGTTCCTGCATTGATAAGCTTCTTGACCAGGGGAAGATTGATGACAAAGACCTTCTCCCAGAGTTGACAGAGAGAAAAAGCCTTCCCCTGGAGCTAATGCCCTGGATTTGGACTTTAGCCTATTAGGCTATGAGAGAATAAATTTCTCTTTGTTAAAGCCATCCACTTGTGGTATTTCTGTTATAGTAGCACTAGATAACTAAGACAATTACTTACTGGAGGTCACAAAATTGAGGATAATTACATCAGATCACAGAAAATGGAGGATAATTACATCAGATCACAGAAAATGGAGGATAATTACATCAGATCACAAAATGGAGGATAATTACATAATACTGGGAATCATGGCCTAGCTAAGTTGACACATAACATTAACCATCACACACGTAGTAGCACTTAAAAGTATATGTGGAATAAACCAAAAAACAAGTTGCCATCGAGTTGTCTTCAACTCGTGGCAACTCTATGTGTATCAGAGTAGAACTGTTCTCCACAGGATTTTCAATGGCTGATTTTTTAGAAGTAGGTTGATAGGCCTTTCTTATGAGGCACCTCTGGGTGGACTTGAATGTTTAATCTTTCAGTTAGCAGCAAAGCATGTTAACCTTTTGTACTACCCAGGGACACCTATTTGTGGAATAAGTGACTAGGAATTATTATTCACATTTTATAATCAAGGAAATCAGTTTGAGGAAGTGAAGTGTTGCCCCAAGTCAGTGGAGTGACTGCACACCCGTGTCCCGCTAGCACCTCTCCTGGGGGAGACGACCCTGGGGACCTGAGATGTGATGAACAAAATCTGGACTTCAGTAGGGCCTGGAGCAGAGGCCCAGATGGTTAGGAAATAGAATGAGCCCCACAAGAGTTAAGCAGCTGCCTGGTGGATCCAACAGTCCTGGTGCTCAGAGGCTGAGCTGAACTAGGAACTCCAAGGCTTAGGAGCTAAATCAGCCTGACCTCAAATTAAAAGACATGATAACAATAGTAGCCAACATTTATTAAATCTTTACATTGGGTCATATACCTTACATGTCTTATCTCGTTGAATCCTCCTAACAAAATCACAAAGTAGGGCCTATTATTAGACCCTTTTTACAGAGGCGGAAAAAAGAGGCCCAGAGAGACGCTACTTAAACCAGTGGTGAGACTTGAACCCAGCTTTGTCTCAAGGGTGTGCAACCTGTATAGTCACATAGGGTCCTGTGCTTAAAGGGCCCTGTGCTTGGTTTAATGCTCTATTGTTGCTGTCTTGAAATTCTTAAGAATTTTTGAACAGGAGACTCCACATTTTCATTTTGCACTGGGCCCTGCAAATTATATAGCAAGTCCTAGGCTGAGCCAGGAGTCCCTGGATGGTGCAAATTGTTAACATGCTTGGCTGCTGACCCACAGGTTAGACGTTTAAGTCCACCCAGCGGTGCCTTGGAAGAAAGGCTTGGTAATCTACTTCCAAAAAACCAGCCACTGAAAGCCCTATGGAACACAGTTCTACTCTGACACATATGGGGTTACCATGAGTTGGAGTCGACTTGATGGCAACTAATGCTGGTGATGGTGGGCTGAGCCTTATGACTTCTACATTTAATACTCACAACATCCTTACGGGAAGGGTCCTCTTAGCAACCTTGTTTTGGAGAAGAGGAGACTGAAGCTGACAGAGCTATGGCCTTTGGCATGGGCACCCAAGCGTCCGAGTCAGAACCTAGCGTCTGGGAGTCCAGAGCCTGGGTGCTTAACCACTCTGCTATGCTTCCTTCCAAGAAGGTGCCGCTTCTTTGGAAACTGAGTCTGCACTCTGCTGGGATCAGGAAAGTTCCCAGCTTTGCCTCCACTCCATCTTGGTGGGGTCCAGCTCCTTCTGGTAGGCCAGAACACCTGGCACCTCTTGGGGACCAACCAGGGGTGGATCCTCTTTTGTCCCAGCTCCCACTCACCTGAGAAGACAAGAAGCAGTGCCAGCAGCAGGTAGAAGGGTGTCAAGTAGACCAGGTGGGGAGGGGTGGGCATTGCGAGGATACACGGTGCTGTTGTTCTGCTGTCCGGTAGCTGCTGGAATTCACAGTGGAGCCTGTGAACAAGGCTGTTTCTTGTTCTTTTGGCCAAGGCTACTTGGGGAAGTGTTTTTACCATAGCAGGAGAAGGCTCTGGTGCAAGAGGAAGGAGCTGGGTGGAGGGGTTTCCGGTTTCTGTGTCTGGAGTGGTTCTTGTAATCACTGTCAAAGCCGTAATGACCCCTTGCCACAAGCCCTGTCCTAGGCACCTGGCGGCGGGGAGAGGGGCACAGATGCAAGGGTGTGCCCTCCAGAGTCAGCCCGACTTTGCATCAAACCTTGGGGCTGTAACTTCCTGGCTGTGTGACCTTGTAAAGGTCATCATGCCATCTCTGAGTCTTTGTTTCCTCATCTGCAAAATGGGCAAAGTGACAGTCTCCATCTCAAAAGGTGTTTCTAGAATGAGATTATGTGTGGGAGGGCTCAAAAAAAAAAAAAAAAAAAGAAGCGAAACCCATTGCTGTTGAGTTGAGTCCAACTCATGGGGACCCCATGTGTTACAGAGTAGAACTGAGCTTCCTAGGGTTTTCTTGTCTGTAATCTTTATGGGAGAAGATCACCAGGCCTTTCTTCTGTGGTGTCATTGGATGTGTTCAAATTGCCAACCTTTAGGTTAGTAGTTGAGTGCAAACCTTTTATGCCACCCAGGGACCTTGTGAGGGCTAAGCACAATGTAAATGCTAAATATATTAGCCATCATTGTTCATAATGTGTAGGAAAAAGAGAAGGTGACATTTGCTTAAGAGGAAGGATTTCTTCCCGTGAGGGTCCCAGGGAGGCTTCTTTCTGGCAGTGCAGGGAGAGCATAGACTTGACTCCTAAGTGTATAATAGTGCGCAGCTTTCTAAACCTCCATTTCCTGGGATCCAAATCTATTACGCTCAAATTGTACAAAAACTTCTGTTTGCAGTATCTTAGTTTTTCTACAACTTGTCTAAACTTCCACAGGAGCCCCATCATGCTGGCTACCAGGGAGGGGAGTTTAAATTTGCAGTTAAATTTATTGTAGGCCCTTCCAGGTTTAGATGCTTCCTGGGTTCAAATCTTGGCTCTACCCAGATCTGGCTGTGTGATCATAGGACCATTAGTTAAGCTTTTGTGCCTCAGTTTCCTGATCTGTAAAACAGGAATAAAATGATGGTTGCGTGTAAGGTGTGTGGGTAAGCACTGCGTAAACCACTCTTATTCTCTTTTGGACTAACTCAATCTTTCCAGAAAAAAAGCTCAGGCTTTCAGTGTTTCCCTTCCTCCTTTTCATTCCAGATGGTTCTTGGGTGCAAAGGAAACTAAAGTTGACTCCTGGGGCAGCATGATGGGCTTTGGGTCTGGGTGCTGTCACCTGGGTCCTTGGGGCCTAGTGTTTGTTAGGAGGAAGTAGGTCTGGTCCCTGAGAATTTTGCACCGGATCTGCTGAGGAGTGACCAGTCATGTCTGGCCCTTTGGGGCTGTTATAGATTGAATCCCCAACCCCCAACATATGTGCTGGAATCCTAGCCCCTATACCTGCAGATGTAATCCTGCTTGGAAAGACGGTTGTTGTGTTAGATAGCTAAATCTAATCACTTCTGAGTTACAAAAAGAGTAAATTAGACAGAAACACAGGCACACATGGGGGAAGGCAAATGCCATGTGAGGATCCTCTACAAGCCAAGGAACCAAGGAATGCCTGGGGCTACTGACAAGGAAGGAATCGACATGGCTGAGACCCTGATTGGGACTTTTCACCTCCACAACTGTGAGGTTAAATAAATTTCTGTTCTTTAAAGCCATCTATTTGCAGTATTTCTGTTACAGCACCACTAGGAAACTAAGACAGGGGCTTTGCCATGGAACCACTGCTAACTCCCATGGCTCTCTGTACCTGCTCTCCTGTTGAGGAGACCCATATATTGGAGGCTCTTTGAACTGACCACAGGCCTAAACAATTCCACCAGGCTCCCAGCACTTCCACATCATCCCCACAGGGGAAATATGAATCACCTGCTCATGTATGTGGATTCCTTTGTCAACTATTTTTCTTCTCAAATTTTACTTAGAAATAATTTTATTTCTTTTGATAGGTAAGGCATTGTATCAGTTAGCTATCGCTGTGCAACAAACCATCTTAAAACTTAATGGCTTAAAACAATAATCATTTATTTAATTCCTGATTGTGTGGGTTGGTAATTCAGTCTGGGCTCAGCTGAGTGGCTCATCTGACCTCAGGGAAGCTTGGCTGGAATTGCTCATGTGCATGAGGTCATGTGCATGTGACTTTGCTACTTTAGGTTTTGCTGACTGTCTCCTGGGGTGCCTCAGCTATCCTCCACATGGTCTCTCATCCTCTGGGAGGCGAGCCCAGGCTTGTTCACATGGGAGTGGCAGAGTTTTGAGAGAGCGTTAGCTGCAAGGTACAATGTCACTTTTGCCACACTCTGCTGACCAGAGTAAATTGTGAGGCCAAGACAGACTCTAGGAATGGGAAGACACATGTCACCACTTGATGGGAGGAGCTTCAAAGTCATATAGTGGATACGTGGAGGGAGTAAAGAATTGTGGACATTTTGATAATTTACCTGTCACAGGTGTCCTCAGGGTTCAATATTCACAGGATTCAAAGTCTCCTTTATAGGGGTCCTAGATACATTGTCATCCCCCGGTCTTAGTTATCTAGTGCTGCTGTAGCAGGAATACCACAAGTGGGTGGCTTTAAAAGATGGAAATTTATTTTCTCAAATTTAAGAGGCTAGAAGTCTGAATTAAAGTGCCAGCTGTAGGGGAAGGTGCTGTCTGTCTTCTCTGGGGGAAAATCCTGGTTTCAGCTTCTCTAGCATTCTTCTTGGATTCCTTGGAGATCTCCATGTGGCATCTATCTTTCCCTGTTTGTGCTTGCTTGTCTCTCTGCCTAATCTGCTCTTTTTATATCTCAGAAGTGGTTAGGTTTAAGATACACCCTATACTGATATGGTCTCATTAACACAGCAAGGAAAACCTCATTCCCAAATGGGATTACATCCACACACATAGAGGTTAAGATTCCAACATATATTTTGATGGAACACAATTCAATCTATAACACCCTTCTTAGAGTCAACCATACTCACCAGTTTCTTGTGCCTCTTTCTGGAGATATTCGTACCTCAACTATTTCTCATCTACTACTCGGAAGCCAGGTTAGACATGTCCCCTTTGTGAGGCCTACGGCCTCCTGGACACTCTGGAAAGCAGATCACGGTCCCTTCTGCTCTGGCAATCCCTAAACATACCTGGGGTTTCTATTATATTCCATTCCCACCCTACTCTAGGGTTTTGACCCTATCCTACTGCCAGGCCCCTAGCATCTCAACTCCTGCCCTTCTCTTTCTCTTTTTTTTCTTGCCCTCCACCAGATCACAAGGCAAGGTTTTCCCCTTCTTCTTTCTAGTAGGGACTTTCTGACATCACAGCACTCTTTCTTAACAGATGGTCTTCTTTGTTCTAGGTGGGACTCCTCAGGCTTCTTTCTAAGGGAAGTAAGTCTCATGGTCTAGCCTTAATAAGGGAAAGAGCTGCACAAGGAGGAATTGGATTACCATGAGGAGGAAAGACGCACAAAAAAGACTTTAAAATGTTATATTTGTCACACTTACCTGTAAAATGAATTAAAAGAAACAGTGAGGCATGTGGCTCACAGTAATTGCTCAGTACCTAGGAGTGATGATATTTCTCCTGGCCAGGGTACTTGGGTGTCACATGAATGGTGGTGCCTGTTACTAGCTTGAAGAGTTAGTCTGAATTGTCCTCAATAAGTTACCTGAGATAAATATAGAACATAAATTGGCTTTCTCCCTGACAAAAATGAAACTTTGCTAAAACAACAGCTTGTTCCTTGTTTAACATATAATAGAAAAAACACAAGTAAGCAAATACAGGGAGAGCATTCAATCTCATCTGCAAGCAAATAAATAACAATTAAAAAAAGCAATGTTCACTTCGCCAAAGAAGGTATTCAGGTGGCTAACAGACACATGAAAAAATACAATCATTAGCCATTAGAGAAATGCAGATCAAAACTACAATGAGATACCATCTCACCCCAGCAAGGCTAGCATTAATCCAAAACACACAAAATAATAAATGCTGGAGAGGTTGTGGAGAGACTGGAACACTTATACACTGTTGGTGGGAATGTAAAATGGTACAACCACTTTGGAAATCGATTTGGCACTTCCTTAAAAAGCTAGAAATAGAAGTACCATACAATCCAGCTATCCTGCTCCTTGGAATACACCCTAGAGAAATAAGAGCTGTTACACGAATAGATACATGCACACCCATGTTCACTGCAGCACTGTTCACAATAGCAAAAAGATGGAAACAACCTAGGTGCCCATCAATGGATGAATGGATAAACGAATTATGGTATATCCACACAATGGAATACTACCCAACGATAAAGAACAATGATGAAGCCATGAAACACCTTATAACATGGAGGAATCTGGAAGGCATTATGCTGCGTGAATTTAGCCAGTCACAGAAGGACAAATATTGTATAAGACCACTATTATAAGAACTCAAGAAAAGGCTTAAACACAGAAGAAAACATTCTTTGATGGTTACAAGGTGGAGAGGGATGGTGAGGGTTATTTACTAACTAGATAGAAGATAAAAACTATCTTAGTTGAAGGGAAGGACAGCACACACTACAGGGGAAGTCAGCACCACTGGACTAAACCAAAGCTAAGAAGTTTCCTGAATACAATCAAACACTTTGAGGGACAGAGTAGCAGGGGTAGGGGTTTGGGGACCATGCTTTCAGGGGACATCTAGGTAAATTGTCATAACAAAGTTTATTAAGAAAATGTTCTGCATCCTATTTTGGTGAGTAGCACCTGGGGTCTTAAAAGCTTGCAAGCAGCACTCTAAGACGCATCAATTGGTCCCAACCACCTGGAGTAAAGGAGAATGAAGAATACCAAAGACGCAAGGAAAGTAGTAGCCCAAGCGACAGAAAGGGCCACATGAACCAGAGACTTCATCAGTTTGAGACCAGAAGAACTAGATGGTGCCGGGCTACCACCAATGACTGCCCTGGCGGAACACAACAGAGAGTCCCTGATGGAGCAGTAGAAAGGTGGGGTGAAGAATTCAAATTCTAGTAAGAAGACCAGACTTAATGGTCTGACTGAGACTGGAGGAATCCTGGAAAGCATGGTCCCAGGATTCTCTATCAGCCCAGAACTAAAACAATTTCGAGGCCAGCTCTTCAGACAAGGATTGGACTGGACTGTGGGACATAAAGCGTTACTTGTGAGGAGTGTGCTTCTTAGCTCAAGTAGATACAAGAGACTAAATGTGCAGCTTCTGTCTGGAGGTGAGATGGGAAGGCAGAGAGGGTTAGGAGCTGGTTGAATGGACATGGGGAATCAGGGTTGCAAAGGAGGGGTGTGCTGTCACAGTATGGGGAGAGCAATTAGGGTCACATAACAATGTATGTATAAATTTTTGTATGGGAGACTAACTTGAAATGTAAACTTCATTTAAATTACAACAATAAAGACATAAAAAAATAACAAAGTTGGTGTTTTTGCAATCGGCATTGATCTCTGCTCTCCCCTGGGAATTACATTTTCCAGAACCAGTTGCCAGTGTCCTTCTGGATTAGGTTCCACCAAGGAAAGGCGCTTGCGTTAGTTTGGAAGGTGAAAGGGAAAGAGAGGCACGAGTGCTCCCCTGGCAATGGAGAAAGGGTAGGTATGTGGACAATAGCAGGTGGCAAATGTGAGGTTTTACAGAGGCCTCCACACTCTTCTGTAAATCACCTGTAAATCACAGGCAGCTGTGATCTTATCAGTCCCTGTGAGTATTTCAAATTCTTGATTCTCCAAGAGCTAGCAGTGAACTTGAGAATAAGCAGTGAGGATTTCCAATGGTCCATAAGCACCAATTTCCACAATTCCCATGAGAACAAAGCAGAAGTGCATGACTTTTTATGACCTAGCTTCGGAAGTCATGGAGTGTCATTTCTGCCATCTCTTCATTTATGAGAAACCCTTATTTGTCTCATTAACATCGAAGCCTCTAAGATCCTTGAACCTGACTTTCTGCTATGGGCAACTTGCTCTGCTCTGTGTCTTGATCTGCCTTTCTTGTTCCCTTTTCCTGTTTTATATCAAATGCCATGATCTACGTTTGGTTGCTGTTGTTTTAAATTTTCATTGAGGTATAACTTATATATAGCAAAGTGCACAAATATTAAATGTCTGGCTCACTGAATTTTTAGACTCTTTATGTAGGTGTCATTGGGTGACCACCACTCCAAGATATTTCTGCTGACTCTTTTCCTTCCTATTCAATCTCTGTCCCCAAAGGCAACCACCAATCTGATTTCTATCACTGTAGGATGGTTCCGTTCGTTCTTGAATTTCATGTAAGGTCCCTGGGTGGCACAAATTGTTGTGCCTGACTACTAACCTAAAGGTTGGTAGTTCGAACCCATCCAGCAATGCTGCAGCAGGAGAACGATCTGCATCTGTAAAGATTACAGCCAAGAAAGCCCTATGGGGCAGTTCTACTCTGTAACACATGGGGTCACCATGAGTCAGAATCGACTCAACAGCAATGGGTTTGGGTTTTTTTTTAATTAATTTTTTTATTGTGCTTTAGGTGAAAGTTTACAGAGCAAATTAGTTTCCCATTGGATAGTTTGTACATAAAGTGTTGCATGACATTGGTTTCATTCCCCACACTCTGTCAGCACTCTCCTCATTTCAGTCCTAGGCTCCCTGTTTCCTTTTGTCCTCTTCTTCTATCCCTTCCTACCTTCTCATCTTTACTTTTGGGCAAATGTTGTGCTTTTTATTTTATATAATTGATTGTTCTAAGGAACACATTCCTTTCTCGTGTTATTGTTTACTTTATGAGCGGAGCCCTGGTGGTGCAGTGGTTAAGAGCTATGGCTGCTAACCAAAAGTTTGGTAGTTTGAATCCACCGGCCCTCCTTGGAAACTCTAAGGGCCAGTTCTACTCTGTCCTATAGGGTTTCTATGAGCTGGAATCGAGTTGATGGCAATGAGTTTGGTTTGTTTGTTTTGGTTTAAACCTTTTCTTGTTTCTTTTTAATAGTGGCTCACGCAATATTTGTCCTTTTGTGATTGACTTATTTCATTCAGCATAAAGTCCTCCAAATTCATTAACGTTGTGAGATATTTGGCGGATTTGTCATTATTCTTTATTGTTACGTAGTATTCCATTGAGTGCATATACCACAGTTTGTTAATCCATTCATCTGTTGATGGACACATAGGTTGTTACCATCTTTTTGCTATTGTGAATAACACTGTAATGAACATGGGTGGGCATATGTCTATTCATGTTCTGGCTGTTACTTCTTTAGGGTATAAACCTAGGGGTGGGATTACTGGGTCATATGGTATTTCTGAAGCCCTGTTTTTAACTTTTAAAGGAAGTGCCATACCTTTTTCCAAAGTGGTTGTACCATTATACCTTCCCACCAGCAGTGTAAAAGAGTTCCAATCTCTCTATAACCTCTTCAATATTTGTTATTTTCTTTCTTTTTTATTAGTGCCAGTAATGTCAGGGTGAGATGGTATCTCGTTGCAGTTTTGATTTGCATCTCTTTAATGGCTAAGGATAGTGAGCATTTCTTCACGTTTGTCAACTGTCTGAATGTCTTCTTTGGTGAAGTGTCTGTTCATATCCTTTGCTCATTTTTTGATTGAGTTGTTTGTCTTTTTGTCATTGAGGTGTTGAAGTATTCTATAGATTTTAGAGATTTGACCCTTGTCAGATATGTCACAGCAAAATTTTTTTTCCCAGTTTGTAGGTTCTCTTTTTACTCTAATAAAAATTTTTTTATTGTACTTTAGATGAAGGTTTACAGAACAAACTAGCTTCTCATTAGACAGTTAGTTCATATATTGTTTTATAACATTGGTTAACAACCCCACGACATGTCAACACTCTCCCTTCTCTAACTTGGGTTCTCTATTACCAACTTTCCTGTCCCCTCCTGCCTTCTAGTCCTTGCCCCTGGGCTGGTGTGCCCCTTTAGTCTCATTTTGTTTATGGGCCTGTCTAATGTTTGGCTGAAGGGTGAACCTCAGGAGTGACTTCATTACTGAGCTAAAAGTGTGTTTGGGGGCCATACTCTCAGGGTTTCTCCAGTCTGTGGCAGGCCAGTAAGTCTGGTCTTTTTTTGTGAGTTAGAATTTTGTTTTACATTTTTCTCCAGCTCTTTTCAGGACCCTCTATCGTGATCCCTGTCACAGCATGGAGAAGTCTTTTGATGAGCATAAGTGTTTGATTTTTAGGAGGTCCCATTTATCTAGTTCATCTTCTGCATTTATTCAGGTTTGTGCATTTTTGTTTATGTTTGGCATTCTATTTATGCCATATAAATTGTTGTTCCTATTTTTTCTTCTATGATCTTTATAGTTTTAGGTTTTATATTTATGTCTTTGATCCATTTTGAGTTAGTTTTTGTGTATGGTATGAGGTATGCGTGCTGTTTCATTTTTTACAGATGGACATCCAGTTTTGCCAGCACCATTTGTTAAAGAGACCCTCTTTTCCCCATTTAATGGAAATTGGCTCTTTGTCAAATATCAGCTGCCCATAGGTGGATGGATTTATGTCTGGGTAAATCTTTTTGATTCTCCTTCGTAGGTGACTTTTGTTTTTTTCTAGCTGTTCTCAGGATTCTTTCTTTGTCTTTGGTTTTGTCAAGTTTGATTATAATATACCTTGGTGACTTTCTTTTGAGATCTATCCTATATGGGGTTTGTTGAGCTTCTTAGATGGATATCTTCTCATCTTTCACAATATCAGAGAAGTTTACTGCCATCAAATCTTCAACAATTCTCTCTGTTTTCCATTGCTCCTCCCTGCCCCCCTGTTCTGGAACTCTAATAATACGCTAATCTTTAATTGTGTCCCACACAATTCTTAGCCTTTGTTCATTTTTCTTCATCATTATTATTATTTAATTTTTTCTCAAACAAATTGGTGTCAAGGGATTTGTCTTCAATTTTGCTGATTCTGTCTTCCATTGTTTCAATTCTGCTCCTATGTCCTATGTTTTTCTATTTTGTCTATTTCAGAAATCATTAATCTTGTGGATTTCTAGTTGCTATTTTTGTATGGTTTCTAATTGTCTGTTTATTTTCTTATTTTGTTCTTGTATTGTTTTCCTGAGTTCTTCTATTGCTTTGTCTGTGTTTTCCTTGATTTTGTTTGTTTTCCTTGGTTTTGTCTGTGTTTTCTCTGATTTCTTCTGGATCTCTTAGAGAGCTCTATATATTAGTCTTTTGAATTCTTTATCAGGTTGTTCCATTGCATTTTCTTCCTCTGGAAGATTTTCTGGTTCTTTATTTTGGTCACTTGCTGGAGCTATCTTCTCCTGCTTCTTTATGTGATGTGATATTGTCTGTTGTCTCCAAGGCATCAAGAAGTTACTATATTTATTTATTTATTGTAAGTTTGTTTGCTGCATCTTGAATTTTTGTTTTGTTTTGTTTTGGTATATCTGAGTAGGCTGCGTGTGTGTGCTACTCTGGTCACTAATCTGGCCATGTTGAAGCTCTCACTTCCTGTCTCCTGGTGGGTGGAGCTGCAACTGGGTGTGTAAGTACAGGTCCCTGTTCACTGGTCTTGCAGGGATGTTGAGGATGTAGGTGGCATTTATGGTGAAGTGACATGTCTGTCCTGCTGGTTACCTGGGTGTATGTGCAGGGGGCATTCTCTTTGGTCATTGGATTGGATGTTGTGTGTGTGCTCTGCCGCTTGCCAGTTGGTTGGGGGTAAAGGTGCCTACGTCATTGGTCACGGGGTGAGTGGTGTGGAGACTCTCCCTGACAGTCCCAGGCAGGCAGGGCTGTGTGGGGGTGTTTGGAGCATGCCCAAGCCTCCAGTTGAATCGGCGTGGATGACGTGGGAGCGAGAAAGGGGGATGTCACCTGCCCACAGGTGCCCAGTTGGAGGGCGTGCCCCAATTCACTAGAGCATGTCATGAGAGAAGTCATGCAGCTGGTCCTCAGGCACCAGGTACCTTTGGTTGGAGGGAGTGGTGGGTGCCACTGGCCCTCAGGCCCCTGGTATAGGTGGCTGAACTCCCAGCTTAGGAGGTGTGGCTGTGGTGAATGCTGCTCATCTCCAGTTGAGAGCAAGGAGGGGGAATGGGCAAGGCAGGTGGGAGTGCCCCTAGGCCCATGGATCTCTGGCACAGGGGGCTGGTGTGGGCTCGGGGGGTGGGGGTGGGTGCAGCTAACTTTCTCAGGGCAGGAAGCACTCCTGCCTTACTCTAGCCATGAGTGCAGAGTCACTCCTGCTTGGCTGCACCAAGTGAAGTGGGTTTGGGCTGGGAATGCTGCTTGCCTTGTTCCAGTATGGCTGCATTGTGCAGGCTTGGCCAGTAGGGCTCTGGCACAGGTAACTGGAGGGGGCAGAAGGCATTGCAAATCCATAGACCCCCAGCGCTAGTGGCTGGGTGAAGGGGTGGGTGCCTCCTGACTAGACTGTGAGCTCCTGGCTTAGGGGGCATGGTGGTGTCGAATACCTCAGGACAGTAGCCATGAGCAAGGAGGGTGGGAGTATTCCCCAGGCCTGTGGACCTCCAGCATGGGGAGCTGGGGTGGGCGTGAAAGGTAGGGTGCATACACTCAACCTTTGAGGGCTGGAAACACTCCTGCCTGGCCCCTGACGTGCACAAAGAGTAGCTCCTGCTTGGCTGCAGCAGGTTAAGTGGGCTTCAGCTGGGAATTCTGCCTATCTTGTCCCAATATGGCTGCACTGTGCCAGCTCAGCTGGCAGGACATTGGCCTGGGTGACTGGAGGGGGTAGAAGTGCTGCAAATCTGTGGACCCCAGTGCTAGTGGACCCACCTTGTCCTGACCAGACCATAAGCTCTCTGCTTAGGGAATGTGTTAGCGTTGAATGCTGCCAGACTACCGTCATGAGGGAGGAGAGGGGATGGGTGAGAACAGTGGGTGTAAACCCCAGGCCTATGAGTCTCCTGCATTGGGGGGCTGAGGTGCACATGGTGGGTGGGTTGTGTGCACTTCACTTTTGCCGGGCTGGAAGCACTCCTGGCTGGCTCTGGATGTGCATGTAGAGTCATTCCTGCTTAGCTGCCCCAGGTGAAGTGGGTTTCGACGGGGATTGCTGCTTGCTTTGTCTCAATATGTCCGTGCTGTGCAGGTTCAGCTAGCAGGATGCCGGCAATCTGTAATTCTCCATTTCCTCTGTTTTTTGGATAGTCTCTCCTTCCACCTGTCGCTCAGTTCAACTCTTCAGTGCTGTCTTTGATGCTTTGTTATTATTGTTGTTGTTAGGTGTCATCAAGTAGGTTCTGACTAACAATGACCCTATGCACAACATAACAAAACACTGCCAGGTCCTGTGCTGTCCTCACAATTGTTGTTATGCTTGAGCCCATTGTTGCAGCCACTGGGTCAATCCATCTTGTTGAGGGTCTTCCTCTTTTTCACTAACCCTCTACTTTACTAAGCATAGTGTCCTTCTCCAGGGACTGGTCCCTCCTGATAACATGTACAAAGTATGTGAGACAAAGTCTCACCATCCTCACTTCTAAGGAGCATTCTGGCTGTGCTTCTTCCAAGAGAGGTTTGTTCATTCTTTGGCAGTCCATAGTATATTCAATAATCTTCATCAACGTCATAATTCAAAGACATCAATTCTTTGGTCTTCCTTATTCATTGTCCAGCTTTCGCATGGATGTAAGGCAACTGAAAACGCCATGGCTTGGGCGTACCTTAGTCCTTAAAGTGACATCTTTGCCTTCTAACACTTTAAAGAGGTCTTTTTGCAGCAAATTTGCCCAAAGCAATGCATTGTTTGATTTCTTGACTGCTGCTTCCACGGATGTTGACTGTGGATCCAAGTAAAATGAAATCCTTGACAACTTTAATCTTTTCTCCATTTATCATGATGTTGTTTATTGGTCCAGTTGTGAGGACTTTTGTTTTCTTTATGTTGAGGTGTTATCCGTACTGAAGGTTGTGGTCTTTGATCTTCTTCAGTAAGTGCTTCAAGTTTTCTTCACTTTCAGCAAGCAAGGTTGTGCCATCTGCATAACACAGGTTGTTAATGAGTCTTCCTCCAATCCTGATGCTAGATTCTTCTTCATATAGTCCAGCTTCTCAGATTATTTGCTCAGCATACAGACTGAATAGGTATGGTGAAAGAATACAACCCTGCACACCTTTCCTGACTTTAAACCAAGAAGTATCCTCTTGTTCTGTCCGAACAACTGCCTCTTGATCTACATACAGGTTCTGTATGAGCACAATTAAGTGTTCTGGAATTCCCATTCTTCACAATGTTATCCATAATTTGTTACAATCCACGCAGTCAAATGCCTTTGCATAGTCAATAAAACACAGGTAAACATCTTTCTGGTATTCTCTGCTTTCAGCCAGGAACCATCTGACATCAGCAATGATATCCCTGGTTCCACATCCTCTTCTGAATCCTGCCTGAATTTCTGTCAGTTCCCTATTGATATATTGCTTCAGCCGCTTTTGAATGATCTTCAACAAAATTTTATTATGTGTAATATTGTTCAATAATTTCTGCATTCGGTTGGATCACCTTTCTTGGGAATAGGCATAAATATGGATCTCTTCCAGTCAGTTGACCAGGTAGCTGTCTTCCAAATTTCTTGGCATAGATGAGTGAGCACTTCCAGAGCTGCATCCGTTTGTTGAAACATCTCAACTGATATTCCGTCAATTCCTGGAGCCTTGTTTTTCACCAATGCCTTCAGTGCAACTTGGACTTCTTCCTTCGG
This sequence comes from Dugong dugon, assembly GCA_030035585.1. Lineage (NCBI taxonomy): Eukaryota > Metazoa > Chordata > Mammalia > Sirenia > Dugongidae > Dugong > Dugong dugon. Next base: position 34,452,628 of record CM057461.1, read on the forward strand.
TACCATCGTTTCCTGATCATATGCTACTTCTTGAGTTGGTTGAATGTCATCCACTTCTTTTTGGTATAATGACTCTGTGTATTCCTTCCATCTTCTTTTGATGCTTTCTAACTGACTAGAATAGATCTATATTTATGCCTATTCCAAAGAAAGGTGATTCAGTAAAATGTGGAAATTATTGAACAATATCATTAATATCACACACAAGTAAAATTTTGCTGAAGATTATTCAAAAGCAGCTGCAGCAGTACATCAACAGCGAACTGCTAGAAATTCAAGTCAGATTCAGAAAAGGACATCATTGCTGATGTCAGATGGATCCTGGCTGAAAGCAGAGAATACCAGAAAGATGTTTACCTGTGTTTTATTGACTATGCAAAGGCATTTGACTGCGTGGATTGTAACAAATTATGGATAACATTGTGAAGAATGGGAATTCCAGAACACTTAATTGTGCTCATACAGAACCTGTATGTAGATCAAGAGGCAGTTGTTCGGACAGAACAAGAGGATACTTCTTGGTTTAAAGTCAGGAAAGGTGTGCAGGGTTGTATTCTTTCACCATACCTATTCAGTCTGTATGCTGAGCAAATAATCTGAGAAGCTGGACTATATGAAGAAGAATCTAGCATCAGGATTGGAGGAAGACTCATTAACAACCTGTGTTATGCAGATGGCACAACCTTGCTTGCTGAAAGTGAAGAAAACTTGAAGCACTTACTGAAGAAGATCAAAGACCACAACCTTCAGTACGGATAACACCTCAACATAAAGAAAACAAAAGTCCTCACAACTGGACCAATAAACAACATCATGATAAATGGAGAAAAGATTAAAGTTGTCAAGGATTTCATTTTACTTGGATCCACAGTCAACATCCGTGGAAGCAGCAGTCAAGAAATCAAATGACACATTGTATTCGGCTAATGTGCTGCAAAAGACCTCTTTAAAGTGTTGAAAAGCAAAGATGTTGTTACCGCAATAACGCGGATTAGAGCCACCTGCCGCAATAGCCAATTCTGAGACAGGGGTGAGGTGAGCAGCAAGAGATTTATTATATATCAATATATAGGAGACAGAGGGGAATAGATTCCTCCAAAAAACCCATCTCCCCCACTGGAGATTGGCTGAAGGCTTTTATAGGGGCAGGATTTTGGGTCTTAGAAGTTTGTGTTAGTTTCCCCTTGAGGTGGTCATGTCTCAGATGAGTTAATCTTCTACTGGTATCCTTTGAGGTTATCTGGTGACATTTTGGGGATTACCTGGTGACATTCTTGGTGATTATCTGGAGACATCCTGGTTTTTCTTGTCCCAAGATGGGTGCTTTGTTCAGTTTTCATCCTTAGATCATTATCACTTGTTGTCCACCCTCCAAGGAGGAACATCGGTTAATCTTAAACCTTTTGTAGAGACTGGAGAAACAAGATCATGAGACAATGTGGCAGTTATCAATGGGGAGTAAATAATAGTGAGCCAGGCCTGTGCAGCCTCTTCCAATCCCCCCTTTTATTGGAAGTTTCTCAGTCATGGGAAACAGGGCATCGCTTCTTTTCTGGCTACTACCTGCTGGTTAGGGGCGTCGGTTAGGGTGAGAAACTTCCTGATATCAACTAGGGGCCGTAGGCGGGGGGTGAATTAGAGTGGAAATTGGCTGCATTCCGGTGAATTAGAAGATGTGCATCCCCAGATCCTGGAAAAGGGGTATCCTGACTTACCAGGGTAAAAATTTCTCCCGCCTTAAGGGTATTTGTAATTCTTCCTGCCAGTATTTTCGTAAAACAGGGAACACAAAAACAGACTAGAATAACCACTATTCTTAAGGTTATTAAGGGGGTTAACCAAGATCCTAGGGAAGGAAAAATGCTAGAGAATCAGCTCCATGCATCTTCTTGTCTCGACTTGGGGTCTGTCCATCTAGTTACCTTATGAATGGCGTCTAACCCTACTTCAACTTCTCCTGTAGTATTTATCCAGGAGGAACAGGTTTTATTTATTATAGCACATACCCCTCCTGACTTTGCCAATAAGAAGTCCAAGGCAATTCTGTTGTCAAGGACCACCTTCGCCAGGGAGTTCAAAGAGGTTTGTTGAGCTTTGAGTACTCTCCCTGTCCCAAGAGCTAATAGGTGAAGGGTGTCCGATAAATTTCTGATAGGCTTTTCCATGTGGAATACTCCCAATCCTGGGATAATCATTCTTAGGAACCACCACCCAAACCCAGTCTTTTCTAGGACGGGGTTGCTATTGATCCCTGTCACCTCTAGAGAGACAGGATCTATGGAGAAGATATCCATCTCTTCCGAGGGACATTTACAATCGCCTGAGTGGGTGGTGGATGAATCTGAGTGGGGAAAGTTAGAAACCCCAAAGTGCATTGTCCCACATGGTGAATTCCAGTCAGACACTGGATAGCCCACGTATAGGGTAATGCCTTTGGGATGGGGTTCTCACTAGTGAGGTACACTTTTCCCTCACATAGGAAGGTGTACCCTGCTGGGGCATACAAGGACCAATTTCCGTTAGAGCTGTCTGGGATGCTGGTGTTAATATGGGACAATTGGGGAATGACTAGAGTTTGATTACATGATGAGAGAAGTTGAAAATCCTGGAAAACTTGTTGGGTTACCTTCCTCTGGGGGTCTTGTGATTTAATTTCCCATCTGTGCCCTGAAGTATGGTTATAGAGCTTGGTGAGGGCAAAACAGGGTATAGAAAATGGGTATTGAACAAGCCTTGCTCATATCAGAGCTTTTGGGGCACCATGGGTTAGGACGCACTCAGGTGTATCCTTGTTATAGTCGAAAATTGGGGCTGCTAAGGGACTTAAGGGAGCTCCTGACTGGGGGAGGTGGTGGCATACCCAGCAGCTGTTGAGGTTCCCTCCGGTAGCCACTGCTTGGGACATGGTGACTAGGCTGTTGGATGACCTATCTGGAAGATGGGCAGGTTCTTGATAACCTACAACAACAACTAGGATTCCCTCTCCCCTACTGGTCTTCGCATCTCAGGGTGACCACTTTTTATACTTTACACAACAGTATGTTCCAGAGTTGGATAAGGTTATATCTGAAACCGTGATTGAAACATCTCGATTGTGTGACTGAGTGGTATCAGCCATAGGTGTTACCCGGTTGGAGCCAGTGGTCCTGAAGTCGCAAACAGTTATCTGTCCTCTTTCAGGCTTTTCCGTGATCCACTTAACTGGACATCTTCGAATTAGGGATGATATACACATGGGAGGGTTAAAGTGTCTCCCACCTGTAGGGTTAGATCTCCCCTGGCTTGTAGGATTTTGGAATTTTTTCCATCCACACTTCCTGGGGAAGTAAAAAGAAATCAAAGAACAGGGTTAGGATCATTATTCTGTACGTTTTTTGAACTTGATTTCGAATTGGAGTGCAGGAATATGATGGTTCGATTCTTCTTCCTTTGGGTGGAGCTGCCTTCACCCACGAGTGATGCACCCACGCGGCCACTCCTGCTAATTTCAGAAATGTGTGGGTGGTCAGGAGAACTTCAAAAATCCTTCCCACTTAGGGGCAGTTGATCTTCTGCGTGTTGGTTCTTCCAGGTTTTCAACAGGACTCGATCCCCTGGGTGGAACCTATGACGGGGAATGTCAGAAGTAAAAGACAAGGGAGAAGAAGCATATTGATTAACAGCGTTCATGACAGTTCCCAGAGAATGGACCCAGTCTCTTTTCTCCACCTCAGTCATTACGGAGGTGGGGGAAAGTCGACTTTTTCAGGAATGGTCTCCCATATATTAATTCATAAGGGCTTAATCTGAGCCCACTTTGAGGGACTACCCAGATTCTGAGCAGGGCAATAGGCAAAACTTGTATCCAAGTGGAGATTGTCTCTTGGGAAAGTTTCGCCAAGGTCTTTTTCAGAGTATGATTCATCTTTTCAGTTTTTCCAGCTGATTGTGGTATCCAAGCTGAGTGTAACTTCCAGTTTATATCTAAAGCCTTATTGCCTTCTTGTATAATTTTTGCCATAAATCCTCCTCGGTTAACACTTTGGACTGATATTGGTAGACCGAAATGAGGTATGCTGTCCTTGAGTAATGCTTTGGTCACTTCTTGAGCTTGTTCAGTCCTACAAGGAAAAGCTTCTACCCACCTCATGTAAGTGTCCACAAAAACCAACAGGTACCTAAAATTCCTGGGTGCCCGGGGCATTGCTGTGAAATCTACTTGCCAGTCTTCTCCCATGTTTGTTCCTCAGTATTGGACTCCCGATTCCGTTGGATAGGGCACAGTCTTCGGGTTGTTTCTTGCACATAGCTGGCATCTGTTTGTAACATCCTGGATGGTTTTTAGAAGGTTCGGCCTGGTGACTATCTTGGATCGTTTCGAGACTGGCATCTCTCCCTTAGTGAGTCCCTTTATGTAAAGCTGATACTATACCGTATACTTGGGCTTCTGGTAATAGTACTTTCCCTTCAGAGTTAATCAGCCACTGAGAATGAGAGGTGAGGTGATAGCCCCATTCTTTAGCCCTATCCATGACCTGGGTGGTGTAGATGGGTGTGGGAAGGTCAACAGGATCTAGATGGGGGGTGAAAACTGTTTCTGTTCCCATCCCCTCTCCTTGCATTGCAGCCTCTTTGCTTCTGCATCTGCTTTTCGGTTCCCTATTGCCTCAGGAAATTGTCCCTTCTGATGTCTGGGACAATATACTACTGCCACCTGAAGGGGGTCATTAACTGCCTTCAGGAGTTCTAGGATTTCTGGTACATGTTTTATTTTTCTGTTGGCCCATGTCAGGAGTTCCCTCTCTTTCCACAAGGCACCGTGTGAGTGGAGGACAAGATGGGCATATTTACTATCAGTATACACAGTTATGCATCTTCCTGATCCCAGTCTCAGGGTACGCCCAAGGGCTATGAGTTCTGCCTTCTGAGCCGAAGTGCGGGCAGGAAGTGGAGCTGCCTCTAAGACCTCAGTTAGTGTTACAACTCCATATCCTGCCTTGTGGCATCCTTCATATAGAAAGCTACTGCCATCTGTATACAATTCTATTTCTGGGTCAATCAAAGGGACATCTGAGGTTCTGGTCTGCTAGAATGAACTTCTTCGATTATTTCCAAGCAATCATGTATAGCAGCATCTTCCTAGATGGACAGTAAGGTGGCAGGGTTAAGGGAAGAGACGGCCTTTAAGGTTACGTTTGGGTTATCCAGCAAGATTGCCTGATATCTTCCCATCCATCCTGCCGTGAGCCAAAACCCCCTTTTTGTTCTAAGAGGGGTAGAACAGTATGTGGTGTATTGATTGTTACCTTTTATCCAAGGGTGAATTTTTCAGCTTCTTGCAGCAAGTTGCATGTCACAGCCACAGCTTGAAGACCGGTGGGCCGTCCCTGGGCCACACTGTCCAACTATTTGGAAAAATAGGCCACGGGCTGCCTGGCTGGTCCCAAGGTTTGTGTTAGTACCCCCACAGCAATTCCCTGTCTTTCATGTACAAACAGTTCAAAGGGTTTTTGAAGATCAGGCAATCCTAGTGCTGGGGCTGTCATTAATTTGCACTTAATTTTCTCAAAAACCTGTTGGCACTCTTTGGTCCATAGCAAAGCCTCTTTTTCTTCCCTTTTAGGGCCTCATGTAGGGGTTTTGCCATAAGTCTGAACCCTGGTATCCAAATCAGGCAAAATCCAGCCATCCCAAGGAAACCCCTAAGCTGCCGCCTAGAGGTGGGGTGTGCCACCAGCATGATAGCTTCTCGTCGATCCTGGAGGAGACCCCGTTGCCCTTGTAATATTTGAAATCCCAGATATTTTACTTGTTGTTGGGATATTTGGGCCTTTTTCTTAGAAACCCGATACCCACAGTCAGCCAAATGGTTCAAAACCAATATAGTATTTTGGTCAGAGTCGTCTTTAGACTCACTCACTATGACGATATCGTCCACATATTGTAGGACAAGACTCCTTTTTAGCTTTAATGCCTTCAAGTCTTTAGCCAGTATTTCCCCCAAAATAGTGGGGGAATTCTTGAATCCCTGGACCAGAACCTACCATGTGAGATGTCACTTAGTCCCAGTCTTGATGTCAGTCCATTCAAAGGCAAATGGGGCTGAGACTCGGGGTGTAGAGGAATGCAAAAGAAAGCATCCTTTGAGTCCAATACTGAAAACCAAGCACATTGACTAGGTATAGTAACCAAGAGGGTATATGGGTTGGGCACAACCGGATGAATATCTTCCACTATTTGGTTGACTTTCCTTAAGTCTTGAACAAACCGATATTCTCCTTCCCTGGTTTCAATACAGGTAGGATAGAAGTATCATACGGAGACCAGCAGAATTTTAAATGTCCAGTTTCTATGTATTGATAAACCAATGGTGCAATTCCTTCTAAGGTTTCTTTAGGAGGGGATATTGCCTTTGGTTTACAACAGATGCTCCAGGTTTTAAAGTTATTTTAACTGGTGTGGCTGACTTAGCTCACCCAGGCCTTTCTGATGCCCAGACTTCCGGATTCACCTTTTGTTCAATATAGAGAGGACTGTGGCTAGGTGTCATTGTTCCGTCTTGTAACAGTGCCACCTGCAAGGTGCATGCATTTTCAGGCCAGATCTGCACCAGTATTCAGGATGACTCAAAAGTGATTTGGGCCCCCAGTTTTGATAGGAGGTCCCTCCCCAAAAGGGGACTGGGCATTCCGGTATATAAAGGAACTCATGATATAACAATTTCTTTCCAACTTCACAATTTACCGGTTGGAGGAAAGGTTGGGTGGAAAGCTTTCTTGAGACCCCCACCACTGGAGCAGTGCATGGACTAAGGGGAGATTCAGCAGTGTTCAGGACCAAAAAGGTGGCCCCCGTATCCAGAATAAAGTTGATAGGGCACCCTCCCACCTTTAGGGTCACCCGAGACTCCCAGTGGGCGATAGGCAATGGAGATTCTAGCCCTGGGCCCCATCATTCTGAATCAATCACCTCCTTGCGGCGATCCTTCCTGATAGGCTTGGAGCGTAGTGGGTCATGGCCACCTTCCTCTGGGACAGTCTCTTTTCCAGTGTCCATGTTTTTTACAGTAGGCACACTGGTCAGGTCCCAGGGGTGTCTCCACCCCATGCCCTGGGATTGTCCTTCTCCTGGCCTCCCGCTTTTCCCCCGGACCTGGAGGGGCTAGGGCGGCTGCCAACAAAGTTGCTTTTTGCTTCATTTTTTGTTTTTCCTTTAACCCTGCTGCATGATCTTATCTCTATTATTGAAGACCTTAAAAGCAATCTCAAGTAATTGCCCTATGGGCATCCCGAGTCCTCCCTCTAACTTCTGCAACTTCTTCCGAATATCAGGAGCGCTTTGGAAAATGAAAGTCATATTTAGGAGCCGGGAATTGTTAGGGTCCTCAGGATTTATGTTGGTGTATTGGCCGAATGCATCTGTCACTCTCTCTAAGAAAGTGGACGGATCTTCCTTTTCCCCTTGAACGATTTCCCTAATCTTTTGCAAGCTTTTGGGCTTGGGGGCCCCTTTTCTCAGTCCAGTAATCAAACAATCCCTGTATAATTGGAGTCTATCCCCCCCCTCCTCTGGGTTGTGATCCCAGTCTGGGTCTTGTGTTGGAATGGCCTCCATTCCCGAAGGTTGGGTTAATGGGTTCAGATTATGGAGCCTATCGGCCTCTTTTCAAGCCTGTTCACCATGCAGCGCTCCTCTGAAGTCAATAAAGTGGTTAAAAGGGTTATATATCTGCCCAAGTGGAATGGTGAGTAGAGAAAATGAAGAGGAATATTTCTGTCATTCTATTCTGGTCACTCTGGTGTGGGGGGTTGTGATTCTTCCAATTATACAGATCGGAAGTAGAGAATGGAGTGTGTACTAGCATTGTCCCCCGAGGCCGTCCCTCAGCATCCATTCCAGCTGGGACCTCTCTTAAGGGAAATTGCCCTGCCTGAACCCCGACAGCACCCTCACCGAAAACAGTACACTGACGTGTGTGATGAGGGGAGACCATACCCGATGAAATCAGATTCTTACTTCCTGATTCCTTCCTTAGCCGGCTTCTCCCAAGCTGGCCAAACTAGAATCAGGCTCGGCCCTTCCGGTGGGGGATCCTGTCCTTAGTCTTCGACCGACATGTCGGCTTCCACTGTACCTTCCCCGTATGCGGGGGGTGGGTGGGGGACGAAGCAGTTGTCAGGGTTAGTCGTTCTAAGAGAGAAATCTCCGGTGAGGATTTGGGAAGCACTTTTGCCTTTGGCTTTCCCCAGAAAAGAACCTGGTTAGAGGGATTCAAAGTTTGATAGAGAGATGTGAAAGCTTGAATGTAGTGAACTTCATCCTATTTTTTTTCCCTTCTACAAAACCAATCAAGCTGAAAAATCTCACCGTAAGCCGAAGACCCATTTTGGGGCCAATGTTGCTGGTCTCCCAGCTGGTATTGGGACCACACATTGTTACATAAGCATATCATTTTTTTTCTTTGTTATAGGCTTATAGCTATACCTCTTCCAGTCTGCTAGAGTGCAGCCTAGAGGAGATTTGGCTGGGATAAATGGGCCTCCTCCCATGGTGGGTGTTTTTCCTGCGTGCACCTTTTTACCAATGGGTGAGTCCCTCTTCTCTGAGCACAATGGTGATTTATTATAAACGGTCTATTTGAAAATCCACCTCTACCTCCTTTTTTCTTTTTCTTCTGAAGCTTTCTCTTAACAGCCAAATCAGGGCGCCCAAGTAGATGGTATAATATTAGTTACACACAGGCAGTGACAGGACAAACGCAGAACCACAGTAAACGAATGGACAGGACAGACACGAAACCACAGTAAACGAACAAATCTTGCAAGCTGATGGCAGTGTTCTCGACCCCCTTCAACCTCTCAGATGGCTCTGCCTGCTGACAGAGGTGCTCTTAGAGAAATCTCAACCTCCCAGACACACTTACGAGCATTCACACACCCAGAACCAGAACTCTAGAGTCACTAGGAGTCCCTACTTGTGAGCCTACTCACAGGAATGGTCATCTGGGGGTGCCTGTCACCTCAGAAACCAAGGGCTCAAGTCCCGCTCCGGAAACCTCAGGCCTGCCCTATCCACCCCAGCTCTGAGCGCAACAGGGAGAGGAGTCACGGACTCACCTTGGGATTCCTCCTACGCAGGTCTTGCTTTTCTTTCACCTACCTCTTTTGGTGCAGTTGGGGACCAGCGGTGCTGTGACAGACCCAGGTCTGGCCGATAGTCTCGCCAGGGCAAATGAAACCTCTCGCATCCACTTGTTCAGAGAGCTGTCAATCAGCCCCAGGCCCTGCCCCAGGGTGGCTGCCTGTCAAGAGGCTGGAGTTCCCCATATGGGCCACCAAATTTGTTACCGCAATAATGCAGATTGGAGCCGCCTACTGCAACAGCCAATTCTGAGACAAGGGTGAGGTGAGCAGCAAAAGGTTTATTATTTACCGATATAGGGAGACAGAAGGGAATAGATCCCTCCAAAAAACCCTTCTCCCCCACTGGAGATCAGCTGAAAGCTTTTAGAGGGGCAGGATTATGGGTGTTAGAAGTTGGTGTTAGTTTCCCCTTGAGGTGGTCATGTCTCAGATGGGTTAATCTTCTACTGGTATTCTTGGGGGTTATCTGGTGACATTTTGGGGATTATCTGGCGACATCCTGGTTTTTCTTGTCCCAAGATAGGTGCTTTGTTCGGTTTTCATCCTTAGATCATTATCACTTGTTTTCCACCCTCCGAGGAGGAACATCAGTTAATCTTAAACCTTTTGTAGAGACTGGAGAAACAAGATCATGAGACAATGTGGCAGTTATCAATGGGGAGTAAATAATAGTGAGCCAGGCCTGTGCAGCCTCTGTCAATGTCACTGTGAAGACTAAGGTGCACCTGACCCAAGCCATGGTATTTTCAATTACATCATATGCATGCGAAAGCTGGACAGTGAATAAGGAAGACCAAAGAAGAATTGATGCCTTTGAACTGTGGTGTTGGTGAAGAATATTGAGTATACCATGGACTGCCAAAAGAACGAACTGGTCTGTCTTGGAAGAAGTACAACCAGTATGCTTCTTAGAAGCAAGGATGGCGAGACTGTGTCTTACACACTTTGGACATGTTGTCAGGAGGGATTGTTACCACAAATCGTGGATTTGAGCTACCTGCCACAAAAGCCAATACTGAGACAGGGGTAAGGTGAGCAGCAAGAGGGTTTTATTGTATATCAGTATACAGGAGACAGAGGGGAATGAGCTCCTCCAAAAGACCTGTCTCCTCAACTGGAGACTGGCTGCAGGTTTTATACTGACAGGATTATAGTTTCTCTTCATAGTGGTCACTTTCTGCACGTCTCAGATGATTGAACTTCTTACTGGCAATATTTGAAGTTTATCTGGCACTGTTAGTCACGATTGTCATGTCGCAGATGAATTAATCTTAGTCCTTGAGGGTTATCAATTTGTTCTGCCACCCTCCAAGGAGAAACTTTAGTCAATCTTACTGGAATAGGAGGAGGGAGGAAGAATAACAAAAAGAAAATATCATGAGGAGAAGCGGAGGCTAGTAATGGTGGGAAGCAATTATGGTAATTGAGCTTATGCAGCCTGTTCAAGATCAGTCCCTGGAGAAGGACATCATGCTTGGTAAAGTACAGGGTCAGCAAAAAAGAGGAAGACCCTCAACGAGATGGATTGACAAGTGGCTGCAACAATGGGCTCAAACATAACAATGATTGGGAGGATGACACAGGAACTGGCAGTGTTTCGTTCTGTTGTACATGGGGTTGTTATGAGTCGGAACCAACTCAATGGCATCTAACAACAACTAACAACATTCTAGTCAGTTGGCCAGGTAGCTGTCTTCCAAATTTCTTGGCATAGACAAGTGAGCACTTGCAGCGTTGGCATCTGTTTGTTGAAATATCTCAATTGGTATTCCATCCGTTCTTGAACCTCGTTTTTCGTCAATGTTTTCAATACAGCTTGGACTTCTTCCTTCAGTACCATCAGTTCTTGATCATATGCTACCTCCTGAAATGATTGAACATGGAACAATTCTTTTTGGTACAGTGACTCTGTGTATTTCTTCTATCTTCTTTTGATACTTCCTGCGTTGTTCAGTATTTTGCCTATAGAACCCTTCAATATTGCAACTCGAGGCTTGAATTTTTTCTTCAGTTCTTTCAGCTTGAGAAATGCCAAGCATATTCTTCTCTTTTAGTTTTCTAACTCCAGGTTTTTGCACATTTCATTATAATACTTTATTCTGTCTTCTCAAACTGCCCTTTGAAATCTTGTTCAGCTCTTTACTTCATCATTTCTCCCTTTCACTTTAGCTACTCTAAGTTCAAAAGCAACTTTCAGAGTCTCTTATGACATCCGTTTTTTGTCTTTTCTCTTTCCTGTCTTTTTAATGACCTCTTGCTTTCTTCATGTCCTTGATGTCATTCCACAATTCGTCTGCTCTTCGGTCATTAGTGCTCAATGTGTCAAATCTATTCTTGAGATGGGCTCTAAATTTAGGTGGGGTACGCTAAAGGTCATACTTTGGCTCTCATGCACTTGTTCTGATTTTCTTCAGCTTCAGCTTGAACTTGTATATGAGCAGTTGATGGTCTGCTCTGCAGTTGGCCACTAGCCTTGTTCTGACTGATGATATTGAGTTTTTCCATTGTCTCTTTCCACAGATGTAGTTGATTTGATTCCTGTGTATTCCATTGGCGAGGTGTATGGGTATAGTTGCCATTTATGTTGTTCAAAAAAGATATTTACAATGAAGAAGTCATTGGTCTTGCAAAATTCTATCATGAGGTCTCTGACATTTTTTCTATCGCCAAGGCTGTATTTTCCAACTACCAATCCTTCTTCGTTTCCAACTTTCACATTCCAATATCCAATAATTATCAGTGCATCTTGATTGCATGTTTGATCAATTTCAGACTACAGAAGTTAGTAAAAATCTGTAATTCTCCATTTCCTCTGTTTTTGGAATGTCTATCCTTCTATGGATTTTCTGTTCTTCCGCCTGTCGCTCAATCTGATTCTTCAGCCTTGTCTTTGATGCTTAGGGTTCCTAAATCGTCATATATATCAAATTCACTTGTTTTTCCAGGCCTTTGTTGTAAGAGGGATGACACTAATCCTTTGACTACTCCGCCATCTTGGACCACCTCTCCAGGTTTGGGTTTTTGAATTTCATTTAAATGGAGTTATATAGTGTCTGGTGTCTAGCTTCTTTCACTTAGCATAAAGTTTATGAGAATCATCTATGTTATTGAATGCCACATTTAGTTAATTCTTTCTTTTAATGTTATATATGATTGTGGTCTTTATTTGCCTTTGCATAAGTGTTAGTGAGTTTAAGCATTGCTTCATGTATTACTTGGTCATAACGGTTTCCTTTTCTGGGAATTGCATGTACAAATTTTTACTAATTTTTCTTTTGGACTTGCTTTTATCACTTTTCCATACTTTCTTTGTGTTTTCTTTTTTAGCATTTAATTTTTAAAGAATTACAGATCACAGGAAGTCATAAAAATAATATAGAGAGAGATCTTGTGTACCTTTACGCAGTTTTCCCCAATGGTTATATCTTACGTAACTATACCAGCACCTGTTGTCATCAAGTCGGCTCCTACTCACGGCATCCCCATGTGTGTCAGAGTAGAGGAGGCTCCCAAGGCTTGGGATTTTGGAGCCCAAATCTTCTCTAGTATCCATTTGGCAACCTGTCTCCAAGTCAGGAGACCTCTGAGGTATTGCATCCTAGCAGGGAGCAATTTTCCATGGTTCATTGAGTTCACCGTGCATGCTGTGGAAGACACTCGTGTCTTGCTAACAGAACCCCAGTTGTGTTCACCAATGAGTTTCAGTAGATTTTATGCCCTGCCCTAGCCCCAGGAGATGGATCTTCATTGGTCCAAGCAAGTTGTGGCAGCCTCATCCCCTGGACAGTGATGGGATACATGTTGAGATTTTGGCCAATCAGATCTGAAGTTGGTTGGAGGTTTCTGGGAAGAAAAATTCCCATAACCTCTGTCACTGTGCACAAACAGTGGATTTGTAAAAAACAAAACAAAACAAAACAAAAAAAACCCAACAAAACTTATATGGATGAACCCAATACTTACCTTTATTGAAGCATTATAGAAACTATAAGCAGGAAGTTGAGAGATCTAGATTTTGAGAACCACTGTCTGAGCTTACCCTCTAGAGGACTGTTTGCTTCACCTTGCCAAATCTGAGATTGATTCCATCAGGGAATCTGGGAAAAAAAATGACAGTTCCAAATGGTTTTCATGAAACTCATTCTTTATTTCCCTTTTCCTACATTTTACTACTGTAGGGATTTGGGAGTTTGAAGATAAAGCACATAGAGAACCAGTATTTTGTGTGGTTGGATGTATTAGATTTTTTTTCCTTAAAAGTCAAATTACCATTTATTAAAAAAACAAACTAAATAAACTTTATACAATATCCCCATGTTATTATAGCACTCTATCTTTTTTATTTCATAGCTTTATTAAGATACAGTTCACATACTGTAAAATTGACCCATATAAAGTGTATTCAGAGTCAGGATGCATTGGATTTCTGTGTATCTACTTCTGACATGATCTTATAACATGCCTGCTTGTGTCACTGTGGCGAAGCTCTACAACCCAGTTTTCACTGATGCCTTCCCCTTAGTGTTGTGTATTTTATTGTGACTAAATTAGGTAACAGACAAATTCATCTGCCTCAAGGGAGGCTGTCACCACAGAAACAGAACAAGCACATTGTCGAGTTTCAAAAGCTGAGATACAGATATAAGATCAAAAAGCTTGGAAAAATATGGGCTCCTGTAGAGCTGGGCCCTCCCCACCACCTTCTGCCCATCCTTGCCTCCACCCCATTTACCTGGGTGGGAGAGAGAAGGAGACCTGGAAGTTCCAAAACCAACACCTGTGGGGCCTTGAGAAGGGCCTGCAACCTGCTCCCCAAAACACCAGATTAATTGTGGAAGAATTTGAAAGTCTGGAGGACTTGTGCCTTTTTCTTAGAGTTCCTGTCCCTAGCCTGGACTGGCCACAGGAGAGCAGAACTGGCTGCATGTGCTGCCTAGCCCAAGAGGGCTGAGGCCACCTCCCACCTTGCAGATGTTCCTAGGGTCCCAGAGTAGCCAAATTTTTCAGTGTGCTTAAGAAGGTTGTGGGTGGAGCTGATATCAAGTGGACATGGAGAAGCCACCCTGAGATCAGGAAGAAGTTAATGGTATGGGCACCTGTATGGATCTATGGTCAGGAGCTGCACAGTGTAATGGACATCTTTGCAGATGTCTGCCTGGTCTGCTGACACCACTGGGGATAGAAAGGGTGGGAAGATCGTGATTTAACAGAGGAGATCCTGAATTGACCAGGGATTAAGTCTATCTCAACTCATAGCAACCCCATGTATTTCAGAATAGAACTGTGCTCCATAGGGTTTTCAATAGCTGATTTTTTTGGAAGTAGATTGCTAGACCTTTCTCCCAAGGTGCCTCTGGGTGGGCTGGAGCAGCTGAGGGGTTAATCATTTGCATTGTCCAGGGACTCCAAGTTGGAAAGGGTGCTTAAAGAGGAAATTATGGAAAAAATTTTAAAGTAATACTTTTTGTACACCTGGAATGATGGTCTGAGAGTCACATTGTTTTATCTTGATTATGACTTCTGATCTTTCCAGGACACATTTTGCTCCTCTGTAAACTGGGGTTGGGAGGAAGGTTTGGACTAGGTGATATTAAGAGCTTTTCCAGCTCAGATTGACTGTGATGCTATGTTCACAGCATCTCTCAGATGTTTTCTGTACCTGTCACTTTCTTTGCAGGACCTTGCCCCAGTATCAGTGGGGCTGCTGAGAATCACCAGCATGGTCAAGAGTGACAGGGGAAAAAGGAGGCATTCCCTATCCCTGCAGAGACCAGATCCTTTTTTGGCACCAATTCAGACCATATTTAATTCTTTTTTAAAATGATTGATTGAAAAAACATGTCAACAACTCTCAATAGATACGAAAATTCAAAGGAAAAATATATCTACAATCATGCCATCTGACAAATGGAAGCATTTCATCTTTCTGCTTCCCCTTCCAATCCATGCCTACAAAACAACAACAACAACAAAACAAAACAAACAAACAAAAAACCCCAAACCCATTGCTGTACAGTAGATTCTCACTCATAAAGACCCTGTATGATGCCAACATAAGTACCCTTTTGTACTGGAACTTGGAGACTGCATTGTATCCAAGGGCTTTCAGGAAGTGAGAAGGATGGAAAAGGAAAACCTGAATATTGTAACTCTGCTGATTGACTGCCCTTGCAACCAGCTTCACAGACCCAATGACTCAAAAATATCTCCCCAACTCAGACCCCTCTCCTGAACTCCAGATGGATGTGTCCAACTGCCTACTCAATATATTCACTTGGATGATGAACAAACATTATATTTAACATTGTCAAAACTGAACTCTTAATTCCCACCCCAGCCCTATTCTTCTGCCTGTCTTCCCCATCTTAGTAAATGATAGTACCATATCCATTGCCAAGAAGCCACCCCCAATTCCTCCTTCTCCATCACCCTTCATATTCAGTCACCAAGCAAGTCCCATCATTTCTAACGTTAAGTGTACTTCACATCAGTCAATTTCTCTCTATCTCTGTTGGCACCACTGTAGCTCAAGCTGTCATCATTGTTTCCTGGTTTGCTGCAGTAACCTCACATCTGAATTTTCTGGTTACTTGCTTTCCTTTAATCTACTTTCCCCACAGGAGTCAGTATGATTTCTAAAAATGTAAACCAGGTCTTGTAATTCCCTCTGTGGATTAAAACACTCTAATGTCTTTCCATGCTTTGAATCAAATCCAAACCCTCTATTATGGACAATAGTCCTGTGTGATCTGGCTCCTGCCCATCTCTCCAGCATTATCTCATGTCCCGTTACTCACATCCACTGACTTCCTTCCTTTTCCTTGAACATTCCAAGTTCTTTCATACCTCAGATTTTGGCACACTAGGTTACCTTTAACAGGAACATATTTCCTCAGGCTCTGCAACTTTCAAATATCTGTTCATATGTTCCCTTTTCAGAGAGGCTTTCTCTATCATTCTTTCTAGCTAGCAGCCACATAATTCCTGACCCCTGTGGAGATCTCTGTTATTGCAATCCCCATTGTTTTGTGCTTCTTTTTAGGTGGTACAAATTGTTCATGCACTTGACTGCTAACCAAAAGGTTCGAGGTTCAAGTCCACCCAGAGGCACCTTGGAAGAAAGATCTGGAAATCTACTTCCAAAAAATCAGCCATCAAAAATCCTACGGAGCATAGTTTCTACTCTGACACACATGGGATCTCTATGAATTGGAATCAACTCAATGCCAACTAGTTTGGTTTTATTTTCTTCAGATCACTCATCACAATTTTTAATTTTCCCTCCCTTCCTTCTTTTCTATCTGTCCTCATCAGACTGTAAACTCCACAAGATGGGGACCACCTTTACCAATGTTCACCAGTGTTTCCTCCATGTCTAACACAGTGTTTGACACATAGTATGTACTCAGCAATATGAAGGCATAGTCCAGCTCCCTTTGCAGTGAGCAGTTATTTGTCTGGAAGCTCTGGGCTGGGCTTGCCTGGGACCTGAGCTATTTCCTTGAAAAAAATGAGGAATCTTCAAGTTCAAGCCAGGACTCTACAGGGTGCTTTGTTTTATCTCTAGTTTCAAGGTATGGGGCATCTGGAACATCCTCTATTTCCTTCTTAAGGTAGTCTGATATCTGTGCAGTGGATGGACTGGAGGTGTCCAGAATAAGAGGAAGTTATTGGAGCAATCTGCATGAATGCATGAGGGTCTAAGGTGGGGCAGTAATCATGCATATGGGCAGGAGGGGAAAGAATTGATGGCACTTGGAGACTTCAAGGCAGGGCAGGACTGGGGGAGGCAAGCAAGGCACTTAGGACACAAAATTTAAGGAGGCCAAGTAGTGCAAATGCCCACGATGGCCTTGCTTGACCCTAGAATGAGTGCCTCCTTAAATTCTGTGGCATAGTCACCTTGCTTTTTTCACCCTCATCCTGGTCCTACTTTAAGGGGGAGATGAGATTGAAGGAGGCCAAGACATCCCCAAGGCTCTCAGCATTGGAACCTGGGGATGGGATGTTGAAGCTGAAGCTGTTGTGAGTGGAAATGTTAAAAGAGGAGAGTCCTGCCCAGGGATGATGGAGGTTGAGCTCAGCCCCTCCATCTCTGTTTCAGTGACTAGAAAGGTTCAATAACTACGATAAAACAAATACAATAGGATGCCTATCTTCCTCAGGCATACATACCTTTTCCCAGAGAGTCTTTCTCCAGAACTTTCTCTGGACCACTCAGTCTGACCCAGATCTTCACCAGACCTATTTAAAGGCTCATAACTAATCCTAGATCTACCCAGAACCATCTTTCAGATCTGGAAAAGTGCATACAACACCTTCTTCTCACCACACAGAGACACAGAGCTGGCTTTACTGTAAGACAGTGGGCCTTACAGTAAGGTAAGACCTTACTGTAAATAGGAAGCAGTAGAATGAAGATAGGACAAGGTCTCCCCATTTATCTCTAGAATCCTAGCAGTGGCTGCTTGGAAAGTACTGAGTAGAGGTGGATTTGAATCTGGGTTTCTTGGTTCCACCACTTGTTACTTGAGTAATATCGAGCAGGTTGCTTCAGATTCTTTACTTGCAAAATGGAGAATGGCGCCTTCCTTGTAAGATTGGTATGAGGATGAAATGAGATACTTCATGGGAAGTGTCAGCCCCATGGTGGCACCCAGTAACTATGTTTTCCTTCCTCATATGAAATTATAGAATGTCACAGTAAGAAGAGAATTTGGGGTCTCCTGGTAACATCCCTCCATTTATTTTATTTCATTTTTCCTTTGAACCTTAATTATACAGAATTGTACCTTTCATAATTCTTGCTTCAGGACACTGTCATCATGGTCCTCTTTTAATAATCTACTCACCTACATTTCTATTGACTTACTTACCTACTTATCCATCTATCCACCTGTCTTAGTTTCTTAGTGCTGCTGCAACAGAAATACCACAAGTGGGTGGCTTCAACAAACAGATATTTATTTTCTCACAGTTTAGGAGGCTAGAAGTCCAAATTCAGAGTACCAGCTCTAGGGGAAAGCTCTCTCTGTCTGCTCTGGGGGAAAATCCATCTCAGTTTCTCAAGTGTTTTTCTCAATGTTCCTGTGGGGCATGTATCTTCCCCTCCGTTTGTGCTCTGTGTCTAATATGCTCTTTTTGTATTTCAAAAGTCATTAGGTTTAAGACACACCCTACACTGATATGGCCTTATTAGCATAGCAAAGAAAACCCTATTCCTAAATGGAATATGTAGGGTATGTGAATGTTATAGGGGTTAGGATTTATAACAAATATGCCATAGATTGAGTTGTGTCCCCCCAAAAAAATATGTGTATCAACTTGGCTAGGTCATGATTCCCAGTATTCTATGACTGTGTAATCTGATATGATTTCCTTATGTGTTGTAAACTCTATCACTATGATGAGGTTATACTGATGAGGTCTACAAGATTGGATAGTGTCTTAAGCTAGTCTCTTTTGGAATATAAAAGAGAGAAGTGAGCAGAGACACAGGGGAACCTCATACCACCAAGAAAGCAGTGCCAGGAGCAGAGCACATCCTTTGGACCTGGGGTTCCTGTGCTGAGATGCTCCCAGGCCAAGGGAAGACTGATGCATCACAAGGACCTTTCTCCAGAGCCGACAGAGAGAGAAAGCCTTCCCCTGGAGCTGATGCCTTGAGTTTGGACTTGTAGCCTACTGGACTGTGAGAGAATAAACTTTTCTTTGTTAAGGCCATCCACTTGTGGTATTTCTGTTCTAGCAGCACTAGATGAGAAGGACAACATATTTTGGGGGGACACAATTCAATCCATAACATTATCTATCTATCCAACCATCTATTCATCCTTCTCCCATCCATCCATCCATCCATCCTTCAGTAGTCATCTACCTACCTACCTACCTACCTACCTACCTACATACCTGTCTTAGTTATCTAGTGCTGCTATAACAGAAATACCACAAGTGGATGGCTTTAACAAAGAGAAATTTATTTCTTCACAGTAAAGTAGGCTAAAAGTCCAAATTTAGGGTGTCAGCTCCAGGGGAATTCTTTCTGTCAGTTGGCCTTCTCATCAGTGTTCCCCAGGACTAGGAACTTCTCCGCCCGGGGATCCCAGGTCCAAAGAACACGCTCTGCTCCTGGAACTGCTTTCTTGGTGGTATGAGGTCCCCATGTCTCTCTGCTCACTTCTCTCTTTTATATCTCAACAGATTGCCTCAGGAGACAATCCAGTCTTGTAGGTTGAGTCCTGCCTTACTAACACAACTCCCACCCATCCTCCCTCATTAAGATCACACAGGCAGGATTTACAACATATAGGAAAATCACACACTATCAGGAGTCATGGCCCAGCCAAATTGATACACACGTTTTTTGGGGGACATAATTCAATCCATGACAATACCTATCAATCTTATATTGTTAATATGTCTATTATTGTTCCTTTACAATAATATAAACATCCATGAAACCACCACCCAGCATGGAGGTAAGAACCTTGACAATAACTTCCATATAGCTACATGTACCCATTCTTCCCATGCCTATGCCTCCCTCCATCCAAGGTAACTAGTATCCTGAATCTTGGGTTTCTTTTTTAAAAATATGGTTTTATCATATTTGTATGTATTCCTGAAAACTATAATATGTTAGCAGTTTTAGCTTTATAAAAAGAATGTCATGCTGTATGAAATCTTTTGTGGTTTACTCCCCCACAATATTTTACAGCTAAGATTTATCTAGATTATTGTGTGTAGCTGCTGTATAATATTCCATTGCATGATTAAACCACGATTATTTACCCATCATCTTATATGTGGCATTTGGATTGTTTTTAAGTTTTGCTAATTTCTAACAATACTACTATGCATTTTTTTTTGTCCATATCTCCCAGTATATATGCACAAGAGTTTATTTTGGGTGTAACTGAAGCATGGCAATGTCAGGTTATAGGCTATGTGAATGTTCAACTAAAAAAATTTTCCAAACTGTTCTCCAAAACAGCTGTGCCAACTAACGTGCCCACCAGTATGCAAGAATGAACCAGTAGCTTCTTTATTTTTGCTATTTTAACAGGGACAAAATGGCATCTCAGTGTGGTCTTGACTTAGTTGGACTTCCCTTTATACGCTCATTGTGCGCGTAGTGTTTCCTTTAGCCCCATTTTAATGATGGGCCACGTGGTTTCATTGCAGAGCAGGGATGCTCACATTGGGCTTTCCATGAGGAGCCAGGAAGGGGTGGTCAGACTGGTGAGCATGTGTTTCCCTCTGGATTGGAGCTTGTCCTGCCTTTGCTGAGTTTCTTGGTCAGAGTCATGGACCTCATGCCCAGAATTTCCACAGAAGCTTAGTACCTGGGTAGGCTGTGACAGCCCACCTCTCACTACTGACCTTCCTGGTCCGGGCTTTCACTTCCTCTGGGGGCTGCAGGAGGTGGGGATTGGGAGAGTGGGAGGGACAGCTAGGGCAGAACAGGTCTCAGAAGGCTGCCGAGGCAGGAGAAGCTGGCGTAACAGCTACAGGTGTCATGGCGGTGCCCCATCCTAGACCAGTCTTTCTGAATAAGTAAGGAGGAAACAAAGGGTCCTGCATCACTAAGGAGGGCCTGGGCAGTGCCTGTCACCCGCAGAAGAAATGAGGAGCTGAGTGAGGCCCCTGCTTTTCTTAGACCTCTCCTCAGAAGATTCCTCTCCACACTTAACTCCCTCATTCTCTCCCTCCTGAAGTACTTTTCTGCCCAGACTAAGGGAGCCTGCATAGTCGCGCATTCTCAGGCAGGGACTATAAGCAGTGGAGAGGAAGGCTGAAGGGGCAGGGTGTAACTTTCAGGGATCCTCTGGACTCATACTTGTTAAAGGAAGGAGAAATGGGAGGGCCCATGGCTTTTTCCTCACAGTGTCCCCTGCTGGTCTGGAGTCCCATCCCTGGGAGCTCAGCTTCTATCTGGGGTCCTGGCTTACCTGGAAGAGAGAGTCCTCTTGACTACATAGAGGGCTGAAAGCATAGTCAGGGGCAACAACTTCCAGCAAAGGAGGAGGAGCATCTCATAGAGGGAGCCGGATGCTCTGGGGCCTGGCAAGGGAAGGATTGGGAGACATCAGGGTGAGCCTGGCCTCTGGCTTCCATCACAGGACCCCCAGGCTAGCTCAGCCCCACAGTGACTCAGGAACCAAGACTCCACCTTGGCTTTGGAGGGAGTCACCTTACCTCCCTGAGCTTCAGTTTCCTTATCTTTAAAATGGGAATTATAACATCTACTTTAGAAAGTTTTTTGAATCAAATAAGAGCATTCAGACAAAGTACCTATTAGGTGCTCAGTAGCTGTTGAATCTGAATGGCTTATAGGGGAGTGGTGAGTGGGACTTGGGGAAAGATGTTTCATATTAGCTTGTTACAGTGAGCACATCGCAGAATTCAACTGTGTGATAGTAGCATCATTTAATACTATTTGGTACCTAAGGCATAACATTCTGAATAGGTTGCTGTCATTGTTGTCCCACCTTATAGATGAGGAAACCAAGTTTCAGAAAGATGAAGTGACTTTTCCAAGGCACTAGCAAGCATGGCAGAGTCAGCATTTGAACCCACCTGTCTGAGCCTTTAACTGCTTGGTTATTCTGCCCCCTACTCACCCAGACTTGTTTGCTCTTTGTCTCTAAGCTCGCTCAGCTGCATGCTGGCCTCAACCGGTGGCTGGGCACTGTGCCACACCTGGCAGGTAAACGGCCTCTTGTCCTCCTGTTCTGAGGTCTTGACCAGGAGATGGTTGTCTTGGCTGAATGTGCCATCTGTGTTTGTGGTGGGGGCAAGGGCCTCACAGGTCTTGAAGCTGTGGTTCCTCTTCAGCCAGGTGATTTGTGCACCTTTCGGGTAGAACCTTTGCACATGGCAGATGAGGATAGCCACCTGGAGGCTTGGGACGGGGTGTGCTGATACACTCACTGTGGGCATAACTGAAACAACAGCCCTTCCTTCCTTACTTCTTTCTTCATGCAAATTATGCTTAAAGACAGGGGTGGATTACCCAATAAGCAAGATATGCACGGGCTTACTTGTGCTTACTTACTAATGTGTAGTGCACAATTTCACCTGTTTTTGTGGTGAAACCCATGTGAATTGTGCACTACATATTAGTAAGTAAACACAGTTAAACCTGTGCATTCCTTGCTTACTGTTAAGACCACACATACCTTGCTTACTGGTTAACTTGCCCCTGCTCAAAAAGCATCCATCCTTTCCAGGCACTGTGCTCAGTTCTCAGGACCTAACAGTGAACAAGACAGACCTGGGCCCGGCCTCATGGAGTCCCACTCTGGTGGGTAAACAAGCAGTCACTTGACCATCACAAGGGTTCTGAGAGCCCACAATTGGGGCACCTGACCTGGTCTTTGGGTGAAGCGGGTTAAGGAAGGGTTTCTGGAGAAAGTGACCTTTGAGCGGAAATGTGAAGGATGAATAGGAATTAGCTATATATGGCAGATTGTATTTTCCAAAAATGCCACAGCAAGCCCCACATGCTCTTCCAGAACCTTACCATTCCCCATCAGAGGGAGAGTCTATTTCCCTTCCTCTGGAATCTGGGTGTAATTGCCTCGATGAATTGAATGTAGCAGAGGTGATGCCGTGTAGCTTTCGAGGCTGGGTCATAAAAGCTGATATGGCTTCCACCAGGCTCTGCCTCTCTTGGAGACACTCGCCCTTGGAACACAGCCACCAAGCTGTGAGGAAGTCCAAGCTAGCCCATGTGGAAAGACTAAGGAACTGAGGCCCCAGGCCAACAGCCAGCAGCAGCAGTGGCCAGACATGTTCATGAATCTGCCTGTAGACGATCCAGACTTTGAGGTCCCAGACATCATGGAGCAGAGACAAGCTGCCCCTGCTCTGCCCTGTCTGAATTCCTGATGCATAGGATCTATGAGCCTAATAAATGGTTGTTTCATACCTCTAAGTTGGGGGATAATTTGTTACACAGCCCTAGTAACTGGGGCATATCCAGAAAAGATAACTGGCAAAAGTGGCTGGGGGAGGGCAGGAGAAAGGGGGCACTGGCAGAGGCTTGGTGTTGGGAAGAGCATCTCCGGCAGAGGGAAGAACATGGGCAGAGGCCCTGAGGAGAAGCATGCTGTTGTTGTTGTGTGCTGTCGAGTCGATTCTGACCTTATAAGGACAGAGTAGAACTGCCCTGTAGGGTTTCCTAGGCTGAAATCTTTACGGGAGCAGATCACCAGGTCTTTTCTTCTGCAGAGTGACTGGTGGATTCTAACTGCAGACCTTTGGGTTAGCAGCTGAACGCGCTTAACCATTGGGCAACCAGGCTCCTTGAAGAGAATTCTAGCACATTGTAAACACAGAAAGAAGACCAAAGTGAGGGGAAGCGTGGGCAAGATGAAGGAGAACTTGAAGCTAGTCTTCAAAATATGCTACTTACACCTGGAGGCACAGAAAGACTTTTAAGGAGTACGGACACTGATAATTTTTTTCAAACTATTATTATTTTATTTGTTCATAGTGTGTACTGTATGGTAAATTTAATGTTTCTTTCTCCAAATAATTGTTCCTATTATTATATTTTAGAAAAATGGGTTCTGATTATTTTATTTTGGATTTTTAAAAATTGTGGTAAAATATATATAACATAAAATTTGCCACTTCAGCCATTTTTAAATGTACAATTCCAGACACTGATAGTTTTAATACAGTTAATTTCCAGATCCTCAACCCTCACAGGACTCTCCTATAATTGATCCGGCTGAGAATGAACATCAAGGCCATTTCCCTCTCTGCCTCCTGTTTCTCAATTCTTCTTTTCCCACTTTACTGAAGAAAGAACCATCCCAAACATAACTATGGGGCATTGTCCTTGGTCTTTATACCAATTCAAAATTCCACTGGCCAGGAAGCCAGCTTAATCAAAGGATCATAAACTCCCCCATCCACCTCCTGAGCTGCATTTTCAACATTTTAATGGTCATTTTAATAATTATTTATCAACATTTAAATTGTTTTGATCAATTGTGTAATTTAATCCAAAATAATTTTCTTTAACACTTCAGGCCAGGGCAGATGGACACCAGGAGCAATGAGAGCAGCATCCTTGGCCTCTCCTTCCGTATTTCTGTAAAGTTTGGATCAACCCAACAGCTTGGCCTGTGCTCTGGGGAAAAGGATAACCGACTTGGACCTCATGAGGTCAGAGCAAGAAAGCGGAGGAAGCAGCTTTACCTGCATTGCTCCCTCCCCTGATACCAGGTGGGCTTAAAAAGGTTTTAACGGGCAGTCTAGCACTGGTGGTTTGCACAGTAGTGTTGGGAGCCCAGGTGGAGAGCCCATGCAGGAGAAGCCTCCTCACTGTGGCCTAAAATCCCAGTGGTTCCTGCCTCTCCCCCACCTCTGCCTTTTTCTCACTAAGCCTCAATCACACCAGCCACTCTTCTGCTCAGCAAACATGTTGTGCTCTCCATCACCCCCTTCCAGTCACAGGGCCTTTGCACACCCTGTTTCCTCTGCCTGGAATACTCTCTATTCTTTGCTTGGCTGACTTCTTTTCATCTTACATGCCTTGGCTCAAACATTGCTTCTTCGAAAAGGCCTTTCCTGAGTAAACTAGATTTCTCCTGTTTTCACTTACTTCACACTTTGTTCATTCCCTATGAATTCATGGGTGGTGCGAGTGGTTAATGCATTCACCTGCTAACAGAAAGCTTGTAGGCTTGAGTTCACCCAGAGGTGCCTCGGAAGAAAAGCCTGGTGATTTACTTACGAAAAATCAGCCATTGAAAACCCTATGAGCACATTTCTACTCTGACACACATGGGGTCACCATGAGTCGGAATCAACACAATAGCAACTTTTTTTGTTCTTTCCCTGCACAGCAAATATTAAAATTCATAATCACATAGTTGTTTGTGTTCTTGGTTGATATCTGTTTCCCCCACATGACTGGGAACTCAGCAGGGCAGAACCAGGTCTGTTTTGTTTACCACAGAATCCCCAGCACTAGAGCATTGTTGCCACATAGCCCTTGTTGAATGAAGGAATGAACCTCCACCTGCCATATACACTAGAGGGAAGGAAGCTCTGAAAGGACAGGACCTGATCACTGCATTATATGGGAAGAGGACAGTCATATAAAACAGGGATCCTCATACTGACCTCAGGGTCTTTGGTGAGGAATGAACAGGAGGATGCATGTGAAGTGCTGCAAACAGGGAAGCTGTATGGTTGCCAGGGAATGGTCCCGGGGGTGGGAGTAGGGAGAAGCCCTTACCTCGGAGGAATTGGGACATATTCACATGCCCACGGAGTGGGCTCTGCAATTCACTGTGAGTCACTTGGCAGGTGACCTGGGAGGAGAGTGAGGAGATGGTGAGGGTCACTACGGCGGTGCTGATGACAGTGTAGGAGGAAGCGTCCCCAGGTGGGAGGACTAGGGTCCGAAGGGCTGGAAGCTCCATGCCATTTTCAAGCCATTTCAGATGGATGCTTCTGGGAAAGAAGCCAGTTGATGTACAGTTGAGACTGACTATCTGGCCTGGACTGACTCTGTTGGAGGGGCCAGAAACCGCTGGAGGAGAAGGCTTAGCTTTAATCAAGGCAAGTGTGGAGAGAGAGGGGAGGGGAGGGGAGGAGAAGGAAGGGAGGGGGAAAGGGAGAAGACAGAAAATGGCAAGTTAATCTTTAACCACCTTCATGGTTTACCCTGCTTGACTTCCCACTCAAATCTCTCATCTCTAGTTTTCTTCTCTTCAAAATTTTTATTTCCAGCTCACACTCTGAAACCAGACCTTGATGATCTTGCTAAAATGCAAATCTGACCATGTCATTTCCTTGTTTTCTCTGTCTGTCTTTCCTCCCTCCTTTCCCTCCCTCCCTCACGCCCTCCTTCCTTCCTTTCAAAATCAAAGTACATTTCTTAAAAATTGAAAGCACTTTATAAGGCATATCATGAAAAGCAGCGGCTTCTGGCTTCCTGCCCCTGTAAAAATTACAGACCAACCACTTTTAACTATTTTACCTATTTCTTTGGATGGTACCTTTCACATTTCTAGATTAATATGCTTATACTTATTTCTTGATTTTTCAGTTTTATATATTATGGATAGATCTACTACCATGGAAGATGATGATTTAGCTCTCTGATATCTCCCTCCACCTTCCACACACACTTCCCCTCCTCACATCTTCATATCAAAGACACATTGCTTACTCCATGTTTTGGTAAAGTACAAAAAGTGCATGAGAGGGAGTTCTTGGTGACCTTGTAAACTTGATAGTTTGACTGGGTATAGAATTTTAGGTTGGAAATGATTTTTTCTGGAAATTTGGAAGGCACTTCTCCTTGTCTTCTAGATTGCAATACAGCCCTTGAGATGTCTGATGCTGGTCTCCTTCACAGTACTTCATGTATGATTTATTTTTTCTTTTCAATTCTTGAAACTTATATGACCTTCTCTTTGTTTCCAAACACTGCCTATCCTTCTGTTTTCTTTTCCATAATCCTAAGGTGCTGAAATTTTAAAGGTTCAAAAATTCTACTGATGTATTCTTCTATGGTTCTGTTAAAGTAAATTATTGCACTCATTTTTTAAGAAAAAATTTTATAATCATTAATTAATCCATATGAACAGGACTTAACTAACTACTTTCTTTCCCAGGCTTTCTATTAATGCATACGATTTAGCGTCTTACAGGCTTCGTCTTCAACCATGATTGTATCGGTCGATCAGCAAATCACTCTCATATCCAAGAATATGCAGGGCTTATAGAAATCAAGGAGTCCCCGGGCAGTGCAAATAGTTAACACATTCAGTGACTAACTAAGGGTTGGAGGTTTGAGTCCACCCAGAGGCACCTCAGAAGAAAGGTCTGGAGATCTACTTCTGAAAAATCAGCCATTGAAAACCCTGCGGAGCACAGTTCTACTCTGACTCTCATGGGGTTGCCATGAGTCGGAATTGACTCGATGGCAACTGCCTTTTTATTTTCTTTATAGAAACCAATATACTGTGGACTGCCAAAGAATGAACAAATCAGTCTTAGAAGAAATAAATCAAAATGTTCCTTAGAAGCAAGAATGGCAAGAGTTCAACTCACTGTGGACATGTCATAGGAAAAACCAATTGCTAGAAAAGGACATCATGTCCGGTAAAGTAGAGTTCCAAAGAAAATGAGGGGAATGCTGAATGAGATGATTTGACACAATAGCTGCCACAATGGACTCAAATACACCAACAATCATGAAGATAGTGCAGGAGTGGGCAATGTTTTGTTCTGTTATACATAAGGTTGTCCTGAGTCAGAGCCAACTCGATAGCAACTAACAACAAAGTGGAAATCTAGGACAAAATTTAAGAAATATAGGGATTATATATTCTATATAAAAATGTGATTCTTATAATTTTCTTCCTCAATAATTCTACCATTTTTGTTTTTGGGATTCAACGGTACCATGCATTTATAATTATGTTTTTAAGTCTAATTGGTTGTAATACCTTGAATACTAACAATATACACTAATATAAAAATTGTTACGTAACAGTCACTCTTCTAAGTGTTTTATATTTATAAACTCATTTACATTTATAGTCCTCACAACAATCCTACCAGGTGGCTGCTATTATTATCTCCCTCTTACATGTGAGGAAACTGAGGTACAGAGAAGTTAAACTCACCTAAGTTCACATAGCTTCTAAATGGCAGAGCTAGAAGCTGAATCAGGCTGTCTGGCCCCGGAGCCTACGCTTTTATCCACTATGCTTTCCTGCCTATTTTGTGGTCTTTCAGAAGCTGTAAGATGCTAAAAAGTTAGGATTCTATTACATATGTCCCTGGGATTATAGTTCACTTCACTCCTTCACCATGACTTATCCCCATCCCTATCTTCTACCCTCAGTCTGAGCACAAGGGCCAACAAAGGGGGAGCCTTGGGTTGAGGCTCTAGGGGACCTGGACTCACCATTCACAGTCACCAAGGTGCCTGGACCAGACTTAAACTCTACGTCATCAGGGCTCCCTTTCCTGAACTTCACACAGTAGTAGGTGCCAGAATCCTCAGTCGACGTGTCCATGATATGGATGGAAAAGTCCATGTTGTCTCTTTTTGTGTGGTCTGAAACATTTCTCACTCGGGGGAAGAGACGTAAGTGGTCTAGGCCTCCTTTGAAACTGTAGACTAACTGCCGGTCTGGCCCAGCCCCCCTGAACCACTGGACAGGCCCCACGGGATGCAGAGAGGAGACCACGCAGGGCAGAGTGACCGCCTCTCCAGCTGCGACCGACACCGACTTCTCATGTTGAATCACCTGCAGCTCCTCCTGACCTGTCACTCCTGGAAAGAAACACAGGTCAATTCCCAAGTCCCCTGCCCTGGCCCATCTGGGGCTGAGGCTGGAGCCCAAGTGCCTGGACCCAGGTTGAAGTCCCAGTAATCCTATCTGTTGACATCATGTAATAACTTCTAGGATGGACAAATTGCTAGTCTGAGAGGAACGCAGAGACAAGAGAGACAGAGCTCTTGCAAAGGCCACGAATGGGGAAGTCAGGAGAGAAGAAATAAATCTATGAAAAGATGTTCAACAACCCAGTAAAGCAGTGAAATGCCAGGAACAAAATGCTAAAGTCCATGAGCAAATTGCTGGAAAAGTTAAAACAAAACACAACAAAAAATGCTGGTCTTAGCATGTGAAATGTTAAACCATACTTTAAGCCTGCAATAACAGAGCCAGTCGGCACTAAGGCAAGCTGAGAGGTCAGTGAAACAGAAGAAAGAGCCTAGATTGGATCCAAGGAAATATTCAGATTTCCTGCGTGATAAAGGTGGCATTTTACGTCCATAGAAGAAAGCTATCCGGAAGACCAACAAAATTCTTAAAAAGTGGCTGCCTCCGGCGAGTGAGATGGAAATGGAGATTTTTTTATCGTTTAAGTGTATAGTTCTTTTCTGTCTGAATTTTTTTGATGACAAGTCTGTAATGCAACAAAAAGAAAAGGAAACATTTCTGTAAAGAACGTAGTTGTAAGAATATTAGCTTGCCGAAAATGAAAAAGATTGCCAATTCTCTGTGTTGCCAAGGGTGTGACTAAGCTGTCACTCCTACATACTGCTGGTGGGACTATAAATCCACGCAACCTATGACATATATACACTCCATAAGCCCACGTTTCAACAAGTAACAGGAAAGACTTTAACTAAATTTGTTTTGGTCACAAATGTTCAAAATGTCCCCATGTCCCTTGCTGCTGCTAATGTGCTGTATTTGTTAAGACATACATATGACGATATTTTATTGGGAAATTCTTAATTTCAAAAGCCTTCAAAATGCACGCATGCCTTTTGACCTAAAAATTCTGCTTCTAAAATTGCAAATTTTATTTTATATAATTTTCCTACAATAAAAAAAGAAAATATGGTAATGTGGAAGTATATATTGGGAATGTACGCTATTGGGAAGGTACACATTGATGATGACGTTGTTGTTGTTGCCATTAGTTGCCATGGAGTCAATTCTGACTCATGGCAACCCCGTGTGTGCAGAGTAGAACTGCTCCATAGGGTTTCCAAGGCTGTGACCTTTCAGAAGTAGATTGCCAGGCCTGTCTTCTGAGGCACCTCTGGGTGGTTTTTTTTTTCTTTTTTTAGTTGTACTTTAGATGAAGTTTTGCAGAACAAATAGTTTCTCATTAAACAGTTAGTACACATATTGTTTTATGACAATGGTTAACAACCCCATGACATGTCAACAGTGTCCCTTCTCAGCCTTGGATTCCCTATTACCAGCTTTCCTGTCCCCTCCTGCCTGCTAGTCCTTGTCCTTGGACTGCTGTACCCCATTGGTCTCGTTTTGTTTTATGGGGATGTCTAATCTATGGCTGAACAGTAAACCTCAGGAGTAACTTCATTACTGAGCTAAAAGGGTGTCCAGGGGGCATACTATTGGGGTTTCTCCAGTCTCTGTCAGGCCAGTAAGTCTGGTCTCTTTTTGTCAATTAGAATTTTGTTCTACATTTTTCTCCAGCTCTGTCTGGGACCCTCTGTTGTGATCTCTGTCAGAGCAGTCAGTGGTGGTAGCCGGGCACCATCTAACTTACTGGATTCTGTCTGGTGGAGGCCGTGGTAGTTGTGGTCCATTAGCCCTTTGGACTAATCTTTCCCTTGTGTCTTGTTTTCTTCATTCTCCCTTGCTCCCGAAGGGGTGAGACCAGTGGAGTATCTTAGATGGCTGCTCACAGACTTTTAAGACCCCAGACGCTACTCACCAAGGTAGAATGTAGAACATTGTCTTTATGAATTGTGTGATGCCAATTGAGCTAGATGTTCACTGAGACTATGGTCCTCACAGCCCTCTGCCCAGCAATTCAGTCCCTCAGGGATTTTGGATGTGTCTGTGGAACTTCCATGACCTTTCCTTGTACAAGTTGTGCTGGCTTCTCCAGTATTGTGTACTGTCTTACCTTTCACCAAAGTTACCACTTATCTACTGTCTGTTTAGTTTTCCAACCCCCAATCCCTTGTAACCAACAAAGATAGGTTTTTTGTGTGTGTAAACTTTTTTCATGAGTTTTTACAGTAGAGGTCTCATACAATATTTGTCCTTTTGTAATTGACTTATTTCACTCAGCATAATGTCCTCCAGTTTCATCCATGTTATGAGATGCTTCACAGATTCATCATTGTTCTTTATCATTGCGTAATACGCCGTTGTGTGTATGTACCATACTTTGTTTATCCATTCATCTGTTGATGGGCGTCTAGGTCGTTTCCATCTTTTTGCTATTGTGAATAGTGCTGCAATGAACATGGGTGTGCATATGTCTATTCATGTTATGGCTCTTATTTCTCTAGGATATATTCCTAGGAGTAGGATTGCTGAATCGTACAGTATTTCTATTTCTAGCTTTCTACGGAAGCACCATACCATTTTCCAAAATGGTTGTATCATTATGCATTCCCACCAGCAGTGCGTAAGAGTTCTGATCTTGCCGCAGCTTCTCCAAAATTTGTTATTTCCAGGTTTTTTGATTTGTGCCAGTAATGCCAGGGTGAGATGGTATCTCATTGTGCTTTTAATCTGAATTTCTCTGATGGCTAGTGATTGCAAGCATTTCCTCATTTGTCTGTTGGCCACATGAATGTCTTCTTTGGTGAAGTGTCTGTTCATTTCCTTTGTCCATTTTTTAATTGGATTGTTTGTCTTTTTGTTGTAGAGGTATTGGATTTTCTAGTAGATTTTAGAGATTAGACCTTTGTCTGACTTGTAATGTCCAAATTTTTTTTCCCAGTCTATAGGTTCTCTTTTTACTCTTTTGGTGAAGTATTTTGATGGGCATAAGTGTTTAATTTTTAGAAGATCCCAGTTATCTAGCTTATCTTCTGGAGTTTGTGTATTATTGATTATGGTTTGTATCCTGTTAATGCTGTGTATTCGGGCCTCTAGCTTGATCCTATTTTATCTTCTATGAACTTCATAGTTTTTGGCTTTATGTTTAGGTCTTTGATCCATTTTGAAGTAGTTTTTGTATACAGTGTGAGGTATGGGTCATGTTTCATTTCTTTGCAGATGGATATCTAGTTTTGCCAGCACCATTTGTTAAAAAGACTGTCTTTTCCCCCATTTATGGACTTTGGGCCCTAATACAAAGATCAGGTGACTGTAGGTGGATGGATTTACACCTAGGTTCTCAATTCTGTTCCATTGGTCAATGTATCTGTCGTTGTACCAGTACCAGGCTGTTTTGACTACCTTAGCTGTATAGTAGGTTCTGAGGTCAGGTAGTGCAAGTCCTCCTACTTTATTCTTCTTCAATAGTGCTTTACTTACCTGGGGCTTCTTCCCTTTCTGTATAAAGTTAATGATTAGTTTTTTCATCTCTTTAAAGACTGTTGTTGGTATTTTGCTAGGGATTGCATTGGATTTGTAAATTGCTTTGGGTAGAATTGTCATTTTCACACTGTTGCATCTACCTATCCATGAGCATGGTATGTTTTTCCATTTACGGAGATCCTTTTGGGTTTCTTGCAGTAGTGTTTTGTAGTTTTCTTGTATAGGTCTTTTACATCCCTGGTTAGATTTATTCCAAAGTATTTTATTTTTTTAGAGACTATTATAAACGGTAATTGTTTCCTGATTTCCTTGTCATTGTTCTCTTTATTGGTGTATAGGAATCCAACTGATTTTTGTATGTTTATCTTGTATCCTGCTACTCTGCTGAATCTATTAGTTCCAGTAGTTTTCTCGTGGCGACTTTAGGGTTTTCTATGTATAGTATCATATATCCACAATCAGGGACAGTTTAACTTCTTCATTACTAATTTGGATGCCCTTTATTTCTTTTTCTTGCCTTATTGCTCGAGCTAGGACTTCCAGCATGATGTTAAATAGGAGTGGAGATAAAGGGTATCTTTGTCCTGTTCCTGTTCTCAAGGGGAATGTTTTCAGCCTCTTTCCATTAAGAATGATGTTGGCTGTTGGTTTTTCATAGATGCTCATTATTATGTTGATAAATTTCCCTTCTATACCTATTTTATTAAGAGTTTTTATCAGGAATGGGTGTTGGACTTTGTCGAATGCCTTTTCTGCGTCAATTCAAATGATCATGTGATTCTTTTCTTTCCTTTTATTTATGTGGTGGATTACATTGATGGATTTTCTAATGTTGAACCATCCTTGCATACCTGGTATGAATCCTACTTGATCGTAGTGTATTATTTTTTTGATATGATGCTGAATTCTATTGGCTAGAATTTTGTTGAGAATTTTTGCATCTATATTCACAAGAGATATTGGTCTGTAATTTTCTTTTTTTGTGGTGTCTTTGCCCGGTTTTGGTATCAGGGCTACCCTGGCTTCATAGAATGAACTCAGAAGTGTTGCTTCCTTTTCTATGTTCTGAAATAGTTTGAGTAGTACTGGTACAAGCCCTTCTCTGAGTATTTGGTAGATTTCTCCAGTGAAGCCATCTGGGCCAGGGTGCTTTTTTGTTGGGAGTTTTAAAATTACTTTTTAAATCTCTTCTCTTGTTATGGGTCTGTTCAGATTTTCAACATCACTTTGTGTTAGTTTAGTTAGGTAGTGTGTTTCTAGAAATTCATTCATTTCCTCTAGGTTTTCAAATTTGTTGGAGTATAGTTTTTCATAATACTCTGTTTTGATCCTTTTTATTTCAGTTGGGTCTGTTGTAATGTCCCCCATTTCATTTCTTATTTAGGTTATTTGCATCCTCTCCTGTTTTTCTTTTGTCAGTCTGGCCAGTGGTTTGTTGATTTTTTTGATCCTTTCGAAGAACCAACTTTTGGTTTTGTTGATTCTTTCTATTGTTTTTCTGTTCTCTATTTCATTTATTTCTGCTCTAATCTTTATTATTTCCCTTCTTCTGGTGGCTGTGGGCTTTTTTGCTGTTCTCTTTCTATTTGTTGGAGTTCTGTAGTTATTGTTTTGATTTTGTCCCTTTCTTCTTTTTTGATGTACATATCTGTTGGTATAAATTGTCCTCTGAGGACTGCCTTTACTGTGTCCCAAAGGTTTTGGTATGATGTGTTTTCATCCTCATTTGATTCTAGGGATTTTTTGATTCCATCTCTGATTTCTTCTATTACCCAGTGGTTTGTAAGCAGAGTGTTATTCAGTTTCCATGTAAATGATTTTTTGTCTTTGCTCTTCCTGTTGTTAATTTCTACCTTGATGGCACTGTGGTCAGAGAAGATACTTTATATTATGTCAGCATTTTGGATCTTGTTGAGGATTGCTCTGTGGCCTAAGATATGGTCTATTCTGGAGAATTTTCAATGTGCATTGGAAAAGAATGTGCATTTTTCAGCTGTGGGGTGGAGTTTTCTATACATGTCTCTGAGGTCAAGTTGGCTGATCATGCCCTTTAGGTCTTCTGTATCTTTGTTGAGTTTCTTTCTAGATGTTCTGTCCTTTACCAAGAGTGGTGTGTTGAAGTCTCCTATTATTATTGTGGAACTGTCAGTTTCTTTTGTCAGTACTGTTAGAGTTTGTTTTATGTATTTTGGAGCCCTGTCATTGGGTGTGTAGACATTTATCATGGTTATGTCTTCATGATGGATCATCCCGTTAATCATTATATAGTGTCCTTCTTTGTTTCTTTATGATGGATTTTGGTCTGTTTTATCTGAGATTAGTATTGCCACTCCTGGTCTTTTTTGGTAACTGTTTGTTTCATATATTTTTTTCCATCCTTTGATTTTTAATAAATTCACATCTTTGTTTCTAAGGTGTGTGTCTTGCAAACAGCATATTGATCGATTTTGTTTTTTTATCCATTCTGTCTCTTTATGGGTGCATTTAGGCCATTTACATTCAGTGTAATCATTGATAGGTGCGAGTTTATTGTTGTCATTTTGTAGTGCTTTTCTTTGTGGTGCTGATGATTTCTTTGTTCCTCTTACTCTCCTGTGCTGAACTCCTTTTGTTTGTGGATTTTTTTTTTCATTTCTTTTGTTTTTGTAGATTTTGTTTTTACTGAGACTTTATGTTTTTCTTCTTTATTTTGATGAGTAGGTTTGTTAACTTTCTTTGTCATTTCCTTGAAATTTATCTTCCTAGGTTTTACGCAGTCTATTATTACTTGGTATCACCTTGCCTTCCTCTCTATCAGAAGGTTCTGCACCTATACCGTTTATTCCCTCATTTATTGTTCTGATACTGGTGACATTTACATATTAACCTCTCTGGTTCACTGTTGTAATTTCTTTGGTTTTGAATAGTCCTTGAGAGTTCATTTCCTAGGTTGGTATCTGGCTGGTATGATCCTGGGCCCTAGATTCAGCCTGTGGTCTGATGTTGTTTGTTCTCAGATTGAAGGACTCCCTTTAATAATTCTTGGGAGTTTAGTTTGGTTTTTACATAGTCCGTTAATTTCTGTTTATCTGGAAATGTCCTAATTTCACCATCATATTTGAACAAGAGTTTTGCAGGATATATTATTCTTGGCTGGCAATTTTTTTCTTTCAATGTTTTATATACATCATCCCATTGCCTTCTTGCCTGCATGATTTCTGCTGAATAATCCGAGCTTAGTCTTAGTGTTTTTCCTCTGTATGTGACTTTTTGTTTTTCTCGAGCTTCTCTCAGGATTCTTTGTTTGTCTTTGGTTTTAGTGAGTGTGATTATGATATGCCTTGGTGATTTTCTTTTGGGTTCTATCCTATGTGAAGTTCGTTGAGCTTCTTGGATGGTCAGCTTTTCATCTTTCATGATATTGGGGAAGTTTTCTGTCAGCAGTTCTTCAATGATCTTGTCTGTGTTTTCTGTTTTCTACCCGTTCTGTAACTGTGATCACTCGAAAATTTTTGCTTTAGATTGTATCCCATATAATTCTCAGAGTTTCTTAATTCTTTTTTCTGATTTTTCCTCAAACAGAGTTGTATCCAAGTGTTTGTCTTCAATTTCACTGATCCTGTCTTCCATAGTTTCAAACCTGTTCCTCAGCCCTTCTATGACACTGTCCATTTCTGAAATCTTGTTGTTTATCTTTTGGATTTCTAATTGTTGTTTTTGTGTGATTTTTAGTTGTGAATTTATTTTGTCATTTTGTTCCTGTATTATTTTCCTGAGTTCTTCCATTTTTTTGGTCTGTATTTTCCATGAATTTGTCTATTTTTTCCTCATTTTTGTCTACTTTTTGCTTCAACTCTCAGATAGCTCTGAATATTAGAGATTTGAATTCCCCATCAGGTAGTTCTAGTGCCTTTTCTTCTCCTGGAATGTCATCTGGTGTTTTATTTTGGGTGCCTACTCTAACCATCCTGTCTTGTTTTTGGGTATGTTTTGATACTGTCTGCTGTCTTTGGGACATTCAGTAGTTATTTTTCTCATTTATTGATTGTAGATTTGTTTGTTCTGTGCTGCTTTTTTCTTTTATTTGGTTATGTCTGAGCAAGCAGGCTGTGCATTCTTTGTTGTTTGTGAATCTGTAGGCACAATACTTTTCACCTCTTTCTCCAATGGGTGGTGTTGATCGCTCAGGTATGGTACAGCAGGGCAGGTCCAGCTGAATGGAAATTGCTGGGATGGGTCATTTGTGACATGTACTAGGGCCAAAAGAGTGGGCTGGGAATCAGTGCAGGGCAGGTTCTGGTAGGCCATGCCTGTGCTGCTTGGGGGTGTGATGTTCAGTGCATTGTGCAGGTAGACAGGAAAGAGGGGGGATATTGTGATTTGTGGAGCTAAGATGGATATGGGAAAGAGGAAAGAGAGGAGAGAGGAACAGGAGCCAAAAACAAACACACTAACAAACAAACAAAAAAGAGTGCTAAGGGAGCTTGCCTTTGGGTGGAGAGGTGAGAGATTGAGAAATGGAGAAAAACAAAAAGAAAACAAAAAGAAAAAGAGTAAAAGAAAAAAATGAATAAATAAAAATTAGAAGAAAAAAAAAAAAAGGAGCTCCAAACGATCCCACCAGTGTGGCTGTGGGGAGTGGGGAAGTTGCTCCCAGGCCATGAAGTACAGCCTGGCTAGAAGGGGTAGTGGTGTCACACAGCACGAGGTATTCAGGAGACAGGAAGAGAAGATAAGTATAGAGATATGAGAAAATGAGAAATGAAGAAAGACAAAAAGGGAAGAAGAAAGAGAAGAAAACAAAACAAAGAAACAAAAAAATGCAAAAAAAAAAAAAAAAAAAACAAGAAAAAAGAAATGCCCCCAGGGATGCCACTGCACATGTGTGCAGAGTAAGGAAGTGGCTCCCAAGCTGTGCAGTACTACCCAGCTAGAAGGGGCTCCCAAGCTGAGAAAAGAAAAAGAAAACAAACAAACAAATCAAAACAGAACAAATCAGAACAAACAAACAAACAAAAGCCCTGGGGGGTCCCACCAGCATGGCGACACGGGCTGGGAAGCAGTTTCACAACTGAGCCATGTTTCGCAGCCTTTCAGGAAGAAGCAAAGATGCCACATGGAGCCAGGTATTTGAGAGAAAGGAGGAGGAGGAGGAGGTGGGAGGTAAGGAAGAAATCTAAAGAAGCAGAAAAAAGCAACACCAGCAGCCAACAAATGGCACTCAGGGAGCCGGCCACTGTGGGTGGGTGAATCTAAGTGGCTCCTGGTGAAGCTGGTGCTTTCTGGCCAACAGACTGTGGCTGCAGGAAGCAGAGGAGGCCAAGTGTGGGTGAAGAAGGGTGGGGGGTGGAAAGCGTATATCACTGGTTCTATCTCCTGCTGGAAGCTCCACGAAGCTGCTTTCTCTTACACCCTGTTCACCGATATCTGATAGGAGTCCAAGATGGCAGATCCATGCTGTGTTAGCTGATAGGGGACCTTTGCATGTATCTCTCCTCGCTCTGTTCTCTGTCAGTTTTTTATTCCATTTGGTGCTTGGCTGAGTTCTTTATCTCTTCATTTGATGCTTAGGGTCTCAGGATTGACGTGTGTCTCTGTTTGACTTAGGTTTTCAGATCTTTGCTGTGGAGGGATGCCGTGGTACTTCTTTCTATAGTGCCACATTGCCCGGAAGTCTCCCTCTAGGTGGTTTTGAACCACCAACCTTCCAGCTAGTAGTCGAGTGCTTACTCGTTTGCACCACCGAGTGACTCCACATAAACACATATATATCAGTGTGGAAAAAGGTACCCAATCTATTATTAAATGAAAGAGCACATAACAAACTGCCACATTTAGTATAATCGTATTGTTGTTAAAAAAAACAATATATGTGGAGGCAGCAGAGTGAAGAGGTTAAAGTAAGGATGTGTGAAATCTCTTGGACCTGGGTTCAAATGCCTCCTTTACTGCTTACTTGCTGTTCGACTTTGAGAAAATTACTTAACCTCTCTGAGCTTCCATTTCCCCATAATACAATATATGCAATGTGAAAAATAAGATTTCTCTTCCAGGTTTGGTGTGAGATTGGAACAAGAAAACCTTCCAGAAACACTCAGGCCTGTGCCTGGTCATAGAAAGACTCTGCAAGAGGGGCCTCCCTCTCTCCACCTGGGGTCCAGTGGGAGAGGCCCCTGCACTGGGCATCAGGCTGACTGGGCTCAAGGCCTCGCTCCAGTTTTGACCAGCCAAAGCTACTCTCTTTCTCTGCATTCTGTTTCCTTTTTGTAAAAGTGATGGATCATTCTCATTTCCCATGTTGCTGTGAGTTTTAAACGAAGACTCAGGCTTGTCCAGGACACAGAGCAAGTGCTCCATAAGGACCACAATCAGCAGGACCACTTTATTTATTTGCACTTAACTAAGCTCTGGAAGGATGCAGCAGCCAAAGCTTACATGGGAGCTGCTGTGCACCACGCAGTATTCTGAGCACTTGGCTGCTTTAACTAACTTGTTTAATTTTCACCACAGCCCTATTAGAAATGCATTATTATTTATCCCTATTTTATAAACAAGTAACTTGCCCAAAGTCTAACAGCCTGTAAGTGATGGAACTTGGAATTGAACTCTGGCAGTTTTTAAATCACTTAACTAGATGGCCTCTCAACTGAGATGGTATCACTGCTGGGAGGAGGAGGGGTGCTCTCCTGTCTGGGTGGGGGTCTGTGCCCAGCTCTGGGGAGAAGGGAGTGGACCGGCAGGAGAAACGCTCACATCAAGAACATAATCCTAGGAAGCTGGATTCTGAGTAACTTCATAGTGTGTAAAGCACTATTTACCAGTTTTTTCTTATAGCTGTGTTTCATATATACATGCATATTGTGTATATATAATATATGTAATATTAAATATTATATATATAAACACATCTATTACAAAAATATATTTTAATATATACATTTATAATATAATATATATTTATATAATATGTATATATATAACGTGCATATGTGTGCACACACACACATCCCTAGGTGGTACAAGCAGTTAACCCAGTAAGCTGCTAACTGAAAGATTACAGGTTGGAGTGCACCCAGAGGGGCCTTGGAAAAAAGGCCTGGTGATCTACTTCTGAAAAATCAACCCCTGAAAACCCTGTAGGGCACAGTTCTGTGCTGAAACATATGAGGTCACCATAAGCCAGAGTCAAGTCCATGGCAAAAGGAAAAAAAAAAAAATATGTATATACACATATACGTAGGAACCCTGGTGGTGCAATGGTTAAGCGTTCTGCTGCAAACCAAAAGGTTGGCAGTTTGAACATCCTCAGCAGCTCCATTGGAGAAAAACCTGGTGATCTGCTTCTGCAAAGATTACAGCCAAGAAAACCCTATGGGGCAGTTCTACTCTGTCACACAGAGTCACTATGAGTCAAAAATCAACTCGACAGCACCCAACAACGACATACATATATATACATATATACATGTATATGTATGTATATATATACACACATACACATACATATACATACATACATATATTTATATACATATATACACACATATGTATGTATATACACACACATACACACATGTGTATGTATACATGCAACCCTGCCTCCCAGGTTCTATGATCTTCAGCAAGACCAAGGAGTCAGATGCTGCACCCTCACTTCCTGCTTCAGGATGGTGCCAGATCCTGCAGGTTAAGCCTCAGAGGGTCATGGAGCCTTCACAGGGTGTTAGGAGTATAGGAGGTGAAAAAAAAAAAACAAAAAACAAAAAACAGTTGCCTGCCACAGCAATTCTGACTCACCGTGACCCCATGTGTGTCAGAGTAGAACTGTGCTCCACAGGGCTTTCAATGACTGTGATTTTCTGAAGTAGATTGCTAGGCCTTTCTTCTGAGGTGCCTCTGGTGGATTTTAACAACTAACCTTTCTTTCAGTTAGTAGCCGAGCACCACCCAGTGACTCTGTGGGAGGTGAGGAAGGACTAAATGAAGGACTGGAAGTCCTGTCAGGTAAACCCTGCCTGGACCTGGGTAGGAGAGGAAAGTACCCCTCAAAGCAGTAAGACCTCCCCAGGCCAGAATTAAGACTTCTGGGGGGATTTCTCTGGGAGTCCCTTGTTATAAACAACTATTTGGGGAAATGTCTTGAAGAGGAAGAAGCAGAGGAGAAAGAGCTCTGAGGACTGTGAAGTAATTTAAGAAGAAGGAGGGGAACAGGAGGCAGGTGGTGCAGGACAGAGACCCATCTGCCCCACTGCCAAGTGGGGAGGGGTCCCACTGTCAGGCTGAGGCTCAGGTAAGCATCCCTGCACGGTGGTGCCAGAGGGCGGCCACACTCACCTGTGAGTCCCAGCAGCAGAGGCAGCAGCAGGGAAGGCAGAGGCAGGTGGGCCTCAGTGGCAGGGACAGGCATCATGATGGTCCCTGGAGCTTGCTCTGTGCCAGTGTTGCCCTGGGCAGGCCCTGGACTCTGCTGTTCTGGGAGAGATGCAGCCTTTTCTCCTGTGGTGTCAGAGGAAGTGATTGTGATGGGAGGAAAGGGCTGTGGGATTATGGCAATTTCTGCTTCTAGATTGTGAAATAGGAACCAGACATAATCTAAGAGGTTACTGAGATGAGGGTTCCAAACAACAAGGTTTGGAAAGGTCCTGGCCAACCGCTTTAGTGCCCAGGCTCTGTCCCCTGGGCCCTACACTCCATCTCAGGGGCTCTGGTGGTTGTCCTCATCCAGGAGTCCCAGGGACATGGGCTGGGTGAAGCCTTCTGCTCCAGAACCTTGCAATGGTGGAGGGTGTGTTCAGCCTCCTGTATCTGCCCAACCTCTGGGCTCAGAAGGAGAGCTCCATAGGGCCAGCAATGCATTTTGGGGGAGGTCCCAGGGGATGGGGGGCCTGTTTTCCCCACTCCAGTGGTGTTAGTGGTTACAATGAGCCTGAGTCAGTGTCTACTGAGGGCCCCTGGATTTACACCTAGTCCCTGCCCAGAGTACATGAAGCTCTTCCTTTCTCCTTCTTGCAGGGGAAGTAGCTTTGACTGAAGAAGGATTTAGACCCTGGGAGGGGCTTGTGGTTTCTTTTTTAGAGGATGGAGGAAGCCTGTGGGGGAGGAGGGGAGGAGGAGACTGGGGTGATTATCCTGCAGGGAGAGCAACACACCCAGAAACACAGCTAGAAGCAGGGGTGCCTCTCCTGTCTTCCCCCCTAGTCTGGGGCCAGCTGTGGGGAGAGTGGATGGCAGGAGAAATGCCCACACCAATAATGTGCCTCCCCTTCCCACTTCTGAACAACCATGTCCAGCACACACCATGGTTCCAGGGCCTCTCAGCCCGGAGCTCTTCACTTCTGTGGGCCCAACACCAGGCACTGCTGTCTGTGACTTAGTTTCTCCTCTGCTCCTGGCCCCTGCCTCCTTCCTAGAGACTGACTGTATGTTTGTGATGAGAAGGGACAAAATCAATGGGGAAATCTGAGACATGACAAGTTTTCCTCTTCCCTTGAGATCTTATTATTCTGGCCTTTTTTTTTTTTTTCCTGAGACAGGTTCCATGCAGGGGTCTTGACAAGGAACTGACCAGGGTGTTCCTTGTGGCATCCATCATCCCAACCCCAACCCTTCTTTTGAAGGATGACAGATTGTATTTTCCCGAGATGACCACAATGATATCCCTATTCCACGTGCTCTCGTCAGGTCTGTAGGGTCAACAATAACACACGTGAGGGAAGTGCTTCATAGTTCAATCATGTATACGAGACTAATGGGCACACCAGCCCAAAAGCAAAGACGAGAAGGCAGGAAGGGACAGGAAAAGTGGATGAATGGAAACAGGGAACCTGGGATGGAGAAGGGGAGAGTGTGGACACATCTATTACAACCAATGTTTCAAAAAAAATTTGTGCATTAACTGTTTAATGAGAAACTAATTTGCTCTGTAAACTTTTACCTAAATCACATAAGATGAAGTCTCGCCATCCTGCCTTCTAAAGAGCATTTTGATTGTACTTCTTCTAAGACAGATTTGTTCTTTCTTCTGGCAGTCCATAGTATATTCAATATTCTTTGTTAACACCTTAACTCAAAATCATCAATTGTTCTTTGATCTTTCTTATTATTGTTCAGCTTCCTCCTGCATATGGGAACCAAATCAAACCTGTTGACGTTGAGTCAATTCCAACTCATAGCAATTAGGACAGAGTAGAACTGCCCCATAGGGTTCCAAGGAGTGGCTGGTGGATTTCAACTACTGACCTTTTGGTTAGCAGCCAAGCTGTTAACCAGTATCCCACCAGGGTTTCCATGTTCTGGGTCAGGCACATCATAGTTCTCAAAGTGACATCTTTGCTTTTTAACACTTTGAAGAGGTCTTTTGCAGCAGATTTGCTCAATGCAATGTCGTTTGATTTTCTGACTGCTGCTTCCATGAGCATTGATTGTGGATCCAAGTAAAATGAAATTCTTGACAACTTCAATATTTTCTCCATTTATCATGATGTTTATTGGTCCAGTTAAGAGGATTTTTGTTTTTCTTTCTTTGTTGAGATGTAATCCATACCGAAGCCTGTATTCTTTGATCTCCATCAGTAAATGCTTCAAGTCCTCTTCATTTGCAGCAAGCAAGGTTGTGTCACCTGCATATTGCAGGTTGTTAATGCGTCTTCCACCAATCCTGATCCTTCTTTTCATTATAGTCCAGCTTTTGGATTATTTACTCAGTGTACAGATAGAATAAATATGGTGAAAAGATATAACCATGACCCACACCTTTCCGGACTTTAAACCATGCTAATTCCCCTTGTTCTGTTTGAACGACTGCCTCATCGTCTATGCACACATTCTTCAAGAGCACAGTTAAGTGTTCTGGAATTCCCATTCTTCAAAATGTTATCCATAGTTTGTTATGATCCACACAGTCAAATGCCTTTGTGTAGTTAATAAAACACAGGTAAATATCTTTCCGGTATTCTCTGATTTCAGTAAAGATTCATCTTACATCAGCAGTGATATCCCTTGTTCCATATTCTCTTTTGAATCTGGCTTGTATTTCTGGTAGTTTCCTTTCAATGTACTGCTGCAACCAATTTTTAATTATCTTCAGCAAAGTTTTACTTGCATGTGATATTAATGATATCGTTTGGTAATTTCCACATTCCGTTAGATCACGTCTTTTTTCAAATAGGCACAGATATGGATCTCTTCCATTTGGCTGGCCAGGTAGCTGTCTTCCAAATTTCTTAGGATAGACCAGTGGGCACTTTCAGTGTTGCATGTCTTTGTAGAAACATCTCAGTTGGTTTTCCATCAATTCCTGGAGCCTTGTTTTTTGCCAATACGTTCAGTGCAGCTTGAACCCCTTCCTTCAGTACCATTGGTTCTTGATCATATACTACTTTATGAAATGTTTGAAGGTCGACCAATTCTTTTTGGTACAGTGACTCTGTGTATTCCTTTCATCTTCTTTTGATGCTTTCTACATCATTCCATATTTTGCCCATAGAATACTTCAACATTGCAACTCAAAGCTTAAATTTTTTTTTTTTCAGTTCTTTCAGCTTGAGAAATATTGAACATGTTCTTCTCCTTTGGTTTTCTAATTCCAGTCTTTGTACATTTCATTATAATACTTACTTTGTCTTCTCTAGATGCCCTTTGAAATGTTCTGTTTGGCTTTATTACTCCATAATTTCTTCCATTCTCTTTACCTACTCTACCTTCAAGAGCAAGTTTCAGAGTCTCTTCTGACTTTAATTATGGTCCTTTCCTTGTTTCTTGCCTTTTTTAATGACCTTTTGCCTTCTTCACATATGATGTCCTTGACGTCATCCCATAACTCATCTGGTCTTCGGTCATTAGTATTTAATGAGTCAAATGTATTCTTGTGATAGCCTCTAAATTTAGGTGGAATATACTTAAAGTCATACTTTGGCTCTCATGGATTTAATTTACTTCAGCTTCAACTTGAACTTACATATGAGCAATTGATGGTCTGTTCTGAAGTTGGCCCCTTGCCTTGTTCTAACTGATGATATCAAGCCTCTACATCGTCTCTTTCCAAACAGATGTAGTGGATTTGATTCCTGTGTATTGCATCTAGTGAGGTCCACGTGTATAGTCACTGTTTATGTTGTTGAAAAAAGGTATTTCCAACGAATAGGTAGTTGGTCTTGCAAAATTCTATAACGTAATTTGGTGCATTGTTTTTATCACCAAGGCCATATTTTCCAAACACTGATTCTTTTTCTTGGTTTTCAACTATTGCATTCCAATTATCAGTAATTATCAATGCATCTTGATTGCACATTTGATCAATTTCAGACTCAGAAGTTGGTAAAAATCTTTAGTTTGTTCATCTTTGGCATTAGTGGTTGGGGTGCCAGTTTGAATAATATTTGTATTAACTGGTTTTCCTTGTAGGTGCATGAATATTATCCTATCGCTGACAGCATTGTACTTCAGGATAGATCTTGAAATGTTCTTTTTTACAACGAGTGTGACACCATTCCTCTACAATTTGTCATTCCCGGCAGAGTAGACCATATGATTGTTTCAAAATGACCAGTATCAGTCCATTTCAGCTCACTAATGCCTAGGATATTGGTCTTTAAGTGTTCCATTTCATTTTTGACAATATC
This sequence comes from Dugong dugon, assembly GCA_030035585.1. Lineage (NCBI taxonomy): Eukaryota > Metazoa > Chordata > Mammalia > Sirenia > Dugongidae > Dugong > Dugong dugon. The sequence goes on from CM057461.1 coordinate 34,497,160, forward strand.
CCATTTTCCTAGATTCATACTTTGTACTTCCACATTCCAATTGCTAATGGACATTTGCAGCTGTTTCTTCCCATTTTGTATCATACCACATCGGTGAACGAAGGTCCCAAAAGCTTTACGCCATCCACATCATTAAGGTTGACTCTACTTTGAGGAGGCAGCTCTTCCTGAGTGGTATTTTGAGTGCCTTCCAACCTGAGGGGTTCATCTTCTGGCACTATATCAGACATTGTTCCTCTGCTATTCATAAGGTTTTCACCGGCCAATTTTTGCAGAAGTAGTTTGCCAGGTCCGTCTTCCCAGTTTGTCTTAGTCTGGAAGCTCTGCTGAAACCTGTCTACCATAGATGACCCATCTGGCATTTGAAATTCCAGTGGCACAGCTTCCAGCATCACAGCAACACACAAGTACACAGCCACCACAGTACGGCAAACTCATAGACACATGTTGGTCTTTTGATTATGGTGCATATAAAACATTCATTTATCCTTTAAAGATGACTTTTCTTTTATGTTAATTTAAAATAATATGAAGGTAGGAGCGAATCACTAAGGTGTTTGTTAACTTTGTCACTTTTCTTACCTGCTTTAATTCAACTCTGACTCCTGGCGACCTTGTGTACAACAGAACAAAACACTGCCTGGTCCTGCGTCTTCTTCAAGATCTCTGGAATTTTCGAGTCCATCATTGCAGCTATTGTGCCAATTCATCTCACCAAGATCTTCCTTGCTGTCATTGGCCCTCCAATTCACCAAACATGATATCCAACTCTAGTGACTGATCCCTCCTGATGATGTGTTCAAAGTTAGTAAGACAATGTTCTGTTATGATCCGTAATGTTTTCATTGGCTAATTTTCAGGAGTAGATTGCCAGGTCTTTCATCCTAGCCTTAGTCTGAAAGCGAAACTGAAGCCTGTCCACCAAGGTTGGCCCTACTGGTATTTGAAATACTTGTGGCATAGAGTCCAGCATCACAGCAACACGCAAGGCACAACATTTTGAAAAACTGACCGACTGTAGTGGTTGACAACAAACAGGAAGGATAAAACTTAGAATGGGATATTCCATTCACAAAACCATGACAAAATTTGTCATTTTAAAACAGAATATTTATATAATTTTTTTGTAAATACTTATTGTAAGTATTCACATTTATTCAAGTATCATCCCAAGAGCCAACAGCATGGTTACCATCATCATGGTAAGAGATTCTCATCTGTTCATCTATTAATGATGGCTTAAATTCCCCTTTTCAATTATGTTTTAATAGAAATAAAGTCTATGACCATTAACTATGCATTTTTATTACCATCTAATAAAAAAAGCTATTGCCTGCATACTCTACACAGTAGAAAAAATAAAGGGTTGATCTTTCTGTTCCTCCACTAATTTAGTAGGCCAGCCCTGGTGATCTTCAGGAGCTGTGTAAAAGACACTCATAAACTCAGAAGTTCACCTGCTCTTCCTCAGGCTCAGATCACTGTGAGTCACTAATGTTTACAAAAATGTCCTTTTGGATGTTTCATCTTTAAGTTGAAAAATTTCTTCTTTGCAATCATACTGTTCATCAGTAACAGCGGGCTTCCTCATTCCTGCAGCCATTTCTGTTATCTGGTCAACGTGTGCTTCTATTTATTCTGCTTCCTTTCCCGTCCATGTTAAGTTGCTTCAAGGATGCTTTGAGATGCATTAAGGAAGAATCCTTCAGAGTTGTTCACGATGTACCAAGTCAACCTTGGAGTGATGCTTTCTTAACTTTATTATTATACTGTAACCATTTTTGGCAGCCATTAAGAACTTAAAACATTAGTTCACAGTGCTTACTAAATGTAAGTTCCAAGGTAGACTGATTTTTTCCAAGGATGCACACAATTTTTTGTTATTTTGTTCCATGTCTCTGATTTTCCTGTTTTCTTGACGGATGCTGAAAACTATTGTGGACCATGGTCAATGTCTTACAACTTTATTATATTCCTGAATTTCTTCCCGATACTGCTTCACCACTCCTACTCAGTGAGAGAGCTGTCGCTTTGGTAGTAGGAGATTCTGCTATATTGTTGAATTTCTCAGTCTTTCAACATGAACTGTAGCATCAGCAAATTCCTTCTCAATTGTGCAGCTAATTTCTAAGGAAACGTCTGGCAATCCTACTACCTTTCCTATAATCTTCATACCTTTTTTGATTGTTGTAAAAAGTATACATCACAACATTTGTCAACTCAACATTTTTCAGGTGTATGTCTTTTTTTTTTTAAAGAAATAAGTCTGATTTATTAAATCACTGAGATGTGGGATTTATTTTTTAATGCAGCGTAACTAAGCCTACCATGCTTAATACAAGTAAGAGCAAGAAGTTACTCAGTGATCCTGGTAGACATATTAGTTTTATCCCTTGTAGCGTCAAGAGTGACCTGCTTCAAAGGGGTCAAGATATAGGACTTTTAGTTTCTCCTCTGCCTGGAGGTTGCATTCATCCACCATCAGATTATACAATACTTTGATAGATTTGCTCACAAGTAATAAGCAGGACTTCACCTGCCCATCTACCTTTTTAGTTCATCCTTCTTTTCCCATTAAAAGCTGTTAGCAAAAAGGCCTCTTCATGAAGCTGTCTCCTTTGGAGACTCAAATTGTAAAAGCATATGGCTTTCTAGTCTTCCATAGGACTTTGCCCTTTCATGTCCTGTTTGTGGGCCCTAGAGCAGAAGGCTCTGGAGTCGACTGCCTGGTTTTTCTTTTCTTTTCCTTCCTTTTCTTTTTTCCCAGGTGACATGACTCAACTTTAATTGAATCCCTTAATTTTCAGCAGAACTGTAGGCACCCATATTGGATTTATGAAGAACTTCTTTAAGGGTCTGTATTAAACTAGATTACAGTTTTTAAAACTTTTTATTTTGAGAAAACTGAATGTTCAAACATACTTGTAAGAAATAATGGAGAGATCTCGTGAACCGTTTACTCAGGTTCCTTCAAAAATAACAGCTTGCCAAACTACGGAACAATACTCAAATCGGAGTATAATCCACTGGTAGCATTCAGATTTCCTTGTTTTTTCTTGCACTCATTTGTGATTATGTGTGGATATGTGTATTTCATTCTGTGCAATTTCATCACAAGTGTAGGTTCCTGTATCCACCACCACAGTCATGATATAGAACTGTCTATCAACACAAGAATCCTTCAGGTTGCCCTTTAATAACCACACCCACTTCCCCCCTCCTCTGTCCTTTTGTTGTGGTTAGTTGCTGTAGACTCTGTTCTGACTCATAGCGACCCCACGTGTGCAGAGTAGAACTGCTTCCTAGGGTTTTCAAAACTGTGACCTTTTGGAAGCAGATTGCCAAGCCTCTCTCCAAAGGCGCCCCTGGGTGGGTTCAAACTGCCAATCTTTCAGCTAGTAGTCAAGTGCTTAACCATTTGCCCTACCCAGGGACTCCTCCATAACCCCTGCTAACCACTAATCTGTCCTCAGTTTCTATAATTTTGTCATTCCAAGAATATTATAGAAATAAAATATTAAGTATATAGCCTTTAGGGATTGGGTTTCTTCATTCTGCATAATTCCCCTAAGCGCTATACAAATTGTTGCATGTAGCAATAGTTTCTTCTTTTTATTACTGAGTAGTATTGTATGCTATGGAGGTACCATAGTTTAACCACTCACCTGTTGACAGACATCTGGATTGTTGCCAGGTTTTGGCTGCTATGAAGAAAGCCACTATAAATGTTTATGTGGAGGTTTTTGTGTGAACATAAATTTTCATTTCTCAGAGATAAATGCCCAGGAGTGCAATATCTGTGTCATATAGTAGTTACATGTTTGTTTCTTAAAGAAACTGTTAATCTGTTTTCCAGAGTGGCTTTATTATTTTACATTCTCATCAGCAATGTCAGAGTGATACAGTTTCTCAAAATTCTTGTATTTGCTGTTTTCGTGGGGTTTTTTTTAGATTTTTTTTTTTAATGTACTTCAGGTGAAAGCTTACAGAACAAATAGTTTCTCATGAAACAGTAGTATACATATTGTTTTATGACATTGGTTAACAACCCCACAACATGTCAACCCTCTAACTTATCAACCTTTTTTTTTTAGTGAAAATACACAGAGCCAAAGATACACCATTTCAAAAATTTCTACATGCACAGTTCAGTAACATTGACTACGCTCTTCCAATTGTGCTGTTATTCTCACTTAAGATGAAGGCTTCCAGAACAAAATAGTTTCTCATTTAACAGTTACTACAAATGTTGCCCTATGACAATGGTTAACAATCTCACAAGATATCAACAGTATCCTTACTCAACCTTGGGTTGCCTATCACCAGCTTCCTTGTCCCCTTCTGCCTTCTGGCCGTCGTCACTGGACTACTGTACCTCGTTAGTCTCATTTGGTTTTACGGGGCTGTCCACTCCCAAGCTGAACAGCGAACCTCAGAGGTAACTTCACCACTGAGCTAAAAGGGTGTCTGGGGGCCATACTCTCGGGGTTTCTCCAGTCTCCCTTAGGCCAGTAAATCTGGTCTTTTTTGTGTGAGTTAGAATGTTGTTCTACATTCTTCTCCAGCTCCGTCCAGAACCCTCTGTTGTGGTCCTGGTCAGAGCAGTCCGTGGTGGTAGCTGGGCACCATCTAGCTGTACTGGACTCAGTCTGGTGGAGGCCTTGGTAGCTGTGGTCCATTAGTCCTTTGGACTAATCTTTTCCTTGTATCCTGTTCTCTTCATTCTCCCTTGCTCCCGAAGGGATGAGACCAGTGGAGTATCTTAGATGGCCGCTTACAGGCTTTTAAGACCCCAGACAGTACTCACCAAGGTAGAATGTAGAGCATTGTCTTAATAAGCTGTGTCATGCCAATTGAGCTACATGTTCCCTGAGACCATGGTTCCCACAGCACTCCGCCCAGCAATTCAGTCCCTCAGGGAGTTTTCATGTTTATTTTAGCCATTCTGATGGTGTGTGTAGATGTCTCACTGTTGTTAATTTGCATTTCCCTAAGGGCTAGTGATGTTGAACATCTGTTCATGTGCTTGTTTGCCATCCGTATTTCTTCTTTCATGATAGAGCTATTCATGTCTTTTGTCCATTTTCTAATTAAATGTTTTTTCTTTTACTGTTGAGTTTTGAGATTTCTTTATATATTCTAGATACAAATCCTTTGTTGGATATGTGGTGTGCAAATCTTTTCTCTAGTCTATAGCTTGTCTTTCAATTTTCTTAACAAGGACTTTTGCAGAGCAAATTTTCTTACTTTTGATGAAGACCTGTTTAACAGCTTTTTTCTTTATAGATCATGCTTTTGGTGTCAAGTCTAAGAACTCTTTGAGCAACACTAAGTCCCTAAATTTTTTTTCTAAAAGTTTAGTTTTACAGTTACATTCAAGTCCATGATCTACTTTTGCACTTTTTTTCCTTTTTTTTTTCTTTTTAAATAAAATGTGCAGTTTAGGTCAATGCTCATTTTTTGCAACCTGAGTGTCATCCTAGTCTGTGTCCCTTAATTCTGCCTTTTCTGGAATGGGCCTAGACTTAAGTCTAGGGCAACAGTTTAGGAGAACATAGTAAACAGGCAAGGGTCTCCGACCACATACACAGCCCGAGCCCCCTTTTACCTGCAACTTCTGGCAACAGAGGCAGCAATAGGGAAGGCAGAGGTGGGTAGGGTGCAGAGTCAGTGATGGGCATCGTGGTGGTCTGAGGAGCCTGCTCTGTCTGAGTGCCCTGGAAAGTCCCTGAACTTTGTGCTCTGAGGAGAGAGTATAGTTCCTGCCTTCAAGATGTCAGAGGAAGGGGACTGTGATGAAAGAAAAGGCTGTGGGACTGTGACACTTCTTCCTTGGTGATTATAAAATTAGACAGACAAGGTTGCTAGAAGCGGAGAAGCTGCTGACGAAAGTATTCTGGGGGCTGGAGCAGAGATCTCGACACCTGCAGACTTCTGCTCCCCCAGAGCCTCTTCCCATCTCAGGAGTTCTCTCCAATCCCACAGCCCTTGCTTATCCAGAAGCTCCAGAGATATGGACTAGGCCAAGGGCTTCTAGAACCTTCTGATAGACAGCTGCAAGTCCTGCTTCTGCATGAGCCCCACATCTGGGCTTTAGTGACCTGGACAGCTGGAGAGAGGAGGAGGGATCTCTATACCTCACCTTCCTGGGTGTCTTGGTTATCTAGTGCTGCTATAGCAGAAATACCACCTGTGGATGGTTTTAACAAAGGGAAATTTATTCTCTCACAATCTAGTAGGCTACAAGTCCAAATTCAGGGCTTCAGCTCCAGGGGAAGGCTTTCTCTGTCTGTCGGCTCTGGGGGAAGGTCTTCATCATCAATCTTCCCTGTGTCTAGCAGCTTCTCTGTGGAGGAATCCCAGGTCCAAAGGATGCGCTCTGTCCCAGTGCTGCTTTCCTGGGGGTATGAGGCCCCCTGTCTCTCTGCTAGCTTCTCTCTTTTATATCTCATAGATTGGCTTAAATTGTAGATTAATCTTGCAGACTGAGTTTATATAACTTCCACTAATCCCATATCATCAACATCACAGAGATAGGATTTACAATACATAGGGAAACCACATCAGATGACAAAATGGTGGACAATCACACAGTACTGGGAATCATGGCCTAGCCAAATAGATACACATATTTTTGGGGGACACGATTCAATCCATGACACTAGGGATACAGTTGGACTCTGTAAGGACTCTTCCCTCTACCCTTTCTACCCTACAATTCTACTCTTCCTCCTACCCCAAGGAGTCTTCTCACTTTCCATTGTACTCTAAGAGGCGACAGAGTAAGAAATGAGCATGATGCAATGTCTGCAGTGGCCCCCTAGCTTTACTGTGAATCCCTGCATACAATATAGGGAACCACTTCCTTTCTCCTTCCTACGTAGGAACTGGGTTTGGTTGGGTAAGGGTTAGATTTTGGAGATGGCGATGATTCCTGCAGTAGAAGCTGGTGTGGGAGGAGGTGGGGCTGTGGGTAACTCTCTCCAGGAAGGAAAGCAACACACCTAGAGACACACCTGGGAGAGTAGGGGCGCCTTCCTGTCTCTGCTTGGATCGGTGCTAGTTTGGGGAGAAAGGATTGGAGGAGGCAGAGAAACATTCCCAGAAAGAGGGAGGAACTAGCATGATGACCTCCTTCTCTCTCACCCTTGGAATGGGATCTACCCAAGCACAAAAGTGGTGTCCAGGGACTCTCAGACCATACTCAGTTGTTGACCCTTTAATGTCCAAGCATCTATAGCCAGGCACTAGTTGCTGTAACTGTTCCCCTGCTGCCTCCTCCTGAAGGACAGATTGGATGTCAAAGCCAGGAGTGGTGATAAAATAAGAGGAAAAGGCAGAGCAAAGCATGAACACTCTTGATGAGATGACAAGATTCCCCATCCCCTTGTGAGGTCAGCATCTTATTCTGTTTGTTCTGGAATGGTGAACTCCACAGTGGGAGGCCAATTCATGGCTCCTGCCGAGAACTGGACAGAAACTCTCCTCCAGCTACCATCATTCTACCCTTCCTCCTATCCCAGGGAGTCTTCTTACTTTCCATTGGACTCTGAGCTCTTTGGAGGGTGGGATTATTAGTGGCATAATGCTCAAGAGCACTGGCTTTGGAGCCAGATACAATCCAGGTTCAAACCTTGAATCTACCTCTTAGTAGCTCAGTAATCTTGAGCCCATCATGTAGACCTATATATCCCACAACCTTCTTGATATCTTCATTTCTGTGCCTTAGATATACAAAACTGAGTTCATGGTCTATACTCATAGTCTCTTCTCCCAAGAGGTAAAGTGTTATTTTCATCACATTATATTTAGAGTACCTACTATACCCATGATTTAAAACTATTGATGTGGAATTTGATTATTTGGCTGAGGTAGTGTTTGTCAGGTTTCTCCATTGTAAAGTTATAACCCCTCTTCCATTCTGTACTCTTTGGAAGGCAAGCATAGCCATACTTAAGGAGTGGAGAGTTTTGCTCCTTCTCCTTTAGGGTGGAGCATCTACATAAATGTTTGTAGATATTTGGATAGCATATTTATCTTCTCTCATCAATTTATTAATTTATTCAATCATTTATTTACATCAGTATGGAATCATGGATATTTATTATATATTTTGGGACATAATTCAATACTACTTTACTTATTTTGTTGCTCAGATTGATCCAGCTTTTTCTATTGGGAATTCTTTCAGTTGGTCATTGTGTCCCCTTTGAAACGTCTCCACCAATGAGGGTATTTTTATTTTTTATTTTTTTTATTTTATTGTACTTCAGGTGAAAGCTTACAGAGGAAATAGTTTCTCATGAAATAGTAGTACACATGTTGTTCTATGACATTGGTTAACAACCCCACAATGTATTAAGCCTCTAAATTCTCAACCTTTTTTTTTTTTTGATGAAAATTACAGATGGCCAAAGATACACCATTTCAAGAATTTCTACATTCACAGTTCAGTGACATTGACTATGCTCTTCCAACTGTGCTGTTATTCTCACTTAAGATGAAGGCTTACAGAACAAAATAGTTTTTCATTTAACAGTTACTACACATGTTGCCCTATGACAATGGTTAACAATCTCACAGCACATCAAGAATATCCTTACTCCACCTTGTGTTCCCTATCACCAGGGGACTTCCTTGTCCCCTTCTGTCTTCTGGACCTTGTCAGTGGACTATTGTACCTCTTTAGTCTCATTTGTTTTATTTTATTTTATTTAAACACCATTTCAAAACTTTTTACTTACACATTTAAGTGATATTGACTATGCTCTTCCAATTGTGCTGCCATTCTCGCCCAAGATGAAGGCTTACAGGACAAAACAGCCTCCCATTTAATAGTTACTACAAATGTTGCCCTATAGCAGTGGTCAACAATCTCACAATACGTCGACAGTGTCCTTATTCAATTTGTGTTCCTTATCATCAGTTTCCTACTCTCCCTCTGCCTTCTGGCCCTTGTCACCGGACTCCTGTACCTCGTTAGTCCCATTTAGTTTTACTGGGCTGTCCATTCCCAGGCTTAACATCGAACCTCGAAGGTAACTTCACCTCTGAGCTGAAAGGGTGTCTGGGGGCCACACTCTTGAGGTTTCTCTAGTATTCTTTAGGCCAGTAAATCTGGTCTTTTTTTTTTTTTTTTTTTTTGGAGTTAAAATTATGCTCTACATCCTTCTCCAGCTCTGCCCAGAACCCTCTGTTGTGATCCTGGTCAGAGGAGTCATTGGTGGTAGCCGGGCACCATCCAGCTGTACTGGACTCAGTCCGGTGGAGGCCTTGGTAGCTGTGGACAATTAGTCGTTTGGACTAATCTTTTCGTTGAATCCTGTTCTCTTCATTCTCCCTTGTTCCCAAAGGGATGAGATCAGTGGAGTATCTTAGATGGCCGCTCATAGGCTTTTAAGACCCCAGACACTACTCACCAAGGTAGAATGTAGAGCATTATCTTTATAAGTAGTGTCATGCCAATTGAGCTAGATGTTCCCCGAGATCATGGTCCCCAGAGCCAATGAGGGTTTTTTTTTGGTTTGTATTGTTGTTGTTTGAATACTTCCTTACTTTCTGAAGGATGTTGAATTTTTATGGAATTTTTAAAACACAAATAAGAGAAAGAAGTCTTTGAAAAAAGGGCTTTAGAATGCAAGAGCCAAGTGATTGAATGGGAAAAAGTTTTATTTTGAAATCCAACATCTAATATAAACCATTGTCTTGAAAGGAGTATTATTCATTTATTTATTAACAACAATATTTAAGAGCCTATTATATGGCAGTCACTGTTTTGGCCTCTGAGGATACAGATAGTTCCTTCCCTGTTAGGCCTTACATTCTGTTTGAGGAAGACAGACAACAAATGAATAAGTACAGGAAGTTCTTTCTTTACATGGTGATGATATACGTGAAGTATGAGAAGAGTTTAGTTACATAACACCAGTTTCCCAACAACGTGATTTCAAATTTCACTTTCAGTTTAATATATGATAAATTCACTGTGAGTAATTGCACAAACTTCACTACTGGCTCTTCAGTCCACAAATCACTACATAAATAACAAATGCTCATCATGATCAGTGACCAATCACATCACTTCTTTTCAAGTCTGTTGGTGATTGATTTGTGAATCTTCTTCAGTTTATGCACAGACGGTAAGGCATGGAGACCTGATGCCTCCTTATCTCCTAGTGATGAAGCCACATGATATTTTACAAAAATGAATTACTGAAAGAGGGAATTGGCCAACAAAGATTAACGTATAAGAAGAAAGGAAAAGTGATAGTGCTGGAAGTGAAATTCAAATCAAACACACAAGGAATTATAGGAGAAATAGCTGACCATGGAAATGTTAACACGGCTGCTGTTTGATAGACTCTAGATATGTAGTCATAGGAACTTAGAGAAGGCAAACTTATCAACATAAATTAAGAAAGTGGTAGTGACAAAAAGGATGAAGATGTCCCACAGGACACTAGCAAAGAAACTTCACATAAAAGAACCCTTAGAAAGATTTTAAAACATTGGAAGTAGAAAGGATAAAGTTTTGGAAGCGGATCCAAACTTTGAAAGGAGTACAATAACTCACAAAGGCATGTGTAAGATGCTTGCTTTGTATTGTAAGTTATACAATGAGAAGAAGGCAAGCAATGTTCAAACTACTCTTGGTAAATTTTTTACCAAGAAACAAAACACTTTATTTATTTTATTTTGCTTTAGTTGAAGGTTTACAGGGCAAATTAGTTTCTTATTAAATAATTAATACACTTACTGTTTTGTGACTTTGACTGCCAACCCTGCAACCTGTCAACACTCTCCCCTTCTTGACTTTGGGTTCTCCATTTCCATTTGTTGAGTTTTCCTGTCCCCTCCTGCCTTCTCATCCTTGCCCCTGGGCTGGAGTGCCCATTTACTCTTGCATATGTGTTTGAACTATGTGTATTATTGTTTGTTTTATGGGCCTGTCCAATCTTTGGCTGAAGGGTGAAACTCGGGAGTGACTTCAGGACTGAGTTAAAAGGGTGTCTGGGGCCATACTCTTGGGGTTTTTCCAGTCTCTGTCAGACCAGTAAGTCTGGTCTTTTTTTGAGAATTTGAATTTTGTTATACATTTTTCTCCCACTCTGTCCAGAATCCTCTATTGTGATCCCTGTCAGAGCAGTTGGTGGTGGTAGCCAGGTACCATCTAGTTGTGCTGGACTCAGTCTGGTGAAGGCTGTGGTACTTGTGGTCCATTAGTCCTTTGGACTAATCTTTCACTTGTGTCTTTGGTTTTCTTCACTCTCCCTTGCTCCAGATGGGTGAGACCAGTGGAGTATCTTAGACGGCTGCTCACAAGCTTTTAAGTCCTCCGATGCTACTCACCAAAGTAGAAATGTAGAACATTTTTTTAATAAACTATGTTATGCCAGTTGAGCTAGATGCCCCCCAAGACCATGGTGCCCAGCCCTCAACCCAGTAATTCAGTCCCTCAGGAAGTTTGAATGTGTCTGTGAAGCTTCTGTGACCTTGCCTGGTACAAGTTGTGCTGGCTTCCCCAGTACTGTGTACTGTCTTACCCTTCACCAAAGTTAGCACTTGTCTATTTAGTGTTTTTCCCTCCCTACCACGCCCCTCCCTTGTAACCAGCAAAGATTGTTTCCTTTTGTGTGTAAGCCTTTCCATGAGATTTTATAATAGTGGTCTCATACAGTATTTGTCCTTTAGTGACTGACTTATTTCACTCAGCATAATGCCCTCCAGATTCAGCAATGTTGTGAAATGTTTCACAGATTCATCATTGTTCTTTATCATTGTGTAGTATTCCATTGTGTGTATGTACTATAGTTTGTTTATCCATTCATCTATTGATGAGCATTGCCATGGATTGAATTATGTCCCCCAAAATCTCTCTCAACTTGGCTAGGCCATGATTTCCAGTATTGTGTGACTGTCCATCATTTTGTCATCTGATGTGATTTTCCTACATGTTGCAAATCTCTATGATGTTGAGGAGATAGGATTAGCGGTAGTTATGTTAATGAGGCAGGACTCAATCTACAAGGTTGGGTTGTGTCCTGAGCCAATCTCTTTTGAGATATGAAAGAGAGAAGCATGTAGAGAGACATGAGGACCTTATACCACCAAGATAGCAGTGCCTGGGCCTGAGAAGCTCCTAGTTCAGGGAAGATTAATTATAAGGACCTTCCTCCAGAGCTGACAGAGAGAGAAAGCCTTTCCCTGGAGCTAATACCCTGAATTTGGACTACTAGCCTACTAGACTGTGAGAAAATAAACTTCTGTTTGTTGAAGCCATCTACTTGTGGTATTTCTGTTATAGCAGCACTAGGTAACCGAAAAAGGCGCTTAGGATATGTCCATATTTTTGCTATTGTGAATAATGCTGCAATGGACATGGGTGTGCATATGTCTGTTCGTGTGATGGCTCTTATTTCTCTAGGACATATTCCTAGGAGTGGGATTGCTGGACCATACGGTATTTCTATTTCTAGCTTTTTAAGGAAGCTCCATATAGTTTTCCAAAATGGTTGTACCATTTTGCATTCCCATCAGCAGAGTTCCAATCTCCCTGCAGCCTCTCCAACATTTGTTATTTTCTGTTTTTTTGATTCATGCCAGTAATGTCAGGGTGAGATGGTATCTCATTGTGTTTTGATTTGCATTTCTCTAATGGCTAGTGATCGCTAGCTTTTCCTCACATGTCTGTTAGCCACTTGAATGTCTTCTTTGGTGAAGTGTCTGTTCATATCCTTCTCCCACATTTAATTGGATTGTCTCTTTGTTGTAGAAGTGTTGTATTTTCCTACAGATTTTAGAGATTATACCTTTGTCGGACATGTCATAGCCAAAAATTTTTTCCCAGTCTGTAAGCTCTTTTTACTCTCTTGGTGAAGTCTTTTGATAAGCATAAATGTTTAATTTTTAGAAGATCCCAGTTATCTAGCTTATCTTCTGGTGATTGTGTATTGTTAGCTGTGGTGTGTATCATATCTATGCCATGTATTAGGGCCTTTAGCATTGACCCTATTTTTTCTTCTATGATCTTTATAGTTTTTGGTTTTATATTTAGGACTTTGATCCATCTTGAATTAATTTTTGTTTATGATGTGAGGTATGGGTCCTGTTTTGTTCTGTTGTTTTTTTTACAGATAGACATCCAATTTTACCAGCAGCATTTGTTCAAGAAGACTGTCTTTTCTCCATTTAATGGACTTTGGGCCTTTGTTGAAGATCAGGTGACTGTAGGTGGATGGATGTACAACTGGATTCTTGATTTTATTCCATTGATCAATGTGTCTGTTGCTGTACCAGTACCATGCTGTTTTGACTACTGTAGCTGTACAGTAGTTCTGAGGTCAGGTAGTGTGAGGCCTCTTACTTTATTCTTCTTCAATAGTGCTTTACTTATCTGGGGCCTCTTTCCTTTCCATATAAAGTTAATGATTAGTTTTTCCATCTAATTAAAGAATGTTGTTGGTATTTGGATCAGGATTGCATTGTATTTGTAGGGTAGAATTGACATTTTCACAATGTTGAGTCTACCTATCCATGAACATGGTATGTTTTTCCATTCATGTGGATCTCTTTTGATTTCTTGCAGCGGTGTTTTGTAGTTTTCTTTGTACAGGTCTTTTACGTACTTGGTTAGATTTATTACTAAGTATTTTTTTTTTTTAGGGGCTATTATAAATGGTATTGCTTTCCCAATTTCCTTTTTGTAGTTCTCTTTATTGGTGTAGAGGAATCCAACAGATTTTTGTATGTTTATCTTGTATCTTGCTACTCTACTGAATATTTCTATCAGTTCCAGTAGTTTACTTATGGAGTGTTTAGGGTTCTCTATGCATAGTATCATATAATGTACAAATAGGGATAGTTCTACTTCTTCCTTAACAATTTGGATGCCCTTGTTTTCTTGCCTTATTGCTCTAGCTAGGACTTCCAGCACAATGTTAAATAGGAGTAGTGGTAAAAGGCATCCTTGTCTTGTTGCTGTTCTCAGGGGGAATGTTTTCAGCCTCTCTCCATTAAGAATGATGTTGGTTGGTGGTTCTGTATAGATGTCATTTATTATGTTGAGAAATTTCCCTTTCATTCCTATTTTATTAGGAGTTTTTATCAGGACTGGGTGTTGGACTTTGTTGAATGCCTTCTCTGCATCGACTGAGATGATTTTGTGATTCTTTTATTTTATTTATGTGGTGGATTACATTGATGGATTTTCTAATGTTGAACTATCCTTGCATACCTGATATGAATCTCACTTGGTCGTGGTGTATTATTTTTTGATATGATGCTGAATTATATTGGCTAGAATTTTGTTGAGAATTTTTGCATCTATATTCATGAGAGATATTGGTCTGTAATTTTCTTTTTTTGTGGTGTCTTTGCCTGCTTTTGGTATCAGGGTTATGTTGGCGTCATAGAATGAATTCAGAAGTATCCCTTCATTTTCTATATTCTGAAATAGTTTGAGTAGTACTGGTGAAAGCTCTTCTTTGAACGTTTGGTAGAATTCTCCTGTGAATCCTTCTGGGCCAGGGTTTTATTTTTGGGAGATTTTTTTTTTTTTTTTTTAATTACCTTTTCAGTCTCTTCTCTTGTTAATGGGTTTGTTCAGATTTTCAACATTATTTTGTGTTAGTTTAGGTAGTTGGTGTGTTTCTTGAAATTTGTCCATTTCCTCTAGGTTTTCCAATTTGTTGGAGACAGTTTCTCTAATTTTGACCAACTTATCCTTTTATTCACTGATGATTTCTTCTGCCTGATTTAATCTGTTGTTAAATCCTTCCATTGTGTTTCTCATTTCAGTTGATATCCCTTTCAGTTGCAGTATTTCTGTTTGTTTTCTTTTTATGTCTTTTTTTAGGTCCTCAATTTGTTCTTGTATTGTTTTCCTTATTTCTTCTAGATCTTTGTCTATGTTTTCCCTTAACTCTTCAATTAAGTTTAACATTGTTGCATTATATTCTTCCATTTTTTTCATTATTCTTTCTTCCATAAATGCACTTGCACTCCTTTATCATGTTCATCTGGATCAGCCATTGTTCTCTTTTCTTTGTGTGTCTTAGGCTTTTTGTTGGGTTCTTGTAATTTTATAGGGTGTTGACTTTCTCAGTTCCTCCACTATTTGGTGTTTTTTCCCTCACTAATTTCTGCAAAAGACTCTTAGGCAGACAGAGTCTTTGGGCTTTGCTTACTATTTTCTCTCCCTCTCTGTACAGTTCCTTCTCTCTTTCTAGTTTAATTAGGATTCAGGAGTTGCAGATCTCAGTTTTCAACTTTCAGTGTCTCCCAAACACACCAGAGAACATGCTGTGGTCAATCTGTCCACCAGCAACACTACCACTCAGGTGAGATATTACATGCTAATCAGTCTGTCCACCGGGGTGCGGTTCTCTCTCTCTAGTTTTTACTCCCTTCCCTCCTCTGATTCTGCAACTACACTTTTGGTTGGAAAACCCACACCCAGCAAGCCCCTTTCTGGGCTGGGTATTGCCCTCTGGTTTTGCCCGAGGCTTTTTTCTCCCCGCTCTGCTGGAGTTGTTTATATCTGAGCTGGCAATCAAGGGAAGAACAGGCAGACTTTCTGGAGGGGGAGGCACTGACCCTTCCCTGAAGGACTTCAGAGATATCTCTCTAGTTTCTGAGCTCCAGTGGCCCTGTGGTGGTTACAGGGGCAGTCTCCACTTAGATGACCTGCCTTCTGGCTCCACTTTATAAATTCTTCTGTAAGAGGACCCCCCGGGAGGTCTGCCTTGTTGCTATCAGAGCCCGCCCCATAGTATGTTGCCTGTGGGTGTAGCCTCCACTCAAGAAGCCTGCTTCACAGCACATAGCAGCCTCCACCTGCAGTTCTCAGCACCAATTGCAAAGGGGTACAGACAGACCCAAACTGACCTCCAAAGAGTTCTGTCCCATTGGTTTTAGAAGCCTGAGCTATGGGGTGCACAGAGTGGGAGGCAGAGTGCTGACTATAGGAGCAGACTCCATTACTGTAGACTTTTGCAACAACCGGCAACCAACAGTTACCAGGTGGGGGAGGTGGTGTCGTGTTCTAATGAGATCCCCACAAAGGTATGCTTTGTTGCTATCAACCCCTCCCCCAATAGATTGTTGGTTGTGAGTGCAGCCTCCATGTAAGACATCTGCTTCCTAGCACACAGCAGCCTCAGTCAGAAGTCCTCAGCACTGAACAGCATAGGTGGCAGACTGACCTGAATTAAAACCCAGGGAGGTCTGTCTTGTTGATTTCAGAGGCCTGAGCTATGGGATGTGCAGGGAGGCAGGTAGAGTGCTGAGTATGGGAGAAGACTCCACTGCAGGGTGCTTTCTGTAGAAATTCACAGCAGCTTTGCAGTTGAGAGAGTCTGGGTGGGGGAGGGGCTGTCACACTCTGAATGGACCCCCAAGGAGGTCTGCCTTGTTGCTATCAGAGTCACACCCAGTATAATCTCTATGAGTGTAGCCTCTACTCAAGATGCCTGCTTCCTAGCACTCAGCAGCCACAGTCAGCAGTCCTCAGCACCAACCAGAAGGGGGAGCCAATAGATCTGAACTGATCCCAGGGATGTATGTCCTGTTGGTTACAGCAACCTGAGCTATGGCGTACACAGGGGGGCAAGTAGAGTGTTGATTATGGGATCCGAATCCACTGCAGGAGTGCTTCTGTAGCAATTTGCAGCAACCTTGCACTGTCAGTGTCCAGGTGGGGAATGTGCTGGCATGCTCCGAACGGACCGCCGGGGAGGTCTGCCCTGTTCATTTTAGAGTGGAAGCTTGAGGTACTTTCTCTTTGTGCAGGCAAGGGGTTTGGTGGTTAGGGAAGCAGATTCTTTTGCTGGGGCCACTTCCAAGTTCACAGCAACTGCTAGCCTGTGTGGCCCAGGGGAGGGGCAGAGGTGTGGGAGAAGTACTTTCCCTACTATAGGAGACTTGTTGATTCATTGATTCCTGCCTGTCTACAGTTCTCTACTGCCTTTCTCTTCTCCCCAATTCAGAGTCCCTAAAAGACAAGCACAATTTCCTTCTTTTGTTTTTTGCTGTGTTTGTGGGGGAGGGTGGAAACAATGGTCTGTTCTTGCTGCCATCTTTCCAAAATCCCATAGAGGTTTTTGTTTGTTTACTGTTGTAGTTTAAGTAAGAGTTTACACTTCAAGTTAGTCTCTCATACAAAAATTTATACATTGTTATGTGACCCTAATTGCTCTCCCTATACTGTGACAGCACACTCCTCCTTTCCACCCCTGATTCCCCATGTCCATTCAACCAGCTCCTAACCCTCTCTGCCTTCCCATCTCACCTCCGGACAGGAGTTGCCCATTTAGTCTCATGTATCTGCATGAGCTAAGAAGCACACTCTTCACGAGTATCATTTTATGTCTCACAGTCCAGTCCAACCTTTGTCTGAAGAGTTGGCCTCGTGCATTGTTTTAGTTCTGGGATGACAGAGAGTCTGGAGGCCATGCTTTCTGGGGCTCCTCCAGTCTCAGTCAGACCTTTAAGTCCGGCCTTTTTACTAGAATTTGAGTTCTGCACCCTATGTTTCTGCTGCTCCATCAGGGACTCTCTGTTGTGTTCCCTGTCAGCGTGGTCATTGGTGGTAGCCAGGCACCATTTAGTTCTTCTGGCCTAAGGCTTATGAAGTCTCTGGTCTTTGTGGCCCCCTCTGTCTCTTGGGCCAAGACTTTCCCTGTGTCTTTGGTATTCTTCATTCTCCTTTACTCCAGACGGTTGGAACCAATTGATGCATTTTAGATGGCCGCTTGCTAGCTTTTAAGACCCCAGACGCCATTCACCAAAGTAGGATGCAGAACATTTTCTTAATAAATTTTGTTATGCCAATTGACCTAGATGTCACCTGAAAGCATGATCCCCAGACCCCCACCCCTGTTACTCTGTCCCTCCAATTGTTTGATTGTATTCAGGAAATTTCCTAGCTTTGGTTCAGTCCAGTTGTGCTGACTTCCCCTGCAGTGTGTGCTGTCCTTCCCTTCACCTAAGACAATTCTTATCTGCTATCTAGTTAGTGAATAACCCTCACCCTCCCTCCCACCCTTGTAACCATCAAAGAATGTTTTCTTCTGTGTTTAAACCTTTTCTTGAGTTCTGATAATAATGGTCTTATATGATATTTGTCATTCTGTGACTGACTAAATTCACTCAGCATAATGCCCTCCAGATTCCTCCATGTTATAAGATGTTTCATGGCTTCATCATTGTTCTTTATCGTTGGGTAGTATTCCACTGTGTGGATATACCGTAATTTGTTTATCCATTTGTACGTTGATTGGCACCTAGGTTGTTTCCATCTTTTTGCTTTTGTGAACAGTGCTGCAATGAAGTGGGTGTGCATGTATCTATTTGTGTAATGGCTCTTATTTCTCTAGGATATATTCCAAGGAGAGGGATTGCTGGATCGTATGGTACTTCTATTTCTAGCTTTTCAAGGAAGCGTCAAATCGATTTCCAAAGTGGTTGTACCATTTTACATTCCCACCAAAAGTGTGTAAGTGTTCTCCATAGGGTTTTTAATGGATGAATTTTTGGAAGTAGACTGCCAGAGTTTTCTTTTGAGGCCCCTCTGGTTGTACACAAACCTCCATCCTTTTGGTTAGCATTGGAGTGTCTTAACTGCACCTCCCAGGAACTCCCTTAATCTGTTAAAAACCGAAAATAAAACCATTGCCATCGAGTCGATTCTGACTCATAGCTACCCTATAGGACAGAGTAGAACTGCCCAATAGGGTTTCCAAGGAGCAGCTGGTGGATTTGAACTGCCAGCCTTTTGGTTAGCTGCCGAGCTCTTAACCACTAAGCCACCAAGGCTCCAGGTGGAGATAATTCTTCTGCTACCCCTGCAAGAGTCTTTTGGGATTTGAGTGAGATTATGTGTCTATAACCTGAACACTCGAAAAATCTGAGGAGTGAGGAGGGATATCTGTGTTACCCTGACCACCCTGCACTAAATTCGTGTACCTCAGTCTCTGTGCTCACAGCTCAGTGCTCAGGGCCCACTTTACCACTGTATATACCAGCTTTTTTCATTCTGTTCCTCTGTACACCTGCTACAAAGCTCCCTACTGTGTGTTACTAATTTACTGAGGTATGGTCACTTGGTGGTAGGGAGGTCACACTCACCTGTTGGCTGCTCAACCTATGGCCTCTGCTGTGTTTTCTGTCCCATTTGACTTTATGAAGGGAATGGCTTCTACTCCTACATGACACAGAGCAGCACCAACCCCACGTATGGTGTATTATCAGTCATGGTCCACAGTTTTCAAGTAACTTAGTGGACTTGTAGCAAAGTCCAGGGTAGGAAATCCAAAACAATATACAACTAACAGCTTACCCTGGCTGTTTTGAATTCTACTTGCTTCTGGAGCTCACTCTTCCTATAGCACGATACCACTCATAAACTAGAATGTCCAGGTATTGAAGTACACAATTTGGGGTGGAGAGAAAGATCTTTACTGGGTGGGAGGTTCACATCTTCAGCCTTTCCAGAGTCAAATTTGAATCTCCTAAAGGAGTGAGGGGGAGGATCTAGGGTTTAATTAATCTTATTTTTTAAATAACGGTTTTATTGTGGCTTAATCTACACAAAATAAAAGTGACCCTACTGTGTATAATTCAGTGATTTTTGGTATAGTCACAGAGTTGTGCAAACGCTGTTGTCGTTAGTTGCTGTAGAGTCAGCCCCCAACTCAAGGTGACCCCATACGCAAGGTGATCGAAATATTGTGATCCATAGGGTTTTCCTTGCTGATTTTTGAAAGTAGATTGCCAGATCTTTCTTCCAAGTCTGTTTTAGTCTGGAAGCTCAACTGAAACCTGTTCAGCATCATAGCAACATGCAGTCCTCCACTGGCAGATAGGTGGTGGCTATGCTTGAGGAGCATTGGCCGGGAATTGATCCCAGTGTCCAGCATGGAAGGGGAGAATTCCACCACTGAACAACAACTGCCCTCTGTGCCATCATTGTTATTAGTTACCTTTGAGTCAATTCCACCTCATGGAGACTCCATGTGCAACCTTTACCACTATCTAATGCCAGAACATTTTCTTCATTCAAAAAGAAACCTTATAAATACAGCAGTCTCTTTCCATTCCCCACTCCCTCCCTCGTAGACTTTGACAACCACTAATCTGCTTTCATTCTGTATGGATTTGCCTATTCTGAGCGTTTCATATAAATGGAGTCATACAATACATAGGCTTTAGTGTATGGCTTCTTTCATTTAGTATAAGGTTTTCAATGTTCATCCGTGTTGTAGTATGAATTAGTACTTAATTCTTTTTTTTATTGCTCAATAATATTCCATTGTTTGGGTATATCACATTTTGTTTATCCATTCATCAGTTGATGGACATTTGGGTTATTTCCACTTTTCACTTATCATGTATAGTGCTGCAATGAATATTTTGTACAAGGGTTTGTGAGAACATATACGTATTAGTTTCCTAGGGCTGCCATAACAAAGTACCACAAACTGGGTGGCTTAAAACAACAGACATTTATTTTCTCACAGTTTTGGAGCCTAGAAGTCTGAAATCAAGGTGATGGCAGGGTCATGCTTCTCTGGAGGCTCTAGGGGAGAATCCTTCCTTGACTCTTGCAACTTCTGGTGGCCCCAGGAGTTCCTTGGGTTGTGCCAGCATAACTCCAAACTCCGGCTCTATCTTCATGTGACCTTCTTTTCTGTGTTCCTGTTTATGTCTTCACTTCTTATAACAACGTCAGTTATTAGATTTAGGTACCACTCTAAATTCAGGATGATTTGTTCTTGAGATCCTTAGCTAATTACTCTACAATGACCCTAATTCTAAATAAGGTCACATTCTGAGATTCTGGGTGGACATGAATTCTTAGGGAACGCTATTCAACTCACTATGTTTTCAACTCTCTTGGGCATATTATCTAGGAGTAGAATTGCTGGGTTATATGATAACTTTATATACCTAATGGTTTGAGGAACCATCAAAATGTTTTCCATAGCAGCTGCACCATTTTGTATTTCACTAGCATTGCATAAGGGTTCCATACACTTGTTATTGTTTATCTTTTTGAATAAAACACATTCTAGTGGGTGTGAAGTGGTATCTCATTGTGGTTTTGAGTATCTTTTCATATGCTTATTGGTCATTTATTTATTTTGGAGAAATGTCTTCAAATTCTTTCCCCTTTTTTAAATTGGGGTAGTTGCTTTTTAATATTAAATTAGAAGATTCCTTTATACATTCTAAATACAAGTCCCTTATCAGATATATGATTTTTAAATATTTTCTCACAGTGGATTGTCTTCACTTTCTAGGTGGTGTCCTTTGAAGCACAGAAGTTTTTAATTTGATGGAGTCTAATTTGTCTATTTTTTTTCTTTTGTTGCTTATGCTTTGGTGCCACATCTAAGAATCCATTGCCTAATCAAGGTCACAGAGATTTAACACTATATTTTCTTCTAAGAGCTTTACCCTTTTAGCTCTTACATTTAGGTCTGCGATTCATTTTGAATTGACATCTGTATATGATGTGAGGTACGGGGTTTAGTTTCATTTGTTTGAACCACAACCACAATCAGGATACAGAAGAGTTCCATCAGCTCAAAAATCTTTCTTTTGTAATCCATGTGTAGCCTCCCTGGCAACCACAGATTTGTTCTCCATCACTGTAGTTTTTTCTGAGAATATTACATAAATGGAATAATACACTATGCAGTCTCCTGAGAGTATGGAGGAAAACATATCTTTACCATTTGGCAACAGGGAAAATTCGATTTAATTTTTATTTATCCTTATAATTTAAACACCCTTTCTGTGACCTCAGTGAAAGTATACCTGCTTTGCAGAACCCCAGTTAGTGTGTTGCAGAGGTGACCAGTGCAGCCCAGTTCTCAATCAGGGTCCTGGAAAAAAAGCCACAGAGCTAGGCTCCAACCTGTGAGCGAGGCTTCCTTTCTCCATGAGCAAGGGGACAGTTTGCTATGACAAAGGGAACTTTCCAAAACAGGCTTTTGGCCTAGCCTGGACTCATATCACAGGAACAAGAGTGACGCCATCTTGACCCATATACAGTGGAGTTTTGTTTCTTCCAGAATGGAAATTTTTTAAAGAGACATGCTTGCCCTCATTTCTAAAAGTGTGGACTTATTTACCCTTGTTTTCCACAGGTGTTACAAGATAAAGGTACAAATTGTGGTTAAGTGTGTATAGAGACATGTTTATAGTTAGAATAAGCTATTGTTAAATAGAGACTTACTTAATCAAAAGCCTTTTCTAAGGCTAACTATTGCCCATCAGTTGTAAGATTCCTTTATAAACTCTAGATATAAGTTCCTTATTAGATGTTATGATTTTACGTATGATTTACAATCATTTTCACTTGTAATCATCCTAGTTCTTCAACAAACTCTTTACTTTTGCATTTAACAGAGCCCACCACCACAATGCTGAAATCACCTAGCTAAATGCAGGCTGCAGGTTTCAGGATGATCTAACGTTGTAGGAAACATGTGACTTAAGTGATTGGCCATTTCTCAGAAGATTCTCCCTTTTGACCCCCCTTGACCATACTTCTAATTTTCCACACCTTTGTTCAGAAGTGTTTTAGCTATACCTCTGTGCACTCCAGCTACCTGCAGCAACGCTAGCCAATGAAGATAAGTTTTACCTGAACCACTGCTGCCTGCGGTTTTTGCCTTTTCAAACTCCAGACACCCTGCCCCCCCTTGGAGCCGTCTATCTTACCGTATAGGGTTCACTGTCTCCCCAACTTAAGTTGGTTTGTACCTTTAATAAATCTCTTGACTTTAAATTTCAAACAGTGTCCGAGTTTTTGTGCTTGTTCACATCTACTAACTTATAAGATTTCGACAAGAGGAAAATGACTACAGAGGCAAGCGCTGGAGTTGAGGATAAGGGCTCAATTGAAACTTGGGGAGCCTGCTTTGCTTTCCCAGTGTTTCCCTGTTTAAGTAAAACGACGCTGTCCACAGGGGTGGGCGAGCAGCATGACGCAAGGCCTACATGGCGCTCACAGACAGTTAAGTGGATGTTACCGCGGCTAAGCCCAACTGACTCAGCTACTTTTCGGCAGAAGAAGTTTGGTAAAAAACTTACTTTCCAGCCAGTGCGCTGGGCGGGCCATACACCTCAAGCGGAAGCGCGTTCTTACGTAATCTCGCGCGCCGAGGGACGGGGTTCGGAAGTCGTCTGCGGAAGCTGCAGCGTAGGTTTCTGTGGTGTATCATCTTTGAGGCCGACGGGCGTGAAGGAGACTTCCCTCGGTAACCACTACCAGTTTTATGAATAGGCATTTTAAGAAGAGTGACTGGAGGCTGTTGCCACAATGACTACTGTCCGGGTAAATTAACCGCGTAGCTCAGAAGCAGCTCTTGTGACGGCCAGTGGGAGTCACAGGCTGAGAAGATTTTTGGAACTGTAGTGGACCGAGCGAGGCCCTTAGGGGTCCTTGAGTGTCGTTTTCCACGCGGTAAGGAGGATCAGGAAAGGTTGAGCCTGGCGTAAGGGTCTGAGGTGGAGTTCGGCTGGCAGGGGAGTGGATCCAGTGGTGGGGCGGGGGACTGCGCGCTAGCGGTTCACCGTCTAAGAGTTCCGTATGTTCCATTTTTGGAGAAGGGGGCGCGCGGCTCAAGGCGCGCATTTGAGACAAGAAGGTTGAGTAAGACACAGCCTTGAATACTTGAGTTGCTGGGCGCTACGCGAACCTTCCGTCCCCGGGTTGTGGCTGGGGCGAGAGTGACCTGGAACTTCGAATTTCTTTTTTGAAGGGGGTAGGATTAGTCTGGGACAAACACTTTTGGAACAGAGAGGGCTGCTCCGGTCGTGCATTCCCGGCGTTATTTGGGCTGTGGGGATGAGTTCAGCCAGGAGCAAATAGACTGACATCACCTGTTGGTAGGGGCGCAGCTAGGGCTATAATACCCCGGGGTTTTTTGGTAGGGGGCCCTTACTTGGTCCTACATTTCCGAGCCACGGTGGGAATTCAGGACTTACCGTGCATGTCAAGGTTGGTTTTTGGTAGGAACTGGAGACGTCCCAGGTACGTGATGAGCAGTGGGGTGGGGGTAGGGGAGTGGTGTTGTCTAAGGACCTGCTGTGCTTTGGTTTGTTGCGAGGGTGGAGAGTAGATTGGAGGTGAGCTTGATATCGGCATTATATTCGTAGTGAGTCGTAGGAGATGTCAGGTCTGGAGTCCCTGGGACCTTTAGGGGGTGGAGAGGTTTTGGCCTGGACCAACAGTGAAACGAACTCAGATGGTGGTGAACTGCACCGCCCGGGCTTGCATCTAGGCAGTTTTTTTCTGACTGGGGGCACATCTGCCCCTGGGACCTACTCTTCCTGTGTTTGTTGGATGGCAGAGGCCCGCTCTAGTTTGTGACAAAGATCTCCAGTTTAGCTGTAGTGCCGGTGGCCATTTGGCGGATTCCCCCATCCCCTGCCTGCTTCTGCCTTGAGTGTTCGGACTCTGCTGACCAACTCTGGTTTGGGGCTGTAGGGGTGTTAGGTAGGGCGGGAACCTCTGAGGGCTGTTGGCTGACTATCCGCATCACTTGCAGCATCTCTGGTAGGGTCCAGGTATCAGGACTTTAATTTTTAATTTTTTAATTAAGGACAGATTTTAAACCTACTTAGAATATTCTAAATGAAACCCATCGACCCATCAACAGATTCAGCGTTTATTAATTCATGACCAGTCTTGTTTCATCTACATTCTCTGAACCCTGTGTGTGAAAAAGAAAAAAAAAAAAAGGCAACAAAATCAAACCCGTTGCAGTTGAGTCAATTCTGACTCGTAGCGAGCCTATTGGACAGGGTAGAACTGCCCGATACGGCAGCTGAGCTCTTAACCACTGCACCACCAGGGCTCCACTGTGTGGGTACACATTGAGAATTGTCACACCCCACAGAGCTCAGTCACTACTGACATTATCACTGGCTAACTGGGTAAAATTGTGGCACTCCACACCTCGAATCCAAATCCAGGCATTTTAGTTTTGCCACCTTGAGGAAGATATATAACCTCTCCCTGCTTCAGTTTATAGCAAGACCTAACTCACAGGACTTGTACAGTGCCTGGAATTCTTTCTGGTATGTAGTATGAGTTTAGTTAAGTGTTAACTGTTTTTAATAATAATACAACTTGTGGCCTTGAGGCACAAAAAAAGATGAATTCCCTAGTCAGTATCAGCTAGATGTTAGGAAAGACTGTATTCTGATGTAAACACTTGGCTTTGTGCGCCAGAAGCTGCCCACACACTTTTTTGACGTAGCTAAGGCTTTTTTTTTTTTTTTTTTTAAAGAAAAGGAAGCCTCCTCATTTGAAAGTTGGAAATTTCCAGCCTGATATATGGGGACAGAGAGAGACAATCATTAGCCTCACACTGCCTGTTTTGTTCCGAGATCCACCTCACATCACTGCCCGTTCGGAGAGGACTGTAGAGAAAGAAACTCCTGGCTCCTGACAGACCCCTTCTTTGTGGGTAACACTTACCTTTCACATTCCTGCAGTGTCTCATCTGCTCCATACAGTGGGTGAATTTCCTTTGCCCCTCCTTGTCTTTTTGTGCCCTGCAATATCCTGTTTGAGGCTTGGAGGCCCAGTCTATTTTAAGGAGAAGGGCCTCTACGGGGAATGTTACTCAGACCACTGCTGTCATTCAGGTTACCACCATTCTTGTCCCAGCAGCATCTCTTCCTGGCAGCTGGATTCCTGGGACTGTGCCAGCTGCTGTGAAAACAAAAATAATAGTTGCTGTCATTTATTGGGCAGTTGTCCTTTGCCAGACACTGCACTTTACAGTCACTGTGATACTTGATTCTCTCAGCCAGTTTGAAAGTAATCAAAATTCCCATTTAACAGAAGAAGTAGTAGCAGGACTTAATATGACTATAACATGGCTGGTGTCAGGCTTTGGAGCTTCATGAGTTATCCACATTCTGCTGTTCTTGTTTCACCCAATACCCCCAATCTCCATTTTTTGTTTTCCCCGCTAGAGTATTTGAAAGCAAATCTCAGACATCATACCATTTCACGTGTAAATACTACATTTCCAACAGATAAGGACTGTTTTTTGAAAATATAACTACAATGCTGTAATTGAAGTCAACAAAATTAACAGTAATTCCTTAATACCCAGTTTGTTTTGGATAGTTTGCATTTGTCCTAAAAATGTCATTTTACAGATCAAACCCTATACTCTTTCAACAGTAAGAAGCATGAGAGGTAGGAGTATCTGGAATTCAGCAAGATGAATTCTTCCTTTCCCTTCCTTTTCTCTTTGCCTTTTGCCTATCTCTGTTAATGGCTGCAACTTCCACATCTTGTCACAGACTGGAACACTGAGTCCTTCTTGCCCCCTTGTTCTTTCAGATTTCCCATCCATCTGATTAGCTATTGAGTCCTCTCAATTCTGCCTTTACAGGTATACCCCTTTGTTCTTCCTCTCCCTTCGTCTCTACTCCTAAGCTTCCCATATTTTCATCTCCTCTCTACATTTCAGTTTATCCTTCATCCTGCATTTTGAGTTGTCCTCTGAGGTAAAAATGATTATGCCACTCACCTACTAAAGATGGCCATTTCTTATTGCCTACCTTTGCCTCTGCCCAAACTCAATAATTAATAGTGTCAGTTTCTTCCTTTTAGGCATTCCTGGGTGTTTTTTAGTTCCTTGTCTTGTAGACAGTCTTCACATGGCATCTTCTTTCTACTGTGTGTGGGTCTGTGTCTGTTCTGCTTTTTTTTATAACTCACGTGATTAGGTTTAGGACTCTACTATGGCATGACCTCAACTGACTGATTCTAATGAACATTTAGAATGCCTTGGGAGATGATTGCATTACATTACATGTGAGGTAGTTACATTAGATTATATCCATAGGTATAGGGGTTAGGACTCCAACATATTTTTTTGGCGGGGGGTGGGGGTATGGGTGCATAATTCAATTCTTAACAATTACTCATTAGCTTTCGAAGGAGATTTAGTTCAGATGGCTTTCCTAACTTTACTGAGTCCCCCCCTGCTGCTGTTTGTATGTATTTATTCTCCTGGCTCCCTCTGTACTGGGTCATCCCAGTTAGTTTTGTAACTCTGCTGAAGGCCAAAATTTCTGTCAGGCAACCCTCTCTACATAGTTCTGTCTCCTGATTCTGCTAACCACCCCCACCACCTTTAGACTTAGGGTTGGTGGAGACTGTGCTCTTGTAAGCACTGATGGTACATCAGCATCCTTTCTAGTTTCCATAATCCTGCCCACACCCTTGTAAATAGCTCCTTTACTAAACTCTCCTTAATTACCCAGTTGAGTTGCAATCTTTTACCCGACTGATTCAGAGACAGTACACCTTAAAACATCTATGTTAGTGATATTGGACCAAATAAATGATGTAATAGGTGGAGACTTCTTGAGAAAAAATGCTGACCAAGAATTTAGAGAATGTTTCTGTGTTATATCAGAACTTTTCTGTAATTCCATAGCAATTTACAGAAGATTATGCACTTGAAATATTTGTATTTTTATAAGGAAATAGATTTGTCACAATGGACTTGGCAAACAAAAGGGGAAAGTGAGATTTATCTGGATGCACTATATAAATGATATCATTTGCCATCTCTGAGACTGTTGTAATTAGGTGGAACTAATAGAAGATCATGTCCATGGCATATTGTTGAGTTATAGAATTTTTTGACACAAGTTGTGCTTACAATGTGTGTTTTCTGCATATTTCATATTATTCTTTATAGCCACAGAAGCTTTTCATCCCTGAAGTCTTTTATAATGTAGCGAGAGATATATTTATTTACGTTTTGTCATAGCGAAGCAATAGTGTGACACTCTATTAGTGAAAGCAAGAAGTTTTATTGAAAGATGGGGAGATTCATGAACTGGGAGACAGAATAGCATCCAGGCAGGATGCTGTAGTGTTCCAGATTACAGAAGGATAGAGAAGTTTTTTATCAAGTGGCATAAACAAAGGGCTACATGCTCACAGGGACAAGGGGGATACATGACAAAAAGTTATTTACAAGGGGGTTGTTAAACTGCAATTCTTAAATTATCATTTCTATTTTCTCACCTCCTGGAACATGTTGACCAAGGCATTCTTCTTTGATTAAGCCATGCACACTCCATAAACATCTTTTAGCAAACAATTCCTCGCACGAGCTAAAATCTTGACCGTTGCTCCTTTTGCATTACAAGCAGTTAAACTTTTACAGGAAGCTGAATTGTCTTTTAAGAGCAGGAAAAGCAGATTTTATGTCAAGCTGTAGTTTGATTCAAAATGGAGTTTAATTTAGATCTGGGGCAGCCATTTTAGTCATGCCAAGTGCTTGGTTTTGGGATTCGCTTACCCATCTCCCCCTTTTGGTCATGCCACCACAAGGGGATGTAGATCACCCACAGAGGAGTAACCTATCTTCTGCAAGGATACAGTATTTTAGAATGGCTGCTCTATTTGACCTTTAAGACCCCAGACACCACTGTGTTACTAGAGGTAGCTGGACACCATCTGATATTACCTTGCTATTGCTTTGGGCCTCATCTTCAGGGTGAGTTGGTTTTCATTGGGGTAGGTGTTGCAAACAGGACCACGTTAGAGGAACATCTTAGCATTACAAAAAGTTCCGATCCCAGAACTACATTCTCCTTAGCAAAATTAGTTTCTTCTAAATACATGATTCGTCACTTGGCTAGTTGTCTTGAGGGTTGTCTGTGGCAGTGAGAAACACAGTGCATAATGCATTTAACAAGTCCTGTAATAACAATCACAGTGATTAAGAGGACTAGGCAGGCTAGTGGAAAGGAGTGTATCCCAGATCTGATGTTTTGGGGTAACTAGTTGAAAATATCAGAGAAGGAAGGTATGGTCATGGGGGAATGGCACGTAATTAGGAGGCCTTTTGACGTTTTTAGAGACATCTTGTTCTACTTCTCTAGAGGTATTTATCCATGAACATCAAGAGGTATTAGCAGTAGCACAAACTCCCCTTTACTGAGCTAGGAGAAAATCAAGCTATTCTTTTATTTAAGACAACTTTAGCAAGAGATTTCTGAGCATTTTTGTTGAGCTGTCATTCCATCAGCAAGACTATCAGCAGTTTGAGCCATAATGGCAGATAGATTGCTAATAGATTGTTCTAATTGTAACATACCAAAGAAGGGAACAAGCATTAGAAGAAATGACCAGCCCCACCCAGGCCTATTGGCAATGGGATTATTTGAGAGAGGATAAGTTCTCTATACTGTATGGGTATTGATTTCAAGTCACCGTTCTATAGTAAGATGTCATTGTATGACTGGAAACTCCACGGGTACCTAAGGTCCACTGGCCTAACATAACCCGACCATCTAAACATGGCAAGGCCCAAGTATAGGGGAATCATTGGACTTTTTACCCAAATAAGCTCATCCTACACACAAAAGGACATATCCAGATGGGCATATAACATACCTGCCCTGGTGTAAATATTAGGAAATGGAATGGACTGATTGACTCTCTCAAGCCAGTCCACAGTTAATGTATTGTCACAAATGGGTAATTCTCCAAATTCTAGGGCATCTGGAGATGAGCACAAACTGGGAGATTTTGATCATTTTTGAAAAAGTGATCTGCTGTTGTGGAATGATACTGAGCATCATTAATAAAAAAGTTATAGGGTGTAGAAAGAATAAAATATTCTAACCACGAGTAAGATTGAAACAGGGAGCTGATGGATAGGTGGACAGTTCTGGGGGTGGCCATAATTGGATGCAAATGGACCATTTAAATGATTTTTCAAAATCAATAACAAAATTAGGTGTGAATTTATGATCTGAGACTGGTACAGTGAGTGGATCATTATGGTCCTGTTTCAATGGGGGGAAGAGTGATGTACCCAGCATTCATTTTGATAAAAGCATTTTTGTTCCAAGCATCAGTGATGGTTATAATAAACAGAAGGAGAATGCTTATTAAAAATTTCATAATGGAGAATAGGTTAGTTAGAAATTATAAGATGCTATACTAGGAGATGGGAGTCCTGGTGGTGCAGTGGTTAAGAGCTCAGCTGCTAATAAAAAAGTTGGCAGTTTGAATCCACCAGCCGCTCCTTGGAAACCCTGTGGGTTAGTTTTACCCTGTCCTGTAGGGTTGCTATGAGTTGGAATCGACTCAGTGGGAATGGGTTTGGTTGTTTTTTTTTGGTTTTATGCTAGGAGATGAGCCTAAATTAGTAAAATAAAACTTATTTCAGAGAATATAGTTATTAAACAATGTGCAACAATTTCAATACAGAGTCAGCTTGCTAGGTTAGGGTTAAAGGTATTTGATTATTACCGAAGTCATTAAGAAATAATTCCACAAGTGTGCAAAAAGAGTCAAAACTATTAAAATATCAGCAGTTAGTAAACAGTCCAAAAATATCAGCAGCTTGCATGTAATTTTGTTCTTTGATCTTGAAATTAGCTACCTGCTTCTAAAGTTGCTGGCTTCTGGTTGCTAGGGTGTTTCAGCCTGAGTCTCAAATCTCCAGTTGGCTGACAAGTCCAGATAGGTGCTTTAGCTTTCTTTAACTGTGGTAAGTGAATCCAAGGGTTAATTCCTTCTAGTTTTGCTGCACAAGGATTAGTTAAAAGAACTAGATAAGGCCCCTTCTATTGGGATTCTAAAGTATCATTTAGTTGATGTCTTTTCCAATAAACAATCTACTGGAGTAATATTAAGTAGAAGAGGAGGGTCAGGTTTTTGCTCCTCAAACACTTCATTAATTTTTAATAAACGTTTCTTAGATCTTGCATTAGAGATTGGCAGCATTTCATTAATTCAGATTGTACTTAGTTAGAATCGGTGAGGCAATGTAAAGAAGGATCATAGGCCTTCCAGTAACTATTGCATAAGGAGTGAGTTCATGAGATCCAAAAGGAGTGCTCCTTAAATTTAAAAGGACCAAAAGGAGAACTTTAGTCCAGGACAAACTAAGGATTTGGAAAGCTTAGCTAGCTAAGTTTTTATTATACCTTTAGTTATTTCTATAAGTCCAGAGGACTGGGGATGGTAATGGGCTATGTAATCTCTGGTATGTGGGGAAGATTCAGCATTCTTGAATTACTTGTCTAATAAAATGGGTTCCCCACTCACTGCAGAGGATTTTTAGTGCTCCCCAAGTAGATATTATGTTTTCAAGGAGCCTTTTTGCTACAAAAGAAGCAGTGGTACATTGGCAGGGAAAATCTTCTACCCAATGTGAAAATCTACAAATCGTTGCTAAGGCATATTTATAACTGTTCAAAAGTGGAAGCTGGATAAAGTTTAATAGCCATTCAAGCATAGGTCTAGAGAGCAAAGGGTATTTTGCCCAGGTAAAGTTTTAAGATGTTTTCTAGGGTTATAGCAAGAATAGACATAACAATTAGGCCACATGCTCAGCTGCCTGAGAAAATTTTCCCTGCTAATATTTCTTTAAAATTTTCCATCATTTTATTTCTTCTTAGATAAGTGTTCTCATGTACAGTCCTCATCATAGGGCCATGTAAAAGTTTAGGGAGAACAATTTTAGTGTCAGGCCCTAACCATAATTTAGTGTCAGGGTCTTGGTAACAGCTTGATTTTTTCCATGTCCCAATTTCATTTGACTGAGCTGATTGCTGATGTCTTTAAAGTTTTTCTTTGATGGGTTAAAAAATACTAGCTCTTTCATGGGAATAGTTCTCCATAGGTTCTTCCAGAGGCCCCTCCATAAATTCTTTTGGTATAACAGGGGCAACAATAATTTGGGAAGCAGCCTGTTTAGCAGCTGTATCAGCAAGGTTATTTCCTCTAATTTCGTCAGTTTGGGGCACTTACTTCAGTTGGCGTTCCTGTATTTTAATTACAACAATTTCAGAAGGGAGCAACAAGGCATCTAAAAGGTCTGTTTCTAAAGCCCCATTTTTAATAGCGTTACCAGAAGAGGTTAAAAACCCTTTGTTTCCATACTATTCCAAAATCATGAATGCGTATTTTGAATCTGTAAAAATATTTATGGACTTCTCTTTAGCAAGTTTTCAGGCTTTAGTAAGAGCGATAAGTTCAGCTTGTTGGTCTGAAGTAGCTTTGGGAAGTGGCTGGCTTTCAGAGACTAGTAGAAATTGTAACAGCATAACCAGCCTGATAGTAAGAGTCAGGAGTTGGTTTTAAATAAGAGCCATCTACAAATAACATCATATCAGGGTTTGTTAAAGGAGTTTAAGTCACTGTGGGGAGTCAAAAGCTGCTCAGTTAGATACAAACACTTGTGGGAGGGACAGTCACCTTTATCAGTTACAGGAGAAGAGTGGCTGGGTTTAAAGTAGCCGTAATATGTAGTCTGATGTTTGAAGCTGCCAGAAGGACCTCATAGGAGGTGAGTCTACTGGTGGATAAATGTTGGGTTAAAGCCATATTAAGTAAAACAGACACAACATGGGGTACACATCTAAAAAGTTCCCTAAAATTATATCTGCAGTAATTTTTACTAATTTTGCAGTGATAGCTACGGCTCTGGGATGAGGGGAGTATGTAGCCATGGGGTCCAGCTGCAGACTAATAACCTAAAGGCCTATTTTGTCCTCCATGTTTTTGTGTAAGAACACCTAATGCATTGCCAGAAACTTCATGTACAAATAAAGAGAAGTCCAAATAATAGTTTGGGAACTCTAGTGCTGGCATATTAGTCAAAGCTTCTTTTAATTTAGTTATCGCCCCTGGGTCTTCTGGGGTAAGATAGAATGGATTAGGCTCAGAGGTTTTCAAATATTTGTGTAAAGACTGAGCCATGAGAGAGAAGTTAGGAATTCAGGTGTGACAATAACCACAGAGTCCTAACCTCCCCCCCCCCCTTTTTTTTTGGTTAAAGGGAAGACTGCAATATCTTCTTTTCTCTTAGGGTTAATAGAAATGCGTTCTGTAGAGATTAAATGACCTAAGTATTTGACAGAAGGCTGAGCTAATTGTAGCTTTTCTCTAGAAACTTTATGTCCACCAGCAGCTAAATGTTTTAACAAAGTGACGCTGTCTTTTAGGTGCACTTGCTGAGAGGTGGAGCACACAAGTAAGTCATCAACATATTGTAACAAGGTAGACTCATTTGGAAATTGCAGAAGTTGCAAATCTACTTGTAAAATCTGAGAAAAATATGTTGGGGAATTGGTAAAACCCTGGGGCATGACAGTCCAGGTGAGTTGTTGGTTGTCTGCAGTAAAGGCAAACAAATATTGGCTTTCGGGGTCCACAGGGATACAGAAAAATACACTACAAGTCTGTAACAGTAAAGCATGCCATGTTGGGGGAGCATTGGAATGTAACAAATGTGGATTAGGGACAATGGGGAATGTATAATGACAGCGCAGTTAATTGCTTGTAAGTTCTGAACGAATTTCCATCCTCTATCGTGTGCTTTTTTAACTGGAAGGACAGGAGTGTTGCAACGACTAGTGCAGGGAACGATAAACCTTTAGAAAGAGAATCCTGAGTTATAGGAGTTAGTGCTTCCTTTGCTTCTTGTTTAAGTGGGTATTGGGTAATTTTGGGCAGGGGTTTAAATGTGTCCACTTGTATTTTAATAGGTTCAGCAGACAAAACTCAGCCAATATCTGTGGATATTGTTGTCCATAAAATTTCAGGAATTTGAGAAATAACTTCAGGGGGGAGGGAGCTTGAAGAAGGCTAAGATTTGAAAGGACACTGTAAGGGCTTGCATATGGGAAAGAACCTCTTCTTTTTGAATATTTTCTATCTCTAAGTTCTGATTTTCTGGCAAAATTAGTATTTCCCCCTTTTCATCAAATTGTAAATGGCAATACCATTTACATAAAATATGTTTTCCTATTAAATTAACAGGGGTGGTAGGGCTCAGTAACAAAGGGTGCAAATCTTCAATAGGGCCAAGAGATATTGGCAGAGATTGGGAGTGGACTAATGTTTGTTCTTTATTAGTAACTCCTACTATTTTTGAGGACTTGTCACTCTGGGGCAGGGGCTTTTGTAAACACGTGGGGTTAATTGCTGATAGGGTAGATCCTGTGTCAATTAAAAATTGGTAACGTTCTCCATTAACGTACGTAGTTGTTTCTCCTTGAGGGTGTAGAGCCACCATGGGAAAAATCCCTCTATTTTCCCTGGAGCTGCTTCATTCTGAATCAGAGGGTGGAAGGGTGGTTGGGGTAGAAAACATTCATTTGCCAATGGCCAGATTTTTTACAATAGTGGCAGAGACCAGTTTTAGGCCCACTGGAAGGTTTGAAGTTTCTGGGTAGGCCCTTATAGCTGGTGTAATTGAAAGGTCATTAATTTATTAGCCTTAGCAGTCTACTTTGTTTCTAAAGTCTGGGCAAGCTCGTGAGCCAAGCTAGTCAATTCGGCAACGGGAGCAGCTTTCTGACCTAACTGATGTTTTTTAACTAAAGTTGAACT
This sequence comes from Dugong dugon, assembly GCA_030035585.1. Classification (NCBI taxonomy): domain Eukaryota; kingdom Metazoa; phylum Chordata; class Mammalia; order Sirenia; family Dugongidae; genus Dugong; species Dugong dugon. Next base: position 34,531,571 of record CM057461.1, read on the forward strand.
TTCAGTCTTGAGGCCAGATATAAATGTTTCATTAAAGGCTCCTGTAGTTCCTTTATCTGAAGGATCTGTACCAGAATGTTCCAGAAACTTCTGAAATAATTGAGTGTGATAATCATATACACTTTCTTCCTTATTTTGTATGCAAGAATTGATTTTTGTTCTATCAGTTATTGGAGGAAAGGCCTTAGTAATTGCTTTATGTAATTTTTGGCCCCTATCTCAAACCTCTGCAAGGAGGGTTTTAGCTCTTTTGCTTGTATCCAAGGCTAAACTAGCTTGGGAATCTTCCCATTTAGCATACTCTAACCATAATTTTGCTTCCCCAGGGACAACTAACACATGGACTGATTGATATAAATCAGGCAGCCTGGCTGATAAGCTTCAATAAGGACTTTAAGGTCTTTAGCCAGTTTGTAAGGATTTTCATTTAATATTGGAAAATATTTAACAATTCTATATAGCTCTGTATGAGTCCAGGGAGTAAAGGAAATGATAGGACTCTTGGGATTTTCTCTGGTACCCAGTCCAGATTATTCTGTGCAGTGAATCTTAAAAGACATTTCAGGAGTGGGCTTTGGACTTTCTGGCCTTGAATCTGTAGTGGATTCTTCAGGGAAAAAAGTAAGTGCAGACAAAGTCTTTCCAGAGTATGTTGCAGAGAGGTTATTTTGTTGTTTTGATGTATTTTAGAGCCCTCAAAAAACAAACTAGGATAAATATTCCATTGTAACTCCTCAGTCTGGGATCCCTTTTGTTCTAATTTACTGCAAAGAAGAATTAATTTAGAAAGATCACAGTTTCCCCAAAGTAGCCACTGATTTGAGCTGCGTTTGGTTAGGTCATGCCAAGGAGAAGGAAACAAACATGTGGAAGAATCATAATGCTGGTTTATGTAATGAATGGGAGTCTCTGAAGCAGGCTCGGTATTGGTCTTAGATTTGGCATTCCAGTGTTCCCAAAGGCCCCATAAAGTTAGCTTTGGAAGCCCTTCAAATAGAAGGTCAGAGCTTTCAGTTTCTCAGAACCAGACAATATCTCTAAGGTTCTGAGATCCTTAGGCAACAACTGTATGGAACCTAAAAACCAAAGGAACTTAGGTTCCATTTAGTTAAAAAACAAACAAAAACAAAAACAAAAACAAAAAAGAGAGAGCCTACAAAAAAAACGCAGGTAGCTTCTGCACAAAGAGAATAGAGGCTTAGATCCGAGACGTATTTACCTTTCTGCAGCTTCCAATTCCACCATTGAAGTAGAGGGACCAAAAATGACCCAGCTGGGTACCGTTGGCCCATAACCCTGCATCTTGGAAGTTGCAGAGGCAGATTCACCTTCTGGTCCCTTCATGGTCACCAAGAAATGTTGTAGTGAAGCGCTAGTCTGATACTCTGTTGGAAGTGAAAGCAAAGAGTTATATTGAAAGATGGAGAGAGTGAATCGGGAGACAGAATAACGTCCAGGATACTATAGTGTTCCAGATTGCAGGTCAATGAGGTTTTTATCAGGTGGAGTTAATGAAGGACTCCATGCTCACAGGCACAAGGGATACATAACAGAAAGTTACAAGGGAGTTGTTTATCTACAGTTCTTAACATTATCATTTCTATTTTCTAACGTTCTGGAACATGTTGACCGAGGTATTCTTGGATTAAGCCGTGCAAACGCTCTCAACAAACATCTTTTAGCAAACAGTTCCTTGCACAAGCTAAAATCTTGACCGTTGCTCCTTCTGGGTTACAAGCAGTTAAACTCTCACAAGAACCTGAATTGTCTTTTCAGAGCAATAGAAACAGATTTTAGGCCAAGCTGGAGTTTGATTAAAAATAGGGTTTAATTTTGACTGGAACAGCTATTTTAGTCATGCCAGGTGCCTCGGTTTTGGGGTTTGCTTACTAAGTTTGAATGAAAATAAGACAGTTATTTATCTGGGAAATAGCAATAAATAGATAAAAGTTTTTCTCTTAGGCTTATGTATTTTATAAATATTTAAATCTCTTTGAATCCTGTTTTCTCCCAATATTTTCTTCTGACACTTTTCATGCATACAGAAAATTGAAAGATATTACACTGAATGTCCATATACCCACCTATATGATTGGATAGATATGTGATGAAGTAAATAGGGCAATATGTTAATAACTGGATCACAGTTGAACAAGAAGATTTTCTCAGATAAAAGTTTTGTAAAATACCAGTTTACTAGAAGAATCCCTCACACATCTGTCACCTTTTTTCAGCAACACATATGGTGACTATACACGTGGACCTTGCCAAATGGAATACACAGAAATCAGATTGGCTACAAGTGTGGAAAGAGATGATGGAAAAGCTCAGTATCATCAGTCAGAACAAGACCGGGACAGACTTCAGAACAGACCATCAATTGCAAGTTCAAGTTGAAACTGAAGAAAATTAGAACAAGTCCATGAGAGCCAAAGTACGACTTTGAGAATATCCCACCTGAATTTAGAGACCACCTATAGAATAGATTTGACGCATTGAACACTAATGACCGAAGACCAGATGAGTTGTGGAATGATATCAAAGACATCATACATGAAGAAAGCCAAGAGGTCATTAAAAAGACAAGAAAGAAAGAAAAGACCCAAATGTATGTCAGAAGAGACTCTGAAACTTGCCCTTGAATGTCGAGTAGCTAAAGCGAAAGGAAGAAATGATGAAGTAAAAGAGCTGAACAGAAGATTTCAAAGGGCTGCTCAAGAAGACAGACTAAAGTATTATAATGATATATGCAAAGACTTGGAGTTAGAAAACCAAAAGGGAAGAACACACTCGACATTTCTGAAGCTGAAAGAACTGAAGAAATAATTCAAGCCGTGAGTTGCAATATTGAATGATTGTATGGGGAAAATACTGAATGATGCAGGATGCATCAAAAGAAGATGGGAGGAATACACAGAGTCACTCTACCACAAAGAATTGGTAGATATTCAAACATTTCAGGAGGTAGCATATGATCAGGAACCAATGGTGCTGAGAGAAGAGGTCCAACCTGCATTGAAGAAAAACAAGGCTCCAGGAATTGACCGAATACCAGTTGAGATTTTTCAACAAATAGATGTAGCGCTGGAAGTAGTCACTTGTCTATGCTGGCAAATTTGGAAGACAGCTACCTGGCCAATCGACTGGAAGGGATCCATATTTATATCTATTCCAAAGGTGTCCCAACCGAATGCTGAAATTATCAAAACAATATTGTTAATATTACAAGCAAGTTAAATTTTGCTGAAGATCATTCAGAAGTGGCTGCAGCGATACCTCAACAGGGAACTGCCAGAGATTCAAGCCCGATTCAGAAGAGGACGTGGAACCAGGGATATCATCGCTGATGTCACGTGGATCCTGGCTGGAATCAGAGAATTCCAGAAAGATATTTACCTGTATTTTATTGACTAGGCAAAGGCATTTGACTGTGTGGATCGTAACAAATTATGGATAACATTGCGAAGAATGGCATTCCAGAACACTTAATTGTGCCTGTGAGGAACTGTACGTAGAACAAGAGGCAGTCGTTAGAACAGAACAAGGGAATACTGTGTGGTTTAAAGTCATGGAAGTTGTGTGTCAGGGTTATATCTTTCACCATACTTATTCGGTCTGTATGCTAAGCAAATAATCTGAGAAACTGGACTATGTGAAGAACCTAGCATCAGGATTGGAGGAAGACTCATCAACAAACTGCATTATACAGACGACACAACCTTGCTTGCTGAAAGTGAAGAGGACTTGAAGCACTTATTGACGTAGACCAAAGACCACAGCCTTCAGTAATCCATACTGAAAACAAAAATCAAGAAAACAAAAATCCTTACAACTGGACTAATAAACAGCATCTGATAAACAGAGAAAAGATCGAATTTGTTAAGGATTTTATTTTATTTGGATCCACCATCAACACCCATGGAAGCAGCAGTCAGGAAATCAAAAGACACATTGCATTGGGCAAGTCTGCTGCAAAAGACCTCTTTAAAGTGTTAAAAAGCGAAGATGTCACCTTGAAGACTAAGGTGCACCTGAACCAAGCCATAGTATTTTCAATTGCCTCATATGCATTTGAAGGCTGGACAATGAATAAGGAAGACCAAAGAAGAGTGGATACCTTTGAATTATGGTGTTGGTGAAGAATATTGAATATACCATGGACTGCCGAAAGAACGACCAAATCTTTCTTGGAAGAGGTACAGCCAGGATGCTCCTTAGAAGCAAGGATGGCGAGCCTTCATCTCACATACTTCAGACGTGTTACCAGGAGGGTGCAATTCCTGGAGAAGGACATCGTGCTTGGTAAAGTAGAGGGTCAGCAAAAAAGAGGACCATCAGTGAGGTGGATTGAAATGGTGGTGGCTGCAACAGCGGGCTCAAGGATAACAATGATTGTGAGGATGGCGCGGGACTGGGCAGTGTTTCATTCCTTTGTACGTAGGTTCGCAGGGTCTCTATGAGTCAGAACCGACTCAGAGGCATCTAAGAACAACAACAGAAGAAGAGTGAAAGTTCCTTTTCCCATAGTGGTGTTTTTCTGATGTTAAACTGTTGTGTCATTTTTGGAATGAAATATGATTGGTCATAATGTATTATTATTTTTAAAGATACAGTTGCATTCAGTTTGCTAGTGTTTTATTTAGGATTTTTGCATCTATGTTTTTAATGGAATTGACCACTTGTTATCTTTTTCTGTAGTATTCCTGTTTGTGTTTGGTGTCCTTGATGAGTGAGTGAGGAGGCATTTCTTTTTTTTTCATGCTTTGGAGCACTTAATATTTAATACAGGAATTATCTGTTCCCAAAAATATTGTTAAAACTGGCCAATAAAATAGTCTGAGAGTGGATTTTTGCCTTTTTATTTTCTTCTTTGGTTAATAAGTTTTTTTTTTTCCTTTCCCTTTTTCTTGAGTCTATTTTAGACAATTTGTATTCTCCTAGGAAATTACCCGTTTCTTCCAGATATTTTAAATTTCTTATTACAAAGTTGAACTCCTACAATTTTAAAATTTCCATCTGTAGACATGTTGCCCTTTTAGTCCTGAGACTTAATCTTTTCTCTGTGATGAAATGAGTTACTTTATGTAGCCTTTTGCCTTGGTTCTTTGGAAAAAGGGCTTGGAAGATTTTTTTCCCTAAACGCTGAGGAGTTACTGTTGCACTAGTTGTTTGGAGAAGCACCTTGGAGGGTGGGAGGAGGATTCACTGGTTGTTTTCTACCCAGAGGGTGTGTTACTTTTGCCCAAGTGATTTCCTGCCTTGATTGAACTTTCTGGGTAATCTGTAAACAACTTGGTGTTTGATGCTTTTGCCTGGTAATTAACAAGACCTGAGTTGATTGAAATCTCTGGGGTAATTGAGGACTGGGTTGAACTCTGATCTTAAACTGTTGATCTTAATGTTTTTTCTCTCCGCTTCTCTTTCTCCTCCTCTGTCTCCATCTCCATTTCTTCCCTTCCCTTCTCTCTGTCTCTCTCTCTGCTTGATCAGACCACCCCCTTTGCCGGGAATGTTTCATCTTGCCTAGATAGATGGATAGATTTCATCTTATGCTCTAAATATTAGCTTTCTTTTCACTTTTCTGCTGTTGTTGTTAGGTACTGTCGAGTCAGTTCCAAATCATAGCAACCCTGTGCACAACAGAACGAAACACTACCCAGTCCTGCATCATCCTCACAATCGTTGTTATGCTTGAACCCATTGTTGTGGCCACCATTTCAGTCCATCTCATTGAGGATCTTCCTCTTTTTCACTGGCCCTCTCCTTTACCAAGCATGATGTCTTTCTCCAGGGACTGATCCCTCCCTATAACATGTCCAAAGTACGTGAGATGAAGTCTCACTATCCTTGCTTCTAAGGAGCATCCTGGCTGTACCTCTTCCAAGAAAGATTTGGTCATTCTTTTGGCAGTCCATGGTATATTCAGTATTCTTTGCCAACACCATAATTCAAAGGTGTCCCCTCTTCTTAGGTCTTCCTTATTCATTGTTCAGCTTTCAAATGCGTATGAGGCAATTGAAAGTACTGTGGCTTGGCAGGTGCACCTTAGTCTTCAAGGTGGCATTTTTGCTTTTTAACACTTTAAAGAGGTCTTTTGCAGCAGATTTGCCCAAGGCAATGTGTCTTTTGATTTCTTGACTGCTGCTTCAATGGGTGTTGATGGTGGATCTAAATAAAATGAAATCCTTAACAACTGCAATCTTTTCTCTGTTCATCAGATGCTGTTTATTTGTCCAGTTATGAGGATTTTTGTTTTCTTTATGTTGAGGTGTAATCCATACTGAATGCTGTAGTCTTTGATCTTCATCAGATCTTTGGTCTTTATTAGATTGTTCTTAATAGCATCCTATTCTTTATGTGCTGAGTTAGGTTTTTCTTCATCAGTATTCCTGCCTGTTCCCTGATGGTATGGAAAGTGTATGAACTATGTTCTTTATTTTTGTGTCCTGGGCATGGTTACAGATGCTAGCACATTGAAGTCCCAGGTAATAGTGTGAACTGTGGCTGGGTGAGAATGGATTCATGGGCTTAGGACATTGTTAATAGATTGTTTTATTGTTCATCAAATATCTTGGCATCCCTCTTGCATGACCTCTCTCTATAAGGATACTTCTCTACCCTGTTGAACTCAAGAGTGACCATGTAACTTGCTTTGTCAATGAGCTATGGGCAGAAGTTTCACTGGGTAAAAATTTTAAGAGCCTGTGTGTGGTGGCAGTGGTTCCTTTATGTGGCCTTTTGCTTTGGTTCTTTGGAAAAATAACTCAGAAGATTTTCCCCCTAAACTCAGAAGAGTTGTTAACCTTTGCCCTAGTTCTTTGGAGAAGCATCTTGGTGGGGGGGACTCCCACTTATTTTCTACCCCAGGGTGTTTGTTACTTTTGCCCGGAGGATTTCCTGGGTTTATTGACATTTCCTGGATAAGCTGTAAACAGCTTGATGGTTTAATACTTTTGTCTGGCCTAGGCTGGTAATTAATAAGACCTGAGTTGATTGACATCTCATGGGTAGTTGAGGATTGATTGAACTCTGATCTGTTGGTGGTCCTGCCTTGTAACTGATGAGGATCTGGATATATAAGTGGCTGAAAAGCAGAGGTTTTTCAGGCTTTCTGGTGGAGAGAGAGATGCTGGCAGAGAAGCAGAGCTGCGTGGGAGCTGAGTGGTCCTGAAGCTGCTACACTGGCTGTGAGGTGGGCCAGTTAGTGACAGAGAGGCCTGATGGCAGAAAAAGAACAGGAGAGAGATGGTGGAGTCATGCAGTGCTTAGAAATCACACTGTCACTTTCACTCACATGCATTGCCCAAGGCACGTCACATGGTTGAGCCTGATGTCAGGGGCAGGGAAGTATAATCCTTTTACTGAGAAGCAGATAGTAGGGGGAGATGATAAAGTCTGCTCCAAAGGCCTATTTTATCCTAATCACTAGGATTAGCAAAATGGTGGAGACGCGTTTCTTCTTACAAGAAGGTCACATTCTAGTAAAAACAGTTATTTATGTAGAAAAATTGCAATATGGTTTGAATAAGGTAACAGTCTAGGTTGGATAGAAGAGGGAGTGAGCAGCTCTGCCTGCAGTGTTGGGGGATGAGTCACGAGAGCATCTTTGGGGCACTTAAATGGGCAGTAGGCAGCAGTAAAGATTCCCTGGGTAGTGCAAACAGTTAAACTCTTGGCTACTAGCTGGAAGGTTGGCAATTTGAACCCACCCAGAAGTGCCTCAGAAGATAGGCCTGGCAATCAGCTTCTGAAAGGTCACAGCCTTTAAAACCCTATGGAGCAGTTCTACTCTGCACACGTGAGGTCACCATGAGTTGTAATAGACTCAACGGCAGCTAACAATGGCAACAAGGCAGCAGTAGGACTGAAGTCATGTGGGCTAAGATCCTGGCCAGGATGTCTGAGGAGCTTCTAAAGGTGGCAGAGCTCCTAACACTACCTGTCTCCTCTGGACCACATGAGTGGAGGACTTTGACTGATAGGGTCATGTGGCATACACACACAGAAATGGAAGGTGGGGTGTTATCTTTGTAGAAGTCACTGTGAGATCTGGAGAGACTTGCTTCAGACACCCATACTCCTCAGAGCACTGGGACATAGGGAATTGAACAGAGCTGGAGCCTTGGGCTAGGGGAGTCAGAAGCTGACTGCTGCATGCCCTGATTGGGCTGGAGGGAGACGTTAGAGGCTGTTTCTCCACAGGCGTCAGGCTGTATTCTGTCTTCTCTCTGACTCAGGTTGCAAAAGCTGATTTGGGACATGGAGCTTGTATCTAAGATGTGGGTGTAAGGGGGTCGCAGTAAATTTTGACAGGTAAGGGAGAGTGTCAGGCAATAGACGTGGGCTTATAGGCCAGAAATGAATAGAGGTAGAAAATCCTGAGAACCCGAGTAGACTGAGACTCTGTGATTGTTGAATGTGAGAGGACAGGATCCTTGCTGAAGAGGCATGGTTTTAGAGCACACAGTGAAGGACCCAGCAGCATCAAGTTGCTTCTCCATCCCACAGGTGCTGGATGCTTGGAGACAAGAGGGGCTCTCATAATTGAGGTTTGAAGAAGTTACCCCAGGCAGCAGAGATCCATCTTGAGATGAAATAACTTTCAACTGCTCCTGTGGCAGAATTTCAAGGCAGTCACTGGACTGACTCTGGGGCCATTACGTTGCCTATTCCTTCTGCCTGGGGAGAGCAGGACTGGAAGAAGATTTTGGCTTCAGAGAACAGGGAAGATAATGGAGATCATGAAGAAATTGACTCAAGGACATAAGGCAAAAGGTGAGAGTTGTTGAGGGTCTGGAGAGGTGAAGAGGGGTACCAAGGCTCCAGGTTCAGGTGAGAATGCTTCAGCGGCCACCCCTGAGTAAAGTGGCTACTGCCTTCCATCCCGTGGCTCAGGAGAGCTACTCTGGGAACATTATGGGAAGTCTGCTTTCTCACAGCTTCTCTTTCTTCCCTTAGGTTTGTATTCTAAAGATACTGACTGGCCCCAAGAGAAGAAGAAGCCCAAAATACTAGTGAGTTGTAATTACCTTATTTTTCTGAAATGCTGGCTTATTCCCCAGAGAATAGGCATATGTTCTGTGTCTTGAAAAGGGAGAAAGGTGATCAACATTTAGGCATTTCATGCCTTCGTGTCAGGTACCATGTTAGGTATTTTAGAATGGTTTCTGCATTTTATTTTATTTTTGTTGGAAAATGTACCCAGATTTAAGACATAAGGAATATTTTTGAAAAACTGAGGTTATTAAAATTTTTTAATGTACTATTAAATTTCACTACACATGCATGTACATACTAGCTAATGATACCATCTTGTGTACCAGACATCTTTTTACTTTATAATTATTGAACTTTTTAAACATACAGAAATAGAGAGCACAGTAAAAATAGATTTCCAAGTACCATCATGTAGCTTCAACAATCATCTCTAAAAGGTTAATCTTTATAGGAATATGATACTGTGTTGGTAAATCTCAAAATCTCAAATATAAAATATCAAAACATCGACTTTCCCACTTCTCTGTTCAGTTTTGACACAAGCTGCCCACACAGCCCTTCTTTCTCTGACCCTAGCCACTTGGAGCTAGGTCACCTCTCAAAAGTGAAAAGGATACTGTTCTTCAGACTGCCGGCCAAATAGGCAGATTGTAGCTGAAAGCTTGATAGTCCACATGACACACTCACTTCTGACCTGGCTACAAATTTATTTCCTTGGGATGCCAGCCACAAACTTGGGAGCCCCCCCTGGGCTTCCTCACTCCTGACCTGTTGGTTCCCACTACTCTTTTGGGTCTGAAGCAGAGATGTCTGTTTGAGGATTAAGGTGTGCCTTTCCAAGCCATGATATTTTCAGTCACTTCATATGAATGTGAGAGCTGGACAATGTGTAAGAAATACCGAAGAAGAATTGACACCTTTGAATTATGGTGTTGGTGAAGAATATTGAATATACTATGGACTACCAGAAGAATGAACGAGTCTGTCTTGGAAGTACAGCCAGAATGCTCCTTAGAAGCGAGGGTGGTGAGACTTCATCTCACGTACTTTGGACATGTTATCAGGAGGGACCAGTCCCTGGAGAAAGGACATCATACTTGAGAAGGTAGTGGGTCAGCGAAAAAGAGGAAGACCGCTGATGAGATGGATTGACACAGTGACTGTGACAGTGAGCTCAAACATAGCAATGATTGTGAGAATGGTGCGGGACCGGGCAGTGTTTCCTTCTGTTGTATGTAGGGTTGTTATGGGTCAGAACTGACTCAACAGCACCTAACAACAGCAACAATTTGCTGGAATGACTCTCCGAACTCACAAAAAGTGCTGTATTTTTGATTACAGCTTTATTATAGCAAAAAAGAATATAAAAGAAATTGATAGCGGGAGGTCTGGGATGGTTCCCAGTGCCGAGCTTCCATGTCCCAAAAAACAATGTGCTGCCATCCCATGTGCATTGATATCTTTCACCAACCAGTAAGCCCATGGAGCTTCTGTGTTAACTTCATTACATAGTCATGACTGGATCAACTCCTCTTCCTCCCCTTAGGTCAGCTGGACTTCGAAAAAAGTGATGTGATTCATTACTGATCTTGACATGCATCTTTATTTATGTAGTGATCTGTGAACTAAAGAGCTAGCAGAAAAGTTTTTACTTTATGCAGTTACTCACAGTTAATATACCATGGCAACTGAAATTTGGACCATTTTCTTGGAGGTCTGTGGTTATTTAAACCATGGTAACTGAAATCCATGCATACTGGAACTGTGCAAAGTGAGGAGTTCTGTATTTAAAGTAGTTGAAGTATAAAGCATATGAATTTTAAATTTTATCTCAATAAAGTGTGGGAGTCTTGGTGGTGCAGTGACTAAGCACTCAGCTGCTAACCAGAAGTTTGATGGTTTGAGCCACCAGCTGTTCTGTGGGAGAAAGATGTGGCAGTCTGCTTCTGTAAAGATTAAAGTTTTGGAAATTCCATGGGACGGTTCTCCTCTTGTATAGGATCACTATGAGTCGGGATCATCTAAGTGGAAATGGGTTAAAGTGTTTGTTTTTGTTTTTCAAGGTTATCTGTAAATGATCTTTTTCTAGAATATTACTGCCATTCTCTTGCCAACTGTTTCACATAGATGAAGTATGCTATCCTACATGATGTGTGAAGTGTTGGGGACTTTATTAGAAAAGCTTATTAAAATACATAAACAAAGATAGTGAATTTACAGATCCTATTTTGTTACTTGAACTCTTTCAGAAATGCTCATTCCAGATCCCATCTGTTTGCTCCCACTTTTCTCTATGGTTGAAGTTTCCTTCCATCTTCTCCTGTAAAAAGTCCTCACCATCCCTTAATGCCTAGCACAAGCCCCACCTCCATGATGCCTTTTGTTCTTTTCTAGCCCTTCCTATACTCTCCCATCTTTGAATTCCTCCACTGTGAATTCTCAAAGTCACTTTCTTGAATACTGCTTAATGCTTTCAAATTGATTCACAAATCATTTCTCTAATAAAGTTATAGGTGTGTAAGGGCCAGTGTAAAAATGGCATGGGGGCCATGTCTGACCTCTCTCTTCACGAGGAGTAAGGTGAATCAAGATCAACAGCCCAAGACTGATTTCTGTGAGACGGAGGTCAGACATGCCTCCTCTCTCTGCCATCTTTACCAATTCTAACACCAACTGTCCCTCCCACGGCACTCTCTACTTCTCTACTGGGTTTGATAATTCATTGCAGTGGCCACACACAACTCACAGACAATACTTATGATTATAGGGTTTGTTAGGGAAGTAACAGGTTATAATTCAGGCTCAGGAACACTCAAGATACAGTTCTTCCAGCAGGACAACATGTTCCCAGTCGTGCTCACAGGCATGCCTTTCCCTAGTTCTTGACCTTTGCCTAAAGGCACTCAGCTTTCTGGCTCCATGGGCCAGGAAGCTCAACACGCTGTCTCCTGCTGCTGGGTCTCTGCTGCCGGATCTCACTGTCTTCTGTGTTATAGCTCTCTCTCTCTCAGTCTCCTGGTTCCAGGAACTTCTCAGCAGGGATCCAGAATCCAAAGGACATGCTCTCCGCTTCTAGCTGTTCTTCCTTGGTAGTAGTGGGATCCTCTCTTTCCCGCCTGTTGGGTGGCTCATTTCAAGCCCAGTGGGATGGCAAAACTGACCAGTCCCTTTGGTGGACTACAATTACCCTATCACACAGTCCCTCCCAGTCACTTGGGTGGGAGTTAGAAGACCATGGCTAGAAAGGCCACACAAAAGTGATCCATCACACCGCAGCCAGGTAGTGTTTTGTGCATCACTTGTCGCCATAGATTTTATCACAAAGCTAGGTATACTGTCATGTCAGAAGAATTTAATATGGAGAACTGTATTCTCTGAGAAGAATTAGATGAACTTCTTCAAGTCCAGACTTGTTAGTGCCATCTGTTAAACTTCTCATTGAGAAAATTGATGGTGGTTTGTTGTACATTGATTTATTGCTTATTCTAGGAACCCATTACATTTGAGGACGTCACTGTGGTCTTCACAGAGGCAGAATGGAAGAGACTGAGCTGTGAGCAGAAGAACCTATACAAAGAAGTGATGGTGGAGATTTACAGGAATCTCCTCTCATTGGGTGAGGATGTGCTCTTTTCTTTTCCTTCATTAATTCAGTAAATATTTATTGGCCACCTACTATGTGCCAAAGGAGCACTGGTGGCACAGTGGTTAAGCACTTGGTTGCTAACGAAAAGGTCGGTGGTTTGAACCCACCAGCTGCTCTGTGGGAGAAAGATGTGGCAGTCTGCTTCTGTAAAGATTTACAGGCTTGGAAACCCTACAAGGAAGTTCTGCTCTATCCTGTAGAGTTGCTGTGAGTTGGAATCAAATTGATGTCAATGAATTTTTTTGGTTTTCAATGTGCCAAAGGTTCCTGGGTGGTGTAAGCAGTTTGCGCTCAACTATTGACTAAAGCTTGCTGACTCAATCCTGTTCAGTGGCATCACAGAAGAAAGGCCTGATGATCTGCTTCCACAAACGTTACAGCCAATAAAACTATATGGATCAAATAAAATTAAATAAAAAAACAAAAGAAAAAATAAACCCTATGGAGCAGTTCTGCTCTGTAATACATGGGGTGGCCATGAGTTGGAATCGACTCCGTGGCAACAGGTTCGGTTTTTTTGGTTTTGTTTTGTTTTGATTTTACGATGTGGCAAGTAATGTTCTAGACACTCAGAACACTTTAGTAAATGTAATAGAGTTAGAAATCCCTGCCCTCACTGGGCTTACCTTTGAGTATATGGAGGTAGACAACAAATAGTAAACTTTGTATACAGAGATGTTACAGTATGGTATGTTAAAAGATGATGAGTGTTATAAAGTGGACAACTAGTAATAAAGTACCCAGAGAAAGGGGAACTGGGTGTGACAGGGTGACTGGCTGAATTCTGAAATTGGATATTTGAAATGAGTGAGAAGGTGACATTTGACCAAAGACATAGGTGGGTGAGGGAGTTAGAACTCTAGGTACCCAGGATAAGAGCATTTCGGATGGAAGGAGTTGTCGTTGGTGCTAAGGCCTGAAGGAAGGGCTGTACCTGCCAAGTGTGAGGAACTGTAAGGAGGCCAGTGAAGTTGGGGACACAGTTTGCAGAGGGGAGAGTCATGAGAGATGCCTTCTGCCACAGCAGTAAAATGCCAAATTTTTTATGGCTTTTGAATTTCATAAACCATGCTTTTTCTTTTCTCATTTATTACAAATATTTACAATGATTCTTAAATCTGGGTTGATAAATATTATCAATTGCAACATTATTCTAGGTTGGGGTAGGACAACTTTTTCTGTAAAGGGCCAGATGGTAGCTATTTAGACTTTGCTGCCATATGGTCTCTGTCACAACTCTCAGGTCTGCTGTTACAGTGCAAAAGCAGTCATCGATAACATGTAACAAATGGGTGTGGCTTTGTCTTCCAATAAAACTTTATTTATAGACGCTGACGTTTCAATTTCATACGATTTTCACATATTAGGAAATACTATTCTTTTGACTTTTTTTCTTAAACATTTTAAAATGTAAAAAATATTCTTGGGTTGCATGTTATGCAAAAATAGACAGAGGGCTGGATTTGGCCTCTAGGCCATTGTTTTCCCATTTCTTGTTCTAGATCAGCACTGCCCAGTTGAAATACAATATGAGCCACACAGGTAATTTAAAATTTCCTAGTGGCCACGTTAAAAAAAAAAAAAAAAAAAAACAGGTGAAATTAATTTTAATAATATATTTTATTTAACCCAGTATGTCATAGCATTACCATTTCAACATGTAGTCAGTATAAGCAATATTAATCAGGTATTTTATCATTATTTTTTTGTACAAAGTCTTCAAAATTTCATGTGTATTTTAATACTTGGAATGCATCTTAGTTCAGGCTAGCCACATTTCAAGTGCTCGGTAAACATATATGGCGAGTAGTTGCTGTATTGATTACTGCATTTCTAGGTATTGCTGTATTTCTAGAGAAGCCATGTAGAGAAGAGTCACATTTTTGGAGACACAAACCAGTTCGAGGTAAGAGTTTCCTTCAAACAGCATGGCTGTTTCCCTGATGCAGATTTATTTTGTTCCATTTTCATCTTCTTTGACATGTTTTTATCTGATTTTATCTGGTTTGATCTAGCCCCATCATGAACTGGTTCCATCAAACTCGATACAAGTAGTCCCTGACTTAAGACGTGCTGGAGGTATGATATACCGCACTTAACAACCATCTGTGTTTTTTTTTTTGGTCCATCTTATTGTTTATAATATGTACTACATACAGTGTTGCAGCATGTAATTTGATGTTACAATTCTTGTGCCAACCCCCAAAGACAAGTAAAGTTGGATTTATAGAGATACTGATAACAAAAGGCAATAATAATGAAAACTAAAAATAAACAAAATATGGTATTCCACTTAGGTCAGAACCGACTTATAAAAAGTCATCAGAATGGAATGCGTCATAAGTTGGGGACTACCTGTATAGATTTATCGATTTCAGTCTACTTTTGTATGTTTTGATTTGGCCATAGCTAGTCAGTCTAATTAGATTTGTTTTTTATTTTTTTCTGGTCATGGTATTCTTTTTCTCTATGTTAACACATTTAACTGGTTCAGAGGAAAATACTAAAATCACCTGGTTCCCATTAATCTTGTCATTGAAAACTCGGATCCCTGGATCCAGCTGAATTTTCTTGAAATGTTTTCTTTTCTCTTTCTCGACAGCATAATATTCTAATTTCTGTAGTTTCTCATGTCTCTCTTCTGGGTTTTTCTCTTATTTCTGTCTCTCTTTTCAGACTGTCATGACCGATAGGACTTAGTGTCATATACTGTACCAAATCTGTGTTAAAATTTCTTTGATTTTTCTCAAAAAATATTTTCATAGCTTAGAATCAGGTTGTCAGTTATCCCTGAGTTAATTTATAAATTTAACACTATTCCAATTAAAAAAAGAAAAAACAGTAACAAGCTGTTTTATGAAGTTCACATGGAAAAGAATATTCAGGAAAAAATTGAAGAGAAAAACCTAAAACAGAGTATTAGTCTTCTGAGACATTAAAACATGCTATGAAACCTTTAGAATTAAAACATTGTAGTACTGGTATTAATAGACAAATACACCAGTGAAATCAAAAAGGAAGTGAAGAAATCAACACAAGTACATATGTAGTTTTAGTATATGGTAAAGGTAGGTGGACATTTTAATAAATTATGTTGGGCAACTAGATACTCATTTAGAAAAATGTAATATTGGACCACACCTCGTACCATTGGTGAAGAAAAATTTCAAATGGTCGGAGATCTAAATGTAAAAACATTAAACAACAGGTGCACTAGAATGTAGGTAAATTCCTCTATAACTTGTGGGGGGGGGGGTGTTTCTAAATTTGGCTAAAATTCCAGATGCATAAAAGAAAAGATTGATAAATTTGACGCTAGAAGCAAAGACAAATGAAATACATCAGGAGATATTTGCCACGTGTATCAGATATGAAGAGTTATTTTCCCTAATGCTGATAGAATTTTAAAATTAGGGGGGAGAAAAAACAAAAAACAAAGGAAAAAACACAAAATACTGAATAGGAAAAAAATTAGGCAAAATACATGAATATACAATTCATGAAGTAAGCTATAACATTGGCCCTTATGTGTATGAAAAGATGTTTCACTTCACTTCTAATGAGATAAATGCAAATTAAAATTACACTTAGATATATACCATTCTCACCTATTGGCAGGATTTCAAAAGGTTGACAAAACATTGTTGGCAAGGTTGAGGGAAATAGGTACTATTATACATTGCAGATGGCAATGGAAAATGGTGCAGCCATTATGGAGGGAAGCTTCGCAATATCTAACAAAACGAAATATGCATATACTTGGACTTGGCAAACCTACTACTTACAGGAATTTACCCTGAAGATTCACCTTCAACAATACTAAAATACATATATACAAGGTTATTAATTGCCACATTATTTGTACATAAAATGTTGGAAGTAACCTAATGCCCAAATATATAAATTGGTTGGTTGAGGAAATTATGGTGCATCCTCTCAATGAATTTCTGCAAAGCTATTAAAGAGAATAAGGAAGACCTTGCTGAACTGATGTGACGTGAATTCCAAGATATATTGTGATAAAAGGCAACTGCAAAGAATGTTTAATTAAAAAAAAATAAAAAAGAGAAATAAGAAAATTACACATCTAGCTAATAGAGGAATTTAACAGAACTGCAGGGTATAGGTCAGCAAACAAAAATCAGCTGGTTACTGTACACCAACAGTGAGAAATCTGAAAGGGAAATTAGGGGAACAATTCCATTTACAATAGCTTTTAAGTGAATAAAATACCCAGGAATAAATTTAACCAGGGATGTGAAGACTCGTACAATAAAAATTATAAAACATTGTTGAAAGATTAAAGAAGGCTTAAATAAATGGAAAGATGTTCCATGTTTATGGATTGGAAGACTTAATATTGTTAAGATGTCAGTACTACCCAAAGTGATGTATAGATTCAATGCAATTGTGATCAAAATTCCAAAGCCTTGTTTACAGAAATAGAAAAACCAATATTCAACTTCATATGGAAATGCAAGAGGCCTCGAATAGCTAAAGCAATGTTGAAAGAGAAGAGCAGAGTAGGAGGATTCACACTTCATAATTTTAAAACATAGTCTGTAGCTACAGTAATCAAAATAGCCTGGTACTGGTAAGTATAACAATAGACATATAGACCAATGGAATAGAATTGAGAGTCCAGAAGTAAATCCATACATCTGTGGTCAACTGATTTTTGACAAGAGTGGTAAGTCCATTTTATAGGGAGTCTCTTTAATAAATGATGTTGGGGAAATTGCATTTCCTCATGCAGAAAAAAGAAATAGGATCCATGCCTCACAACGTATTCAAAAACAAATTCAAAATGGACTAAGGTTCTGAATGTGTAAATTAAAACCATAAAATTCTTAGAAGAAAATGCAGGGGCAACACTGTCGGGCCTAGCTTTTAACAATGGATAAACTAATGTACTATATTTTTATGTGAATAATGAGTGTTCTACATTTTTTTTCAACCTCGCCCTCCCCCCAAGAGGTATTTTTGTAAGCGTGCTATGCCAGTTGATAGACGTTTCATCAAAGATGACATTCCAATGACCACCAAACAAATGAAAAGATGCCCAATGTCCTTAGCCATCAGAAAGATGCAAATTAAAACTACAGTGATAAACCATTTCACTCCCATTAGATGGCTAAGATAAAACAACAACAAAAGAAAAGCAAAAACCAAAATAACAAATGTTGTGAGGATGTGGAGAAATTGGAAGAAACTCTTATCCATTGTTGGTGGGAATGCAAAATGGTACAGCCATTGTGGAAAATAGTGTGGTGGTTCAAAAAACTAACAAGTACCATATGACTCAACAATTCCACTTCTAGGTATATACCCAAAAGATTTGAAAGCAGAGACTAGAGACTTATACACTAATGTTCATTGCCGCAATATTTGTACATAAAATTTTGCAAGTAACCTAAATGCGCATCAGTGGATGAATGCATAAACAAAATGTACATATATACAATGGAATACTAAGCCAGTAGGAGAAATGAAATCTTGATACATGTTACAATATAGATGACACTTGAGGACATTATGCTGAGTGAAAAGTCAATCACAAAAGGAAGAATACTGTGTGACCTCACTTACATAAAACGACAAGAAAAGGCAAATGTAAAGAGGCCAAAGTTCATTAGCGGTTACTAGTAAATGATGATGATGGAAAAATCACATTGATTAAGGGTAATTGTAATTGCTGTCAATAAGTTGTATACCTGTAAAAAGTTGAATTGGCAAACGTGTGATATATTTACAATGGGAAAAAAAAAAGTAGCTGCTGAGGCTGCGTAGATACACAATCAAAAATCTCATGGGATTTGGTTCCTTGGATTGGAGGTTTAGGGTTATGGTTTCATGGAACATCTAAGTGAATTGGCCTAATAACGTGTTTAGTGCTTCTGTTCTACCTCCTAGTTCATTGCATAGTGCCTAGGGTCTTAAAAGCTTGCACATGTTCATCCAAAGCATGACAGTTGGTCTGTTCACCAGGAGCAACAGAGGAAAAAGGAAAGTCAGGAACAGGAAGAGGATTTGGAATGTGTGGCTGATTGCCTCCATCAACAACTGCCTCTTTTGCCAGGAGACCAGAAGAACTAGATGATGCCCAGCTACCATTACTGAACGTTTTGATCAAAAGGGGGAAAAATGCACAACAAAATTTAAAATTCTCATGAATTCAAGACTTTCTGGAGCCATGGAGGCTGGATGAACTCCTAAAACTATTGTCCTGAGATAATCTGGAGACTTTAACCAAAAATATCCTTGAAGTCTTCTTAAAACCAAATAATAGTTTAGCTTAACTAGTAAAAAAAAAGTCTGCCTTGAGCACTACTCTCTTTTAAGAACTATCTCTATGGAATCAAATTGACAATGGTAACTCGAAGGATTAGATAGGAACCTTTAGGGGCAGTGAGTTTATGTTAATGGGGAAAGAACAACTCAGAAACAGGGTGAAAGTGGTTGCACAAGTCGGAGAATGAATGTCACTGAATTGTACATGTAGAAACGGTTGAATTGGTGTATGTTCTGCTATGTATATTCTCAACAACAACAAAATAAATTTTTTTTTTTAAAAAAAGAAAATTTCACATCTATCTGTTTCTTTTTGCAGAAGGTAACCCAGGATGGGTATTCCAGAAAGTAATGAGATTGATCACCTATGGGGTTATGTGTGGGATCTTGCTGGAAGGATATGGGAATGAGAGACATTTCTCTGAGGTTACCTTTTTGCATAGTTTTTCACTTGGAACCATGCTAGTATTTGACATACTCAAAGTAATAAAATTAAATCAACATAGACAGGAAACCCTAAAATAGAATAAAAAAAAGAAACAAATCTAACAATATTTCAAATGAATAACCTGACCACAGTGAACAGGGGAAAATAACCCAGTTAACCTTTGAATAGAGAGCTGTGACCATATATTCAGTCTAAAGCAAGGGTTAGCAGACGACAGCCCGAAAGCCAAATCTGGCCACCTGCCCCCTATTTTTGTAAATAAAGTGTTTTAGAGCACAGCTACACGTTTATGTATTGTTTATGGCTACTTTCATTTTGTTATGGCAGAGTTGAATAGTTGGAACAGACCATGTAGCCTGCAAAGCTTAAAACTTTTGCTGTTTGATCTTTTACAGAAAAACTTTGCCAACTCCTTGTCTGTTGACAATAAACTGTACATAAATCTTGAACTGTCTTTTGTATATTTGTTTTTTATAGGGATATGGGTCAACTATTCTGAAACCACTCTCTTTGAATTTGAAGATGAAGTAAATGAATATATTTATGTTGGGATCCATGTTTCTCACTATTGGAGAGGGGAGATACAAACATCGAATGGGGAAGGCTACTAGAAAGACCCTGGATTTGGATTGGAATTGCGTGTCAGAATAGACTCAGGGGTTTTAAAGTATTTGGAGATACACACATAAACCCACAGAGAGACACATACATATATACATGGACAGCACACACACCAGGTGAAATTTGAATAAGTTCTGTATAATATAACAGTATGGTGCCATTAAGGAGCCCTGACTGCACAATGGTTAAGTGCTCGACTAGTAACCGAAAAGCCGGCAGTTTGCACCTACCCAGCAGGTCTTCGGGAGAAAAGACCTGGAGATCTGCTCTCATAAAGCCTAGGAAACCTATAGGGTAGTTCTGCTCTGTCACCTGGGGTCACTATGACTTGAAATCGACTTGATGGCACCTAACAACAACATTGTGCCATTAAGTGTTCTGATTGTGATAATTGTGGTTAATGTAAATAGTTATTCTTTAGAAATATTAAGGATAAAAGGGCATGATGTAAAACAAAGTTCCCCAAAGTGACCTCTGTAAATCTAACTTATCTTTAGTGAAATGACACTTTTACTTGTAAGGGATTAGAATTACAGTGAGTTCACTCGAGTTCCTTTAACAAGGGTCTTAACTGTAGGGAGCTTGTAGTTCCCACGTATAACACAGAATAGACACAAAAGAGATCCTTCTACTGAAATACTTCTCAGATGTAGAATGTAACAGACTGTAGTCTGAATGACTTGGTGTGCTTGTAGGTAAGCCAAAGAAAAGGCAGCAACAAATCACAGACAGTCATAAAAACCAAGACTGAAAGTTCAGGTCACAAAACTCTAGAGTTACCACATGATCTCACAGGAGATGACTGGCCAGAAATAGAAACGAACCATAGTTAGGTTACTCAGAGAACCTAAGTAAATAAAGTAAACTTGGGGAGCACTCTGTGAGAACACCCAGAGCCTGATTGCTGCCGAGAGACTCACCCGTGGCAAGGCTGCCAAACCCCCAGATCTGAGCACGTTTGAGTGGCTCTGTCCAAGTACAGTGTTATTTATTTGGCAGTCCAGCAATCCCAGTCCAAGTAACTAAAGTGCAAACAGATTGTCAGAAACTAAAAGATCACAAAGGGTTAACATAAAAAAGCTGAATAAGTAGTTGTTTATAAGTGAGCAGCCTGTGATTTATTTTATTTCATACACAATTTCTATAACCACTATTGTATATTGTGGTGAAATGAGCTGCTTTATGTGGCCTTTTGCCTTGGTTCTTTGGAAAAACAGCTTCAGAGATTTTTCCCCTAAGCCCTGAGGAGTTACCTTTGCCCTACTTTTACTGCAGAGGGTTATATTTCTTTACAGTTGTAAAGAACTTGGTTTTAATACTTTTTGTTTGGTCACGAGCTGCAGCCTGCCCTGTGATTAGTATGCACCTTGCAGGGATTGGTCAATAAACTGTGCAGATGAAGTGTCTGTGGTCTACCAAGAGGGGATTGGTCAGTTTTTGGCCCTGGTGGGAGGGCTATGCCTTGAAATTGATGAAGAGTTTGTGTATATAAGCAGCCAACCCCACAGAAGTTTTTTCAGACAAAAAGAGGCAGGAAGAGAAGCAGAAGGAAAAAAGAAAAGACAAAAGAAGCACAGAGAGAGGAGACAAGGAAACCTCCTAAAAGAGCTGTAACACGGACCAAGGGCTGTAACATTGAAGACAGTAAGAGACCTGGAAGGTGCCCAGTGGCAAAGCCAGCAGCGACAGGTCTGCGAGAGGCCCAGCAGCAGAGCTGGTTTCGACAGATGGCAGGGCCAAGAGGAACCTGTCCTGAGGGGACCAAGTGGAGCCTGTCCTCGTGGCTGAGAGGGGGCCTGCACAGTGGAGAGGAGCTGAGAGAGCTGTCCTGCACTGAAGAAGGGAAACTTTGCCTGTGTGCTTCCTGATCCTGATCTGAGTTTTATAGCCTTTTGATCCTGATCTGGAGTTATACTCTTTTCCTTAATAAATCACTTAACTGGAAGTTTGGTCTGTGGGTTCTGTGTAGCTATTGCAACAGATTATCAAACCCGGAAGAGAAGCAGAGAGTGCTTTGGGGAGGACAGCTGGTGTCAGAATTGGTAAACAGGTTGGCGGGTGGAGGTATGTCTGACCTCCACCTCGTGGGAATCAGCTTTGGGCTAATCCTGATCATCATCTCCCCTGAAGTTGGACAGGTTCAGATGCTACTACTTTTCACACACAATACTGTCTCCTACATTTGGAAGCCTGCCAGGCTAAGTGACTTTTTATGTCTGTCAGTCCCTTTTTATAATAGGAATAGTCATGAAGGAGGTTTCCATATAGGTCATAGAAACTGTTATTTCCAAGTAATAGCGAAGTGTTATGGGCAGTATATATCAACGTGCGTATCTATGGTGTGGGGGGTTTTTAATAGAAGAAAAAGGCTATAATAGAAGCTGCTAATAAGGCAGAAACAGTCTGATGCTTACTTGAGAATTTCTGAGTCTGGCTGACATATTGAAGAGGTTTTTGGTGCGGATTATCTGGATTGCAATACTGGAACCAACTGCTGTCGAGCCAGTTCCGACTCATAGGGACCCTGTGACAGAGTAGAACTGCCCTATAGGGTTTCCAAGGCTGTAGATCTTTATAGAAGCATACTGCCATGCCTTTCTTCTGTGGAACACCTGGTGAGTTTGAACCTCCAACCTTTTGGTTGGCAACTGAGTGCTGTAACCGCTTTACCACCATGGCTGCTTCTGGATTGCAATAGAAAATGTAATTTGTTAAAATGGGAAATAAATGAATTATTGGTGGGAAACAAATTATGTTGTATATATCATCAATTATAAGTGTGGCAGTAAGATTTTTGTTAGTTGTCTTCATGTTGACTCCGACTCATGGTGACCCCATGT
This sequence comes from Dugong dugon, assembly GCA_030035585.1. Lineage (NCBI taxonomy): Eukaryota > Metazoa > Chordata > Mammalia > Sirenia > Dugongidae > Dugong > Dugong dugon. Next base: position 34,554,414 of record CM057461.1, read on the forward strand.
GTGCAAAGTAGACCTGTTCCATAATGTTTTCAAGGCTGTGACCTTTCAGAAGCAGATTGCTAGGCCTGTATTCGAACCACCAGCCTTTCGGCTCGTAGTCAGATGCTTAACTGTGCTACCGAGGAACTCCAGCAATAAGATACTGTTTGTCATGAGAGAAGGCAGAACAGTCCAGGCAGCCCACTTATGGCTACTCTAACAGAAACCTTTCTCTCTTCAGCAGAACCAAAGCTAGAACTCTACCCCTGCTCCTCCTGCCTTCTGGCTGTCTACTGTCAGCAGTTCCTCAGCCAACACGTGCTTCAGATCTTCCCAGGCTTATGTGCAGAAAATCACTTCTATCCAGAGGATTCCAGCCCAGGGCATCAGAAGCAGCCAGAGCAGGAGGGTTCTGATCAAAAGTGCTGGAATGAAAACACAAAACGTCAAGAGAGAGAAGTAGTCTCCAAACCCTTGTGTGGGAGGACAGGGCAGAGAGAGACTTCAAGGGCATTCTCCAGCCCAGCCCAAGGATGGTCAGCAAGCCCCAGAGAAGGCAACACAGTGGTAGGAACAGAGCCCAACTCAGCCCAAAGGGTAAACTCTGTGGAAACAGACAACGGGTTGAAGGAGTTAGAAACCTCAAGATTTGGAGCAGTCAGCTACAGAGAGGATCAACCACACTGTGGCCTGAAATCAAAGTTCATCACAAACCAGAGGGCCCTCTTACGGGAGAAGCCCTATGTTTGTAGTGAGTGTGGGCAAGGCTTTAGCCACAAGTCAGATCTCATCATACACCACAGGATACACTCAGATGAGAAGCCTTATGTTTGTAGTGAGTGTGGCCGAGGCTTTAACCGCAAGTCAAATCTTATCGCACACCAGAGGACCCATTCAGGTGAGAAACCTTACAAGTGCTTGGAGTGTGGGCGAGGCTTTAGCCAGAAGTCAGGCCTCCTTCTCCATCAGAGGACACACTCTGGGGAGAAGCCACATGTGTGTAAGGAGTGTGGGCGAGGCTTTAGCCACAAGTCAAATCTCATCAGACACCAGAGGACACACTCAGGCAAGAAACCTTACATGTGCCTGGAGTGTGGACGAGACTTTAGCCAGAAGTCAGGCCTCCTTTTCCACCAGATGACACACTCAGGGGAGAAGTCTTATGTTTGCAGTTTGTGTGGCCGAGGCTTTAAGTGGAAAACACTTCTCCTTATGCACCAGAGGAGACATTCAGGTGAGAAACCTTACGTTTGTAGTGAGTGTGGCCGAGAATTTAGCTACAAGTCCGATTTCATCAGACAGCAGAGGACACACTCAGGTGAGAAACCCTACATGTGCCTGGAGTGTGGGCGAGGCTTTAGCCTCAAGTCGAATCTCATCACACACCAAAGGACACACTCAGATGAGAAGCCTTATGTTTGCAGTGAGTGTGGCCGAGGTTTTAACCAGAAATCACACCTCCTTATACACCAGAGGACACACTCAGGGGAGAAGCCCTATGTTTGCAGTGAGTGTGGGCGAGGCTTTAACCGCAAGTCCAATCTCATCACACACCAGAGGACACACTCAGGTGAGAAACCTTTCGTGTGCTTGGAATGTGGGCGAGACTTTAACCAGGAATCAAGCCTCCTTATGCACCAAAGGACACACTCAGGGGAGAAGCCTTACGTTTGCAGTGAGTGCGGGCGAGGCTTTATACAGAAATCAGGCCTCCTTCACCACCAGAGGACACACTCAGGGGAGAAGCCTTATGTTTGCAGTGAGTGCGGGCGAGGCTTTAAACAGAAGTCAGGCCTCTTTTACCACCAGAGAACACACTCAGGGGAGAAGCCACATGTGTGTAAGGAGTGCGGGCGAAGCTTTAGCCAGAAGTCGGTGCTCATCAGACATCAGAGGAGACACTCAGGTGAGAAACCTTATGTGTGCCTGGAGTGTGGGCGAGGCTTTAGCCAGAAGTCAGACCTCCTTCTCCACCAGGGGACACACTCAGGGGAGAAGCCATATGTGTGCAGTGAGTGTGGCCGAGGGTATAACTGCAAATCAATCCTCCTTATACACCAGAGGACACACTCAGGGGAGAAGCCATATGTTTGCAAGGAGTGTGGGCGAGGCTTTACCCAGAAGTCACATCTCATCACACACCAGAGGACACACACAGGTGAGAAACCTTACGTGTGCCTGGAGTGTGGACGAGGCTTTAGCCAGAAGTCAGGCCTCCTTCTCCACCAGGGGACACACTCAGGGGAGAAGCCACATGTGTGCAAGGAATGTGGGCGAGGCTTCAACAGGAAATCAATCCTCCTTATGCACGAGAAGACACACTCAGGGGAGAAGCCTTATGTTTGCAGTGAGTGTGGCAGAGGCTTTAACCGGAAATCACACCTCTTTATGCACCAGAGGACACACTCAGGGGAGAAGCCATATGTGTGTGGGGAGTGTGGCCGAGGCTTTAACCACAAGTCAAATCTTATTCCACACCAGAGGACACACTCAGGTGAGAAACCTTATGTGTGTCTGGAGTGTGGGCGAGGTTTTATCCAGAAGTCACATCTCTTCACACACCAGAGAACACACTCAGGTGAGAAACCTTACAAGTGCTTGGAGTGTGGGCGAGGCTTTAACCAGGAATCAAGCCTCCTTATGCACCAGAGGACACACTCGGGAGAAGCCACATGTGTCCAAGGAGTGTGGGTGAGTCTTTAGTCATAAGTCACATCTCTTCAGACACCAGAGGACACACTCAGGTGAGAAAACTTATGTGTGCCTGGTGTGTGGCTTTAACTGGAAATCAGTCCTTATGCACCAAAGGGCACACTGGGGAGAAGCCTTATCTTTGCAGAGAGTGTAGGCGAGGCTTTAGCCAGAAGTCAGACCTCCTTTTCCACCAGAGGACCCACTCAGGAGAAGTTGCATGTGTGCAGGGAGTGTGGGTGAGGCTTTATCCAGAAGTCACATCTCATCACCAGAGGATACACTCGTATGAAATCTCACGTGTGCCTGGAGTGTGGGCAAGGCTTTAGCCAGAAGCCAGGCCTCCTCCACCAGGGGACGTACTCATTGGAGAAGCCCCATTTATACAAAGAGTGTGGGTAAAGTTTTAGCTATAAGCAAAGCCTCATTAGACATCAGCGGGCTCACTCGGGAGAAGCCCTGTGCTTGCAGTGAGTGTAGCCAAGGCTTTAGCCAGAAGTCAGACCTCAGACATCAGAAGACAGCCTCATATGCGAAGTCTTATGTTTGCAGTTAGTGTGGCCAGTGTTTTAACTGTAAGTCACTACTACTCACACACCAGAGGACACAGAATAGAAGCTCTGTGTGTGCAGGGAGAATGGGCAAGATTTCGGGAAAAAGGCACACTTCGTTATACATCAGAAAATAGCTTTTTTTGGGGGGGGAGGAGGGAAGCATTATGTGGGCAGAGAGAATGTGAGGTGCTTTAGTGATAAGTTATGCCGCCTCTTGCTCCAGAAGACACACTCAGGGAGAGGAGCTGTGTGGGCAGGGTCTGTGGGCGGAACTTTATTCCAGTGTCCTTCCTCAACTGACTTAAGAGGACAAAATTTTGTTACCACAAATCACTACTTCACCCACCTCTGATGGGGTTTCAGGAGAAGTCTGATTGTCTGTGCTCTGTATGAGGGTGAAGGTGTCAATAGTAACTAACTAGACAAATGTTTCCACATTCTGTAACCAAATGAAATAGAAAATTAGAAGGCTTTACTTAAGTAATCTAAGAATAATTGACTTGTTTTATTTTCACACACCAGCTCTTTCCCATGCTTTGTTGTCCTTTTATTGTAATGAAGTTTTTCTTTAATAAACCATAACTCAGGCTGTTACTCATCTGTCCTGAAAGGTACATGGAATTCAAATTCACAGTCCAAGTTTCTTTTGATTTTATTATTGTTGTACATTAAGTGAAAGTTTACAATTCAAGTTAGTCTCTCATACAAAAATTTATACGCACATTATTATGTGACTCATAATTGCTCTCCCTGTACTGTGGCAGCACACTCCTCCTTTCTACCCCTGATTTCCCATGTCCATCCAACCAGCTCCTGACCCTCTCTGCCTTCTCATCTCACCTCTGGACAGAAGTTGCCCGTTTAGTTTCATGTATCTCCTTGAGCTTAGAAGCACACTCTTCATGAGTATCATTTTATGTCCCATAGTCCAGTCTAATCTTTGTCTGAAGAGTTGGCCTCGGGAATGGTTTTAGTTCTGGGTTGACAGAGAGTCCAGGGGCCATGCTTTCTGGGGTTCCTCTAGTCTCAGACCATTAAGTCTGGTCTTCTTACTAGAAGTTGAGTTCTGCACCCCGATTTTCTCCTGCTCCATCAGGGACTCTCTGTTGTGTTCCCTGTCAGGGCAGTCATTGGTGGTAGCTGGGTACCATCTAGTTCTTCTGGTCTCAGGATGATGCAGTCTCTGGTTTATGTGGCCCTTTCTGTGTCTTGGGCTAATACTTTCCTTGTGTCTTTGGTGTTCTTCATTCACCATTACTCCGGGTGGGTTGGGACCAGTTGATGCATCTTAGATGGCCGCTCACCAGCTTTTAAGACCCCAGATGCCACTTACCAAAGTAGGATGCAGAACATTTTCTTAATAAGCTTTGTTAGGCCAGTTGACCTTGATGTCCCCTGAAAGCATGGTCCCCATATCCCCGCCCCTGCTACTCTATCTCTCGAAGTGTTTGGTTGTGTTCAGGAAACTTCTTAGCTTTGGTTTAGTCCAGTTGTGCTGGCTTCCCCTGTAGTGTGTGCTGTCCTTCCCTTCACCTAAGATAATTCTTGTCTATTATCACCCTCCCTCGTCTATTATTACCCTCCCTCCCCACCCTCGTAACCATCAAAGAATGTTTTCTTCTGTGTTTAAACCTTTTCTTGAGTTCTTATAATAGTGGTCTTATACAATATTTGTTCTTCTGTGACTAAATACACTCAGCATAATGCCCTCCAGATTTATCCATGTTATGTTTCATAGATTAATTGTTGTTCTTTATGGTTGTGTAATATTCCACACAATCCAAGTTTCTTGAATGAATTCAACCCTTAAGAAAAAGTAAGTCCTAGATACATTTATCGGAGAATCTGATCCTTTGCATGGGGAGAGGAGTGATCTAGGTTTTGGAGACAGATGCCAGGTGATGGAAGGGAATGTCCCACATCTCCAGGGGCTGGATTACTGCTTCTCTTAGCTCATCACTTTTCTCTGTGACTACCTTCCTCTGTTGGCTTCTGTGAAAGCCCAGTTCCTGGTTTTCCTTTGTTCTTTCTAGTCTCTGTTCAGGTCTGCTGAAATTTTCTCCACCCATCAAAGTATTGCTGTTCCTTAATGCTCAGTTCCCAGTCTTAGCTCCAGGGTCCTTTAATTGCCCACTCTCTGTTGCCTTGAAATTGGCTTTCTAGGGCCTTCCAGATTCCAGGGTCAGATCCTTTAACCGTGCCCAAACTGTTCTCCAGTCTTGTTGGTTTGGGCCTCTTGACTACTCCCTATGTCACATCAACAATGATAGGTCTAAAGGCCCCTAAGCACATTTCTAATACCAGGTGTAAGGTCCTTTAGCCATGTCCCCTCAGCCCTCTAATCCTAGGTCCCAGTCCTGCTGGTGACACTCCCACAACATTCTGATAACTGCTCTGAGACAACCTAGCCACACCACCTCCATTGGTTTTCACTCTAAGGACCTGACCCTTTAGCCACACCCCTCTCTAGTGCTCCTCCTTTGGAGCCCAAATTGCCCAGTTTTTGACAACTCTATGTGTCCTGGCTCTAACTGCTGTGTCCTGGGGCAGTAGCTACTCACTAGAGAGGGTTTGCCTAGGTTCCAGCAAAGTTGATTCCCAGTTGAAATTTGCCAGGTCCACAGAATGGATATCAGACTTGGGAATCATAAAAAGCATAGAGTGTTCTTTTCCATGCCCATCAAAGCAGGGCATGGAAAAAGGTCAGAGGAATCACAGGCCTCACAGCCTGTACCCACTTTCCCTCACCTTGAAGTCAGCTTTCCAGAGAATCCTAAGTCTGCTCAGGTGTGGGAAAAGGGAGTGCCTGGGAATGTGGACCCCCTTCCTTTGCCACATTTTCCCTAAAGTCCCTTTGTCAGAACTCCCCCCATAACACCAACACTCTTGTTTCCAGTCAGAACTGTAAGCCACAGGAAAAGTGTATATGAATATGTAATCTCTAGGCGGGTTCAGGAGGGAGGATTCCAGATAACCCAAGGCCCCTTCCCTACCATTTCAGAAAGAAATGCAGTCAAGAAAACCAGCACCTTCCTTGGGAAAACAGGGTGGAAATAAAGAGAAAACAGTGCAGACTTTCCTTACTGAAACCCCCCATAACTTGTAGCAAACTCAGCCATGCCCAGGGAATGGACTGTTAGTCCTAGCCTAGCAGAGGGAAGGGGCAAAGGGGTCATCTTTCCAGACCTCGTAAGGGGCTTCCCCAGACTACCGCTGGATTAATCCTTTGTCTCTCAGAAGGTCTGTTGGAATCAAATCCCCACCGCTCCATCCCAGAGGGAGGCAGAAGTGAAGTGTGCTGAGGTCTCCTGCAGAGGAAAGAGGGAGGGAGTGGAAGGATTATTGAAAGGGAAGTGCAAATGCCCTGCTCCCCCAGACTTTGGCTTTGGTGCCCAGGGAGGATGAACATAAGTTTTTTTGTTTGGAGCCAATGGCTTATTTCTGACATTAGGTCAGTGGTCTCAAACTCAAATGCCTGCAGAGTCGAGACAAGTCTTATTAATGAGGGGACCAAACCCAGATTGGGGGTGAAGGGGTAGTGTGGAGAGTCAGGAAGATAACACGCAAGTCACTTCACAACATCTTTGCTGGCCTTACCATTTGACCCCACTCCAAAAAGTCTGAGCCCCACCCCTTTTTGGTATTTTCATTTAATTGTCCAAAAGCTTCGCCCTTTCTTTGAGCTGTGACCTTGAATTTGGAACCCTTCATTATTCCTTACCTTCAGTTTCGGAAGTATCTTTTTAATGTTGATTTTTGCTGAGTTTTCTGAAAGGTGGTAGTGGATTATGAAAAATGAATGTCAATTTTAGTATGGAAATCTTTGACCCAGTAATTGTGATAGTATAGAAACCAGCTGGTCATCAGCTTCCACCTTTTCCCTACTCTCCACTTCCTTTGGGAACTAGAAGGCTATTTTTTGACAGGGAGAAAGAGAGCTTGCTTTTATGAATTTTAGTGGTACTTAGGATAGTTTTTGTCTTAGCTGCGTCTCTTTTGTGATCTGACAAAAGAGCTTGTAGAAATGCTGCTACTTGGGTAGCAAAGTGGACATCTTGTGTGATGCATCTTTGTGAAAGCCAATACAGAGAGGATGCAGGTGGGGGACACTCAAGATGCCTGGCAATCTGACAGCACCTAATTGTGAAGTTAGGTACAGTGATTCACAACAGACTCAAGCATACCAACAACCATGAAGATAGTGTGCAGGACAGGGCAACATTTCATTCTGTTATATATAAGGTCACCATGAGTCAAAACCAACTCAACAGCAACTAACAACAACCATTTCTACTCAACATGTATTTCTTATATACCCAACATGAGCACATTTAAGTTTTTTTTAAACTTTTTTTCTAAAAGAAAACAGATTCCCAGCAAACATGAGTGTCTATCATAGCGTGATCTTTTCCATTAGTAAGTTATCATGTTATGCTTTTTATTTCTTCTTTGCAATTTGCATAATACGTAGGATAAAATCTATGTTGTCATGTAATCATTGTGTAAAAATTTTTTATCCATCCATGTTCCGTATTCTTTAATAATAACTGAGGGAATTGTATTGGCAAATACCAAACACTCACCTGCCCTTTAATTAAAGAGAAGTTTTAGAAAGGTTGAAAATGACATCCTGGAATCCAGTATAAATGAAACAAGATACCTACTGTTCATCCACCAGTGTTCTAAAAAAAAAAAAAAAAAAAAAAAAACAAGTTCCTTCTCTGAGTCTTGGGGCAACAGCATAGGACTGGAAAAATTCATGAACATGCAGACCACAAGAACCAGTCCCAGCTTACCGTGCTCAGCTGTCCAAGGGAGAGCTGGCTCAGCAGAACGCTCACTGCTGCTGGTCATCAGCTTCCACCTTTTCCCTACTCTCCACTTCCTTCAGGAGCTGATGTGCTTACTTTTATGAATTCTAATGCTACTTAGAAGAGTTTTTGCCTTAGCTGCTTCTCCTTTGTGTCTGTTCTAATAACCTAGGGTAAAAGTAGCAGGGCCTATACCTTCTAAGTCTGGTGAACAGTGCCACTAAAAGAGGCTTACTCATCTCTTGAGAGAGGAGCCCAGCCTGTAACAATCTTAGAGAGTAAATTAATGTTGAGAGATTGGAGCTTTGTCTGCCTAAACTTAGAAACATGAGATTTTCTGCTGAATCTATTGGTACAGGAATTGTATGGGAGTTGAAGACATGCCTTGGGGAATATGAGAGGAGACTTAGGAGAATGAAAGGTGAGGCTTGAACAACATGGAGAGACTAGGATAAATTTGGGAAGTCAGAAGTGTTGCAATTGTCCAGGCAAAATTTGTACCTGAACTCTAGTAATAGCATTGTGGACTGAAACAGAACATAAGAGTTTGTAGGGTTTGTCTTAAAAGCAGTTGGTGATTGACTGGATGTAGAAGATCGGGGGAGAATTTAAGAGGACCCTCACGAACACAGCTCTCCAACAGTAGAATGTGGCGGAAACAATGCTACATCACTTTTGAACCTAAGCCTCATGAGACCCTGCAGCTTCTGTTCTTGCTGGCCTGAGACCATAGTGTGAAGAAGCCTGGGCTGGCCACCTGGAGAGGTAGGTTCAGCTGATAACCAGCACCTCCAGACACGTGAGTGAGGCCACATGGATTATGCAGTGCTAATCTCTCTGCCAAATAAGCACAAGAAGGATCCCAAGTGAGAACAACAGAAGACTTCCCTGGTCAACCCACAAAACAGTGCATTGTGTTTTAAGCCAATAAATTTAGGGGGTGGGATGGGTTGCTACTCAGCAAAAGATAACTGAGACAATGTTGTAGTAGTGGTTAATGTTTGTTGATTGCTTACCCCATGCCAGTCCTAGCACTTGGCTTCTTAATTGCATTCTCTCATTTCATCCTCTCAATAACGTTTTCAAGGTTGTACTATTACTTTACAGATGAGGAGTCTGAGGTACAGAAATGTTAACTAATACACCTAAGGTTACCCAGTGAGTAAGTAGAGGAGTGAGTGCTAAAGCCCATGCTTTAACCACTGTGGTATTATTTTTTTCTTTAAGCCTCATTCCTTTGTCCCAGACTATAATGCAATCCGTCATTTTAACTTTCTACCTCCTAAATAGCCAGCATTCGACTAATTCTCATTCATTCATTAGGATTTGCTGCTGCCTGCTATGGGCCAGAAACTGTACTAGGGACTGGGGGTGTAGCAGTGAATCACAGCGGAATCCTCTTACCTGCAAGTTAAGCCACACACACACCACCAGAAAAAACGTCAAAAGCTTTCAGTGCCAAGATAGGGATCTCCGAGTTATTATCAACAGTGGTTTTACTGAATACTTACTACTGTCAGGCAATATTTTAAACACTTAGCATCCATTCTCATATCCTCACACCATGTCAAACAGGCATGTACTGTTGTCCTGTTTCTGTCAGCCTATAGAGGAAGAGACTGAGGCTCAGAGAGATGAATAATCTTGACCAAGGTTGCACAGCCAATAAGTGGCAGAGCCAGAAGTGGCTCCTCACCTGTGCTCCTGCCACCAAGTTGCCCTGCCTCCTAATACATCATGCATGCATTCAAAAATATTTATTTAGCACCTATTAAGGCCAGGCACTGTTCCCTTCTGGAAACCCTTTGCCGTCCAGTCGATTCCGACTCATAGCGACCCTATAGGACAGAGTAGAACTGCCCCTAGGGTTTCTAAGGCTGTAATCTTTACAGAAGCAGACTGTCGCATCTTTCTCCCACAAAAGGCTGGTGGGCTGGAACTGCTGACCTTTTGGTTAACAGCCGAGCACTTAACCATTGTGCCATAGTTTCCTCCTGGAACTTATGTTCTAGTGAGAAAGACAGACAAGAAACCAAATGAATAAATAATGTAACATTAGAGAGATAAGTGATATGGGAAAAAAAGTAAAGCAGGGTAGGGGGACTGAGTGATGGGTACACTTTCGGTTAGACGGACAGGGAAAGCTTCTCTGAGGAGTTGTATGTGAGCAGAGACATGAAGGTAGTAAAGGCTCCAGTCATATGAATATCTGGGAAGGCAGCGGGGAGGTTAGAGATGGTGGTAAAGCCCTGGGGTGGGAGCTGTCCTTGCTGGGTTTGAGGAACGGCAGGGAGACCAGCGTAGCTGGAGCATGATGAATGAGGGGAAAAGTTGATAGAGATGAAGTTGCAGAAGGAGGCAGCAGCCTGACCATGCAGGGCTGGGTTTTATTCCATGTGTGCTGGGAAATCATTGCAAGGTGGGGAGCAGGGCAGTGACAACAGCTGACATAATCCCAGAACATTATAAAAGGTTCCCTCTGGCTACTATGAGAGCAAAAGTGGAAGCAGAGACCAGCTGGGGGCTTGTTCAGTGATCCAAGAGACAGTGGTGGCCAGGACCAGGGTGGTAGCAGTGGAGCGGGTTAGAACAGTTTCCAGACCATTAGAAAGTAGGGCCAGAGAAATTGCTGATGGATTGATTGTGAGATGGGAAAGAAACAGAGGAATCAAGAATGCTGCCAATTTGGCATTTTGTTTTTTAACCTGACTTAACTGCTGAATGCTGGTGTTGACCTCTTCCAAGATTGGGAACACTGGCGGAGAAGTTGTTGGGGGAGGAAGAGTGAATAGAATCAAGAATTCTGTTTTCAACACATTTAATTTAATATAACTATTAGACATCCATGGAGCGCTGGTGGTGCAGTGGTTAAGAGTTCAGCCGCTAACCAAAAGGTTGGCAGTTCAAATCCACCAGCTGCTCCTTGGAAACCCTATGGGGCAGTTCTACTCTGTCTTGTAGGGTCACTATGAGTTAGAACTGACTCAATGGCAATGGGTTTGGTTTGGTTGGTTTATTAGACATCCATGGAGCCCTAGTGGCACAGTGGTTAAGAGTTTAGCCGCTAACCAAAAGGTTGGTGGTTCAAAGCCATCCAGCGGCTCCATGGAAGAAAGACCTGGCAGTGTGCTCCTGTAAAGATTACAGCCTAGAAAACCCTATGGGGTAGTTCTACTCTGTCACATGGGGTCACTATGAATAGAAATTGACTCAGCAACACAGAACAACAATGTTGAACATCCATGTCAAATAGACTGCTGGATATAAAAGATTAAAAGTTAAATAGAGAAACCAGGATTAGAGAAATAAAATTGGAAGTTCTCAGCATATAGGTAGTATTTTGAAGTCATGAGACTGGATAAAATTAATTTATTCATTTAACAAATATTTATTGAGTTCTTATTTTGTGCTAAGCATTGTTCTAGGCACTGCAGCTGTGTGCAATACACAAAATCCTTACCCTTGTGGAATTTACATTCTATTGGGGGAGGGGAGTAATAAAATGACAAAAATATGTAGTGTTTCCCATTGCGTGGAGTCAATTGTGACTCATAGTGACCCTGTAGGACAGAGTAGAACTGCCCCATGGTTTCCAAGACTGTAGTCTTTACGGAAGCAGATGGCCACATCTTTCTCCTGTGGAGTGCCACCGGGGCTCTTTATGTAGTGTTCAGATGACAAATGCTAAGCAGAAAAATAAAGCAGGGGTAGGGGCTAGGGTGTGTGGGAAGTTTGCATTTTAACAGGATGTCCTCGCTCAGATGTTATTTGAGCTTAAGTCTTGAAGGAGGTGAGGTTGTGAGCTGTGCACAGGGATGGATTACTCAATAAGCAAGGTAAGCATGTGCTTAGGGCATCAACAAAAGAGGGCACCAGTTGTCCAAAGCAAAGACCCATAGAGGCCAAGCAGACAGGACACAAGGAAAAGCAAGCGCTGTGGTGGAAGGGAACTGGCAGGGCACTGAATGAAATTGATAGCATTTTATAGATTTTGTATATGATAACAATTATATTTTCCTTTTCATTTAGAACCAATCAGTTTACATTCAGTTCTCTATTGCTGATCACATAAGAACATGCTAGCAGCACTATAATCACAAGACTTGTGACATATCTCATCCTGTGCAAAGAGAACTAAAACACATCTTCAGATTGAGCATACCCTAGTATTTATATCATGCTCTTTGTGATTACTTTCACTCTCGTTGGGTATCAGCAATACTCCAATAAACTGTTAAGATGCAGCATGAAAGGACAGGAGGTGAGTTTGTAAATTTTTAAGTATTATTTCAAGACAAAAATCATTTGTGGAGATCTGCGAAGGGCCTACCAACAAACATCCTGCGACAAATGAATAAAATTATTTCTGACGGCTTTGTAAGTACTATTTCTTTGGACTATCTCAGACCTGAAAAACCAAATTACATGTTCCAAATAAATTTTTTTTACTTAACTAATTTTCAAATATAAATTTTTGTGTTAACATCCAAATTCAAATGTAAATTTTATAAGTTTTACTTTTTAAATAAATTTTATTTAGTTTCAATTATTCAAATTTATTTGCTACAGTAGAACCAAATTTAAAAAGTGACATAATTAAAAAAAAATTTTTATTGTGTTTTGGTGAAAGATTACACAGGAAACTAAGTTCTCATTTAACAATTTCTATACATATTGTTCAGTGACATTGGTTACATTTTTCATATCAGCATTCTTCTTATTTCTATTCTGGTTGTTCTGTTAATCTAGTTTCCCTTTCTCCCCTTGCTTTCTCATCTTTGGTCTAGGGTAAATATTTACTATTTGGTTTCATTTAGATAATTATTTTGAGGAGCATAGTACTCATGGATGATATTTATTTTAAGGGCCAATCTGTCATTTGATTGTGAGATGACTTCCGGGAATGGTTTGAGTTCTAAGACTAAAGAGTATCTCAGGGCAGTAGTCTCGAGGGTTCATCTAGTCTTTACTGGTCCAGTAAGCCTTGGCCTTTTGTTTTGAAAGCAATTTGAGTTTTGTTCTACATTGTTCTCCCATCCTGTCTGGGGCCATCTATTGAGTCCCTGGTCAGAATGGTCAGTAGTGGCAGCCGGCCCCCATCTAGTTCTTCTGTTCTCAAAGTAGGTGGTGGTGTTTGTGTAGACTGGTGGTTCTGTTAACTAGTTTCTTCTCTGAGTCTTTGGTTTCCTTCTTTCTTTTTTGCTCACAAGCTTTTAGGATCAGATGCTACTCACCGAACTAGGATGTAGAACATTGAAGTGACATAATTTTATATCCAGGTAAAATTAAATGGCAACAACTAAGTGGGGTGCAAAAATAAAGGCTTGCAGAAGATAAAAAGAAAAAGATTTGTGAATTACTAAAGACAATTCCAAGATTAACTTCCTTTTGAAAACCTAATGAATCAGAAGAGACTTCTTCCATTGAACGCTCATGTTTGATGGGTGCAAATCGTGGTATTGGTACCACTGGTGGTGAAATTACTTATAGCAATACGAGTATAACAGAGTTTGTTCCAAATTCTGCATGCATTCCTTGCTGTAGTAAAAAATTAATAATAGATCACTTTCCATGGTTTCAATTTGCGTGGCCGTTTTTATGATCCCACACCTACCATGCAAGGTGAAGTCTGCTCATTTTTAGTATGTTAGATAGTAATAGTGCTATGACAAACATTAATCAGGTTAAGAGGAATTGAAATGCTGTGTGAGAGGGGGAATTGATACTTTACATAGGGTGGTTTACAGAAGGTGTCTTTATTTAATAAAGTGACATTTAAGCAGAGACTTGAAAGAAGGGAGGGAGTGAGCCAGGCTGATATGTCTGAGAAGAAGCAGAGGAAAGATATGATCTGACTCACGTTCCCTAAGAATCATTCTGGCTTCTTTAGGAGCAAAGACTGAAAGAAGGAAGCCAGTTAGGGGGTAGGAGTGATCCAGGAAGGGATGTTGGTGTCTGGGACTAGGGAGTAGTGGTGGACGTGAGGTGTCCAGATGATGGATATAACTCACTGGTGTGCTGGAGTCGGCTTATACTGGTTCATGACAGTTGATTGTTAGAAGTTCAGAGATTTTTCGGTCTGGTTGCTAAACTGTTAGTAGCTTGAAGTTGGCCATGGTGGGAACGTTTATACCACAGAAATTGGCAAATACTACACATCAGGATTTTTCTTTTTCTTTTGGACAGTCAATTGTTAAACATTTATAGGTCTGCATATAAGTCTGCTGCCAATTGCATATAAGCATTTTGAATGTAGAATTGAGTATGGAGTATAAAAAGCTCTTGGACAGTCACAGCATGTGCACTGTGAGCAACAGGGTAGGGGAGGATGCCGGATGATATAAGAACTAGTGTTCCCATTAAGGGTGGGGGGCGGGGGGACTTCTTCTAGGTTTGAGTAGGGCACTTGGGCAGAGAGAGGGAAAAGAGAATGATTTTTCTTTTTTAAACAGAGTTAGGGTTCCATTTATCTTCAGGAGGCAAGGCTGGGGAGTCAGGGGTCAGCAGGAATCCAAAAGGCCAGAAGAATTCTTGACTTCACAGACTTGAGTATGTGGTTTATGGCTGAGTCGCTAGGGAAGTGGAGTGAGTCAGTCCTCAGAACCAGTTCCCAAGACCTGCCTTAGAGCAACCAAGGACTGTGAGAAGGGACAGCAGAAGGGTGTGGGCAGGCAGGTGTCCAGAGCAAGAAGGCACATGGATCAGAGTCTGAGGAAACTTCCATCTGGCACCTTCCCTCAGGCTAGGCCTTCAGGGGAGGAAGGAAGTAGCTGTGGGGAAACAGGTCCACATTTAATTATCTGCTCATTATTAAGAAATGTTTCCTGAGTGCCTATTGTGTCCCTGAGCCTGCTCTCCCCTTGAGGTGATTGTTGTGAGGGGGATAGAAAGCCCCCAGGTTAGGACTGCTTCCATCTTCATCTTTCTCCCTGAATCCTGACTCCTCATCCCTCGTCCTGTCTACTAAGTCACGTTGAGTGTCGGTAGGACATTCCTCACAGCAGCCGATCCAGGGGTTCTCAACATTACTCTATCATGTGGATCCCTTTGGCCCCATGGAGCCTAGTTTTCAAATAATCTGGAGATGGTCTCCAAGGGAACCACCCATTCAGTTGCCTCTCACTTAGCCTCTGTCTGCCATTTCCTTCATGGAACTTTCAGAACCATGAGGATGCCCTTTGAAAATCTTTGGCCTAACCCACTTCTGACAGGAACCCCACATGCTTCCTGGGAGCTGGGGAACGTCTTAGAGTGTTCCTGGCAACTCCTGAGGGGATTGGGAAAGGAGTGTCACCTCTCTTAACTCCAGGTGGGTCCTGATACTATGTGAAACGTGGGACCTCCTGGGCTGGCCCTCCCTGCTAACCTTGCCCCAGGGAGACTGACGTTGGCCTCACCTCCCTCCTGGAAGCCCGAGCTTCTTCCACAACTTACTGTCAGGCCCTCTGCTTCCTGTAGACATAGATGGCAGAGACACCAACCACAAGCAGTGCCTTGAGGCCTAGGAGGAGGCCTCCGAGGAGGAGGCATGGAGTTGATGGCTGTTGGCCTGGAAGTCAACAGGCAGGAGGTACCATTAGAGGAGGCACACAGGAGTCCATCCCAGGGCTTCTACTTACTTCCTCTGAGGCTCCCTGTGCCCATCGATGCTCTGAAGCCTTTGAACCTATGCCCTGCCTGTCTTCATCCTCACTTACTTTCTCAGTGGCCAAGATAATCCTCCCTGACAGAAGGGGTGAGGAGAATATGTACTCAGAGGCATATAAAAGTGACATCCGCTTTACTTATATGATCCTCATGACCCTGTGGGGCAGATATTATTATCCCCAGTCTGATGAGGAAACTGAGGCTCAGAGAGTTTAGGCAGGATCGCAAGATTAATGGTATTCAATTCTAGGGATGTCCATCACTGTGACCACTTAGGATGGCCCCTGAGTCATTCTTTTTGGAGCCAAGACAAGTCCAGCCTCTCAGTGTCATGGGAATGAATGTCAACACTGCAGGCAAGGGAGTGAGCACAGGTTTCACTGGGAGAGTTTCAAGGCTTTGCACCAAGGAGCTGAGGGAGGTCTCAGGGCAGCCTGACCTAATGAAACCTGCTGGCTGGAAACACCCTGGTAAGTCAAGAAAATAAAATGTTATTCCTGGGAGGGGCCTCATACATGGTCTAGTCCACCTGGCCCCAGAGCAGATGCCGCATGAACTCCTGTTGGATCTCGGTAAGCACACTTTTGGATTCTTTGCATTTTTACTATGAATGGTTTTTGCTTTTAAAATTAAATAGTAAAATATTTTTTTTTTAAATAAATAAGGTAATGCTGGTGCCTCTTTAAGGAAAGAGTGGAGATGTCCATTTGTTGCTGCTGGGGTATTGGAGGCCACAAGTCTCAGGTGAGTCACTCTCTGGATTTTTCTCTCAGCTGAAGACAGCTGCATTGCCCAAAATCACACCTCCTTCTAGGGGGCAGCCAAATCTAATGACTAGCTGAATTGGAGTGTACAGACTCAGCCCCATGCCCTAATTCAAAATGACTAAAAACCATCCTAGCTCTACAGCCCTCTGTGGCTGAGGTATTTTTTTGTTTAACTGCAGTTGTGGTTCAGTTACAGTTCAATATCCTTCACCCTCAGTTCTTCTTCCTTCACTCGCTCATGTGTATTGATCCTGATGGCACTCCCTATGAGCTTCCTGCATTCGTAGATCCATTTTGGAGTCTGTTTCCCAGGGAAACTGACCTATCAGAATTGGTCTGGGAGTGGTCTGGAAAGCAGACTCTAAAATGCAAATATAAAATTAAATCACTCATTTTGTGATTGAATTATGTCCCCCTCAAAATATATGTTGAAGTCCTAGGCCACAGTGCTTGTGCATGTGACGTTATATGGAAAGAGAGTCTTTGCAGATGTAATTAAGTTAAGATGAGGTCATACTGGATTAGGGTGGGCCCTAAATCCAATGACTGGTGTCCTCATACAGAGAGTGAGATTCAGAGATTCAGACCCACAGAAGGTCGTGTGATGACAGAGGCAGAAATTGCAGTGATGTAACTACAATCCAAGGAATGCCAAGGATTGCTGGTGACCACCGGAAGCTAAGAAAAGTCAAGGAAGGATTCTGCCCTAGAGCCTTCAGAGAGAACATGGCCTTGCCAACAGCTTGATTTCAGACTTCTAGTCTCCAGAATTGTGAGAGAATAAATTTCTGTTGTTTTAAGCCACCTAGTTGGTGACAATTTCTTACTGCAGCCCTAGGAATCTAATACAACCCGTTAGCTGGCTTGCAGTGAGAGGACCCTGGGTTGCTGCTGTTATTAAAACTTTCACCAGTAGTGACTGGGATGGTATATACCAGAAGAAGGAAATACCCGAACATCAGGCATTTGAAGACTAGCTGGGAAATGGTAATTATAAGGACTATGGAATTGGGCGGCTGTAGCCAGGGGTTCAATCCTTTGGAGAAAGATAATCAAAAGTTGAGAGTGATTAATCACCACTTAAAGGCAAAGCATGAAAGCTAGAGGACTACTTAGCATAGTAGATTCGTATCTTCTGGAACCAGAGAGCAGAAAACCCTGAGGATTAGGCCCAGGACAGAATTATAAGAGCAGCAGAGCTACAGAGGAGGTTGAATTCATTCTCAATTTCAATGGGCCTGATATGCTAAGGATAGGACCCTGATTGGGAAGTAGTGGGGCCCTGAGAGGAGTCCTTGAGTGTCACAAATAGTTAAGCATTAGGCTACTAATCGAAAGACTGGTGCATTGAGTCTACCCTGAGGGACATCAGAAGAAAGGCCTGGCCATCTGCTTCCAAAAGTCACAGCCATGAAAACCCTGTGGAGCACATTTCTACTTTTCATCACAGGGTCACCAGGAGTCAGAATTGTCTTGACAGCAACTAGTTTGGTTTTGGTTGTTTTTGGTCTCTGAAATGCAGGTGGGAACATACGGGCCAGTGCACTGAAAAATCTTCAACTGACTTCTGAATTACTAAGGACGGTAGTGGCAGTATAACTGCTTATCTCCAAAAATATGCTTCCTAAACCATATGAAAAAAACAAGAAAGGATAAATAAATTCTACATGAAAACAAGGCTCTCAGTATTACTTGAGAGAATGCCAAAACTGCAAAGTAACTTTGAGTAAAAGGAGAAAAACGAGTAAATCCTAGTGCACAGTCTCTTATGCTTCCATGTGTAGGTTTTGAAGATGATGACCAGCCAGAGAGGAAACCTTGTTCTAATTGGCACAAATTTACTGTATAGGCTGGATTCAGGGATTCAGATGTATTCTGTTTAGTTTAGGACAGTCACCTGGTCTAATGCCAAGACGTTTTCAACAATGTCCTGTATTACTCCTTGAGTCCAGTTTCCTGTCTATAGAACTCCAAACCAACAGGGTGGCTGAAGCAAGAAAGGAGACCATAGATAAACTGAAATATGCATTTTTCTCTGTTCCAATAAGTTCCTTTAGCTATTCTGGTAGTGCCCATGATACAATTTCTGTTCTCATTTTTCAAAAACAAATCTTTATTTTGCCTTCGTTATTGAGGTTATTTTCTTGGATACAGAATTCTACATTTATAAGTTTTGTGTGTGTGTGTGTGTGTGTCCTTTAGCACTTTAGTGTAGCTTTTCCATTAACTTCTGCCCTCCTTTTTCCAATGAGAAGTCATGCGCCATTTGTATTTTCTCTTCTATGTCATATGTCTCTCTGTGTGTCGCTGCATAAAGATAGTCTCCTAATCTCTCATTTTCAGCAGTTTCATTATAATGTCTCTAAGTTGTGCTGGAGTTCACTGGGCTTCTTAAATTTATAGATTAATTTCATTTACTGAATTGGAGACGTCAGGAAGCATCAAAAGCAGATGGAAGGAATACACAGAGTCACTGTACCAAAAACAGTTTGTTGATGTTCAGCCATTTCAGAAGGTAGCATGATCAAGAACCGATGGTATCAAAAGAAGAAGTCCAAGCTGCACTGAAGGCATTGGTGAAAAACAAGACTCTGGGACTTGACCGAATACCAATTGAGTGAGATGCTTCAGCAAACGAATGCATCACTGGAGGCGCTCACTCGTCTATGCCAGTAAATTTGGAAGACAGCTACCTGGCCAACCGACTGGACGAGATCTGTATTTGTGCCCATTGCAAAGAAAGGTGATCCGACAGAATGCAGAAATTATTGAACAGTATCATTAATATCACAAGTAAAATTTTGCTGAAGATCAGTCAAAAGCACTTGCAGCAGTACATCGATAGGGGACTGTCAGAAATTCAAGCCAGATCCAGAAGAGGACGTGGAACAAGGGATTATCATGGCTGATGTCAGATGGATCTTGACTGAAAGCAGAAAATACCAGAAAGATGTTTTCCTGTGTTTCATTGACTATGCAAAGGCATTTGATTGTGTGGATCATAACAAATTATGGATAAAATTGTGAAGAATGGGAATTCCAGAACACTTAATTGTGCTCATGCAGACCCTGTACATACACCAGGAGGCAGTTGTTCGAATAGAGCAAGAGGGTACTGCATGATTTAAAGTCAAGAAATGTGTGCGTCAGGGTTGCATCCTTTCACCATATTTATTCAATCTATATGCTAAGAAAATAATCCAAGAAGCTGGACTATATGAAGAATGATGTGGCATCAGGAATGATGGAAGACTTATAAACCACCTGCAATATACAGATGACACAACCTTGGTTGCTGAAAGTAAAGAGGACTTGAAGCACTTACTGATGAAGATCAAAGTCTACAGCTTTCAATATGGATTACATACACCTCAACGTAAAGAAAACAAAAATCCTCACAACTGGACCAATAAGCAATGTCATGATAAATGGAGAAAAGATAGACGTTGTCAAGGATTTCATTTTACTTGGTTCCACAATCAACACCCATGGAAGCAGCAGTCAGAAAATCACACGAAGTATTGCATTGAAAATCTGCTGCAAAAGACCTCTTTAAAGCAAAAAATGTCACTTTGAAGACTAAGGTGCACCTGACCCAAGCCATGCTGTTTTCAGTTGCTTCATATGCATGCAAAAGCTGGACAATGAATAAGGAAGACCAAAGAAGAAATGATGCCTTTGAATTATGGTTTTGGTGAAGAATATTGAAAATACCATGGATTGCCAGAAGAGCGAACAAGTCTGTCTTGGAAGAAATACAGTTAAAGTGCTCCTTGGAAGTGAGGATGGTGAGACTTTGTCTCAGGTACTTTGGACTTGTTATCAGGAGGGACCAGCCCTGGAGATGGGCATCAAGCATGGTAAAGTAGAGGGCCAGCGAAAAAGAGGAAGACCCTTGACAAGATAAATTGACACAGTGGCGGCAACAATGGACTCAAACATAACAACGATTGTGAGGATGGCGCAGGACTGGGCAGTGTTACGTTCTGTTGTGCATAGGGTTGCTATGAGTCGGAACTGATTCAACAGCACCTAACAACAACAACAAAAATTTGAGAAATTTTCAGCCATTATTTCTTCAGATAATTTTTTGCCCCCGTTTGTCACTCCTCTTATTTTCCCACAGGTACCTGGGTTCCTTATTTTTAATCTTTTTCCTCTCTGCTTTTCAGGTTAGGTAATTTCTATTAATCTATGTTATCAGTACCAGTTGCTGTTGAATTGATTCTGACTCATGATGACCCCATCTATGTCAGAGTAGAACTGTGCTCAATAGCTGTTTTTTTAGAAGTAGTTTGCCAGGCCTTTCTTCCTAGACACATCTGGGTGGACTCAAACTGCCAACCTTTTTGTTAACAGCTGAGCATTTCAATTGTTTGCACCACCAGGGAGTACCTTAGCCTTGCTAATTCTTTTTTAAAATTGTGCTTTAGATGACAGTTTACAGCTCAAGTTAATTTCTCATACAAAAATTTATACACATATTGTTATGTGACACTAGTTGTAATCCCTATAATGTGTCAGCACACTCCCCCTTTCCACCCCGGGTTTCTTATGTCCATCCAACCATCTTCTGTCCCTTTATGCCTTCTCATCCTGCACATTTGATCTCATGTATCTGCTTGAACCAAGAAGCACACTCTTCACAGGTATTGTTTTATGTTTTGTGGTCCAGTCTAATATTTGTCTGAAGAGTGGGCTTTGGGACTGGTTTCAGTTCTGGGTTAACAGAGCATCCAGGGGCCATGCCTTTGAGGGTTCCTCCAGTCTCAGTCAGACCATTAAGTCTGATCTTTTTACGTGAATTTGAGTTCTGTACCACACTTTTCTCCTGCTCCATCAGGGACTCTCTGTTGTGTTCCCTGTCAGGGCAGTCATTGGTGGTAGCCAGGCACCATCTAGTTCTTCTGGTCTCAGGCTGATGGAGTCTCTGGTTTATGTGGTCCTTTTGTCTCTTGGGCTAGTATTTTCCTTATGTCTTTGGTGTTCGTCATTCTCCTTTGCTCCAGGTGGGTTGGGACCAGTTTATGCATCTTAGATGGCCTCTCACAAGCTTTTAAGACCCCAGACACCACTCACCAAAGTGAGGCACAGAACATTTTCTTAATAAACTTTGTTATGCCAATTGACACAGATGTCCCCGGAAACCATGGTCCCCAGCCCCCAGCCCCTGCTACTCTGTCCCTCGAAGTGTTTGATTGTGTTCAGGAAATTCCTTAGCTTTTGGTTTAGTCCAGTTGTGCTGACTTCCCCTGTGTTGTGGTGTGTTGTGTGTTGTCCTTCCCTTCACCTAAGATGATTCTTATCTACCATCTAGTTAGTGAATTCCCCTCTCCCTCCCTCCCCATCCTTGTAACCAACAAAGAATGTTTTCTTCTGTGTTTAAACCTTTCCTTGAGTTCTTATATTAGTGGTCTCATACAAAGTTGTCTTTTTGCCACTGACTAATTTCACTCAGCATAATGCCTTCCAGATTTATTCATGTTATGTTTTGTGCATTCATTACTGTTCTTTATCGTTGCATAGTATTCCATTGTGTGTATGTACCATAATTTGTTTATCCATTTGTCTGTTGATGGGCACCTAGGTTGTTTCCATCTTTTTGCTATTGTGAACAGTGCTGCAATGAACATGGGTGTGCATATATCTATTCATGTGATGGCTCTTATTTCTCTAGGATGTATTCCAAGGAGCAGGATTGCTGGACTGTATGGTACTTCTATTTCTAGCTTTTTAAGGAAGCACTAAATCGATTTCCAAAGTGGTTGTACCATTTCACATTCCCACTGGCAGTGTATAAATGTTCCAGTCTCTCTACAACCTCTCCAAATTTTATTATTTTGTATTTTTTGGATTAGTGCTAGCTTTGTTGGGGTGAGATGGTATCTAATTGTAGTTTTGATTTGCATTTCTCTAATGGCTAATGATGGTGAGCATTTCCTCATGTCTCTGTTAGCCACCTGAATGTCTTCTTTGGTGAAGTGACTGTTCAAATCCTTTGCCCATTTTTTAATTGGATTATTTGTCTTTTTGTGGTTGAGGTATTCCAGTATCTTGTAGATTTTAGAGATTAGACCCTGATCAGATATGTTGTAGGCTGTCTTTTTACTCTTTTGGTGAAGTCTTTTGATGAGCATAAGTGTTTGATTTTGAGGAGCTCCCAGTTACCTAGTTTCTCTTCTGATGTTTGTGCATTGTTAGTTACGTTTTGTATTCTGTTTATGCCATGTATTAGGGCTCCTAGCATTGTCCCTATTTTTTCTTCCATGATCTTTATTCGTTTAGATTTTATATTTAGGTCTTTGATCCATTTTGAGTTAGTTTTTGTGCATGGTGTGAGGTATGGGTCTTGTTTCAGTTTTTTGCAGATGGATATCCAGTTATGTTGGCACCATTTGTTAAAGAGACTGTCTTTTCCATATTTAACGGACTTTGGGCCTTTGTCAAATATCAGATGCTCATAGGTGGATGAATTTACATCTGGATTCTCAATTCTGTTCCATTGGTCTATGTATTTGTTGCTGTACTAGTACCAGGCTGTTTTGACTACCATGGAGGTGTAATAGGTTCTAAAGTCAGGTAGTCTGAGGCCTCACATTTTGTTCTTCAGTAATGCTTTACTTATCCAGGGCCTCTTCCCTTTCCATATGAAGTTGGTGATTTTTTTCTCCATCTCATTAAAAAATGTTGGAATTTGGATCAGGATTGCATTGTATCTGTAGCTCGCTTTGGGTACAATTAACGTTTTCACAGTGTGAGTTTACCTAACCATGAGCATGGTATGTTTTTTCACTTACGTAGATCTCTTTTGGTTTCTTGCAGTAATGTTTTGTAGTTATCTTTGCACAGGTCTTTTACATTTCTGGTTAGATTTATTTCTAAGTATTTTATCTTCTTGGGGCTATCATAAATGGTATTGATTTGGTAATTTCCTCTTCCAGGTTCTCTTTGCTGGTGTAGAGGATTCCAACTGATTTTTGTATGTTTATATTGTATCCTGATGCTTTGCTGAAATCTTCTATTAGTTCCAGTAGTTTCCTTGTGGATTCTTTGGGGTTTTCTGTGTATAAGATTATGTCATCTGCAAATAGAGATACCTTTACTTCTTCCTTACCAATTTAGATGCCTTTTATTTCTGTTTCTTGCCTTATTGCTCTGGCTAGGACCTCTAGCACAATGCTGAATGAGAGTGGTGATAAAGGACATCCTTGTCTGGTTCTCATTCTCAAAGCGAATGCTTTCAAACTCTCTCCATTTAGGATGATGTTGGCCTTTGGCTTTATATAAATGACCTTTATTATATCGAGGAATTTCCCTTCTATTCCTATTCTGCTGAGAGTTTTTATCAGGAATGAGTGTTGGATGTTGCCAAATGCCTTTTCTGCATCAATTAATAAGATCATGTGGTTCTTATCTTTTATTTATGTGATGGATTATCTTGATTGTTTTTCTAATGTTGTTTTTTTAAATTCATACCTGGTATGAATCTCATTTGGTCCCATGGTGAATTACTTTTTTGATATGTTGTTGAATTCTATTGGCTAGAATTTTGTTGAGGACTTTTGCACCTGTGTTCATGAGGGCTATTGATATGTAATTTTCTTTGTGGTGTCTTTACCTGGTTGTGGTATCAGGGTTATGCTGGCTTCATAGAATGAATTTGGGAGTATTCCATCCTTTTCTATGCTTTGAAATATGGTTAGTAGTACTGGTGTTCACTTGCCTCTGAAAGTTTAGTAGAATTCTCCAGTGAAGCCGTCAGGGCCAGGGCTTTTTTTGTTTGGAGTTTTTAATTACCTCTTCAATCTCTTTTTTTGTTATAGGTTTATTTAGTTTTTCTACTTCTGTTTGTGTTAGTTTAGGTAGGCAGTGTGTTTCTAGAGATTTGTCCATTTCCTCTAGGTTTTCAAATTTGCTGGAGTACAATTTTTCATAGTATTCTGTCATGATTCTTTTAATTTTTGTTGGGTCTGTTGTGATATGGCCCATCTCATTTCTAATTTGGGGTATCTGCTTCCTCTCCTGTTTTTGTTTTGTCAGTTTGGCCAGTGGTTTATCGATATTGTTGATCTCTTCAAAGAACCAGCTTTTGGTCTTGTTAACTCTTTCAATTGTTTTTCTATTCTCTATTTCATTCATTTCGGCTCTAATTCTTATTATTTCCTTTCTTCTGGTGCCTGAGGGCTTCTTTTGCTGCTCTCTTTCTATTTGTTTGAATTGTAGGGTAATGTTTTATTTTGGCCCTTTCTGTTTTTGGTTGTGTGCATTTATTGCTATACGTTAACTCTGAGCACTGCTTTTGCTGTGTCCCAGAGGTTCTGGTAGGATGTGTTTTCATTCTCATTTGATTCTATGAATTTCTTTATTGTGTCCTCGATTTCTTCTATAACCCATTAATTTTTGAGCAAGGTGTTGTTCAGTTTCCATGTATTTGATTTTTTGCTTGCTTTTTTCTGTTATTGATTTCTACTTTTATGGCTTTATGGTCTGAAAAGATGTTTTGTATTATTTCAGTGTTTTATATTCTGTTAAGACTTACTTTGCGGCCTAATATGTGGTCTATTTTGGAGAATGTTCCATGAGCATTGGAAAAGGAAGTGTACTTGGCTGCTGTTGGGTGGAATGTTCTGTATATGTCTGTGAGATCAAGTTGGTTGATTGTGGCATTTAGAGCTTCCATGTCTTTATTGAGCTTCTTTCTGGATGTTCTGTCTTTCACCAAAAGTGCTGTGTTGAAGTCTCCTACTACTATTGTGTAGCTGTCTATTTCTCTTTTCCATGCTATTAGGGTTTGTTTATGTATTTTGGAACCCTGTCACTGGGTGCATAAATATTTATTAGGGTTATGTCCTCCTGTTGTATTGACCCTTTAATCATTATATAGTGTCCTTCCTTATCCTTTGTGGTGGATTTTGCTTTAAAGTCTATTTTGTCAGAGATTAATATTGTTACTCCTGCTCTTTTTTGATCGTTGTTTTCTTGATATATATTTTTCCATCCTTTGAATTTTAGTTTGCTTGTGTCTTTGAGTCTAAGGTGTGTCTCTAGTAGGCAGCATATAGATTGATCATTTTTTTAATCCATTCTGCCACTCTCTGTCTCTTTATTGGTGCATTTAGTCCATTTACATTCAGTGTAATTATTGATAGATATGAGTTTAGTGCTATCATTTTGATGCATTTTGTGTGTGTGTGTGTGTATGTGTGTGTGCGTGTTGTTGACAGTTTCTTTGTTCCACTTAATTTTCTGTGCTGAGACATTTTTATTTATATTTTCTCTTTTCATCATTTTCATTGTTATTGATTTTGTATTTGTCGAGTCTTTATGTTTTTCTTCTTTTTTATTTTGATGTGTAGGATTGTTAGTTTCCTTTGTGGTTACCTTAAAATTTACCTCTATGTTGCTAAGTTTAAACCAATCCTTTATTTCTTGATATCACCTTAGCTTCCTCTCTATGTGGAAGTTCCATGAATACACTATTTAGTCTCTCTTTTTTGTTTTATTGTTGTCATCTTTTACATATTGGCATCTCTGTTTCCGTATTTTCCATGTTTTAGCTTTGACTTATTTTTGTGACTTCCCTGTCTGGGTTGATATCTGGTTGCTCTGTCCTGTGTTCTAGTCTTGGGTTGTTATCTGATATTATTGATTCTCTAACTGGAGGACTTCCTTTAGTATTGTAATTTTGCTTTTGTTTTTACAAATTCCCTTAACTTCTGTTTATCTGGAAATGCCCTAATTTTGCCATTATATTTGAGAGACAGTTTTACTGGATACATAATTCTCGGCTGGCAATTTTTTTCCTTCAAGGCTTTATATATGTCATCCCATTGCCTTCTTGCCTGCATGGTTTCTGCTGAATATTTAGATCTTAGTCTTATTGACTCTCCTTTGTAGGTGACTTTTCGTTTATCCCAAGCTGCTCTTAAAATTCTCTGTTTATCTTTGGTTTTGGCAAGTTTGATTTTAATATGTCTTGGTCCCTTGGGGTTCGATGAGCTTCTTGGGTAGATATCTTCTCATCTTTCACAATATCAGGGAAGTTTCCTACCAACAAATCTTCAACAATTCTCTCTGTATTTTCTGTTATCCTCCCCTGTTCTGGTACTCGCGTCACTCATAAGTTATTTCTCTTGATAGAATCCCACATAATTCTTAGTGTTTCTTCATTTTTTAAAATTCTTTTATCTGATTTTTCCTCCAATAAATTGGTGTCAAGTGCTTTATCTTCAATCTCACTAATTCTGACTTCCATTGCCTCAATTCTGCTCCTATGTCTTTCTATTGAGTTGTCTAATTTTGAAAGTTTATCGTTAATGTTTTGAATTTCTATTTGCTGTCTCTCTGTGGATTCTTGCAGCCTGTTGAATTTGTCAGTTTGCTCCTGTATAACCTTCCTAAATTTGTCTGTTGCTTTGTCTGTGTGTTCCTTGGCTTGATCTGTGTTTTGCGTAATCTCCTTCCTGATCTATTGAAGAGCTCTGTATATTAATATTTGGAATTCTATCTCAGGTAATTCCAACACATTTTCTTTCTCCAGGAGCTTTCCTGGTTCTTTGTTTTGGTCATTTGCTGAAGCCATCATTGTCTGCCTCTTTATGTGATTTGATATTGACTATTGTCTCTGAGCCATCAATAAGTTACTATATTTATTTACTTTATATTTGCGTACCATGTCCTAGCTTCTTGTTTGGTTTTGTTTTGATATGCCTAAATATGCTGGTCATGTGAGCTACTTTGATTATTGGTGTCTTTGAAGCTCTCACATACTGTCACCAGGTGGTTAGAGCTGCTACTAGGCATGTGAGCCCAGGAGTCTGTTTAGTTTTCTTGAGTGGATTCAGCTCATGTGTCTAGGTCGTCAGTGACCAAGTGTGTGGTACAGGTTCTCACCTACAGTCCTGGAGGGGCAGGGCTATGTAGTGGTGATTGAAGCAGGCACAGGTATCTGGCTGCAGTAGGGGGTTATGTGCTGAGCAAGGTACAGGTTGATGGCTGCCCCTGAGTGTCTGGATGGAAGGCATATCCCTGTTCCCTAGAGTTCATAGGTGGGTCGGTTTTGCATTTTGGGCACCCAGTGCTGTTGGTTGTAAGGACTGGGGGGCACCACTTATTCTCTGACCCCTGTCACGGGTGGCTAGGTAGAGTTAGTGGAGTCACCAGTCCTTAGGCCCCTGATGTGGGTAGGTGAGGACCCTGCTTAATGGGCAGAGCAGTGTCAGATGTCAAGAATCTGCCACTCCCCCTTACCTGTTGCAGTTGAAAACAGACTTCAGGTATATACCCTGTTGTACTGTGCTAATGAGGGCCTACGCTATTGAAATGGGCCCACACAGGTCTAGGCAGGGGTGAAAGGCATTCAGAGTCCATGGACCTCTTATGCCTGCGCCTAGGCAAAGGGGCAGTGCCTGCCCTGAGGTCCTGGCTTAGGGGAGCTGGAAGATTATTTTTTCCTGTTTGTTATTTGCTTATCTGTTCCCTCTCCGAAGCTGGGAGACTGGCTTGGGCTTAGGTGATGGATCCCACTTCCAGCCCAAGGAGCATAGCAATTGCTGAAGCCGGATCAGGATGGGAGCAGAGCAGGGAGGGGTCAGGTGAAGGAGAGAGAGGCACTTCCCAGAGGGGAAAGGGTTGTTTTGATCCTGCATGGAAGGTTAGATGCTTACACTTAACTTTCACAGATCCAGCATTGCTTTCCCCTGCTCCAGAGGCTTGTGCAGACTCTCCGCTGCTCGGTTACTCCCAATGTAGAAAATGCATCCCGAGTGCTAGTGCTTGCCTCAGCCCTCATGTGCCAGGTGATCCAGCCTACAGAGTGCTGGCCAGGTCAGGTCTGGCAAATCCTCACTGCTTCTTAACTGTATCACCCGTCCTCTGCTCCTCAGTCCGACTCCTCAACTTTGTCTTTGATGTTCAGGGCTCCTAAATTGTCATATATAATCGATTCACTTGTTTCTTCAGGTCTTTGTTGTAAGAGGGACCACGGGAAGTGTCTGCCAATTCCGCCATCTTGGCCTTGCCTCGGCCTTGCTAATTCTTACTTCTATCATTTCCATTCAGCTCTTAAGGACAGCCGGTGAATTTTTTATTTCATATATTCTATGTTTTCATTCCATGATTACCTTTTGGTCTTCAAAAAGATTTTTTATTTCTTTGATGAGATTACCTGTTTATTCATTTAAAAATATTTTCCTTTAGTCATTTATCATAGTTACAATAACTGAATCAAAATCTCAGCCTCCTAATACATACATGTATACATCTCAAGGGTGATCTCTGCTGATTGCTGTTTATGTTGAGAGTTCCTTACATTTTCTCTTTCTTCATATGAGTAATTTCAGATTGTTTCCTGGACATTGTAACTGAAATATTGTAGAGACCTTGAATTATACTGCTCTAAAGAGAGTTGATTTTTTTTTGAGAACATTCATTTGGCTAAATAGATTTTGGATAATTCATTTGGCTAAATAGATTTTGGATAATTCATTTGGCTGAGTTAATGCACAGAATTTTTGCTACCCCTCTTGGTTTCCTCCTTTCTGGGATTCCCTGTCCTTCAGTGGCTGTGGTCACCAAAATGCTATCCTCTGATACTTCATCCAGTAAGACTGCAAGTTTCCATCCAAGTTGCAGCTGACTGGTGGCCATTGACTCGGGCTGATCCTTAGCAAAATGCTGTAACAATGGGGAACACAGCCAGTGCTGCTCCCTTCATTCAGGGTTGATTCCTCTGCAGTTTTTGTCTGCTTTTGTTCACTCTCCAGAGTCTTCGGACAGTTGGCCCAGCACTTGTACATGCTATCTTCAGAAAAACTGGCCCAATGAGCTACTCCACCTTTTCTTAAATTCTTACTTTTTACACCTAAGACTTAGATCCAGCGAGAATTTGTTTTAGATTATGGCATAAGTATGAAGTCAATTTTTATTTTCTTCCAGATGGACAATCAGTTATGCTGGCAACGTTTATTAATGTTTTCCTACTAGTTTGATATATCACCATTTCTCTCTATTTGTGGCACTTGTCTGTTTCCATTTCTATAACAATTCTGTATATTTTCAAAGGCTGTGTAGCATATTCTAGTGTTTGGTAAGCAGTCCCTCCATACTGTTATTTTTATTCTTTTCTTAGTAGTGCTTATGAATATATCTTCTATTTAAATACAAACATTCTTCAGGGCACTGAAACACCACTTGGTGCTGCCATTTTGAAGGAAAACAAGAAATAGATTGATAACAGGTTGGAAAGGGGTGAGAAAAGGATACTCTGACACCCTCTTACTCTCCCAGGGGAGTGAATCAGTATAACCCTTTTAGGGGACAACATGGCAGTGTTACCATTGTCTTAAATAGGTGTGCCCTTTGACCACAAATGCTCCTTTGGGAATTCATCCCACAGGAATAGTTAGTTGCACATGAGGGAGATACAAGGATCCAGTGGAATGTTTGTATGAACCCTAGGATAGGCAGAGGTTAGAATGAACAAGGAGGAGTGCTGTGGGCTGACATGGTCTGGAGAAATTAGTAATTGTTAGATGAGGAAGGCAAGGGGCAGGATGTTATGAACAGGATGATCCCTCTCCTTCCCTTCTTCCCTCCTTCTCTTTGTCTTTCCTTCTTTCTTTAATATATATTTATGTAAAAATATCTATAAAGATACATACAAAACTTTTACAGTAGTGGGTGAACTTGGGCTGTGGGATTTGGGAAGGGAGCTCACTTTAAACTTCTAGTTTGTATTTACAGGCATCTAGATTATTCCATGGGAGCATTTGTAGAATTGGTTCAGTGGTAGAATTTGCTTCTTCCTTGAGGGAGACCTGTATTCAATTTTTGGTCAATGTACTGCACATGCAGTCACCACCTACCTGTCAGTGGCAGGTTGCAGGTTGCTATGATGCTGAACAGGTTTCAGTGGAGCTTCCATGCTAAGACACACTAGGAAGAAATGCCTGGTAATCTACTTCCAAAAATCAGCCAGTGATAACCCTATGGATCACAACAGCCAACCCCTTTGTGCATGGGGTTGCCATGAGTTGGGGCCAACTGAAAGGCAGCTAACAAAAACAGCAACAGATTGTTCTGTAATAAAGATGAATAACTACTTCTCACATTCCAAAAATAATGATAAAATTAAGATACAATTTAAAAAGAGTTGGGTGGGGTGAAGTGGAGGCCTCACCAGGGGTTTCTCTCTGTGCTCTGGTACTTCGAGGTCAGGTTTTTGGTGACTGCTGCCTGCCCATCATGCACCACCTGCCAGGTGAGCACCACATCCTCCCTGTGAGTAGACAAGTTCACCAGGATCCAGCTTTTCAGGTTATATGTGCCATCCTTGTCCTCCATGGGGATCGAGGCTGAATCTGTTCAGGACACACTTCTGTTCTCCAGCCAGATTAACTCTAGGCTCTTGGGGTAGAACTTCTTCACCTGTTGGGTGACTTTCACCTGGTTTCCCTGAATGGGATGTTGGGTAACCTCCAAGGTGAGTGGAACTGGCACAGCACAGAGCAGAAGCCCTGACACTGTGGAACAGACAGATCATGGGGAAGTGGAGGAGGGGAGTGGGAAATGGGGGTGGGTGGTGATCTATAACATTTAGCTCCCACCATCATGGCAAGGGAATCATGGAGGACAGTGCTAGGTATGCAGTAGCTCTCAAACAATATACGTCCTCTTTGCATAATGAGGGAAATCACTAGCTACAGTGCCTGGCACACAGTAGGTGCGCAAGGACTGATAGCTACTATTAGGGTAATAATGAGTGAAATCAACAAGCACAATGCCTTACGTGCAGTCGGAACGTTATAACTGTACCAAAATAAATAAAATCACGAAGCACATAGGGACTTAGTATGCAGTTCGTGCTCAGTAATTGCCATTGCTATTGGTAAAATAAATGAAACTGCTTAGCACTGTGCTTGGCACGTTGAAGGTGTTCAGCGGAAGCTGCCATTAAAGTGTAATAAGTGACAGTGCTGAGCAGTGTGACTGACGCATTGTAGGTTTATGGTAATTGGGAGGGACTATTAGGAATTGGATTCCAGGCAGTTCAAGCCCTGGAGCAAACCTGGGAGAGCAGGCTGGGGGCTGGGTGGGGGTCTGGGCTAGGTGTGAGTGTCATTTACCTCAGATGGTCTCAGACGAGTTGGTTGTCCCATGAAGAGAGCCCTGCAAGGTACTGTGGGCCACCTCGCAGATGACCTGACCATGGACATCCTCTGGGGTCAGCATCACCTGGGTCCTGCTGGAGACGTTGTAGGAGACACTGTTGCCTGGCGGGACCCCGTTGGTCTGGAGGGCTGAGAGCTCATTCCCATTTTTGAACCACTTCAGGGTGACATCTCTCGGGGAGAAGCCATGGTACTTGCAGGTGAAGGTCATTATCTGTCCAGGTGTGGTGCTCGCTGAGGGGCCGGATACCATGGGGGGAGAGGCCTTGATTACAAGAAGGAGTGTTTATAAGCAATCGCCATCACTGCATTGTCACCATGAACGTTAAGTGTGTGACACTCTTCAGACTCTTCATGCTTACTGTTTTCTAATTCTGCTGATGATGCTGGGAGGGAGTGGTCACTGTCCTCATCTCATAGAGCAGGAAACAAAGGTTTGGAGACGTGAAGGGACCTGACTGACAGCAGACAGTGAGTGGCAGGGCCATCATGGAATTCTAGGCCTGAGTCTAAAGTCCACCTTCTTTTCTCTGCACCAGGTGATTTCCCCACCAATCTTAGCACAGGAGCAAGTTTTCTCACAAGTCTTATTCTTTGTATTAACTATTCCTAGCTGACCTCACCCAGAAGCTTTCCCATGTCAGAGAAAGCATTTACAGAAGTGAATGCAGGGGAAGAAGTCGCAGACTGGGCCTGGCATGAAAGCAGAATGGAGGCTGACCAGTCCACCGGTCGCCAAACGTCCCAGATTCCCATTGTAAAATGGGACCATAAGCATTCTCCTCCCAGTGCTGGTGAGGTTCAAATGAGGCAATGCCAGCATTTCTGCTCTGGACAAACCACAGAAGATGTTTAACAAATAAACAAACCCAAACCTATCTTTAACACAGACTCTATTTACATCCAGAGTTCCCTTTCCTTCATGTCTTTAATATTTCATAATTTTCATTCTTTCCACCAATATTCCTGCAGCACCTAGTGTGTGCCAAGCCTGCAAATTGAAAGGAGGGAGCAGGAGAATGTTTCTCTGAACTGGGGTCTTCTTCTGGGGCAGCTTTGGGTGGAAAATTGCCAGCACTGAGTGCTGAGAAAGCGCAAAGACGATAATTGATTAACCGTTAATTCCAGGACACACACATACACACACACAGACGAGGACACTAAGCCCAGAAGCCCTTCCAGTGCCCTGAAAGCTTCCAGGAATCAAAGAGTCTAAGAACCAGGGCAGTCCTTACCTGTGGGCGGGTCCTAACGGAGCACCTCTGGGGTCTCCAAATTGTTAACTATTACCCAATTTTCTGTACCAGCAAATAGTACAAATATTTGCATTTGCAAATATACGACTTGCCTCCTAACCTGTGGAACATTTTAGGGTATAGAAAGGAGGGGGTCACTTGAATAATCAAGTCATGAGAGCACCAGCTGTCTGGATATCCCTAAAAGCACAACATGAGGTGGCCAGTGACCATTTATTGAGGGCTCCTGGGTCTGATGGTGAGCTGATCCCTCCTGACCCTCAGCTCTTTCATCCTCCCACAGCCCTGTGCACTAGGCGACAGTAACTCCCATTTATTGCATGAGGCTCAGAGAGGCAGGTGCTGGCCAAGGACACAGTGAGTACTGGTGGAGCTCACCCTACACAAGGGCTGACTAATGTTAGCGTCTCTGTGCTTTATCTTTCTGAGCCTCAGTGCCAGTTTCTGCAAAAACTGCATGAAGACACCAACCTGGTAAGATTAGGGATGGTATATGTGCAACGTGGAGACTGGCGTGTAGTAGGTGCTCAGTAAATAACACCTACTATTGAGATCATAAGATCTGCTCATTATGAGTTCTTAAACTACATATTTACTCTTTAGGCAGTAAGAAGGCAAAATAAAAGCACAGAAAAACACCAAAAAGACTCCCAAATCCTGCTCCCTGCAGCTACCACAGCAGGAAAAAGAAAAAAGCAGTAGAAACCACCAAATTATAATTCTTCCTTTTTAAACTAATCCCCTCAGGACGCAAGTTTGGCTGATGGGTTCTCAAAACACAAACAAAATCACAGGCGGTTTCCCCCAGATTAGCTCTTTACAGAAGCTGGAAGCATTCTGAGAGGGGAGAGGGAGAAGATTTGGTCAGTGACACTTTGGTGTGCTGGAGTAGGGGTGGGTTCTGTGGCTGAACAGTGAGTATTTGTTGAAATTCCCTCACCTGTTCAGACACAGACATGTTTAAAGATGGGAAGGTTCCTGACAGTGAGCTGGATCTGAATCCAGCTTTGTCTGGGCTTCCCCTCTTGGTAGACAGAGAGGGTGGGAGCCGCTTCTCAGCCCCTGAGACATGTCCACGGTGTCCACAGTGTCCACACCACACACCTAGGTCCTGTTTTCTCTGACCCCCAAAGGGCTGTCACTGACAGGTGCTATTCTGAAGCACCCACTCTCCAAAATCTGTTCTGAAGCCCCAGATCCATGGAGAACCTCCACTGTCAGGAAAAAAATATAACTTTTCTTCTTTGACCCCAGAGAATGTGTACCGCAGGGGCTGTCAGCTCTGGCTGTGTATTAGAATCACCTGAAGTTATTTAAAAATTCAGATGCCCAGGCCCATGTTAGACCGATTAAATCAGAATTTCTAGAGAGGGACATGGGTCTTGGGATTTTTTCCCAAGTTCCCCAGGTGATATAATGAGCAGCCAGATTGACACCACTAAGCTTGTGAAACTTCACCCCCAAACCAGATTTATACTGGGGCCCTAGAGAGGAAATGTGACCTGTCCAAGGTCATATGACTTTGGCATAACATTTATAGGTGACATTTATTGAACGTTTACAACATGCTGGGCACTCTTCTAAGCACTTTAACATCCGTATTAACTCTTCTTATCCTTGCAGCCTCTCTTAAAAAAAAATAAAAACAAACCCGTTGTCCTCGAGTCGATTATGATTCATAGAGACCCTATAGGACAGAGTAGAACTGCCCCATAGGGTTTCCAAGAAGCAGCTGGGGAATTCATACTGCTGACCTTTTGGTTAGCAGCCGAGTTTTTAACCACTGCATCACCAGGGCTCAGAGCCTCTCTAGGAGGTGGGAATTAGCATTGACAGATGAGGACACCAAGGCCCAGTGTGGTAACTTATCTAAGGTCACAGCCAGGAAGTGGCAGAGCTGGGATATGAACCCAAATGATCAGGCTCCAGCCCGCACTCTCATAATCCCTGCACTCCTGACTCTCAGTAATAACCGCAATCTAGGGGCCTATATACATCCTCTCCAGTCCTCACAGAGCCCCCAAGTGGGCAGCCAGGATTATCCCTGTTTCACAGATGAGACTTGCTCAAAATCACAAGCTTTGAGATGTCAACAACCATCATTTATTGAAACTCTAGGGTGATGCAGGGCTTAAGCGTTTGGCAGCTAACAAAAGGTCAGTGGTTGGAATCCACCAGCCTCTCTTCCAGAGAAGGATGTGGCAGTCTGCTTCCGCAAAGATTTACAGCCTTGGAAACCCTATAGGGCAGTTCAGCTTTGTCCTATAGGGTCACCATGAGTTGGAATTGAGTTGATGGCAACAGATTTTTTTTTTTTTTTAACTCTTGCACTAGGCTTATTATATTCCTCATAACATCCAGAAAGATGGGTGTGATTATCCAGTTTACAGATGAGGAAAGTAAGTCTCAGTAAAGGGAACCGGATTGTCCAAGGTCATACAACCTTCAAATGACACCTGGATTTTCTGGGTGCTTACTGTGTGCTAGGTGCTTTACACAAAGAACTTCAAATCTTTTCAACTCTCATAAAAGGAGTCTGTGATTATTACCATTTTGCAGGTGGGAAAACTGATGCTTTGAGGCATAAAGCAACTGTGTCCAAGTGGGAATTTCCTGTGGCCCCCTAAGCTTTCACATGCCATCAGTAGAGCAAATGCCCACCTTCAGGAGCCCTGACACTGACCACCACTGTCCTTTCCCCTTTGTGGTCCGTGGCTACAGCAATTATAGCAAGAAGTTCCCTCCTCCGTCAGTGCCCAGGCTGGTTACTCTGCAGCAATAAACAGAAGATGCTGGGCTCCTGACAACCTGCATCTGGAATGTAAACATTTGCTCACCAGGAGCCCAAGCACCCTTCAGGACTGCCTTCCTCTCAGTCTCCTCGGTCTTCAGAGCTGTGCAGTGGGTGCTCGTCCTCTGTGGGGTCCCCCGGGCCCCTCTCTGTTCCATCAGCACTGCTTTTACAGAGCTGACTTCCAGGCTGCGTGGGGAAGGAGCAACATCACAGCAATGGGGGAAAAGATGCCTCATTCCTTTTAAGGATGCTGAGATGCCTCTTTAGGAACAGGTTCAACACATCCTGAGCTGTTTGCAGTATCTGTATGATCTGGGTTGCAAATCCAGCCCCTCCTCCCCCTGAGGGAGTTTTTTTTTTTTTTTAATGTTTATTGCTGCAAAACAGAATAATATAAGATTTTAAGAGGAGAAGACTGGAGCATTCTCCACACTTTGACAAGCACAGCGGGGTGTTGCCGAGAGCAGGGGCTGTGGAGTCAGGCTGCTTGGGGCAGCTCCCCTTCTAGCCACAGCCAGGTCCCCTCTCAGCCTCATGTCCCCACCTGTAAAATGGTAGTGAAGGGCCCCTCCCTTACAGCCCTGGTTGTAAGGGTAAATGCCATCATGGGAACACGATGGACCCCCCCGCCCCCTCCTGGCTTTCTTATCCTGGCCATCACCTGGGAAGACAGCGTGGCAGAGAGGGACGGGCACTCACTAGGAGTTAGCAGCGCTGAGTCAGGGTTGAGCCACTTGCTACAGTGACCACTTCCACAACAGAAAGGGACGCACCATCTGGGAACCTCAGGGTCTCCGCCTGTAATGTCTGTAAATCAGGATAAAGCCGCCTTCCCTGCCTATGTCCAGGGCTGTGGGGAAACGCAGTTGGCTGTGTCTGGGAGGGAATGTGGCCCGATCTATGTAAACTAAACTACCCATTATCCATGTAAACAAAATATCCACTATCCACGTGAACTAAACTACCCACGATCTCTGACCCAGCACCATCACCCCCAGTGGACGCCTTGCTTGAGGAGGACGATGCAGGTGCAGGTCATCCCTGGTGGCACTGTGTAAACAGCTCAAGACTGGGGACAGGATAAGTATCCATTCACAGGAGACTGTAAAATAAATGATGACGTGTCGATAGGATGGAGCATTCTGCAGTAGTTAAAAACAATGGGGAAGCTCTGCATATATTGAAGTGGCCAACAGAACGATCTGGCTGAACTTAGAGGTTTTCTAATCAGCTATAGGCCTCGGGGTCTGAGTGCGAGGAGCCTTCTGAACCTTTGGGAAATTGACAAAAAGGAGCAGTGCTGACTCCTGCTCAATCGTTTGGTTCAACGAGCATTTATTCAGCGCCTACTGTGCGCCAGGCTCTTCTGTGGACAGAGTGTCTAGTGCTGGAGCAGTAAGGAGCCTGGCCTGGAACCAGATTTGGGTTCTGGTCCAGATCCCACCGGTAACTCGCCCTGTGATCGTGGTCAGGGCCTGTCGTCTCCCGGCCTCAGGTGCCCCATCTGAGTTGGGGCTGGGCTGGACGGCGTCTGAAGGTCCTTCGGGGCTGATGTCCAGGATCCAGGAGTTGCAAAGAGGATCCTGGGCCTCTGGCATAAAACCCAAAAGGAGCATCTTCTTTGCTGCCTCAACTGGTTAACTCCTAAGTCACCCACATGAGGAGCCTCATCCCTGGGGTGAGGGGCATTCTGAGATGGCTCAGAGCCTCTCTGCTCAGTAGGGGTGTCGGTCCTGAATCACGGGGTTTTCCCTGCAGAGCCCTCGGCCAAGCCAGCCCTTTTGGCGTCTCCCCCAACCAGGGCTCTCAGATCAAACAGTGAGTCTTTGCCTCTTAGGACTTTCTGCTCAGTGTGATGTTTCTGAAGACTAAATAAAGAATCTCACACCCCTCCCTGCCCTGGACCGACCCTCTCCTCCTTGGAGGGAAGAGAACGGAAGCTTTGTGGGAGGAGAGTTTTTGCCGGCTTTGTTCCTTGCTGTTTCCAAACACCGAGAGCAGAGCCTGGCACACAGTCGGTCCTCAGCAAGTGTTTGTCGAGTAAGAGAAGACACGACCCCGATGCCGGGAAAGAATCTGGGGGCAGGATGTGAGGTTTGGCCTATGACTGGGCAAGTGGCCCAAACTGTCAGTTCCCTCATCTGCAGGGACCAGATTGGGAAAGGCAAGGGTTTGGAGCCAGGCTGACTAGGTTTCTAGACCTTTCTCCACCTTTTATCAGCTGTGGGGCCTTGAACAAATAGCATGCCCTCTAGGCCTCAGCTCCCTGATCTGTAAAAGGGGCTGAAAAGTGACCAGGAGTATAAACACCCGCCATCACACCTGATACTTAGCTGTTGCTCAAAGAATGGAGGGCGTTATTATTGAGTTGTTGTCACACACCGGGGGGAGGGGGCCCACACTACTCACCACTCAGTCACCTGTGTCCCAGGACCAGACCTAAACTCCACGTCATCAGGGCTCCCTTTTCTGAACTTCACACAGAAGTAGGTGCCAGCGTCTGCTGGGGTGATGTTACTGATGCGGATGGAAAAGTCCATGTTGCCTCTTAAACTGTGTGGTCTGTAACATTTGTTACTCGGGGGAAGAGGCGTAAGTGGTCTAGGCCTCCTTTGAAACTGTAGACTAACTGCTGGTCTGGCCCAGCTCCCCTGAACCACTGGACAGGCCCCACAGGACGCAGAGAGGAGATGACGCAGGGCAGAGTGACCGCCTCTCCAGCTGCGACCGACACCGACTTCTCACGTTGAATCACCTGCAGCTCCTCCTGACCTGTCACTCCTGCAGGAAACACAGGGCCGTTATTCATCCTGCAGGTCCTGTCTGTTGTCTCAGGTGTTTATCAGCAACAACTTCCGCTGACTGAGTGCAAACCATGAGCCTGGCCTTGTGCTCAGCACTGTCCCGTGTATCATCTCATGGAATCCTCACCACAAGCCTACATGGTGAGACTGCATGACAAATGGGGAAACTGAGACACACAGTGGTTAATGACCTGGCAGATGTGGGTGTGGACCTGGCCTGAATGGAGCCCTGAGACCTCTCTGGAAGATCCCTGTCTGAGCTGGGCTCTGGGGTTCAAGGCTGGATATACCAGGAGGAAAGGGGGCCTGGTGTTCCCAACAGAGGGAACAGCCAGGGCCAGGGCTCAGAGGTGTGCAGCAGCATGTGTGTGGGGGGCTCAGAAAGGAGCTTAGGTTCTGTTTCCAGCCTTACCCAGGAAGCAGGATACAAGCAAAGAGCTGTACTCAGTGGTATGGGCTTTGTCCAGGCAGTGGAGCCATGAAAAAGATGTGGGATTTGAAGCAGAAAAACTTGCACTGGAGTCCTGGCCCAGTGGCTTCCAGGCTTGTGACCCTGGGCATTCACTCCGGTGACTGACAGGCTCGGAGGGGGCACTCACGAGAGTGAGCTCTGCAAACTGCCTTGGTTTGGGTGGGTCCCTGTACTGCTCCTGAGCCTTAATCTCCTCTTCTGTGAAGTGGTTACTATGACCCCATCTCCAATCTCTGCGAGGATTAACTCCGTTTAGGGCAGAGACACTGTCAAAAAGAAGAGTTTAGACTTTGGAATCATCAGACCTGGTTGAAAACTTGGCTGGACCCCTTAATCATGTGTGAATTAACTTATCATGTGTGAATTACCTTGGTTCTGTTCGTCTGTCTCCTTATCTATGAAATGGGTACAGTGCCCCACCGCTCTGTTTTGTTCTGGAAAGACAAGGAGATCACGTATAGAAGTCATGTAACCTGACCCTATGAATGCCAGTGAATTTCCATTAGTCCGTAAACTAGCCCAAGCCAAATCTGGCACACCCCACGTCTGCAGAAGGGCCAGCTGTGACTGCTAATTGACCTCAACAGAGGATGCAGCAACAGGAGGAATGAATCAGAAAGAAAAGCATCACCAGGGCCCTATTGTGAACAGATAGGTCCAACAAGAACCACATCACCTCCTGTTTCTTGGCCGCCTTCTAGAATTTTCCCTCCCCAGTGCACATGCATGGCTACCATCTTGCTGCCCATATCCCATATAAGCCCTGCTTTCCCGTAGCTCAGGGAGTAGGATCTGAGGAGCTTCCTCCCAGTTCTTTGCTCTGGGCGTCGCAATAAAGTTACTTTCTCTTTCTCAAACACCGGTGTCCAGATAATTGGCAAATCTGAGAACACCGGACAAAGACCCACCTTTCTGGGTTTGGTAACAGTCACTTAGCACCGAACTGAGTACAGGGGACCCTATTCTTGTTGTTATACAGTGAATGAATGGGGAGGAGCTGCTGCTCAAACATTACCCCACCAGCCCTGGCTGATGCCCCTGCAGGCCAGGCCCCTGTTGGATGCGGGACACATAGGAGCTGGACCCAGTCCAGGCATCCAGGGCTCCCGGGCTGGGCAGCGGGAAGGAGCCTGAGGCCCAAATCAAAGACCAATTAGAGCACATGAGACGGGGACCCTGGTGAGACTGGGGGGACGAGGGGAGGACGCAGGATGATGAAGGGGCAGGAGGACGTTGTGAGATGTGTAGGGGCTGAGGGAGAATTGCTCAGGGCCTGATTCTGAACGCAGTGGGGGCAAAAGGAGAGGTAATGGGAAGGGACAGACCACAATGACCAGGGAGAAAGAGAGAGAGAGAGAGAAAGAAAGCCTGCCAAACAGAGAGAGAGGGAAAGGCAGACAGAATGAGAGAGAGGGAAAGGCAGACAGACACAATGAGAAGGTTAGGTGGAGTGGGGAAAAAGAATGAGGGAGACAGAGACGGGGAGCGGTGACAGCCTGGTGTGCGGGGAGACAGGAGATCCGGTCCCAGCCTGACTGTCCACTGCCCCGCGATGTGCCCTTGGGCAATTCCTGCCCTGCCTAGGCCCCTTTGCCTTGCACGTCAGCCAGGGCTGCAGCAGATGCCCTGAGCAGCCCATTCTAGCTCTGAGCTGGGCCGGAGAGAGACCTTGTGGATTTGCCCACCAGCCTGTGGGCCTGACACTTCCCAGCCGGCAGAAACAGGCACCCAAGGGAAGGGAGACAAACAGGTCCCAGTGTGACCCCCACTGGCCTAGCCCCGGGCCTGAGAACGGGTCTCATCCACCTGTCCCTCTTGCTGCCTCTTACCCCCTTCCCAGCCTCACCCTGCCCTGGCTCCTGGGCCAGGGATCGCCCTTGGGGCCCTGCTCTCGTGGCAGGTATGCAGAGTCTCAGAGCAGGAGCCTGCTCTTCGCACAACAGG
Organism: Dugong dugon; assembly: GCA_030035585.1. Classification (NCBI taxonomy): domain Eukaryota; kingdom Metazoa; phylum Chordata; class Mammalia; order Sirenia; family Dugongidae; genus Dugong; species Dugong dugon. The sequence continues at coordinate 34,595,303 of CM057461.1, forward strand.
GGGAAAGCTACGGCCCATAGAGTGAGGGGCGCAGCCACTGTCACCCAGCTGAGAGGGGTGGGGCTGGTGTCAGGTGTGTGAGAGACACAAGGATGTACAGGCACACCAGCAGCAGAGACAAGAAGCATCCCAGCAACATCAAAGGCATCACTGCAGCTGCCAACTGTAGAGAGCCAGGCACATTCCCAGTGGGTTAGCATTTCCACATCGGAGACAGGACAGACTGGAAATGCTGCTTGGAAGCAGTGCAGGCTCTGGGGCCAGTGGGTGAGATGAGGATACAGATTCCCCTCTCAGCAAGCCCAGCACCCACCCTCTCTGCGCCTCATCATCTGTAAGGTGAGGGACCGGCATCTACCCCCAGGGTAGCCCTGAGGACTGCATGACCCATTGTCCACACTGCCTGCCATGTAGGTGGTGCAGGCCAACTTCCGGTTCCTGTCCCATTATTATCATCACATGGATACATTATGTTTATTTGATTTTCTTTCAATCATCATACCCCCCACTAGCTTGTAAGATCAATGGAGACTGTTTCCAGACCCTCACCTGGAACAGTGTCTGACCCAACACTAAAAACAAAACCAAAACAAAAAATAAGAGCTGTCTAATTTATTACGAATCATGGCGGCCCCATGTGTGTCAGAATAGACCTGTGCGCCATAGGGTTTTCAATGGCTTACTTTTGGAAGTAGATTGATTGTCAGGCTTTTCTTCTGAGGTGCCTCCGGATGTACTCAAACCTCCAACCTTTCAATTAGCAGCCAGGCATACTGACTGTTTGACCACCCAGGCACACACTAAAGCAAAAAAATCTGTTGCCATTGATGTGACTTAGGGTGACTCCATGTGTGCGTAGAGAGCTGTGCTCCAGAGGATTCTCAAGGCTGTGACTGTTTGGAAACAGATGGCCAGGCCTTTCTTCTGAGGCTCCTCTGTGTGGGTTCAAACTGCCACCTTTCAGATGTAGAGTGCTTAACTGTTTGCACCACCCAGGGACTCCAGGCACGCACACTAGGCCCGCAATAAATATGCTGAATGTGCTGAATGAGTGCATGAATGAATGAATGAATGAGGGATTGTACTTGCTCCATGATCCTGGGCAAATCCTCTCTCTGAGCCTCTCTCCTCATCTGTGAAATGGAGCTAAGGCTGGCATTTCCAGGAGGCAGTGCAAGCCTGGAGCCTGGGCTGAGCAGCTCACAGATCGAGTGTCCTAACTGGCGGTTATTATCATAGTTATCGCTACCACCACCCCGGGCTGTGAGTCAGCAGTCGGTGCTGCGGGCAGGGAGCTGCGGGAGTCGGGAGCAGCATGTTGGAGCAGGGCTGTTCTTGTTGTGCTGCCGGAGGCCTGTGATCACCCCTGGGCAGGGGACAGTAAAATCTGGAGTTGTGGGGGCTGGCTCCCTTTTTTTTTTAGCTCCTCTCAAGATCTCTCCACCTTCTGCAGCCAGATTTAGGCTGCTTAGTTAATTAGCCAGTGTTTATAAAGCGTTTGAAGAATTTTAAAAGTGCAATGTAAGTGCCAAATATTATTTTAATCTGTGTATGTGTGTGTTTTTCCAGCAGAGTTCTATTTATCTTTCTTTCTTTCTTTTCTTTTTTCTCTGCAGGTTCTGTTCCGGGAAACAGGCTGGTTAAAAATCACTCCTGGGGCTCTGGGCCTGGGGTCATCACGCTGGCATAGCTGACAATACCATTTCCTGCTGCTCCTGCCCTCCTGGCAGGGAAAGCGACTGTCGGGGGCTGAGAGGTCTCCTGGAGATAAGTGTGGCTGGGCAGGCGTCTCACATGCTGCTGGTGGGAGTGGGGATTGGAACCTCCTAAATGGATCCTTGGTGGCACAAATGGTTTGTGCTTGACTACTAACCTAAAGGTTGGCAGTTCAAACCACCCAGCGGTGCTGCAGAAGAAAGGCCTGGTGATCTCCTTCCAAAAGGTCACAGCCGTGAAAACCCTATGGGGCGCAGTTCTACTCTGCAATACATGAGGTTGCCATGAGTCAGAATGGACTTGACAGCAATGGGTTTTTTGGAAAGCTATTTGGCAGGATGTACAAAAGACGTGAAAACTGTAAAAAGCCTTTTGGGTTGGGCTGGTCCACTTCTGGGACTTTACCCGAGGTCATGACCCCAAATATGGAGCGTGCTTTCTGCATAACAATCTTCAAACAGTTGGAAAAAAGTCCAAGTGGCCAATGATGGGGAATGGTTAAGTGAGTTATGGCCTATCCCCTACATGGAATTATAAGCAGCCATAAAAAGTCATCACCACGGAAACTGTGGTAATACAGACATTTTCATGATATAATTTTAAATGATATTATCATTACACAAATAAAACATGTTTATTGCAAGGCATTTAGAAAAAACAAAAAGCATAAAAATAAAGTAATAATCTCATATAATACCATCAAAGATAACTACAAACAACATTTTGAGTGGGAAAAAAAAAGGAAAAATCAAGAGTAACTTAACATCCAAAGAGAGCAGGCTGGTTGATCCTGTTACCGTGAGTCCACATGATGGCCAAGTCTACAGCATGAAAACTGACAGTGTAGACTGGTAATGATCGACGTGGAAATACGGTACGAGAATCGTGGTGGTTGCCAAGTGATACATTCACTGTGATGGCAAACTTCTGTTGTTTTAGATGAATATATGACATTGAGGATTAGCCATGATTAATTTTGAGTAGTAGATTTATAAGGGATTTTGCTCTTGTTTATATTTTCTGTTTAAATAAAATATATATAACTTGTGCAATAAGAAAAGTTGAAGGAAAAACTGTACCTTCAGTGTCATCGTGACTATGTAAAATAAAACAACTATTTTATACTATATGTGTAAATTACATATATAATACAGTATTATAATTATACATATATAATTTTATTTGTATAAAATACATATAAAACTATTTGTATAAAATGCACAGTTTTATTTTACAAATGTATGTGTAATACATGCTCACATATGTATATAAACACCTGTAAGTTATTATACAAATGATAATACATTGCCTGTACTATACACGCAACTTCTTTGGATCATGAATCTAAAACTCATGGGAGTTTTTCTTTATTTCCCTTCTGCTTTGGGTATTTTTCTGATTTTCTAAACCGGATGAACATTAAACACTTCTATAGAATCTTGGTTTGTTTCTGTAAAAAGCTGTACAGATACATGTGTTCCTTTTGTGTTTATTGTTTGAATGAGCCGTCCCCAGGGATTCTGTGTTTTGCTCACTGCCATTTCCCTAGCTCCTGATAGGAGGTTTGGCACAGAGTAGGAGCTCCATAAATATCTGCTGACTGACTAACCACTGAATGTATAGAGAAAAGGGTCTAGAATGGAAAACACCCAAATGTTTCAGCGTGTTGCCTTTGGGAAGTGGGACAGGGAGAGGGCCAGGTTTTCTTTTTACTTTATAATAAACAATATATTAAAGTCTCTTTTTCTCACCTTGAATATTTATTGCTTTTAAAAATAAAAGTAATGAAATAAAACATGTGACTCAGTTTTCTAATGGGAGGAGTCAGCACAGTGGATGGTGACGGCCCCCTGTATTTGCTGTAGAGGAACCAGTATCAACAGGACACTGAGCAACCACAGCACAGGGCCAGTCAGGACTTCAATCCTGAATCCCACAGTGCGCCAGGCGCTGAGCTAAGGGCTGTGAAGCGGCTGTGGTCCCTGCCCTTAGGGAGCTTGTGTGCTGGCTGTGAAGACAGAGGTTAAGGAAACAATTCAAATGATTACATTTGGAATGAGCCCTCCAGCCCCCTTAGCCACGTGGCTCCCGCTGATGTCTTGACCCCCATCTCCTGCACCCTCTGTCTGACCCACTGTGTTCCTCGAACCCCACTCTCCTTCGTCTTCCTCAAATAGGCCAAGGAGGGCAGGGCCACCTGTAAATGCTGCTGAGAGATGCAGTAAGATGGGGGCTGAGAACTGGCCATCAGGCTTGGGAAAATGTATTTGACACAGTAATCCTGTGAGAGCTGGAACTCGAAGGGACTGCCTTGTTTGTTTGGGTCTCGAAAGTTTTCCAGCTTTTAATAGCGTGCAGTTATTACTGCTGGGCTTGTTGTCTTGACAACCTGAGGACCTTCTGTCCCACCTCCCCATTTTGCAGAGGGAGAAACTGAGGCCTGGAGGCGAGTCTGGGCGAGGCTGAGGACTCAGGCAAGTAGAATTCCTACTTTAAGGCCCCACACGTTCCTATAGGACGGGCCTGTTCTTCACAGCAAGGTTTCCATCAGTACATTGTGTGGATTGGGCAGACAGAGAAGCCCTCACATATCCTCATAGTAGCCTGTGCGTGAGTGCCATTATTACCATCCCTTCTTACAGACATGGCAACTGAGACCCAGACAGGCAGGCAAGTGGCAGAGCTGGCTTCAGCCACAAAAGGCTGGTTTCGGAGCCTGTGTCCACCACGTGCGTTTGCTTCTCCCGAAGATGAAGGGGTCCCTCCAGCTCTGGCTGCTGGACTCTTAGGCTGCCAACAATGCAAACACACATTTCCCCAGCAGAGATAAACCAAAACCCAAAACCAAACCGGTTGCCGTTGAATTGATTCTGACTCATAGCAGCCCTATAGGACAGAGTAGAACTGCCTCATAGTTTCCAAGGAGTGGCTGGTGAATTCAAACTGCCAACCTTTTTGGTTAGTATCCTGAGCTAAGTGACATGCATTTATTCAATGACATTTGCAAAGTTTCAGCATACTCTGCTGCTGACAGCATACAGTCCCCTAGCTGACACTATTCATGGATTCATTTTATAAAGCTTTTAGCAGCTCACAAAAAGCACTTTCAACAGCTCTTAGCTCTCTCAAAACTCAGCAGTCGTCATGGGAGAGGATACAGCAGCAGCTTTTCCGTTTTGCAGAGGGGGAAACTGAGGCTCAGAGGGGAAGACGCTTGAGAGCACACAGCTCAGCAAGTGGTGCATGCTGGATTCGAACTCAGGAATAAGCCCGAAAGCCAGTGTCCTTCCACTGCCTCCCTGATGGAGAGGGAGTTTGGGGCATCATCATGAGGAAGGGCAAGACAGCATCGGGGCTGGGCCAACAGATCTGAAAAGGACCCACAGGAGAACATCCACACCAAGCCTGCATGTCACAGAGGGGTAAACTGACACTGAGAGGGGCAGAGTAGGGGTTTCAGGTCTCCCAGCTGGTAAATAATGGAGCAGGGACTCCACCTTCTCTTTTGACCCCCAAAGCATAAAATGATAACACAGTAATAAAGGTTGACGTGCTGGGATGCTAACTGAAAGGTTGGAGGTTTGAGTCCACCCGGAGGCGCCTTGGAAGAAAGTCCTGGAGATCTACTTTCAAAAGATCAGCCATTGTAAACCCTATGGAGCAGGGTTCTACTCTGACACACATGGGGTTGCCATGAGGTGGAATAGACTGCAGCAACTGGTTTAGTAACAGTGACTAACAAGCCTTGACCCCTGCCCCTGCTGAGAGCACGACAGGTCTCACCTGACCTCCACAGTGACCCAGCAAGACAGTACTGACACCCTCCCACTTCAGAGGGGACAAGACTGGGGCTCAGGGAGGTACAGGCTCTTGGCCAAGTCACAGGGCTGGTGAGTAGTCTGACTCCACCTGTGTCCTCGCCCCCCTGCCCCCACCGCCTTGTGCAATGACTTTTTGGGAGAGGGTGACCCTGAGTCGGGCCCTCCAAACCTAGTTCCAGAGAGGAGAGTGCAGTGTTGATTATATCACATTTCATGGTTTGCACAGCACCTGCTTACTCATCATGCTTTCTAACCTGGGCAGGCAGTTTTGGGAAGTTGCAGTTTTCAGTACAAAATCTGGGGTTTCTTGGTTCCTCCCCCAGCCCCATCTTGCACTGATATTTTAGGGTTCCTTATGGCATGACTTGAAATGAGAAGAAACAGCTGCAAAATCCATTAATAATCAGAACATGGAATGTATGAAGTATGAATCTAGGGAAATTGGAAATCGTCAAAAATGAAATGGAACACATAAACATCAATATGCTAGGCATTAGTCGACTGAAATGGACTGGTATTGGCCATTTTGAATCAGACAATCATATGGTCTACTATGCCGGGAATGACAGATTGAAGAGGAATAGCATTGCATTCATCATCAAAGAAGAACATTTCAAGACCTATCCAGAAGTACAATGCTGTCAGTGATAGGATAATATCCATACTTGTACAGGGAAGACCAGTGAAAATGACTATTATTCAAATTTACCCACCAACCACTAAGGCCAAAGATGAAGAAATTGAAGATTTTTTATCAACTTCTGCAGTCTGAAATTGATTGAACATGCAATCAGGATGCACTGATAACTACTGGTGATTGGAATGTGATAGTTGGAATAAGGATCAGTAGGTGGAAAATATGGCCTTTGTGGATAGAAATGACGCTGGAGATTGCATGATAGAATTTTGCAAGACCGATGACTTCTTCACTGCAAATACCATTTTTCAACAACATAAACGGCGACTATACATGTGGACCTCACCAGATGGAATACACAGAAACCAAAGCGACTACATCTGTGGAAAGAGGTGATGGAGAAGCTCAATATTGTCAGTCAGAACAAGGCCAGGGTCCAACTATGGAGCAGATCATCAATTGCTAAGATGCAAGTTCAGGTTGAAGCTGAAGAAAATTAGAACAAGTCCACGAGAGCCAAAGTATGACCTTGAGTATATCTCAAGAATAGATTTGACCCATTGAACACTAATGACAAAGACCATAGGAGTTATGGAATAACATCAAGGACACACATGAAGAAAGCAAGAGGTCATTAAAAAGACAGGAAAGAAAGAAAGGAGCAAAATGTATGTCAGAAGAGACTCTGAAACTTGCTCTTTAACATTGAGCAGCCAAAGCAAAAGGAAGAAATGATGAAGTAAAAGAGTTTAACAGAAGATTTCAAAGGGTGGATAGAGCAGACAAAGTAAAGTACTATAATGACATGTGTAAAGACCTGGAGTTAGAAAGTCAAAAAGGAAGAACACGATCAGCATTTCTCAAGCTGAAAGAACTGAAGAAAAAATTCAAGCCTTGAGTTGCAATAGTGTAGGATTCTATGGGCAACATACTGAACGATGCAGGAAGCATCAAAAGAAGATGGAAGGAATACACAGAGTCATTATACCAAAAAGAACTGGTAGATGTTCAACCATTTCAGGAGGTAGCATATGATCAAGAACAGATGGTACTGCAGGAAGAGGTCCAAGCTACACTGAAGGCATTGGTGAAAAACAAGGCTCCAGGAATTGACAGAATACCAATTGAGATGTTTCAACAAACAGATGCAGCACTGGAAGTGCTTGCTTGCATGTATCAAGAAATTTGGAATACAGGGACTTCTGGCAAAATGGCGCTCTAGGCAGAAGCACCACGCCGTCCTTCCACAGCAAAGATCTGAAAAACTAAGCCGAACAGAGAATACAACAATCCTGAAACCCTAAAACATCAAATGAAGAGATAAAGAACTCAGCCAAGCACCAAATGGAGTGAGAAAACTGACAGAGAATGGAGAGCGAGGAGAGATTCATGCAGAGGTCCCTACCAGCTAACACAGTGCGGATCTACCATCTTGGACTCCTATCAGAGACCAGGAAACAAGGGGTATGAGAAAGCAGCCTCATGGAGTGTCCAGCGGGAGACAAAACAACCGGTAATTTGCGATGTACTCTTTCCCACCCCCAACCCTTCTTCACCCTGACTCGGCCTCCTCTGCTTCCCGTGGTCACAATCTCTTGACCGGGAAACACCGGCTGCTTGGATTCCACACACACGAATGGGCGGCTCTTTGAGTGCCATTTGTTGGCTGCTGGTGTTGTTGCTTTTTTCCACTTCTTTTGATTTCTTCCTTGCCTCTTGCCACTCCCCCTCCTTTCGCTCAAGTACCTGGCTCTGTGTGCCATCTTTGCTTCTTCCTGAGGGACTGCAGAGCTCCGGTAATTTGTGATATATCCTTTCCCACTCCCTACCCTTCTTCACCCACACTCGGCCCCCTCTGCTTCGCGCGGACACAGTCTCTTGTCCAGAAACACCAGCCCGCACTAGCTGGCTCTCTGAGTACCATTTGTTGGCTGCTAGTGTTGCTTTTTTTTTTCTGCTTCTTTTGATTTCTTACTTGCTTCTCGCCACCTCCCCCTCCCTTCGCTCAAGTACCTGGCTCCGTGAGCCATCTTTGCTTCTTCTGGAGGAGCTGCAGAGCTCTGTTCGAGTGTGGTGCTGCTTCCTGGTTTGGGCTGCCGTGCTGGTGGGATCCCAGGGCTTTTGTTCTTTTGTTTGTTTTGAATTGTTTTTTGTTTTCTTTTCCTTTTCTTGAGCTGGGAGCAATTTCTGGCCCGGCTTCCACAGATGTGCAGAGGGATCCCTGAGAGCATTTCTTTTTATGTTGTTTTTTTTTTTTTTTTCTGTTTCTTTGGGGGCCTTCCTTGTTTGTTTGTTTTTTTTAATTAGTTTTGTTTTCTTTTTCCTTTTTTGTCTTTCTTCATTGCTCAGTCTCTCCTCTCTATGTCTTCCTTCTTCTTCTGTTCCCTGAATACCTGGCATTGTATACCTCTACACCTTCTAGCTAGGTTGTACTGTAACACCTGAGAGCGACTTCCCCAGACCTCATAGCTGCAGTGGTGGGATCCCTGGGAACTTGTGGTTCTTTAACCTTTCTGATTCTTACTTATTCATTCTTTTCTTTTCTTCCTCCTCCCCTTTCTGTTTTTCTCCATTTCATAGTCTCTCATCTCTCCACTCCAATGGCAAGCTCCTCTAGCATTCTTTTTTGTTTTTGGCTCCTGTTCCTCTCTCCTCTCTCCCATATCCATCTTAGCTCCACACATAACAATCTCCCCTCTGCATCCTGCTTACCTGCACTGTGCGCTTGACATCACACCGCCAAGCAGCACAGGCACGGCCTACTGGAACCTGCCCTGCACTGATTACGGACCCGCTCTGGTGGCTGTAGTAAGTGACACAAACAACGCATCCCAATAACTCCTCTTCAGCTAGACCTGCCCTGCCATACCATATCTGAGTGACTGATGCTGCCAGTTGAAGAAGGAGGCGAAAAGTATTGTGCCCACAGAGAAGCAAACAAAAGAGCACACAGTCTGCCTGCTCAGACATAGTCAAATTTTTTTTTTAAAAAAGGTATGAAACAAACCAATGTACAATCAATACATGAGAAAAATAACTACTGAATGCCCGGAAGACAGCAGACAATAACAAAACATTTACAAAAACAGGACAGGATGGTTCCAGTAGGCATCCAAAATAAAACACCAGATGACTCTCCTCTGGAAGAAAATGCACTAGAACTACCTGATAGGGAATTTAAATCTCTAATACTCAGAATTCTCGAAGAACTGAGGGAAAAAGCTGACAAACATGAGGAAAGAATAGACAAATTCATGGAAAATACGGACAAAAAATTGGAAGAATTCAGGAAAATAATGCTGGAACAAAATTCCAGAATAAATTCACAACTAGAAATTATACAAAGACAACAATTAGAAATCCAAAAGATAAACAACAAGGTTTCAGAAATGGACGATGTCATAGAAGGGCTGAGAAGCAGATTTGAAACGGTGGAAGACAGGATCAGTGGAATTGAAGACAAACACTTGGATACAACTCTGTTTCAGGAAAACTCAGAAAAAAGAACAAAGAAAAATGAAGAGACCCTGAGAGTTATGTGGGACACAATCAAAGGCAAAAATCTGCAAGTGATTGGAATTCCAGTACAGGGGGAGAAAACAGAAAACACAGAGAGGATCATTGAGGAACTGCTGACCGAAAACTTCCCCAATATGAAAGATGAAACGCTGGCCATCCAAGAAGCTCAAAGAACCCCATATAGAAGAGACCCCAAAAGAAAATCACCAAGGCGTATCATATTCACACTCACCAAAACCAAAGACAAACAAAGAATCCTGAGAGCAGCTTGTGAAAAAAAGAAGTCACATACAGAGGAGAAACAATAAGACTAAGCTCAGATTATTTGGCAGAAACCATGCAGACAAGAAGGCAATGGGATGACATATATAAAATCTTGAAAGAAAAAAATTGCCAGCCAAGAATAGTATATCCTGCAAAACTCTCGTTCAAATTTGATGGTGAAATTAGGTCATTTCCAGATCAACAGAAATTAAGGGAATATGAAAAAGTCAAAGCAAACTTACAAGAATTATTAAAGGGAGTTCTTTGATTTGAGGACAAACAGCTTCAGCCCTCAGGCAGGACCTAGGACGCAGGATCATACGAACCAGATACCATTCTAAGAAATGAACTCTCGAGGACTATCCAAAACCAAAAGAAATACAACAGGGAATCAGAGCAGTTAATCAATAAATGACAACAACATCAAAACAATAAAAGAGGGAATAAACACTGTAGGTATAGAACCTTCTAATAGAGGGGAAGGCAAGGTGATGCCAAGTAATGGTAGACTGCTTCAAACTTAGAAAGATAAAAGTAAAATTCGTGGTAACCACAAAGAAAGTTAACAAACATACTCATAAAAAAAGAAGAAACACATAAAGTCTCAGCAAAAATAAAACCTACAAAAACAAAAGAAATGAAAAAAAAAATCCACAAAAAAAAGTAACTCAGCACAAGAGAGTAAAAAGAACAAAGAAAACGTCAGCACCACAAAAAAAGCACTACAAAATGACAGCCACAAATGCACACTATCAATTACACTGAATGTAAATGGACTCAATGCACCCATAAATAGACGGAGAGTGATGGAATGGATAAGAAAACAGGATCCATCAATATGCTGTCTACAGGAGACACACCTTAGAAACAAAGATGTGAATTTATTAACAGTCAAAGGTTGTAAAAAAAATATCAAGCTAACAACTACCAAAAAAGAGCAGGAGTAGCAATTCTAATCTCAGATAAAATAGATTTTAAAACAAAATCTACCATAAAAGACAAAGAAGGACACTATATAATGATTAAGGGGATGATCCATCATGAAGACATAACCATAATAAACATCTACACACCCAATGACAGGGCTTCAAAATACATAAAACAAACTCTAACAACACTGAAAAGAGAAATTGACAGTTCCACAATAATAGTAGGAGACTTCAACACACCACTTTCAGTAAAGGAGAGAACAACTAAAAAGAAACTCAGCAAAGATACAGAAGACCTAAAGCGCACAATCAGCCAACTTGACCTCATAGACATATATAGAACACTCCATCCAACCTCTGCAAAGTACACATTCTTTTCCAATGCACATGGAATGTTCTCCAGAATAGAACACATCTTAGGCCACAAAGCAATCCTCAGCAAGATCCAAAATGTTGAGATAATTCAAAGTATCTTCTCTGACCACAATGCCATCAAGATAGAAATTAACAATAGAAAAAGCAAGGAAAAAAAATCAACTACATGGAAACTGAATAATACCCTGCTTACACATCAGTGGGTAACAGAGAAATCAGAGATGGAATAAAAAAATTCATAGAATCAAATGAGAATGAAAACACATCATACCAAAACCTTTGGGACACAGCAAAGGCAGTCCTCAGAGGACAATTTATAGCAATAGATGCACATATCAAAAAAGAAGAAAGGGATAAAATCAAAACATTAACAACAGAACTCAAACAAATAGAAAGAGAACAGCAAAAAAAGCCCACAACCACCGGAAGAAAGGAAATAGTAAAGATCAGAGCAGAAATAAATGAAATAGAGAACAGAAAAACAATAGAAAGAATCAACAAAACCAAAAGTTGGTTCTTTTGAAAGAATCAACAAAATCGACAAACCACTGGCCAGACTGACAAAAGAAAAACAGGAGAGGACACAAATAACCCAAATAAGAAATGAAATGGGGGACATTACAACAGACCCAACTGAAATAAAAAGGATACTAACAGAATATTATGAAAAACTATACTCCAACAAATTTGAAAATCGAGAGGAAATGGATAAATGCCTAGAAACACACAGCCTACCCAAACTACAACAAAGTGATGTTGAAAATCTGAACAGACCCATAACAAGAGAAGAGACTGAAAAGGTAATAAAAAAAACTTCCAACCAAAAAAAGCCCTGGCCCAGATGGCTTCACTGGAGAATTCTACAAAACATTTACAGAAGAGCTTGTAGCAGTATTACTCAAGCTATTTCAGAGCATAGAAGAGGAAGCAACACTTCCAAATTCATTCTATGAAGCCACCATAATGCTGATACCAAAGCCAGAAAAAGACATCACAAAAAAAAGAAAATTACAGACCAATATCTCTCATGAATATAGATGCAAAAATTCTCAACAAAATTCTAGCCAATAGAATTCAGCATCATATCAAAAAAATAATACACCATGACCAAGTAGGATTCATACCAGGTATGCAAGCATGGTTCAACATTAGAAAAATCAATCAATGTAATCCACCACATAAATAAAAGGAAAGAAAAGAATCACATGATCATCTCAATTGACACAGAAAAGGCATTTGACAAAGTCCAACACCAATTCCTGATAAAAACTCTCAATCAAATAGGTATAGAAGGGAAATTTCCCAACATAATAAAGGGCATCTATGCAAAACCAACGGCCAACATCATTCTTAATGGAGAGAGACTGAAAACATTCCCCTTGAAAACAGGAACAAGACAAGGATGCCCTTTATCACCACTCCTATTTAACATTGTGCTGGAAGTTCTAGCTAGAGCAATAAGGCAAGAAAAAGAAATAAATGGCATCCAAATTTGTAATGAAGAAGTTAAACTGTCCCTGTTTGCAGATGATATGATACTATACACAGAAAACCCTAAAGACTCCATGAGAAATCTACTGGAACTTATAGAAAGATTCAGCAGAGTAGCAGGATACAAGATAAACATTGAAAAATCAGTTGGATTCCTATATACCAGTAAGGCGAACGATGAAAAGGAAATCAGGAAAACAATACCATTTATAATAGCCCCTAAAAAGATAAAATACTTAGGAATAAATCTAACCAGGGATGTAAAAGACCTATACAAAGAAAACTACAAAACACTACTGCAAGAAACCCAAAGGGATCTACATAAATGGAAAAACATACCATGCTCATGTATAGGCAGACTCAACATTGTGAAAATGACAATTCTACCCAAAGCAATTTACAAATACAACGCAATCCCGATCCAAATACCAACAACATTCTTCGAAGAGATGGAAAAACTAATCATTAACTTTCTATGGAAAGGAACGAAGCCCCGAATAAGTAAAGCACTACTGAAGAAGAAGAATGAAGTTGGAGGACTCACATTACCTGACTTCAGAACCTACTATACAGCTAAAGTAGTCAAAACAGCCTGGTACTGGTACAACGACAGATACACTGACCAATGGAACAGAATTGAGAACCCAGATGTACATCCATCCACCTACGGTCACCTGATCTTCGACAAGGGCCCAAAGTCCATCAAATGGGGAAAAGACAGTCTTTTTAACAAATGGTGCTGGCAAAACTGGATATCCATCTGCAAAAAAATGAAACAGGACCCATACCTCACACCATATACAAAAACTACTTCAAAATGGATCAAAGACCTGAATATAAAGCCTAAAACTATAAAGTTCATAGAAGAAAAGATAGGACCTACACTTCAGGCCTTAATACATGGCATTAACAGGATACAAACCATAACCATCAACGCACAAACCCCAATAGATAAGCTAGATAACTGGGGTCTTCTAAAAATCAAACACCTATGCTCTTCAAAAGACTTCACCAAAAGCGTAAAAAGAGAACCTACAGACTGGGGAAAAAATTTTGGACCGTACAAGTCAGACAAAGATCTAATCTCCATAATCTACAAGAAAATCCAACAGCTCTACAACAAAAAGACAAATAATCCTATTAAAAAGTGGGCAAAGAAAATGAACAGACACTTCACCAAAGAAGACATTCAAATGGCCAACAGACACATGAGGAAATGCTTGTGATCACTAGCCATTAGAGAATGCAAATTAAAACCACAATGAGATACCAACTCACCCTGGCTTTACTGGCACGAATCAAAAACACTGGAAATAACAAATGTTGGAGGGGCTGCGGGGAGATCGGAACACTTATGCACTGCTGGTGGGAATGCAAAATGATACAACCATTTTGGAAAATGATATGGGGCTTCCTCAGAAAGCTAGAAAGAGACATACCATTTGATCCAGAAATCCCACTCCTAGGAATATATCCTAGAGAAATAAGAGTCGTCACTCGAATAGACATATGCACACCTATGTTCACGGCAGCATTGTTCACAATAGCAAAACGATGGAAACAACCTAGATGCTCATCAACAGATGAATGGATAAACAAACTACGGTACATACACACAATGGAGTACTATGCAACGAGAAAGAACAACAATGAATCTGTGAACCATCTCATAACATGGATGAAACTGGAGGACATTATGCTGAGTGAAATAAGTCAATTACAAAAGGAGAAATATTGTATGAGACCTGTATTGTAAAAACCCATGAAAAAGTTCACACACAAAATGTAACCATCTTTGTTGGTTACCAGGGATGTGAGGGGTGGGTGTGGGGGAATATTAGATAGACAATAGATAAATGGTATCTTGGGTGAAAGGTGAGACAGTACACAATACAGGAGAAACTAGCACAGCTTGTACTAGGAAAGGTCATGGAAGCCCCTTAGACACATCCAAACTCCCTGAGGGACTGAAAAGCAGGGTGGAGGGCTCTGGACATCATGGTCTCGGGGAACATACAGCTCACTTGGCATGACACAGCTTATAAAGACAATGCTCTACATTCTACCTTGGTGAGTAGTGTCTGGGGTCTTAAAAGCCTGTGAGCGGCCACCTAAGATACTCCACTGGTCTCATCCCTTTGGGAGCAAGGGAGAATGAAGAGAACAGGATACAAGGAAAAGATTAATCCAAAGGACTAATTGTCCACAGCTACCAAGGCCTCCACTGGACTGAGTCCAGTACAGCTAGACGGTGCCCAGCTACTACCACTGACTGCTCTGACCAGGATCACAACAGAGGGTTCTGGGCAGAGCTGGAGAAGGATGTAGAGCATAATTCTAACTCCCCAAAAAAAAAGAGACCAGATTTACTGGCCTAAAGGAGACTGGAGAAACCCCGAGAGTATGGCCCCCAGACACCCTTTTAGCTCAGTGGTGAAGTTACCTTCGAGGTTCACTGTTCAGCCTGGGAGTGGACAGCCCCGTAAAACCAAATGAGACTAATGAGGTACAGGAGTCCGGTGACAAGGGCCAGAAAGCAGAAGGGGACAAGGAAGCTGGTGATAGGGAACCCAAGGCTGAGTAAGGATATTGTTGATGTGTTGTGAGATTGTTAACCATTGTCATAGGGCGACATTTGTAGTAACTGTTAAATGAGAAACTATTTTGTTCTGTAAGCCTTCATCTTAAGTGAGAATAACAGCACAATTGGAAGAGCGTAGTCAATGTCGCTGAAGTGTGTATGTAGAAATTTTTGAAATGGTGCATCTTTGGTTCTGTGTATTTTCACCAAAAAAAAAAAAAGGTTGAGAAGTTAGAGGGTTGACATGTTGTGGGGTTGTTAACCAATGTCATAAAACAACATGTGTACTTCTGTTTCATGAGAAACTATTTGTTCTGTAAGCCTTCACCTGAAGTACAATAAAAAAAAAAAAAAAAAGAAATTTGGAAGACAGCTACCTGTCCAACCAACTGGAAAAGGGCCATATTTATGCATATTCCAAAGAGAGTGATCCAACCTACTGTGGAAATTACTGAACAATATGATTAATATCACATGCAAGTAAAATTTTGCTAAGGATCATTCAAAAGTGGCTGCAGCAGTACATCAACAGGGAACTGCCAGAAATTCAAGCTGGATTCAGAAGAGGGCATGGAACCAGGGATATCATTGCTGGTGTCAGATGGATCCTGGCTGAAAGCAGAGAATACCAGAAAGATGTTTAGCTGTCTTTTATTGACTATGAAAAGACGTTCAACTGTGTGAATCATAACAAATTATGGATAACATTTCAAAGAATGGAAATTCCAGAACATTTAATTGTGCTTACGTGGAACCTGTAGTTAAACCTAGTTGTTTGAACAGAGCAAGGGGATACTGCATGGATTAAAGTCAGGAAAGGTGTGCATCAGGGTTATATCCTTTCACCATACTCATTCAATCTGTACTCTGAGCAAATAAACCAAGAAGCTGGACAATATGAAGAAGAATGGGGGGACTTCCAGCTAACATGGCTCTATGGACAGAAGCACCATGCTGTGCTTCCACAGCAAAGACCCAAAAAAACTAAGTCAAACAGAGACAAACATCAATCCTGAGACCCTAAGCATCAAATGAAGAAAGAAAGAACTCAGCCAAGCACCAAATGGAATAAGAAACTGACAGAGAAGAGAGAGCGAGGAGAAATATGTGCAGAGGTCCCCTATCAGCTAACGCAGCATGGATTTGCCATCTTGGACTCCTGTCAGAGATCAGCGAACAGGAAGTATGGAAAAGTAGCTTCACGGAGCTCCCAGCAGGAGATAGAACTACCAGTAACCAGTGATATATGCTTTCCCACCCCTCATTCTTCTTCACCCCCACTCGGCCTCCTCTGCTTCCTGCTGACACAGTCTCCTGGCTGAGAGGCACAGGCTTCAGCCCTGTGACACTTGGATTCCACCCGCCCACACTGGCTTGTTCCCCGACTACCATTTGTTTGTTGCCAGTGTTGCTTTTTTCCTCTTTTTTTGGTTTCTTCCATACCTCTCACCACCTCCTCCTCCTTTCTCTCAAATACCTGGCTCTGTGTGCCATCCTTGCTTCTTCCTGAAAGGTTTGAAACATTGTTCAAGTGTTGAACTGCTTCCTGGCCCACCCGCCACACTGGTGGGATCCCCAGGGCTTTTTTTGTTTGTTTTTAATTTTTTTTTAAATTGTACTTCAGGTGAAGGCTTACAGAACAAATAGTTTCTCATGAAAAAGTAGTACACATATTGTTTTGTGATATTGGTTAACAACCCCACAACATGTCAACCCTCTCCCTTCTGGACCTTTTTTTTTTTTTTTTGGTGAAAATATACATAGCCAAAGATACACCATTTCAAAAATTTCTACATGCACAGTTCAGTGACATCGACTATGCTTTTCCAGTTGTGCTGCTATTCTCACTTTAGATGAAGGCTTACAGAACAAAACAGTTTCTCATTTAACAGTTAGTACACATGTTGCCCTATGACAATGGTTAACAACCTCACAACACATCAACACTATCTTTACTCAACCTTGGGTTCCCTATCACCAGCTTTCCCATCCCCTTCTGCCTTCTGGCCCTTGTCCCTGGACTGCTGAACCTCATTAGTCCTATTTGGTTTTATGGGGCTGTCCACTCCCCGCCTGAATGGTGAGCCTCAGAAATGACTTCACCAATGAGCTAAAAGGGTGTCTGGGGGCCATACTCTCGAGGTTTCTCCAGTCTCCTTTAAGCCAGTAAATCTGGTCTTTTTTTTGTGAGTTAGAATTTTATTCTACATCCTTCTCCAGCTCTGTCTAGAACCCTCTGTTGTGATCCTGGTCAGAGAAGTCAGTGGTGGTAGCTGGGCACCATCTAGCTGTACTGGACTCAGTCCGGTGGAGGCCTTGGTAGCTGTGGACAATTAGTCCTTTAGACTAATCTTTTCCTTGTATCCTGTTCTCTTCATTCTCCCTTGCTCCCAAAGGGATGAGACCAGTGGAGTATCTTAGATGGCTGCTCACAGGTTTTTAAGACCCCAGACACTATTCACCAAGGTAGAATGTAGAACATTGTCTTTATAAACTCTGTTATGCCAATTGAGCTAGATGTTCCCTGAGACCATGGTCCCCACAGGTCTCCGCCCAGCAATTCAGTCCCTCAGGGAGTTTGGATGTGTCTATGGAGCTTCCATGACCTTTCCTTGTACAAGTCGTGCTGGTTTCCCTTGTATTGTGTACTGTCTCACCCTTTGCCAAGATACCACCTATCTGTTGTGTATTTAGTATATTTCCCCCCCACCCCCCCATCCCTGGTAACCAACAAAGATTGTTACACTTTTTGTGTGACCTTTTTCATGGGTTTTTACAATAGAGGTCTCATACAATATTTGTCCTTTTGTGATTGATTTATTTCACTCAGCATAGTGTCCTCCAGTTTCATCCATGCTATGAGATGCTTCACAGATTCATTGTTGTTCTTTCTCGTTGTGTAGTACTCCATTGTGTGTATGTACCATAGTTTGTTTATCCCTTCATCTGTTGATGGGCATCTAGGTTGTTTACATTGTTTTGCTATTATGTGACTTTTAAGAAATTCATAGCTTTGTTTCTAAGGTGTGTCTCTTGTAGAAGCAAATTGATGGATCCTGTTTTCTTATCCATTCTGTCACTCTCCATCTCTTTATGGGTGCATTGAGTACATTTATATTCATTGTAATTATTGATAGATGTGAGTTTGTTGCTGTCATTTTGTAGTGTTTTTTTTTGTGGTGCTGAAGTTTTCTTTGTTCTTCTTACTCTCTTGTGCTGAGTTAGTTTTATTTGTGGATCTTTTTTTCCATTTGTTTTTTTTTTTGCTGAGACTTTATGTTTTTCCTCTTTATTTTTATGAGTATGTGTATTAACTTTCTTTGTGGTTACCATGAATTTTAGCCTTATCTTTCTAAGTTTGAAGCAGTCTACTATTACTTGGTATCGCCTTGCCTTCCCCTCCATTAGAAGGTTCTATACCTATGCCATTTATTCCCTCTTTTATTGTTTTGATGTTGTTGTCATTTACTGATTAACTGCTCTGATTTCCTGATGTATTTCTTTTGGTTTTGGATAGTCCTTGAGAGTTCATTTCCTAGATTGGTATCTGGCTGGTCCAATCCTGTGTCCTAGATTCTGTCTGTGAGCTGAAGTTGTTTGTTCTCAGATCGAAGAACTCCCTTTAATAATTCTTGTAAGTTTGGTTTGGCTTTTACATATTCCCTTAATTTCTGTTTTGGTTGTTTGTTTTGATTTGTTTCTTTGTTTTCTGTTTCTTTTCCTGGCTGGGGAGCCCCTTCTAGCCGGCTGTACTCTACCGCTTGGGAGTTACTTCCTCAGTCTGTGCAGTCTTGACGTGGGATCTCTGGGGGCATTTCTTTTTTGTTTGTTTGTTTTTCCCTCTTTTTCCCTTTTTGTCTTTCTTTGTTTCTCAGTTTCTTGTCTCTCTATACTTACCTTCTCTGCCTGTCTCCTGAATACCTGGTGCTGTGTGACACCTCTGAGCCTTCTAGTCAGGCTGTGCTTTGTGGCCTGGGAGCCACGTCCCCAGTCTTCGCTGCTTCATTGGTAGGATCCCTAGGGGGCTTTTCTTTTCTTTTTTCTTTCTAATTTTTATTTATTTACGTTTTTCCTTTTACTCTCTTTTTCTTTTCATTTTTCTCCATTTTTCCATCTCTTATCTCTCCACTCAAACAGTATACTCCCTCAGCACTCATTTTTGTTTGTTTGTTTTTGGCTTCTGTTTCGCTCTCCTCTTTCCCATACCCATCTTAGCTCCACACTTCACAATCTCCAACCCCCTTCCTGCCTACCTGCACCATGTGCTAAACATCACACCCTTGAGTGGCACAAGCACGGCCTGTCAGAAACTGCCCTGCACTGATTCTTGGCCCACCCTGTTGACCCTAGTACGTGCCTCAAACAACCCATCCCAGCAACTCCCCTTCAGTTGGACCTACCCTGCTGCACCATAGCTGAGTGACTGACCCTGCCCATTGGACAAGGTGCCCACAGTATCGTGCCTACAGACGAGCAAACAACAAACAACGCACAGCCTGTCTGCTAGTCATAACCAAATAAAACAAAAAAGCAGGCTGAAAGAAACAAACCTACAATCAGTAAACAAGGAAAATAACTACTGAATGAACAGAAGGCAGCAGACAATATCAAAACATATAAATAAAGGGACAGGATGGTTCCTGTAGGCATCCAAAATAAAACACCAGATGACTTTCCAGTAGAAGAAAAGGCACTATAACTACCTGATAGGACATTAAAATCTCTAATATTCAGAGCTATCCAAGAGTTGAGTCAAAAAGCAGAGAAAAATGAGGAAAAAATAGACAAATTCATGGAAAATACAGACCAAAAAAGTGGAAGAATTCAGGAAAATAGTACAGGAACAAAATGCCAAAATAAATTCACAACTAGCAATCACACAAAAACAACAATTAGATATCCAAGATATAAACAACAATATTTCAGAAATGGACAGTGTCATAGAAGGGCTAATAAGTAGGTTTGAAATGATGGAAGAAAGGATCAGCAAAATTGAAGACAAACACTTGGTACAACTTTGAGGAAAAATCAGAAAAAAGTATGAAAAAAATGAAGAAACACTGAGAATTATGTGGGACACAATCAAAAGCAAAAATGTACAAGTGATCAGAGTTCCAGAAACGGGGGAGAAAACAGAAAACACAGAGAGGATCATTGAAGAACTGCTGACAGAAAACTTCCCCACTATCATGAAAGATGAAAACCTGACCATCTAAGAAGCTCAACGAACCCCACAAAGGATAGACCCCCAAAAGAAAATCACTAAGGCATATCATAATCATAAACCAAAGACAAACAAAGAACCCCGAGAGCAGGTTGAGAAAAATGGGAAAAAAATCACAGAGAGAAGAGAAACAATAAGACTAAGCTTGGCATGTTCAGCAGAAACCATGCAGGCAAGAAGGCAATGGAATGACATATATAAAACCTTGAAAGAAAAAAAACTGCCAGCCAAGAATAATATATCCTGTAAAACTCTCATTCAATATGGTGATGAAATTAGGACATTTACAGATAAACAGAAATTAAGGGACTATGTAAAAACCAAACCAAACTCCCAAGAATTATTAAAAGGAGTCCTTCAGTCTGAGAACAAACAACATCAGACCACAAGTTGAATTTAGGATGCAGGATCATACTAGCCAGATACTAACCTAGGAAATGAACTCTCAGGACTATCCAAAACCAAAAGAATTACAACAGGGAACCAGAGAGGTTAATCTGTAAATGACAACAATGTCAGAACAATAAAAAGGGAATAAATGGTTTAAGTATAGAATCTTCTAATGGAGAGGAAGACAAGGTGATACCAAGTAATAATAGACTGGTTCAAACCTAGGAAAATAAAGATAAATTTCAAGGTAACCTCAAAGAAAGTTAACAAATCTACTCATCAAAATAAAGAAGAAAACATAAAGTCTCAGTAAAAACAAAATCTACAAAAACAAAATAAATAAAAAAATCCACAAACAAAAGGAATTCGGCACAGGAGAGTAAGAGGAACAAACAAAATGTCAGCACCACAAAAAAAAAAAAAAAAAAGCACTACAAAATGACAGTAATAAACAGACACCTATCAATAATTACACTGAATGTAAATGGCCTAAATGCACCCATAAAGAGATGGAGAGTGACGGAATGGATAAAAAAACAGGATCCATCAATATGCTGTCTACAAGAGACACACCTTAGAAACAAAGACATAAATTTATTAAAAATCAAAGGATGGAAAAAAAATATATCAAGCAAACAGCTACCAAGAAAGAGCAGGAGTGGCAATACTAATCTCAGATAAAATAGACCTTAAAACAAAATCCACCATAAAAGACAAAGAAGAGCACTATATAATGATTAAGAGGATGATCCATCATAAGGACATAACCATAATAAACGTCTACACACCCAACGACAGGCTCCAAAATATATAAAACAAACTCTAACACCACTGAAAAGAGACATTGACAGTTCCACAATAATAGTAGAAGACTTCAACACACCACTCTCAGTAAAGGATAGAACATCTAGAAAGAAACTCAACAAAGATACAGAAGACCTAATGGGCACAATCAGCCAACTTGACTTCATAGACCTATATAGAACACTCCACCCAACAGCTACAAGAACACATTCTTTTCCTATGCAGATGGAACATTCCCCAGAATAGCCCACGTCTTAGGCCACAGAGCAACCCTCAACAAAATCCAAAACATTGAGATAATACAAAGTAACTTCTCTGACCATAATTCCATCAAGGTAGAAATTAAGAACAGGAAGAGCAAAGACAAAAAATCAATTACATGGAAACTAAATAACACCCTACTTACAAACCCTGGGTAATAGAAGACCTCAAAGATGGAATCAAAAAACTCCTAGAATCAAATGAGAATGAAAACACATCATACTAAAACCTTTGGGAAACATCAAAGGCAGTCCTCAGAGGACAATTTATAAGAATAGATACACACATCAAAAAAGAAGAAAGGGACAAAATCAAAATATTAACTACACAACTCGAACGAATGGGAAGAGAACAGCAAATAAAGCCCACCACCACGAGAAGAAAGGAAATAATAAAGGTCAGAGCAGACATAAATGAAATGGAGAACAAAAAAAAAAAAAAAAGAAAGTATCGACAAAACCAGAAGTTGGTTCTTTGAAAGGATCAACAAAATTGACAAACCACTGGCCAGACTGACAAAAGAAAAACAGGAGAGGATGCAAATAACCCAAATAAGAATTGAAATGGGGGACATTACAACAGACCCAACTGAAATAAAAAGGATCATAACAAAGTATTATGGAAAACTATACTCCAACAAATTTGAAAACCTAGAGGAAATGGATACATTTCTAGAGACACACTACCTACCCAGACTAACACAAAGTGATGTTGAAAATCTGAACAGACCCATAAAAAGAGAAGAGAGTGAAAAGGCAATAGAAAAAAATTCTGAAGAAAGAACAGCCCTGGTGCAGAAGCCTTCGGTGGAGAATTCTACCAAACATTCAGAGAAGAGCTTATACCAGTACTACCCAAACTATTTCAGAGTATAAAAAATGAAGCTACACCTCCAAATTCATTCTATGAAGCCAGCATAACCCTGACACCAAAACCAGGCAAAGATGCACAAAAACAGAAAATTACAGACCAATATCTCTCATGAATATAGATGCAAAAATTCTCAACAAAATTCTAGCCAATAGAATTCAGCATCATATCAAAAAAATAATACACCACCACCAAGTGAGATTCATATCAGGTATGCAAGGATGGTTCAACATTAGAAAATCCATCAATGTAATCCACCACATAAGTAAAATAAAAGAATCACAAAATCATCTTAATCGATGCAGAGAAGGCATTCAACAAAGTCTAACACCCATTCCTGGTAAAAACTCTCAATAAAATAAGTATAGAAGGGAAATTTCTCAATATAATAAAGGGCATCTATCCAAAACCAACAGACAACATCATTCTTAATGGAGAGAGGCTGAAAACATTCCCCTTGAGAACAGGAACAAGACAAGGATGCCCTTTATCACCACTCCTATTTAACATTGTGCTGGAAGTCCTAGTTAGAGCAATAAGGCAAGAAAAAGAAATAAAGGGCATGCAAACTGGTAATGAAGAAGTTAAATTGTCCCTATTTGCGGATGATATGATACTATACATAGAAAACCCTGAAGACTCCATGAGAAAAATGATAGGAACTAATTGAAAAATTCAGCAGAGTGGCAGGATACAAGATAAACACACAAAAATCAGTTGGGTTCCTATACACCAATAAAGACAATGATGAAAAGAAAATCGAGAAAAAATTACCATTTATAATAGCCCCTAAAAAAATAAAATACTTAGGAATAAATCTAACCAGGGATGTAAATTACCTATACAAAGAAAACTACAAAACGCTACTGCAAGAAACCCAAAGGGATCTACATAAATGGAAAAACATACCATGCTCATGGATAGGTAGACTCAACATTGTGAAAATGACAATCCTACCCAAAGCAATTTACAAATACAAAGCAATCCCCATCCAAATACCAACAACATTCTTTAAAGAGATAAAAAAACTAATGACTAACTTTATTTGGAAAGGGAAGAAGCCCCGAATAAGTAAAGCACAATTTAAGAAGAAGAATAAAGTAGGAGGACTTTTACTACCTGACCTCAGAACCTACTATACAAGCTATGGTAGTCAAAACAGCCTGGTACTGGTACAACAACAGGTACACTGACCAATGGTACAGAATTGAGAACCCAGATGTACATCCATCCAGCTACAGTCACCTGATCTTCAACAAGGGCCCAATGTCTATCAAATGGAGAAAACAGTCTTTTTAAGAAATGGCACTGGCAAAAGTGGATGTCCTTCTGCAAAAAAAGTGAAACAGGACCCATATCTCATACCATATACAAAAACTAATTCAAAATGGATCAAAGACCTAAATATAAAGCCAAAAAACTATAAAGTTCATAGAAGAAAACATACGAACAATGCTATAGGCCCTAATACACGGCATTAACAGGATACAAACCATAACTAACCACGCACAAACTCCAGAAGATAAGCTAGATAACTGGGATCTTCTAAAAATTAAACACTTACACTCATCGGAAGACTTCACCACAAGAGTAAGAAGAGAACCTACAGATTGGGAAAAAATTTTTGAACATTGCAAGTCAGACAAAGGACTAATCTCTAAAATCTGCAAGAAAACCCAACACCTCTACAATAAAAGACAAATAATCCTATGAAAAAATGGGCAAAGGAAATGAGCAGACACTTCAGCAAAGAAGACATTCAAGCAGCTAACACACACATGAGGAAATGCTCAGGATCACTAGCCATTAGAGAAACGCAAATCAAAACCACAGTGAGATAGCATCTCACACTGGCATTACTGGCAAGAATCAAAAAAACTGGAAATAACAAATGTTGGAGAGGCCGTGGGGAGATTGGAACTCTTATGCACTGCTGGTGGGAATGCAAAATGATACAAACATTTTGGAAAACAATATGGCGCTTCCTTAGAAAGCTAGAAATAGAAATGCCATATGATCCAGAAATCCCACTCCTAGGAATATATCCTAGAGAAATAAGAGCCATCACATGAATAGACATATGCACAGCCATGTTTATGGCAGCACTGTTCACAACAGCAAAAAGATGGAAACAACATAGATTCCCATCAACAGATGAATGGATAAACAAACTATAAACAAACCACACACAACGGAGTATTATGCAAGGCTAAAGAACAATGATGAATCTGTGAAGCATCTCATAACATGGATGAAACTGGAGGACAGTATGCTGAGTGAAATAAGTCAATTACAAACAGACAAACATTGTCTGAGACTGCTACTGTAAAAACTCATGAAAAAGTTTACACACAAAAAGAAACACTCTTTGATCGTTATGAGGGATGGGGGGGTGGGGGGAAATACTAAATAGACAATAGATATGTAATAACTTTGGTGACTGGCAAGACAGTACACAATACTGGGGAAGCCAGCACAACTTGTACAAGGAAAGGTCATGGATGCTCCATAGACACATCCAAACTCCTTGAGGGACTGAATTGCTGGGCGGAGAGCTGTGGGGACCATGGTCTCAGGGAACATCTAGCTCAAATGGCATAACATAGTTGATAAAGAAAATTTTCTACATTCTACCTTGGTGAGTAATGTCTGGGGTCTTAAAAGCCTGTGAGCAGCCATCTAAGATACTCCACTTGTCTCATCCCTTCGGGAGCAAGGGAGAATGAAGAAAACAAGATCCAAGGGAAAGAGTAGTCCAAAGGACTAATGGACCACAACTACCACGGCCTCCACCAGACTGAGTCCAGTACAACCAGATGGTGGCCGGCTACCACCACTGACTGCTCTGACAGGGATCACAGCTGAGGGTCCCAGAAAGTGCTGGAGAAAAATGTAGAAAAAAATTCTAACTCACAAAAAAAGACCAGACTTACTGGCCTGACAGACACTGGAGAAACCCGGAGAGTACGGCCCCCGGACACCCTTTCAGCTCAGTAATGAAGTCACTCCTGAGGTTCACATTTCAGCCAAAGATTAGACAGCACCATAAAACAAAACGAGACTAATGGGGCACAACAGCCCAGGTACAAGGACTGGAAGGCAGGAGAGGACAGGAAAACTGGTAACAGGGAACTCAAGGTCAAGAAGGGAGAGTGCTGACATGTCGTGGGGTTGTCAACCTTTGTCATAAACAATATGAATACTAACTGTTTAATGAGAAACTACTTGTTCTGTAAACCTTCATCTAAAGTTCAATTAAAAGAAAGAAAGAAAGAAAGAAGAATGGAGCATCAAGATTGGAGGAAGACTCACTGACAACCTGCGTTACGCTGTTGATACAGTCTTGCTCAGTGAAAGTGAAGAGGACTTGAAGCACTTACCGATGAAGATCAAAGGCTACAGCCTTCAGTATGGCTTACACCTCAACTTAAAAAAAAAACAAAAATCCTCACAACTGGACCAATAAGTAACATCATGATAAATGGAGAAATATTGAAGTTGTCAAGGATTTCACTTTGCTTGGCTCTATAATCAACACCCACTGAAACAGCAGTCAGGAAATCAAACTAAGCATTGCATTAGGCAAATCTCCTGCAAAAGATCTTGTTGAAGTGTTAAAAAGCA
Source organism: Dugong dugon (assembly GCA_030035585.1). Classification (NCBI taxonomy): domain Eukaryota; kingdom Metazoa; phylum Chordata; class Mammalia; order Sirenia; family Dugongidae; genus Dugong; species Dugong dugon. The sequence goes on from CM057461.1 coordinate 34,621,809, forward strand.
AAGATGTCACTTTAAGGACTAAGGTGACCTGACCCAAGTCCTGGTGTTTTCAATCGTCTCATATGCATGGGAAAGCTGGGCAACCGATACGGAAGACCGAAGAAAAATTGATGCCTTTAAACTATGGTGTCGGTGAAGAATATCAAATATACCATGGACTGCCGAAAGAACGAACAAATCTATCTTCAAAGAAGTATAGCCAGAATGATCCTTAGAAGCAAGGCTGGCGAGATTTCGTCTTACAGACTTTGGACATGTTCTCAGGAGGAATCAGTCCCTGGAGAAATACATCCTGCTTGGTAAAGTAGGGGGTCAGAGAAAAAGAGGAAGACCCTCAGTAAGATGGACTGACACAGTTGCTCCAACTATGGGCTTAAACAGCAAAGATTGTGGGGATGGCAAGGGACTGGGCAATGTTTCATTCTGTTGTACATAGGGTTGCTGTGAGTCGGAACCAGCTCGACCACGCCTAACAACAACATGGCAGAACAACGGGCAGGGATTTGTGGTGGTCGCCAACCTGGCCACAGAGGCAGGGTGGTGTACTGGTTAGGGCACAGGCTCTACTTTTGGACCAGGTTACTGCCTAGGTGACCTCATGATGCTGAACCTAGTACCCACCTTGTTTCTTCATTCAACCAATCTGCATTAACCCACCTACAGTGTGCCGGGCACTGCACTAAGATTGTGGGAGGCCTAGCACTGAATAAGCCAGACACAGCACCTACGGTCACAGAGCTTATATCCTAGTGGGGAGACAGGGCTGAAATAATGAAACAAACATGCAAATGGCTAGGAGAGCTGGGAAGCAAACACATTTGGCATGGTGAGAGAAAATAACAAGGGGACCTCCTTTAGAATGGGGTGATGGCTGAAACATGAAAGAAGTAAACGAGGCCAGGGAAGGTGTTCCAGGAGGAGATAACAGCAAGTGCGAAGGCCCTGGGGTAGAAAAGAAGCTATATACAAAGGCCAGAAAGAAGGCCATGGTGGCTGAAGTCCATGGAGGAAGGGGAGTGTGGTATGACAATAGGTTGGCAAGATAGACTGGGCCCAGATAACACCACACCCCTCAGGCCACGGTAAGGAGTTTGATTTTACTAAGTGTGGAGGAAACCACTGGAAGGCTCTGAGCAGGGCCTAGGATGGTCTGATTCACTGCAACTGCTACAAGGTGAAGAGACTGAAGGGGGCAATGGTGGAAGAGGAGAGCCAGTGATGAGGATGATACAGGCTTCAGAGGCCTGGATTCAAATCCTAGCTCTGCACTTACAAGTTGTGCTACCTTGGGCAGATCACTTCACCTCTCTGAGCCTCAGTTTCTTCATCTGGCTAATGGGTATAATAATTGTTCCCATCTCACAGAACTGTGATGAGAATTCACTGAGATAATGCCTAGAGTAATGATGCAGCTCATGGGCTGGCGTGCCCAATGCCGGTGCTCAGAGAACAAGATCCTACTTAGCCTGCGCCTGATACCTCTCCTAGCCCACCCCACCCTCACCTCCCTCCCCTCCAGCCACACTGGCCTCTTTGCTATTTCTGGAACATTTTGGGATCATTCTGGCTTCAGGGCCTTTGCATGTGCTGTTCCTTCTGCCTGGAGTGCTCTTTCCCTGACACCCCAATGGGTGCTCCCTCAGTTTTATTCAGGCCTCTGCTCCTCAGAGAGGCCCTTGACTGTCTCCATCCTCCCCATTCTCTCTTCCTTCATCCTGCTTGGGCGTCCTCCCTGGAACATGTCTCCACCTGACATGATTTGTTCACTTGGGTTTGTTTTTTCCTTCCCTACTAAAATGTCACCTCCTTGCAGGCAGGTGTTTTTGTCTATGTTGTTCACAATTGTATCGCCAGCACTGAGAACCACTCTTCACACATAGCAGATGCCCAGAAATATTTGTTGAATGAGTGATTATAACTGAAGTGGCCATAACAGGGACAGCACAGGAGCAAACAGAGGCTGGGAGCAGGCTTTCACTTTCAACAGCTGTGTGGCTTTAGGAGGAGCCCAAGCTGGCTTTGAGGAGCCTCAGTTTCCTTCTCTGTAAAATGGGGTGGAGGACTCCACGCTTCTTGGCTCATTGTGAGGATTAGATTATGATGCACATCCAGAGATGCACACTGGAGTACTGATGGGTGGAAAACATCTAGCATTAGCTTTAGAACATCCAGGCAAAGTGAGGGGCAGGTGGATCAAGGATGGCAGAGTGTGACAGCTGCTGTTTGTCACACCATTTTTTCTAATTTTGCATATGTTTGAGATTTTCCAAAATAAACAGATAAGGAAGAGATAATAGGTGCTCAAGGCTCAGCCTGGGCCTGGCACACAGTGGGTGCTCCACATGCACTAGTATTTCCTTCCACCCTGGGCTTCCATTTCTGGACATGGCAGCTTGAAGATCAGGGACAATAGAGTCGGCCTGACATCCCCACCCACCCACCATCCCACCATCCTCCTGGCTGGAGCCCCATCGCTCATTCCCTGATTCCAGTCTCCCTCCTGGAGGGAGTCTCCTCTGGCTCCTGGCGACAATGGGCAGCATAGCATGTGCCCCCAGATGGATGTGCCAGGATATTTCACAGACACGGACAACCAGTTCTATAGCATCACCAGCTCCCACCTCAGCTGTTTTGCATCTCCATGGACCCAGATCGTGGCAAGACACCTGGCAGGGAAAATCCACCTCGCAGAGGGCTCAATCAGAAGACCTGCCCAGGACGGCCTGAAGTGGACAGGAAAGCAGCTTCAGCTGTGAAAATAGGGGCTTCCTTCTCCAGTACGGGGACGGAAACACATCTTGGGAATGCCCACCACCCCACCTCCCAGGAGGGTATGCTCATTAACAGAAATATGAGAGACACACCAAGAGAGCAGGATTCCAGCACCTCTGGGCCTCAGTTTCCCTACCTGTCAAACACAAAGAAGTGGTATCTAAGGAGTGGTGCAGTAATTGACAACATGGGCTCTGCAGTCAGACTGATCAGCCCACTTAACTGTGTGGCCTTGGTCCTCAGTTCCCACATAGGTCAAAGGGGCCTGACGGTAATGATGCACTCCACCTAACGTGACTGTAAGCACCACTGGGGTCATACATGTGAAGTGCTGAACCCAGTAAGTGGCTGCAAATAATAACTCCTATTATTATTTTAGTATTTTCTCATGGAATTCAGGATCCTGTCTGGCTTGAACAGTGGGAACCGGCACAGCCCAGCGTAAAAAGCCTTGGCCTGGACCACAAGCAGCTTGGCATCCCACCTAGGCCTGTCACAGCTCTGCTAGGTGACCATGGCAGTCCCTCCCTCTCTCTGGGCCTCAGTTTTCTTCACTGGACAAGGGGATAGCTGCCTCTCTCAGGCCGCCTCCAGCTTCACAGGCCTGGGAATCCCCCCTGGACAGAGAGATCCAGAGGCAGACGGTGTCCATGGCGTAAAGTTCCAGTAACAGACAATTAAATCACATTAGCTGGGTTTTTGCTCCTCTTGTCCATTCCGCAACAGCATAAAAGCTACCGGAGGGGAGGGGCCGGTGGAGGGGAGGACCTCAAGCTGAAAGTCATTTATCAGCCCACTTAACAGCTTTTGTTGTTTTTGAGCACCCACTGAGTGCGAGGAGCTGAGCTAGGCGCCTTAGGATACCGAAAGAAAAAACAAAAAAACCATTGCCATTGAGTCAGTTGTGACTCACAGCGACCCTGTGTGTTTCAGAGTATAACTGCCCCATAGGGTTTGCAGTGTCTGTAACCTTTTGAAAGTAGATCATCAGGTCTTTCTTCCACTGCACTGCTGGGTGGATTTAAACTGACAACCTTTTGATTAGTAACTGAGAAAGATTTATTTGCGTCACTCGGGATCTAGGTGCCTTATGAGGGGCAGTCCCAGTTTTATAGATAAGGAAATTAAGATGGAATCAAATAATGAAGATGATTACAACACTGGCTAACAGGTAATGAGTGCTCACTACAGACTAGGAATGGCTTCAAGCATTATGTCCACATTAACTGACTTAATCTTTGTTTGAAATAGAGTTGTTAATATCATCCCTCTTTTACAGATGGGGAAACTGAGACACAGGAAGTCCAGTTAACTGGAGCTGGAGTTCACCGGGTTCTGGCTCCAAGCCCACACCTTAGCACTAGGCTACACTGTAGTTCTACACGGAGAGGCTAGATAACTCGCCCAGGTTGCAGAAGCATGATGTGAACCAGCTGTTAAACATGCATGTACGTAGTGATAAAACAAGGAGAAAGTAGGAAGTAGCCTCAGACGGGGCAGAGAAAATCCTGGGGTGAGGACTCAGAGAAAGAAGAAGTCCCCTGGAGCACAAGGAGGAGGTGACACAAGCTGAACCTTCAAAGATGGTAAGATTTGGACGTATGGAGGCAAAACCTGTTGCCGTCAAGATGATTCTGACTCATGGTGACCCCATGTGTTTCAGAGGAGAACTGCACTCCACAGGGTTTTCAATGGCTGTAATCATATGGAAGTAGATTGCCAGGACTTTCTTCCACAGCACCACTGGGTAGCTTCAAATTGCCAACCTTTCCATTAGGAGCCAAATGCAAAACATTTGTGCCTCCAGAGACCTAGGAAGACATACCAAAAACCAAACCCATTGCCGTCGAGTCAATTCCAACTTATAGCTATCCTATAAGACAGAGTAGAACTGCCCCATAGGGTCTCCAAGGAGCAGCTGATGAATTTGAACTGCCAACCTTTTGGTTAGCAGCCATATCAGTTAACCACTGTGCCACCAGGGCTCCTAGGAAGACAAGGAGGTATATTGGCTGTGGAGTCAATTCCAACTCATGGCGACCTCACGTGTATCAGAGTAGAACTGTACTCCATAGGGTTTCCAATGGCTGATTTTTCAGAAGTAGATTGCCAAGCTCTTCTTCTGAGGCATTCAGGGTGGACTTGAGCCTCCAACCTTTCAGTTAGCTGCTGAGTATAATAGCTGGCCCACCACCCAGGGAGGTATAGGGAAGGGCATTCCTGATGGTAGAAACAGCTGAAGCAAGGGCACTGAGATGGAAGGGGAACTTTCTCAAGTTTAGCTGAGGACATGAATTTGAACAAGAACTTTTACTGAACAGTGCTGGGTCCCATGGTAACGGGTGTTATGCAAACCAAAGGCCTCTTGTCCATACATGTTAGGAGAACACTGGAGTAAATATGGACCAACTTGTAGTTCCACACTGCAGGATGTCTCGGGATCTTAAATGTGTTAATGCACATGAAGGGCCAAGAAAGCTTTGGCCTGCAGGAAGGAAGCTCTGTTATCCTGCAGCATCTCAGCAGGCCAGTGCTTTGGGAAACATGTGGCTAAAATAAGGCCCGTGAGGGAGAGAGCCCAGCCCTGCTGCTGAAGTTATTTATTTTTTAAGAAAATTTGGGCCCACTCAACAGTTTTGAGCAGGAGAGTGACATGAACTGAGTTGTGTTGACAAGCCAGAAATCGGAGCACATTTAAAAAGAGGGAGACAAGAAAAACCTCCGTCAGTCCAAGACAACAAATAAGAAAATAACCTGTGGCAGGAAGCCATTGGAGGTAGCGAGCAAGTGCGTGTGGGATCCGTGTAACACTTTTAGACTCCCTTCCTCTTGCACACCCCCTCTCCATCTGGCGCAAAGGGCACCGGGAAGATGCAAGGAGGAATATTCCAACTCTGGGGCCTCCAGAGCTCGGTAGCCCAGATGGGGGGCTCCTGTGGAGCTATGTCATCCTCTAGGCATTGTCATCTGTGACAGCCAAGGGGTTGTCAGTGTTCCATCTGAGAAATACTGTGACTCAGTCAAAAGCTTCTGCCCCAGAAGGAATCCTTCTACAAACCTCCATCTAAGCCCAGAGGGGGCTCTTGCCCTGGGTCTCCAGACCCTCGAGCTTGGACAAAGTAATCCTGAATGAATCATTAAACTTCTCCTTCCCTCAGAGGCCACCCAAGGAGGCCTGGATTCAAAACCCAGGCTCCTTACCACAAACTCCCTGGACAAGTTTTGGACTGGGTAATCAGTTTTGCGAGTCTCTGGGTGGTGCAAATAGTTAACTTGATCAGATGCTAACTGAAGTTTGGAGGATAGAGTCTACAGAGGCACCTTGGAAAAAAGGCCTGGCAATGTACTTCCGAAAAAAATCAGCCATTGAAAACGTTATGAACCAAAAACCTCATAGGGTTTGGTTCCTTGGTTTGGAGATTTAGGGTCATGGTTTCATGGGAACTCCCAGGTAAGTGGCCCAATGATGTGTTTAGTGCTTCTGTTCTCCCTCCTAGTTCATTTCATAGTGCCTGGGGTCTTAAAAGCTTGCAAGCAGCCATCCAAGGTACAACAATTGGTCTCTATTTGTTTGAGCAACAGAGAAAGAAGGAGAATCTGGAATAGGAGGAGGTTATGGAATGTGTGGCTAATTGCCTCCATGAATAACCACCTCCTTTGCCATGAGACCAGAAGAACTGAATGGTGTTCGGCTACCATTACTGAACATTTTGATCAAAGATTCTATAGAAGAATCCTGATCAATAGGCGGGGTGGGGGGGGGGGGGTGGACTGCAGAACAGAATTTAAAATTCTGATGGGCTCCAGGCTTTCTGGAGCCATGGAGGCTGGATGAACCTCTGAAACTTTGCCCTGAGATAATCTTTAAAACTTAAACCAAAAAAATCCCCTGAGGTCTTCTTAAAACCAAACAATAGTTTAACCTAACTAGTAAAGAATGTCTGCCTTGAGTACTGTGCTTTTAAGATATATCTCTATGGGATCAAATTGACAGCAGCAAATGGAAAGATTAGATAGGAAATCTAGGTTGCCGTGAGTTTATGTTGATAAAGGAGGAACAACTCAGAAAAGGAGGGTAAGAATGGTTGCATAACTCAAAGAATATAATCAATGTCACTGAATTGTACATGTAGAAATTGTTGAATCGGTGTATGTTCTGTGTGTATATTCTCAACAACAATGAAAACAAAATAAATTGTGAAAAAAAAGAAAACCCTATGGAGCACAGTCCTACTCTGACACATATGAAATCGCCACGAGTTGGAGTCAACTCGGTGGCAACTGGTACTGGTAACCAGTTTTGGACTCAATTTTCCTCATCTGTGCAATGGGAATAACAGCCATCTCATGCTTTGCTTTGCTGATTAGTGAGCTTATGCAGCTAAAGCACTTAGCACACAGCCTGGCATGAGGGCCAGTGGGAGAGGCCCCTGCACTGGGCATCAGGCTGACTGGGCTCAAGGCCTGGCTCCAGTATTAACCAGCCAAAGCCACGCCCTTCCTCTGCGGTCTGTTTCTTTTGTAAATGTGATGGATTATTCCCACTTCCCATGTTGCTGTGAGTTTTAAAAGAAGACTCAGGCTTGCCCAGGACACAGAGTAAGTGCTCTGTAAGGACCACAATCAGCAGGACCACTTTATGTATTTGCACTTACTAAGCCCTGGAGGGATGCAGCAGCCAAAGCTTACACAGACACTGCTGTGCACCACACAGTATTCTGAGCACTTGGCTACATTAACTAACTTGTTTAATTTTCACTACAGCCTTATTAGAGAGAAGTTATTATTTGTCTCCATTTTATAGACAAGTAACTTGCCCAAAGTCTAAGAGCCTATAAGTGATGGAACTTAGAATTGAACCCTGGCAGATTGGTTTCAAAAAACATCTGTGCTTTTAATCACTTTATTAGATAGTCTCTCAACTGAGACGTTAGCACTGCTGGGAGGAGGAGGGATGCTCTCCTGTCTGCGTGGGATCTGTGCCCAGCTCTGGGGAGAAGGGAGTGGACGGGCGGGAGAAACACCCACATCAAGAACATAATCCTAGGAAGCTGGATTCTGGGTAACTTCATAGTGTGCAAGAGCACAATTTGCCAGTTTTTTCTACTGTTGTTGTTAGGTGCCGTCGAGTCATTTCCGATTCATAGTGAGCCTACGTACAACACAGCAAAACTGCCTGGTCCTGCACAGTCCTCATAATCATTGTTATGCTTGAGCCCATTGCTGCAGTCACTGTGTCAATCCATCTCATTGAGGGTCTTCCTCTTTTTCGCAGACCCTCTCCTTTACCATGCATGATGTCCTTCTCAAGGGACTTGTTCCTCCTAATAACGTGTCCAAAGTATGTGAGACGAAGTCTCGCCATCCTCACTTTTAAGAAGCATTCTGGCTGTACTTCTTCCAAGACAGATTTGTTTGTTCTTTCGGCAGTCTGTGGTATACTTAATATTCTTCGCCAACACCATAATTCAAAGGGGTCAGTTCTTCTTTGGTCTTCCTTATTCATTGTCCAGCTTTCAAATGCGTGAGGCAATTGAAAACACTATGGCTTGGGTCAGGTTCACCTTAGTCCTTAAACTGACATCTTTACTTTTTAATACTTTATAGAAATCTTTTGCAGCTGATTTGCCCAGTGCGATACGTCATTTGATTTCTTGGCTGCTGCTTCTGTGGGCTTTGACTGTGTGGATCCAAGTAAAATGAAATCTGTGACAACTTCAAACTTTTCTCGGTTTATTGTGATGTTGCTTATTGGTCCAGTTGTGAGGATTTTTGTTTTCTTTATGGTGAAGTGTAATCCATGCTGAAGGCTGTAGTCTTTGATCTTCATCAGTTAGTGCTTCAAGTCCTCCTCACTTTCAGCAAGCAAGGTTGTGTCATCGGCATAATGCAGATTACTAATGAGTCTTCCTCCAATCCTGATGCTACATTCTTCTTCATATAGTCCAGCTTCTGGATTATTTACTCAGCATACAGATTGAATAAGTATGGTGAAAGGGTACAACACTGACACACACCTTTCTTAACTTTAAACCACACAATAGCCCATTGCTCTGTTTGAACTGTTGCCTCTTGGTCTAAGGACAGGTTCCTCATGAGTACAATTAAATGTTATGGAACTCCCATTCCTTGCAATGTTATCCATAATTCGTTATGATCCACACAGTCAAATGCTTTTGCATAGTCAATAAAACGCAGGTGAACATCTTTCTGGTAGTCTCTATTTTCAGCCATCATCCATTTGACATCAGCAATGATTTTCTTTTTTCCACATCCTCTTCTGAATCCAGTGTTTTTTCTACTAGTTGTGTTATATGTATAGATATGTATTAGAAACTATTATAAAGATATATATTTTTAAATACATATATTTATAATGCACAAATGCACACACACACACAGCCCTGGGTGGTGCAAGCAGTTAACTCGGTCACTGCTAACTGAAAAATTAGAAGTTAGAGTGCACCAGAGGGGCCTTGGAAGAAAGGCCTGGTGATCTACTTCTGAAAAATCAGCCACTGAAAATCCTAAGGAGCACAGTTCTACTTCAACACACATGAAGTCTCCATGAGACAGAGTCAAGACCACAGCAACTGGAAAAAAAAATGTATATATACACAGCAGCCCTGGCAGTGTGATTGTTAAGCTCTTGGCTGCTAACCAAAAGGTAGGTGATTTGAACCCACCTAGTGGCTCTGTGGAACAAAGACCTGGTGATCTGCTTCCGTAAGATTACAGCCGAGGAAAACCTATGGGGCAGTTCTCCTCTGTCACACAGGGTCACTATGAGTAGAAAATCAACTCAACAGCACCCAACAACATATGTATGCACATCCACATACATATAATATACATATGCATATACATACATATACATTCATACATATATATTATATTACACACACATACATATATACACACATGTATATACATACACACATGCATATGTATATTTATACACATACATACATATACACATATACATGCATAGGTATATATACACACATAAACACATACATACGTATATATATACACACATACACACATAATACATATATATATACACACATACACATATGTATATACACGTACATACACAAATACATACATATGTATATACACACACATATACACACACATACATGCAATGTAGGTATATAGGCAGCCCAGTCTCCCAGGATCTATGGTCTTCAGCAGGGACAAAAAGTCTGATGCTACACCCTCACTTTCTCCTTCAAGATGGTGCTAGATCCTGCAGATCAAGCCCCACGGACGCATGGAGCCTTCACAGGGTGTCAGGTGTGTGGGAGGTGAAGAAAAAACAGCAAAAATCAATTGCCGTCGCATGGATTCTGACTCACCCTGACTCTGTGTGTGTCAGGGTAGAACTGTGCTCCATAAGGCTTTCAGTGACTCTGATCTTTCAGAAGAAGATTGCCAGGCCTTTCTTCTGAGGTGGCTCTGGTGGATCCGAACAACTAACCTTTCTTTCAGTTAGTAGCCAAGCACCACCCAGTGACTCTGTGGGAGGTGAGGAAGGACTAAATGAAGGACTGGTGGCCCTGTCAGGTAAACCGTGCTTGGACCTGGATGGGAGAGGAAAGGACCCCTCCAAGCAGTAAGACCTCCCCGGGGAAGAACTAAGACTTCTGGGGGGATTTCTCTGGGAGTTCCTTGTTACAAACAACTATTTAGGGAAAATGTCTTGAAGAGGAAGAAGCAGAGGAGAAAGTCTGAGGACTGTGAAGTAATTTAAGAAAAAGGAGAATAGGAGGCAGGTGGTGTGGGACAGAGACCCATCTGCCCCACTGCCAAGTGGGGAGGGGTACCATTGTCAGGCTCAGGCTCAGGTGAACATCCCTGCACGGTGGTGCCCGAGGGCTGCCACACTCGCCTGTGGATCCCAGCAGCAGAGGCAGCAGCAGGGAAGGCAGAGGCAGGTGGGGTTGGGTGGCAGAGACAGGCATCATGGTGGTGCCTGGAACTTGCTCTTTGTCAGCTCTCCTGGGAAGGCCCTGAACTCTGCTCTGTGAAGAGAGATGCAGCTTTTTCTCCTGTGATGTCAGAGGAAGTGACTGTAATGAGAGGAAAGGGCTGTGGGATTCTGGCAGTTACTGCTTCTAGACTGTGAAATAGGAACCAGAGACAATGTAAGAGGTTACTGAGATGAGGCTTCCAGGCAACAACAAGGTTTGGAGAGGCCCTGGACTACCCCTTTAGTGCCCAGGCTCTGTCCCCTGAGCCCTACACTTCATCTCAGGGGCCTGGTGGTTGTCCTCATCCAGCAGCCCCAGGGACATGGGCTGGGTGAAGCCTTCTGCTCCAGAACCTTGCAATGGTGGAGGGTGTGTTCAGCCACTTGCCCCTGCCCAACCTCTGGGATCAGATGAGCTGCACAGCTGGAGTCAGGAGGAGAGCTCCATAGGGCCAGCACTGCATTTTGGGGGAGGTCCCAGGGGATGGGGGCCCTGTTTTCCCCACTCCAGTGATGTCAGTGGTCACAATGAGCCTGAGCCGGTGTCTGCTGAGGGCCCCTGGATTTACAGCTAGTCCCTGTCCAGAGCACAGGGAGCTCCTCCTTTCTCCTTCTTGTAGGGGAAGTAGATGAGACTGAGCAAGGAGTTAAACCCTGGGAGGGGCTTGTGGTTTCTGTTTTAGAGGATGGAGGAAGCCTGTGGGGGAGGAGGGGAGAAGGGGACCTAGGGCCGATCATCCTGCAAGAACAGCAACACACCCAGAAACACAGCTAGGAGCAGGGGTGCCTCTTCTGTCTGCCCCCCAGTCTGGGGCCAGCTGTGGGGAGAGGGAATGTCAGGAGAAACGCCCACATCGTGAATGTGCTTCCTCTTCCCACTTCTGAACAACCATGTCCAGCACACACCATGGTTCCAGAGCCTCTCAGCCCTGAGCTCTTCACTTCTGTGGGCCCAACACCAGGCACTGCTGTCTGTGACTTAGTTTCTCCTCTGCTCCTGGCCCCTGCCTCCTTCCTAGAGGCTGACTGTATGTTTTTGATGAGAGAAGTTCCATGCAGGGACCTTGAAAAGGAGCTGACCAGTGTTCCCTGTGACATCCATCAGACCAGCCCCAACCCCTCTTTTGAAGGATGACGGGTTGTATTTTCCTGAGATGACCCCAGTGATATCCCTGCCCCACGTCCTCTCGATACTCCTTCCATGCAGGAGTGTGTGTATGTTCCCTCCTCCTGAATCTGGACAGGCTGTGACTACAGCTGAAGTGATGCTCTGTGACGTTTTAGGCTAGACCATGCAAATTCTCTATGCTTCCACCTTGCTCTTTTGGGATCCCCATTTTTGGAATCTAGTCACCACACTACGAGAAAGCCCACACTTGTACACACATAGAGACTACACAGCAAAGACACATACAGGAGTTTTAGCCACAGGTCAGCTAAGGTGCCAACCCATAGCCAGATTCCATCGCCATATAATTAGAGAAGCTTCCAGATAATTCTAGCACACAGCAGTCAAGTTACCCGCAGCCAAGTCTTCCCAGCTGAGGTCCCAGACAGCACACAGCAGACAAGCCATTCTTGCTGTGCCCTGTCTGAATCCCTGACCCACACTGTCAGCATCATAATAAAATGGTGGATTCTGGCGCCCACACAGATTCAGAAAACAAACCTGAACGGAGGAGTTGGTGCTTGGAGAAGAGGGAGAGGAGTAGAACCCACGACAACTCAGACATGAGGATGGGATTCAGGCCCCCTTGTCCTCCCTTCCTTCCTAGGTGGGATGAGCCCTCAGCTTTCCTATTAGGCTGCTCCAGACCCTGTCCTGAGACCTCACGAGGTGATGTGGACAGGAGAGTGGGAGGCAGGCAGTCAGCAAGGGAGGCTTATAAAGCTCGCTGCAACTTATTTTCCCTTCTCTCAGCTAAGGTCCTGGAAGGAAGGAACCAGCAGAGCCTAAAGTTCCCACAGTGCAGGGAAGGGAGTTGCTGTGGAGAAGCACATTCATCCATCCACTCACTCACTCAACGCTTGTTTCCTGAGTGTCTGCACTTGTGTTCAGCCTGGGAGGCAGAAGGAGTGGATACCCAGCTCTGTGAGGACAGACATAGCCCCCTCCCAGGTCTTAATCCCCTCCACTGACTCTTGGATATCTTTCGCCATTTTCCCCATTACTACACCTGAGATGGAGGCTCTTAGAGGATGTCAGGAGGCTTGTGGGGAAGTAGGGTCCCTGGGTGTAATTGGTTTGCACTCTGCTACCAACCGAAAGGTTGGTGGTTTGAGTGCACCCAGTGGTGCCATGGAAGAAAGGCCTGGTGATCTGCTTTCATAAAGATTACATCCAAGAAAATCCTATGGAGAAGTTATGCTTTGTATCACATGGGGTTGCTATGAGTCTTAATTTAACTGAGGACAACAATTTTTCTTTTTTTGGATGGGGAAGTAGGCATGTGTGTCCTTCTCTGACCTCCAGATTAAACTTGGCACCATGTGACCTTGCAGGCCTTCTTGAACTGACCCCTTCTCCTAACTTTGGCCAGCTCCCAGGCCAGGCTGTGACCACCATCTAGTCCACCTCCTTGAGGCCTGAGCCTCCTTTCAACTTGAGGTCAAGCCCTCCGCATCCTGCAGAATGGAGGGTTGAGATCTCTATCATCAGTAGCACCTTCTGGCCTGGAAGGAGGGCCACGAAGAGAAAGGTGGGCAAGAAGAGCCACCAGAGGGCACCTGGGAGCCCCTCCTACAGGGTCTCCCTTTCTGCATCTGAGGCCACAAGGGCTCATCATTGACAACTGTTCTGCTGCTCTGGGCCTTGCCCTGTCACAGTAACCTTAAGCAGGAGCCCAGGTAAACCCTCAACTCATCTCACACTGCTGAGTGGGACCTCCTGTAGCAAAAGGAGGAGCAGCCTCAATTATTTAATTTTCTTGCATTACTTCCTTTACTCCTCAGCACAGTCCTATGAGATGGGTATTATTACCTTCATTTTGGTGAGAAAATTCAGGTTGAAAGATTTAAGGAAATTTTCCAGGGTCACGAGGTAGTAAGAGTCTGTCAAATACTATGCTCATCCCTGCTACCCCTCTAGATCAAGAAAGGACAAGTACCCAGGACACCCAGAGTCCCTTCTGGGGACTAGGAGAGCAATGAGACCTCAGGGCAAAGGAGTGTATTTCTTTCTTTCTTTCTTTTTTTTTTAGATGAAGGTTTACAGAACAAATAGTTTCTCATTAAACAGTTAATACACTTATTGTTTTATGACAATGGTTAACAACCCCACAACATGTCAACACTGTCCCTTCTCAACCTTGGTTTCCCTATTACCAGCTTTCCTGTCCCCTCCTGCTTTCTAGTCCTTGTACCTGGGCTGTTGTGCCCCATTAGCCTCGTTTGTTTTATGGGGCTGTCTAATCTTTGGCTGAATGGTGAACCTCAGGAGTAACTTCATTACTGAGCTAAAAGGGTGTCCGGGGGCCATACTCTCAGGGTTTCTCCAGTCTCCATTAGGCCAGTAAGTCTGGTCTTTTTTTGTGAGTTAGAATTTTGTTCTACATTTTTCTTCAGCCCTGTCTGGGACCCTCTGTTGTGACCCCTGTCAGAGCAGTCAGTGGTGGTAGCCAGGCACCATCTAGCTGTGCTGGACTTAGTCTGGTGGAGGCCGTGATAGTTGTGGTCCATTAGTCCTTGGACTGATCTTTCCCTTGTATCTTGTTTTCTTTATTCTCCCTTGCTCCCGAAGGGATGAGACAAGTGGAGTATCTTAGATGGCTGCTCACAGGCCTTTAAGACCCCAGACGCTACTCACCAAGGTAGAATGTAGAACATTTTCTTTATAAACTGTGTGATGCCAATTGACCTAGATGTTCCCCGAGACCGTGGTCCCCACAACCCTCTGCCCAACAATTCAGTCCCTCGGGGAGTTTGGATGTGTCTATGGAACTTCCATGATCTTTCCTTGTACAAGTTGTGCTGGATTCCCCAGTATTGTGTACTGTCTTACCCTTCACCAAAGTTACCACTTCTCTATTGTCTATTTAGTATGTCTCCCCTCCATCCCTACCATCCATCATAACCATCAAGGATTGTTTCTTTTTGTGCATAAACTTTTTTCTGAGTTTTTACAGTAGAGGTCTCATACAATATCTGTCCTTCTGTGATTGACTTACTTCACTCAGCATACTGTCCTCCAGTTTCATCCATGTTATGTGATGCTTCACAGATTCATCATTGTTGTTTAGCATTGCATAATACTCCATTACATGTATGTACCATAGTTTGTTTATCCATTCATCTGTTGATGGGCATCTAGGTTGTTTCCATCTTTTTGCTATTGTGAACAATGCTGCAATGAACATGGCTGTGCATATGTCTGTTCGTGTGATGGCTCTTATTTCTCTAGGATATATTCCTACGAGTGGGACTGCTGGATCATATGGCATTTCTATTGCTAGCTTTCTAAGGAAGCACCATATTGTTTTCCAAAATGGTTGTATCATTTTGCATTCCCACCAGCAGTGCGTAAGAATTCCAATCTCCCTGCAGCTTCTCCAACATTTGTTATTTCCAGTTATTTTGATTCTTGCCAGTAACGCCACGGTGAGATGGTATCTCATTGTGGTTTTGATTTGCATTTCTTCAGTAGCTAGTGATCCTGAGCATTTCCTCATGTGTCTGTTGGTGGCTTGAATGTCTTCTTTGCTGAAGTGTCTGTTCATTTCCTTTTCCCATTTTTAAATTGGATTATTTGTCTTTTTGTTGTAGAGGTGTTGGATTTTCTTGTAGATTTCAGAGATTAGAACTTTGTCTCACTTGCAATATCCAAAAAATTTTTCTCAGTCTTTAGGTTCTTTTTACTATTTTGATGAAGTCTTTTGATGAGCATAGGTGTTTAATTTTTAGAAGATCCCAGTCGTCTAGCTTATTTTCTGGAGTTTGTTGTTCATTATGGTTTATATCCTGTTAATGCCATGTATTAGGGCCTCTAGCATTGTTTGTATTTTTTCTTCTATGAACTTTATAGTTTTTGGCTTTATATTTAGGTCTTTGATCCATTTTGAATTAGTTTTTGTATATGGTGTGAGTCCTGTTTCATTTTTTTGCAGATGGACATCTGGTTTTGCCAGCACCATTTGCTAAAAGGCTGTCTGTTTCCCATTTGATGAACTTTGGGCCCTTGTCAAAGATCAGGTGACTGTAGCTGGATAGATTTACATCTGGGTTCTCAATTCTGTTCCAGTGGTCAATGTTTTATCTGTCGTTGTACCAGTACCAGACTGTTTTGACTATCGTAGCTGTATAGTAGGTTCTGAGGTCAGGTAGTGTGAGAACTCCTACTTTATTCTTCTTCTTCAATATGCTTTACTTATCCGAGACTTCTTCCCTTTGTATGTAAAGTTCATGATTAGATTTTCCATTTCTTTAAAGAATGTTGTTGGTATTTGGATCGGGATTGCATTGTATTTGTAAATTGCTTTGGGTAGAATTGTCATTTTCACAATGTTGAGTCTACCTATCCATGAGCATGGTGTGTTTTTCCATTTATGTAGATCCCTTTGGGTTTCTTGCAGTAGTGTTTTGTAGTTTTCTTTGTATAGGTCTTTTACATCACTGATTAGATTTATTCCTAAGTATTTTATTTTTCTAAGGGCTATTATAAATGGCATTGTTTTCCTGATTTCCTTTTCATCGTTCTCTTTATTGGTGTGTAGGAACCCCACTGATTTTTGTATGCTTATTTTGTATCCTGCTACTCTGCTGAATCTAATAGTTCCAGTTGTTTTCTTGTGGAGTCTTCAGGGTTTTCTACGTATAGTATCATATTATCCACAAATAGGAACAGTTTACCTTCTTCATTACCAATTTGGATGCTCTTTATTTTTTTTTCTTGCCTTATTGTTCTAGCTAGGACTTCCAACACAATGTTAAATAGGAGTGGGGATAAAGGGCATCCTTGTCTTGTTCCTGTTCTCAAGGAGAATGTTTTCAGCCTCTCTCCATTCAGAATGATGTTGTCTGTTGGTTTTGCATAGATGCCCTTTATTATGTTGAGAAATTTCCCTTCTATACCTATTTTATTGAGAGTTTTTATCAGAAATGCATGTTGGACTTTGTTGAATGCCATTTCTGCATCAACTGAGATGATCATGTGATTCTTTTCTTTCCTTTTATTTATGTGGTGGATTACATTGATGGATTTTCTAACGTTGAACTATCCTTGCATACCTGGTATGAATCCTACTTGGTCGTGGTGTATTATTTTTTTGATATGATGCTGAATTCTATTGGCTAGAATTTTGTTGAGAATTTTTGCATCTATATTCATGAGAGATATTGGTGTGTAATTTTCCCCCATTTCATTTCTTATTTGGGTTATTTGTATCCTCTCCTGTTTTTCTTTTGTCAGTCTGGCCAGTGGTTTGTCAATTTTGCTGATCCTTTCAAAGAACCAAGTTGTGGTTTTGTTGATTCTTTCTATTGTTTTTCTATTCTCTATTTCATTTATTTCTGCTCTGATCTTCATTATTTCCCTTCTTCTGGTGGCTGTGGGCTTTTTTGCTGTTCTCTTTCTATTTGTTGGAGTTCTGTAGTTAATGTTTTGATTTGTCCCTTTCTTCTTTTTTGATGTACACATCTATTGGTATAAATTGTCCTCTGAGGACTGCCTTTACTGTGTCCCAAAGGTTTTGGTATGTTGTGTTTTCATCCTCATTTGATTCTAGGAATTTTTTGATTCCATCTCTGATTTCTTCTATTACCCAGTGGTTTGTAAGCAGGGTGTTATTCAGTTTTCATGTAAATGATCTTTTGTCTTTGCTCTTCCTGTTGTCAATTTCTACCTTGATGGCATTGTGGTCAGAGAAGGTACTTTATATTATGTCAGCATTTTGGATCTTGTTAAGGATTGCTCTGTGGCCTAAGATGTGGTCTATTCTGGAGAATGTTCAATGTGCATTGGAAAAGAATGTGTATTTTTCAGCTGTGGGGTGGAGTGTTCTATATATGTCTCTGAGGTCAAGTTGGCTGATTGTGCCCTTTAGGTCTTCTGTATCTTTGTTGAGTTTCTTTCTAGATGTTCTGTCCTTTACCAAGAGTGATGTGTTGAAGTCTCCTACTATTATTGTGGAACTGTCAGTTTCTCTTTTCAGTACTTTAGAGTTTGTTTTATGTATTTTGGAGCCCTGTCATTGGGTTTGTAGATATTTATTATGGTTATGTCTTCATGATGGATCATTCCCTTAATCATTATATAGTGTCCTTCTTTGTCTTTTATGGTGGATTTTGGTCTGTTTTATCTGAGATTAGTATTGCCACTCCTGGTATTTTTTGGTAACTGTTTGTTTCATATTTTTTTTCCATCCTTTGATTTTTAATAAATTTACGTCTTTGTTTCTAAGGTGTGTGTCTTGTAAACAGCATATTGATGGATCCTGTTTTTTTATCCATTCTGTCACTCTCTGTCTCTTTATGGGTGCATTTAGGCCATTTACATTCAGTGTAATTATTGATAAGTGTGAGTTTATTGCAGTCGTTTTTAGTGCTTTTTCTGTGGTGCTGATATTTTCTTTGTTCTTCTTATTCTGAATTCCTTTTCTGATATCTTTGTTTTTGTAGATTTTGTTTTTACTGAGACTTTATGTTTTTCTTCTTTATTTTGATGAGTAGGTTTGTTAACTTTCTTTGTGGTTACCTTGAAATTTACCATTATATTCCTAGGTTTGAACCAGTATATTATTAGTTGGTATCACCTTGTCTTCCTCTCCATTAGAAGATTCTGTACCTACACCATTTATTCATGCTTTTATTGTTCTGATGTTGTTATCATTTACAGATTAACCTCTCTGGTTCCGTGTTGTAATTCTTTTTGTTTTGGATAGTCCTAAGAGTTCATTTCCTATGTTGGTATCTGGCTGGTATGAGCCTGTGTCCTAGATTCAACTTGTGGTATGATGTTGTTTGTTCTCAGACTGAAGGACTCCTTTTAATAATTCACGTGATTTTGGTTTGGTTTTTACATAGTCCTTTAATTTCTGTTCATCTGGAAATGTCCTCATTTCACCATCATTTTGAACGAGAGTTTTGCAGGATATATTATTCTTTGTCTATTTTTTCCTCATTTTTGTCTGCTTTTTGCTTCAACTCTTGGATAGCTCTGAATATTAGATATTTGAATTCCCTATCAGGTAATTCTAGTGCCTTTTCTTCTGCTGGAAAGTCATCTGGTGTTTTATTCTTGATCCCTACTGTAAGCATCCTGTCCTGTTTTTTAATATATTTTGATATTGTGTACTGTCTTTGGGACATTCAGTAGTTATTTTCCTCATTTGTTGATTGTAGATTTGTTTGTTTCACCCTGCTTTTTTGTTTTATTTGATTATGTCTGAGCAGGTGGGCTGTGTGTTCTTTGTTGTTTTCTTGTCTGTGGACATGGTGCTTTTGCTTCCTTCTACAATGGGCAGGGTCAGTTGCTCAGGTATGTTACAGCAGGGCAGGTGCAGCTGAAAGGGAAAGGCTGGCATGGGTTGTTTGTGCCACATACTAGGGCCAACAGGGTGGGCTAGGAATCAGTGCAGAGTAGGTAGGCCATGCCTGGGCTGCTTGATGGTGTGATGTTCAGCTCACGGTGCAGGTAGTCAGGAAGGAAGGGGGAGAATGTGATGTGTGGAGGTAAGATTTGTGTGGGAAAGAGGAGAGAGAGAAGAGAGGAACAGGAACCAAAAACATACAAAGAAACAAAATAGTGCTAATGGAGCATGCTGTTGGAGTGGAGAGATGAGAGACTGAAAAATGGACAAAAACAAACAGAAAAAAAAGGAAAAGGATAAAAGAAAAATAAATAAATAAAAATTAGGGGGAAAATCAAAGACCCCAGTGATCCCACCAGTGTGACTGTGAGGACTGGGGAAGTTGCTCCCAGGCCGTGAAGTACAGCCTGGGCAGAAGGTGTAGAGGTGTCACACTGCGCCAGGTATTCAGGGGACAGGAAGAGAAGGTAAGTATAGAGAGACAAGAAACTGAGAAATGAAAAAAGACAAAAAGGGATAAAGAGAGAAAAGAAAAGAAAAACAACAAGAAAAAAAAAAAAAGAAAAAAGAAATGCTCCCAGGGATCCCAATGTGCAGCTGTGCAGACTGAGGGGGTAGCTCCCAAGCCACGCAGTACTGCCTGGCTAGAAGGGGCTCCCAAACAGAGAAAAGAAAAAGAAAACAAACAAACAAATCAAAACAGTACAAATCAAAAGACACAAACCAAAAAAAGCCCCAGGGATCCCACCAGCCTGGAGGCATGGGCCAGCAAGCAGTTCCACAGTCAAGCGGCATTTCAGGGCCTTTCAGGAAGAAGCAAAGATGGCACACGGAGCCAGGTATTCGAGATAAAGGAGGGGGAGGTGATAAGAGGTATGGAAGAAACCAGAAGAAAAAGAAAAAAGCAACACCAGCAACCAACAAACAGCACTCAGAATGCCAGCCATTGCGGGCGGGTGGAATCCAAGTGGCACGGAGTGAAGCTGGTGCTTCCTGGCCAAGAGACTGTGGCTGCAGGAAGCAGAGGAGGCTGAGTGGGGGTGAAGAGAGTGGGGGGGTGGGAAATTGTATATCACTCGTTACCAGTTGTTCTGTCTCCTGCTGGGAGTTCCATGAAGCTGCTTTCCTGTACTGCCTGTTCACCGATCTCTGACAGGAATCCAAGATGGTGGATCCATGCTGCGTTAGCTGATATAGGACCTCTGCGTGTATCTCTCCTCACTCTCTGTTCTCTGTCAGTTTCTATTCCATTTGGTGCTTGGCTGAGTTCTTCATCTTTTCATTTGATGCTTAGGGTTTCAGGATTGATGTTTGTCTCTTTTTGACTTAGTTTTTTGGATCTTTGCTGTGGAGGGATGGTGTGGTTCTTCTGTCTATAGCACTGTGTTGCCCAGAAGTCCTCCTTTGGAGGACTATACTGGTAGTATGTGGAGTATAGACATGATTCCATGGGGAGAGCTTCAAGACTGCCCTGTTCAGCACCAGGACCTGAGCTTAATCAGGTCCTGAGCTTAATCAGGAACTGAGCAAAGATTGAAAAACCTGTTTTTGTTAGGTGCTGGCAAGTCAGTTCAGACTCATAGAAACCCTACGTACAACAGAAAGAAACACTGCCCGGTCCTGCGCCATCCTCACAATTCTCATTATGCTTGAGCCCATTGTTGCAGCCACTGTGTCAATCCATCTCTCCAAGGGTCTTCCTGGTTTTTGCTGACCCTCTACTTTACCAAGAATGATGTACTTCTCCAGGGACTGATCCCTCCTGATAACATGTCCAAAGTACATGAGACGCTGTCTCACCACCCTTGCTTCTGAGGAGCACTCTGGCTGTACTTCTTCCAAGACAGATTTGTTGGTTATTTTGGCAATATTTGGTATTTTCAATGTTCTTCACCAACATTGCAATTCAAAGGCGTCAATTCTTCTTCAGTCCTCTGATTCATGGTCCAGCTTTCACATACTTATGAGGAGATTGAAAACACCATGGCTTGAGTCAGGGGCATTTTAGTCTTCAGGGTGACATCTTTGCTTTTCAACACTTTAAAGAGGTCTTTTGCAACAGATTTGCCCAATGCAATGTGTCTTTTGAGTTCTTGACTGCTGCTTCCATGGGTGTTGATTGTGGATCCAAGTAAAACGAAATCCTTGATAGCGTCAATCTTTTCTCTGTTTATCATGATGTTGCTTATTGGTCCAGTTGTCAGGACTTTTGTTTTCTTTATGTTGAAGTGTAATCCATACTGAAACTCCCATCTTTGATCTTCATCAGTAAGTGCTTTAAGTCCTCTTCACTTTCAGCAATCAAGGTTGTGTCATCTGTGTAACGCAGGTTGTTAATGAGTCTTCCTCCAATCTTGATGCCATATTCTTCTTCATATAGTCCAGCTTCTCGGATTATTTGCTCAGCACAGATTGAATAGGTATGGTGAAAAGATACAACCCTGACACACACCTTTCCTGACTTTAAACCAAGCAGTATTCCCTTGTTCTGTTCAAACAACTGCCTCTTAATCCATATGCAGTTTCCTCAAGAGCACAATTAAGTGTTCTGGAATTCCCATTCTGCAAAATATTATCCATAGTTTGTTGTGATCCACACAGTTGTAGGCCTTTGCATAGTCAATAAAACACAAGTAAACATCTTTCTGATATTCTCTTCTTTCAGCCAGGGTGCACCTGGCATCAGCAATGATATCCCTGGCTCCATGCCCTCTTCTGAATCCGGCTTGAATTTCTGGCAGTTCTCTGTCAATGTACTGCTGCAGCTTCTTTTGAATGATCTTCAGCAAAATTTTTACTTGCGTGTGATACTATGATATTGTTCGATAATTTCTGGATTCGGTTGGATCACCTCGCCCATAGAATCCTTCGGTATTGAAATTCAAGTCTTGAATTTTTTCTTCAGTTCTTTCAGCCTAAGAAATGCCTAGAGTGTTCTTCCCTTTTGGTTTTCTAACTCTAGGTGTTCTCGAGCTGCCCTTTGAAATCTTCTATTCAGTTCTTTTACTTCATCATTTCTTCCGTTCATTTTAGCTACTCTCCATTCAAAAGCAAGTTTCAGAGTCTCTTCTTACATCCGTTTTAGTCTTCCCTGTCTTTTTAATGACCTCTTGCTTTCTTCATGTATGATGTCTTTGATGTCATTCCACAACTCATCTGGTCTTTGGTCATTAGTGTTCAGTGTGTCAAATCTATTCTTGAGATGGTCTCTAAATTCAGGTGGGATATACTCAAGGTTGTATTTTGGCTCTCGTGGACTTGTTCTAATTTTATTCAGTTTCAACTTGAACTCGCCTAGAAGCAATGATGGTCTGTTCCACAGCCATCTCCTCGCCTTGTTCTGACTGATGATATTGAGTTTTCCGTTGTCTCTTTCCATAGATGTAGTTGATTGGATTCCTGCGTATTCCATCTGGTGAGGTCCAGATGTGTATTCGCTGTTTATGTTGTTGAGAAAAGATATTTGCAATTAATAAGTCGTTGGTCTTGCAAAATTTTATCATGTGATTTCTGGCATTACCTCTATCACCAAGACCATATTTTCCAGCTACTGTTTGTTCTTTGTTTCCAACTTTGGCATTTCAATTTCCGGCAATTATCAATGCATCTTGATTGCATGTTTGATCAATTTCAGACTGCAGAACTTGGTAAAAATCTTCAATTTTTTCATCTTTGGCCTTAGTGATTGGTGCATAAATTTGAATAATAGTCGTATTAACTTGTCTTCCTTGTAGGTGTATGGGTATTATCCTATCACTGACAGTGCTGTACTTCAGGATAAATCTTGAAATGTTCTTTTTGATGATGAATGCTACACCATTCCTCTTCAGTTTGTCATTCTTGGCATAGTAGACCATATGATTGTCTGATTCAAAATGGCCAATACCAGTCTATTTCAGCTCACTAATGCCTAGGATATCAATGTTTATGCATTCCATTTTGTTTTTGATGATTTCCAATTTTCCTAGATTCATACTGTGTACATTCCACGTTCCTATTATTAATGGAAGTTTGCAGCTGTTTTTTCTAATTTTGAGTTGTGCCACATTAGCAAATGAAGGTCTCAAAAGCTTGACTCCATCCATGCACGTCATTAGTGTTCACTCTACTTTGAGGAGGCAGCTCTTCCCCAGTCATGTTTTGAATGCCTTCTAACCTTAGGTTCTCATCTTCCTGCACTGTATCAGACAATGTTCCGGTGCTTTTCTTAAGGTTTCCGTTGGCTAATTTTTTCAGAAGTAGACTGCCTGGTCCTTCTTCCTAGTCTGTTTTAGTCTGGAAGCTCAGCTGAAACCTGTCCACCATGGGTGACTGCTGGTATTTGAAATACCGGTGGCAAAACTTCCAGTATCATAGCAACACGCAAGCCACCATAGTGCAACAAACTGACCAGTGCATGAAGATACTCAGTTGGTGACCCTTCTATGTCCAAGCATCCATAGCCAGGCAACTGGTTGCTGTGACTGGTCCCCACCACCTCCTTCTAAGGGACAGACTGTATGTCAAAGCCAAGAGAGGTTTTAGAACAAGAGGAAAAGGCAGAGCAGGGAAAGAACGCCCTTAATGAGATGACAAGATTCCCCTCCCCTAGTGATGTCAGAATCTTATTCATTTTTCTGGAATGGTAAACTCCACACTGGGAGGCCCATCTATGGCTCCTGCGAAGCACTGGACAGAAACTTTTTCTAGTTTCCATCATTCTACCCTTCCATCCTTCACTTTCCCTTGGACTCTAAGAGTTTTGGAGTGTGATATTATTAGTGGCATAATGGCCAAGAGCATTGGCTTTGGACCCAGATACAATCAGGTTCAAATCCTGAATCTACCTCTTAGTTGTTAAATAATCTTGAGCCTATCATTTAGATGCGTATATCCTACAACCTTCTTGATATCTTCATTTCTGTGCCTCAGGTATCCAAAACTAAGTTCATGATCTACACTTACATTTTCTTCTCCTAAGAGGTAAAGTGCTATTTTCATCATATTTTGAGTATTTACTACAACCATGATTTAGAACTGTTGATGTGGACTTCGATCACTTGGATGTGGTAGTGTTTGTCAGGTTTTTCATTCTAAAGTTACACCCCACCGCCTTCCATTCTGTACTCTTTGGAAGGGTAAGCACAGTCCACACTTAAGGCATAGGGAGTTATGTTCCTTCGTCTTTAAAGTGGAGTATCTACACAAAGGTTTGTAGATTTTTGTATGGGATATTTGTCTCTTTTCATAAATTTATGAATTTATTCAATCATTTACTTACATCAGTATGAACTCATGAATAGTTACTATGTATTTTGATATGTAATTCAATAATGATTTATTTATTTTGTTGCTCAAATCTTTCCAGATTTGGCTATTGGGAACTCTTTTAGTTGATTCTTGTGTCAATGTGGGTCTTTTTTTTTGTTTGTTTGTTTGAGCACTTCCTTACTTTCTGAAGGATGTTGAATTTTTGATGGAATTTTTTAAACTCAAAGAAGAGAGGGCACTCTTTAAAGACAGGGTTTTAGAATGTAAGAACCAGGTGATTGAATGGAAAATAATTTTATTTTGAAATCCAACAGCTAATATAAACCAATGTCTTGAATAAAATGTTATTCATTTATTTATTAAACAAATATTTATAAGCCTATTATGTGGCAGTCACTGTTTAGCCACCAAGGATAGCTTTCCTGTTAGAATTTACATTCTATTTGAGGAAGACAGACAACAAACAGATAAATACAGGAAGTTCTTCCTCGACATGGTGCCGATATGCATGAAGTTTGAAGAGAAGAGTTTTTTTAGTTAAGTAACACCAGTCTCCCAACAACATGGTTTCAAATTTCAGTTTCAATTCAGTACATGATAAATTCACTGTAAGTAATTGCATAAAGTATAAACTTACTGCTGGCTATTCGTCCACAAATCACTACATAAATAATAGATGCTCATCATGATCAGAGAACAATCACATCACTTCTTTCAAAGTCTGTAGGTGATTTATTTGTAAATCTTACTCACTTTATGCACAGGCAGCAAAGCATGGAGATCTGTTGCTTCCTGTGATGGTAAAGATTGTGGGTGAACTTGATTGGGTCATGATTCTCAATGGTTTGGCAGTTATGATTACGTTGGAAGCTATGTAGTGATGTAATCACCTCTGTAACGAGATCTGATATAATGTAATCACCTCCATGATGAGATCTGTTATGAGCAGTCAATAAGTTGAAAGCAGTTTCCTGGTGGATGTGACCTGCGTCCAATATAGATGGACTTTCTGGCAAAGCATATGGGCTTTTGCTCACTCTGTATTCTGCATCTGCCTCCTGTTCATCTGACCTCTGGTTCTTGGGACTTGAGCTAGCAGCTTGCCTGCCAGTCTTGGGATTCATCAGCCTCTGCAGCCTGTGAACCAGTGGCCTTCCAGCTTAACTGCTGACCTTAGGATTCATCAGCCTCCACAGCCTGTGAGCTACTGGCCTGACAGTTTTCCTGCAGATCTTGTATTCTTTAGCCCATGCAGCTACATGAGTTGGGAGACGCCTCCAGCCTGACCCACAGACTTGGAACTTTCCAGTCTCTACAACCATGTGAGCCATTTCCTTGATATAAATCTATCTATCTACCTGTCTGTCTGTCTGTCTATCTATCTATTTATCTATCTATAACCTACATACACTTCACTGGTTTTGCTTCTCTAGAGAACCCAGCCTAAGACAATTGGTACTGAGAGTTGTTCTAGAGAAACCAAACTGCAAGGATGAGTTTTCTAAACTGGTTCTCAAGTCTGGTTGATCTTAAAGATGTTGATGACTCTGCTTCCACTAGCAAAGAGGGCACTGCTAATTCATGGCGTGAGGTGGCAATACAAATCCATAAAATATCACTATCAATAGATTAGGCATTGGTGAGAGGTAAGGCTCTGGGTGATTGCATGTTTGATACTTTTCTACAATTTTGTCATGATGAGAAGTATAAGGAAGTTATTTGATTGGTTTTTCTTTTGCTAGACAAAGTGGTGAAAGAAAGAGATGAGCCCAGTTTCAGAATAATAGCTCAAGTGCTGCATAAATGACCTTAAAATTTCCACTTGTGCCTTGAAAGAAAGCCTTACCTCTTGTAACAGAGCTGATATTGGTGAAAACCAAACCAGAGTCTTATTGTGAGAGTGGCTGAATTATAATTGAATTCCCAACCTCAAATGGTGTCTGAAGTTAAAGTGAGGGCATTGATTGGGAAGAAATGGGATCCTGAAACTCAGGATGTGGACATTTGGGCAGATAATCAGGAAGGTGAAGACACTGAGCCCCTATATTCTGTTGACTCACTCCTGCCAACAGAACTAGCCCTCTCTTTCCCATTTGAAGAGATTACTCCATTTTACCTGCTAAGCCACCACTCCCAGTAAAATCATTAGCCTTCCACCCCGATCTGATGAGATTAACCCAGCTATGTCTGAAGAGTTTTGTCTGAGTTATCTCCTGGGGAGGCATCTGAGTTATTGCCTAGGGCACTGCCTGAGCCAGATACCTTACTAGATGTTGCTGAATGTTCTCAGAACACATCCCCACCACCCATTTTTGCTTCTAGATCTATAACTAGACTTAAGTCCAAGGAAGCTCAAAAAGGTGAAGTACAAAGTGTGATCCAGGAGGAGGTGTGCTACACTCCAAAAGAACTACTTGACTTTTCTAATATGTAGAAATAGAAACCCGGGGAATATGTGTGGGAATGGCTATTAAGGGTATAGTGTAATGGTACAAGGAACATAAAGTTGGATCAGTCTGAGTTTATTAATATGAGCCCACTAAGTACGGAACTTCATTCAATGTTTCAGTTTGAGAGGTTAGGAAAGGATCTAATACTTTGCTTGCTTCACTGAAGCATGGATTATGCGGTGGCCCATACTAAATCAAGTTGAAGTGCCAGACCTGCGTTGGTATACTGTATCTTGGTATACTTGATATTGCCCAGCAATGAACCCGTTTTCCAAAAATGAATTATTGAAAGAAAGAACAAGCTAACAACGATTTAGGTGTAAGAGAAAAGGAAAAGTGATACTGCTGGAAGTGAAATTCAATCAAAGATACAAGGAATTATAGAAGAAATAGTAGACCATGGAAATGTCGACACGTTGCTGTATGATAGACTCTAGATATGCAGCCATAGAAACTTTGTGAAGGCAAACTTATCAGAAAGTGAGGAAAGGGGTAGTGATGAAAAGGATGAAAATGTCCCAGACGAGGTGATACTGGCAAAAAATTTCATGTTAAAGGAACTCTTAGAGAGATTTCACAGCATTGGAAGCGCAAAGGATAAAATATCGGAAGTGGATCCAAACTTTGAAAGGAGTATGATAACTCACCAAGGCAGGAGCAAGATACTTGCTCTGTGTTGTAAGTTATACAGTGAGAAGAAGGCAAGCACTGTTCAAACTACTCTAGATAAATTTTTACCAAGATACAAAACACTTTAATTCCTAATATTTCTAAATTTTGAATTACAGAGTGCTAAATAAATATTCTTTTTACTATTATTTTATTTCCCTATATCTGGGTGGCCCAAGTGGTTTGTGATCACCTGCTAACCTAAAGTTGACTGTTTAAACACACCTAGTGACTCTGTGGAAGAGAAGCCTAGTGAACTGCTTCTGTAAAGATTACAACCAAGCCCTATATGGAGCAGCTCTACTCTGTAACACATGGGGTTGCTGTAAGTCAGAATTGACTCAATGGCAATGGGTTTTGTTTTGCTTTTTTATACATTTATAACTGACAGTAAGAATATTTTCAATGTTTTGACAAAAAAAAATCGAAAGCTTATTAAGCAGTAACTATTTTCCCATAGACTATAAACATCACTTTCCATAGTTTCAATTTGCATGCTCATTTTTATGATCCTGCAAGTACCATGCAAAATGAAGACTGCTCATATTTAGTATGTCCGACAAAAAATTAATCAGGTTAAGAGGAATTGAAATGCTAGGTGAAGGGGGAGGTAGTGGTATTTTGTATAGGGTGGTTTTTAGAAGATTCCTTTAATAAGGTGACATTTAAGCAGAGATTTGAGAAAGGGAGGGAGTAACCCAGGCAGATAGGTCTGAGAAGAAGCAGAGGAATGATGTAATCTGACTCATGTTTCAAAGAATCATTGTGGCTTCTTTAGGAGCAAAGCTGAAATAGGGAAGCCAGTTAGAGGGTAGCAATGATCCAAGAAGAGATGGTGGTGGCTGGGACGAGGGAGTAGTGGTAGAGGTAAAGTATATAGATAATGGATATAAGTCAGTAGTGTGCTGGAGTTAGCTTGTACTGGCTCATGAAAACCAATTGTTAAATTTTAAGGAATTTTTCATTCTGGTTGCTAAACTGTTAGTAGCTTGAAGTTGGCCTCGGTGGGAATATTTATACCACAGAAATTGGAAAATGCCACAGATTAGACTTTTTGTCTTTTCCTTTTGGACAGTCAATTGTTAAACATTTGTAAATTTATCTTTGGATATAGGCATTTTGAAGGCAGAATTAAATATAGGGTATAAAAAGCTTTTGGATGGTCACAACACGTGCACCATGAGCAACAGGGTAAGGGAGGATGCAGGATGATGTAAGATCTAGTGTTCCCAGCACAGAGAGGGGAGGGAAAACTTCTTCTGGGTTTGAGGAGTAGGACACTTGGGCAAAGAGGGAGAAGAGAATAATTTTTCTTTTTTAAGCAGGGTTATGGATCTATTTATGTTCAGAAGGCAAGGCTGAGGAGTCATGGGTGGGCAGGAATCCAGAAGGCGAGAAGAATTCTTGAGAGCACAGATTTGAGTATGTGGTTTATGGTCGAGTTGCACAGCAGCTAATGAGACATATCTTGATATGTTTAGGAAACTTGACTTTTTCTCATATTCTAGGGAAGTGGAGTGAGTCAGTCTTCAGAACCAGTTCCCAAGACCTGTCCCTGGGGCACCAAGGGCTGTAATAAGAACAGCAGGAGGGTGTGGGCAGGCAGGTGTCCAGAGCAGAAAGGCACATGGAGCAGAGTCTCAGAAAGATTCCACCTGGAACCTTCTCTCAGGCTGGGCCACCTGGGAAGGAAGGAAGTAGCTGTGGGGACCCAGTTGCACATTTAATTATCTGCTCATTATCAAGAAATGTTTCCTGAGTGCCTACTGTGTCCTTGAGGCTACTCTCCTCCTGGGATGATAGTTGTGTTGTGAGGGGATAGGAAGCTCCTGGGATAGTTTCCAGCCATCTTCATCTTTTTTCCTCAGTCCTGACCCTCCATCCCCAGTCCTGTCCACTCAGTCACTTGGAGTATCAGTCGGACATCCTCACAGCAGCTCATCCAGGGATTCTCAACATTACTCTAAAATGTGGATTCCTTTTGTCCCCATGGAGCCCCAGTGTTCAAGTAATCTGGAGATAGTCTCCAAGGGAGCCACCCACTCAGTTGCCCCTCACTCAGCCCCACTAACCATTTCCTCCACGGAACCTCTAGGACCCTGAGGGTGCCCTTTAAAAACGCTTGACCTAACCCACCTCCTGCAGGACTCCACATGCTTCTTGGGAACTGAGAACTTCTTAGAGAGTTCCAGGAGAGTCCTGAGGGGAGTGGGTAGGGTGTCACCTCTCTTTACTCCAAGTGGGTCCTGACACTGTGACATATGGGACCTCCTAGGCTGGTCCTCCTTGCTGACTTTGCCCTTCTAGGGAGAGACATTGGCCTGTGCCTTACCCCTCTCCCTGAAGCCTGAGCTTCTCCCACAATTTACAGTCAGGTCCTTTGCTTCCTGTAGACGTAGATGGCTGAGACAACAACCACCAACAGCACTTTGAAGCCTAGAAGGAGACCTTCAAAGAGGAGGAATAGAGTCAACAGCACTGGGACTAGAAGTTAACAGGCAGGAGAAGCCATTAGAGGAGGTACACAGGAGTCCAATCTCAGGGCTTCCGCTTACTCCCTCTGAGGCTCCCTGTGCCCATTGATGCTCTGAAGCCTTTGAACCTGCGTCCTGTTTGTCCCTCTCACTTACCTTTTCAGCAGCCAGGACAGTCTTCCTTGAGGGGATGGATGGGGAGAACACGTACTCAGTGGCATATATAAGTGTGACTCCTGGTTTACTTACTTGATCCTCATAACACTGTGGGGCAATTACCCAATCTGATGAGGAAACTGAGGCTCAGAGAGTTTAGGGAGAGTCACAAGATAAATGGGGTTCAATCCTAGGGAAGTCTATACTGTGGCCCATAAGGATGGCTCTGGAAACCCTGTTTTTGGAGCCAAGCCAAGTCCAGCATCTCAGAGTCATGGGAATGATGTCAACATTGCAGACAAGGGAGTAATGGACAGGTTTCACTGAGAGAGAGCCTTAAGGCTTTGCACCAAGGAGCTGAGGAAGCCCCCAGGACACCCTGACCTAATGAAACCTGCTGGCTGGTATCACCCTGGTAAGTCAAGGAATCAGAGTCTCATGCCTGAGAAGGGCCTCACACGTGATCTAGTCCACCTGGACCCAGAGCAGATGCCACCTGAACTCTTTTCTGTTGGACACAGAAAAGATGGATCTGGGGAAGCACACCTTTGGATTCTTTGTATTTTTATGAGGAGTGGTTTTTGCTCTTAATATTAAACAAATAGAGCTATTGAAATATTTTTATTAATAAATAAGTTAATGGAGGTGCCTCCTTAAGATGAGTGGAAACCTCATTATTTGTTGGTGCTGGTATGTTGGAGGCCACAAGCCTCAGCTGAGTCACTCTCTGAAACTTTACCTCAGTTGAAGACAGCTGCATTGACTAAGGTCACATCTCCTTCTAGGTGACAACTGAATCCAACCATTGGCTGATTTGTGGTATACAGGCTCGGTCCCATCCCCTCAATTCTAAACAACTCTAAAAGACCATCCTAGCTCTACAGCCCTATGTAGGGGTGGCTGAATCTTTTGTTATTCAACTGCAATTGTGCTTCAATTATAGTTCAATGTTTTTCACCCCTAGTTCTTCTTCCTATACCCTTTTGTGTGTATTGATCCTAATGGCACTCCCCAGTGAGCTTCCTGCATTCTTATACCCATTTTGGAGTCTGTTTCCCAGAGAAACTGACCTATTGGAATTCGCTGGGAGTGGTTTGGAAAGCAGACTCTAAAATGCAAATCTGAGACTGGATCACTCACGTTGTGGGTGAATTTTGTCCCTTTCAAAATATATGGTGAATTCCTAACTCCCAGGACTTGTGAATGTGATCTTATTTGGAAAAATTCTTTGCAGATTGTCTTAGGCTGGGTTTTCTAGAGAAGCAAAACCAGTGAAACGTATAAATATATATATAGAGAGATTTATATTGAGGAAACAGCTCACGTGATTGTAGAGGCTAGAACGTCCCAAGTCCATGGACCAGGGTAGAGGCCTATCCCAAAGCGTGCAGCTGCAGAAGCTGGTGAACCCAAGGTTGGCAGGTCGGGGAGCAGGGCTCCTGCTCACAGGCTGTGAGCTGGATGACAAATTCCCAGATCAGCAGACACTGCAAGGTTTCTCCTGATTCACATAGCTGCAGGGGCTGGCAAACCCAAGATCAGCAGGTCAGGGAACGGGACTCTTGCTCTCAGGCTGTGAAGATTGATGAATTCCAAGATCGACAGGTAAGCTGCTACCTCAAGTCCCAAGAACCAGAGATGAGATGACAAGAGGCAGCTGCTGGGTCTGGAACAAGCCAAGAACCTTGGCAAGGCAAGCAGGAAGGAAGTAGCCAGCAGAGGGTGGAGAGATGAAGGCTGAGGGGGTGGTGAGCTGCCACAGGCCCTGCCCCCGCTGGTACCACTCAGCAGATTCCATCATGGGGGTGATCACATATCAAATTTCAACAGGGAAGTGATCACAACATTATACAACTGCCAAAACACTGAGAATTATGGCCCAGCCAAGTTGACATAGAATCTTAACCATCACATAGATGTAATCAAGTTAATATGAGGTCACACTGGATTAGGGTGGGTCCTAAATCCAATGACTGGTGTCCTCATAAGAAGAGACAGATTCAGAGATACAGACACACAGAAGGGAACATTGTTCTAAGTGGCACAAATTTGCTGTTACAGGCTAGATTCAGGTATTCAGATTTACTCTGATTAGCTTAGGACAATCACTTGCTGTAACGGCAAGATGTCTTCAACAACACCCCATATTACTCCCTGAGTCTTAAATTCTCATCTGTAACTCTAAACCAACAGAGTGGTCACTGAAGCAAGAAAAGAGACCATAGATAAACTGAAACATGCATTTTTCTCAGTCCTAATAAGTTCCTTTAGCTTTTCTGCTAGAGTACATGATAAACCTTGTTTCAATTTTTCCAAAAAAAATTATTTTTTATTTTGCCTTCATTATGCAAGTAATTTTCATTGGATATAGAATTCTACATTCATAGATTTTTCCCCCTCCTTTAGCACTTTTATGTTGCTTTTACATTGTCTTATGCCCTTCTGTTTCCAATGGGAAGTCATGTGTCATTTGTATTATTTTCTTCTTTGTCATTTCTTTGTGTATGTGTGTGGCCACTTAAAGATATTCTCTTAATCTCTCATTTTCAACAGTTTGGTCATGACATACTTAAGTTTTGCTGGAGTTCAATGAGCATCTTGCATTTATATATTAATTTCATTTACAAAATTAGTGAAATTTTAACCATTTCTTCAAATAACTTTTATGCCTCAATTTGGCTCTTCTCCTTTTTCCCACAGGTACATATGTTCCTTGTTTTTAATCTTTTTCTTCTCTGCTTTTCAGATTGTGTAACTTCTATTAATCTATTTTATTAGTACCAGTTGCTGTTGAGTTGATTCTGACTCACAGTGATTGTATCTGTGTCACAGTAGACCTGTGCTCCATAGGGTTTTCAATGGCTGGTTTTTCAAAATTAAATTGCCAGACTTTTCTTCCAAGGCACCTCTGGGTGGACTCAAACGTCCAGCCTTTCAATTAGCAGCTGAGCATGTTAACTGTTTGCACTACCTGGGGAGTACATTAGCCCTACTAATTCTTCTATCATTTCCAATCTGCTCTCAAGGACAACCAGTGAGTTTTTTATTTCATATATTCTATGTTTTCATTTTATGATCAACTTTTAGTCTTTTTAAAATAGTTTTTATTTCTTTGTTGACATTACCCACCTGTTAATTCACTTAAAAATATTTTACATTAGTTATTGATCATAGTTTTACTAGCTGAATCACAATACTTGCTTGTTAATACATACATCTGGATCACCTCAGGGATGATCTCCACTGATTGCTTTTTATGTTGAGAATTGCTTACATTTTCCCTTTCACGATATGAATAAATCTGGATTGCATCCTGGACTTTGTAAATGAGTTATAGTAGAGACCTTGAATTATGCTGCTCTGAAGAGATTTGATTTTTTTTTTTTTTTGAGACAGTTAATTTTGGCTAAACAGTTTTTTGGATAGTTCATTTGGCTGAGTTAATACACAGAATTGGGGCTACCTTTCTTGGATTCCTCCTTTCTGGGATTTCCCTGTCCTCCAGTGGCTGTGGTCACCAAAACACTGTCCTCTGACTCTTCACTTGCTAAGACTGCAAGTTTCTATTGAAGTTACAGTTGACTGGTGAACGTTGACTTGGGCTGATGCTTAGCAAAAAGCTGCAACTATGGGAAACAGTACCATTCCTTTCATTCAAAGTTAATTCCTCTGCAGTTTCTGCCTGCTTTTTTTCACCCTTCAAGTCTTTAGAAAGTTGGTCCAGTTCTTGTACATGTTACCTTCAGGAAAATTGGCCCAATGAACTACTCCACTTTTTTAAAAGTCTTACTTTTTACATGTTGAGACTTCATTCCAGCCTCCTGGAGAACATTGCCCAAACCCTGCAAGGAATTGCCACCTAGCAGGCAGTGTAATTGTGTCTTTAGAAGGCCATTTCATTGTTCTATCAAGCCAGCTGCTTCAGGATGATGGGAACAAGGTAGGACCAGTGGATTATATGAGCATGGGCCCATTGCTGCACTTCATTTGCTGTGAAGTGAGTCCCTTCATCTGAGGCAATGGTGTATTGGATACCATGATAGTGGATGAGGCATTCTGTAAGTCCATGAATGGTAGTTTTGGCGGAAGCACTGTGTGCAGGGAAGGCGAATCCATACCCAGACTGAGTGTCTATTCCAGTAAGAACAAAACTCTGCCCTCTCCATGATGGAAGTGGTCCAATGTAATCAACTTGTCACCAGGTTGCTGGTTGATCACCTTGATGAATAGTGTCATATCAGGGACTCGATGTTGGTCTCTGCTGTTGGCAGATTGGGCACTCAGCAGTGGCTGTAGCCAAGTCGATCGTGATGAATGGAAGTCCATGTTGCGAGGCCGTGCATAACCTCCATCCCTGCCACCATGGCCACTTAGTTTTTAAGCCCATTTGGGCAATGACAGAAGTGGCTTGGGAAAGAGGATGACTGGTTGCCACTGAACTCATCATCCTCACTACATGAATGTTAAAATCCTCCTCTGCCAAGGTCACTCTTTGGTAAGCATTCACATGAAACCTAAATATCTTCACTTATTTGGCTAATTCAGAGAGGCCAATCCACATACCACCTCCCCATACCTCTTTCTCACCAATTTTCCAATTATGTTCCTTCCAAGTCCCTGACCATCCAGCCAAACCATTGGCCACAGCCCATGAATCAGTATACAGTTGCACATGTGGCCATTTCTCCTTCCAAGCCAAGTGAACACCAGGTGCACTGCTCAAATTTCTGCCCATTGGGAGGGTTTCACTTTTCATTGTTCTTCAGGGAGTCCCAGAAAGGGGCTACAGTGCTGCTGCTGCCCAATTTCAAGTGTTGCCTGCATGTTGCATAGAACCACCTGTAAACCAGGTACAAGTTTTCTCTTCCTCAGTCAACTGATCATAAGGAACTCCCCATGAGGCCATAGGTACAGACTGGTATAGGGAAAGTAATGTGACAGGAGTAGAGACCATGAGCATTTGGGTCACTCACTCATGTAACTTACTTGTGCCTTCAGGTCCTGCTCAAGCCCAATCTCGTATAAACCACTTCCATTTAATGATGGAGTGCTGCTGTGCATGTCTGACTTTACGACTCTGTGGGTCAAAAAACACCCAGTTCATTATGGGCAGCTCAGGCTACATAGTGACTTGTTGGCCCATGGTTAAGCATTCAGTCTCTACTAAGGCCCAATAACAAGACAAAAGCTGTTTCTTGGAAGGAGAGTGGTTATCTGCAGAGGATGACAAGGCTTTTTTCCAAAATCCTAAGGGTCTGCCCTGTGATTCACCAACAGGGGCCTGCCAAATACTCCAAACAACATCTCTATCAGCCACTAACACTTCAAGCACCATTGAATCAGCCAGATCACAAGAACCAAGTGGAAGAGCAGCTTGCATGGCAGTCTAAACCTGTTGCAGAGCCTTCTCTTGTTCTGGGCCTCACTCAAAACTAGCGTCTTTTTGAATCACTTGATAAATAGGCTGGAGTAGCATACTCAAATGAGGGATATGCTACCTCCATAATCCAAAGAGGCCCAACAGGTGTTGTCCCTTCCTTTTAGTTGTAGAACAGGCAAGATGCAACAACTTATCCTTCACTCTGGAAGGAATAGCTTGACATGCCCCACGTAATCGGACCTCTAAAAATTTCACTGATGTGGAAGGCACCTGAATTTTTGTTTGGTTAATTTCCTGTACTCTAGCACACTAATATCTTACCAATAAGTCTAGAATCATTGATGTGTCTTCCTTACTAGGTCCAATCTGCATAATGTCATCAATGTAATGGACCAGTGTGATGTCTCATGGAAGGGAAAGGTGATCAAGGTCTCTGCAGACTAAATTTGTGACATAGGGCTGGTGAGTTGATATACTGTTGAGGTAAGGCAATGAAGATGTATTTCTGGCATTGCCAGCTGAAGGCAGACTGTTTCTGGTGATCGTTTGAAACCAGAATCAAGAAAAAGGCATTAGCTAGATCAATAGCTGTATACCAGATACAAGAGAATATATTAATTTGCTCAAGCAATGAAACCACATCTGTAACAGCAGCTGCAATTGGAGTCACCACCTCATTAAGTTTATGACAATCTGCTGTCATTCTCCAAAATCCACCTGTTTTTTTGTACAGGCCAAATAGATGAGATGAATGGGGATGTTGTAGAAATGTCCACCCCTGCATCCTTCAAGTCGTTGATGGTGGCACTAATCTCTGTATTTCTTCCAGGAATGTGCTATTTACTGTTTTCCTAGGTAGAGGCAGTTCTAATGGTTTCCCAGTGGCCTTTCCTTCCATAATAACCCTTATTCCACATGTCAGGGATCCAGTGGTGGTGGGGATTCTGCCGGTTGCTGAGTATATCTATTCCAGTTATGCATTCTGGAACTGGGGAAATCACTACAGGGTGGATTTGGTGACACACTGGACCCACTCTGAGACAGACTTGAGCTAACTCTCTATTAATAACCTGAACTCTATACAACCCCCACCCCCTGCAATCTGACTGGTGGGCCCCAGTGACGTTTTGGGTCTCCTGGAATTAGTGTCAGTTTAGATTCAGTGTCCAAAAATACTTCAAAATCTGATTATTTCCTTTTGCTCAATAAACAGTCACCCTTGTAAAAGGCCGTAGATTGCTTTGGGGAAGGCTGGGAGAAAGAGCAACAGTATAAATTTTTGGCAGTGTAGTGGGGTCCTTCCTCAAGGAGACCCAGCCTCCCCTTCATTCAAAGTGTTCTGGGTCTGCAAGCTGGCTCAAGTCTGGGAATTGATTGAGAGGCAGTGACCCTCTAGTCTGGTGATTCAACTTAGACTGCCATTCACTTGACCTAGACTTCTTCCACTTGTATGTATCCTGTAAATATTTAGTAGATTTCCCATCTATTTCACTCGTAGGCACACAATGACTAAGTAGCCAATGACATAAGTTCATATGAGTCAGCATATTCTGATTACTGTTTTGAGTCTGCTGTCCATTATGGTAACCACACCCACCTTATCTTTGTCAATTAAGTGCCTCCACTGGGCCTCTACCACCACAGGGTCCAATCAGCCCCATTGTAGTAGTTGTTAGGTGCCGTCAAGTTGGTTCTGACTCATACCAGCCCTAGGTAAAACAGAAGGAAACATTGCCCATTCCTCTGCAATCCTCACAATCATGGTTATGCTTGAGCCCATTGTTGCAGCCACTGTGTCAATCCATCTTGTTGAGGGTCTTCCTCTTTTTTGCTGACCCTCTACTTAACCAAGTATGATGTCCTTCTCCAGGGACCAGTCCCTCCTGATCACATGTCCAAAATATGTGAGAAGAAGTCTTGCCATCCTCGTAACTAAGGAGCATTCTGGCTGTACTTCTTTCAAAACAGATTTGTTCATTTTTATTGCATTCCATGATATATTCAATATTCATTGACAACACCATAATTCAAAGGCATTAATTATTCTTTGGTCTTCCTCGTTCATTGTAGTGGGTGTCTTAATTCAGTTAGGGCAATTTGCACTGTCAAATTTGAGTTACATAAAACAGCATTCACAGCAGTCTTCAAGGTTGCTGGGGCTCCCTTCACAAATTTGGTCCTCAATGTTGTGGTGAAAGGTATGTCCTCTGGGCACTCAAAGGGAGGTCTGTGGGTCCAATCTGATCAATCCACTCTAACATGTCAATTTTCCTAAGCCTTTGGATACTTTCTTGTATAGTATACCAAGGCAGGTCTGGCATTTCAACTTTATTTAGTGTAGGCCACCACTTAATCCATGCTTCAGTGAATCAACCAAATAAACTATTAGATTGTTTTCTAACCTCTTGAGCTGAAACATTGAATGAAGAATCTGTGCTTAGTGGGCCCATATCAATAAATTCAGACTGATCCAACTTTATGTTCCTTGCACCATTAGCCCACACCCTTAACAGCCATTCCCACACATATTCCCTATGTTTCTGTTCGTATATATTAGAAAAATCAAGTCGTTCTTTTGAAGTGTACTTTGAAGTGTAGCTACTACTTTGAGGTGTAGCATACCTTCTCCTGGGTCACACTTTGTATTTCACCTCTTGGGGCTCACTGGGACTTAAGTCTAGTTATAGGTCTAGAAGCAAAAATGGGTGGTGGAGGTGGATTCTAGGGACATTCAGTAACATTTTATAAGGCATCTGTCTTAGGTGATGCCCCAGGTAAGGCCTCAGGAACTGCCCCAGCAATATCTAAGACAAAGACTCTTCAGGCACAGCTTTGTTAATCTCATCTTATGGAGGTGGAATAGATAATGGTTTTACTGGGAAGCTGTTTTAGCAGACAGAGATGGGGTAATCTCTTGAGATTGGATTTAGAGGGCTGGTTCTGTTGACAAGAATGATTCAACAGATTTTTTAGGAGCTCAGTGTCCCCAGCTTCCTGATTGTCTGCCTATAGGTCCCCATCCCAAGTTTCAGCATCCCATTTCTTCCCAATCAATGCCTTCATTTTCACTTCAGACACCGTTCGGGGTTGGGTATTCAGTTGTCGTCGTAATTTAGCCACTCTTATGATAAGACCCTCGGTTTGGTTTTCGGCAGAATCAGCTCTGTTACTACAAGAAATAAGACTTTCTTTCAGGGCACAAATGGCAATATTCAGGTCGTTTATGTGACATTTGAGCTGTGACTCTGAAGCCTTGAACTCATTCCTTTCTTTCACCACTTTGTCTAGCAAAAGTAGGACCAATCAACCAGCTTCCTTATACTTCTTATTCTGACAAAATTGTAGGAAAGTATCAAATATACAATACCCAGAGCTTTGTCTTTCACAAATATTTAATCTATTGGTGGTGATATTCTGTGTATTTCTATTGCCACATCATGCCATGGATTAGCAGTGCCCTCTTTACTACTGGAAGCTGAGTCATCAGTGCCTTTAAAATTAGCCAGACTTGAGAACCAATTTAGAAAACTCACCCTTACGATTTTGTTCCCCTAGAACAACTCTTGGTACCAAATGTCTTAGGCTGGGTTCTCTAGAGGAACAAAACCAGTGAAACAGATACATATGAATATATATGTTGTTGTTGTTGTTAGGTGCCGTCGAGTTGATTCTGACTCATAGTGACCCTATGTACAACAGAATGAAAGACTGCCCAGTCCTGCGCCATGCTCACAATCGTTATGCTTGAGCCCATTTTTGCAGCCACTGTGTCAGTCCATCTCTTTGAGGGTCTTCCTCTTTTTCACTGATCTTGTATTTTACCAAGCATGATGTCCTTCTCCAGGGACTGATCCCTCCTGACAAAGTATGTAAGACCTATTCTTGCCATGCTTGCCTCTAAGGGGCATTCTGTTTGTACTTCTTCCAAGACAGATTTATTCATTCTTTTGGCAGTCCATGGTATATTCAATATTCTTTGCCAACATCACAATTCAAAGGCATAAACTCTTCTGTCTTCCTTATTCATTTTTCAGCTTTCAAATTCATATGATGTGATTGAAAATACCATGGCTTGGGTCAGGCGAACATTAGTCTTCAAGGTGACATCTTTGCTTTTCAGCACTTTAAAGAGATCTTTTGCAGCAGATTTGCCCAATGCAATACGTCTTTTGATTTCTTGACTGCTGCTTCCATGGGTGTTGATTGTGGATCGAAGTAAAATGAAATCCTTGACAACTTCAATCTTTTCTCCATTTATCATGATGTTGCTTATTGGTCCAGTTGTGAGGATTTTTGTTTTCTTTATGTTGAGGTGTAATCCATACTGAAGGCTGTGGTCTTTGATCTTCATCGGTAAGTGCTTCAAGTCCTCTTCACTTTCAGCAAGCAAGGTTGTGTCATCTGCATATCCCAGGGTGTTAATGCATCTTCCTCCAATCCTGATGCCCCAATCTTCATATAGTCCAGCTTCTCAGATTGTTTGCTCAGCATACAGATTGAATAGGTATGGTGAAAGGATACAACCCTGACACACACCTTTCCTGACTTTAAACCATGCAGTATCCCCTTGTTCTGTCCAAACAACTGCCTCTTGATCCATGTACAGGCTCCTCGTGAGCACAATTAAGTGTTTTGGAATTCCCATTCTTCGTACTGTTATCCATAGTCTGTTATGATCCATACAGTCAAATGCCTTTGCATAGTCAATAAAATGCAGGTAAACATCTTTCTGGTATTCTCTGCTTTCAGCAAGGATCCATCTGACATCAGCAATGATATCCCTAGTTCCACGTCCTCTTCTGAATCCAGCCTGAATTTCTGGCAGTTCCCTGTCAATATACTGCTGCAGCTGCTTTTGAATGATATTCAGCAAAATTTACTTGGATGTGATATTAATGATATTGTTAGATAATTTCAGCATTCGGCTGGACCGCTTTTCTTGGGAACAGGTATAAAATATAGTTCCCTTCCAGTCGGTTGGCCAGTTAGCTGCCTCCCATGTTTCTTGGCATAGACAAGTGAGCACTTCCAGGACTATATCTGTTTGTTGAAACATCTCAGTCGATGTTCCATCAATTGCTGGAGCCTTTTTTTTTTTTGCCAATGCCTTCATTGCAGCTTGGACTTCTTCCCTCAGTACCATCAGTTCCTGATCGTATGCTACCTCTTGAAAGGGTTGAACATTGACCAATTATTCTGTATAATGACTCTGTGTATTCCTTACGTCTTCTTTTGATGCTTCCTGAGTCATTTAATATTTTCCCCATAGAGTCCTTCACTATTGGAACTCAAGGCTTGAATTTTTTCTTCAGTTCTTTCAGCTTGAGAAATGCCGAGCGTGTTCTTCCCTTTAGGTTTTCTATCTCCGGCTCTTTGCATGTATTATTATAATACTTTACTCTGTCTTCTTGAGCCTCCCTTTGAAATCTTCTGTTCAGTTCTTTTACTTCATCATTTCTTCCTTTTGCTTTAGCTACTTGACATTCAAGAGTAAGTTTCAGA
Source organism: Dugong dugon (assembly GCA_030035585.1). Classification (NCBI taxonomy): domain Eukaryota; kingdom Metazoa; phylum Chordata; class Mammalia; order Sirenia; family Dugongidae; genus Dugong; species Dugong dugon. The sequence goes on from CM057461.1 coordinate 34,662,959, forward strand.
GTTTCTTCTGACATCCCTTTTGGTCTTTTCTTTCTTTCTTGTCTTTTTAATGACTTCTTGCTTTCTTCATGTATGATGTTCTTGATGTCATTCAACAACTCATCTGGTCTTTGGTCATTAGTGTTCAGTGTGTCAAATCTACTCTTGAGATGGTCTCTAAATTCAGGTGGTATATACTTAAGGTCATACTTTGGTTCTCGTGGACTTGTTCTAATTTTATTCAGTTTCAACTTGAACTCGCATATAAGCAATTGATGATCTGTTCCATAATCGGCCCTTGGCGTTGTTCTGACTGATGATATTGAGCTTTTCCGTTGTCTTTCTCCACAGATGTAGTCGATTTGATTTCTGTTCATTCCATCTGGCTAGGTCCATGTGTATAATCACCATTTATGTTGGTGAAAAAAGGTATTTGCAATTAGTAAGTCGTTGGTCTTGCAAAATTTTACCGTGCAATTTCCGGCATTGTTTCTATCACCAAGGCTGTATTTTCCAACTACCAATCCTTCTTCTTTATTTCCAACTTTCTCATTCCAATCACTAGTAATTATCAATGCATCCTGATTGCATGTTTGATCAATGTCAGACTGCAGAACATGGTAAAAATCTTCAATTTCTCCATCTTTGGCCTTAGTGGTTGGTGTGTAACTTTGAATAATAGTATTAACTGGTCTTCCTTGTAGGCGTGTAGATATTATCCTATGACTGACGGTGTTGTGCTTTAGGATAGATCTTGAAATGTTCTTTTTGATGATGAATGCTATGTCGTTCCTCTTCAAGTTGTCATTCCTGGCATTGTAGACCATATGTTTATCAGATTCAAAGCGGCCGGTATCAGTCCATTTCACCTCACTAATGCCAAGGATATTGATGTTTATGCATTCCATTCATTTTTGATGATTTCCAATTTTCCTAGATTCATACTTCGTAGGTTCCACGTTCTGATTATTAATGGATATTTGGAGCTGTTTCTTATAATTTTGAGTCATGCCACATCAGCAAATGACCCTCCCAAAAGCTTGACTCCATCCACGTCATTAAGGTCGACTCTACTTTGAGAAGGCAACTCTTCCTCAGTCGTCTTTTGAGTGCCTTCCAAACTTGGGGCTCGTCTTCTGACACTATGTCAGACAATGTTCTGCTGCTGTTCATAAGGTGGTCACTAATTCCTTTCAGAAGTAAACTGCTGGGTCCTTTTTCCTAGTCTGTCTTAGTCTGGAAGCTCAGCTGAAACCTATCCACCACGGGCGACCCTGCTGGTATCTGAATACCGATGGCATAGCTTCCAGCATCACAGCAATACACAAGCCCCCACAGTATGACAAACTGACAGACATGTAGGGGATGAATATATATAGAGAGATTTAATTCAATGAAATGGCTCATGCAGTTGTGGAGGGTGGCAAGTCCCAAATCCAGGGGTCAGCCATGAGGCTGGAGGCTTCTCCTGACTCTTGTGGTTGCAGTGGCTGAGGAAGTCAACATCAGCATGTCAGACAACAGGCTGCAGGCTCATGGGGCTGCGGGAGCTGGAGAATCCTAAAATCTGCAGGTCAGATGGCAGGCTGTTGGCTCAAGTCCCAAGAACCAGAAGTCAGATGATGACAAGACGGATGTTGGATCCAGAGAGAGTGTGCTAGTGAGCTTCGTCAGAACGTCCATATATATTGAAAGCAATTCACACCTTCGAGGGAACTCCTTTTACAACTGATTGGCTGATCACATCAGATCACATCATGGAGGTGATTATATTATATTATCTTATGGAAAAGCTATCAGTCCAATGTCTGCCAAACCACTGAGAATCATAACCTAATTAAGTTGACACATAGCATTAAACATCACAGTGAGACATCCCTCCACACTGTTATTTTTCATTCTTTTCTTAGTGCTCATGAATGTATTCTTCTATTTAAATGTGAACACTCCACAGGGCTCTGAAACACCACTAGGTGCAGTCATTCTGAAGAAAGGAAATACATCAATAACAGGTTGGATGGGGTGAGAAAGGATACACTGACAGCCTCTTACTCTCCCAAGGAATTGAATCGATACGACCCTTTTAGGGACAAAGTGGCAGTGTTACCATCATACTAAATAGGTAGACCCTTTGACCAGAAATGCTCCAATTCATCCCACAGGAATACACGAGAGATATATGTACAAGGACACTGTTTGCAGCATTACCTGTATAAACTGCAAACGGCCTAAATGCACCTCCCATCCAATGCAATGTTTGAATGACCCCTGGGATAGGCTTGCAAGGCTGTGAGAGAGACGAGGCAGAGGTTAGAAAGAACAAGGAGAAGGGCTGTGGGCTCCCATGGACCTGGGAAGGTAGTGACTGTTAGGTGAGGAAAGCAAGGTGCAGGATGCTGTGAACAGGATGATCCCTCTCCTTCCCTTCCTCACTCCTTCTCTTTGTCTTCCTTTCTTTCTTTAATGTGTATTGATGTTAAACTACCTATAAAGATACATACCAAACTCTTACAGTGGTGGGTCACCTTGGGGTATGGGATTTTGGGGAAGGAAGCTCACTTTAAACATCTGGTTTATATTTATAAGTGTCTAGATTACTCTAAAAGGAGCCCTGGTGGTGCAGTGGTTAAGCACTCAGCTGTTAATTAAAAGGTTGAAGGTTCCAACCCACCACCTGATCTGTGGGAGAAAGGTGTGGCAATTTGCTTCTGTAAAGATTTATAGTCTTGGAAACACTATGGGGAAGTTCTACTCTTTCCTATAGGGTCCCTGTGAGTCAGAATTGACTCAGTGGGTTTGGTTTTGGGGTAGGTTACTCCATAATAAACTTAAATGAAGGAGCCCTTGTGGGGCAAAGATTAAGCCTGGGCTGTTAACCAAAAGGTTGGCAGTGTGAACCCACTGAGAGGTTCTGCAGGAGAAAAACCTGTTGATCTGTTCCTGTGAAGATTACAGCCTAGAAAACACTGTGGGGCAATTCTACTCTGTCACATGTGGTCACTATGCGTCTAAATTGACTTAATGGCATCTAACAGCAATCAGCATGAGTGACTATCTTAACATTAAAACCATAAAGATAAAATTAAGATTCAATTTTTTTAAAAAGCCAGATGGGGTGGAGTGGAGGCCTTACCAGAGGTTAATTCTGTGCTCTGGTCCTTTGGGGGAGGAGTGTACTTCAGGGTCAGGTTTTTGGTGACTGCTGGCTGCCCGTCATGCACCACCTGGAAGGTGAGCACCACATCCCCCTTGTGGGCAGATAAGTTCACCAGGATCCAGCTCTTTAGGTTATAGGTCCCATCCTTGTCCTCAGTGGGGATCAAGGCTGAATCTGTTCGGGACACATTTCCGTTCTCCAACCAGGTCAGCTCTAGGCTCTTGGGGTAGAACTTCTTCACCTGGCAGGTGACGTTCACCTGGTTCTCTTGAATGGGGAGTTGAGTAACCTCCAAGGTGGGTGGAACTGAAAGAATACGGAGCAGAAGCTCTGACCTTGTGGAACAGACAGATCACGAGGGGGCTCAATAATGGTTAGCTCCCATAATCATGGCAAGGGAATCACTGAGGACAATGCTAGACATGCAGGAGGTACCCAAGCAATATACATCCTCTTTGCATAATGAATGAAATCACTAGACACAGTGCCTGGCACACAGTAGGTGCTCAAGGATTGATAGCTCCTATTAGGGTAACAATGAGTGAAATCAACAAGTACAATTCCTTGGATGAATTCTGAACATAATAACTGTTGCAAAATAAACAAAATCACCAAGCACATACGGGCTTAGTATGTAGTCGGTGCTCAATAATGGTCATTGCTACTGGTAAAATAAATGAAACTAACTAACACTGTGTTTGGCACATGGAAGGTGTTAAACTGGAAGCTGCCATGAAAATAGTAGGTGAAAGTATTGAGCAGTGTGACTGACACAGTGTAAGTTTATGGTAATTGGGAGGGACTATTAGGAATTGGATTCCCGGAAGTTCAAGCCCTGGAGCAAACCTGGGGGAGGTGGGTGGGGGTCTGGGCTGGGTGTGAGTGTCATCTACCCGGGATGGTCTCATACAAGTTGGCTGTCCCACAAACAGAGCCCTACAAGGTACTGTGGGCCACGTCACAGATGACTTGACCATGGACGTCCTCTTGGGTCAGCATCACCTGGGTCCTGCTGGAGACACTGTAGGAGACACTGTTGCCTGGTGGGACCACGTTAGTCTGGAGGGCTGGGAACTCATTTTCATTTTTGAACCACTTCAGGGTGACATCTTTGGTGTAGAAGCCATAGGACTCGCAGGTGAAGGTCACTGTCTGCCCAGGTGTGGCCCTCGCAGAGTGGCCAGATACCATGGGGGGAGAGGGCTTGGCTACAAGAAGGATCATTTGTAAACAATAGCCATCATTGCGTCATCACCATGAACAATAAGTGTGTGACCCTGCTCAGGCTCTTCATCCTTACTATTCTCTAATTTTGCTAATAATGCTGGGAGGGACGGGGTCACTGTCCTCATCTCATAGAGCAGGAAACAAATATTCTGAGAGGTGAAGGGACCTGACTGAGGGCAGACAGTGAGTGGTGGGGCCATCACGGAATTCTACACCTGAATCCAAAGTCCATTTTCTTTTCCTTGCTCCAGGTGATTTCCCCACCAATCTCCGCACTGGAACAAATTTACTCACAAGTCTCATTCTTTGTAGTAACTATTCCTAGTTGGCCTCAGCCAGAAACCTTCCCATGTTAGAGAAAGCATTTGTAGAAGTAAACAAAGGGGAAGAAGTGGCAGAGTGAGAACAGCATGAAAGTGGGATCCGGGCTGATGAGCCCTCTGGAAGTGTGACTGTCCCAAGTCCCAGCTTCCCCATCTGTAAAATGGGACCATAAGTGTTCTTCCAGGGCTGACGAAGATCAAATGAGGCAAAGCCAGCATTTCAGATCTGGACGGAACTCAGAAGATGCTTAACAGAAATAAACAAATGCAGACCTATCTTTAACCCAGACTTTATTTACATCCAGAGAGCCCTCTCCTTTAGATATTTATTATTTCATACTTGTCATTGTTTTCATCAATATTCCTGCAGTACCTAATGTGTGCCAAGCCCTGAAAATGAAAGGAAGGGGTGGGAGAATGTTTCTCTGAACCTAGAGTCTTCTTCTGGGTCAGCTTTAGGTGGAAAATTGAGATCACTGAGTAAGCCCAAAGAGGGTAATTTGTTAATCAGTAATTACAAGAGACCCATGGGGATACTAAGCCCAGATGCACTTCCAGTGCCCGGAAAGCCTCCAAGAATCAAAGAATCAGGACAATCTATCCCTGTGGGTGGGTCCTAACGGAGCGCCTCTGGGGTCTCCAAATTGTTAACTATTACCCAAATATCTGCCACAGCAAATAGTAAAAATATTTGCATTTGTAAATGTATGACTTGCCTCTTAACACCCATGGAACATGTTAGGGCACAGTAAGGAGGGTGACACTTGAATAAGTCAAGTCATGAGAACACCAGCTGTCTGGATATCCCTAAAAGCATGACATGGGGTGACCAGTGACCATTTATTGAGGGCTCCCAGGTCCTGACGTTAAGCTAATCCCTCCTGCCCCTCAGCTTTTTCATCTTCCCACCAGCCCTGTGCACTAGGTGACGGTAACCCCCATTTATTGCATGAGGCTCAGAGAGGCAGGTGCTGGCCAAGGACACACAGTGGGTAATGGTGGAGCTCACCCTACCCAAGGGCTAACTAATGTTAGTGTCTCTGTGCTTTATCTTTCTGAGCCTCAGTGTCTGTTTCTGCAAAAACTGGATGAAAACACCAACCTGGTAAGATTAGGGATAGTGTATGTGCAATGTGGAGCCAGGCGTGTAGTAGGTGCTCAGTAAATAACACCTAGTATTGAGATCGTAAGATCTGCTCATCACGAGTTCTTAAACTACATATTTACTCATTAGGCAGTAAGAAGGCAAAACAAAAGCACAGAAAAGCACACCAAAAAGAGTCCCAAATCCTGCTCCCTGCAGCTGTCACCAAAACAAATAACAAAGAAAAGACACAAATGAAAAAAGCAGTAGAAACCACCCAATTATAATTGTCCTTTTTTTTTTTTTTTTAAATAATTTCCTCAGGAAGCATGTTTGGCGACGGATTTTCAAAACACAAACAAAACCACAGGCAGTTTCCTCCAGATTAGCTCTTTACAAAAGCATTCTGAGAGGGGGGACGGAGCAGATTTGGTCAGCGACACTGTTGTGTGCTGAGGCGGGGAAGGTTCTGTGGCTGAACAGTGAGTATTTGTTGAAATTCACTCACCTGTTCAGACACAGACATATTTAAAGATGGGAAAGTTGCCCGACAATGAGCTGGATCTGAACCCGGCTTTGTCTGGGCTTCCCCTCTTGGTGGACAGAGAGGATGGAACTCCTTCTCAGCCCTGGAGGCATGTCCATGGTTAGGGTGTTCTTGCCAAACCCCTGGGGCATATTTTCTTGGGCTCCCAAATAGCTGTCACTGACAGGTGCTATTCTGAAGCACGTATACCCCAAAAGCTGCTCTGAAGCCCCAGAACCATGAGAAAATTTCCTTGTGAGGAAAAAAAATACAATCTTTCTTCTTTGACCCCAGGGAACATGTAGCTCAGGGGTCTCAACCCTGGCTGTGTGTTAGAATCTTCTGGAGTTATTTAAAAATTCAGATGCCCAGGCCTATGCTAGACCAATTAAATCAGAATTTCTAGGGTGGGGCCTCGGCCTTGGGATTTTTTCCAAAGCTCCCCGGGTGAATTTAATGAGCAGCCACGATTGACACCACTAAGCTAGTGAACCCTCACCCCCAAACCCCATTTATACTTGAGCCCTAGAGAGGAAATGTGACCTGTCCAAGGTCATACGGCTTTGGCATAACATTTATAGCTGACATTTATTGAACGTTTACTACATGCCAGGCACTCTTCTATGAACTTTAACATCTGTATTAACTCCTCTTGCCCTGGCAGCCTCTCTAGGAGGTAAGAATTAGCACTGACAGATGAGAACACCAAGGCAAGTGTGGCAACTTGTCTGAGGTCACAGCCAGGAAGTGGCAGACCTGGGATTTGAACCCAGGCAGCTGGGTTCCAGCCTATGCTCTCCTAACCTCTGCACTCCTGAAGCTCAGTTATAACCACAATCTAGGGGCCTATATACATCCTCTCCAATCCTCACAGAACCCCCGAGTGGTGGCCAGGATTATCCCCATTTCACAGATGGAAAACTGAGGATTCGAGGGAAAACGAGACTTGCGCAAGGTCACAAGCTCCAAGATGTCAACAACCATCATTTCTTGAGGGTCTTGGGTGGTGCAGGAATTAAGTGCTTGGCTGCTAACCAGAAGGTTGGTGGTTCAAATCCACCAGCTGCTCCAAGGGAGAACGATGTGGCAGTCTACTTCTGTAAAGATTGTTGTTATTAGGTGCCATCGAGTCGGTTCCAATTCATAGTGACCCTATGTACAACAGAATGAAACACTGGTTCCATGACATCCTCACAATCGTTGTTATGCTTGAGCCCTTTGTTGCAGCCACTGTATCAATCCTTCTAGTTGAGGGTCTTCCTCTTTTTTGCTGACCCTCTTCTTTACTAAGTAGGATGCCTTCTTCAGGGACTGGTCCCTTCTGATAACATGTCCAAAATATATGAGACAAAGTCTCACCATCTTTACTTATAATGAGCATTCTGGATGTACTTCTTCCAAGACAGATTTGGCCATTCTTATGGCAGTCCATGATATATTCAATAGTCTTTGCCAACACCATGGTTCAAAGGTGTCAATTCTTCTTTGGTCTTCCTTATTGATTGTCCAGCTTTCCGATGCATATGAAGTGATTGAAAACACCATGGCTTGGGTCAGCTCACTTTAGTCCTTAAAGTGGCATCTTTGCTTTTTAACACTTTAAGGAGGTGTTTTGCAGCACATTTGCTCAATGCAATATGTCATTTGATTTCTTGACTGCTGCTTCTGTGGGAGTTGAATGTGGAGCAAAGTAAAATGAAATCCTTGACAATTTCAATCTTTTCTCCATTTATTATGATGTTGCTTTTTGCTCCAGTTGTGAAGATTTTGTTTTCTTTATGTTGAGGTGTAATCCACACAAAAGACTGTGGTCTTTGATCTTCATCAGTAAGTGCTTCAAGTCCGTAAAGATTACAGTGTTGGAAACCCTATGGGGCAGTTCTACTCTGTCCTATAGGGTCGTCATGAGTTGGAATTGAAACGATGGCAAAGGGTTTTTGTTTTGTTTTTAAAATTCAAGGCTCATTATATTCCTCATACCATCCAGAAAGATGAGTGTGATTATCCACAGTCTACAGATGAGGAAACTGAGGCTCAGTAAATGGAACCAGGTAGTCCAAGGTCACACAACCTTGAAATGACACCTGGATTTTCTGAGTGCTTACTGTGTGCTAGATGCTTTACACAAAGGACATTGTGATGGTTGGAGATTGTGTGTCAACTTGGCTGGGCCATGATTCTCAGTGTTTTAATGTAATCACTCCCATGATTGAATATACTGTGAGTAGCCAATCAGATGAAAGGGAGTCTCCTTGGGGGTGTGGCCTGCATCTGTATATAAGCAGACTTTCTGGCTTTTTGCTCTCTCTGGATCCTGCGGCTGCTTCCTGTTGTCTCATCTCCCATCCTTGGGACTTGAGCTGTCAGCTTATCTGCCGAACCTGGGATTCATAGATCTGCACAGCCTGTGAGTGGGAGCCCCGCTCTCCGACCTGCTGATCTTGGGCTTGCCAGCCTCTGCGGCTGTGTGACTTGGGAGAGGCTTCTACCCTGATCCATGGACTTGGGATGTTCTAGCCTCTACAATCACGTGAGCTGTTTCCTTGATATAATCTCTCTCTCTATATATATTTATACACTTTACTGGTTTTGCTTCTCTAGAGAACCCAGCCTAAGACAGACCTCAAATCTTTTCAACTCTCCTAAGAAAATTCCATGATTATCACCATTTTGCAGATGAGAAAACTGAGGCTTCAAAGGACGAACTGTGTCCAAGTGGGAATTTCCTGTGGTTTCTTAAGTTTTCGCATGCCATCAGCAGAGCAAATGCCCACCTTCAGGAGCCCTGACACTGACCACTACCCTCTCTTTTCCCTTTGTGGTCCGTGGCTTCTGCAATTACAGCAAGAAGTTCCCTCCTCAGTCAGTGCCCAGGCTGGTTACTCTGCAGCAATAAAAAAAAGAGGCCAGGCTCCTGACAACCTGCATCTGGAATGAAAACATTTGCTCACCAGGAGCCCCAAGCACCCTCCAGGGACTGCCTTCCTCTCAGCCTTTTCGGTCTCCAAAGCTGTGCAGTGTGTGCTTGTTATCTGTGGAATTGCTTCTTTATTCCATCAGCACTGCCTTTTATAGAGCTGGCTCCCAGGCTGTGCAGGGAAGGAGCAACATCACAGCAATGGGGGAAAAGATGCCTCAATGCTTTTAAGGATGCTGGTTCAACAAATCCTGAGCTGTTTGCTGTATCTGCATGACCTGGGTTGCAAAGTGAACTCCTCCTCCCTCTGTGGGATTTTTGTTTAATGTTTACCCACTACCCATTGCCATCGACTTGATTCAGACTTTTAGTGACTCTATAGAACAGAGTAGAACTGCCTCATAGGGTTTCAAAGGAGCAGCTGGTGGATTTGAACTGCAGACCTTTCAGTTAGCAGCTGAGCTCTTAACCAATGCACCACCAAGGCTCCTTCTTATGCTTATTGCTGCAAAACAGAATAATACAAGATTTTAAAAGGAGAAGGCTGGAGCATTCTCCACATTTTGACAAGCACAGCGGAATGTTGCCAAGAGCAGGGGCTGTGGAGTCAGTCTGCTTGGGGTTCAAATCTCAGCTTCCCTACTAGCCACAGCCGGGTCCCCTCTCAGCCTCATGTCCTCACCTGGAAAAGGGCAGTGAAGTGCCCCTCCCTCACAGCCCTGGTTGTAAGGGTAAATGCCATCATGGGAACATGACGGAGCCCCTAGCCCCCTGCCCCCTTTCTCATCCTGGCTGTCATTTGGGAAGACAGCATGGCAGAGGGGGATGGGCACACACTAGGAGTTAGTAGCTCTGAGTCAGGGTTGAGCCACTTGCTACTGTGACTGCTTCCAGGAGAGAAAGCGACGCACCGTCTGGGAACCTCAGTGTCTCCACCTGTAATGTCTGTAAATCAGGATAAAGCTGCCTTCTCTGCCTATGTCCAGGGTTGTGGGGAAACACAGTTGCTGTGTCTGGAGGGAATCTGGCCCTATCCACGTGAACTAAACTACCTACTATCCACATAAACTAAACTACCGGTGCTCTCTGACCCAGCAGCGCCACCCTGCAGTGGACACCCCACTCGAGGAGGACAATGCAGGTCCAGGTCGACCCTGGCAGCACTGTGTTAACAGCTCAAGACTGGGGACAGCCTAAGTATCCATCAACCAAACCAAAAACCGAACCCATTGCCACTGAGTCTATTCTGACTCATAGCGACCTACAGGACAGAGTAGAAGTGCCCCATAGGGTTTCCAAGGACGGCTGGTGGGTTAGAACTGCTGACCTTTTGGTTAGCAACTGAACTCTTAACCACTGCACCACTGGAGCTCCTATCTATCAACAGGAGACTGTAAACTAAATGATGACGTTTCCATTCAATGGAGCATTCTGCAGTCATTAAAAATGTTGGAGAAGTACTATATATACTGAAACGGCCAACACCAAATGATCTGGCTTAAGTTAAAGAAAGGCTCTGCCACCACCTGTGGGCATTGGAGCTCCTGCTCAATGGTTTGGTTCAACAAACTTTTATTCAGTGCCTATTGTATGCCAGGCTCTTCCATGGACACAGCATCCAACGTCAGAGCAGTAAGGAGCCTGGCCTGGAACCAGATCTGGGTTCTGGTCCAGATCCCATCACTAACTCACCCTGTGATCGTGGTCAGGGCCCTATTGTCTCCTGGCATCAGGTGCCCCATCTGTGAGTGGGTGCTGGGCTGGGTGGTGTCTAAAGGTCCTTCTGAAGTGACATTCCAGGATCCAGGAGTTGGGAAGAGGATCCTGGGCCTCTAACAGAAAATCCAAATGGAGCATCTTCTTTGCTGCCTCAACTGGTAACTCCTAAGTCACCCACCCGGGGAGTCTTTTCTCCGGGGTGAGGGACATTCTGAGATGACCGTGCCTGGCTTGAGTCTTCTGTGTTCAGTGGAGGCATCAGTCTTTAATCACATGTGGTTCTCCCAACAGAGCCTACGGCCAAGCCAGCCCTCTTGGCATCTCCCCCAACCAGGGCTCTCAGATCAAACAGTGAGTCTTTGCCTCTTAGGACTTTCTCCTCGGTGTAGTGTTTCTGAAGTGTAAAAAAATTCACACCCCCCTTTTTGCCCTGGACAGACCCTCTCCCCATTGGAGGGGAAGATAATGGAAGTTTCACAGGAAGAGAGCTTTTGCCCTCTTTCTTCATTGCTGTTTCCAAACACCAAGAGCAGAGCCTGGCACACAGTAGGTCCTCAGCAAATGTTTGTCAAATAAGAGAAGACACGACCATGATGCAAGGGAAGAATCTAGGGGCAAGAGGTAAAGTTTGGCCTGTGACTGGGTGTCATGGATTGAATTATGTCTCCCAAAAATATGTGTCCGCTTTGCCAGGCCATGATTCCCAGTATTGTGTCATTGTCCTCCATTTTGTGATCTGATGTAATTACCCTTCATTTTGTGATATGTGTTGTAAATTGTAACCTGTATATGTTAATGAAGCAGGATTAGGGCAGGTTGTATCTTGAGTCACAGTCTTACATGAAGGTGTGACTCAAATCCCACCCTTACTCAAGTCACCATCCTCGCTCAAGTCACACCGTTGCTTGAGTCACACCTTTTATCTTACAAGAGATAAAAGGAGAGAGAAGCAAGCAGAGAAGAGGGACCTCACTATGACAAAGAAAGAAGAGCCAAGAGCAGAGTGTGTTCTTTGGATCTTGGGTCCCTATGCTCAGAACCCCCTAGATCCAGGGAAGATTGATGCCAAGACACACAGAAGTGTTCAAGGAATGCTGGGCCCACAGAAGTTGAAAGGAGACAAGGACCTACCCCTAGAGCCAGCATCCTGAATTCAGACTTCTAGCTTCTAAACTGTGAGAAAATAAATTTCTGTTTGTTAAAGCCATCCACTTGTGTTACTTCTGTTATAACAGCACTAGAAAACTAAAGGAGTCTTGGTGGCACAGTGGTTAAGAGCTTGGCTGCTAACAAAAGGTCAGCGGTTGGAACCCACCAGCCGCTCCTTGCAAACCCTATAGTGTGGTTCTACTCTGTCCTATAGGGTCCCATAGAGTGGGAAATGACTCAATGGCAATAGGTTACTGAAGTTTTAGATAACTAAGACACTGGGCATGTTGCCCAAACTTTCAGTTCCCTCCTCTAGGGGGGCCATATTGGAAAAGGCAAGGATTTGGGGCCAGGCCAACTAGGTTTCTAGACTTTCCTCCACCTTTTATCAGCTGTGGGGCCTTGAGCATATAGCATGCCCCCTAGGCCTCAGCTCTCTGATCTGTAAAAGGGGCTGAAAGGTGACCATGAGTATAAACACCCACAATCACAGCTGATACTTAGCTGTTGTTCAAAGAACGGAGGGCGTCACTATTGAGTTGTTGTCACACACCAGGGCAGAGGAGGCCCACACTACTCACCACACACAGTCAGCCTTGTCCCAGGACCAGACTTAAACTCCATGTCAGGGCTCCCTTTCCTGAACTTCACACAGAAGTAGGTGCAGGCGTCTGCTGGGATGATGTTCCTTATGTGGATGGAAAAGTTCCTGTTGTTGTTTTTCGTGTGGTCTGTAACATTTCTTACTCTGGGGAAGAGACGTACACAGGCTACGCCTACTTGGAAACAGTAGGCTAACTTTGGATCTGGCCCAGTCCCCTTGAACCATTTAATGGGCCCCACAGGTTGCACAGAGGACATAAAGCAGGGCAGAATGACTGCCTCTCCAGCTGCGACTGACACGGACTTCTCAGGTTGAGTCACCTGCAGGTCCTGCTCACCTGTCACTCCTACAGGAAACACAGGGCCGTTATTCATCCTGCGGGGTCCTGTCTGTTGTCTCCGGTGTTTATCAGCAACAACTTCCGCTGACTGAGTGCAAACCATGAGCCTGGCTTTGTGCTCAGCACATCCCATGTACCATCTCATGGAATCCTCACCACAAGCCTATGTGGTGAGACTGCATGACAAATGGGAAAACTGAGGCACACAGTGGTTAATGACCTGACTGATGCGGGTGCGGACCCACCTGAGTGGAGCCTGGAACCCTCTCTGGAAGAGCCCTGTTTGAGCTGGGCTCCCAGGTTCAAATCTGGATTTACCAGGAAGAAAGAGACCACAGTTGAAGAACAACTGCCAGCCTGGTGCAGTCCTCCTGCAATGGGCCCCAAGGGCTTCTGAGAGGACACGATGCAGCACAGAGTGACCTATGTCTGGATGTGACTGACAGGGACTTCTCAGGTCACCTACAGTTTCCCCTCCCCTGCCACTCTTGGAGGGAAACACAAAGTTAGTCCCATGCTCTCTTCTCTGTTCAGGCAAAGCTGAAGAGTGTGGACAACTTGCCCAGCTGGAGGCTCACTCATACATTCGCTCATCTAACCACAGGTAGCATCACCTGCTGCAGGCAAATCACAATGCTGTGTTCTCTGCGGAGAGGGAAGGGAGGAGAAAGTAGTACAGAGATGACAAAGACCCAATCCTTGAAAAGAGATTATTGTTGTTGTTAGTTGCTCTCAAGCTGATTCTGACTCATGGAGACCCCATGTGTACAGAGTAGCACTTTTCCAGAGGGTTTTCAAGGCTATAACCATTCGGAAGCAAATCACCAGGCCTGTCTTCCTAGGTGGCTTTGGGTGGGTTAGAACTCCTAATATTTTGGCTAGTAGGTGAGTAATTTACTGTTTGTGCCACCCAGGGTCTCCTCGTTGAAAGGATAAAGAAAGACAAAGGAGAAAAAAATAAATAAACAGGATAAAACTTTTTTCATCAGTTCTAGTAAAAATGACCAGCACGTGCATGTCAGTTTGTCGTACTGTGGGGGCTTGTGTATTGCCGTGATACAGAAAGCTTTACCACCAGTATTTCAAATACCATCAAGGTCACTCTTGGTGGATAGGTTTCAATGGAGCTTCCAGACTAGGACAGACTAAGAAGGACCTGGCAGTCTACTTCTGAAAAAATTGGTCAGCATAAAACTTATGAATAGCAGCTGAACATTATCTGATACAGTGTTGGAAGATGAGCCCCTCAGACTGGAAGGCACTCAAAATATGACTGGGGAAGTGTTGCCTCCAAAAGATAGAGTCAACCTTAATGACTTGGATGGACTCATACTTTTGGGAGCTTCATTTGCTGATGTGGCACCACTCAAAATGAGAAGAAGGAGCTGCAAATATCCATTAATAACCGGAATGTGAAATGTAGGAACTATGAATCTAAGAAAATTGGAAGTAGTCAAAAATGAAATGGAACACATAAAGGTCGATATCTGAGGCACCAGTTAGCTGAAATGGACTGGTATTGGCCAATCTAAATCAGACAATCATATGGTCAGCTATGCCTGCAATGACAAATTGAAGAGGAATGGTGTTGATTTAACTGTCAAAAAGAACATTTCAAGATCTATCCTGGAGTACAACACTGTCAGTGATAGGATAATATCCATACGCCCCCAAGGAAGACCAGTTAATATAACTATTCAAATTTACACACCAACCACTAAGGCAAAAGATGGAGAAATTGAAGATTTTTACCAACTTCTACAGTCTGAAATCGAGCAAACATGCAATCAAGATGCATTGATAATTACTGGTGACTGGAATGCAAAAGTTGGAATCAAAGAAGAAAGATTAGTAGTTGGAAAACATGGCCTTGGTGAGAGAAACAACGTCTGAGATCACATGACACATTTTGCAAGACCAACGACTTGTTCATTGCAAATACCTTTTTTCAAAAACGTAATCGGTGACTATACATGTGGACCTCACCAGATGGAATACACAGGAATCAAACTGACTACATCTGTGGAAAGAGATGATGGAGAAGCTCAATAGCATCAGTCAGAACAAGGCCAGGGGCAGACTGCAGAACAGATCATCAACTGTTCATATGCAAGTTCAGGTTGAAGTCGAGGAAAATTAGAAGTCCAAGAGAGCCAAAGTACGACCTTGAATATATTCCACCTGAATTTAGAGACCATCTCAAGAAGAGATTTGATGCATTGAACACTAATGATGGGAGACCAGAGGAGTTGTGGAATGACATCAAGGACATCATACATGAAAAAGCAAGAGGTCACTAAAAAGACAGGAAAGAAAGAAAAGACCAAAATGGATGTCAGAAGAGACTCTGAAACTTGCTCATGAATGTAGAGTAGCTACAGTGAAAGGAAGAAAAGAAATAAAAGAGCTGAACCAAAGATTTCAAAGGGTGGCTCAAGAAGACAAAACAAAATATAATGAAATGTGCAAAGACTTGGAGATAGAAAGCCTAAAGGGAAGCATACTCTCAGCATTTCTCAAGCTGAAAGAACTGAAGAAAAAATTCAGGCCTCCAGTTGCAATAGCGAAGGATTCAATGGGCAAAATACTGAACAACGCAGGAAGTATCAAAAGAAGATGGAAGGAATACACAGAGTCACTGTACCAAAAAGATTTGATCAATGATCAAATATTTCAGGAGGTAGCATATGATCAAGAGCTGATGGTACTGAAGGAAGAGGTTGAAGCTGCACTGAAGGCACTGGCGAAAAACAAGGCTCCAGGAATTAACGGAGTATCAACAGAGACATTTTGACAAACGGATGCAGCGCTGGCAGTGCTCACTCCTCTATGCCAAGAAATTTGGAAGATAGTTACCTGGCCAACAGACTGAAAAAGATACATATTTATGCCTATTCCAAAGAAAGGTGATCCAACCGAAGGTGGAAATTATCGAACAATATCATTAATATCACACACAAGTAAAATTTTGCTGAAGATTATTCAAAAGTGGTTGCTGTAGTACATCAACAGGAAACTTCCAGAAATTCAAGTCAGATTCAGTGGAGGACATGGAACCATGGGTATCATTGCTGATGTCAGACGGATCCTGGCTGAAAGCAGAGAAGACCAGAAAGATGTTTACCTGTGTTTTATTGATTAGGTAAAAGCATTTGACTGTGTGGATCATAACAAATTATGGATAACATTGCAAAGAATGGGAATTCCAGAACACTTAGTTGTGCTCATGAGGAACCTGTACTTAGACCGAGAGGCAGTCGTTTGAACAGAACAAGGGGATACTCCGTGGTTTAAAGTCAAGAAAAATGTGTGTCAGGATTGTATCTTTTCACCATACTTATTCAATCTGTATGCTGAGCAAATAATCTGAGAAACTGAACTATATGAACAAGAATTCAGCATCAGGTTTGGAAGAAGACTCATTAACAGCCTGTGATATAGAGACAACACAACATTCTTTGCTTAACATGAAGAGGACTTGAAGTACTTACTGATTAAGATCATAGATTATAGTATTCAGTATGGATTACACTTCAACGTAAACAAAATCCTCGCAACTGGACCAATAAGCAACATCATGGTAAACAGAGAAAAGATCGAAGTTGTCAAGGATTTCATTTTGCTTGGATCCACAATCAACACCCGTGGAAGCAGCAGTCAAGAAATCAAAGGATGCATTGCACTGGGCAAATATGCTGCAAAATACCTCTTTAAAGTGTTAAAAACCAAAGATGTCACTTTAAGGACTAAGGTGTACCTGACCCAAGCCATGGTGTTTCCAATCGCCTCATATGCATGGGAAAGCTGGGCAATGAATAAGGAAGACCAAAGAAGAATTGATGCCTTTGAATTATGGTGTTGGTGAAGAATATTGAATATATCATGGACTGCCATAAGAATGACCAAATCTGTCTTGGAAGAAGTACAGCCAGAATGCTCATTAGAAGTAAGGATGGTGAGACTTTGTCTCACATACTTTCGACATGTTATCAGAAGGGACCAGTCCCTGAAGAAGGACATCATACTTGGTAAAGAACAGGGTCAGCGAAAAAGAGGAAGACCTTCAAGTAAATGGATTGACACAGTAGCTGCAACAATGTGCTCGAGCATAACAATGACTGTGAGGATGGCGTAGGACCAGGCAGTGTTCCCTTCTGTTGTACACAGGGTTGCTATGAGTCAGAACAGACTCAACAGCACCTAACAACAACAGTAAAAATGAAATAGAAATTAAAAGAAAAAAAGTGGATTTTCTTTTTTATTTTTTTTAACCAAACTGGCAGAGAACATCAAGATTGACAAGACCTATTATTTGTGAATGGAGTATATAATTGTAATTCATTTTTTCTTCTTGCTATCTGAACACCCTTATATAACAGAAAGGTTGGAGGTCCAAGTCCACCCAGAGGTGCCTCAGAAAAAAGTCTGACAATCTACTTCTGAAAACTCAGCTACTGAAAACCCCACGGAGCACAGTTCTACTCTGACACATAATGGGTCACCGTGATTTGGAATCAACTGCATGGCGGCTGGAAACATCTGCAAATCTCCCTTTTTAAACACAGACAGCAGGCCGTGGCATCGTTTTGTTTATTCATCGTGTGTATTTTCACAATTGCTTTCTGTTTAATCTGGTTTTGTCCTTATAGTACTAATTTTTAAAACTTATTATTTGAAAATAATTTCAAACTTACAAAGAGTTGCCAAATAAAAATAATATAAAGAACAACAACAACAAAAAATCCTGTTTTTGGGATTCCTTATCTTTGGATGTTGATTGGGGGAAAAGGACTAGGGTGCATTATTGGAAAATAAAATGCCCAGCACTAGCTTCCCCAGCCACTTTTTCAGCTAAGGCACATGCGTGTGATTCCAGATCGCCAGTGAATGATCCCTCCTGACTCTGACTTTAGAGCTTGTGAAGCAAGCAGAAGACCAGGAGCAACCTGTCAATCTCTCTCTCTCTTTTCTTTCTTTCCAGACCCTGCCACAGCACAAGAGATCTCACCTGAAGCTCTGATGAGACATGCTTTGGGGCTTGTTCCCTGTCCTTTTAGCCATAAACCTGCTGCTCCAACCTCTCGATGAATCTGAAGAATCGTGAAGCTGGTCAATGTCCTGTTAACAAACTGCCTTTCTGCTTAGTTCAGCCAAAGTCAGCTTGTGTTTCCTGCAGCCCACAGCCTCTCATACACTGTGCTGGGTGATGTAAGAAGGCACCACTTTCTGAATCAGCTTTGTGCACATCCTTTGCATCAGCAATACAATTTTAAAAGTTTATGCTCAGAAAATTATGAAATGAATTGAAGAATATTCACAACAGTGTTGGTTACGAAAGAAAAAAGTGTAGACAAGTATTCATCATAGTCTTTTTCACTAAATATTTCTGGCTCTCCACCTTCTAGCCACATGGGGCGTTGCTCTGTCTGGAACATTGCAGTAGGTGGGGCCATGTGACTACTTTAGAGCGATGAGCAGTGAACAGAAGTGAAAGTGGTAGCTTCTGGGCTATGCAAATAACTGCAGGTGCAAGAACTTCTATAGATCAACTTCCTGTTTCCACAGAGACCCACAGGATTCATGATGGAGTCTGCTCTATCAGCCCGGATACTTAAGTGACAGTGACTTAAGGAGTTTCCAACACACAATGAACATAAAGCTTCAATAAGAAAGGAAGTATTTGAAGTCCTGAGATTTACCACCCCCAAGACCCAAGCATGTTGTATTAGTTTCCTAACACTACTGGAACAAATTACCACACACTTGCTGGCTTAAAACAACACAGCTTTATTATTTTACAGTTTTGGAGGTCAGAAGTCTAAAATGGTTGTTAAGGGCTGTTATGGATATTCTTGTGCCCCTACAAAATATGTGTTGAAACCCTAACTGCTGTACCTGTAAATATAACCATATTTGGAAATAGGGGTTTTCTTTTGGTATGTTAAGGAGATCAGACCAAAATAGGGTGGGTCCTAGACCTAATCACCCTTGAGTTATAAAAGGAGCAGAATGGTCACAGAGACACACGCAAAGGGAAGAGGAAAACAGAAGATGGAGACAAATGCGTCTACCAGCCCAGAAATGCCTAGGATTGCTGGCCGCTACTAGAAGCTGACATAGTCAAGGAAGGACCTCCCCCTAGAGCCATACTCTGAACTTGAATTTGTAGCCTCCTGAACTATGAGCAAATAAATTTCTGTGCTTTAAAGTTATCCATTTGTGGTATTTGTGTTACAGCAGCACGAGGTAACAAGGACAAGGGCTAAATGGGCATATCTGGGCTAAAATCAAGGTGTCCACAGAGCTGCATTCCTCCTGGAGGCTCTAGGGGAGAATCCATTGTTTGCTTTCTCCAACTTCCAGGTGCTGTCCACATTCATTGTCTTGTGGCCCCTTCCTCACATCACTACAGCCTTTCTTCCATGAATACATTCTCTCCAACTGTGACCTTCCTGCCTCCCTCTGATAAGGACCCCTGTGATTATATTGGTCCTACCCAAAGAATCCAGGATAATCTATCCATCTCAAGTGTCTTAACTTAATCACATCTGAAAAATCCCTCTTGCGTGTATGGTAACAAGCTCAGGGAATTAGGATGTGGACATGTTTTGGCAGGAGGGCTGTTATTCTCTGTACCACACACATCTCTCCTGACTAATACAGAAACTGGTACCTAGAAATGTGGTGTTGCCATCACAAAAACTTAAGTATGTGGCATTGTCTTACAGGCTGAGTGGCAAAGAAACTTGATAGAATCTGGAAGGAAGGCAATTCAAGTTGTGCATCTGTTAAACAGTTGGTAAAAACTTCAGCTTTAATACCATTGATGCAAAAAATAAACTTACTCTATTTGTAACACTAGTGAAAGATGTTGAAAAACACAATTTTAGTAGTGTGTATTGGTTACTGTACACTGCATTTAGTGAGTTACTACAAGAAAGACAAAGACTAATTGGCTAGTTTGCAAGCAGGAAGAAAATGAAACAGAAATCTAGAATTCATGGGACTTTCAGTTTAGAAAAGAGTCCCTTGGTGGTGCAAATGGTTAATGCACTCTGCAGTTAACCAAAAGGTTGGAAGTTCACGTCCACCCAGAGGCACCTCGGAAGAAAGCCTTGGCGATCTACTTCTGAAAACTCAGCCATTGAAAACCCTCTAGAGCACAGTGCTACACTGACACACATGGGGTCAACATGTGTTGGAATCAACTGATAGGAACTGGTTTTTGGGTTAGAAAGGCAACAGCTACTCATCCTTTAGCAAGTAAGATAAAACGGAAATGACCATTACACTCACTGTTAGATCCTGGAGTGGATAAAATCATCATGGGCCAATCCTTTGGAAATTCCTATGACTGTTGTCTCATTTGATCATTATGTCTAAGGTGCATACTTCTCAGAACAGAGACCCAGTTAATGTTGTAGTCCCAGTAGAGTCTTTCCATTGGACAAAATGGCTCCAGGAAAAAGATGAAATGAATGGCTCTATAGCCCACAGACTCTCTCAATCCCCATGTACAGCTAGAAATTAGTTTTTTTTCCTTAGCATTAACCGCTTTCTAATGTACTATGTTATTTACTTATTTGACATGTGCTCCATTGAGCAAGTACGTTGTCTCTTTTATTCACCAATGTATCCCAAGTTCCTAGCACAGTGCCTGACACACAGTAGATATCCAATAAATATTAGTATAATGTGTGAATTGCTTAGTGTGACATCTCCGTGTGACCCTGAAGTTTATTTTAAGAGGAAATTGTGTCAGAAACTGAGTTTCTCATCTAGATGACTTGGTGAAAAACAAAAACAACTTGCATGTATGTGGAAAGCAGGAAGCAGAAGAGCCCAAGAAAAGAAAACCACAAACTCTCTTCCCCATGCCCTCCTCATTGAATGAATCTGGAGGGCATTATGCTGAGTGAAATTAGTCAGTCACAAAAGGACAAATATTGTATGAGACCACTATTATAAGAACTCAAGAAAATGTTTAAACACAGAAGAAAACATCGTTTGATGGTTATGAGGGTGGGGAGGGAGTGAGAGGGGAATTCACTATCTAGATAGTAGACAAGAATCATCTTGGGTGAAAGGAAGGACAACACACAATACAAGGGAATTCAGCACAACTGGACTAAACCAAAAGCTAAGAAGATTCCTGAACACAACCAAATACTTCCAGGGACATAGCTGGAGCTGGGGTTTGGAGATCATGGTTTCAGGGGACATCTAGGTCAATTGGCATAAAAGAGTTTATTAAGAAAATGTTCTGCAGCTCACTTTGGTGAGTGGCGTCAGGGTCTTAAATCTTGTGAGCTGCTAACTAAGATGCATCAGTAGGTCCCAACCCACTTAGAGCAAAGGAGAATGAACACCAAAGACACAAGAAAAATATTAGCCCAAGAAACAAAAGGGCCACATAAACCAGAGACTCCATCAGCCTGAGACCAGAATAACTAGATGGTGCCCAGCTACCACCAATGACTGCCCTGACAGGGAACATAACAAAGAGTCCCTGACAGAGCAGGAGAAAAGTGGGATGCAGAAATCAAATTCATGCAAAAAGACCAGACTTAATGGTCTGACAGAGACTGGAGGAACACCCGAAGCTATGGCCCCCGGATGCTCTGTTATCCCAGAACTGAAACCATTCCTGAAGCCCACTCTTCAGACAAAGATTAAATTGTACTATAAAACATAAAACAATACTCATGAAGAGTGTGCTTCTTAGTTCAGACAGATACATGAGACCAAACGGGCAGCTCCTGTCCGAAGGCAGGATGAGAAGGCAGGAAGGGACAGAAGCTGGTTGAATGGACATGGGAAACCTGGGGTGGAAAGGGGAGCAACTAGTGTCACATAACAATATGTGTTTAAATTTGTGTATGAGAAATTAACTTAAGCTGTAAACTTTCACCTAAAGGACAATTAAAAAAAAAAAAAAGAAGAAGAAGAATTTGCCACAAAAAAAGCAACCAACACACCATTAACAAAAGTTTGAGGGTACACACACCATACTTTTAACGCTGGCTATCTTGAGGTGGTTGTTGGGTGATGCCTTTTCGTCTTTTTGCTTTTCTGCATTTTCTAATTTGTCTGTGATTGGCCTCCACTGTGAAGCTGAGGTGCATAATAGCAGAGTAGAATGAACTCTGGAGCTGGTAGGCCTGATTTGAGTCCTGGCTGTTCCAGTGACTTACGTAGGTACCATTGGGCGAGTGACACTCTCTGCCTCAGTTTCCCCATCTGCAGAGAGGAGATCACAGCACTAGCTATCACACCATGGTAGTGTGAGGATTAGATGAGCTCATACACACAAAGTGCTGAGAAACTGTCTTCTGGGAAGGGCTCAGTTAGTGAACCATTAGTGTTGTTACTCAAGGGCAGCATAATAATTTTAAAAGTCAGATCCCCGCTCTCAAGGACCTGTGAGGCTACATCACAGCAGGGCCAGGGTGGGGAGCTGAGAGGGCTGCTGCTCCCAACCCTGTGTCTATTGGTTCTACTTGGAGAAAAATCCAAAACCAAACCCACTGCTGTCGAGTCGATTCTGACTCATAGCAACCCTAGAGGACAGAGTAGAACTGCCTCATTGGGTTTCCAAGGAGCAGCTGGTGGACTCAAACTGCTGACCTTTTGATTAGCAGCCTGAGCTCTTAAACACTGCACCACCAGGGCCCTGCTTGGAGGAGGGGATGTGGAATAAACACAGCCTGTGGGGATGCTGTGAGCACGGAGGCTCCCAGGCTGCCCTGAGGAAAGATCTCAAATCCTGCCTGTGCTGGGTAAGAGAGAATAAAATCTCCACACCAAAGTCAAGGAGACCTGGGAGGTTGTGGGGACCCAGAACACAGAAGAATGTGGAGCTTCTTAAAGAGGAAGAAGATGTGGAGAAATGGGTAGTGATACTCTAAGGTCATATATGGAGGAGGGAGGAGCAGGGGAGAACAGAGGGCAAACCGAGGTGCAGCTCTTGGGACGGATGGTGGCTGTCCTTGCCCAGAGAAAGACTGTGTCCCTACCCAACTCAAGTAGGCACCACTTCAGACTTCACAACCTTGGGATAGTGAACAGAGGGCAGTGGGCTTGGAGCTAGATAGCCCCGGGGTTCTCTCTGACCTTCCACAGGGGCCTGGGCAGGTTACTTCACCTCTTGCAACCACAAGAGTTCCAAGTGTTTAAATAACGATCCTTCTGAAAAAGTGTTGTGTCAAGGGAAACTTTTATAAAAATGTAAGGTATTATTATGGTTGTTGTTTCTTGAAGCATCATCTGATTTGAGGCCTCTGGAAGCCAGCTGCAAGTGATGGGTCCACAGAGAAAATGCTCAGCTTCCTGATTTTATGCTCTCAGACATTGCCCTGTCCTTGGCCTTCCACAGCAGCCCTGGATGGTACATCTGTTTACCTAGAGTCCATAAAAGTCTGGGAGCCAGGGGAGGCTAAGGGGACAGGAAGAGGGGATTCCACCTCAAGGCAAGACTCACTTGTGAGTCCTAGCAGCAGAGTCAGCAGCAGGGAGGGCAGAGGTGGGTGGGGCCAGGAGGCAGGAACGGGCATCTTGGAGGCTACAGGGTCTGCTCTGTGCCAATGTCTGTGCTGGGGAAGCCCAGGCTCTTCTCTGCAGAGAGTAGAGACAGAGAAGGGAAGCCCTGCCTCCTGCAATCTAAGAGGAAGTAGCTTTGACCTAAGAGGAAAATGTCCATGTGAAAGCACCGATTCTACATTGTGAAATAAAAATCAGGCAGATAAGGTTGTTTGAGGTGAAGAGTGACTTATACGAAGTTTTTAGACAGGCCTAGAAGAAATAATCTTTCTTTCCTCCTTGGGGTCTGTGCTCTCTCTGCTTGGCCCCTCATCCTGTTTTGAGGTCCCCATTTGAAAGCCCTAGGCTAAGAAGGATCTGGGGTTGTGGGCTGTGCCCCAAACTCCCAGGCCCAGGACTCTATGATGTGGCTATGACCTCAGTTTTTTTTTTTTTTTTTTTTTTTTTACCATTTGCAACCAAGAAACTACCCAACTGGAGGGAAGAGAAGGACTCTCCGGGACCTGGTCAACCTTGGAGTGGACCCAGGTCTGCCTGGTTCCTATCCTTTACTGGTGTCACTGGTACAACTTAGCTCAAATGCACAGTCTAATGTGGACCTCAGAAAATGCATACCCCTGAACCCACAAAAGGCATCCTTTCCTGACTCCTTCTAGGAGAGAAGATGGGTTTAGGTTAACAAGTATCTGCTTTATGGGGTGAGGTGGGGATTATGGGTTATGAAGATGGGATAGGGTTATGATGGGAGGATGAAACAGTGGACAGGTTCCTGGGGGAGGGGACAGGAGTCACACCAATTTCACTATCCTTTGTGGTGCACCTATTCCATGTACCACTCAGTGCAGATGGAACTGGAGAGAAAGGGATGGTGAACATACAGACCAAGAGGGCACTCTAAGGAGTTGGGCAAGTCACCAGACATTCCCAGGATCAGTTTTGTCATCTCTAAACTGGGCATAACAAGTCTTGCCATGCAGTGTTTAGTGGACATTAAAGGAGATCATGACTGTAGTATGCCTGAAACCTAACAGGTAATTATTGATAGTCCTGGTACCAAGTGAATTAACCAGCTAACCAGTTGACATCAAGCCTATTTCGACTCCTGGTGACCCTCATGTGTGTAAGAGTAGAAATATGCTGCATAGGGTTTTCCATGGCTGATTTTTTGGAAGTAGATCACCATGCCTTTCTCTGAGGTGCCTCTTGGTGAGCTTGAACCTCCAGCCTTTCAGTAGCAGCCAAGCGCATTAACGGTTTACGCCACCAAGGGACTCCTAAATGAATTAGGAAACTCATAAATTGCTTTTGAAGGGGTCCTTACTGCACGGTGTCCGTTGCTCCCTGGTGGCTTTCTCCAGGTTCCCTGGTCCTCCTGGGACCCAGCTTATCTCTGACTGACCCTTCCACTCCAGGATCAATTTCTCCCTCTCTGGATCCTGCCCCTTGTTAATCCACAAAGAGGGCAGCAGCTCCACCTGACGTATTTGGTTAGTTGTCTCCTGTTTAAACGTGGCAATATCAGTTGGATTGGATACATCAAGGGGTTAAGGTATGGATGCCTAAGGAGCAGGTGCGTGCTGTTCTATGTACCCTAGTCTGTGGGTGCTCAGAGCTGAGTGGGACAGAGAGTAGAAGGGAAAGGAGCATCATCCCTGTCCACCACATCTGGCCCACTCTGAGGTCTGAAGCCTGGAGTTGCTCTTCCTGAAAGTTACCCATCAACATCCCCCTAACCAGCTTGCTCTAGTCCCCTCTGTCTGGGATTTGTTCTTAGGGAATCCCAGATTCCTAGATTCCTGTTGTTAGGAGACTCAGAATCAGAAAGACCTATGTTTGATTCCTCCTTCTACTATTCCTGGCTATGTGACACCTGGCTTCCTGAGACTATTAGATTATATGCACCTTGTGGAGCTATGGTAGGAATAACACAAAATAACCCATGCAAAATACTTGGCTCATAATTCATTATAACCAATAAATTGTGGTTGTAATTATTCTCTGTGTACAGGAAGAGGTCACCATATCTTCCTAACAGAATTACACCTTAGAAACACTGCCTTGTCAGAAGAAATGGTTTCTCTCAGGGTCTATGTCTAACACAGGTATGGCTTTAGGAAACTCTGTCTCATGGTGGGCTTCAGCTCTCTCACCTGACATGGGTAACTATCAAATGAGGTTGTGAAAGTTACCAAGTGCCCATTCAAATTCCCATTTCAGTGTGGCACATGAGCACGTGGTGAAATCTTCCCTTCCTGCCCCAAATCCACAGAACTGAAGAAGAAATCATAGTAATAAATGTCTAATTACAAACAATAGATTAAACTTTATACGGTGTGAAAGAGTTGTAGCTGCTATCACTTATAGAAAACGTATTATGCTTCAGATACTGCTTTGAGCACTATATGTGGGTAACCTCATTAAATTTTCACACTGACTCTTTTAGGTAAAATCAATGTTCAATGTTAAAAACACACAAACACTATTAGAAATTCTAGAGACAAGAAAGTGAGCCAATTGTTTTATATCGGGCCAAACTCTCTGTTAAATATAAAGGCCACTGACATGCAACTAATACTGGAAGCTGTGCCACAGGTATTTCAGATACCAGCAGGGTCACTCATGGTGGACAGGTCTCAGCAGAGCTTCCAGACTAAGACAGACTAGGAAGAAAGGCATGGTAATCTACTTCTGAAAATTAGCCACTGAAAACCCTATGGATTACAACAGAATGTTGTCCAATACAGTGCTGGAAGAAAAGCCCCCCTGGGTTGGAAGGCACTCAAAATACACAGTTGCCATAATAATGGACTGGAGCATACCAATGATTGTGAAATGGAGCCGAATGAGGCAATGTTTTGTTCTGTTGTACATGGGGTTGCCATGTTGGAGCCAACAACATGAAGCTAACAACAGCACTCTAATTAAGACAGTGCCATACTGACAAAGAGATAGACAAATAAATCAATTGAATAAATCAAGAGCTCATGAAATGAAGCACAAATTTATGGAAACTTGATACATGGCAAATGGGCAGTACATATCAGTGAGTACTGGATAATCTATCCTTTTGGAAAAATTAGTAAGACGCTTTGCACATATCTCATGTGCAAATACACACACACACACACACCAGAAAAATCTAGGTAGATTAAAAGCATAAATGTAAAGAGCAAAACTTGAAACCTTCTTTTTGTACAACGAAAGCTCCCAAATATTGCAAACACCGCTGTGAGGACCGCACTAGAGGAACTAGAGAGACTCTCCCACGTGAGCCGTTGGAAACAAAGATAAGAATGTTTGTGTCGAAACTGTACTAGCAAAACATAGAGAAAAGTTTAATATTCATCATGAGAAGAATCAGAAATTTGTGGCATATTTTTACAATCAAAACTATATAGCAGGGAAAAATTAATAAAATGGAGCTGCATGTATCAACATGAATAAATCTCAAAAACTGTATTAAGCAGAAAAAATAAAATGAAATTCCAGAATGCTGTATACAGTATAATAGCATTTACATAAAATTTAAGATGTCATGTTATACCATATATTGCTTAAGGATTTACGCCTATGTTATAAAAGTATAAAATCATGCTTGGGAATGACAAACATCATATTCAGTACAGTGATTTACAAAAGAAACTGAAGAACTTAATGGCAAAACATTAATATCTTCCAAACATAGGATGGTAGGCACACGGATATTTATTATATTATTTTTTATACTTTTCAGCATGCTTCAAAGAATTCAGAATAGAAAAATGCCTATTCAACTTACCAGCAATTTCAAAATACATGTGTGTTAAAATGAAATAATACTTGCAAAAGCTCTAAATAAAAGTGAAAATTGTTCTGCAAGTTGTTCATGATCAGAGGTTGGATGGAAACCCGTTTTCTGGGTCTGATTGATTCTCTCTTGGGTGGAGGCAGGGCCAATCTGAAGCTCAGTGAAGGCAGCGTCCAGACACCCCTGACTCCCCTTGACCAAAGTCCACAGCCATCACCATCCCAGACTCAGCTCCAAAATGCTCCAAAGAACGTCAGGACGATGAGCAGAGAACAGCATGTCCACGGAGGCGGGGTAGCTGCATGAGAGGCAGGAGTCATGGGTCACCTACAGGACTTTGCAGCTTCTTCTCCCCACTTGAGCCCCTAGGTGAAGGCAGAAAGCAATGTATCGCAGGGCATGCAGGAACTGTAGGGAAAAAAATTCATTCATTCACTCACTGTTAATTCCACAAATATTTATTGAACGTCTACCAAGTGGCAAGCACATTGCTTGGCCTAGGCTCACGGCATGGAGAAGAAATGAAGTTCCTACTTACGACACTCCAACAGCTCTTTGTGGGTCCAGGATTTTCTCCCATACTTAACATTTGTCTTTGCCACTTGGATACACAAAATGTCAGAGCCTCCAGTCCCCTCAGATAGGTTATACTGGTTGATTTTAGCAGTCATTTCCTTATTTATTCCAAAGAAATATCAAATGAAAATTGAAATATTTAACAGTTTATGGGGGGAGCTTTTTGGAGTTTAGATTGCAAAGCTTTGCCCTTCATCCCATTCCCTCGCGTTGGACCTTCCCCTCCAGGATCCCAAGGAAGTTAATTTGAAAACCTTCAAGCTCCAGGACACCACATGATGTGTGAGAACTGGAAACTTCTGAGCATTCGAAAGACATCTGGAGAAAAGAAGAGTGTTCACAACGTTCTCTTGAGGTTGGATCGCTCTCATGGGCACTGTGCCTTTGCGGCTTATCCTGGAGTCCTTTTGCCAGATATAACCTTGGCCCTGGCCTCCCTCCTAAGGACTGAGACCCATCCCAAGTCACATCTCACAGGTTCCACTGCTTGCAAATGTAGATGACTGTGAAACTGATCACCAGCAGCAGTTTGAGGCCCAGGAGGAAAGCCACAAAGATAAGGACAGGCATCCCCGAAACTAAATGCCATTAAATGAGACTCTGTGAGCTTAAATACCTCTCTGAGGTTATATACCTAGGGAGCTCCAGAGCACTCGACTCTATCTGATTCCAAGCCTGTGCTGTCTTCTCTATACTTAGGTCTCTGTTGCAAATAAGAGATGACCTTGACCTGTGAGCTTCACTGTGAATGAGGCTCAACGAACACTGCTATGAGCAATCTGTCATACACCAGCCAATGTGCCAGCTTCTAGAGGTACAAACCTGAATATGATCACCACCATGCCCTCAGGGCCTTGTGGTCATTTAACTTAACCTTTGCTTACAATCTTAGGAGGCTGGTATTATTAACACCATTTTATCGATGAGGAAACTGAGGCTCTGAGACGATAATTGACTCAGTTGCCTAAGTTTATTGTTAGCTGCTGTTAAGTTAGCTCTGACTAATAGTGACCCTATGCACAACGTTGCCTAGTCCTGCATAGTCTTCACGATTATTGGATTGAACAATGTTGATATAAGGCTTTCATAGGCTGATTTTCAGAAGTAGATCCCCAAGCCTTTCTTCTTAGTCTAGTCTGGAAGCTCCGCTGGAACCTGTCCACTATGGGTGATCTTGATGGTATTTGAAATACCAGTGGCATAGCTTCCGTCATCACAGCAACATGCAAGCCACCACAGTACGACAAACTGACAGATGGGGGATGGTGAAATAAGTTTCCCAAAACCTGAAAACCAAACCCATTGCCACGGAGTCAATTCCTACTCATAGCAACCCTATAGGACAGAGTAGAACTGCCCCATAAGGTTTCCAAGGAGCACCTGGTGAATTCGAACTGCTGACCTTTTGGCTAGCAGCTGTAGCTCGCCATGGGTCTTAACCACTGCGCCACTAGGGCTCTGAGATAAGTGTACACAGCTATAAATACTGGAAGCTACATTTAAGTATAATTTTGTCTGAATTCAAATAATAACAGTAACCGACATTTACTGTAGGTAAATATGTAGACTATACATACAGTTTAAGGAGCCCTGGTGACACAGTGGTTAAAGCACTCGGCTGCTAACTGAAAGGTCAGTGGTTCAAACCAACCAGCTGAGCAGTGGTAGAAAGATGTGGCAGTTGGCTTCCATAAAGATTACAGCCTTGGAAACTCTGTAAGGCAGTTCTACTCTGACCTATAGGGTCCCTGTGAGTTGGAAATGACTAGAGGGCAATGGGTTTTATACGTATAGTTTACATATGTTAATTCACTTAACCCTCATAAGAACTCTGTGAGTTAGGAACCTTCATTAGACCCTATCTACAGATGAGCAAACTGAAGCACAGAGGTTTTGAGTGGAAGAGCCTGCTCGCTATCTTTGGAGCAGACATGCTGTCTCCAGGTAAGGTGGTCCAAGCAAGTCTTATAATGCAAGCTTATCTCCACACAACCCAAATAGACTATCATAAACAAGGGAGCATTGCCAATGACCAAGGAAAAAATCTACATCTCAGAATTACCAGTAAGTGAGCTCCGTAAACCGAACTCTCTCTTGGGTGTTTTTAAGGAGGCTGAGCTGGGAGATCACTCCTTCTAGAGAAGCTACAGAACCTTTCAGGATGGCCACATCTAAAGGAAGCCACTGGTCAGAAATCATTCTGGTTAGTCACGGAATCACAGGCTCTTCATCTGGGCAAGACCTCAATGAATATCAAGCTCCCCCTTCTCCTAATGCCTTCTGGAATCCACTCAGGGGACAGAGGTTACCCCAGCTGCCCACGGGAGTAGTGGTGAACTTACCTGGACTTCCAGTGGGTTTACAGGTGATGCGAGCTGCTGTGGACAGTATGAGATTGGCCCAGATAGGAGGCTGTGCCTCATGCTGAACCCCTGTGCTGATGCGTTCACCAGCTGCAAGCTTTTTAGGGTCAAGATCCCATCACTATTCTTCCTGGGTATGTATTGCTCAGCTTCCTTGAACACCTGTCAATTATCCAGCCAGGTGAGGTGCACAGTCTGTGGATAGAATCCCCGTACATGACAGGTAATAGCCACCAAATCCAAGGAGATTGAAGACTGGGACACTGTCACTGTCGGGGTAAATGACACAGCCCAGAAAAAGTAGACAATTACTGTAGGAAGTTCAGTGTGGGATGTTGGCAGCTCCTTAAGGATGGGATCATCTGCCCAGGGCCTAGCCCAGGGCCTGTCACAGAGGAGGATTTAGATATTGGTTAACAGTTGCATGCGTGAGTAAATGCATGTTTGAATTATGGTGTGAATGCATGCTTGCTTGAATGGGTGGATAGGTGGAAAGAAGGATGGATGGATGGACGGGTGGATGGGCAGATGGATGAAAGCCAGCCTAATCTTTTTTTTTTTCTACTTCAGCCACTAAAGATGAAAAAATGAGATGTGAATTCCATTTGAGAACCTACGAATCAATTGACTCATTCTGTGATTTGAATGTTCATAGACTGTTACATCTTTATGATTCCAGGATACTAAGATTTTACAAAGGAAGGAACTTGGGTTTAGAGAGGTTCAGTAACTTGTTCAAGGTCAAGTGGCAAACCTGGGATTACTCCAGAGGCAGCATATTTTACTGCTATGTTTTTCTCACACCCAAACTGTAAAAGGATGAGCATTTATGATTTCAGGCTTCTGAAATATGATCTAATGACTTCTAGAATTTTTTCAACCAGATTTTCAGTTGTGTATTCGTAATGAGGAATATTGGGGTGGGGTTAAATACTATAAGACATTAAATTTTTTTATGGAAACTGTATGGTGTAGTCCTAACACTAATGAGGTCATACCAGAATAGGGTATGTCCTCAATCTAATCCTTTTTGAGATATAAAAAGAACAGAGTAGACACAGAGACATACACAGGGGGAAGACAGACCCCAAAGATCACCGGCAGACACCATAAACTCGGAGAGAGGCTTACAGATGGAATCCAAATGGCTGAGACCCTGGTTTGGAATTTTAGCCTCCAGAACTGTGAGAAAATAAATTTCTGTTCTTTAAAGCAAATACCCACTTAAGGTATTTGTGTTATGGCAGCACTAGGTAACTAAAATGCCAACCCACCCAGATCTATAATTTTCTATCAGTGATGCTGTTAGTGGGTTGGACAGTCAAAACACCATCCCTAGAAGCTCACTACCTGTACTCAGTCTTTCCCCAACAGCACAACAGGCAGGCATTCTCACTGAGCAATGAGCAGAACCCTGAGAAGGGAGGACCCAGGATTGTGAAGACCTGCTAACTGGAGTGGTGCCCAAGGAGAGTATGACAAGATAAAATACCACCAAGCAAGGGTGATAGAGGGCAGCGAGGCCTATAAAAGGATAGAGAGACTCAGATGGCCCATTGTAGCCACCAGCGGGTTCTACTGGCTATACAGTATCTAGGGGCAGTGTCGGGGACAGAGAGCTGGCATAGCTAAGAGTAACTATTTCCATGCACTGAATGGCAGTACTTGAGGCATTGTACGTGTATTATCTCATTTAATCCTCACAAAAGCAAATGAGGTAAATACAGAAAGCTACTTGGTATTGAGGAGCCCTGGTGGCCCAGGTGTTAAATGCTCAGCTGCTAAACTGAAAGATCGGTGATTCAAACCCACAAGTCACTCTGTGTGAGAAAGACGTGGCAGTCTGCTTCCATAAAGATTTACAGCCTTGGAAACCCTATGGGGGCAGTCGTACTCTGTCCTATAGGGTCTCTCCGGGTCAGATTCGACTTGATGACAACAGGTTGGGTTTCTGCTTGATGATACTTGGTACTGGGGAAAAAAATCCACTTAAAAATAATCTATGCTAAATAGGCTTCAATTTCATAGAAACGTTCAGAAAGGTATTGGCTAAAATTTCATCTTGAAAAAATCTAAATTATAAGTTTTTTTTTTTTTTTTTACATTTTTAATTAAATGTAGCATATAATTGCAAGAATGCAAGATTTCTTAAAAGGAATGAGAATGAACTAAGTGTGGGACAGTGAGAAAGTTGGCATAATTTTTTTCCTCAGAAGCTCACACTATGGTACCAACAAATTCTTCATTTTAAGTCCCATGTTCTCGGCGCAATCATTGAAAGGTTATGTATTTATTTAAAAAAAAAAATTTTTTTATTGTACTTCAGGTGAAGGCTTACAGAACAAATAGTTTCTCATGAAACAGAAGTACACATGTTATTTTATGACATTGGTTAACAACCCCACAACATATCAACCCTCTACCTTCTCAACCTCTTTTTTTTTTTTTGGTGAAAATACACATAGCCAAAGATACACCATTTCAAAAATTTCTACACGCACAGTTCAGTGACATTGACTACACTCTTCCAATTTTGCTGTTATTCTCACTTAAGATGAAGGCTTACAGAACAAAATAGTTTCTCATTTAACAGTTACTACAAATGTTGCCCTATGACAATGGTTAACAATCTCACAACACATCAACAATATCCTTACTCAACCTTGGGTTCCCTATCACCAGCTTCCTTGTCCCCTTCTGCTTTCTGGCCCTTGTCGCTGGACTCCTGTACCTCGTTAGTCTCATTTGGTTTTACGGGGCTGTCCACTCCCAGGCTGAACAGTGAACCTCGGAGGTAGCTTCACCACTGAGCTAAAAGGGTGTCTGGGGGTCATACTCTTGGGGTTTCTCCAGTCTCCTTTAGGCCAGTAAATCTGGTCTTTTTTTTGGGAGTTAGAATTATGCTCTACATCCTTACCAGCTCTGTCCAGAACCCTCTGTTGTGATCCTGGTCAGAGCAGTCGGTGGTGGTAGCTGGGCACCATCTAGCTGTACTGGACTCAGTCCGGTGGAGGCCTTGGTAGCTGTGGACCATTAGTCCTTCGGACTAATCTTTTCCTTGTATCCTGTTCTCTTCATTCTCCCTTGCTCCCGAAGGGATGAGACCAGTGGAGTATCTTAGATGGCCGTTCACAGGCTTTTAAGACCCCAGACACTACTCACCAAGGTAGAATGTAGAGCATTGTCTTTATAAGCTGTGTCATACCAAATGAGCTAGATGTTCCCCAAGACCATGGTCCCCAGAGTCCTCCGCCCAGCAATTCAGTCCCTCAGGGAGTTTGGATGTGTCTGTGGGGCTTCCATGACCTTTCCTAGTACAAGTTGTGCTAGTTTCTCCTGTATTGTGTACTGTCTCACCCTTCACCCTAGATACCACTTATCTATTACCTATTTAGTATGTCCCCCCCTACACCTCCCATCCCTGGTAACCAACAAAGATTGTTACATTTTGTGTGTGAACTTTTTCATGGGCTTTTACAATAGAGGTCTCATACAATATTTCTCCTTCTGTGATTGACTTATTTCACTCAGCATAATGTCCTCCAGTTTCATCCATGTTATGAGATGCTTCACAGATTCATTGTTGTTCTTTCTCATTGCATAGTACTCCATTGTGTGTATGTACCATAGTTTGTTTATCCATTCATCTGTTGATGGGCATCTAGGTTGTTTCCATCGTTTTGCTACTGTGAACAATGCTGCCGTGAACATAGGTGTGCATATGTCTTTTCGAGTGACGACTCATTTCTCTAGGATATATTCCTAGGAGTGGGGTTGCTGGATCGAATGGTATGTCTATTTCTAGCTTTCTGAGGAAGCGCCATATCATTTTCCAAAATGGTTGTATCATTTTGCATTCCCACCAGCAGTGCATAAGAGTTCCCATCTCCCCGCAGCCCCTCCAACATTTGTTATTTCCAGTGTTTTTGATTCGTGCCAGTAATGCCGGGGTGAGATGGTATCTCATTGTGGTTTTAATTTGCATTTCTCTAATGGCTAGTGATCACGAGCATTTCCTCATGTGTCTGTTGGCCATTTGAATGTCTTCTTTGGTGAAGTGTCTGTTCATTTCCTTTGCCCATTTTTTAATAGGATTATTTGTCTTTTTGTTGTAGAGCTGTTGGATTTTCTTGTAGATTATGGAGATTAGACCTCTGTCTGACTTGTACTGTCCAAAATTTTTTTCCCAGTCTGTAGGTTCTCTTTTAACTCTTTTGGTGAAGTCTTTTGAAGAGCATAGGTGTTTGATTTTTAGAAAATCCCAGTTATCTAGCTTATCTATTGGGTTTTGTGCATTGATGGTTATGGTTTGTATCCTGTTATTGTCATTTATTAAGGCCTGAAGTGTTGGCCCTATTTTTTCTTCTATGAACTTTATAGTTTTAGGCTTTATATTCAGGTCTTTGATCCATTTTGAAGTAGTTTTTGTAAAGGGTGTGAGGTATGGGTCCTGTTTCATTTTTTTGCAGATGGATATCCAGTTTTGCCAGCACCATTTGTTAAAAAGACTGTCTTTTCCCCATTTGATGGACTTTGGGCCCTTGTCGAAGATCAGGTGACTGTAGGTGAATGGATTTACATCTGGGTTCTCAATTCTGTTCCATTGGTCAACGTATCTGTCGTTGTACCAGTACTGGGCTGTTTTGACTACTGTAGCTGTATAGAAGGTTCTGAGGTCAGGTAATGTGAGTCCTCCAACTTTATTCTTCTTCTTCAGTAGTGCTTTACTTATTCGGGGCTTCTTCCCTTTCCATGTAAAGTTAATGATTAGTTTTTCCATCTCTTTGAGGAATGTTGTTGGTATTTGGATCGGGATTGCGTTGTATTTGTAAATTGCTTTGGGTAGAATTGTCATTTTCACAATGTTGAGTCTGCCTATCCATGAGCATGGTATGTTTTTCCATTTATGTAGATCCCTTTGGGTTTCTTGCAGTAGTGTTTTGTAGTTTTCTTTGTATAGGTCTTTTACATCCCTGGTTAGATTTATTCCTAAGTATTTTATCTTTTTAGGGGCTATTATAAATGGTATTGTTTTCCTGATTTCCTTTTCATCATTCTCCTTACTGGTGTATAGGAATCCAACTGATTTTTGAATGTTTATCTTGTATCCTGCTTCTCTGCTGAATCTTTCTATTAGTTCCGGTAGATTTCTCGTGGAGTCTTTAGGGTTTTCTGTGTATAGTATCATATCATCTGCAAACAGGGACAGTTTAACTTCTTCATTACCAATTTGGATGTCCTTTATTTCTTTTTCTTGCCTTATTGCTCTAGCTAAAACTTCCAGCACAATGTTAAGTAGGAGTGGTGATAAAGGGCATCCTTGTCTTGTTCCTGTTTTCAGGGGGAATGTTTTCAGCCTCTCTCCATTAAGAATGATGTTGGCCGTTGGTTTTGCATAGATGCCCTTTATTATGTTGAGAAATGTCCCTTCTATACCTATTTTATTGAGAGTTTTTATCAGGAATGGTTGTTAGACTTTGTCAAATGCCTTTTCTGAATCAATTGAGATGATCATATGATTCTTTTCTGAAAGGTTATTTTTGAATAATTATTTGAAATCATTGAGTGTGTTAACAGTTTTCATAGGAACCTCTTTTAATCAAAGAATTCTCTTTTCAAGTGCCTACAGTATCATCATCGTACATTTTGTTCTTCTTCTGTTTTTTTTTTTGTCTGCTCCAAGGTTTTGCCTGAGATCCCAGCAGTTCCCTGACATCATTTGTATCAACTTGTTGAAGGCCTACAACTTTTGCAAGATTTGTGATTTCACTTTGCAGCAGGTTTGGAGTCTATTAGCACAGTATTGTCTGGTGTTTACTACACGTCAGTCAAGGTGAGCCCCACCTCCTATATCAGAAGTTTCTGAGCCCGAACCACCACCCCGGGCCAGCGATCTCAGGGTTGCTGTGCTGGGCTGCGCTGCACACACAGAGACCCACCTCAGTGTCCTGCAACATCTCCCCTCCGCTTCTCAGCCTGAGCATTTCTCCAAAACCATGACCTGCCACCCTGCCCAGGTAGCACAACCGCTATACCTGTGGTTATAATCCCATTTGGGAATGGGTTATCTTTGTTATGTTAATGAGGCAGTATTAGTGTGGGGTGTGTCTTAAGCCAATCACTTTTTGAGATAAAAAAACAGCAGATCAGGCACAGAGGAAGCAGAGCAGAGAAGTGGGTAGAAGCCAAGTCACATGACGATGGCCAAAGAAGAAGCAGAAAAGAGACAAGGACTTTCCTCCAGAGCTGACAGAGGAAGAAAACCTTTCCCTAGAGCCAGTACCCTGAATTCGGACTTCTAGCTTCCGAACTATGAGAAAATAAATTTCTGTTTGTAAAAGCCACCCACTTGTGGCATTTCTGTTATAGCAGCACTAGGAAGCCAAGACAGTGACAGAGGGAAGCTGAGGAGGCCGTGGGAGATATCCTCTTACCACCCAGCTCTGGCACCTTCTGCAAGGTGCTGTCCTCTGAGCAGAGGCTAGTGAGAATCTCATCCCACCCATGAACACCACCTGTGGTTTATCAAACACTTCCAGGTGCCTGTGCTCATTTTCATCAGCATCCCAACTGTGGGGTTGGTATTATTGTCCCCACCTTTCAGAGGAGTAAACAGAGGCTCACAGAGGTGTACTGACTTGCTCAGCGTCACACAGCCTGTCAGTGAAAGAAGGGATTTTAAGCAGGTCTGTCTGACTTTGGGTCAGGAACTCTTCCCTCCATGCCACAGGCTCCATCGCTCTAGGGATTTCTCTCTCTCTCTGTCTGTCCTTCACACCCTCACACCCTCTCTGACCCAGAACCATTAGTTTCCCAGACCAGAGCTGACATTACAGAAGCTGAGTGGTGAGTAGGGCTCATCTTTCACCTTAATCTTTCCCCCAAGTCCCTCACCATAGTGTCACATTTTCCACCTCCTGACCCCCAAGCTCCCGTCATCTCCCTTTCCCACAAGATCCTCACTGAGAAGATGCAAACAGCACCTTGGCAGATGGGAAAAAGGCTCTGTGCCGGCCCCTGGGCCTCGGTAACACAAGGTGGCTGGGTGTGGTAATTGCTTAGGGCCTCCCTGCCTGCTCTGAGGGTCTCTGTGGGCAGGACTCACCTGTGAGTCCCAGCAGCAGGGTGGGCAGGAGGGCGCTCCGGGCCCACCCAGTTATGGCAGGCATGACAGGAGGCTCACAGTGTCCCTAGTCGGCACAGGCACCAACTCCTGGATGAGGCTCTGCTGAGACAGAGTTCCTACTTGGCCTCCTGACAGCATGGGGTGGGCCTTCCCCATCCCAGCAGCCCGCCCACCCCAGGCCTGGAGCAGTTGTCTGAGCCACAATGAGAGAAGTGGGCATTGTGGTCATGGCCTCCTTCCAAAGCTCAAACCCTCAGGCCTGAGTTCTCCCTGGACTCCACACAGGGACCTCGGCAGGAACATGTTTGCTATCCTTGTGTGCTGTCAGTCCTGATGCCCCAAGAGCCAGAGTTTGAAGAGGTTAGGGTGTGTCTCTCCTTTGAGCCATGGAGTTTGCCTCAGGTGCTGTGATCCTTTGGGTTCCCTTTCTTGGGGCCTTCTCCATGCTAAGCAGATGTCACTGGGAGCCTGCTCTGTCCTAGGCCCAGAGATGGCTTCTGGGAATACAGAAATGGGTCAGAAGGGTTGGTGAAGTGAGGAGCCTGGATATATATGACCAAATGCCAAGAAGACAGAGCACAGACTCAGGAACTCAACCCCTGCCCTACAGGTGACTAGACTCCCACAATGTTGGATCCTGCT
Source organism: Dugong dugon (assembly GCA_030035585.1). NCBI lineage: Eukaryota > Metazoa > Chordata > Mammalia > Sirenia > Dugongidae > Dugong > Dugong dugon. The sequence continues at coordinate 34,701,017 of CM057461.1, forward strand.
TTTCCAGTTCCCCCAGAATTGTCCATTCGGATCTGAGTTGGGGGAAAGTGAATTTTAAACAGAGCTACCAGTTTTCCTGACTTCCCTGTTAAAACATCCCCTCCCCTTGGCCACTCCTGTCCCCTTGCTCTACTTATTTGGCTTCCTAATAATGGTAGGAGCCCTGGTGGTACAGTGGTTAGGAGCTCAGCTGGTAACCAAAAGGTTGGCAGTTGGAATCCACCAGGCACTCCTGGAAAACCCTATGGGGCAGTTCCGCTCTGTCCTATAGGTTGCTATGAATTGGAATTGACTCAACGACAATGGTTTGGGTTTGGTTTTTCTTTAATAATGGTTAGCATTGACATACTTTCTTATTTATTTCTACCTTCTCCCCCACGAAAAACAATTTGCCATGAGGGCCGTTGTCTTTTGTTCAGCGCTGTAACCAGCACCCAGAACAGTGCTGGGCACACAGTAGGTCCTCAATAATAATGAATGAAACTTTGAGTCCAGATATGTTCTCAGGACTGAGTAAGAAGTAGCAGAACCTGACCTACAACCAGGAGCCCTGGGTTGTGCAAACGGTTAATGTGATCAGTTGCTAACAGAAAGGCTGTGGGTTCGAGCCCAGCCAGAGGCACTTTGGAAAAAAGACCTGGTGATCTACTTCCAAAAAATTAGTCATTGAAAACCTTATGGAGCACAGTTCTACTCTGACACACATGGGGTCTCCATGAGTGAGTTGACGACAAGTGATTTTTCAACCCGTTCTATTCCCTAGCCATCCCACCTTCCTGTTGATCTATATTCTCAGCTCTCTGTGGAAGGAGAAGATTGAAAAAGTTGGTTGGTATAGGGAGTTGCCATCTGTACAATAGAAACATAGTGTTATATGTAGTTTTGAGTACTTTGGACACATTATCAGGAGGGAGCAGTCCCTGCTAGGTAAAGTAGAGGGTCAGCAAAAACAAAGGAAGACTCTCAACGAGATGGAACGATATGGTGGCTGCAACAATGGACTCAAATACAACAATGATTGTGAGGATGATGCAAGATCAGGCAGCGTTTCATTCTGTTGTACTTTGGGTTGCTAGGAGTCAGAGCCAGTTCAAAAGCATGGACCAACACCAACACATAGTTTTACTTTTTTTCCAGTATCCACTTTAAATGCTAAAGAAAAAAAAAAGTTAAGATTGATTTAATTAATATAGTTTATTTAACCCAGTAACCAATATCATTTTAACATGTGAACAATGTAGAAATATTGAGATGTTTTACATTTTTTTTCTTACTAAGTCTTTGAAATTTTCAACAGCTAAAGTGAAATGTATTCCTACTACAACAAAAAAGTTGTGTTTAACAAAAAAGTATTTTACACTGCTTCATTTTTAAAATTTCAATTTCAATTAAATAAAATTGAAATTTCAATTCCTCAGACTCACTGGCTATATTTCAAGTGCTCAATAGCCATGTATGGTTTGTGGCTACAATGGACAGCACAGTCTGGGATGGAAAGTTTCTTCCAGAAAAGCCTCCCCTACTCTGGCCACCCCGCTAAGTTTAGGTACTTCCCTTGAATAGCATTTATCATAGCTATAATTGGATCTCTAACATGTAATTAGTTGTATGATGACTCTCTTTCTTGTTAGACTGTAAGCTCCTTAGAGGCCATGTCCTTGTTATTCGCTACTGTGAATAAATGCTTAGGACATAGTAAACCAGTTACTGTTGACTTGACTCCACTCATGGTAACCTTAGGTGTGACAGAGTAGAACTGTGCTCCATAGTCTAATTTTTTTGGAAGTAGATTGACAGGGCTTTCTTCTGAGGTGCCTCTGGGTGGACTCAAACCTCCACCCTTTCAGTAGCAGCCAAGTGCATTACCCAGGACATCCTGGAACATAGTAGGTGCTAGGTCAATGTTTGTTGAATGGATGGATGTATGGATGTATGGATGGACAGACAGATGGATGAATGGATAAACTAAGATAGGCACAGTAAAGTGCTATGGGGGTAAGGGAAAAGAGAAAGCCCTATCAATGAGAAAGCAGAGACAGCTTCCTGGAGGAAGTGAGTTTGCCTTCAAGGGTTCCTGTACTTGGCTTTCAGCCTCTGTCCCACCATCTGCATGGAAGGAGACTGACAACACCAGGACTGGGCTTCAGGCATTGGGGAGCCATGGATGGCCTGTCTTGGAAGGCTCAAGGAGAAGTGGGGAGACTGGAGCCTTTAGAGGGTGGCCTGAGGAGTGCCAAGGAAACCGCAGGCTCACCAGGGCTGGGCCACGTGTCCATTGAGCAAGGTTCGGTGGCCACTGAGTGGAGCCAAGCCAACTTCTTCCTGATTCCAGCACCAACAGGAACTGAATCTCACAGTCTGTGAGCACAACCTCTTATGGGGCCCCTGCTCGTAGTGAGTATGGGCCCAAATCCTGCCCTAATGGGCTGAGGGTTGGGAGAGGGACAGAGAGCCCCTGTTGTTGTAGTTAGGTGCCATCGAGTTGGTTCCACCTCACAGTGACCCTATGTACAACTGAATGAAACACTGCCCTGTCCTGCAACATCCTCACAATCACTGCTATGCTTGGGGCCATTGTTGCAACCACTGTGTCAATCCATCTCATTGAGTGTCTTTTTCTTTTCTGCTGACCCTGTACTAAATATGATGTCCTTCTCCAGGGACTGATCCCTCCTGATAACATGTCCAAAGTACATGAGATGCAGTCTCGCCATTCTTGCTTCCAAGGAGCAGTCTGGCTGTACTTCTTCCAAGACAGATTTGTTTGTTCTTTTGGCAGTCCATGGTATTTTCAATGTTCTCCGGCAACACCACAATTCAAAGGCATCAATTCTTTGGTCCTCTATTCATCGTCCAGTTTTCACATACTTATGAGGCGATTGAAAACACCATGGCTTGGTCCGGCGCATCTTAGTCTTCAAGGTGATATCTTCACTTTTCAACACTTTAAGGAGGCCTTTTGCAGCAGATTTGCCCAATGCAAGGTGTCTTTTGATTTTTTGACTGCTGATTTCCATGGGCATTAATTATGGATCCAAGTAAAATGAAATCCTTGACAACTTCAATATTTTCTCCGTTTATCATGATGTTGCTTATTGGTCCAGTTGTGAGGATTTTTGTTTTCTTTATGTTGAGGTATAATCCATACTGAAGGCTGTGGTCTTTTATCTTCATAAGTAAGTGCTTCAGGTCTTCTTTACTTTCAGCAAGCAAGATTGTGTCATCTGCATATTGAAGGTTGTTAATGAATCTTCCTCCAATCCTGATGCCATGTTCTTCTTCATATAGTCCAATTTCTCATTATTTGTTCAGCATACAGATTGAATAAGTATGGTGAAAGGATACAGCCCAGATGCACACCTTTCCTGACTTTAAATCATGCAGTATCCACTTGTTCTGTTTGAAAGACTGCCTCTTGGTCTATATACAAGTTCTGCGTGAGCACAATTAAGTGTTCTGGAATTCCCATTCTTCCCAATGCTATCCATAATTTCTTATGATTCACACAGTCGAATACTCTCGTATAGTCAATAAAACACAGGTAAATATCTTTCTGGTACTTTCTGCTTTCAGTCAAGATCCATCTGACATCAGCAATGATATCCCTCGTTTCAAGTCCTCTTTTGAATCTTGTTTGAATATCTGACAGTTCACTGGCGATACACTGCTGCAACCATTTCAGAATTCACTTTAGGAAAATTTTACTTGTGTGTGATATTAGTATTGTTAGATAATCCCCTCATTTTGTTGGATCACCTTTCTTTGGAATGGGCACAAATACAAATCTCTTCAGTTTGTTGACCAGGTTTCTGTCTTCCAAATTTCTTGTCATAGACGAATGAGAGCACTTCCAGTGTTGCATCCTTTTGTGGAAATATCTTACACGTTATTCTGTCATTTCCTAAAAATAACTGAACCCACTGCCATCGAGTCGATTCCAACTTATAGCGACCCTATAGGACAAAGTAGAACCGTCCCATAGGGGTTTCCAAGGAGGGGCTGGTGGATTCCTACTGCTGACCGTTTGGTTAGCGGCCAAACACTTAACCACTGAGCCACAGTCTTGTTTTCTGGCAATGTCTTCAGTGCACCTTATTCTTCCTTCAGTACCTTGGTTCTTGATCATATGCCACCTCCTGAAATGGTTGAACGTCAACCAATTCTTTTTGGACATTGACTCTGTGTATTCCTTCTATCTTCTTTTGATGCTTCCTGCGTCATTCGGTATTTTGCCCATGGAATCTTTCAATATTGCAACTTGAGGCTTGATTTTTTCTTCACTTCTTTGAGCTTGAGAAATGCCAAGCGTGTTCTTCCTTTTTGGTTTTCTAACTCCAGGTCTTTGCGCATTTCATTATAATACTTAACTGTTTCTTCTAGAGCTGCCCTTTGAAATCTTCTGTTCAGCTCTTTCATGTCATCATGTTTTCTGTTCGCTTTAGCTACCCTGTATTCAGGAGCAAGTTTCAGAGTCTCTTCTGACACCATTTTGTTCATTTCCTTCTTTCCTGCTTTTTAAATGACCTTTTGCTTTCTTCATGTATGATGTCCTCCCACAACTCGTCTGGACTTCTCTCATTAGTGTCCGATGCATCAAATCTGTTCTTGAGATGGTCTCTAAATTCAATGAAACATACTCAAGGTCATATTTTGGGCTCTCGAGGAATTGTTTTAATTTTCTTCAGCTTCAACTTGAACTTGCATAAGAGCAATTGATGGTCTGTTCCACATTCGGCCCCTGGCCTTGTCCTGACTGACGATATTGAGCTTCTCCATCATCTCTTTCCACAAATGTAGTCAATTTGATTGCTGTGTATTACATCTGTTGAGGTTGATGTGTATAGTCACCATTTATGTTGTTGATAAAAGGTGTCCCAATGAATAGGTCATTGGTCTTGCAAAATTTCATCATGTGATATCCGGCATCGTTTCTATCACCAAGGTCATATTTTCCAACTACTGATACTTCGTTTCCTATTTTTGCATTCCAATCACCTGTAATTATCAATGCATCTTGATTGCATGTTTACTCAATTTCAGACTGTAGAAGTTGGTAAAAATCTTCAATTTCTTCATCTTTGGCCTTACTGGTTGGTACATAAATTTTAATAATATTTGTATTAACAAGTATTCCTTGAAGGCATGTGGTTATTATCCCATCACTGACAGCTTTATACTTCAGGATAGATCTTGAAGTGTTCTTTTTGACAATGGATGTGATGCTGTTCCTCTTCAATTTGTCATTCCTGGCATAGTAGACCATGTGATTGTCCAATTCAAAATGGCCAATACCAGTCCATTTCAGCTCACTAATGCCTAGGATATTGATGTTTATGTGTTCCATTTCACTCTAGACAAATTCCAATTTTCCTAGATTCATACTTTGTACATTTTATGTTCCAATTATTAATGGTTGTTTTCAGCTGTTTCTTCTCATTTTGAGTTGTTCCACATCAGCAAATAAAGGTCCCAAAAGCTTGACTCCATCCATGTCATTAAGCTTGACTACTTTGGGAAGGCAGCTCTTCTCCAGTCTCATACTGAGTACCTTCCAACCTGAGCGGCTCATCTTCTTGCACTATATCTGACAATGTTCAGCTGCTATTAATAAGGTTTTCACTGGTCAATTTTTTCTGAAGTAGATCACCTAGTCCTTTTTCCCAGTCTGTCTTAGTCTGGAAACTCTGCAGAAACATATCTACCATGGGTGACTGTTATGAATTTAATTGTGTCCCCCAAACATAGGTATCAACTGGCTAGGTCATTATTCCCAGTGTTGTGTGGGTGTCCACCATTTTGTGATCTGGTGTGATTATCCTAACCTGTGTAAATCCTAACCTCTGTAATGTTAATGAAGCATAATTAGAGGTAGTTATGTTAATGAGACAGGATTAGGTTGTATCTTGAGTCAATCTCTTCTGAGATATACAAGAGAGAAGTGAGCAGAGAGGAGAGGGACCTCATACCACCCAGAAAGAAGGACTGGGAGTGGAGCGCCTCCTTTGGACCTGGAGTCCCTGCTAAGAAGCTCCTAGACCTGGGGAAGATTGATGACGAGAACATTCCTCCAGAACTGACAGAGAGAAAAAGCCTTCCCTGGGGGCTAGCACCCTGAATGTGGACTTCTATCCTCCTAAACTGTGAGAGAATAAACTTCTGTTTTTTAAAGCCATCCACTTGTTGCATTTCTGTTATAGCAGCACTAGATAACTAATACAGTAACCCCTATGGCACTTGAAATACTGGTGAATAGTCTTCAACATCATAGCAACGTGGAAGCAACCACAGTACAACAAACTGACAGATGAGTAGTGGTCTTTTGATTATGGTGCAAAGAAAACATTTACATATCCTTTAAAGATGAGTTTTCTTTTATGTAAATTAAAATTGTTGGGCAAATAGGATTTTGTTAACTTTGACACTTTTGTTAGCTGCTCCAACTCATGGCAACCTTGCGTACAACAGAACAAAACACTACCTGGTCGTGCATCCCTTCACAATCTCTGGCTTGTTTGACCCCATCATTGCAGCCCTTGTGCCAATTCATCTCTCCAAGGGTCTTCCTCACCCTAATTGGCCCTCCACTTTACCGTACATGATATCCTCCTCTAGTAATTAATCCCTCCTCATGACGTGTCTAAAGCAAGTGAGGCGGGCAACATTCTGTTGTGATCTGTAAGGTTTTCATTCGCTAATTTTCAGAAGTAGATTCCCAGGCCTTTTTTCCTAGTCTTAGTCTGGAAGCTCCACTGAAACCTGTCCACCATGGGTGACCCTGCTGGTAGTTGTAACACCTGTGGCAAAGCTTCCAGCATCACACAGCACCATGCAAGCCACCACAGTTCGACAAACTGACGTACGAGTGGTGGTTGACATCAAATAGGAAAGATAAAATTTAGAATAAGATCTTCTGTTCACAAAACTGTGACAAAATTTGTCATTTAAAACAGGGTACTTCTATAAATGCTTTGTAAACACTTATCGGGATTATTCAGATTTATCCATGTATCATCCCAAGAGCCAACAGGATGGGTACCAGAGCTGGGTATAGTCAATCATCATGATTTGAGCTTCTCATCTCCAAACCTATTAATGATGGCTTAAATTCTCTTTTCAATTATGTTTTAATAGAAATAAAGTCTATGACCATTAACTATGCATTTTTTGTTACCAGCTCATAAAAAAGCCATTGCCTGCATACCAAACATAGTATAAAAAATGAAATAAAGGGTTTATCTTTCTGTTTCTTCACTGATTTGGTAGGCCAGCCCTAGTGATCTTCAGGAGCTGTGTAAAGGGCACTCATAAACTCAGAAGCTCACCTGCTCTTCCTCAGGCTCAGATCAGTGTTAGTCATTAATGTTTACAAAAATGTCCTTTAGGGTGTTTCATCTTTAAGTTGAAAAATTGGTTCTTTGCAATGATATTTCTCATCAATATCAGTGGGCTTCCTCATTCCTGAAGATATTTCTGATATCTGGTCAACATATGCTTATATTTATTCTACTTCCTTTCCTGTCCATGTTGAGTTGCTTCTGGAATGCTTTGAAATGCATCAAGGAAGAATCCTACAGAGTTTTTCACGATATACCATGTCAACTTTGGAATGGTGTTTTCTTCACTTCATTATTATATCCTAATCATTTTTGGTAGCCATTAATAACTTAAACATTTGTTCTCAGAATTTACTCCTTATAAATTACTGGGAAGACTGATGTTTTTCCAGGGAGGCCCAGAATTTTTTAGTAATTTGTTACATGTCTCTGATTTTTCTGTTTTCATGACGGATGCCCATAACTATTGTGGACCATGGTCAATGTCTTGCAACTTTATTATATTTCTGAATTTCTTCCCGATACTACTACTTCACTTCTACTCACTTGATGAGAGCTATAGTTTTGGTAGTTAGATATTCTGCTGCACTGTTGAATTTCTCAGTCTTTCAACAAGAGCTATAGCATCAGCAAATCCTGTGGACCTGGGGTCCCCACGTGGAGAAGCTCTTAGTCCAAAGGAAGATTGATGAGAAGGTTCACAGAGACAGAAAGCCTTCTCCTGGAGCTGACGCCCTGAATTTGGACTTTTAGCCTACTTTACTGTGAGGAAGTAAACTTCTGTTTGTTAAAGCCATCCACTTGTGGTATTTCTGTTACAGCAGCACTAGATGAGTAAGACAGCCACTGTAAATTTTCATGTACAGGTTTTTGTGTAAACGTAAATTTTCATTTCTCTGGGATAAATGCCCAGGAGTGCAATAGCTGTGTCATATAGTAGTTGCGTGTTTAGTTTTTAAGAAACTGCTGACTTGTTTTCCAGAGTGGTTGGATCATTTTACATTCTCATCAGCAATGACTGAGTGATCCTGTTTCTCAAAATTCCTGTATTTGATGTTATCATGTTTATTTTAGCCGTTCTAAGGGGACTGTAGTGATATGTCACTGTGGTTAGTTTGCATTTTCCTAAGGGCTAGTAACGCTGAACATCTGTTCATGTGCTTATTTCCCATCTGTATTTCTTCTACAATAAAATGTCTATTCAAGTCTTTTGTCCATTTTCTAACTGTATTTCTTTTACTGTTGAATTTTGAGAGTTCTTTATATATTCTAGATTCAAATCTTTGTCAGATGTATAGTTTGCAAATATTTTCTCCCAGTGCATAGCTTGTATTTTCATCTTTGTTATGTTTCATCAACAATTTGTAATTTTCACAACTCCAATCTCGTACATTTTTTAGGATTGAGCTAGACTAATTCCTAACTATTTCATTTTCATTTGGGCTATTGTAAATGATATTGTTTTTCACACTTTTGTTTTTAATATGTAGACATGTAATTGATTTTTGTGTGTTCATGTTGTATCCTGCCATCTTGTCGATCTCACATATTAGTTCTAGAGACTTTTCAATAGATTTCTTGGGATTTTCAATGTAGGCAGTTACGTTATCTGCAAAGAGAGAAGATTTTATTTCTTCCTTTCCAATCTATATGAGTTTTCTTTTTTGTGTCTCTTTGCAATGGCTGGAACTTCCAGCACAGTGTTGCCTTGTTTTCAATTTTAGGGGGAAAATACGCAGTCTTTCATCATTAAGTATGATGTTAGCTGTAGGATTTTTGTAGATGCTCCTTACCAAGTTGAGGAAGTTTTTCCTCTATTCCTAGTTTGCTTAGAGTTTTTATCACGAATGGGTATTGGATTTTGTAAAATGTTTTATCTACTTTAATTGCTACCATCATATAATTTCTCTTTTTAGCCTATTGATATGAAGGATTACAATGACTGATTTTCAAGTGTTGAAAACAGTCTTGCATGCCTGGGTGAAATCCTACTTGGCCGTGGTGTAGAATTCTTTTTCAACATTTCTTGATTTGATTTGCTAGTATTTTATTACGGATGTTTGCATCTAAGTTCATGAGATATGTTGCTTTGTAGTTTTCTTTCTTTCTTTTTTTTTTTTTTTGGACCATCTTTGTCTGGTTTTGGTCTCAAGGTAATATTGGCCTCATAAAATGAGTTGGAAAGTATTCTCTTTTCTTCTATTTTCTGGAAGAGATTGTGTCAGATTGGTATTCTTTAAATGTTTTGTAAAATTCTCCAACAAGACTCGGTGTCTAATATCTTTTACTCTACCTCAAACATCCCCCTTACTCATGCTCAGATAATGGTCTTGCTTCGTATTTCATCTGGTCTGAATTCCTCAAGCTATGCACTGTGGCAAATGGGACTCAAAGCCTCAGCCAAAGCAGACCAATGGCATTAGGGAAGAGAAAACACAAGCTTATTCAGCTGTTGTAGCAAGTAAAGGCAGAACTGAGCAGACTCAGTAAGTAGTCTGTTGGGGGAGCCTTTGGGGCTTAACCCCATCACTGACCTGGAAAAACTTCTATAGTGACCACCTCTGGCAAAGTAGTCTGTGAGCACTCAAGCTTCTGCAACATATCAACAATGAATATTTGTGGGTGGAGGCATGGTGGATTATTTTCTTGGTGTATAATTTCACATTTTCAAACATTTTTCTACATTGAGGAAGTAGCATTTGGGTGGTACAAACAGTTAAGCAATCAACTACTAACCAAAGGATTAGTGGATCAAACCCACCCAGAGGCACCTGGTGATCTGTATCTGAAAGGTCACAGCCTTGAAAACCTTATGGACCAGCTCTACTCTGTACACATGGGGTCTGATGACTAGATGACAACTCACAACAACAAAAACAATTAGTTTAAAAGACAGATCCTCTGTTCCCAGGAACCTTTGATATAGTGTGATAACTGGGATCAGGGTTTGTAGGACAGGAGTTGTAATGTGTGATTTGCCCAGCCCTGTGTTCGTGGAAATGAGCCCATACTTGAACAAGGGGACTTGGAACAGAGGTGGCCATGAAAGATTTTGGAAGCCAGGAGTCATCCTAGTCTGAGTCCCCTAAACTCTGTCTTTTCTGGAATGGCCTAGATTTCCAAAGGAAGTCTATGGCAATAGGTGAGGATAACACAGTAAACAGGTGGACAGCTCCCCCCACACACAGAGCCTGAGGCCCCCACTTACCTGTGAGTCCCAGAAACAGAGGCAGCAGTAGGAAAAGCAGAAGTGGGTGGGGTGGGGAGTCAGTGATGGGCATTGTGGTGGCCTCAGGTGACTTCTCTGTCTGAATGCCCTGGAAAGGCACAGGACTCTGTGCTATGAGGAGAGAGTATAGTTCCCGCCTCCATGACGTCAGAGGAAGGGGGTTGTGATGAGGGGAAAAGCCATGGGACTGTGGCACTTTTTACTTCATGATTATAAAATTAGACAAGGTTGTTACAAGCTGAGAAGTTGCTGATGAAAGTGTTCTGGGGGCCGGAGCAGAGGTCTCAACACCTGAAGACTTGTGCTCCTGCCGAAGCCTCTTCCCTTCTCGCGACTTCTCTTCGATCCCACAGCTCTTGCTTATCCAGGAGTTCCAGAGACATGGGCTGGGACAAGGGCTTCTGGAATATTCTGATAGACAAGTGCTGGTCCAGCTTCTGCATGAGCCCAACATCTGGGCCTCAGTGACCTGCACATCTGGAGGGAGGAGGTGGGATCCCTACACTTCACCTTCTTGGAGATAGAGTTGGACTCTGTAAGGACCTTTCCCTCTACTCTTTCGACCCTACCAATCTAGCCTTCTTCCTGGCCCATGGTATCTTCTTACTTTCCATTTGACTCTAACAGGTGTTAGAGGTAAAAAATGAGCCCGATGCAACATCTGCAGTGGGCGCCCAGCTTTACAGTGAATCACTGAATACAATATAGAGAGCCACCTCCTTTCCCCTTCCTGAACAGGAAGTGGATTTGGTTGGGAGAGGGTTATATCTTTGGAGATGGTGATGATTCACGCTGTAGAAGATGGAAGGGGCTTATGGAGGAAGGTGGGACTGTGGGTAACACTCACAGGAAGGAAAGCAATACACCTAGAGACATACCTGGGAGAGTAAGGGGTGCCTTTCCTGTCTCTGCTTGGGTTTGGGGATAGCTCTGGGGAGAAGGGAATGGAGGGACCAGAGAGACAGTCCCAGAAAGAGGGAGGAACCAGCATGTTGGCTTCCTTTTGTCTCACCTTTGGAATGGCTCTACCCAAGCACAAAGGTGGTGTTCAGGGACTCAGACCATACTCAGTTGGAGACCCTTTAATGTCCAGGAATCCAAAGCCAGGCACTGGTTGCTGTGACTTGTTCCCCGCTGCCTTCTTCTCCTCAGGAACAGGCTGGATGTCAAAGCCAGTAGAGGTGTTAGAACAGGAAGAAAAGGCAGAGCAGGACTTGAACACCCTCAATGAGATGACAAGATTCCCCTTCTCTTGTGATGTCAGCATCTCATTCCATTGTTCTGGAATGGTGAACTCCACACTGGGAGGCCCATCCATGGCTCCATCCAAGAACTCAACAGAAACTTCTCTCCAACTTCCATCATTCTACCCTTCCTCCCACTCCAAGGTGTCTTCTCACTTTCCATTGGACTCTAAGCTCTTTGGAGGGTGGTATTCTTAGTGGCATAATGGTCAAGAGCACTGGCTTTGGAACCAGATACAATCCAGGTTCAAATACTGCATCTACCTCTTAGTAGCTAAGTAATCTTGAGCCTATTATGTAGACCCACATATCCTACGACCTTCTAGATATTTTTATTTCTATGCCTCAGATGTCCAAAACTGAGTTCATGATCTATGATGATGAATCAAAAGATGGAATTGGCCAACAAAGATTAAGGTGTAAGAAGAAAAGAAAAGTGATCGTGCTGGAGGTGAAATTCAAGTTAAACATACAGGGAATTGCAGGAGAAATAGTTGACCACGAAAATATTGATGTACCTGCTGTTTGATAGACTCTAGATATGCAGCCATAGGAACTTAGTGAAGGCAGACATATCAACATCAGTGAGGAAAGTGGTAGTGATGAAAAAGATGGAGATGTCCCATATGAGGTGATATCAGCAAAAAGCTTTACATTAAAGGAACTCTTAGATTTTACAACGATGAAAGTGCAAAAGATAAAATGTTGAAAGCAGATCCAATCTTCCAGCGGAGCATGATAACTCAATAAGGCAGGAGCAAGATGCTTGCTGTGTATTGTAAGTTATACAATGAGAGGAAGGCAAGTACTGTTCAAACGACTCTTGGGAAATTTTTCTTAGCAAGAATCAAAAGGCAGTAATTCCCAAGGTTTCTAAGTTAGAAATTACAGTGTACTGAATAAATATTCTTTTTACTATTTTTTTCATTTCCCTATATATGGATGGCACAAAAACTTTGTGATTGGCTGCTAACCTAAAAGTTGGCTGTTCAAACCCACCCAATGACTCCGTGGAAGAAGGCTGGTGAACTATTCTGTAAAGATTACAGCCAAGAAAGCCAAGGAGCTGTTCTACTCTCTAAGACCTGTGGTGACCATGAGTTAGAATCAACTCAATAACAATGGTTTCGTTTTTTAATTTTTTAATCTTTTAATGCATTTATAACTAACAGTAAGATAGTTTTTAATATTTTGACAAAAAATATAAAGGTAATTGAGCAATCATTTTTTTTTTCCCATTGGCTATTAAGATCACTTTCCATGGTTTCAATTTGTATGGTCATTTTTATGATCCTGAACCTACCATGCAAAGTGAATACTGCTCATATTTAGTATGTCAGGTGGTAATAGTACTATGGCAAAAAATTAGTCAGGTTAAGATGAATTGAAAAGCCGGGTAAGAGGGGGAATTGATATTTTATATAGGGTGGCTTATAGAAGGTGCCTATAATACAGTGACATTTAAGCAGACTTTAAAGAAGAGAGGAAGAGAGCCAGGCAGATATGTCAGAGAAGAAGCAAAGGAATGATACGATCTGACTCATGTTTCAAAGAATCATTTTGGCTTCCTCAGGAGCAAAACCGAAACAGGGAAACCAGTTAGAGGGTAGCAATGATCCAGGAAGAGATGATGGTGGCAGGGACCAGGGAGTAGTGGTGAAGGTGAGGTATACAGATGATGGATATAACTCAAGGGTGTGCTGGACTGGACTTGTACTCACTCATGAAAGCAGATCGTTAAATTTTCAGGAATTTTTCAATCTAGTTGCTAAACTGTTAGTAGTTTGAAGTTGGCCATGGTGGGAATATATACACCACAGAATTTGGCAAATGCCACAACTCAGGCTTTTTTTCTTTTTCTTTTGGACAGTCAATTGTTAAACATTTATAAGTCTACCACTGCATATAAGGATTTTGAAGGTAGAATTGAATATGGGGTATAAAAAGCTCTTGGATGGTCACAACATGTGCACTATGAGCAACAGGGTAGGGGAGGATGCAGGATGACATAAGAACTAGTGTTCCCATCACAGAGGTGTTGGGGGGAACTGGGTTTGAGGAGTAGGACACTTGGGCAAAGAGGGAGAGGAGAATAATTTTTCTTTTTTGAAGTGGATAAGGATTGATTTATGTTTAGGAGGCAAGGCTGGGGAGTCGGGGTGGGCAGGAATCCAGAAGGCAAGAAGAATTCTTGAGAGCACAGACATGAGTATGTGGTTTATGGCCGAGTCACACAGCAGCCGATGAGATATATCTTGATATGTTTAGGAAACTTGACATTTTCTCATATTCTAGGGAAGTGGAGTGAGTCAGTCCTCAAAACCAGTTATGGAGACTTGGCCCTGGAGGCACTAAGGACTGTGAGAAGGAACAGCAGGAGGGTGTGCACAGGCAGGTTTCCAGAGCAGGGAGGCACATGGAGCAGAGTCTGTGGAAGCTTCCATCAGGCATCTTCTCTCAGACTGGGCCATCAGAGAAGGAAGGAAGGAGCTGTGGGGAAACAGGGCCACTTTTAGTTATCTGCTTGTTATCAAGAAATGAGTGCCTACTGTGTCGTTGGGGCTTATCTCCTTCTGAGATGATAGTTGTGAGGGCATAGAAAATCCCCGGAAAATGACTGCTTCCATCTTCATCTTTCTCCCTAGTCCTGAGCCCCTTTCCCCAGTCCTGTCCACTCAGTCATGTGGAGTGTCAGTAGGGCAACCCTCGCAGCAGCCAATCCAGGGGTTCTCAACATAACTCTATCAAATGGATTCCTTTGGCCCTCCATGGAGTCTAGTGTTCAAATAATCTGGAGATGGTCTCCAAAGGAACCACCCACTCAGTTGCCCCTCATTCAGCCCCCCTCTGCAATTTTCTCCATGGAACCTCTAGGACACTGAGGATGCCCTTTGAAAGTCCTTGATCTGACCCATCTCCCACAGAACCCTACATGCTTCCTGGAAGCTGGGAACCTCTTAGAGGGTTCCATGAGACTCTTGAGGGGAGTAGGGGGAGTGTCATGTGTCTTAACTCCAGGTGGTCCTGACACTGACACATGGGACCTCCTAGGCTGGTCGTCCGTGATGACTTTGCCCCTTTGGGATTGACATTGGCCTGCCCTCTCTCCCTAATTCCTGAGCTTCTCCCACAACTTACAGTCAGGCCTTCTGCTTTCTGTAGACATAGATGGCAGAGACACCAACCACCAGCAGCGCCTTGAGGCCTACGAGGAGGCCTATGAGGAGGCCTCCAAGGAGGAGGCACGGAGTTGACGGCTGTGGGCCTGGAAGTCAACAGGCAGGAGGTGTGATTAGAGAAGGCACAAAGGAGTCAACCCCAGGACTTCCACTTACTCCCTCTGAGGCTCCCTGTGCCCATTGATGTTCTGAAGTCTTTGAACCTATGCCTTGCCTGTCCTCATTCTAACTTACTTTCTCAGGGGCCAAGATAATTCTCTTTGAGAGAAGTGGTGAGGAGAACATGTACTCAGAAGCATATAAAAGTGTCGTCTGATGTCTGCTTTACTTATTTGATTCTCTTGACGCTGTGGGGCAGGTATTATTATCCTTATTCTGATGAGGAAACTGAGGCTCAAAGAGTTTAAGGTGGGTCACGAGATGAATGGGATTCAAACCTAGGGATGTCCATCACTGTGGCCTCTTAGGATGGCCCTCTAGACCCTGTTTTTGGAGTTAAGACAAGTCCAACCTCATAGCGTCATGGAAATGAATGTCAACACTTCAGGCAAGGGACTGAGGTCAGGTATCACTGGGATAGCTTCAAGGCTTTGCACCAAGTAGCAGAAGAGTCCTCACAGCAGTCTGACATAATGAAACGTGCTTGCTGGAAGCACCCAGATAAGTCAATGAAACAGAATCTCAGCCTTGGGAGGGGTGTCACACATGATCTAGTGCACCTGGCTCCAGAGCAGATGCCAACTGAGCTCTTTCTGATGGACACAGGAAGTTGGATCTGGGGAAGCATACTTTTGGATTCTTTGTATTTTTCTAATAAGTGGTTTATGCTTTTAAAATTAAACAAATAGAGATAGTAAAATAATTCTTTTTTTAATAAATAAGATACTGCTGGTTCTTCCTTAAGGAAAGAGTGGAGAACTCCCCATTTGTTATTGCTGGGGTGTTGGAGGCCTCAAGTCTCAGCTGAGTCACTCTCTGGAGCTTTATCTCAGTTGAAGAGAGCTGCATTGCCCAAGGTCATGCCTCCTTCTAGGGGGCAAATGAATCCAATAACTGGCTGAAATGGGATGTACAGGCTAAGTCCCAGCTCCCCAGTTTGAAACAACTCTAAAAGTCCATCCTAGCTCTACAGCCTTCTGTAGGAGTGGTCGAGTCTTTGGTTGTTCCACTGCAATTTTGGTTCCATTACAGTTCAATGTCCTTCACCCCTAGTTCTGCTTTCTATACCCCCTCATGTGTATTGATCCTAATGGCTCTCCCCAGTGAGCTTCCTGTATTCTTAGATCCATTTTGGAGTGTGTTTACCAGGGAAACTGACCTATTTGAATTGGTCTGGGAGTGGTCTGAAAAGTAGACTGTAAAATGCAAATCTGGAAGTGGATCACTCATGTCGTGAGTGAGTCATGTCCCTCTTAAAATATTCATATGTTGAAGTCCTAAGCCCCAATGCATGTGCATGTGGTCTTATTTGGAAAGAGTCTTTGCAGATGTAATTAAGTTAAGATGAAGTCATACTGGATTAGGGTGGGCCCTAAATCCAGTGACTGGTGTCCTCATAAGGAGAGAGAGATTCAGAGATTCAGACCCACAGAAGGTCATGTGATGATGGAGGCAGAGATTGCAGTGATGCCACTACAATCCAAGGAGTGCCAAGGATTGTTGGCAACCACTAGAAGCTAAAATGAGAGAAAGAAGGATTCTTCCCTAGAGCTTTCAGAGGGAACGTGGCCCTGCCAACACCTTGATTACAGATTTTTAGCCTCCCAAACTCTGAGATAACAAATTTCTCTTGTTTAAAGCCACCTAGTTGGTGGCAATTTGTAACTGCAGCCCTAGGAATCTAATACAACCCTTTAGCTGGCTGGTGACGAAGACTCCATCATTGATGGTAAGAGGACCCTGGGTTGGTGCTGTTGTTAAAACTTCCACCAGTAGTGAACTGGGATGGTACATGCCAGAAGAAGGAAATATCCCAACATCAGGCATTTGAAGAATTGTTGGGAAATGGTAATTATAAGGACTATGAAATTGGATAGATGTAGCTGGGGGATCAATCCTTTGGCGAAAGACAATGAAATGGTGAGAGTGATTAATAACCAGTTAAAAGCAACGGACTTATGAAAGCTGGAGAACTTCTTAGCAGTATAGTAGATTCTTGTCTACAGGAACCAGAGGGCAGAAAATCCAGAGGATTGGGCCAAGGACAGAATTATAAGAGGTGCAAAGCTACAGAGGAGGTTGAATGCATTCAGAACTTCAATGGGCCTGCTAGGCTAAGGATAAGACCCTGATCAGGAAGTAGTGGGACCCTGAGATGAGTCCCTGGGCATCACAAATGGTTAAGCATTAGGCTACTAATCGAAAGGTTGGTGCATTGAGTCCACACTGAGGCATGTCAGAAGAAAGGCCTCGCAATCTGCTTCCAAAAGTCAGGTCATGAAAACTCTATGGAGCACAGTTCTACTCTGTGACACATAGGGTTGCCATTAGTCAGAACTGACTCAACAACAACTAGTTTGGTTTCGTTGGTTTTGGATTCTGAAATGCAGATAGGGACATATGGGCCAATGCACTTGAAAATCTTCAATTGACTTCTGGATAACTAAGGACAATGGTGACAGTATAGCTACTTATCTCCAAAAGTATCCTTCCTAAACCAGAAGACAAAACAAGAAAGGAAAAGTAAATTCTACACAAAAATAAGGCTCCCAGTATTACTTGAGAAAATGCCAAAACTGCAAAGTCACTCTTTGTAAAAAGAGAAAAATCACTAAATCATAGGGCACAATGTGTCATGCTTCCAGCTGTAGGTCTTGGGGATGATGACCAGCAAGAGAGAGAACCACGTTCTAATTGGCACAAATTTGCTATATAGGCAGGATTTGGGGATTTAAATTTATTCAGATTGGTTTAGGACAGTCACCTGGTCTAATGGCAAGACATCTTCAGCAACATCCCATAGTACTCTCTGAGTCCTACTTTCTGGTCTGTAGAACTCCAACCCAACAGAGTGATTGAAGCAGGAAAGGACACCAGAGGTAAATCAAAATATGCCTTTTTCTCAGTCCTAATAAGTTCCTTTACCTTTCCTGTGTGCAGATGATAAATTTTCTGTTTTCATTTTTCAGAAAAAAAAATTATTTTGCCTTCATTATAGAGGTTAATTTCATTAGGTATATAATTCTATATTTATGGTGTAATTTTTTTTCTCTTGGAGCACCTTAGTGTTGTTTTTCCATTGTCTTGTGCCTTCCTTTTTCCAATGAGAAGTCATGTGTCATTTGTATTGCTCTCTTCTGTGTCATGTCTTTGTGTGTGTATGCTGCTGCTTTAAGACAGTCTCCTTATCTCTCATTTTTAGCTGATTATGATGTACTTAAATTTTGCTGGAGTCACTGAGCAGCTTGAATTTATACATTAATTTCATTGACTAAATTTGAGAAATTTTCGGCCATTATTTCTTCAAATAATTTTTATGACCCAGTTTGTCTCTCCTCTTATTTTCTAACAGGTACTTACTTACGTTCCTTGTTTTCAATCTTTTTCCTCTCTGCTTTTCAGGTTAGGTAATTTCTATTAATCTATTTTATCAGTGCTGGTTGTCATTGTGTTGATTCTGACTCATGGTGACCCTATCTGTTTCAGAGTGGAACTGAGCTCCACAGGGCTTTCGGTTAGCAGCTGAGCATGACAACTGTTTGCACCACCCAGGGAGTACCTTAGCCTTACTAATTCTTACTTCTATCATTTCCAATTTGCTCTTTAGGACAATTAATTTTTTATTTCATATATTCTATGTTTCACTTTTATAATTACCCTTTGGTCTTTTAAAAATTGTTTTTATTTCTTTGATGAGATTACCTATCTGTTTATTCCTTTAAAAATATTTTTCTTTTGTCATTGATCATAGTTTTAATAGCTGAATCAAAATCCTTGCCTTCTCGTACATACATTTGGACCATCTTAGGGGTGATCTCCTATGTTTGCTTTTTATGTTGAGATTGCTTACATTTTCCCTTTCTTCTTATGAATAATTTTGGATTGTGTCCTGCACATTGTAAATGAGATATTGTAGAGACTTTGAATTATGCTTCTCTAAAGAGAGTTGATTTTTTATTGAGACAGTTAATTTTCGCTAAATAGTTTTTTAATAGTACACTTGGTTGAGTTAAGACACAGATTTGGGGCTATCCTTCTTGGATTCTTCCTTTCTGGGATTCCTCTGTCTTCCAGTGGCTGTGGTCACCAAAACACTATCCTCTGACTGTTCAGCTGGTAAGACTGCAAGTTTCCATCCAAATTACAGTTGACTGGTGTTCATTGACTCTGGCTGATCCTTAGCAAAAAGCCATAACAATGGGAAACACAGCCAGCACTGCTTCCTTTATTCAAGGTTGATTCCTCTGCAGTTTCTGTCTGCTTTTGTTCACTCTCCAAAGTCTTCAGACAGTTAGTCCAGTGCCTGTACATGTTATCTTCAGAAAACTGAGCCCAATGAGCTACTCCACCTTCTCTTGAAGTCTTACTTATTACATGTAAGACATTAATCCAGTGAGAATTTTTTTTTTTATTATGGCATAAGTATGAAGTCAATTTTTATTTTCTTCCAGATGAACGATCAGTTACGCTGGCAACGTTTACTGTTTTCCAACTGGCTTGACACATCATCAATTGTTTCTGTTTGTGGCACTTGTCTGTTTCTATTTCTCTACCAAGTCCATATACATTCAAAGGCTGTATGGCATGTTCTAGCGTTTGGTGAGTGTCTTAGGCTGGGTTCTCTAGAGTAGTAAAACCAGTGAAACATGTATATATGAATATATACGTTGTTGTTGTTAGATGCCATCGAGTTGGTTATGACTCATAGCCACCCTATAGGACAGAGCAGAGCTGCCCCATAGGGTTTCTGAGGAGAGGCTGGTGGATTTAAACTGCTGACATTTTGGTTAGCAGCTGAGCTCTTAACCACTTCGCTACCAAATCTATACAGAGAGATTTAATTCAAGGAAATTATTCATGCAGTTGTAGATGCTGGCAAGTCCCGACTCTGCAAGTCAGGCATCAGGCTAGAGGCTTCTCCTGACTTACGTGGTTGCAGGGGCTGATGAACTGAAGATCGGCAGGTCATACAGCAGGCTGCTGTCTCATGGTGCTGTGGGAGCTGGCAAATCTCAAAATCTGCTGGTCAGGCAGAAAGCTGCTGGCTCACATCCCAGGAACACATCTCACATCTCGGATGGTCACGTATTGGATGTAGGAGCCAGAGTGAGTGAGTGAGCTTTGCTACAATGTCCATATGCATTGGATGCAGGCCACACAACCAAGAAAACTCCTCTTACAACTGATGGGCTGATAACGTCATGAACGTGATTATATTATATTATACTGTGGAAAAGCAGTCAGTCCAATGTCTGCCAAACCACTGATAATCACAACCTGACCAAGATGCCACAAAACATTATCTATCCGAGTCCACCCCTTATCACGTTGGCACCTATATACGTCTCTTTAAACCATACATAATCTCTAAATAAAGACAATTAAAAAGTCATACTTTGCCTAACATGATACAACTAACATGCATGCAACTGATAACCCAGTAGCCCTTTCACATCTTATATTTTATAAGTAATGAGATAAAAGAGAGAAAATGAAAATATTTGCTATATACATGTGTATATATATGCATATATATAGATATATACACACACATTAAAACAAAAAAAGACAAACCTGTTGCCGTTGAGTCAATTCCAACTCATTGCAATGTTGTAGGACAGAGTAGAACTGCTGCCACATAGGGTTTCCAAGAAGAGGTAGGTAGATTCAAACTGCTGAGCTTTTGGTTAGCAGCCATAGCTCTTAACCACTGCTCCATGTATACATACACATGCATCTGGTCATACAGTTCTAGCTAGTATTTAGAACTATCTTCTTCCACCACCCATTCTGTATTTTCTTTGCCCTCAGCAAACACCTCAGCTGGTCGTGGTTCTTTGTCTGGTGGGATAACACAAACCTTCATTCCTGAAGGGTCTGGGCCATTAGTAGTCATGTCAGAATTGTGTTGCTGTTGTTTTCCATTGACTTTTATCACAGGGGATGGTAGTACTAAGAGATGCCTTAAAGAATCTCCTATATGCCAGACACTCATCTTTACCTCCATTATGTAATATCAATTCTATTTCCCCTGGTAATCAGGATCAGTCATACTGGCCAATATGGTAACTCCCTTCTTGCCTGTTGATCCAGAGCCATGAAGTGCCCAAAGTGGCTGAGGAACATTCTTAACCTCCAGTTCAATGGAATCAGTGTTGTGCCTCCAGGTGGGAGCATTCTTCTCTTTGGAACTAAGACCTCCAGACCTGCAGCTCATAGGGTCCCGGGGACAGGAAAAAATTTTTGTGAGTAAGTAGCAAGGGATAATAGTGAGCAGTGCCACTCAAATTTCCACCCCTTGATTCCTGGACCCGTGATTTCTGGCTATGGGAGAAATAACACCAACCATATACTGGATGCTGGTTTAGAGCATATACAGCCTCCTGAAGTACCTTACCTCAACCCTAAAATGTATTGTCACCTAGTTTGTGCCATAATTGTGTCTTTAGAAGATGATTCTATCGTTCTATCAAGCCAGGGACTTCAGGATGTTGGTGGACATGGTAAGACAGGTGAATTCCATAGGAATGGGAACATTGCCACACTTCATTTGCTGTGAAGTGAGTCCCTTGATCAGAAGCGATGCTGTGTGGGATACCATGACAGTGGATGAGGCATTCTGTAAGTTCACAAATGGTAGTTTTGGCAGAATCATTGCATGTAGGGAAAGCATAGCTGTATCCAGAATGAGCGTCTATTCCATTAAGAGCAAAATGTTGCCCTTTCTCTAATGGAAGTGGTCCAGTGTGATGAACCTGCCACCAGCTTGCTGGCTGATCACCTCGAGGAATAGTGCCATATCAAGGACTCAGCATTGGTCTCTGCTGCTGACAGATTGGGTACTCAGCAGTGGCTGTAGTAGCCAAGCCATCCTTGGTGAGTGGAAGTTCATGTTGCTGGGGCCATGATCACCTCCATCCCTGCCACCATGGTCACTTTGTTCATGAGCCCACTTGGGCAATGATGGAAGTGGCTGGGGAAAGAGGATGACTGGTTTCCACGTATTGCTTCATTCTATCCACTAGAATGTTAAAATTTTCCTCTCCCAATGTCACCCTTTGGTGACCATTCACATGAGACACAAATATCTTCTCTTCTTTGGCCCATTCAGAGAGATCTATCCACATACCAGGTGCAGTGCCTAAAGTTCTGCCCACTGGGAGGGTGTTCCTTCACCAGTGTCCTTCCAGAGGTCCCAGAAAGGGGCTACAGTGCTACCACTCTCCATTCTCAAGTGGTACCTGCATATTGCACAGAACCACTTGTAAACCAGGTCGAGTTTTCTCTTCTTCAGTAAACTGATCATAAGGAAATCCTCCTGAGGCCATAGGTGCAGACTGGAAGAGGGAAGGTAATGTGACAGTAGTACAGATCATAGGTCTCTTTCTCATGTAACTTACTAGTGCCTTCAAGTTCTTCTTGTGCCCAATCTCATATATACCACTTCCATTTAATGATGGAGTACTGCTGTGTGCATCCAACTTTATGACTCCATAGGTAAGATAAAACTCACCTCATGATGGGCAGCTCAGGTTGCGTGGTGACTTTGTGGCCCATGGTTAGGCATTCAGTCTCTACTAAGGCCCAGAAACAAGTCAAAAGCTGTTTCTCAAAAGGAGAGTAGTTATCTACATAGGATGGCGGGCTTTGTTCCAAAATATTAAGGGTTTGCACTGTGATTCACCAATAGGGGCCTGCCAAAGACTCCAAATAGCATCTCTATTTGCCCAGAGACTTCAAGCACCATTGGATCAGCCAGAACACATGGTCCAAATGACAGAGCAGCTTGTACTGCATCCTGAACCTGTTGTAGAACATTCTCTTATTCTGGGCCCCTCTCAAAACTAATAATTTTTTGAGATACTTGATAAATAGGCTACAGTAGCACACCCAAATGAGAGATATGTCGCTTCCAAAATCCAGAGAGGCCCACTTGACACTGAGCCTCCTCTTTAGTTGTAAGAGGTGCCAGATGCAACAACTTACCCTTGACTTTAGAGGGAATACCTCAACATGTCCCACACCACTGGACCCCTAGAAATTTCACTGAGGTGGAAAGCAACTGAATTTTTGTCAAGATAATTTCCCACCCTCTAGCATGCAGATATCTCAACAACGAGTGTAGAGTCATTGATACTTCTTTCTTACTAGGTCCCAGCATAATGTCATCAATGTAATGGACCAATCTGACATCTTGTGGAAAGAAAAGGCAATAAGGTCCCTGCAGACTAAATTATGACATAGGCTGGTGAGTTGATATACCCCTGAGGTAGGAGAGTGAAGATGTGTAGTTGGTCATGCCACTGAAGGCAAACTACTTCTGATGATCCTTCAAAACCAGACTCGAGAAAAAGGCATTAGCCAGCTCAATAACTTCATACCACGTACCAGGTTGTTGTTGTTGTTAGGTGCCATTGAGTCGATTTCAACTCATAGCAACCCTATAGGACAGAGTAGAACTGCTCCCATAGGATGTCCAAGGGGTGGCTGGTAGATTCGACTTTTGGTTAGCAGCCAAGATTTTAACCACTGTTCTACCAGGGCTCACCGGGTACTAGGAGATGTATTAATTTGCTTAAGTGATGAAAACCACATCTGGAACACCAGCTGAAAATGAAGTCACCACCTGGTTAACCATATTATATCATACCCATTGCTGTCGAGTCAATTCCAACTCATAGTAACCCTATAGGACAGAGTAGAACAGTCCCATAGGGTTTCCAAGGAGAGGTAAGTAGATTCAAACTGCTGACCTTTGGGTTAGCAGCCATAGTTCTTAACTACTGCACCACCAGGGCTCCACTACCTGGTTAAGTGTATGATAATCCTTCCTTCCCAAGATCCATTTGTTTTTTGTACAGGTCGAACAGGCCAGATGATTGGGGATGTTGTGGGAATCTCCACCCCCGCATCTTTCAAGACCTTGAAGGTGGCAGTAATCTGCAATCCCTCCAGAAATGCAGCATTGCTTTTGGTTTACTATTTTCCTAGGTAAGAGTAGTTCTAATGGCTTCCAACAGGCCTTTCCTACCATAATAGTCCTTACTCCACATGTCATGGATCCAGTGTGGGTGTTCTACCAGTTGCTAAATATGTCTATTCCAGTTATGCATTCTGGAACAGGGCAATCACTACAGGATGGATTTGGGGACTCACTGCACCCACTATGAGACAGACCTGAGCTAAGTCTTCGTGAATAACCTGACCTCCGTAGGCCCACCCTTTGTGACTGGCGGACCACAGTAACATTGTGAGTCTCCTGGAATTAGTGTCAGTTCAGAGCCAATGTCTAGTGATCCCTGAAAAGTCTGATTATTTCCTATTCCCCAATGAAGTCACTCTTGTAAAAGGCCACAGATCCTTTAGGGGAGTCTGGGAAAAAGATTAGCAGTATAAACATTTGGCAGTGTAGTGGGGTCCTTCCTCAAGGGGTCCCGGCCTCCCCTTCATTGAAGGGGTTGTGGGTCTGTGAATGGGCTTAAGTCTCTAGTCTGGTGATTCAACTTAGGCTATCATTCACTTGATCTAGAATCCTTCTGCTTGTACAGAACAAGTAAATATTTAGTAGCTATCCCATCTATTTCACTCCTAAAGGGACATATTGACTAAGTAACCAACAGCATAAATCCATACAAGTCAGCCTATTATGATTACTGCTTTGATTCTGCTGTCCATCACAGTAACTATGCCCACATTGTCTTTGTCGATTAAGTGCCATCACATGACCCCAATCACCATGGGGTCCAACCAGCTTTTCTGTAGTTGTTGTTGTTAGGTGCCATCGAGTTGGTTCCGACTCATAGCAACCCTATGTACAACAGAACGAAACACTGCCTGGTCCTGTGCCATCCTCACAATCGTTGCTATGCTCGAGCTCATTGTTACAGCCACTATGTCAATCCATCTCATTGAGGGTCTTCCTCTCTTTTACTGACCTTCTACTTTACCAAGAAAAATGTCTTTCTCCAGGAACTGGTCCCCTACTGACAACACGTCCAAGGTATGTGAGATGAACTCTTGCCATCCTCGCTTCTAAGGAGCATTATGGCTGTACTTCTTCAAAAACAGATTTGTTTGTTCTTCTGACATTCCATGGTATAGTCAATATTCTTTGCCAAAACCGTAATTCAAGGGCGTTAATTATTCTTCAGTCTTCCTTATTCATTGTAGTTAGATGTCTTAACTCAGTTAGGACAATTCCCACTGTCAAATCTGACTTACATAAAATAGCAATCACAGCAGTCTTCAAGGGCGCTGGGCCTGGCTCCCTTCACACATTTGTTCCTCACCATTGTGGTAAAAGATGTGCCCTCTGGGCACTCCATGGATGAGTCTTTGGGTCCCACCTGATCAATCTACTCTAACATGACCATTTCCGTAAGCCTTCTTCTATAGTATACCAAGGCAGGTCTGGCATTTTAACTTGATTTAGTGTGGGCCACCATTTAATCCATACTTTAGTGAACCAACCAAATAAACAATTAGATTCTTTCCTAACCTCTTAAGCTGAAATACTGAATGAAGAATCTGTGTTTAGTGGGCCCATATCAGTAAACTCAGACTGATACAACTTTATGTTCTTTGCACCATTATCTCACACCCTTAATGACCATTCCCACACATATTCCCCAGGTTCCTGTTTGTACATATTAGAAAAATCAAGCAGTTCTTTTGGAGAGTAGTGTACCTCTTCTTGGGTCATACTTTGTACTTCGCCTCTTGGTGCTCACTGGGACTTAAGCCTAGTTACATGTCTAGAAGCAACATGGGTGGTGGGGTGCGGGTCCTGGGGACATTCAGCAATGTCTTATAAGGTATCTGCCTCAGGCAATGAGCCAGGTGATACTTAAGACAAAGACTCTTCAGGCACAGCTTTATTAATCTCATCAGATGGGGATGGAAGGGATGATGGTTTGACTGCAGAGGGTGGTTTTGCAGACAAAGATGGAGTAATCTCTTCGGGCAGGTTGGTTTAGAGGGCTGATGCTATTGCTAGGAGTGATTCAACAGAATTTAGGCACTTATTGTCCCCAGCTTCCTGACTATCTGCTTGTATGTCCCCATCCTGTTTCAGGACCCCATTTCTTTCAAATCAATGCCCTCACTTTAACTTCCGATGTCTTTTGAGATTGGATATTCAGTTGTCGTTGTAATTCAGCCACTCACGATAAGACTGTGGGTTTTGTTTTCAGCAGTCAGTTCTGTTACTACAAGAAATAAGACTTTCTTTCAAAGCACAAGGGGCAACATTCAGGTCTTTTATGCAGTGCTTGAGCTGTGATCTGAAACCTTGAGCTCATTCTTTTCACTACTTTATCTACTGAAAGTAGAACCAACCAACAAGCTTCCTTATACTTCTCATTCTGAGAAAATTGTAGACAATATGCAATCACGCAGAGCTTTGTCTCTCACAAATATTTAATCTATCGGTGGTGATATTTTGTGTATTTCTATTGCCACTTCACACCATAGATTAGCAGTGCCGTCTTTACTACTGGAAGTAGAGTCTTCAATGCCTTTAAAACTAGCCAGACTTGAGAAATAATTCAGAAAACTCATCCTTATGATTTTGTTCCTCTAGAATAACTCTCAGTACCAAATGTCTTAGGCTGGGTTCTCTACAGGAGCAAATCCAGTGAAATTGATATATGTGAATAAAAAGAGATTTAATTCAAGGAAATGGCTCACACAGTTGTGGAGAGTGGCAAGTCCCAAATCCATGGGTTAGGCATCAAGCTGGAGGCTTCCCCTGACTCACGTGGTTGCAGGGGCTGAGAAACTGAAAACTGGCAGGTCAGATGGCAGGCTGTTAGCTCACATCCCAAGAAACGAAAGTCAGATGATGACAAGTCAGATGTGGGATTGAGAGAAAGTGAGCTAGTGAGTTTTGCCTGAACGTCCATATGTATTGGATGCAGGTCACACCCCCAAGGAAATTCCTCTTACAACTGATAGGCTGATCATATCAAATCACATCATGGAAGTGATTACATTTTATTACATTATGGAAAAGCAATCAGTCCAACGTCTGTCAAACCACTGAAAATCATAACCTAATCAAGGTGGCACGTAACCAGCACAGTAAGCAATCTTTCCACACTGTCGTTTTTAATTCTTCTCTTAGTCACGCTCATAAATATATTTTTCTATTTAAATATAAACATGCCAGGAGAAGGGGCCAAGATGGTGGAGTAGTCAGATGCTTCCTGTGGTCCCACTTACAATAAAGACCCAAAAAAACAAGTGAATCAATTATATATGACAATCTAGGAGCCCTGAATATCAAAGACAAAGTTGAGGAGTTGGACTGAGCAGCAAGGGGAAGGAGAGACAGTTCAGAAGCCGTGAGGATCTGCCAGACCTTACCTAGCTGGCACCCTGCAGGTTGCATAGGCCAGCACGTGCAGGCTGAGGCAAGCAGTAGCACTTAGGATGTGTTTTCCATGTCAGGAGAAACTGAGCAGCAGAGTCTGCACAACCCTGCAGAACCAGGGGAAAGCGGCACTAGGTCTGTGCAAGTTAAGTGCAAGCGTCTAACCTACTGTGAGGGATCAAAAAAAAAAAATCTTTCCCCTCTGGGAAGTACCTCTTTTTCATTTAACTGCCCCCTCCCCACTCTGCTCCGCTTCTGGTCCAGCTTCAGCCATTGCTGTGCCCTCTGGGCCAGAAGTGGGACCTGTCGTGCACCCTGTCCCATTCTCCTGGCTTTGGAGAGAGAAAAAAATAAACATCCAAATAAAAAAACAGGGAAAATAATTTGTTAGCTCCCATAAACCAGGAACTCAGGGCAAGCAGAGCCCCTTTGCCTAGGCACAAGTATAAGGGGTCCACGGACTTTGAATGCCTTTCATCCTTAACTAGACCTGTGTGGGTCCACTTCAACAGCACAGGCCCTCATTAGCATAGCACAACAGGGTACATACCTGAAGCCTATTTTCCACTGTAACAGCTAAGGAAGAGTGGCAGCTTCATGACATTTGACACCTCCTTGCCCATTAAGCAGGGTCCTTACCTACTTACATCAAGGGCCTGAGGACTAGTGGCTCCACCCACTCCACCTAGCCACCCAAGACAGGGTTCTGAGAATAAGTGGTGCCTACCAGACCTTACAGCCAACAGCACTGGGTGCCCAAAGCCTAGCTGCAAAACCCACCCACGTACCAGGTCTAGGGAACAGGGACATGCCTTCTACCTGTCACTCAAGTCAGCCATCAGCCCACTACCTTGCTCAGCACATAACCTCCTACTGTATCCAAATACCTGCACCTGCTCCATTCACCCCTAAGTATCCCTGCCCATCTAGGACTGTAGGTGAGAGCCTCCACCACACACTCGGTGACTGAGAACCTGGAGACCTAAGCTGAATCCACACAAGAAAAGTAAATGGACTCCTGGGCTCACATACCTAGTAGCAGCTCTAACCGCCTGGTCACAGGACTTGAGAGTTTCAAAGACGCCAATAATCAAACTAGTTCACACAACCAGCCTATTAGGGCATATCAAAACAAAACAAAACAAAACAAGAAGCTAGGATACAGTAAGCAAACATAAAATTAATGAATATAATAACTTATTGATGGCTCGGAGACAACAGTCAATATCAAATCACATAAAGAGGCAGACCATGATACCTTCAGCAAGTGACCAAAACAAAGAACCAGGAAACCTCCTGGAAGAAGAGAAAGTCTTGGAATTACCGGAGGTAGAATTTACAAGATTAATATACAGAGCTCTTCAAGAGATCAGGAAGGAGAACATTCAAAAGGCAGACCAAGCCAAGGAACACACAGACAAAGCAATAGAGGAACTTAAAAAGGTTATACAAGAGCATAATGACAAATTTAACAGGCTGAAAGAATCCATACACAGCAAATAGAAATCCAAAGATAAACAATAAAATTTCACAATTAGACAACTCAATAGAAAGCTATAAGAGCAAAATTGAAGCAATGGAAGTCAGAATTAGTGAGATTGAAGATAAAGCACTGGACACCAATTTACTTGAGGAAAAATCAGATAAAAGAATTTTAAAAACTGAAGAAACCCTAAGAATTATTTGGGACTCTATCAAGAGGAGTAACCTACAAGTATCAGAACAGTGGGGACAACAGAAAATACAGAGACAATTGTTGAAGATTTGTTGGCAGAAAACTTCAATGATATCATGAAAGATAAGAAGATATCTAATCAAGAAGCTCATCTAACCCCACACAGAGTAGATCCCAAAAGAAAGTCACCAAGACACCTTACATCAAACTTGCCAAAACCAAAGATAAAGAGAGAATTTTAAGAGTGGCTAGGGATAAACGAAAAGTCATCCACAAAGAAGAGTCAGTAAGACTAAGCTCTGACTACTCTGCAGAAATCATGCAGGCAAAAAGGCAACGGGATGACATATATAAAGCCTCGAAGGAAAAAATTGCCAGCCAAGAATTATATATTCAGCAAAACTGTCTCTCAAATATGATGGCAAAATTAGGGCATTTTTAGACAAACAGAAGTTAAGGTAATTTGTAAAAACGAAACCAAAATTACAAGAAATACTAAAGGGAGTCTTCCAGTTAGAGAATCAATAACATCAGATAACAACCCAAGACAAGAACACAGGGCAGAACAACCAGATATCAACCCAGATGGGGAAGATACAAAAATAAATCGAAGCTAAAACACTGAAAATAGGGAAACAGAGATGTCAATATGTAAAAGATGACAACATTATAACAAAGAAGGACTAAATAATGTAGTCATAGAACTTTCATATGGAAAGGAAGTCAAGGTGATATAAAGAAATATATATCAAGGTGATATAAAGAAATAAAAGATTGGTTTAAACTTAGAAAAATAGAGATAAATATTAAGGTAACCACAAAGGAAACTAACAGTCTTACACACCAAAATAAAAAAGAAGAAAAAGATAAAGACTCAGCAAATACAGAATCAACAACAATGAAAACGATGAAAAGAAAATACATAAATAAAAATGACTCAGCACAGAAAATTAAGTGGAACAAAGAATAGTCAACAGCACACAAAAATATACATCAAGATGACAGCACTAAACTCATACCTATCAATAATTACGCTGAATGTAAATGTACTAAACGCACCAATAAAGAGACAGACAGTGGCAGAATGGATAAAAAAACACGATCCGTCTACATGCTGCCTACAAGAGACACTCCTTAGACTCAAAGACACAAACAAAAACTCAAAAGATGGAAAAAAATATATCAAGCAAACAACAATCAAAAAAGAGCAGGAGTGGCAATATTAATTTCTGACAAAACAGACTTGAAAGCAAAATCCAGCACAAAGGATAAGGAAGGACACAATAAATGATCAAACAGTCAATACACCAGGAGGACATAACCATAATAAATATTTACTTGCCCAACAACAGAGCCTAAAATACATAAAATAAACTCTAACAGCATTGAAAAGAGAAATATAGAGCTCCACAGTAATAGTAGGAGCCTTCAACACACCAATTTTGATGAAGGACAGAACATCCAGACAGAAGATCAGTAAACTCACAAAAGATCTAAATGCCACAATCAACCAACTTGATCTCATAGACATATACAGGACACTCCACCTAACAGCAGCCAAGTATACTTCCTTTTCCAATACACATGGAACATTCTACAGAATAGACCACATATTAGGCCACAAAGCAAGACTTAACAGAATCCAAAACAAAGAATTATTACAAAACATCTTTT
The DNA here is from genome assembly GCA_030035585.1 of Dugong dugon. Lineage (NCBI taxonomy): Eukaryota > Metazoa > Chordata > Mammalia > Sirenia > Dugongidae > Dugong > Dugong dugon. The sequence continues at coordinate 34,731,884 of CM057461.1, forward strand.
CTGACCATAAAGCCATAAAAGTAGAAATCAGTAACAAAAAAAGCATGGGAAAAAAATCAAATACATGGAAACCAAATAACACTTTGCTCAAAAACTACTAGGTTATAGAAGAAATCAAGGATGGAATAAAGAAATTCACAGAATCAAATGAGAATGAAAAGACATCCTACCAGAACCTTTGGGACACAACAAAAGCAGTACTCAGAGTCAATTTATAGCAATAAATGCACACATCCATAAAGAAGAAAGGACCAAAATCAAAACTTTAACTTTACAACTTCAACAAATAGAAAGAGAGCAGCAAAAGAAGCCCATGGGAACCAGAAGAAAGGAAATAATAAAAATTAGAGCAGAAAGAAATGAAATAGACAATAGAAAAACAGTTGAAAGAGTTAACAAGACCAAAACCTGGGTCTTTAAAAAGATCAACAAAATCGATAAACTATTGACAAAAGTGACAAAAGAAAAGCAGGAGAGGAAGCAAATAACTTGAATAAGAAATGAGATGGGCAATACAACAACAGCTCCAGATGAAATTAAAGAACCATAACAGAATACTGTGAAAAATTGTACTGTAACAAATTTGAAAACCTAGAGGAAATGGACAAATTTCTAGAAACACACTACCTACCTAAACTAACACAAACCAAGGTAGAAAAACTAAATAAAACTATAACAAAAGAAGAGATTGAAGAGGTAATCAAAAGACTCCCAACCAAAAAAAAAAAAAAAAAAAGCCCTGGCCCTGATGGCTTCACTGGAGAATTCTGCCCAGCTTTCAAAGTAAAGTTAACACCACTACTACTGAAGGTATTTCAGAGAATAGAAAAGGATGGAATACTCCCAAACTCATTCTATGAAGCCAGCATAACCCTGACCAAAACCAGGTAAAGACACCACAATAAAAGAAAATTACAGACCAATATCTCTCATGAACATAGGCACACAAATCCTCAACAAAATTCTAGCCAGTAAAATTAACATGTCAGAAAAATAATTCACCGTGACCAAGACGGATTCATACCAGGTATGCAGGGATGGTTCAACATTAGAAAAACAATCAATGTAACACATCACATTAATAAAACAAAAGATAAGAACCACATGATCTTAGCAATTGATGGAGAAAAGGCATTTGACAAAGTCCAACACCCATTCATGATAAAAAACTCTCAACAAAATAGGAATAGAAGGGAAATTCCTCAACATAATTAAGGGCACTTATACAAAGCCAACAACCAAAATCATCCTAAATGGAGAGAGTCTGAAAGCATTCTCCTTGAGAATGGGAACCAGACAAGGATGCCATTTGTCACCAGTCATTCAACACTGTCCTGGAGGTCCTAGCCAGAGAAATCAGGTAAGAAAAAGAAATAAAGGGCATCCAAATTAGTAAGGAAGAAGTAGAAACATCCTATTTGCAGAGATATGATATTATACATAGAAAACCCCCAAAGAATCCACAAGACAACTACTGGAACTAATAAACGATTTCAGCAAAGTATCAGGATACAGGATAATGATACAAAAATCAGTTAGATTCCTCTACACCAGCAAAGACAACTTTGAAGAGGAGATCACCAAATCAATACCATTTACAATAGCCCCCAAGAAGATAAAATATTTAGGAATAAATCTAACCACAGGTGTAAAAGACCTGTACTAAGAAAACTATAAGACATTACTGCAAGAAACCAAAAGAGACCTACATAAGTGGAAAAACATACCTTGCTCATCAATAGAAAGACTCAACATTGTGAAAATGTCAGCTTTACCCAAAGCGATCTACAGATACAATGCAATCCTGATCCAAATTCCAACAACAATTTTTAATGAGACGGAGAAACAAATCAACAACTTCATACAGAAAGGGAAGAGGCCCAGGATAACTAAAGCATTACTGAAGAAGAACAAAGTGGGAGGCATCACACTACCTGATTTTAGGCCTATTATACTGCCAATGTAGTCAAAACAGCCTGGTACCAGTACAGCAATAGATACATAGACCAATGGAACAGAATTGAGAACCCAGAAGTAAATTCATCCACCTATGAGCAGCTGATATTTAACAAAGGCCCAGAGTCCATTAAATGGGGAAAAGACAGTGTTTTTAACAAATGGTGCTGGCATAACTGGATATCCATCTGCAAAACAATGAACCAAGACCCATACCCCACACCATGTACAAAAACTAACTTGAAATTAATCAAAGACCTAAATATAAACTCTAAAATGATAAAGACCATGGAAGAAAAAATAGGGACAAAGCTAGGAGTCCTAAAACATGGCATAAATAGAAGACAAAACATAACCAACAATGCACAAATACCAGATGAGAAACTAGATAACTGGGAGCTCCTAAAAATCAAACACTTATGTTCATCAAAAGACTTCACCAAAAGAGTAAAAAGAGAACCTACAGACTGTGGAAAAAATTTTTGACTACGACATATTATTTCAGGGTCTAATCTCTAAAATCTATAAGATACTGCAAAACTTCAACAACAAAAAGACAAGTAACCCAATTAAAAAATGAGCAAAGGATATGAACAGGCACTTCACCAAAGAAGACATTTAGTCGGCTAAGAGATACATGAAGAAATGCTCACGACCATTAGCCATTAAAGAAATGCAGATCAAAACTACAAGGAGATACCATCTCACCCCAACAAAGCTAGCATTAATCCAAAAAACACAAAATAATAAATGTTGGAGAGGTTGTGGAGAAACTGGAACACTTACACACTGCTGGTGGGAATGTAAAATGATACAACCACTTAGAAAAATGATATGCTGCTTCCTTAAAAAGCTAGAAATAGAATTACCATAGGATCCAGCAATCCCACTCATAGGAATATATCCTAGAGAAATGAGAGCAGTCACATGAATAGATACATGCACACCCATGTTCATTGCAGCACTGTTCACAATAGCAAAAAGATGGAAACAACCTAGGTGTCCATCAACAGACAAACGGATAAACAAATTATGGTACAAACACAAGATGGAATACTACACAACAATAAAGAGCAATGATGAATCTGCAAAACGTCTCACACATGGATGACTCTGGAAGGGATTATGCTGAGTGAAATTAGTTGGTTGCAAAAAGACAAATATTGTATGAGACCAGTATTAGAAGAATACAAGGTTTAAATGCAGAAGAAAACATTCTTTGATGATTACCAGGGTGGAGAGGGAGGGAGAGAGAAATTCACTAACTAGATAGTAAACAAGAGTTATCTTAGCTGAAGGGAAGGATAATACACAATACAGGAGAAGTCAGCACAACTGGGCTAAACCAAAAGCTAAGAAGTTTCCTGAACACAACCAAACACTTCGAGGGACGAGGGTCAGGGGTCTGGGGACCATGGTTTCAGGGAACATCTAGGTCAACTGGCATAACAAAGTTTATTAAGAAAATGTTCTGCATCTCACTTTGGAGAGTGGAGTCTAGGGTCTCAAAATCTTGTGAGCGGCCATCTAAGATGCTTCAGTTGGTTTCAACTCACCTGGAGCAAAGGAGAATGAAGAACACCAAAGACACAAGGAAAATATTAGTCCAAGAGACAAAAGGGCCACATAAACCAGAGACTCCATCAGCCTGAGACCAGAAGAACTAGCTGGTGCCAGCTACCACCAGTGACCACCCTGACAGGGAACACAACAGAGAGTCGCTGATGGAGCAGGAGGAAAGTGTGGTGCAGAACCCAAATTCACGTAAAAAGACCAGACTTAATGGTCTGACTGAGACTAGAGAAACCCCAAAGACATGGCCCCTGGACACTCTGTTAACCAGAACTAAAATCATTCCTGAAGCCAACCCTTCAGACAAAGATCAGACTGGACTATAAAATATAAAATAATACTCGTGAAGAGTGTGCTTCTTAGTTCAAGTAGATACATGAGACTAAATGGGCAGCTCCTGTCTGGAGGCGGGATGAGAAGGCAGAAAGGGATAGGAGCTGGTTGAATGGACATGGGAAACCTGGAGTGGAAAGAAGGGGTGTGCTGTCACATTATAGGGATTGCAGCCAGGGTCACATAACAATACGTGTATAAATTTTTGTATGAGAAATTAACTTGAGCTGTAAACTGTCACCTAAAGCACAATAGATAAAATAAATAAAAAGAAACATTCCTCAGGGCACTGAAACACCACTTGGGGGGCCACTTTGAAGAAAGAAAAGAAATACATTAGAAACAGGTTGAAAGTGGGTGAAAAAAGGTTACCGACACCCTCTTACTCTCCCAGGGGAGTGAATTGGTACAATTCTTTTAGGGGTCAAAGTGGCAGTGTTACCATTGTCTTAAATAGGCGGCCCTTTGACCAGAAATGCTCCTTTGGGAATTCATCCCACAGGAATAGTCGCACATGAGAGAGAGACTTACAAGGATGCTTTTGCAGCATTAACTGTATAAGCTGCAAACATCCTAAACGCACCTTCTATCCAGTGCAATGTCTGAATGACCCCTGGGATAGGCTTGCCAAGCTGTGAGGGAGAAGAGGCAGAGGTTAGAAAGAACAAGGAGGAGGGCTGTGGGCCCACATGGACCTGAGAAAGCAGTGATTTTTAGGTGAGGAAAGCAAGGGGCAGGACGCTATGAACAGGATGATCCCTCTCCTTCCCTTCCTCCCTCCTCTTTGTCTTTCTTTCTTTAATATGTATTGATGAAAAGATACATATCAAACTTTTACAGTGGTGGATGACCTGGGGTTGTGGGAGTTTGGGGAAGGAAGCTCAGCTTAAACTTCTGCTTTGTATTTACAGGTGTCTAAATCATTCTACAAGGAGCCCTGGTGGTGCAGTGGTTCAGCGCTCGGCTGCAAACTGAAGGGTCAGAGGTTCAAACCCACAAGATACTCCACAAAAGAAAGATGTGGCCGTCTACTTCCATAAAGATTTTACGGTCTTGGCATCCCTATGGAGCAGTTCTACTCTGTTCTATAGGGTTGCTAAGAGTCAGAGTCGACTCAATGGCAATGGGTTTGGTTTTGGGTTAGATTACAGTGAGGATGAACAAAGGAGCACTTGTGGGGCAAAGGTTAAGCCTGGGCTGTTAACCAAAAAATCAGCAGTGTGAATGCACCCAAAGTCTCCGCAAGAGGAAAATCTGGCAATTTGCTCCCATAAAGATTACAGCCTAGAAAACCCTATGGGATAGTTCTACTCTGTCACATGGGATCACTATGAGTTGAAATTGACTCGATGGCATCTAATGACAACAAGCAAGAGTGACTATTTCAACATTTAAACAATAAAGATAAAATTAAGATACAATTTAAAAAAGAGCCAGGTAGAGTGGAATGGAGACCTCACCAGGGGTTGGCTCTGTGCTCTGGTCCTTCGGAGGGGCAGTGAACTTCAGGGTCAGGTTTTTGGTGACTGTTGCCTGCCCATCATGCACCACCTGGCAGGTGAGCACCACATTCTCCCTGTGGGCAGATGAGTTCACCAGGATCCAGCTCTTCAGGTTATAGGTCCCATCCTTGTCCTCGGTGGGGATCCAGGCTGAATCTGTTCGGGACACACTTCCATTTTCCAACCAGGTCAGCTCTAGGCTCTTGGGGTAGAACTTCTTCACCTGACAGGTGACGTTCACTTGGTTCCCTTGAATGGGGGCATGGGTAACCTCCAAGGTGGGCGGAACTGAAAGAGCACAGAGCAGCTTTGACCTTGTGGAACAGACAGATCACGGGGGCGGGGGAGGGGGCTTGATAATGGTTAGCTCCCATCATAATCAGCAAGGATAATGCTAAGCATGCAGCAGGTGCCCAAACAATATACATCTCTTTGCATAATAAATGAAATCACTAGACATAGTGCCAGGCACACAGTAGGTGCTCAAGTACTGATAGCACCTATTAGGGTAATAACGAGTGAAATCAACAGCACAATGCCTTGTATGTAGCTGGAACATAATAGCTGCAGCAAAATAAATAAAATCACCAAGCACATAGGGGCTTAGCATGTAGTCGGTGCTCAGTAATTGCGGTTGTTATTGGTAAAATAAAAGAAACCACCTAGCACTGTGCGTGGCACATGGAAGTTGTTCAGCGGGAAGCTGCCATTAAAGTGTAATAAGTGAAAGTGCTGAGCAGTGTGACTGACACATTGTAGGTTTATGGTGATTGGAAGGGCCTATTAGGAATTAGAATCCGGAAGTTCAAGCCCTAGAGCAAACTTGGGTGAGCAGGCTGGAGGCTGGGTGGGTGTCTGGGCTGGATGTGAGTGTCATCTACCTCGGATGATCTCAGATAAGTTGGCTGTCCCACGAAGAGAGCCCTGTAAGGTACTGTGGGCCACTTCACAGACGACCTGACTGTGGACGTCCTCTGGGGTCAGCATCACCTGGGTCCTGCTGGAGACGTTGTAGGAGACACTGTCGCCTGACGGGACCACGATGGTCTGGAGGGCTGGGAGCTCATTCTCATTTCTGAACCACTTCAGGGTGACATCCCTGGGGGAGAAGCTGTGGGACTCGCAGGTGAAGGTCACTGTCTGCCCAGGTGTGGTCCTCGCTGAGGGGCCGGATACCACCGGGGGAGAGGGCTTGGCTACAAGAAGGAACATTTGTAAGCAATAATTATGATTTCATTGTTATCATCAATGGTAAGTGTGTGACACTGTTCAGACTCTTCATGCTTATTATTCTCTAATCCTGCTAATAATGCTGGGAGGGAGGGGTCACTGTCTTCATCTCAGAGGGCAGGAAACAAATATTCTGAGAGGTGAAGGGACCTGACTGAAGGCAGACAGTGAGTGGAGGGGTGGACATGGAATTCTAGGCCTGAGTCCAAATCTACCTTGTTTTCCATGGACCAGGTGATTCCCCACCAATCACGGCACTGGAGCAAATTTACTCACAAGTCTCCTTCTTTGTAGTAACTATTCCTAGCTGGCCTGGAACACCCTGGTGGCATACTGGTTAAGAGCTATGGCTGCTAACCAAAAGGTCAGCAGTTCGAATCCACCAGGCACATTCTTGGAAACTCTATGGGGCAGTTCTACCCTGCCCTCTAGGGTAGCTGTGAGTTGAAATCGACTGGACGGCAATGGGTTTGATTTTTTTTGGTTTGCTGGGCCTTATTATGAAGACTTCCCAGGTCAGAGACATTGCTTACAGACGTAAATGCAGGGGAAGAAGTGGCAGAGTGGGACCGGCATGAAAGTGAGATCCAGACTGACCAGTCCACTGGCGGTATGAGTGCCACACGTCCCAGCTTCCCTATCTGTAAAATGGGACCATAAGCATTCTCCCAGGACTGGTGAGGATTACATGAGGCAAAGCCAGCATTTCTGCTCTGGGCAAAACACAGAAGATGTTTAACAGAAATAAAAAACTGAAGACCTCATTATTTACATCCAGAGAGCCCTCTCTTCAGGTGTTTATTGTTTCATACTTTTCATTCTTTCCACCAATATTCCTGCAGCACCTAATCTGTGCCCAGCCTGGAAATTGGAAGGAGGGCAGAGGAACGTTTCTCTGAACCTGGGATCTTCCACAGGGTCAGTTTAGGGTGGAAAATGGAGTTCACCGAGTGCTGAAAAAGCCCAAAGATGGCAATTGCTTAACCGTTAATTACAAGAGTCACAGAGATGGGGATACTAAGTCCAGAAGCACTTCCGTTGCCCTGAAAGCTTCCAGGAATGGAAGACTCAGAAGAACCAGGGCTGTCTACCCCTGTGGTTGGGTCTCAATGGAACGTCTCTGGGGTCTTCATATCTTAAACATTACCCAAATCTATGTGCCAGCAAACAGTACAAATATTTGTGTGTATGAATCTTTAACTTGCCTCCTAACACCCACGGAACATTTTAGGGTATAGTAAGCAGGGTGTCACTTGAATAAATCAAGTCATGAGAACACCAGCTGTCTGGATATCCCTAAAAGCACGACATGGGGTGGCCAGTGACCATTTATTGAGAGCTCCCAGTCCTGCTGCCTGGCTAATCCCTCCAACCCCTCAGCTCTTTCATCCTCCCACCAGCCCTGAGCACTAGACAACAGGCTGAGATGCCTTTTTTAGGAACAGGTTCAACATATCCTAAGCTGTCTGCAGTATCTCCTCCCCTGTGGGACTTCCTTTTTTAAATGCTATTGCTGCAACAGATTAATACAAGATTTTAAAAGGAGAAAGATAAGGGCAAGATGGCGCTCTAGGCAGAAACACCACGCCATCCCTCCACAGCAAAGATCCGAAAAACTAAGCCTAACAGAGAATCAACAATCCTGAAACCCTAGAACACCAAATGAAGAGATAAAGAACTCAGCCAAACACCAAACGGAGTGAGAATACTAAAAGAGAATGGAGAGCGAGGAGAGACTCAGGCAGAGATTCCTTACCAGCTAACGCAGCGCGGATCCACCATCTTGGATTCTTATCAGAGACCAGCAAAGGGGAGAGCAGCCTTGCAGAGCATCTGGTCGGAGACAGAACGACTGGTAAACTGCGGTGCGCGCTCTCCCACCACCCACCCCTCTCCACCTCAGCTGGGGATCCCCTGCTTTCCGTGGCCAGGGTCCCTGGGCTTGGGGGTGCTGGTGCTTGGATTCCACGCGCCTGGGCTGGCGGCTTTCTGGGAGCCGTTTGCTGGCAGCTAGCGAACCTTTTTCTGCCGCCTCCCCCTCCTTTTGCCTGGGTGCCTGGTTCCGAGTGCCGTCTCTGCTCTCTCCTGCGGGGCTGTAGGGCTGCGTTCGGGAATGTGGCTGTTTCTAGGTCTGGGCTCCCACGCGGGTGGGATCCCGGGGCCTTTGTTTGTTCACCCCTCTGCTTTCCGTGGCCGGAGTCCCTGAGCTGGGGGGCACCGGTGCTTGGATTCCATGTGCCCGGGCTGGCGGCTTTCTGGGAGCCGTTTGCTGGCAGCTAGTGAACCTTTTTCTCCCGCCTCCCCCTCCTTTAGCCTGGGTGCCTGGTTCCGAGTGCCGTCTCTGCTCTCTCCTGCGGGGCTGTAGGGCTGCGTTCGGGCGTGTGGCTGTTTCCAGGTCTGGGCTCCTGCGCGGGTGGGATCCTGGGGCCTTTGTTCGTTGGCCCCTCTGCTTCCCGTGGCCACGGTCACTTAACCCCGAGACTACAGACTTCTTGGAATTCGCGCCCCTGAGTGGGGGCTCTCTGGGTCCCATTTGTAGGCACTGACTGCTGGTGTTGCCCTTTTTTTTTTCAATTTTATTTTTCTTCCTTTTTTGATTAGTTTTGTCATCTTTTACCTCTTTTTCTCTTTTGTCTTTCTTCATTGCTTAATTTCTTGTCTCTCTATCTCTTCCTTCTCTTTCTGATCCCTGAATACCAGGTGATGTATGCCTCTGTACCTTCTGGCCAGGCTGAGCTGTGAAAATTGAGACCGACTCCCCCAGACCTCATAGCTGCATCGGTGGGATCCCTGGGAACTTTGCAGTTCTTTAACTTTTCTGATTTTTATTTGGTCATTCTTTCCTTTTCTTTCTCTTCCCCCTTCTGCTTTCCTCCATCCCATAGTCTCTCATCTGTACATTCCAACGACAAGCTCCCCTAGCATTCTTTTATGTTTGTACGCTTTTTGCTCCTCCTCCTCTCTCCTCTCTCCCATATCCAGCTTAGCTTCACACATAACCATCTTCCCACTGCACCCTACCTACCTGCACCGTGCACTAGACATCACATCACCAAGCGGTGCAGGCACGCCCTATTGGAACCTGCCCAGCACTGACTACTGACCGTCCTGGTGGCTGCGGTGAGTGCCACAAGCAACCCATCCCAGTGGCTCCTCCTCAGCTAGATCTGCCCAGCTGTACCACAAGAACTAAAAAAAAAAAAAAAAAAAAAAAAAATCTACAATCAATAAACGAGAGAAATATCTACTGAATGCCCCGAAAACAGCAAACAATATCAAAACATTTACAAAAACAAGACAAGATGGCTCCAATAGGCGTCCAAATTAAAACACCAGATAACTCTCCCGTGGAAGAAAATGCACTAGAAGTACCTGATACGGAACTCAAATCACTAATACTCGGAATTTTCCAAGAACTGAGGCAAAAAGCTGACAAACATGAGGAAAAAATAGACAAATTTATGGAAAATACAGACAAAAAATTGGAATAATTCAGGAAGATGATGCAGGAACAAAATGCCAAAATAAATTCACAACTCGAAATTATACAAAAACAACAATTAGAAATCCAAAAGATAAACAGCAAGATTTCAGAAATGGACGGTGTCATAGAAGGGCTGAGAAGTAGATTTGAAACCATGGAAGACAGGATCAGTGGAACTGAAGACAAACACTTGGATACAACTCTGTTTCAGGAAAACTCAGAAAAAAGAACAAAGAAAAATGAAGAGACCCTGAGAGTTATGTGGGACACAATTAAAAGCAAAAACTTACGAGTGATTGGCATACCAGAACAGGGGGAGAAAACAGAAAACACAGAGAGGATCATTGAGGAACTGCTGACAGAAAACTTTCCCAATATCATGAAAGATGAAAAGGTGGCCATCCAAGAAGCTCAACGAACCCCATATAGAAGAGACCCCAAAAGAAAATCACCAAGACATATCATATTCACACTCGCTAAAACTAAAGACAAACAAAGAATCCTGAGAGCAGCTCGTGAAAAACAAGAAGTCACATACAGAGGAGAAACAATAAGACTAAGCTCAGATTATTCAGCAGAAACCATGCAGGCAAGAAGGCAATGGGATGACATATATAAAATCTTGAAAGAAAAAAGTTGTCAGCCAAGAATAATATATCCTGCAAAACTCTCATTCAGATTTGATGGTGAAATTAGGTCATTTCCAGATAAACAGAAAAAAAAGGAATATGCAAAATTCAAACCAAACTTACAAGAATTATTAAAGGGAGTTCTTCGATCTGAGGACAAACAGCTTCAGCCCTCAGGCAGGACCTAGGACCTAGGACGCAGGTTAAGATGAACCAGATACCATTCTAGGAACTTAACTACAGACGACTTTCCAAAAACAAAAGATATACAACAGGGAATCAAAGAAATCAATCAAAGGATGACAACAACATCAAAACAATGAAAGAGGGAACAAACGGCATAGGTATAGAACCTTCTAAAGGAGAAGAAGGCAAGGCGATACCAAGTAACGGTAGACTGCTTCAAAATTATAAAGATAAGGGTAAAATTCATGGTAACCACAAAAAAAGTTAACAAACCAACTCATAAAAATAAAGACGAAAAACATAAAGTCTCAACAAAAACAAAACCTACAAAAACAAAAGAAATGAACACAAAATCCACAAACAAAAGGAACTCAGCACAAGAGAGTAAGAAGAACAAAGAAAACTTCAGCATCACAAAAAAAAGCACTACAAAATGACAGCAACAAACTCACATCTATCAATAATTACACTGAACGTAAATGGACTCAATGCACCCATAAAGCGACGGAGAGTGGCAGAATGGATAAGAAAACAGGATCCATCTATTTGCTGTCTACAAGAGACACATCTAAGAAACAAAGATGTGAATTTATTAAAAATCAAAGGTTGGAAAAAAATATATCAAGCTAACAACTATCAAAAAAGAGCAGGAGTGGCAATTCTAATCTCAGATAAAATAGACTTTAAAACAAAATCTATCATAAAAGACAAAGAAGGACACTATATAATGATTAAGGGGATGATCCATCATGAAGACATAACCATAATAAATATCTATGCACCCAATGACAGGGCTCCAAAATACATAAAAAAAACTCTAACAGCACTGAAAAGAGAAATTGACAGCTCCACAATAATAGTAGGAGACTTCAACACACCACTCTCAGTAAAGGACAGAACAACTAAAAAGAAACTCAGCAAAGATACAGAAGACCTAAAGGACACAATCAGCCAACTGGACCTCATAGACATATATAGAACAATCCATCCAACCGCTGCAAAGTACACATTCTTTTCCAATGCACATGGAACGTTCTCCAGAATAGACCACATCTTAGGCCACAGAGCAATCCTCAACAAGATCCAAAATGCTGAGATAATTCACAGTATCTTCTCTGACCACAATGCCATCAAGGTAGAAATTAACACTAGAAAGAGCATGGAAAAAAAATCAAACACATGGAAACTGAATAATAATCTGCTTACACATCAATGGGTAATAGAAGAAATCAGAGATGGAATTAAAAAATTCCTAGAATCAAATGAAAATGAAAATACATCATACCAAAACCTTTGGGACACAGCAAAGGCAGTCCTCAGAGGACAATTTATAGCAATAGATGCACATATCAAAAAAGAAGAAAGGGACAAAATCAAAACATTAACTACAGAACTCAAACAAATAGAAAGAGAACAACAAAAAAAGCCTACAACCACCGGAAGATGGGAAATAGTAAAGATCAGAGCAGAAATCAATGAAATAGAGAACAGAAAAACAATAGAAAGAATCAACACAACCAAAAGTTGGTTCTTTGAAAGAATCAACAAAATCGACAAACCACTGGCCAGAATGACAAAAGAAAAACAGCAGAGGGCACAAATAACCCAAATAAGAAATGAAATGGGGGACATTACAACAGACCCAACTGAAATAAAAAGGATTATAACAGAATATTATGAAAAACTATATTCCAACAAATTTGAATACCTAGAGGAAATGGATAAAGTTCTAGAAACATACGGCCTACCCAAACTACAACAAAGTGATATTGAAAATCTGAACAGACCCATAACAAGAGAAGAGATTGAAAAGGTAATAAAAAAAACTCCCAACCAAAAAAAGCCCTGGCCCAGATGGCTTCACTGGAGAATTCTACAAAACATTTACAGAAGAGCTCGTACCAGTTCTACTCAATTTATTTCAGAGCATAGAAGAGGAAGCAACACTTCCAAATTCACTCTATGAAGCCAGCATAATGCTGATACCAAAACCAGGCAAAGACATCACAAAAAAAGAAAATTACAGACCAATATCTCTCATGAATATAGATGCAAAAATTCTGAACAAAATTCTAGCCAATAGAATTCAGTATCATATCAAAAAAATAATACACCACGACCAAGTAGGATTCATACCAGGTATGCAAGGATGGTTTAACATTAGAAAATCCATCAACGTAATCCACCACATAAATAAAAGGAAAGAAAAAAATCACATGATCATCTCAATTGATGCAGAAAAGGCATTTGACAAAGTCCAACACCCATTCCTGATAAAAGCTCTCAATAAAATAGGTATAGAAGGGAAATTTCTCAACATAATAAAGGGCATCTATGCAAAACCAACAGCCAACATCATTCTTAATGGAGAAAGGCTGAAAACATTCCCCCTGAAAACAGGAACAAGACAAGGATGCCCTTTATCACCAATCCTATTTAACATTGTGATGGAAGTTCTAGCTAGAGCAGTAAGGCAAGAGAAAGAAATAAAGGGCATCCAGATTGGTAATGAAGAAGTTAAACTCTCCCTGTTTGCAGATGATATGATACTATACATAGAAAACCCTAAAGACTCCATGAGAAATTTACTGGAAGTAATAGAAAGATTCAGCAGAGTAGCAGGATACAAGATAAACATTCAAAAATCAGTTGGATTCCTATACACCGATAAAGAGAACGATGAAAAGGAGATCAGGAAATCAATACCATTTTCAATAGCCCCTAAGAAGATAAAATACTTAGGAATAAATCTGACCAGGAATATAAAAGACCTATACAAAGAAAACTACAAAACACTGCTGCATGAAACCCAAAGGGATCTACATAAATGGAAAAACATACCATGCTCATGGATAGGCAGACTCAACATTGTGAAAATGGCTATTCTACCTAAAGCAATCTACAAATACAATGCAATCCCGATACAAATACCAACAACATTCTTCAAAGAAATGGAAAAACTAATTATTAACTTTATATGGAAAGGGAAGAAACCCCGAATAAGTAAAGCACTACTGAAGAAGAAGAATAAAGTTGGAGGACTCACACTACCTGACTTGAGAACCTACTATACAGCTACAGTACTCAAAACAGCCTGGTACTGGTACAACAACAGAGACATTGACCAATGGAACAGAATTGAGAACTCAGATGTAAATCCATCCACCTACGGTCACCTGATTTTTGACAAGGGCCCAAAATACATCAAATGGGAAAAGACAGTCTTTTTAACAAATGGTGCTGGCAAAACTGGATATCCATTTGTAGAAAAATGAAACAGGACCCATACCTCACACCATATACAAAAACTACTTCAAAATGGATCAAAGACCTGAATATAAAGCCTCAAACTATAAAATTCATAGAAGAAAAAATAGGACCAACACTTCAGACCTTAATACATGGCATTAACAGGATACAAACCATAAACATCAATACAAAAAACCCAACAGATAAACTAGATAATTGGGATCTTCTAAAAATCAAACATCTATGCTCTTCAAAAGATTTCACCAAAAGAGTAAAAAGAGAACCTAGAGACTGGGAAAAAATTTTTGGACATTACAAGTCAGACAAAGGTCTAATCTCCATAATCTACAAGAAAATCCAACACCTCTACAACAAAAAGACAACCAATCCTATCAAAAAATGGGCAAAGGAAATGAACAGACACATCACCAAGGAAGACATTCAAATGGCCAACAGACACATGAGGAAATGCTCGCGATCACTAGACATTAGAGAAATGCAAATTAAAACCACAATGAGATACCATCTCACCCTGGCATTACTGGCACGAATCAAAAACAATGGAAATAACAAATGTTGGAGGGGCTGCGGGGAGACGGGAACTCTTATACACTGCTGGTGGGAATGCAAAATGATACAACCATTTTGGAAAATGATATGGCGTTTCCTCAGAAAGCTAGAAATAGACGTACCATTCGATCCAGCAATCCCACTCCTAGGAATATATCCTAGTGAAATAAGAGTCATCACTCGAATAGACATATGCACACCTATGTTCATGGCAGCATTATTCACAATAGCAAAATGATGGAAACAACCTCGATGTCCATCAACAGACGAATGGATACACAAACTATGGTACATACACACAATGGAGTACTATGCAACGAGAAAGAACAATGAATCGTTGAACCATTTCATAACATGGATGAAACTGGAGGACATCATGCTGAGTGAAATAAGTCAATCACAAAAGGACAAATATTGTATGAGACCTCTATTGTAAAAACCCATGAAAAAATTCACATGCAAAATGTAACAATCCTTGTTGGTTACCAGGGATGGGAGCGGAGGGGGGGGAAATACTAAATAGGCAATAGATAAGTGGTACCTTGGGTGAGAGGTGAGATAGTACACAGTACAGGGGAAACTAACACAACCTGCACAAGGAAAGGTCATGGAGGCCCTATAGACACATCCAAACCCCCCGAGGGACTGAGTTGTTGGACGGAGGGCTCTGGGGACCATGATCTCGGGGAACATCTAGCTCAATTGGCATGACACTACTTATAAAGATAATGCTCTACATTCTACCTTGGTGAGTAGTGTCTGGGGTCTTAAAAGCCTATGAGCGGCCATCTAAGATACTCCACTGATCTCATCCCTTCGGGAACAAGGGAGAACAAAGAGAACAGGATACAAGGAAAAGATTAGTCCGAAGGACTAATGGTCCACAGCTACCAAGGCCTCCACGGGACTGAGCCCAGTACAGCCGGATGGTGCCCGGCTACCACCAATGACTCCTCTGACCAGGATCACAACAGAGGGTTCTGGGCAGAGCTGGAGTAGGATGTAGAGCATAATTTTAACTCCCAAAAAAAAAAAAAAAAAAAAAAGAAGACCAGATATACTGGCCTAAAGAATACTAGAGAAACCTGGAGAGTGTGGCCCCCAGACACCCTTTCAGCTCAGAGTTGAAGTTACCTTCAAGGTTCGATGTTAAGCCTGGGAATGGACACCCCAGTAAAACTAAATGGGACTAATGATGTACAGGAGTCCGGTGACAAGGTCCAGAAGGCAGAGGGAGAGTAGGAAACTGATGATAAGGAACACAAATTGAATAAGGACACTGTCGATGTATTGTGAGATTGTTGACCACTGCTATAGGGCAACATTTGTAGTAAGTATTAAATGGGAGGCTGTTTTGTCCTGTAAGCCTTCATCTTGGGCGAGAATGGCAGCACAATTGGAAGAGTATAGTCAATATCACTCAAATGTGTAAGTAAAAAGTTTTGAAATGGTGTTTAAATAAAATAAAAATAAATAAATAAATAAGTAAACAAATGAGACTAAAGAGGTACAATAGTCCACTGACAAGGTCCAGAAGACAGAAGGGGACAAGGAAGCCCCCTGGTGATAGGGAACACAAGGTGGAGTAAGGATATTCTTGATGTGCTGTGAGATTGTTAACCATTGTCATAGGGCAACATGTGTAGTAACTGTTAAATGAAAAACTATTTTGTTCTGTAAGCCTTCATCTTAAGTGAGAATAACAGCACAGTTGGAAGAGCGTAGTCAATGTCACTGAACTGTGAATGTAGAAATTTTTGAAACGGTGTATCTTTGGCCATCTGTAATTTTCATCAAAAAAGAAGGTTGAGAATTTAGAGGCTTAATACGTTGTGGGGTTGTTAACCAATGTCATAGAACAACATGTGTACTACTATTTCATGAGAAACTATTTGCTCTGTAAGCTTTCACCTGAAGTACAATAAAATACATAAAAAAAAAAAAAAAAAAAGATTTTAAAAGGAGAGGGACGGAGCATTCTCCACACTCTGACAAGCACAGCCGGGTGTTACCGAGAGCAGTGGCTGTGGAGTCAGGCTACTTGGGGCTCAAATCTTAGCTCCCCTTCTGGCCACAGCCAAGTCCCCTCTCAGCCTCCTGTCCTCACCTGTAAAAGAGCAGCCCTGTTTGTAAGGGTAAATGCCATCATGGGAACACGATTGAGCCCCCCGGCCCCCTCCCCCCTTTCTCATCCTGGCAGTCACTTGGGAAGACAGTGTGGCAGAGAGGGATGGGCACTCACTAGGAGTTAGCAGCGCTGAGTCAGGGTTGAGCCACTTGCTACAGTGACTGCTTCCACAAGAGAAAGGGAAGCACCATCTGGGAACCTCGGTGTCTCCGCCCATAATGTCTGTAAATCAGGATAAAGCCGCCTTCCCTGCCTATGTCCAGGGCTGTGGGGAAACGCAGTTGCTGTGTCTCGGAGGGAATGTGGCCTGATCGACGTAAACTAAACTACCCACTATCCATGTAAACAAAATATCCACTATCCATGTGAATTAAACTACCCGCTATCCAGGTGAACTAAACTCTCTGCATTCTGTGACCCAGCAGCACCCCCCCCCCAGTGGACACCCCGCTTGAGGAGAACAATGCAGGTGCAGGTCATCCCTGGCAGCACCGTGTTAACAGCTCAAGCGAGACTGGGGACAACCTCCATATCCATCCCCCCCCCAAAAATGAACAAGCCTATCGCCATCGAGTTGATTCCGACTCATAGTGACCCTATAGGATAGAGCAGAACTGCCCCATAGAGTTTCCAAGGGGCGCCTGGTGGATTCAAACTGTCAACCTTTTGGTTAGCAGTGGAGCTCTTAACCACTGGGCCACCAGGGTTTCCTGCCCATCCAGAGGAGACTGTACAGTAACTGATGACTTGTCCATCTGACGGGGCCTTCTGCAGTCGTTAAAAACAAAGGAGGAGCTCTATATATACGGACATGGCTGATGCAGAGTGACCTGGCTTAAGTTAGAGGCTTTGCAATCACCTATGGATCCAGGAGTTGGGAAGAGAATCTTGGGCCTCTGGCAAAAAACTCAAAAGAAGCATCTTTTTTGCTGCCTCAACTAGGTAATTCCTGAGTCACTCACATGGGGAGTCTCATCCCTGGGGTGATGGACATTCTGAGATGGTCAGGCCTGGTTTGGAGCCTCTATTCTCGGTTGTGGTGTTGGTCCTGAATCACGGGGTTTTCCCTGCAGACCCCTTGGCCAAGCCAGCCCTCTTGGCATCTCCCCCAACCAGGGCACTCGGATCAAACAGTGAGTCTTTGTCTCTTAGGACTTTCTGCTCACTGTGATGTTTCTGAAGACTAAATAAAGAATCTCACACCCCTCTCTGCCCTGGACTGAGCCTCTCCTCCTTGGAGTGCAAGAGAAGGGAAACTTCCTGGGAGGAAAGCTTTTCCTCTCTTCGTTCATTTCTCTTTCCAAACACTGAGAGCAGAGCCTGGCACACAGTAGGTCCTTAGCAAGTGTTTGTCAAATAAGAGAAGACACGATCCCAATGCAGGGGAAGAATCTGGGGGCAGGACGTGAGGTTTGGCCTGTGACGGGGCAAGTTGCCCAAACTGTCACTACCCTCATCTGTGGGGACCAGATTGGGAAATGCAAGGGTTTGGAGCCAGGCTGACTAGGTTTCTAGACTTTTCTCCACCTTTTATCAACTGTGGGGCCTTGAGCAAATAGCATGCCCCCTAGGCCTCAGCCCCCTGATCTGTAAAAGGGGCTGAAAGGTGACCCTGAGTATAAACACCCTCCATCACACCTGATGCCTCATTGTTTTTCAAAGAACAGAGGGCTTTAGGATTGAGCTGTAGTCACACACCGGGGGGAAGAGGCCCACACTACTCACCACTCACAGTCACCAGTGTCCCAGGACCAGACTTAAACTCCACGTCATCAGGGCTCCCTTTCCTGAACTTCACGCAGAAGTAGGTGCCGGCGTCTGCTGGGGTGATGTTACTGATGCGGATGGAAAAGTCCATGTTGTCTCTTTTTGTGTAGTCTGAAACATTTCTCACTCGGGGGAAGAGGCGTAAGTGGTCTAGGCCTCCTTTGAAATTGTAGACTAACTGCCGGTCTGGCCCAGCTCCCCTGAACCACAGGATAGGCCCCACGGGATGCAGAGAGGAGAACACGCAGGGCAGAGTGACCGCCTCTCCAGCTGCGACCGACACTGACTTCTCACGTTGAATCACCTGCAGCTCCTCCTGACCTGCTCCTGCAGGAAACACAGGGCCGTTATTCATCCTGCGGGGTCCTGTCTGTTGTCTCAGTCTTTATCAGCAACAACTTCCGCTGACTGAGTGCAAGCCATGAGCCTGGCCTTGTACTCGGCACGTCCCGTGTACCGTCTCATGGAATCCTCACCACAAGCCTACACAGTGAGACTGCGTGACAAACGGGGAGACTGAGGCACACAGTGGTTAATGACCTGGCAGATATGGGTGTGGACTTGACCTGAGTGGAGCCCTGAGCCCTCTCTGGAAGAGCCCTGTCCGAGCTGGGCTCTGGGGTTCAAATCTGGATTTTCCAGGAAGAAAGGGGGCTTGGTGCTCCCAGCACAGGGAACAGCCTAGGCAAAGGCTCAGAGGTGTGCGGCAGCGCGTGTGACTGGGGCTCGGAAAGGAGCTTAGTTCGATTTCCAGCCTGGCCCAGGAAGCAGGCTCCAAGCAGGGAGCCGTACTCAGTGGCTTGGGCTTCCTCCAGGCAGTGAAGCCACAGAAAAGATGTGGGTTCTGAAGCAGGAGAATTGGCTTGAGTGTTCATTTCCTTATCTACAAGATGGGTACAATACCCCACCCTCTGCTTTGTTCTGAAAAGACAATGAGATCACACATAGAAGTCACTTAGCACAGAGCTGGCACAGGGGAGGCTATTCTTGTCATTATACAAACAATGAATGAATGGGGAGGGACTGCTGCTCCAAGGTCACCCCACCAGCCCTGACTGATGCCCCTGCAGGCCAGACCCCTGCTGGATGCGGGACACACAGGAGCTGACCCAGTCCAGGCGTCCAGGGCTCCCGGGATGGGCAGCGGGAAGGAGCCTGAGGTCCAAATCAAAGGCCACTTGATGCAGATGAAAGGGGGACCCCAGTAAGGAGACTGGGGGGATGAGGGGAGGACACAGCCAGGAGGATGAAGGGGCAGGAGGGCGATGAGGGGGCAGGAGGACATTGTTGTGAGATGTTCAGGGGCCGAGGGAGAAACGCTCAGGACCTGATTCTGAACACAGTGGAGGCAAAGGGAGAGGAAATGGAAAGAGACAGACCACAGTGACCAGGGAGAAAGAGAGAGAGAGGGAAAGGCAGACAGACAGAAAGAGAGAGTAAGGTGGAGTACGGGGTAAAGAGAGAATGAGCCAGACAGACGGGGAGTGGTGACAGTCTGGGTGTGTGGGGAGATAGGCATCCAGTCCCAGCCTGACTGTCCACTGCCCCGCGATGTGCCCATTGGCAAGACCTGCCCCGACCTGGGCACCTTCGCCTTGCACGTCAGCCAGGGCTGCAGCAGATGCCCTGAGCAGCCCACTCCAGCTCTGGGCTGGGCAGGAGAGAGACATTGTGGATTTGCCCACCAGCCTGTGGGCCAGGCATTGCCCCACTGGCTGGGGCAGACACCCAAGTGAAGGGAGACCCACAGATCCCAGTGTGCCCTCACTGGCAAGCCCGGTGCCTGAGAACAGGTCTCATTCACCTGTCCCTCTTCCTGTCTCTTCCCCTCCCAGCCTCACCCCACCCTGGCTTCTGGGCCAGGGATTGCCCTTGGGGCAGGTTTTCATGGCAGATGAGCAGAGTCTCAGAGCCCCAGCCTGCTCTTCACAGGACAGAGGGGAAGCCAGGACCCACAGAGGCCATGGCACAGCCAGCGTCACCCAGCATAGAGGGGTGGGGTTGGTGCCAGATATGTGAGAGACACAGGGGTGTACAGGCACACTGCGGCAGAGACAAGAAGTATCTCAGCGACATCAGAGTCAACACTGCAGCTGCCAAGAGCAGCGAGCCAGGCACATGCCCAGTGGGTCAGCATTTCAGCATCAGAGACGGGACAGACTGGAAATGCTGATTGGAGGAAGTGCAGGCTCTGGGGCCAGCAAGCAGGGTGAGGGGAGGTATCACATCTCAGGTAGTCCAGCACCCACCCTCTCTAGGCGTCATCATCCACAAAGTGGGGGACTGGCATCTACCCCCAGGGTAGCCCTGACAACCTCGTGGTCCAGTCGTCCACACTGCCTGCCACATAGGTGGTGCTGGCCAACTTCTGATTCCTGTGCCATTATTATCATCACATGGATACACTATTTATATGTGATTTTCTCTCAATCATCATATCCCACCACTAGCTTGTAAGATCCAAGAGGGACTGTTTCCAAGCCCTTGCCTGGAACAGTGTCTGACACAACACTTAAAAAATACCAGGAGCTGACAAACGGATTCCGACTCACAGCGACCCCATGTGTGTCAGGGCAGACCTGGGCTCCGCAGGGTTTTCAATGGCTGATGTTTTGGAAGCAGATCTACAGTCAGGCTTTTCTTCGGAGGTGTCTCTGGGTGAATTCAAACCATTAACTTTTGGTTAGTAGCTGAGCATAGTAACTGTTTTACCACCCAGGCACACACTAAACCAAAAGAACTTATTGCCATGGATCCTGTCATGGTGACTCCATGTTTGGAGAGTAGAGCTGTGCTCCAAAGGCTTTTCAAGGCTGGGACTCGTTGGAAACAGATGGCCAGGCCTTTCTTCTGAGGTACCTCTGGACTGGTTCAAACTGCCAACCTTTCAGTTAGTTAGAGAGCTTAAGTGTTTGCACCACCCAGGGACTCCAGGCACGCACACTAGGCCCGCAATAAATAAATGCTGAATGAATGCATGAATGAATGAGTGAGGGATTGTACTTGCTCCATGACCCTGGGCAAATCCCCTCTCTGAGCCTCTCTCCTCATCTGTGAAATGGAGCTAAGGCTGGCATTTCCAGGACACAGTGCAAGCCTGAAGCCTGGGCTGAGCAGCTCACAGATGGAGTGTCGTAACCGGCGGTTATTATTATCGTTCTCGCTAACACCACGCCGGGCTGTGAGTCAGCAGTTGGTGCTGCGGGCAGGGAGCAGCGGAGTCGGTGGAGCTGCATGCGGGAGCAGGGCTGTTCTTGTGGTTTTGCTGGGGGCCTATGATCACACCCGGGTAGGCGACAATAAAATCTGGAGCTGTGGATGCATGGTTCCCTTTTGTTTTTTTTGTTTTTTTTTCTGGCTCTTCTGGAGCCCTCTCCACTGACTGCAGCCAGATTTAGGCGGCTTAATTAATTAGTTAGTGTTTATAATGCATTTGAAGAACTTTTAAAAGTGGGATGTAAGTGCCAAACATTTTCATTCCCGCAGAGTTCTTTCTGTCCTCCTCTCTCTTCTCTTTCTCTGCAGGTTCTGTTCTGGGAAACAGGCTTGTTAAAAATCACTCCTGCCGCTCTGGGCCTGGGGTCATGACGCCAGCATAGTTGACAACACCATTTCCTGCTGCTCCTGGCCGCCTGGCAGATGGCTACTGTCCGGGGCCTGAGAGGTCTCTGGGTGATGAGGGTGATGGTGCAGGCGTCTCACATGCTGCTGGTGGGAGTGGAGATTGGAACCTCCTATAAGGTCTCAGGAGCCCTGGTGGTGCAACGGCTAAGAGCTGGGCTGCTAACCAAGGTCGGGTCCACCAGCCACTCCTTGGAAACCCTGTGGGGGCACTTCTACTCTGTCCCATAGGGTTGCTATGAGTGGGAATTAACTGGATGGCAACGGGTTTGCTTTTTTTGGTATTGTGGAGCGCAGTTCTCCTCTGCAGCACAGGAGGCTGCCAAGAGTCAGAATTGACCCGACGGCAGCAAATTATTGGGAAAGCAGTTTGGCAGGATGTACCAAAGCTGTGAAAACTGTTCACTAGCCTTTTTGGCTGGGCTGGTCCACTTCTGGGACTTCCCCCGAGGACATTACCCAAATATAGAGCGTGCTGTCTGCATAACAATCTTCAAAAAGTTGGAAAAAAGCCCAAATGGCCGATAATAGGGAATGGTTAAGTGAGTTATGGCCTATCCATAATCTCACCACCATGAAAACCATGGTAATATGGACATTCTTACGGCATAATTTTAAAGAATACTGTGATTCTTCAAATAAAACATGTCCATTGCAAACATTTAGAGAAAACAGAAAGCATAAAAACAAAATAATAATCTCATAAAATATCATCCAAGATTATTGCAATCAACATTTTGATGTAGTTAAAACATAATCAGTGGAAAACAAATCAATATAAAGTCATCCAATTGGGTAACTAAGGATATGCGCAAACGTTTAGCTTCATTCATTCAGGTGTTCTTATAAAAAGGAACAATTGAGGGTAACTTAACATCCAAAGACAGGAGGCTGGTTGATCCCATTACAGCTAATCCACGTGATGGCCAAGTCCACAGTCATGACAATTGACAGTGTAGACTTACAATGATCGACGAGGAAATACGATACACCGTGGTTGCCAAGTGACATACTCAGTGTGATCCCAAACTTGTTTCTTTTTTGTTTTTGTAATGAATACTGGTTAGCAGCCTGAGCCTTTCACTATTTTGCCACCGGGGCTCCATAGGATATTAAGGATTAGCAGTGATTAATTTTGAGTAGTAGATATACAAGGGATTTTGCTCTTGCTTATATTTTCTGTTTAAATAAAGTATGCATAACTTATGTAATATGAAAAGATGAAGGAAAAACTGTACTTTCAGGATGAGCAGGAGTATGCAAAATAAAACTATTGACTATTTCATACTATACTTATAAAATATATAGATAATACAATGATATAATTATACATATATAATATTATTTGTATAAAATACAAACAAAACTATATGTATTAGATGCATATAGTTTTACTTTATTTTACAAATATAGATATATAATATGTGCACACATATGTATATAAACAACTGTAAGGTATTATACAAATGATAATATATTGCCTGTACTATACACACAACTTATTTGAATCATGAATCAAAAACTTATGGGAGTTTTTCTTTTTTCTCTTCTACTTTGGTTATTTTTCTGATTTTCTAAACTGGATGAACATTAAACAATTTTATAGAACCATGGTTGGTTTCTGTAAAAAGCTGTATGGATACGTGTGTTCCTGTGTTTTGCTCACTGCTGTTTCCCTAGCTCCTGATAGGAGATTTAGGACAGAGTAGGTCTCCATAAAGATTTGCTGACTGACTAACCACTGAATGTATAGAGAAAAGGGTCTAGAATGGAAAACCCCCAAATGTTTCAGCGTGTTGCCTTTGGGAAGTGGGACAGGGAGAGGGCCAGGTTCTCTTTTTACTTTATAGTAAACAATATATTAAAGTCTCTTTTTCTCACCTTCAATATTTATTGCTTTTGGCAAAAAATAAAAGCAATGAAATAAAACATGTGACTCAGTTTTCTAACGGGAGGGGTCAGCACAGCAGATGGTGACGGCCCCGTATTTGCTGTAGAGAAAGCAGTGTCAACAGGACACTGAGCGCCCACAGCACAGGGCCAGTCAGCACTTCATTCCTGAATCCCACGGTGCGCCAGGCGCTGAGCTAAGGGCTGTGAAGCGGCTCTGGTCCCTGCCCTCAGGGAGCTTGTGTGCTGGCCATGATGACAGAGGTTAAGGAAACAATTGCAATGATTACATTTGAAATGAGCCCTCCAGCCTTTAGCCATGTGACTTCTGCTGACATCTTGGCCCCTGTCTCCAGCCCCCTCCCTGTAACCCACTGTGCTCCCTGAGCCCCAATCTCCTTCCTCTTCCTCAAAAAGGCCAAGGAGAGAGGACCACCTGTAAACGCTGCTGAGAGATGCAGTGTGATGGGGCCTGACAGTACTCAGTACTGGGGAAGCCAGCACAACTTGACCAAGGCAAGGTCACGGAAGCTTCGTAGACACGTCCACACTCCCTGAGGGACCGAATCACTGGGCTGAGGGCTGGGGATCATGGTCTCAGTGGACATCCAGCTCAATTGGCATAACATAGTTCATAAAGAATATGTTCTACATCCTACTTTGGTAAGTAGCATCTGAGGTCTTAAAAGCTTGTAAGTGGCCATCTAAGACATTCCACTGGTCCTACCCCATCAGGAGCAAGGGACAATGAAGAAAACCGAAGACAAGAGGGAAAAACTAGTCCAAAGAACTAATGGACCACAACTACCACAGCCTCCACCAGACTGAGTCCAGTACAACTAGATGGTGTCTGGCTACCACCACTGACTGCTCTGACAGGGATCACAACAGAGGGTCCTGGACAGAGCTGGAGAAAAATCTGGAATGAAATTCTAACTCTCACAAAATGACCAGACTTACTGGTCTGACAGAGACTGGAGAAACCTAGAGGGTATAGCCCCCGGGACCCTTGTAACTCAGTACTAAAGTCACTCCAGAAGTTCACTCTTCAGCCAAAGATTAGACAGGCCTGTAAAACAAAATGAGACTAAATGGGCGCACAGGCCCAGCGGCGAGGCCTAGAAGGCAGGAGTGGACAGGAAAGCTAGTAACGGGAAACCCAAGGTCGAGAAGGGTGAGTGTTGACTAGTTAAGGGGTTGGCAACCAACGTGACAAAACAATATGTATATTAACTGTTTAATGAGAAACTAATTTGCTCTGTAAACCTTCATCTAAAGTGCAATTAAAAAAACCAAGACGGGTATGAGAACTGACCATCGGGTTTGGAAGGCTATGTTAGATGCAGTCACCCTGTGAGAGCCGGAACTCCATGGGCTTGCCTTGTGTGTCTGGCTGTCCCAAGTCTTCCGTCTTTAACAAAGTGCAGACTCACCATTTTCCAGGATCATTTTAGTGGAAAATATCTTGGTTTTCCTTCTCTGACAGGTTTCTGCCTTACACAAGCTCCGGCTTTCACAAGTTTTATAGTATATATATTTTTTACAATGTATATGTTTAGCTTTGAGAAGAAAAAAGATTAAAACAATTTTTATAAGTGGTAAAATAAGCGTGGATGCTTTTTCTAATGGGAAAAACTAATCAACTTGGAACCAAAATTTGCCCAGAGGGAGCCAGGCCACCATGATCCCTGGGTGTAAATCCTCCAGAGCCTGTGTCATCTGGGGCAGGGACAACAAGCTGAAATCGCCCTTCCAGAAATCAGCCTCGTCCAGGAAGGAGCTCCCTGACACTTGCGTGAGTGCTGTCCATCCCCCAGGAGGCAGTGGGCAGCAAGGTGACCACTCTCAGGTGGCCCACGAGGCAACGGGGCCAGTGTCCAAGGAAGGACAGGCCACCAGTGCTGGAACCAAAGAAACAGGCTGGAGGCCACCCCTCAGGTTCCCACAAACTCAAGGAGCCCAGGGACCTGGGAGCCTGCAGCAGAGCTTGGCGGTGCACAGTACGCAGCACCCTAAGATGGCTAGAAGGACACCCCTCCCAGCACCCACAGCAGGGGCAGCTCGGCACCCCTCTTCCCTGACCACAGTCATTATCCACATGCTCGGGGGGCACAGGCTTATCATCACGTACACGGCAGCACCTCATCAGCACCTCATACCTTTCATATCATTTGTACTGTGATTAGTGGCTGTGCGAGTGTGTAGAGCAGGCGTGTGCAAAAGTACACATGCACATGAGTGTGCAGAGTGTGTGCAAAAGTGTGCACATAGAATGTAGAGAGGAGTGTGCAAAATCACATGCACACAAGCGTGCTGAGTCTGCGTGAAAGAGCACACGCAGGAGTGTGAGAGCGGATGTGAGTGTGGACACACAGGCATGAGTGTGCAGAGCAGTGTGAGTGCACATGTACTCATGGGATTGTGTATGCATGTGAGCATGGGGACAAGATGGTGTGTGTGTACAGAAGTGTGTGACAGTGCAGCACAGGAATGTGTCCAAAAGGGGACTGGTGAACAGGGCATGCAGGGATGTGACTCATGTAAGGAGAGTTTCTGAATCCGGCCGGCCTGGGTCTGTGTGTGCGTGTGGGAGAAACAGGGTGTGCAAAAGTGTGCCTGTGCCCAAGGCTGTGAAAATTTGATGGGGGGATGTGAGCATGTGGGTGCGTGTAAATGTGCGGTGGCAGGGTGACCACAAGAGGGGCATGCGTGTGGGAGTGACGTGTGCACACGTGTGCATGTGTGTGAGGAGGTGGACCAAGCGTGTCGAGGGTGTGTGTGGGATGGGAGTGGGTGTATGTGTGTGTATAGATGTGAGGTGCGTGTATCCAGAGAAGTATTGGGGGAAGAGGAGGCAGCATGTGTGGGCCCGTTGTTTATGTACACCCTCCTGTGCACGGGCACCCGTGTGTGAGTGTGCCCAGCTGTGAACGTGCCGGCATGGGTGAGTTTGCCATACAAGTGTCCATGTGCAATGAGTGTGTGAGAGGAGGAGGAGGGAGGGAGGGAGGACAAGCCCTCAAGTCCCAGCAGCTCCTGGTGGGCTGAACCCTGTGCAGCACCTGGTACAGGGTCCTGCCCTTGAGAGGAGACTCAGACCTTTATTGAGCACCTACTGTGTGCTCACCCAGGACCCAGCAGCACTGAGCAAGTATGCTGGAATTGCTCTGCTAAAGTCACAATCCAGAGGAGGTATGCAGAGGGTGCTTGGGGCAGGATATGGAGGGGCCTGCACAGGGGGATGGCCACGTGGACTCCACAATTCCTGAGGGGGGAGCTCTGGGCCCCGCCAGCCATGCCAGCCATTGAGTTCCCTCTGAACTTAGACTGATTTATCTATGACTTCCCAAACCCTAGTAAGACCTCACTCTGCTGCCACGCCCTGTCCTCGATGCTGAGAACACAGAGCCAAGTAAGACACGTCCCTGGCTTTGAGACTGTCTGCATCTGGTGGGCCAACAGGCAGTGACCATGCACAGCATGACCGGAGTGGCAAGAAGAGGCTTGAGGGGTGGGTCTTGGGATAGGAGTGGGAACAGGGAAGGCTTCCTGGAGGTGGTGACACTTGAGTTGGGTCTTCAAGGGTGACTAGGATTGCAGTAGAGGCTTAGTGAAGGCATTCCAGGAGAAAGGAACCACATGGACAAAGGTGCAGTGTGGAGACAAGGGCTCAGGGAGACTGGTTTGCTGTGAGCAAGCTGGGATGGGCTAGCCTGGACTGGGTTAACCTAGAGGGATGGCTTGGTTGACCACCTGAAGAGCAGGCTGTCAGTGGGAGCAATATAATCCCAACAGGCAGAGGGGACTGAGGTGCTACGGCAGAAGCTACCACCTGCAATGGAGCCAAAACAGATGAGGGGCATTTGGCCTGGTAAATGAGGTGGGGCTGGGCCCAGGTACTCTCACCTCCATCCACTCCAGGCAGCTCTGAGTTCTGGATAGTGTGCTGAACCCAGCAGGAAAAGGGTCGAACCCTCCCCGTAGCAGGTAAACTCTTAGGTCGCCTAGATGGGCCAAAGTTGGATTTACATGCCTGTTCAGCTCTTCCATACCAGCGTGACCTGGGCAAGTCATTTTTCTCTAAGGCTCCATTGCCTCATCTGTAAAAGGGGATACCGCCCTGACCCCCTGAGGGTAGAGGCTCAGTGGTTAGGAGGGCTGGACTGGGAACTGTACATCTTTTGGATTCCTAGCTCTCTCGCGCCCCACACACCATCTATTAACAGATCCTGCCACTTCAAGTCTGAAGACATGACAAACTCTGACCTCTTTTCACCACATCCACTGCACCACCTTCTGTCAGCTGGATCTTTAGCATAGCTTTCAAACTGGCCTCTCTGCCCACACCTGGCCCCTCTACACTGCACACTCTCCTGGCAGCCAGAGGAATCGCTAACACCTAGTTCAGATAACATCCCTCCTTTGCTCGAAACCCTCCTGTAGCCCCTGCTCACTCAGAGTGAGATCCAGACTCTTTACAGTGGCCCAAAAGGCCCCACCACCCTAGTCTTCCACAACCACGCCGGATCTCCACTCACCTCAGGGCCTTTGTATTTGCCATTCCCGCTGCCTGTGACTCCCATCCTCTAGATTTGACAGGCTGGCCTCCTCGCCTCCTCCAGGCCTACCTGAGGGGCCGTCCCTGGCCACCCTATATAAAATACTTCTCACTCTGTGCGCCTTGCTCTGCTTTATTTTTCCACATATCACCCACCACATGTCATGTGATATATTTAGTTGTTAACCTCTTTAGAGTCCACCTCCCCACCGTAGACTTATTTATAAGCAACTTAAGAGCAGAGCCTCGGTTTGGTTCCCTGCAATATCTCCGAGGCTTAGACCAGTGCCTGGCATTTGTTGAATGAGTATTTTGGTTTGAATTTCATCCAGGAAACCCAACGACGTGTCTTAAATCCTCTGGGCCTCTAGTTCTTCATTTTTAGTGTGGGGATGATGATTATGATGACGACGACGATAGTAGGGCTGTTCTGAGCATGAAATGGGCTAATAAATGTCAAGGACTTAGCACAGCAAGCACTCAACACAGCGCACCTGTTGCTACACAGGCTGGATATTTAAGGATGAAGGGATGACAGATGATCACAGCCTTGTGCCCAGGAGGCTAAGGATTCTCCCAAGGCAGAACCAGCCCTCCCAGCATATGCTTGAGACAGCTCTGGAACGGGACCTGTGAGCAGGCTGAGAACGCTGGTGGCAGGAAGCCAGGGAGGCAAGAGGGTCAGAGACCCTGATGAGCACTTACTGGGTTGAGACGGAACCCGGAGGTGATGAAGCAATGCTTGCAGTGTGGCCCCATTTGCAAGGCGGCAGGGGAAGAGCTATAAAGACTTGTGCACGGGCCACACCCTTGTACTCACCAAGCCTAGGAGGACCTGGAGAGGCTGGGAGAGTATCCAGAGGATACCAGCATCCACCAGCCACCGGGCTTGCTGCCTTGACAACCTGAGGACCTTCTGTGCCATCTCTCCAATTTGGTTTAGTAACAGTGGCCAATGAAACTTGACCCCTGCCACTGCTGAGAGCATGACAGGTCTCACTTGACCTCCAGGGTGACCCAGCAAGACAGTGCTGTCACTCCCCAACTTCAGAGAGGACAAGACTGGGGCTCTGAGAGGTACAGCCCCTTGGCCAAGTTCACAGCGCTGGTGAGTGATCTGACTCCACCTGTGTCCTGGTCCCCCACAGCACACCACCTTGTGCAATGACTTTTTGAGGGGAAGGTGACCCCGAGTTGGGCCCTCCAAACCGGACTCTTGAGAAGAGAGCTCACTCCACTGGCTTCACCTTTCTTGGTTTGCACAGCACCTGCTTGTTCATCATGCTTCTCAACCTTGGCAGGCAGTTTTGGGAAGCTGGAGTTTTCAGTACAAACTCTGGGGTTTCTTGGTTCTTCCCCCAACCCACCTTGCACTGATAGGTTGTGTTCTCTGGTATTTGAGGGCTCCCTATGGCAGAACAACAGGCAGGGATATGTGGTGGTCTCCAACCTGGCCACAGAGGCAGGGTGGTGTATTGGTTAGGGCACAGACTCTGCTTTTGGACCAGGTTACTGCCTAGGTGACCTCGTGATGCTGAGCCTAGTACCCACCTTGTTCCTTCATTCAACAAATCTGCATTAACCCACCTACTGCACTGCACTGAGGTTGTGGGAGGCCCAGCATTGAATGAGCCAGACATAGCACCTAGCCTCGTGGAGCTTACATCCTAGTGGGGAGATAGGGCTGAAATAACGAAACAAACATGCAAATGGCTAAGAGAGCTGGGAAGCAAACACATTTGGCATGGTGAGAGAAAATAACAAGGGGGACCTCCTTTAGAATGGGGTGATCAGGGAAGGACAACACTGAGACCTGAAAGAAGCAAACGAGGCCAGGGCAGGTGTTCCAGGAGGAGATAACAGCAAGTGCAAAGGCCCTGAGGTAGAAAACAAGCTACATACAAAAGCCAGAAAGAAGGCCATGGTGGCTGAAGTCCATGGAGGAAGGGGAGCGTGGTATGAGAACAGGTTGACAAGACAGACGGGGCCCAGATAACACCACACCCCCATAGGCCACAGTAAGGAGTTTGATTTTACTAAGTGTGGAGGAAAGCACTGGAAGGTTCTGACCAGGACCTGAGATGATCTGATTCACTGTAGCTGCTATGGGGTGAAGAGACTGAAGGGGTCAGGGGTGGAACAGGAGAGCCAGTGATGAGGATGATACAAGCTTCAGAGGCCTGGGTTCAAATCTTAGCTCTGCACTTAAAAGTTGTGCTCCCTCTTGCAAATCACTTCACCTCTCTGAGCCTCAGTTTCTTCATCTGTCTAACGGGTATGATAATTGTTCCTATCTTAGACAATTGTGATGAGAATTCACTGAGATAATGCACGCAGTAATGATCCAGCAACTGTGCTGGCAGGCTTAATGCTGGTGCTCAAAGAACAAGATCCTACTTGGTCTGAGCCAATACTTCTCCTAACCCACCCCACTCTCATCTCCCTCCCCTCCAGCCGCACTGGCCTCATTTTATTTAATTTTATTCAGGCCTCTACTCCTCAGACAGGCCCTCCACTGTCCCCATCCTCCCCGTTCTCTCTTCCCTCATCCTGCTTGGGCGTCCTTCCTTGAACATGTCTCCACCTGACATGATTTGTTCACTTGGGTTTGTTTTTTCCTTCCCTACTAAAATGTCACCTCCTTGTGGGCAGGTGTTTTTGTCTATGTTGTTCACAATTGTTTCCCCAGCACCAAGGATCACTCTTCACACATGGTAGATGTCCAGAAATATTTGTTGAATGAATGATTCTAACTGAAGTGGCCGTAACAAGGACAGCACAGTGGTCAGGAGCAAACGGAGGCTGGGAGCAGGCTTTCACTCTCAGCCGCTGTGGGGCTTTAGGAGGAGCCCAAGCTGGCTTTGAGGATCCTCAGTTTCCTTCTCTGTAAAATGGGGTGAAGGACACCAAGCTTCTTGCCCATTGTGAGGATTAGATTACGATGCACATCCAGAGATGCACACTGGAGTATCGATGGGTGGAATGATCCATAGTGTCTAGTGTTCATTTCAGAATGTCCCAACAAAGCAAGGGGCAGGTGGAACAAGGATGGTGGAGTGTGACAGCTGCTGTTAGTCTAATCATTTTTTCTAATTTTGCATATGTTTGAAATTTTCCAAACTAAAAAGATAAGAAAGAGATAACAGGTGCTCAAGGCTCAGCCCGAGCCTGGCACACAGTGGGTGCTCCACATGCACTAGTATTTCCTCCCACCCTGGGCTTCCATTTCTGGACATGGCAGCTTGAAAATCAGAGGCAACGGAGCCAGCCCTACATCCCCACCCACATACCATCCCAGCCGTCCTCCTAGCTGGAGTCCCATCACTCATTCCCTGATTCCAGTCTCCCTGCTGACAGCACAGTGATCTCCTCTGGCTCCTGATGACAACGGGCAGCATAGGACCTGCCCCCAAGTGGATGTGCCAGAAAATCTCACAGACACAGAGAACCAAATCTGGAGCCTCACCAGCTCCCACCTCAGCTGTTTTGCATCTCCCTGGACTGAGAGCCTGCCAAGACACCTGGCTGGGAAAATCCATCTTGCGGAGGCTCATTCAGAAGACCCACCCAGGATGGAAGCTACAGGATGGAGTCTACTCAGAGGCACCTTTGAAAAGTGACCTGGCGATCTACTCCAAAAAAATCAGCCATTGAAAACGTTACAGACCAAACACCTCGTAGGAGTTGATTGCTTGGTTTGGAGATTTAGGGTCATGGCTTTATGGTACATCCCAGGTAGTTGGCCTAGTAAAGTGTTTGGTACTTCTGTTCTACCTCCTGGTTTGTTGCATAGTGCCTGGGGTCTTAAAAGCTTTCAAGTGGCCAACCGAGGCACAACAGTTGGTCTCTATTTGCCTGGAGCAACAGAGAAAGAAGCAGAGTCAGGAAAAGGAGGATATAGAATATGTGGCTAATTGCCTCCACGTTGTTGTTATTAGGTGCTGTGGAGTCAGTTCCAACTCAAAGAGACCCCGTGTACAACAGAGCAAGCAATGCCCAGTCCTGCTCCATCCTCACAATTTTTGCTATGCTTGAGCCCATTGTTCCAGCCACTGTGTCAATCCATCTTGTTGAGGGTCTTGCTCTTTTTCAATGACCCTTTACCAAGCATGAGGTCCTTCTCCAGAGACTGGTCCCTCCTGATAACATGTCCAAAGTGCATAAGATGAAGTCTCGCCATCCTCCCTTCTAAGGAGAATTCTGGTTGTACTGCTTCCAAGACAGCTTTGTTTGTTCCTTTGGCAGTCCATGATATATTCAATATTCTTCACCAACACCATAATGCAAAGGCGTCAATTCTTCTTTGGTCTTCCTTATTCATTGTCCAGCTTTCCCATTCATATCAGGCAATTGAAAATACCATGGCTCTGGTCAGGCGCACCTTAGTCCACAAAGTGACATGTTTGCTTTTGAACATTTAAATAGCTCTTTTGTAGATTTGTCCAATGCAATACATTGTCTGATTTCTTGACTGCGGCTTTCATGGGCATTGATTGTGGATTCAAGTAAAAGGAAATCTGTAACAACTTCAATCTTTTCTCTGTTTATGACGATGTTGATTATTGGTCCAGTTGTGAGGATTTTTGTTTTCTTTATGCTGAGGGACAATACATACCGAAGGCTGTATTCTTTGATCTTCATCAGTAACTGCTTCAAGTCCTCTTCACTTTCAGCGAGGAAGGTGGTGCAATCTGCATATCGCAGGTTATTAATGCATCTTCCTCCAATCCTGATGCCCCATTCTTCTTCATATAGTCCAGTCTCTCGGATTATTTGCACAGCATACCAATTGAATAAGTAAGGATACAACCCTGATACTCACCTTTCCTGACTTTAAGCCACGAAGTATCTCTCTGTTTGAACAATTGCCTATTGGTCTACATACAGGTTCTTCAAGGCACAATTAAGTGTTCTGGAATTCCCATTCTTCGCAATGTTATGCAGAATTTGTTATGATCCACACAGTCGGATGCCTTTGCTAGTCAATAAAACACAGGTAAAAATCTTTCTGGTATTCTCTGCTTTCAGTCAAGATCCGTATGAGATCAGCCAGATATCCCTTGTTCCATGTTCTCTTCTGAATCCAGGTTGAACTTCTGGCAGTTCTCTATTGATGTACTGCTGCAATTGGTTTTGAAAGATCTTCAGCAAAATTTTATTTGTGTGTCATATTAACAATATTGTTCGATAATTTCCACATTCTGTTGGATCACCTTCTTTGTACTGGTCATAAATATGAATCTCTTCCAGTTGGTTGGTCAGGAAGCTGTCTTCCAAATTTCTTGACATAGACTGGTGAGCACCTCCAGTGCTACATCCATTTGTGGAAAAATCTCAGTTAGTATCCTATTTATTCCTGGCGCCTTATTTTTCACCAGTGCTTTCAGTGCAGCTTGGATCTCTTCTTTCAGTAACATTGGTTGCTGATTATATGCTGCCTCCTGAAATGGTTGTAGGACGACCAGCTCTTACTGGTACAGTGACTCTGTGTATTCCTTCCATCTTCTTTTGATGCTTCCTGCATCATTCGATATTTTCCCTGTAGAGTCCTTCAGTATTGCAACTTGAGGATTGAATTTTTTCTTCAGTTCTTTCAGCTTGAGAAATGCTGAGCATGTTCTTCCCTTTTGGTTTTCTAACTCCAGGTCTTTGCACATTTCATAATACTTCATTTTGTCATCTCGAGCCACCTTTGAAATCTTCTGTTCTGCTCTTTTACTTCATCATTTCTTCCATTTACATCAGCTACTCTCCATTTAAGAGTAAGTTTCAGAGCCCCTTTTGATAACCATTTTGGTTTTTTCTTTCTTTTCTGTTTTCTTTTTAATGATCGCTTGCTTTCTTCATGTATGGTGTCCTTGATATCATGCCACAACTCATTTGATCTTTGGTCATTAGAGTTGAATGCATCAAATCTATTCTTGAGATGGTCTGTAAATTCTGGTGGGATATGTTCAAGGTTGTACTTTGGCTCTTGTGGACTTGCTCTAATTTTATTCAGTTTCCACTTGAACTTGCATGTAAGCAATTGATGGTCTTTTCTGCAGTCAGCCCCTAGCTTTGTTCTGACTGGTGGTATTGAGCTTGTCCATCGTCTCTTTCCACAGATGTAGTCTATTTGATTCCCGTGTATTTTATCAGGCGAGGTCCACCTGTTACCACCATTTATGTTGGTGAAAAAAGGTATTTGCAATGAAGAAGTAGTTGGTCTTGTAAAATTCTATCATGTGATCTCTGCCATCATTTTCATCACCAAGGCCATATTTTCCAACTACAGAACCTGCTTCTTTGTTTTTAACTTTTGCATTCCAGTCACTAGCAATTCTCAATGCATCTTGATTGCATATTTGATGACTATCAGACTGAAGAAAATGGCAAAAATCTTCATTTCCTTCATATTTGGCATTAGTGGTTGGTTGAATAATAGTCATATTAACTGGTCTTCTTTGTAGATACATGAATATTATTCTATCACTGGCTGTGTTGTACTCCAGGATAGATTTTGAAATGTTCTTTTTGACGATGAACACAACGCCATTCCTCTTCAATTTGTCATTCCTGTCATTGTAGACTGTATGTTTATCCAATTCAAAACGGCCAATACTAGTTGTGATGGTTAAGATTGTGTGTCAACTTGGCTGGGCCAGGATTCTCCTTTTTATAATGTAATCACTCCCATGATTTAATATACTGTGAGTAGCCAATCAAATGAAAGGGAGTCTCCTTGGGGTTGTGGCCCGCATCTGTATATAAGCAGACGTTCTGGCTTTTTGCTCTCTCTGAATCCTGTGGCTGCTTCCTGTTGTCTCATCTCCCGTTCTTGGGACTTGAGCTGTCAGCTTATCTGCCGAACCTGGGATTCGTTGGTCTGCACAGCCTGTGAGTGGGAGCCCTGTTCTCTGACCTTCCAATCTTGGGCTTGCCAGCTTCTACAGCTGTGTGACTTGGGAGAGGCCTCTACCCTGATCCACGGACTTGGGACATTCTAGCCTCTACAATCACGTGAGCTGTTTTTCCTTGATACAATCTCTCTCTCTATATATATTTATAGACTTTACTGGTTTTGCTTCTCTAGAGAACCCAGTCTAAGACACTAGTCCTCTGCAGCTCGCTATTGCCTAGGATATTGATCTTTATGCATTTCTGTTTCATGTTTTATGACTTCCAATTTTCTTGGATTCATACTTCATCCATTCCAGTTCCAAATATTAACGGTTGTATGCAGCTGTTTCTTCTAATTTTGAGTCATGCCACATCAGCAAATGAAGGTCTTGAAAGTTTGACCCCATCCATGTCATTAAGGTCAACTCTGTTTTGGGGAGTCAGTTCTTCGACAGTCGTATTTTGAGTGCCTTCCAACCTGAGGCGCTGGTTTTCCAGCACTATACCAGACAATGTTCCACTGATATTCATAATGTTTTCACTGGACACTTTTTCCAGAAGTAAATCACCAGGTCCATCTTCCTAGACTGTCTTAGTTTGTAAGCTCTGCTGAAACCTGCACTTCAAGGTTGACTCTGTTGGTATTTGAAATACCAGTGGAATAGCTTCCAGTGTTACAGCAACACTCAAGCCACCAGAGTATAACAAACTGACAGATGCATGGGGATACACACACACATACATATATATATATGTATATACACAGACATACATATGTATATATAATAACACATACATATGTATGTATGTAGACAGTCCAGACTCCCAGATTCTATGTTCTTCAGCAGAAACAAGGAGCCTGATGCTACCCCCTCCCTTCCTCCTTCAGGTGCCAGATTCTGCAGGTTAAGCCCCAGGGGGCCATGGAGCCAACAAAGGGTGTCAGGTGTGTGGGAGGTGAGAAAAAACAAACAAACAGCAAAAAACGCTTGCTGTCACATGGATTCTGGCTCACGGTGACCCCATGTGTGTCACAGTAGAACTATGCGCCATATGGTTTTCAGTGACTGTGATCTTTCAGAAGCAGATTGCCAGACCTTTCTTCTGAGGTGCCTCTGGTGGATTCAAACAACTAAACTTTCTTTCTGTTAGTAGCCAAGCACCACCCACTGACTCTGTGGGAGATGAGGAAGGACTGAACGAAGGGCTGGAAGTCCTATCAAGTAAACCCTGCTTGGACCTGGGTAGGAGAGGAAAGGACCCCTCAAAGCAGTAAGACCTTCCTGGGATAGGAGTAAGACTTCTGGGGGGATTTTTTTGGGAGTCCCTTGTTATAAACAACTATTTGGGGAAATATCTTAAAGAGGAAGAAGAAGAGGAGAAAGAGGTCTGAGGCTGTGAAGTAATTTAAGAAGAAGGAGGGGAACAGGAGGCAGGTGGTGTGGGACAGAGACCCATCTGCCCCACTGCCAAGGGGGGAGGGGTCCCACTGTCAGGCTGAGGCTCAGGTGAGCATCCCTGCACTGTGGTGCCTGAGGGCGGCCACACTCACCTGTGAGTCCCAGCAGCAGAGGCAGCAGCAGAGGCAGCAGCAGGGAAGGCAGAGGCAGGCAGGGCTGGGCGGCAGAGACAGGAATCATTTTGGTGCCTGGAACCTACCTCTCTTTGTCAACTCTCCTGGGGAGGCCCCGGACTCTGCTCTGTGGAGAGAAATGGAGATTTTTCTCCTGTGTTGTCTGAGGAAGGGACTGTGACAGGAAGAAAGGATGTGGGTTTCTTAAAGTTTCTGCTTCTAGATTGAGAAATATGAAACAGAAACAATGTAAGAGGTTACTGAGATAGGGTTTCAAGCAACAACGATGTTTGGAGAGGTCCCGGCCAACTCCTTTAGTGCCCAGGCTCTGTCCCCTCGGCCCTACATGCCATTTCAGGGGCCCAGGTGGTTGTCCTCATCCAAGAGCCCCAGGGACATGGGCTCGGTGAAGGCCTCTGCCCCGAAACCTTACGATGGTGGAGGATATGTTCAGCCTCCTGTCCCTGCGCAACCTCTGGGCTCAGATGAGCTGCACAGCTGGAGTCAGGAGGAGAGCTCCATAGGGCCAGCACTGTGTTTAGGGGGAGGTCCCAGGGGATGGGGGCCCTGTCAGTGGTCACAATGAGCCTGAGTCAGTGTCTACGGAGGGCCCCTGGATTTACAGCTAGTCCCTGTCCAGAGCACAGGGAGGTCCTCCTTTCTCCTTCTTGTAGGGGAAGTAGGTAAGACTGAGCAAGGAGTTAAACCCTGGGAGGGGCTTGTGTTTTCTGTTTTAGAGGAT
This sequence comes from Dugong dugon, assembly GCA_030035585.1. Classification (NCBI taxonomy): domain Eukaryota; kingdom Metazoa; phylum Chordata; class Mammalia; order Sirenia; family Dugongidae; genus Dugong; species Dugong dugon. The sequence continues at coordinate 34,769,756 of CM057461.1, forward strand.
GGAGGAAGCCTGTGGGGGGAGGAGGGAAGGAGGGAACTAGGGGTGAATATCCTGCAGGGAGAGCAACACACCCAGAAACACAGCTAGGAGCAGGGGTGCCTCTCCTGTCTGCCCACCAGTCTGGGGCCAGCTGTGGGGAGAGGGAATGTCAGGAGAAATGCCCACATCATGAATGTGCCTCCTCTTCCCACTTCTGAACAACCGTGTCCAGCACATACCATGGTTCCAGGGCCTCTCAGCCCTGAGCTCTTCACTTCTGTGGGCCCAACGCCAGGCACTGCTGTCTGTGACTTAGTTTCTCCTCTGCTCTAGGACCCTGCCTCCTTCCTAGAGGCTGAATGTATGTTTGTGATGAGAGAAGTTCCATACAGGGGCCTTGACAAGGAGCTGACCAGAGTGTTCCCTGTGACTTCCATCATCCCAGCCCCAACCTCTCTTTTGAAGGATGACAGATTGTATTTTCCTGAGATGACTAGAGCGATATCCCCGTCCCATATCCTCTCGATACTCCTTCCATGCAGGAGTGGGTGTATGTTCCCTCCTCCTGAATCTGGACAGACTCTGACTATAGCCGAAGTGATGCTGTGTGACATCTTAGGCTAGGCCACTCAAATTCTCTGTGCTTTCACCTTGCTCTTTTGGGACCCTCATTTTTGGAATCTAGCCACCACACTACGAGGAATCCCACACTTGTACACACACAGAGACTACACAGCAAAGACACATATAGGAGTTTTAGCCCATAGGTCAGCTAAGGTGCCAGCCCATAGCCAGAGTCTATCAGCATATAATTAGAGAAACCTCCAGATGATTCTAGCACATAGCAGTCAAGCCACCCCCAGCCGAGTCTTCCCAGCTGAGGTCCCAGACAACATACAGCAGAGACAAGCCGTTCTTGCTGTGCGCTGTCTGAATCCCTTACCCACACTATCAGTCACTGAACTGTGCATGTAGAAATTTTTGAAATGGTGTATCTTTGGCTATGTATATTTTCACCAAGAAAAAAAAGGAAAAAGTCGAGAAGGGAGAGGATTGACATTTTGTGGGGTTGTTAACCAATGTCATAAAACAATACGTGTACTGCCGTTTTGTGAGAAATTATTTGTTCTGTAAGCCTTCACCTGAAGTACAATAAATAAAAAAATAATTAAAAAATTAAAAAAAAAACAGAAAAAAGAATTTTAGGTTTAAATTTGTGTTAAAGAGCACTTCTTAATTTGGTAATCTAAAAAATTTACATCATGTAAATTGATATTTTGTGGAATGGAAAAGAAGAAACTAATACTCTTAAATGCACAGATTTTACCCCTTTTTCTGCCTGAAGGCTGTAAAAACACATTACAGTTTATGAAGACCAGAGGGAGCCAAGAATAGATTCAGAAAAAAAAATTATAGTTTACTTGTTGGAATATCTTAAGAATAACTTTAAAAAAGAATAAAAGTGTCTAGGAGCCAGAGGAAAAGAAAGCAGTACTACTACCAAAATTGAAAAATTTCATGCAGCAAGCTAGGCATAGTAATTTGTGTGTGTGTGCTGTTTTAAGCCACAAGGATTGTGGGATTTTTCTTCTTTTCTTTTTTTTTATTGTTCTTTAGATGAAGGTTTACAGAACAGATAGGTTCTCATTAAACAGTACACATATTGTTTTACGACATTGGTTAACAACCCCACAACATGTCAACAGTCTGCCTTCTCAACCTTGGGTTCCCTATTACCAGCTTTCCTGTCCTCTCCTGCCTTCTAGACCTTGTCCCTGGACTATTGTGCCCCATTAGTCTCATTTTGTTTCATGGGGCTGTCTAATCTTTGGCCGAAGGGTGATCCTTGGGAGTGACTTCATTACTGAGCTAAGAGGGCCTCCGGGGGCCATACTCTCAGGGTTTCTCCAGTCTCTGTCAGGCCAGTAAGCCTGGTCATTTTTTGTGAGTTAAAAATTTCTTCTACATTTTTCTCCAGCCCTGTCTGGGACCCTCTATTGTGATCCGTGTCAAAGCAGTCAGTGGTGGTAGCCAGGCACCATCTGGTTGTACTGGACTCTGTCTGGTGGAGGCTGTGGTAGTTGTAGCCCAGTAGTCCTTTGAACTAATCTTCCCCTTGTATCTTGTTTTCTTCATTTTCCCTTGTTCCTGAAGGGGTGAGACCAGTGGACTATCCTGAATGGCTTCTCATAGGCTTTTAAGACTCTGGACGCTACTCACCAAGGTAGAATGAAGGACATTTTCTTTATAAACTGTGTTTGCCAATGAAACTAGATGTTCCCCGAGACCATGATCCCCACAGCCCTCAGCCCAGCAATTTCATCCCTCAGGGAGTTTGGATGTGTCTATGGAGCTTTCCTGACCTTTCCTGGTACAGGTTGTAGGCACAGTAATTTTAACTTGTTTCAATAATGAAGATGACTAGCCTGTCCTCTCTGATGGACCTTTAAGGATATTACTTAGCTTAGGTAGAGTAATTTGGGAATTCCTCACATGATGTTTTATACACTTCTTCACTTTAAGCAAGTTATGGAGAATTGTAAGCCAAGTATCAATTATATTAAATCAGTTAAAATTAAATCACTTCTTTTGATTATTGTTGTTGTTGTTAGGTGCAAACCAGTCTGTTCCAACTCGTAGTGACTCTGTGTATGACAGAATGAAACAGTGACAAGTCCTCACAGTCGTTGCTAAGCTTGAGCTCATTATTGCAGCCTTGGTGTCATTTCATCTCACTGAGGGTCTATCACGTTTTAGTTGACCCTCTATCAGGCATGATGGCCTTCTCTGGGGACTGATCCCTCCTGATAACATGTCCAGACTACATAAGATGAAGTCTTGCCATCCTCCGCTCTAAGGAGCGTTCTGGCTGTACTTCTTCCAAGACAGATTTGTTTGCTCTTCTGGCATATTCCTGGTATATTCGATATTCTTCACCAACACTATAATTCAAGGCATCAATTCTTCTTTGGTCTTCTTCGTTAACTACCAAGCTTTCACATGCATGTGAGGCAATTGAAAATAATCACATTTTGGTTCTAGCACACCTTAGTCCTCATAGTGACATCTTTGCTTTTGAACACTTTAAAGAGGTTTTTTTTTGGCAGAGATTTGCCCAATGAAATCCGTGATTTGATTTCATGACTGCTGCTTCCATGGTCGTTGATTGTGGATCCAAGTAAAATGAAATCTTTGACAAGTTCAATATTTTCTCCGTTTATCATGATGTTGCTTATTGGTCCACTTTTGAGGATTTTTGTTTTCTTTATGTTGAGGTGTAATCCATACCAAAGGCTATAGTCTTTGATCTTCATCCGTAACTGCTTCAAGTCCTCTTTGCTTTCACCAAGCAAAGCTGTGTCACCTGCATGTCACAGGTTGTTAATGAATCTTCCTCTCATCCTGACCCCTCATTCTTTTTCATATAGTCCAGCTTCTGGATTACTTGCTCAGCATACAGATTGAATAAGTATGGTGAGAGGATACATCCTTGACACCTTTCCTGATTTTAAACCATGCTGTGTCCCCTTGTTCTGTTTGAATGACTGCCTCTTAGTCTACGTACCAGTTCCGCAAGAGCACAAATAAGCGTTCCGGATTTCCTGTTCTTCAAAATGTTATCCATTCTTTGTTATGATCCACACAGTCTAATACCCTGCATGCCAATAAAACACAGGTAAATATTTTTCTGGTGTTCTCTGCTTACACCCAAGATCCATCTGACATCAGCAATAATATCCCTCATTGCACGTCCTCATCTGAATCCTCCCTGAACTTCTGGCAATTCCCTTTCAATGTATGGCTGCAACTGTTTCTGTACTATCTTCAGGAAAATTTTATTTCCCATCTGTATTTCTTCTTCAATTAAATATTCACACCTTTTTTCCACTTTCTAATCAGAAATTTTTTTTCCTGTTGAGTTCTGAGAATTCTTTGTATATTCTAGATACAAATCCCTGTTTGCTATGTGGTTTGCAAATATTTTCTCCCAGTCCATAGCTTGCCTTTTCATCTTCTTAACGAGGACTTTTGCAGAGCAGAAGTTTTTAATTTTGATGAAGACCTGTTTATCCATTTTTTTATTTATGGATCGTGCTTTGGGTGTCAAGTTTAAGAATGCTTTGATCAGCCCTAAATTCCCAATTTTTTCTCTAAAAGTTGTAAGTTTGCATTTTACATTCAAATCTATGATCCATTTTTGCACTTTTTCTTTTTAATAAAGTGTGCAGTTTAGATAGACACTAATTTTGTCTAGCTTGGAGTCATCTCAGTCTGAGTCCCTTAATTCTGCCTTTTCTGGAATGGGCCTAGACTTCCAAAAGTCTAGGGCAAAAGGAAAGAAGAACACACTGAACAGGAAGTTGGCTCCCCCACTACACATACAACCTAAGGCTCCCACTTACCTGTGAGTTCCAGCAACAGAAGCAGCAGTAGGCAAGGCAGAGGTGGATGTGGTGGGGAGTCAGGAATGTGCATCCTGGTGGCTTAAGGCGACTTCTGTGTCTGAATGCCATAGAAAGGCCAGGAACTCTGTGCTCTGAGGAGAGTATAGTTCCTGCCTCCATGATGTCAGAGGAAGGGGATTGTGATCAGAGGAAAAGCCATGGAACTGTGACATTTTTTCTCTCATTATTATAAATGAGACAGACAAGGCTTCTGCAAGCTGAGAAGTTGCTGATAAAAGTGTTCTGGGGCCGAGAAGAGAGGTCTTGACAGCTGCAGGTTTGTGCTGCTCGCAGAGCCTCTTCCCATCTCAGGGCTTCTCTTCAATACCACAACCCTTGCTTATCCCAGAGCTCCAGTGACATGGGCTGGGCCAAGTGCTTCTAGAACCTTCTGATGAACAAGTGCATGTCTAGCTTCTGCATGAGCCCCACATTTGACCTTCAGGGACTTGCACAGCTGGAGAGAGGAGGAGGGATCTCTCCAACTCACCTTCCTGGGGATAGAGTTGGAACCTATAAGGACACTTACTTCTACCCTTTGTACCTTACCTTGCTACCTTTCCACCCACCCAAATGAGTCTTCTCACTTTCCACTGGACTCTAACAGGTGTCAGAAATAAGCAATGAGCTGGATGCAATGTTTGCAGTGGGCCCTCTGCTTTGTTGTGAATCCCTGCATACAATATAAGGAGCCACCTCCTTTCTCCTAACTGCATAGGTACTCAGTTTGGTTGGGAAAGGGATAGATTTTTGGACATAATGATGATTCATGCTGTAAAGATGGATGAGGGGAAAGTGGAATGTGCTGTACACTCCTCAGGAAGGGAAGCAAGACACCTAGAGACACCCCTGGGAGAGAAAGGAGCGCCTTACTGTCTCTGCCTGGGTCTGGGGCTAGCTCTGGGGAGAAAGGAGTGGAAGGGCCAGATTAACATTCCCTTTTTCTGTCACTTTTGGAATGGGCTCCACCAAAGCACAAAGGTGGTGTCCAGGAACTCTCAGACCATACTCAGTTGTTGACTCTTTAATGTCCAAGCATCCATAGCCAGGCACTAGTTGCTGTGACTGTTTCCCTGCTGCCTAATCCTCAAGGACAGATTGGAGTCAAAGCCAGAAGTGTTCGAGAGGAAAAGACAGAGCCGAGCCTGAACACCTTCCATGAGATGAGAAGAGTCCCCCTCCCCTTGTGACGTCAGCATGTCATTCCATTGTTCTGGAATGCTGAACTCCACACTGGGAGACCCATCCATGACTTCTGCCCAGAACTAGACAGAAACTTTCTTCCAGCTTCTATCTTTCTACCCTTCCTCCTACCCTAAGGTGTCTTCTCACTTTCCATTGGGCTCTAAGCTCTTTGGAGGATGCGATTATCAGCGACATAATGGTCAAGAGTACTGGCTTTGGAACCAGATACAGTCCAGGTTCAAATCCTGAATCTACCTCTTAGTAGCTGAGTAATCTTGAGCGCGTCATGAAAACTCATATATCACACAAGCTTTTTGGTATATTCATTTCTATGCCTCAGATATCCCAAACTGTGGGCGTGATCTACACTCACATTCTCTTCTCCCAAGAGGTGGAGTGTTATTTTCATCACATCATGTTTACAGTACCTACTATAACCACGATTTAAAACTGTTGATGTTGACTTTGAGCTCCTGTACCAGTTAATGTTCATCAGGTTTCTGCATTGTGAAGTTACACCCCAGCCCCTTCCATTCCATACTCTTTGGATGGCATTCACAGTCCACACTTACGGAGTGAGGGCTTATGTTTCTTCTCCTTTAGAGCAGAGCATCTACATAAATATTTGTAGATAATTGGATGGGATATTTGTCTCTTCTCATCCATTTATCAGTTTATTCAATGATTTAAGTATATCAGGGTGGACTCATGGATATTTATTATAGACTTTGGGTTATAATTCAATACTGTTTTATTTATTTTGTTGCTCATATTGTTCCAGCTTTGGCTATTGGGAACTCTTTCAGTTAGTTCTTGTCTCCTCTTTGACATACCTCCATCAATGTGGGGTTTTGTTGTTATTATTGTTGTTGCTGTTGCTTGAGCACTTCTTAACTTTCTGAAGGATGTTGCAATTTTTGTGGAATTTTTCAAATACAAAGAAGAGAGAGTAGTCTTAAAAAGGGGCTTTAGAATGCAAGAGCCAAGAGATTGAAATGGGAGAAAGTTTTATTTTTAAATCGAAAAACTAATATAAACTAATGTCTTGCATGAGGTATTATTCATTTATTTATCTAAAAATATTTGAGAGCCTATTATATGGTAAATAGTCCTTTACCTGTTAGAATTTACATTCTATTTGGGCAAGACAGACAACAAATGAAGAAATACAGGAAGTTCTTCCTTTACATGGTGCTGATATACATGAAGTTGGAGGAGAAGAGTTTAGTTAAATAACACCGGTCTCCCAACAAAATAGTTTCAAATTTCTGTTTCAATTCAGTTACATGATAAATTAACTGTGAGTAATTGCATAAAGTATAAACTTCATTTCTGGCTTTTCAATACACAAATCACTACATAAATAACAGATGCTTATCATGATCAGTGACCAACCATGTCACTCCTTTCAAAGTCTGGCAGTGATTGATTCGCGAATCTTCTTCAGTTTATGCACAGACTGCAAAGCATGGAGATCTGTTGCCTCCTTATCTCGCAGTGATGAACCCACATGATATTTTACAAAAGGAAATTATCTGAAGAGACAATTGGCCAACCAAGATTAAGGTGTAAGAAGAAAGGAAAAACGATAGTGTTAGAAGTGAAACTCAAATCAAACATACAAGGAATTACAGGAGAAATAGTTGACCCTGGAAATGTTGACACGGCTGCTGACAACGACAGGAACTTAGGGAAGGCAAACGTACCAAGGTAAATGAAAAAAATGGCAGTGACCAAAAGGATGATGATGTCCCAGAGGAAATGACACCAGAAAAAAAATCTTCACATTAAAGAAGTCTTAATAAGATTTTACAACATTGGAAGTACAAAGGATAAAATGTTGGAAGGAGATCTAAACTTCCAAAGGAGTATGATAACTCACCAAGGCATGGGCAAGATGCTTACTGTGTATTGTAAGTCATACAATGAGAAGGAGAAGCACTCTTCAAACCATACTTGGTAAATTTTCTACCAAGAAGCAAAATACTTTCATTCCCAATATTTCTAAGCTTTCAATTACAGTGTATTAGGTAAACATGCTTTTTGCTATTTTTTCCCCCTATATTGGGTAGGACAAGTGGTTTGTGATTGGTTGCTAGCGTAAAGATTGGCTGTGCAAACCCACACAGTGACTCCATGGAAGAAAGGCCTGGTGAAGTGCTTCTGAAAAGAGTACATCCAAGAAAACCCTATGGAGCAGTTATGCTCTGTGACACGTGGTTGCCATGAGTCAGAATCCACTCAATGGCAATGGGATTGGTTTTGGCTTTTTATGCATTTATAACTGACAGTAAGAAAGTTTTTAATGTTTTCACGAAAAAATATTTAAAGATCACTGAGCACTCATTGTTTTTCCCATTTACTATCAAGATCACTTTCCATGGTTTCAATTTGCATGGTCATTTTTATGATCCCGCACCTACCATGCGAAGTGAAGACATATTTAGTAGTCAGATGGTAATAGTGCTATGACAAAAGATTAATTAGTTTAAGAGGAATTGAAATGCGAGAAGTGGTTCAGGGATTGATATTTTATATAGGGTGGTTTACAGAAGGTGCCTTTAATAAAGGAACATTTAAGCAGAGCTTTAAAGAAGGGAGGGAGTAACCCAGGCAGATATGTTGGAGAAGAAGAGAAATGATATAATCTGACTCATGTTCCCAAACAATCATATGGCTTTTTCAGGAGCAAAGCTGAAACAGAGAAGCCAGTTTGAGGATAGCAATGATCCAGGAAGAGATAATGGCGGTTGGACAGGGAGTAATAGTGGAGGTGAGGTGTATGGATGATGGAAATAACTCTGTAGTGTGCTGGACTTGGCTAGTAATGGCTCATGAAAGCGGATTGTTAAATTTTCAGGAATTTTTCAGTCTGGTTGCTAAACCATTGGTAGTATGAAATGGGCCATGATGGGAATATTTACACCACAGAAATTGGCAAATACTACAAATGAGGATTTTTTTTTTCTTTTGGATAGTCAATTGTTAAACATTTATAAGTTTGCCACTGCATATAAGGATTTTGAAGGTAGAATTGAATATGGGGTATAAAAAGCTCTTGGACCGTCACAACATGTGCACCATGAGCAACAGGGTAGGGGAGGATGCAGGATGATATAAGAACTAGTGTTTCCATCACAGAAAGGGGAGGAAGACTTCTGGGTTTGAGGGGTAGGACACTTGGGCAAAGAGGGAAAGGAGGATAATTTTTCTGTTCCAAGAGGATAGGGATTCGTTTATGTTTAGGAGGCAAGGCTGGGGAGTCAGGGGTGGGCAGGAATCCAGAAAGCAAGATGAATTCCTGAGAGCACAGACATGAGTATGTGGTTTATGGCCAAGTCACACAGCAGTGGATGAGATATATCTTGATATGTTTAGGAAACTTGACTTTTTCTCATATTCTAGGGAACTGGAGTGAGTCAGTCCTCAGAACCAGTTACTGAGACCTGGCCCTGGAGGCACTAAGGACTGTGAGAAGGAACAGCAGGAGGGTTTGCACAGGCAGGTTTCCAGAGAAAGGAGGCACATGGAGCAGAGTCTGCAGAAGCTTCTATCTGGCATCTTCTATCAGACTGGGCCATCAGAAGAGGAAGGAAGGAGCTGTGGGGAAACAGGGCCACTTTTAATTATCTGCACATTATTGAGGAATGAGTGCCTACTGTGTCCCTGGGGCTTCTCTCTTTCTGACATGGTATTTGTGAGGGCATAGAAAGCCCCTGGAATAGGACTGCTCCCGTCTTCATCTTTCTCCCTGAGTCCTGAGACCCCTTCCCCAGACTTGTCCACTTCATGTGGAGTGTCAGTAGGACAACCCTCACAGCAGCCAGTCCAGGGGTTCTCAACTTTACTCTATCAAATGGATTCCTGTGTCCTTCATGGAGTCCCATGTTCAAATACTCTGAGATGGTCTCCAAGGGAATCACCCACTCAGTTGCCCCTCACTCAGCTCCCCTCTGCCATTTTCTCCATGGAACCTCTAGGACACTGAGGATGCCCTTTGAAAGTCCTTGATCTTACCCACCTACCGCAGGACCTCACATGCTTCCTGGGAGCTGGAAACCTCTTACAGGGTTCCATGAGACTCCTGAGGGGAGCATGGGGAGTGTCACGTCTCTTAACTCCAGGTGGTCATGTCACTGACACATGGGACCTCCTAAGCTGGTCCTCCGTGATAACTTTGCACCTTTGGGATTGACATTGGCCTGCCCTCTCTCCCTAATGCCTGAGCTTCTCCCACAACGTACGATCAGGCCCTCTGCTTCCTGTAGACATAGATGGCAGAGACACCAACCACCAACAGTGCCTTGAGGGATAGGAGGAGAACTCCAAGGAGGAGGAACGGAGTTGACGGTTGTTTGTCTGGAAGTCAAAAGACAGGACGTGTCATTAGAGGAGGTACGCAGGAGTCCATCCCAGGGCTTCCACTTACTCCCTCTGAGGCTCCCTGTGCCCATTGATGCTCTGAAGGCTTTGAACCTATGCCCTGCCTGTCCTCATTCTCACTTACTTTCTCAGTGACCAAGATAATCATCCCTGAGAGAAGGGGTGAGGAGGATATGTACTCAGAGGCATATAAAAGTGATATCCACTTTACTTTTATGATCCTCATGATCCTATGGGGCAGACATTATTATCCCTAGTCTGACCAGGCAACTGAGGCTCAGTGAGTTTAGGGAGGGTCACAACATGAATGGGATTCAAACCGAGGGATGTCTATCATTGTGCCCCCTTAGGATGGCCCCCAGACCCTATTTTTGGAGTCAAGTCCAACCTCACAGAGTCATGGAAAGGAATGTTGACACTGCAGGTAAGGGAGTGAGGACAGGTTTCACTGGCAAAGCTTCAAGACTTTGCACCAAGGAACTGAAGACCCCTCAGAGTCGCCTGACCTAATGAAACGTGCTTGCTGGAAGCACCCTGATAGGTCAAGGAAACAGAGTCTCAGGCTTGGGAGGGGCCTCACACATGATCTATTCCACCTGGCCCCAGAGCAGCTGTCAACTGAGCTCTTTCTATTGGACACGGAAAGTTGGATCTGGGGAAGTATACTTTTGGATTCTTTGTATTTTTCTAATAAGTGGTTTTTTTTCTTTTAAAATTAAATCGAGATAGTAAAATAATTCTTTTGTTTTTTAATAAATAAGATAATACTGGTGTCTCCTTAAGGAAAGAGTGGAGACCTCCCCATTTGTTACTGCTGGGGTATTGGAGGCCACAAGTCTCAGCTGAGTCACTCTCTGGAACTTTGTTTTAGCTGAAGAAATCCACATTGTCCAAGGTCACATGTCCTTCTAGGGGGCAAATGGATCCAATAACTGGCTGAACTGGGGTGTACAGGCTCAGTCCCAGCTCCTCAGTTCAAAACAACCCTAAAAATCCATCCTAGCTCTATAGCCCTCTGTAGGGGTGACCGAGTCTTTGGTTGTTCAATTGCAATTGTGGTTCTATTACAGCTCAAAGTCCTTCACCCCTAGTTCTGCTTTCTTTACCCCCTCGTGTGTATTGATTCTCATGGCACTTCCCCTTGTGATTCCTGATTTCTTAGATCCACTTTCGAGTCTGTTTACCAGGGAAGCTGACCTATGTGAATTGGTCTGGGAGTGGTCTGAAAAGTAGACTGTAAAATGCAAACATGTAAGTAGATCACTCAAGTAGTGAGTGAGTTATGTCTCTTTTAAAATATACCATATGTTGAAGTCCTAACCTCCAGTGCATGTGAATATGGTCTTATTTGGAAAGAGTCTTTGCAGATGTAATCAAGTGAAGATGAGTTCATGTTGGATTAGGGTGGGCCCTAAATCCAGTGACTGGTGTCCTCATAAGGGAGAGACATTTAGACATTCAGACCCACAGAAGGCCATGTGATGATGGATGCCACGAAAATCCAGGGAATGCCAAGGATTGCTGGCAAGCACCAGAAGCTAAAATGAGAGAAAGAAGGATTCTTCCCTAGAGCCTTCAGAGGGAACGTGGCACCGCCAACAACTTGATAACAGATTTCTCGCCTCCCAAACTCTGAGAGAACGAATTTGTCTTATTTTAAGACATTTGGTTGGTGGCAATTTGTTACTGCAGCCCTAGGAATCTAATACAATCCATTAGCTGGCTGGAAATGAAGACTCCATTCTATTTGGTAAGAGGAGCCTGGGTTGGTGCTGTTGTTAAAACTTTTACTAGTAGTGAAATGGGATGGTATATGCCAGAAGAAGGAAATATCCCAACATCAGGCATTTGAAGAATCTCTGGGAAAAGTAATTACAAGTGTTAGAAAACAGGCTAGATGTAGCTGGGGGCTCAGTCCTTTGGAGAAAGACAATGAAACGGTGAGAGTGATTCATCACAACTGAAAGGCAAAGCATGAAAACTAGAGAACTTCTTAGCAGCCTAGAAGATTCTTATCTGCAGGAACAAGAAAGCAGAAAATCCTGAGGATTGGAACAAGGACAGAATTATAAGAGGAGCAAAGCCACAGAGGAGGTTGAATGCATTTTCAACTTCAATGGGCCTGCTATGCCAAGGATAGGACCCTGCTGTGCTAAGGATGGGCCTGCTATGCTAAGGATAGGACCCTGATCAGGAAGTAGTGGGAGCCTGAGATGAGTCCCTGGGCATCACAAATGTTTAAGCATTAGGCTACTAATCGAAAGGTTGGTGCATTGAGTCCACACTGAGGCATGTCAGAAGAAAGTCCTGGCAATCTGCTTCTAAAAGTCACAGTCATCAAAACCCTGTGGAGCACAGTTCTACTCTGCAACCCATAGGGTGGCCATTAGTCAGAACTGACTCAACAACAACTAGTTTGGTTTGGTTGGTTTCGGATTCTGAAATGCAGATAGGGACATATGGGCCAATGCACTCAAACTCTTCAATTGACTTCTGAATTATTGAGGACAATAGTGATAGAATAGCTACTTATCTCCAAAAATGTCCTTCCCAAACCAGAAGAAAAAACAAGAAAGGAAAAGTAAATTCTACACCAAAAATAAAGCTCTCGGTATTACCTGAGAGAATGCCAAAACTGCAAAGTCGCTCTTTGTAAAAAGAGAAAAATCACTAAATCCTAGAGCACAGTCTGCATGCTTCCAGGTGTAGGTCTTGCAGATAATGACCATCAAGAGTGAGAACTGCATTCTAATTGGCACAAATTTACTATATAGATGGGAGTCAGGGATTTAGATTTACTCTAATTGGTTTAGGACAATCACCTGGTCTAATGGCACGACATCTTGAACAACATCTCATAGTACTCCCTGAGTCCTAGTTTCCCGTCTGTAGGACTGCAACCCAACAGAGTGGTTGAAGCAGGAAAGGAAACCAAAGATAAAATGAAATATGCCTTTTTCTCAGTCCTAATAAGTTCCTTTACCTTTCCTGTAGTGCAGATGATAAATTTTCTGTTTTCATTTTTCAAAAAAAAAAAAATTATTTTGCCTTCATTAAGAGGTTATTTTCATTGGGTGTAGAATTCTACGTTCACCGTGTAATTTGTTTTTCTCTGTAAGCACTCCATGTTGCTTTTCCATTGTCTTGTGTCTTCCTTTTTCCAATGAGAAGTCATATGTCATTTGTATTGTTCTCTTCTATGCCATGTCTTTGTGTGTGTATGTGGCTGCTTTAAGATATTCTCTTAATCTTTCATTTGTAACTGTTTGATTATTGTGTACCTAAGTTTTCCTGGAGTTCACTGAGCACCTTGAATTTATAGATTAATTTCACTGAGGAAATTTGAGAAATTTTCAGCCATTATTTCTTCAAGTAATTTTCATGCCCCAGTTTGTCTCTCATCTTATTTTCTGACGGGAACTTATGTTCTTTGTTTTTCATCTTTTCCTCTCTGCTTTTCACATTAGGTAATGTCCATTAATCTATTATCAGGGCCGGTTGTCTTTGTGCTGATTCCGACTCACAATGACCCTATTTGATTCAGAGTAGAATGTGCTCCATACGGTTTCCAGTGGCTGGTTTCTCCGAAGTAGATTGCAAGGCTTTTGTCCAAGGCACCTTTGGGTGGACTCAAACCGCCAACCTTTCAGTTAGCAGCTGAGCATGACAACTGTTTGCACCACCAGAGAGTACCTTAGCCTTACTAGTTCTTACTTATATCTTTTTCAATCTGCTTTTTAGGTGAGCCAGTTGATTTTTTATTTCACATATTCTATGTTTGAGTTTTATGATTACCGTCTAATCTTTTTGAATAGCTTTTGTTCCTTTGATGAGATTACCTATCTGTTTATTCCTTTAAAAATATTTTCCTTTAGTCATTGATCATAGTTTTAACAGCTGAATCAAAATCTTTGCCTTCTCATACATACATTTGGACCATCTTAGGGATGATCTCCACTGATTGCTTTTTATGTTGAGAATTGCTTACATTTTCCCTTTCGTCTGATGAATAATTTTGGATTGTATCCTGGACATTGTAAATGAGATATTATAGAGACTTTGAATTCTGCTACTCTGAAGAGAGTTGATTTTTATTGAGACAGTTAATTTTGGCTAAATAGTTGTTGAATAGTACACTTGGTTAAGACAGAGATTTGGGGCTACCCTTCTTGGATTCTTCCTTTCTGTGAATCCCTTGTCCTCCAGTGGCGGTGGTCACCAAAACACTATCCTCTGACTCTCCAGCTGATAAGATTGCAGGCTTCCATCCAAGTTACAGGTGACTGGTGCTCATTGACTTGGGCTGATCTTTAGCGAAAAGCCATAACAGTGGGAAACACAGCCAGCGCTGCTCCTTTTATTCAACGTTGATTGCTCTGCAGTTTCTGTCTGATTTTGTTCACTCTCCAAAGTCTTCAGACAGTTGGCCCAGTGCTTGTACATGTTATCTTCAGAAAATTCAGCCCAATGTGCTACTCCACCTTTTCTGTAAGTCTTTCTTATTAAGTGTAAGATGTTATCCAGTGAGAATTTTTTTTTTTATTATGGCATAAGTATGAAGTCAATTTTTATTTTCTTCCAGATGAAAACCAGTTATGCTGCCAACATTTACTGTTTTCCAACTGGCTTGACACATCATCAATTGTTTCTGTGTCTGGCACTTGTCTGTTTCTATTTCTCTATCAATTGCATATACGTTCAAAGGCTGTATAGCATGTTCTAGTGCTTGGTAAGTGTCTTAGGCTGGGTTCTCTAGAGGAGTATGACCAGTGAAACATATATATATGAATACATATTGTGTCATTAGGTGCCACTGTGTCGGTTATGACTCATATCGAACCTATTGGATAGAGTAGAACTGCCACATAGGGTTTCCAAGGAGCGGCTGGTGGATTTGAGCTACTGACCTTTTGGTTAGCAGCTGAGCTCTTAACCACTAGGCTAACAAATCTATACAGAGAGATTTAATTCAAGGAAATTATTCACGCAGTTGTAGATGCTGGCAAGTCCTGAAGCTGGGGGTCAGGCATCAGGCTGGAGGCTTCTCCTGACTCACATGGTTGCAGGGGCTGACGAACTTCATATTGGACAGTCATACAGCAGGCTGCTGCCTCATGGTACTGTGGGAGCTGGCGAATCCCAAAATCTGCAGGTCAGGCAGAAACCTGCCGGCTCACATCCCAGAAACCTGCCGGCTCACATCCCAGAAACACATCTCACATCTCATGTGATCACGTATCCGATGTAGGATGCAGAGTGAGCGAGTGAGCTTTGCTATAACGTCCATATACATTGGATGCAGACCACACAACCAAGAAAACTCCTCTTACAACTGACGAGCTGATCACATCCGATGCGTCATGAAGACGATTACATTAAATTATACTGTGGAAAAGCAATCAGTCCAATGTCTTCCAAACCACTGATAATCATAAGCTGATCAAGATGACACAAAACATTATCTATCGGAGTCCACCCCCATCACCTTGGCATCTATATGCATCTCCTTAAACCATACATAATCTCTAAATAAAGACAATTAAAAAGTCATACTTTGCCTAACATGATACAACTAACATGCATCCAACTGATAACACACTAGCCTGTTCACATCTTAATTTTATAAGGAATGAAATAAAAAAGAGAGAAAACAAAAATATTTGCTATATACGTATGTATATAGCAATATACATGTATGTATACACATGCATATATATACACACACATTAAAAAAACACACAAAAAAATCCTGTTGTCGTCGAGTCAATTCTGACTAATAGTGATACTATAGGAAAGAGTAGAACTGCTCCACAGGGTTTCCAATGAGCAGCTGTTGGATGGAAACTGCTGACCTTTCGGTAAGCAGCCATAGCTCTTAAACGCTGGGCCACGTACACATACACTTGCATCTGGCCATATGGTCCCACCTAGTATTTAGAACTGCCTTCTTCCACCACCCATTCTGTATTCTCTTTGCCCTCAGCAAACACCTCAGCTGGTCGTGGTTGTTTGTCTGGTGGGATAACGCAAACCTTCATTCCTGAAGGGTCTGGGCCATTAGTAGTCATGTCAGAACTGGGTTGCTCTAGTTTTCCATTGACTTTTATCACAGGGGATGGTAGTAGTAAGAGATGCCTTAAAGAATCTCCTGTATGCCAGACACTCATCTTTACCTCCATCATGTAATATCAATTCTATTTCCCCTTGGTAATCAGGATCAATCATACTGGCCAAGATGGCAGCTCCCTTCTTGCCTGTTGATCCAAAGCCATGAAGAGCCCAAAGTGGCTGGGGAACATTCTAAACCTCTGGTTCAATGGAATCAGTGTTGTGTCTCCAGGTGGGAGCATTCTTCTCTTTGCAAATAAGACCTCTAGACCCACAGCTCATAGGGTTACAGGGACAGGAAATAAAAATTTTGTGAGTGTGTAGCTAGGGGTAATAGTGAGTGGTGCCACTCAAATTCCACTCCTTGATTCCTGGACCTGTGATTTCTGACTATGGGAGAAATAACACCAACCACGTATTGGACTCTGGCTTAGAGCATTTACAGCCTCCTGAAGTACGTTGCCTCAACCCTGAAATGTACTGGAACCTAGTTTGCAGCATAATTGTGTCTTTAGAAGACCATTCTACAGTTCTATTAAAACAAGGACTTCCGGATGATGGTGGATGTGGTAAGACCAGGGAATTCCATAGGAATGGGCCCATCGCCACACTTCATTTGCTGTGAAGTTAGTCCCTTGATCAGAAGCGATGCTGTGGGGAGTACCATGACAGTGGATGAGGCATTCTGTAGGTTCACAAATGGTTGTTTCCGCAGATTCACTGCATGCAGGGAAGGTAAATCTACATCCAGAGTGAGTGTCTATTCCATTAAGAACAAAACACTGTCCTTTCTCTGATGGAAGCAGTCCAGTGTAATGAAACTGCCACCAGTTTGCTGTTTGATCACCTAGAGGAATAGTGCGATATCAGGGACTCAGTGTTGGTCTCTGCTGCTGAAAGATTGGGCACTCAGCAGTGGCTGTAGCCAAATCATCCTTGGTGAGCGGAGTTCATGTTGTTGAGGCCATGCATCACCTCCATCCCCGCCACCATGGTCACTTTGTTCATGAACCCATTTGGGCAATGATGGAAGTGGCTGAAGAAAGAAGATGACTGGTTCCACAGATAGTGTGATCTTATCCACTAGAATGTTAAACCTCTCCTCTGTCAAGGTCACCCTTTGGTGACCGTTCACATAAGACACTCACATCTTCACTTCTTTGTCTATTCAAAGAGATCTATCCCCATACCTCCTTGTCTCCAAGTTTCCAATCATGTTCCTTTCAAGTCCCTGACCATCCACACAAACCATTGCACATAGCCCAAGAATCAGTACACAATAGCATGTTTGGACATTTCTCCTTTCATGTAAAGTGAACAACCAGGTGTGCTGTCTAAAGTTCTGCCCATTGGGAGAACGTCCTTCATCAATGTCCTTCAGAGAGGTCCCAGAAAGGTGCTAAAGTGCTGCTGCTGTCCACTCTCAAGTGGTACCTGTATATTGCGCAGAAACACCTGTAAACCGTATCGTGTTTTCTCTTCTTCAGTCAACTGATCATAAGGAACTCCCCATGAGGCCATAGGTGCAGAATGGGAGAGGAAAGGTAATGTGACAGTAGTAGAGACCATAGGCACTTAGGCCACTTTCTCATCTAACCTACTTGTGCCTTCAGGTCCTGCTTGTGCCCAATCTCATATATGCCCCTCCCATTTAATGATGGAATACTGCTGTGCACATCCAACTTTATGACTCTATAGATCAGATAAAACTCGTTCATGATGGGCAGCTCAGGTTGCAGGGTGACTTCATAGCCCATGGTTAAGCATTCAGTCTCTACTAAGGCCCAGAAATAAGTCAAATGCTGTTTCTGAAAAGGAGAGTAGTTATCTGCAGAGGATGATGGGGCTTTGCTCCAAAATGCTAAGGGACTGTGATTCACCAATAGGGGACTGCCATGGATTCCAAATAGCATCTCTATCTGCCACTGCCACTTCCAGCACCATTGGATCAGCCGGATCACATGGTCCAAGTGACAGAGCAGGTTGTAGTGCATCCTGAACCTGTTGCAGAGCCTTCTACACTTCTGGGACCCTCTCAAAACTAACAGCTTTTGGAGATACTTGATAAATAGGCTAGAGTAGCACACCCAAATGACGGATATGCTGCATCCGAAACCCAAAGAGGCCCAGTCAGTGCTGAGCCTCCTTGTTAGTTGTAGGAGGTGCCAGATGCAACAACTTATCCTTGACTTTAGAAGGAATACTCTGACATGTCCCCCACCACTGGACCCTTGAGGTAGAAGGCATCTGAATTTTTGTCAAGAGAATTTCCCACCCTCTAGCAGGCAGATACCACACCAACAGCTCTAGAGTCACTGATAAGTCTTTCTTACTAGGTCCATCAGCATAATGTCATCAATGTAATGGACCAGTGTGACATCTTGTAGAAGGAAAAGGCAATCAAGTTCCCTGTGACTAAATTATGACATAGTGTTGGTGCGCTGATACACTCCAGAGGTAGGAGAGTAAAGATGTGTAGTTGGTCTTGCCACTGAAGGCAAAATATTTCTGATGATCCCTCAAAATGGGAATAAAAGAAAGGCATTAACCGACTCAATAACTTCATGCCAGGGCCCAGGTTGTTGTTGTTGGGTGCCGCCGAGTCGATTCCAGCTTATAGTGACCCTACAGGACAGAGTAGAACTGCCCACATAGGGTTTCCAAGGAGTGGCTGGCAGATTCGAACTGCCGACCCTTTGGTTAGCAGCCAAGTTCCCAACCACTCTGCCACCTAGGCTCCCCAGTTACCAGGAGATGTATTAATTTGCTCAAGCAATAAAACCACATCTGGAAAACTAGCTGCAATCAGAGCCACCACCTGGTTACCCATACTATACCATACCCATTGCTGAAAGTAGGACCAACCAACAAACTTCCTTTGACTTCTCATTCTGACAAACTTGTAGAAAATTATCAAACATGCAATCACCCAGAGGTTTGCCTAATCTATTGGTGGTGATATTTTGTGTATTTCTACTGACACTTCACGCCATAGATTAGCCGTGCCCTCTTTACTACTGGAAGCAGAGTCTTCAATGCCTTTAAAATTAGCCAGACTTGAGAAACAATTCAGAAAACTCATCCTTATGATTTGGTTCCTCTAGAATAACTCTCGGTACCAAATGTCTTAGGCTGGATTCTCTAGAGGACCAAATCCAGTGAAATGGACATATATGAAAACAGATATTTTATTTAGGGAAATGGCTCATGCAGTTGTGGAGTTTGGCAATTCCCAAATCCATGAGTCAGGCATCAAGCTGGAGGCTTCTCTTGACTCATGTTGTTGCAGGGGCTGAGGAACACAAAATCAGCAGGTCAATGGCAGGCTGTGGCTGACATCCCAAGAAATGAAGGTCAGATGATGACAAGTCAGCTACAGGATTGAGAGAAAGTGAGCTAGTGAGCTTTGCCAGACTGTCCAAATATATTGGATGCAGGTCACGCCCCCAAGGAAATTCCTCTTAAAACTGATCGGCTGATCATATCAGATCACATCATGGAGGTGATTACATTTATTACATTAGGGGAAAGCAATCAGTCCAATGTCTGTCAAACCACTGAGAATCCTAACCTAATCAAGTTGACACATAACATTAGCCATCACAGTAAGCAATCTTTCCAGATTGTTATTTTTAACTCTTTTCTTAATACTGCTCATGAATATATTCTATTTAAACATAAACATTCCAGGAGATGGGGCCAAGATGGCAGAGTGGTCAGATGCTTCTTGTGGTCCCTCTCACAACAAAGACTGGAAAAACAAATGAATTGATTGTATATGACAGTCTAGGAGCCCTGAACATCAAATACGAAGTTGAGGAGCCAGACAGCAACAGGAGGAGGGAGAGACAGTTCAGAAGCATACAGACTGGCCAGTCCTGACCTGGCCAGCACATGCAGCCTGAGAAGAAGTAGCACTCAGGATGTGTTTTCCACAAGGGGAGAAAACGAGCAGTGGAGAGTCTGCAGAACCCTGCAGAACCAGGGGAAAGCAGTGCTAGATCTGCAAAAGTTAAGTTCAAGGGTCTAACCTACCACGTGGGATCAGAAAGAAACCTTTCCTTTCTGGGAAGTACCTCTCTCCCATTTACCCCCTCCATCCCCATTCTGCTCAGGTCTCTGTCCAGCTTCATCAATTGCCTTGCCCTCTGGTCCAGAAGTGGGACCCGTCATGCACCTTGAGCCATTTTCCCGGCTTTGGAGAGGGAACAAATAAACATACAATTAACAAACAGGAAAAAATAATTTGCTAGCTCCCCTAAACCGGGACCTCAGTGCAGGTACAGTCCCTTTGCCTAGACACAGGCATAAGGGGTCCATGGGCTTTGAATGCCTTTCACCCCTGCCTACACCTGTGTGGGCCCACTTCAACAGGATAGGCCCTCATGAGCCTAGTACAACAGGGTATATACATGAAGCCTATTTTCAACTGCAACAGCTAAGAGGGAGTGGTTGATTCAAGATATTTGACACTACCATGTCCATTAAGCTGGGTACCCACCTACCCACATCAGGGGCCTGAGGACTAGTGGCTCCACCTACGCCACCTAGGCACCCACGATAGGGGTCTGCGAATAAGTGATGCCCCCCAGACCTTACAGCCAACAGCATTGGGTGTCCAAAGTCTGGCTGCAAAACTCACCCATCTACAGGGTCTAGGGAACAGGGGCATGCCTTCCACCCAGCCACACAGGGGTAGCTGTCAGCTCCCTACCTTGCTCAGCACATAACCCCCCACTACAGACAGATACCTGTGCCTGTTCTATTCACCCCTACGTAGCCCTGCCCATCTAAGACTGTAGGTGAGAGCCTCCACCACACACTCAGTGACCAATGACCTGGACACCTGAGCTGAATCCATACAACAAAAGTAAACGGACTCCTGGGCTCACATACCTAGTAGCAGCTCCAACCACATGATGACAGGACTTGAGAGCTTCAAAATGCGAATAATCAAACTAGCTCACACGACCAGCCTATTTGGACATATCAAAACAAAACAAAACAAGAAGCTAGGACACAGTAAGCAAACATAAAATAAATATAATAGCTTCTTGATGGCTCAGAGACAACAGTCAATATCAAATCATATAAAGAGGCAGAGCATGATGGCTTCAGCAAGTAACCAAAACTAAGAACTAAGAAACCTCCTGAAGGAAGAGAAGGTCTTTGAATTACCAGAGGTAGAATTCAAAAGATTAATATACAGAGCTCTTCAAGAGATCAGGAAGGAGATCAGGCAACACAGAGACAAAGCCAAGGAACACACAGACAAAGCAATAGAGGAACTTAAGAAAGTTATACAAGAGCATAATGACAAATTTAACAGGCTGCAAGAATCCATAGAGAGTCAGCAAATAGATATTCAAAATTTTAACAACAAAATTTCAGAATTAGACAACTCAATAGAAAGCCATAAGAGCAGAATTCAGGCAATGGAAGTCATTGTTATTGAGATTAAAGATAAAGCACTTGACACCAATTTAGCTGAGGAAAAAATGAGATAAAAGAATTTCAAAAAATAAAGAAACCCAAAGAATTATGTGGGACTTTATCAAGAGGAATTACCTACAAGTGATTGGAGTACCAGAACAGGGGAAATAACAGAAAACACAGAGAGAATTGAAGACTGGTTAGAAGAAAACTTCCATGATATTGTGAAAGATGAGAAGATATCTATCCAAGAAGCTCATTGAACCCCACACAGTGTAGATCCCAAAACAAAGTCACCAAGACATCTTCTAATCAAACTTGCCAAAACCAAAGATAAAGAGAGAATTTTAAGAGTGGCTAAGGATAAACAAAAAGTCATCTGCAAAGGGGAATCGGAAAGACTAAGCTCTGAGTACTCTGCAGAAATCATGCAGGCAAGAAGGCAAAGGGATGCCATATATAAAGCCTTGAAGGAAAAAATTGCCAGCCAAGAATTATGTATCCAGCAAAACTGTCTTTCAAATATGATGGCAAAATAACGGCATTTCCAGATAAACAGAAGTTAAGGTAATTTGTAAAAACCAAACCAAAATTACAAGAATCACTAAAGGCAGTCCTCCTGTTAGATAATCAGTAACACCAGATAACAACCCAAGACAAGAACACACGACAGAACAACCAGATATCAGCCCAGACAGAGAAATCACAAAAATAAATCGAAGCTAAAACACTGAAAATAGGGAAACATGACGTTAATATGGAAAAGATGACAATGTTAAAACAAAGAAGAAGGACTAAATAATGTAGCCATAGAACTTTCAACACAGAGGAAGTCAAGGAGATTTAAAGAAATAAAAACTTGGTTTAAACTTAGAAAAATAGAGATAAATATGAAGGTAACCACAAATGAAACTAATAATCCTACACATCAAAGTGAAAAACAAGAAAAACATAAAGACTCAGCAAACACAAAATCAACAACAATGAAAAAGATGAAAAGAAAATAAATAAGACACAGCACAGAAAATTAAGGGAAACAGAAAGAAACTTTAAAAAACACACAAAAAGACTTCTGGCAAAATGGTGTTGTAGGCGGAAGCACCATGACGTCCCTCCACAGCAAAGATCCAAAAAACTAAGCCAAACAGAGAAAACAGCAATCCTGAAACCCTAAAACATCAAATGAAGAGATAAAGAACTCAGCCAAGCACCAAATGGAGTGAGAAAACTGACAGAGAATGGAGAGTGAGGAGAGATTCATGCAGAAGTCCCCTATCAGCTAACACTGTGCAGATCCGTCGTCTTGGACTCTGATCGGAGACCAGCAAATAGAGGGTACGAGAAAGCAGTTTCACAGAGCTTCCAGTGGGAGACAAAACAACCAGTAATTTGTGATATATGCTTTCCCACCCCCTCACCCTTCTTCACCCCCACATGGCCTCCTCTGCTTCCCACAGCCACGGTCTCTTGGCCAGGAAGCACCGGCTGCTTGGATTCCACCCACCCGCACTGGCCGGCTCCCTGAGTGCCATTTGTTGGCTGCTGGTGTTGCTTTTTTCTGCTTCTTTTGATTTCTTCCTTACCTCTCACCACCTCCCCCTCCTTTCACTCAAATATCTGGCTCGATGCACCATCTTTGCTTCTTCCTGAGGGGCTGTGGAGCTCCGTTTGAGTGTGGAATTGCTTCCCGGTCTGGGCTGCCACGCTGTAGGATCCTGGGGGTTTTCTTTGTTTTGAATTGTTTGTTTGTTTTCTTTTCCTTTTCTTGAGTTGGGAGCCCTTTGTGGCCAGGCAGTGATGTGTGGCTTGGGATCGAACCCCTTGGCTTGTGCAGACGCTCAGAGGGATCCCTGAGGACATTTCTTTTATCATGGGGTTTTATTTTCTGTTTTTTTGAGGGGCTTTTCTTGTTTTTTTTTTTTTAAACTTGTTTTGTTTTCTTTTCCCTCTTTTACCCCTTTTGTCTTTCTTCATTACTCAATTTCTCATCTATTTATACCTTCCTTCTCTTCCTGTTCCCTGAATACCTGGCACTGAATACCTCTATGCCTTATGGCCAGGCTGTACTGAAACACTTGAGAACAAGTTCCCCAGACCTCGTAGCCACACCAGTGGGATCCCTGAGAACTTTGCTGTTCTTTTTACTTTCTGATTTTTATGTATTCATTCTTTTATTTTCCTTTTTTTCTTCTTCTTCCCCTTTTTGTTTTTCTCCATATCATAGTCTCACCTCTCTCCACTCCAACAGCAAGCTCCCCAGCACTCTGTTTGTTTGTATGTTTTTGAAAACTGTTCCTCTCTCCCATATCAATCTTAGCTCCACACATAACAATCTCTCCCCTCCATCCTGCCTACCTGCACCGTGCACTTAACCTCACACCACCAAGCAGCACAGGCACGGCCTCCTGGAACCTGCCCTGCACTGATTACTGACATGTCCTGGTGGCTGTAGTAAGTGCCACAAACAACCCATCCCAGTAACTCCTCTCTAGCTAGACCTGCCCTGCTGTACCATATTTGAGCAAATGGCCCTGCCAGTTGGAGAAGGAGGCAAAAAGTATCCTGCCCACAGACGAGCAAACAACAAAGAAGACACAGCCCACCTGCTCAGACATAGCTAAATTAAAAAACAGGATGAAACAAACAAATCAACAATCAATAAATGAGAAAAATAACTACTGAATGCCTCTAAGACAGCAGACACTATCAAAACATATACAAAAACTGGACAGGATGGTCCCAGAAGGCGTCCAAAATAAAACACCAGATGACACTGCAGTGGAAGAAAATGCACTAGAACTACCTGACATGGAATTAAAGTCTCTAATACTCAGAATTATCCAAGAGTTGAAGCAAAAAGCAGACAAAAATGAGGAAAAAAATAGACAAATTTATGGAAATGCAGACAAACTCATGGAAAATACAGACAAAAAATTGGTATAATTCAGGAAAATTATGCAGGAACAAAATGCCAAAAAAATTCACAACTCGAAATTATACAAAAACAACAATTAGAAATCCAAAAGATAAACAACAAGATTTCAGAAATGGACGGTGTCATAGAAGGGCTGAGGAGCAGAACTGAACTGCGGGAAGACCGGATCAGTGGAATTGAACACAAATTCTTGGATACAACTCTGTTTGAGGAAAACTCAGAAAAAAGAACAAAGAAAAAAGAAGAGTCCCTGAGAGTTATGTGAGATACAATCAAAAGCAAAAATTTTCGAATAATCGGAGTTTCAGAACAGGGGGAGAAAACAGAAAACACAGAGAGGATGACTGAAGAACTGCTGACAGAAAACTTCCCCAATATCATGAAAGATGAAAAGCTGGCCATCCACGAAGCTCAACGAACCCCATATAGGATAGACCCCAAAAGAAAATCACCAAGCCACATCATAATCACACTCACCAAAACCAAAGACAAACAAAGAATCCTGAGAGCAACTTGTGAAAAACAAGAAGTCACATACAGAGGATAAACAATAAGACTAAGCTCAGATTATTTGGCAGAAACCATGCAGGCAAGAAGGCAATGGGATGACATATATAAAACCTTGAAAGAAAAAAATTGCCAGCCAGAATAAAATATCCTACAAAACTCTCATTCACGTATGATGGTGAAATTAGGACATTTCCAGATACACAGAAATTAACGGAATATGTAAAAGTCAAACGAAACTTACAAGAATTATTAAAAAGAGTTCTTTGATCTGACAACAAACAACTTAGCTCACAGGCTGAATCTAGGATGCAGGATCGTACCAGCCAGATACCAATCTAGGAAATGAACTCTCAAGGACTATCCAAAACCAAAAGAAATACAACAGGGAATCAGAGCAGTTAATCTGTGAATGACAACAGGATCAGAACAATAAAAGAGGGAATAAACAGCGTGGGTATAGAACCTTCTAATGGAGATGAAGGCAGGGTGATACCAAGTAATAATAGACTGCTTCAAGCTTAGAAAGAAATGGGTAAATTTCACGGTAAATGCAAAGAAAGTTAACAAATATACTCATAAAAATAAAGGGGAAAAACATAAGGTCTCAGCAAAAACCAAACCTACAAAATCAAAAGATATGAAAAAAAATAAATAAAAAATCCAGAAACAAAAGTAATTCAGCACAGGAAAGTAAGAAGAACAAAGAAAACGCCAGCACCACAAAAAAGCACTACAAAATGACAACAACAAACTCACATCTATCAGTAATTACACTGAATGTAAATGGACTCAATGCATCCATAAAGAGACGGAGAGTCACAGAATGGATAGCAAAATAGGATCCATTAATATGCTGTCTACAAGAGACACATACTTGAAACAAAGACGTGAATGTATTAAAAATGAAAGGTTGGAAAAACACCTATCAAGCTAACAACTACCAAAAAAGAGCAGGAATGGCAATACTAATCTCAGATAAAGTAGACTTTAACACAAAATTCACCATAAAAGACAAAGAAGGACACTGTATAACGATTAAGGGGATGATCCATCATGAAGACATAATCATAATAAACATCTATGCACCCAATGACAGGGCTCCAAAATATATAAAACAAACTCTAACAACACTGAAAAGAGAAATTGACAATTCCACAATAATAGTAGAAGACTTCAACACACCACTCTCAGTAAAGGACAGAACAACTAAAAAGAAACTCAGCAGAGACACAGAAGACCTAAGGGCACAATCAGCCAACTTGACCTCATAGACATATATAGAACACTGCATCCAACAGCTGCAAAGTACACATTCTTTTCCAATGCACATACAATGTTCTCCAGAATAGACCACATCTTAGGCCACAGAGCAATCCTCAACAAGATCCAAAACGCTGAGATAATTCAAAGTACCTTCTCTGACCACAAACCTATTAAGGTAGAAATTAACAACAGAAAGAGGAAGGAAAAAAATCAATTACATGGAAACTGAATAAAAGCCTGCTTATACATCACTGGGTAATAGAAGAAATCAGAGATGGAATAAAAAAATTCCTAGAATCAAATGAGAATGAAAACATATCATACCAAAACCTTTGGGACACAACAAAGGCAGTCTTTAGAGGACAATTTATAGCAACAGATGCACACATCAAAAAAGAAGAAAGGAACAAAATCAAAACATTAACTACACAACTCAGAAAAATAGAGAACAGCATAAAAAGGCCAACAGACACTGGAAGAAACGAAATAATAAAGATCAGAGAAGAAATAAATGAAATAGAGAACAGAAAATCAATAGAAAGAATCAACAAGACCAAAATTTGGTTCTTTGAAAGAATCAGCAAAATCGATAAACCACTGGCCAGACTGACAAAAGAAAAACAAGAAAGGACGCAAATAACCCAAATAAGAAATGAAACAGGTGACATTTCAACAGACACAACTGAAATAAAAAGAATCTTAACAGAATATTATAAAAAACTATACTCCTACAAATTTGAAAACCTAGAGGAAATGGATAAATTTCTAGAAACACATTACCCACATAAACTACAACCAAGTGATGTCAAAAGTCTGAACAGACCCATAACAAGAGAAGAGATTGGAAAGGTAATTAAAAAAACTACCAACCAAAAAAAGCACTGGCCCAGATGGCTTCACTGGAGAATTCTACAAAACATTCATAGAAGAGCTTGTACCAGTACTACTCAAGATATTTCAGAACATAGAAGAGGAAGCAACACCTCCAAATTCATTCTCTGAAGCCAGCATAACATTGAAACCAAAACCAGGCAAAGACACTACAAAAAAGGAAAATTACACACCAATATCTCTCATGAATATAGATGCAAAAATTCTCACCAAATTCTAGCCAATAGAATTCAGCATCATATCAAAGAAAATAATACACCACGACCAAGCAGGATTCATAGCAGGTATGCAAGGATGGTTCAACATTAGAAAATCCATCAACGTAACCCACCACATAAATAAAAGGAAAGAAAAGAATCACATGATCATCTCAATTGATGCAGAAAAGGCATTTGAGAAAATCCAACACCCATTCCTGATAAAAACTCTCAATAAAATAGGTACAGAAGGGAAATTTCTCAACACAATAAAGGGCATCTATGCAAACCAACAGCCAACATCATTCTTAATGGAGAGGCTGAAAACCTTCCCTTTGAGAACAGGAACAAGACAAGAAATCCCTTTATCACCACTCCTATTTAACATTGTGCTGGAAGTTCTAGCTAGAGCAATAAGGCAAGAAAAAGAAATAAAGGGTATACAAATTGGTAATAAAGAAATTAAACTGTCCCTGTTTGCAGATGATATGATACTATACATAGAAAACCCTAAAGACTCCATTAGAAATCTACTGGAACTAATAGAAAGTTTCAGCAGAGTAGCAGGATACAAGAGAAACATACAAAAATCAGTTGGATTCCGATACACCAACAAAAGGAACGATGAAAAGGAAATCAGGAAAACAATACCATTTATAATAGCCCCTAAAAAAATAAAATGCTTAGGAGTAAATCTAACCAGGGAGGTAAAAGACCTATACAAAGAAAACTACAAGACACTACTGCAAGAAAGGAAAAGGGATCTACATAAATGGAAAAAATACCGCGCTCATGGATAAGTAGACTCAACATTGTGAAAATGACAATTCTACCCAAATCAATTTACAAATACACCGCAATCGCCATCCAAATAGCAACAACATTCTTCAAAGAAATGGAAAAACTAGTCATTAACTTTATATGGAAAGGGAAGAAGCCCCGAAGAAGTAAAGCACTACTGAAGAAGAAAGAATAAAGTTGGAGGACTCACACTACCTGACCTCAGAACCTACTATACAGCTACAGTAGTCAAAACAGCCTGGTACTGGTACAACGACAGATACATTGACCAATGGAACTAAATTGAGAACCCAGATGTACATCCATCCACCTACGGTCACCTGATCTTCGACAAGGGCCCAAAGTCCATCATATGGAGAAAAGACAGTCTTTTTAAGAAATGGTGCTGGCAAAACTGGATATCCATCTGCAAAAAAATGAAATAGGACCCATACCTCACGCCATATACAAAAACTAATTCAAAATGGGTCAAAGACCTAAATGTAAAGCCAAGAACTATAAAGTTCATAGAAGAAAAAATAGGACCAACGCTACAGACCTTAATACACGGCATTAACAGGATACAAACCATAACCATCAACACACAAACCCCAGAAGATAAGCTAGATGACTGGGATCTTCTAAAAATCAACACCTATGTTCTTCAAAAGACTTCACCAAAAGAGTAAAAAGAGAACCTACAGAAGGGGAAAAAGTTTTTGGACAGTACAAGTCAACCGAAGGTCTAATCTGCATTATCTACAAGGAAATCCAACACCAGTACAATAAAAAGACAAATAATGCTATTAGAAAATGGGCAAGGGAAATAAAAAGACATTTCACCAAAGAAGACATTCAAGTGGCCAACAGACACATGAGGAAATGCTCACGATCACTAGCCATTAGAGAAATGCAAATTAACCACAACGAGATACCCTCTCACCCCAGCATTACTGGCACGAATCAAAAACACTGGAAATAACTAATGTTGGAGGGGCTGCGAGGAGACTGGTACTCTTATGCACTACTGGTAGGAATGCAAAATGATACAACCATTTTGAAAAATGATATGGCGCTTCCTTAGAAAGCTAGAAATAGAAATACGATACAATCCAGCAATCCCACTCTTAGGAATATATCCTAGAGAATTAAGAGTCTTCACTCAAATAGACATATGCAAACCTATGTTCACAGCAGCATTGTTCACAATAGCAAAAAGGTGGAAACAACCTAGATGTCCATCAACAGATGAATGAATAAACAAACTATGGTACATACACACAATGGAGTACTATGCGACGAGAAAGAACAATGATGAATCTGTGAAGCATCTCATAACATGGATGAAACTGGAGGACATTATGCTGAGTGAAATAAGTCAATCACAAAAGGACAAATATTGTATGAGACCTCTATTGTAAAAACCCATGAAAAAGTTTACACACAAAAAGTAACAATCTTTGTTGGTTACCAGGGATGGGAGTGGGGGTGGGGGGAATACTAAATAAGTAATAGATACGTGGTATCTTGGGTGAAGGGTGAGACAGTATTCAATACTGGGGAAACCAGCACAAGTTGTACAAGGAAAGGTCATGGAAGCTCCATAGACACACCCAAACTCCCTGAGGTTTTGAATTGCTGGGCTGAGGGCTGTGGAGACCATGGTCTCGGGGAACATCTAGCTCATCTGGCATAACACAGTTTATAATGACAATGTTCTACATTCTACCTTGATGAGTAGTGTCTGGGGTCTTAAAAGCCTGTGAGCAGCCATCTAGGGTACTCCACTGGTCTCAACCCTTCAGGAGCAGGGGAGAATGGAGAGAACAGGATACAAGGAAAGGATTAGTCCATAGGACTAATGGACCACAGCTACCAAGGCCTCCACCAGACTGAGTCCAGTACAGCTGGATGGTGCCCGGCTACCATCACTCACTGCTCTGACAGGGATCACAACAGAGGGTTCTGGAGAGAGCTGGAGAAGGATGTAGAGCAAAATTCTAACACACAGAAAAGGATCAGATTTACTGCCGGGAAAGAAGACTGGAGAAACCCCTAGAGTATGGCCCGCAGACACCTTTTTGGCTCAGTGGTGAAGTCACTTCCGAGGTTCACCGTTCAGCCAGGGATTGGACAGACCCATAAAACCAAATGGGACTGATGAGGCACAGCAGTACAGGGACAAGGGTTAGAAGGCAGAAGGGGACAGGAAAGATGGTGATAGGGAACCCAAGTTTGAGTAAGGACAATGTTGATGTGAGGTTGTTGATCATTGTCATGAGGCAACGTGTGTGCTGTTTGTTTGTTGGAAAACTATTTTCTTCTATGGGCCTTCGTCTAGAGTGAGAATAGCAGCACAATTGGAAGGGCATGGTCGATGTCACAGAGCTGTGTATGTAGAAATTTTTGAAATGGTGTATCTTTGGCTATGTAAGTTTTCACCAAAAAAAGAAAAAGAAGGTTGAGAGGGGGGAGGGTTGACATGTCGTGGGGTTGTTGACCAGTGTCATGGAACGGTATGTGTACTACAGTTTGATGAGAAACTGCTCTTGGACTTCCACCTGAAATACAATATATATATATAAATTTAATAATAAATAAATAAAAACACATCAAAACAATAGCACTAAACTCATATCTATCAATAATTATGCTGAATGTAAACGTACTAAATGCATCTATAAAGAGACAGAGAGGGGCAGAATGGAAAAAAAAAAGCACAATCTGTCTACATGCTGCCTACAAGAGACATACCTTAGGCTCAAAGACACAAACTAAAACTCAAAGAATGGAAAAAAATATATCAAGCAAACAACACTCAAAAAAGAGCAGGAGTGGCAATATTCATCTCTGACAAAATAGACTTCAAAGCAATATCAATCACAAAGGATAAGGAAGGACACTATATAACGATCATAGGGTCAATACACCAGGAAGACATAACCATAATAAATATTTAGCCGCCCAATAATAGGGCTCCGAAGTATATATGACAAACTCTAACAGCATTGACAAGAGAAATAGACAGCTCCCCAATAATACCAGGAGACTGCAACACAGCACTTTTCATGAAGGACAGGACATGCAGAAAGAAGCTCAGTAAAGACAGAGAAGATCTAAATGCCACAACCAACCAACTTGATCTCATAGACACATACAGGACATTCCACCCAACAGCAGCCAAGTATACTTCCTTTTCCAATACACATGAAACATTCTCCAGAATAGACCACATATTAGGCCACAAAGCAAGCCTTAACAGAATCCAAAACATCAAAATATTACAAAGCATCTTTTCTGACCATAAAGTCATAAAAGTAGAAATCAATAACAGAAAAAAGCAAGGAAAAAAAATAAAAAGTATGGAAATCGAACAACACTTTGCTCAAAAACTACTGGCTCATAGAAGCAATCAAGGACGGAATAAAGAAATTCACAGAATCAAATGAGAATGAAAACACATCCTACCAGAATCTTTGGGACACAGCAAAAGCAGAGCTCAGAGGCCAATTTATACCAATAAATGCACACATCCATAATGAAGAAAGGGCCAAAATCAAAACTTTAACTTTACAGCTTCAACAAATAGAAAGAGAGCAGCAAAAGAAGCCCATGGGCACCAGAAGAAAGGAAATAATGAAAATTAGAGCAGAAATAAATGAAATAGAGAAGAGAAAAACAAAAGAGTTAACCAGACAAAAAAGCTAATTCTTTCAAAAGATGAAAGAATCAATAAACCACTGGTCAAACTGACAAAAGAAAAACAGGATTGGATGCTGTTAACTCAAATGAGAAATGAGATGAGCAATATCACAACAGATCCAACAGAAATTAAGAGTCATAAGAGAATACTATGAAAAATTGTACTCAAACAAACTTGAAAACCTAGAGGAAATAGATAAATTTCTAGAAACACATTACATACTTAAACTAACACAAATCAAGGTAGAAAAACTAAATAAACTTGTAACAAAAGAAGAGATAGTAGAGGTAATTAAAAAACTCCCAAAACAACAAAAAAAGAAAGCCCTTGCCTTGATGGCTTCACTGGAGAATAGAACCAAACTTTCAGAGAAGAGTGAACACCAGTAATATTAAGGGGATTTCAGAGCATAGAAAAGGATGGAATACTGCCAAACTCATTCTATGAAGCCAGCATAACCCTGGTACTAAAACCAGGAAAAGGCACCACAAAAAAACAAAATTACAGTCCAATAATCCTCATGAACATAGGAGCAAAAATCCTCAACAAAATTCTAGCCAATATAATACAACAACAACTCAGAAAACTAATTCACCAAGACCAAGTGGAATTCATATCAGGTAACATTAGAAAAACAGTCAAGGTAATACATCACATAAATAAAACAAAAGAAAAGAACCACATGATCTTATCAAGTGATGCAGAAAAGGCATCTGACAAAGTGCAACACCCTTTCACGATAAAACCTCTCAACAAAATAGGGAATAGGAGAGAAATTCTGCAACATAATAGAGGGCATTTATGCAAAGCCAACAGCCAACATCATCCTAAATGGAGAGAGTCTGAAAGCATTCCCCCGAGAGCGGGAAACAGACAAGGATGCACTTTATCACCACTTTTAATTCAACATTGTGCTGGAGGTCCTAGCCATAGCAACAAGGCAAGAAAAAGAAATAAAGGGAATCCAAACTGGTAAGAAAGAAGTAAAAATATCCCTTTTTGCAGATGATATGATTTTATACACAGAAAACCTCAATCAACAAGAAAACTACTGGAACTAATAGAAGATTTCAGTAAAGTATGAGGATATGAGATAAACATACAAAAATTAGTTGGATTGCTCTACCACAGCAAAGAGAACTTCAAAGAGGAGATCACCAAATCAATACCATTTACAATAGCCCCAAGAAGATAAAATACTTATGAATAAATCTAACCAGAGGCATAAAAGACCTATACAAAGAAAACTACAAAACCTTACTGCAAGAAACAGAAAGAGACCGACGTAAGTGGAAAAACATACCTTGCTCATGGTTAGGAAGACACAGCATTGTGAAAATGTCAGTTTTACCCAAAGTGATCTACAGATACAATACAACCCTGATCCAAATTCCAATGACATTTTTTAACTAGATGGAGAAACAAATCAACAACTTCATATAGAAAGGGAAGAAACCCAGGATAACTAAAGCATTACTAAAGAAGAACAATGTGGGACGCCTCACACTACCTGATTTTAGAACCTGTTATACTGCCAAGGTAGTCAGAACAGCCTGGTACCATTACAACAACAGATGCAGAGACCAGTGGAGCAGAATTGAGAACCCAGACCTAAATCCATCCACCGATGAGCAGCTGATATTTGACAAAGGCCCAAAGTCCATGAAATAGGGAAAAGAGAGTCTCTTTAACAAATGGTGCTGGCATAACTGGATATCTACGTGGAAAAAAATGAAACAAGACCCATACCTCACACCATGCACAGAAACTAACTCAAAATGGAACAAAGACCTAAATATGGAATTGAAAACGATGAAGATAATGGAAGAAAAAAATGGGACAATGCTAGGAGCCCTAATACATGGCATAAACAGAAAACAAAATGTAACTAGCAATGTACAAATACCAGAAGAGAAGCTAGATGACTGGGAGCTCCTAAAAATCAAGCACTTATGTTGATCCAAAGAGTTTACCAAAAGGGTAAAAAGAAAGCGTACAGACTCGGGAAAAAATTTTTGGATACCACGTATCCAATCAGGGTCTAATCTTTAAAATCTACAAGGTGCTGCAAAACCTCAACAACAAAAAGGCAAATAACCTCATTAAAAAACGGGCAAAGGGTATGAGCAGGCACTTTGCCAAAGAAGGCATTCAGGCAGCTAACAGATACACGAGGGAACGCTCACGATCATCAGCCATTAGAGAAATGCAAATCAAAACTACAATGAGATACCATCTCACCCCAATGAAGCTAGCATTAATCCAAAAAACATAAAATGACAAATGTTGGAGAGGTTGTGGAGACACTGGAACACTTATACACTGCTGGTGAGTATGTAAAATGATACAACCACTTTGGAAAATGATTTGCTGCTTCCTTAAAAAGCTAGAAATAGAAGCACCATAGGATCCAGCAATCCCACTCCTAGGAATATATCCTAGAGAAATAAGAGCCGTCACACAAATAGACACATGCACACCCATATTCCCTGCAGTACTGTTCACGATAGTAAAAAGATGGAAATAATCTAGGTGCTCATCAATAGACGAATGGATAAACAAATTATTGTACATACACACAATGGAATTCTACACAACGATAAAGAACAATGATGAATCCGTGAAACATCTCACAACACGGATGAATCTGGAAGGCATTATACTGAGTGAAATTAGTCAGTCCCAAAAGGACAGTGTATGAGACCAGTATGACAAGAACACAAAACAGGATTTAAGCACAGATGAAAACTTTCTTTGATGGTTACAAGGGTGGAGAAGGAGGCAGAGGGAAATTCACTAACTAGATGCTAAACAAAAATTATCTTAGGTGAAGGGAAAGACAACACACAATACAGGGGAAGTCAGCACAACTGGACTAAACCAAAAGCTAAGAAGTTTCCTGAACACAACCAAACACATCCAGGGACAGAGTACCAGGGACAGGGGTCTGTGGACCAAGTTTCAAGGAACATCTCGGTCAATTGACATAACAAAGTTTATAAAGAAAAGTTCTGCATCTCACTTTGGTGAGTGGTGTCTGGCGTCTTAAAAGCTTGTGACCAGACATCTAAGTTGCATCAATTGGTCACAGCCCACCTGGAGCAAAGGAGAATGAAGAACACCAAAGGCATAAGGAAAATATTAGCCCAAGAGACAAAAGGGCCACATAAACCAGAGACGCCATCAGCCTAAGACCGGAAGAACTAGATGGTGCCCAGCTACCACCAATGACCACCCTGACAGGGAACACAACAGAGAGTCCCAGGTGGAGCAAAATGTGGTGCAGAACCCAAATTCATTTAAAAGACCAGACGTAATGGACTGACTGAGACTAGAGGAAACCCAAAGACATGGTCCCTGCACTCTTTGTTAACCCAGAGCTAAAACCATTCCTGAGGTCAACTCTTCAAAGATCAGACTGGACTATAAAACACAAAATAATACTCCTGAAGAGTATGTTTCTTAGTTCAAATAGACATATGAGATCAAATGGGCAGCTCCTGTCTGGAGGCAGGATGAGAAGGCAGAAAGAGATAGGGGCTGGTTGAATGGACATGGGACACTCGGGGTGGAAAGAGGGAGTGTGCTGTCACATTATAGGGATTGCAGCTAGGGTCACGGAACAATATTTGCAGGAATTTTTGTGCGAGAAATTAACTTGAGCTGAAAACTTTCACCTAAAGCACAATAAATAAAATAAGTAAATATATAGAAACATTCCTCAGGGCACTGAAACACCTCTAACTGTCGCTGTTTTGATGAAAGAAAAGACATACATTAGGAACAGGTTGAAAGTGGGTGAGAAATACCAACACCCTCTTACTCTTCCAGGGGAGTGAATTGGTACAATTCTTTTAGGGGACAAAGTGGCAGTGTTACCATTGTCTTAAATAGGCATGCCCTTTGACCATCCCACAGGAATAGTCATACAAGAGACATACTGACAAGGATGCTTTTTGCAGCATTAACTGCATAAGCTGCAAACATCCTAAATGCACCTTCCTTCCAGTGCAATGTCTGAATGACTGCTGGGATAGGCTTGCCAAGCTGTGAGGGAGACGAGGCAGAGGTTAGAAAGAACAAGGAGGAGGGCTGTGGGCTCCCATGGACCTGGGAAAGCAGTGATTGTTAGGTAAGGAAAGCAAGGAGCAGGATGCTGTGAACAGGTGATCCCTCTGCCTCTCCTTCCCTTCCTCCCTCCTTCTCTTTGTCTTTCTTTCTTTAATATGTATTTATGTAAAGATATCTGTGAAGATATATGTAAAGATACATACCAAACTCTTAAAGTGGTGGATAACCTAGGCTTGGGATTTCAGGGAAGGAAACTCAGCTTAAAGTTCTGCTTTATATTTACAAGCATCAAGATTATTCTACAAGGAGCCCTGTTGGTGCAGTGGGTCAGTGCTCAGCTGCAAACTGAAGGGTCAGAGGTTCAAATCCACCAGATGCTCCGCAAAAGAAAGATGTGGCAGTCTACTTCCATAAAGGTTTTCCAGTCTTGGCAACCCTATGGAGCACTTCTACTCTGTTCTATAGGGTAGCTATGAGTCAGAGTCGACTCAATGGCAATGGGTTTGGTTTGGGGTTAGATTACTCTATAATAAGGTTGAACAAAAGAGCCCTTGTTGGGCAAAGGTTAAGCCTGTGCTGTTAACCAAATGGTCGGCAGGGTGAATGCACCCAAAGGCTCCACAGGAGGAAAATCTGGCAATCTGCTCCCATAAAGTTTACAGCCTAGAAAACCTATCGGGCAGTTCTACTCTGTCACATGGGATCACTATGGGTTGAAATTGACTCGATGGCACCTAACTACAAGCATGAGTGACTGTTTCAACATTAAAACAAAAAAGATAAAATTAAGATACAATTTAAACACGAGCGGGGTGGGGTGGAGTGGAGGCCTCACCAGGGGTTGGCTCTGTGCTCTGGTCCTTCAGGGGGGCAGTGTACTTCAGGGTCAAGTTTTTGGTGACTGCTGGCTGCCCGTCATGCACCACCTGGCAGGTGAGCACCATATCCTCCCTGTGGGCAGATGAGTTCACCAGGATCCAGCTCGTCAGGTTATAGGCCCCATCCTTGTCCTCAGTGGGGATCCAGGCTGAATCTATTCGGGACACATTACCATTCTCCCACCAGGTTAGCTCTAGGCTCTTGGGGTAGAACTTCTTCACCTGGCAGGTGACGTTCACTTGGTTCCCTTCAGTGGGGCGATGGGTAACCTCCAAAATGGGCAGAACTTAAAGAGCACAGAGCAGAAGCTCTGACCTTGTGGAACAGACTGATCACGGGGGCGGGGGAGGGGGCTTGTAATGGTTAGCTCCCATCATCATGGCAAGGGAATCAGCGAGGACAATGCTAAGCATGCAGCAGGTGCTCAAACAATATACATCCTCCTTGCACAATGAATTAACTCACAAGACACAGTGCCTGGTGCACAGTAGGTGCTCAAGGACTGATAGCGCCTATTAGGGTAATAACGAGTGAAATGAACAAGCACAAGGCCTTGTATGCAGTCGGACCATAATAACTGTAGCAAAATAACTAAAATCACCAAGCACATAGGGGCTTAGTATGCAGTCGGTGCTAAGTAATTGCCCTTGTTATTGGTAAAATGAATGAAAATACCTAGCACTGTGCTTGGCACGTGGAAAGTGTTCAGCGGAAGCTGCCATTAAAGTGTAATAAGTGAAAGCGCTGAGCAGTGTGACTGACACATTGTAGGTTTGTGGTTATTGGGAGGGACTATTAGGAATTAGAATCCAGGAAGTTCAAGCCCTGGAGAAAACCTGGGTGAGCAGGCTGGGGACTGGGTGGGTGTCCGGGCTGTGTGTAAGCATCATCTACCTCGGATGATCTCAGACAAGCTGGCTGTCCCACGAAGATGGTCCTGTAAGGTACTGTGGGCCACCTCGCAGATGACCTGACCGTGGACGTCCTCTCAGGTCAGCATCACCTGGGTCCTGCTGGAGACATTCTGGGAGACACTGTCGCCTGGCGGGACCACATTGGCCTGCAGGGCTGAGAGCTCATTCCTATTTTTGAACCACTTCAGGGTGACATCTCTGGGGGAGAAGCCGTGGGACTCGCAGGTGAAGGTCACTGTCTGCCCAGGTGTGGTCCTCGCTGAGGGGCCAGATACCACGGGGGGAGAGGGCTTGGCTACAAGAAGGAGCGTTTGTGAACAATCGCCATCACTGCGTCGTCACCATGAATGTCAAGTGTGACCCTGCTCAGACTCTTCATCCTTATTATCTTCTAATCCTGCTAATAATGCTGGGAGGGAGGGGTCACTGTCCTCATCTCAGAGGGCAGGAAACAAATATTCTGAGAGGTGAAGGGACCTGACTGAGGGCAGACAGTGAGTGACAGCGCAGACATGGAATTTTAGGCCTGAGTCCAAAGTCTACCTTCTTTTCCCTGCACCAGGTGATTTCCCCAAGAATCTCGGCACTGGAGCAAATTTACTCACAAGACCCATTCTTTGTATTAACTATTCCTAACTGGCCTTGGAAACCCTGGTGACGTAGCGGTTAAGAGCTATGGTTGCTAACCCAAAGGTTGGCAGCTGGAATCCACCAGGCACATGCTTGGAAACCCTATGGGGCAGTTCTACTGTGCCCTTTAGGGTCTTTGTGAGTCAGAATCGACTCGACAGCAATGGGTTTGATTTTTTTTTTTTTTTTTTGGTTTACTGGACCTTATCCAGAAGCCTTCCCACATCAGAGAAAGTGTTTTTAAGTAACGCAGGGGAAGAAGTGTCAGAGTGGGACTGGCATGAAAGCGAGATCCAGACAGGGCCACACGTCCCAGCTTCCCTATCTGTAAAATGGGGCCATACGCGTTTCTCCCAGGACTGGTGAGGATCAAATGAGGCAAGGCCAGCATTTCTGCTCTGGTTAAAACACAGAGGATGCGTAACAGAAATAAAAAACTGCAGACCTCTTTATTTACATCCAGAGAGCCCTTTCTTCAGGTGTTTATTATTGCATGCTTTTCATTCTTTCCACCAATATTCCTGCAGCACCTAACCCTGACGAGCCTGGAAATTGAAAGGAGGGTAGAGGAATGTTTCTCTGAACCTGGGGTCTTCCATAGGGTCCGTTTAGGGTGGAAAATGGAGATCACTGAGTGCTGAGAAAGCCCAAAGACGGCAATTGCTTAACCGTTAATTACAAGAGTCACACAGACGGGGATACTAAGCCCAGAAGCACTTCCGTTGCCCTGAAAGCTTCCTGGAATGGAAGAATCAGAAGAACTAGGGCAGTCTATTCCTGTGGTTGGGTCTCAGTGGAGCATCTCTGGGGTCTTCATACCTTAAATATTACCCAAATCTATGTGCCAGCAAACAGTACAAATAT
This sequence comes from Dugong dugon, assembly GCA_030035585.1. Taxonomy (NCBI): domain Eukaryota; kingdom Metazoa; phylum Chordata; class Mammalia; order Sirenia; family Dugongidae; genus Dugong; species Dugong dugon. The sequence goes on from CM057461.1 coordinate 34,808,926, forward strand.
TTGTATATATGAATATTTAACTTGCCTCCAAACACCCATGGAACATTTTAGGGTATAGTAAGGAGGGTGTCACTCGAATAAATCAAGTCATGAGAACACCAGCTGTCTGGATATCCCTAAAAGCATGACACGGGTGGCCAGTGACCATTTATTGAGATCTCCCAGTCCTGCTGCCTGGCTAATCCCTCCAGCACCTCAGCTCTTTCATCCTCCCACCAGCCCTGAGCACTAGACATAGGCTGAGATGACTCTTTCAGCAACGGGTCCAACATATTGTGAGCTGTCTGCAGTATCTCCTCCCCCTGTAGGACTTTTTTTTTTTTTTAATGCTTATTGCTACAACAGAATAATACAAGATTTTAAAAGGAGAGGGATAGAGCCTTCTCCACACTTTGACAAGCATAGCGGGGTGCTGCCGAGAGCAGTGTTTGTGGAGTCAGGCTAGTTGGGGCTCAAATCTCAGCTCCCCTTCTGGCCACAGCCAGGTCCCCTCTCAGCCTCATGTCCTCACCTCTAAAAGAGCAGTGAAGGGCCCCTCCATCACAGCCCTGGTTGTAAGGGTAAATGCCATCATGGGAACACGATGGAGCTCCCCGGCTCCCTCCCCGCTTTCTCATCCTGACCGTCACTTGGGAAGACAGTGTGGCAGAGAGGGATGGGCACTCACTAGGAGTTAGCAGAGCTGAGTCAGGGTTGAGCCACTTGCTACGGTGACTGCTTCCGCGAGAGAGAGGGACGCACCATCTGGGAACCTCAGTGTCTCCGCCTGTAATGTCTGTAAATCAGGATAAAGCCGCCTTCCCTGCCTATGTCCAGGGCTGTGGAGAAATGCAGTTGGCTGTGTCTGGGAGGAAATGTGGCCCGATCTATGTAAACTATACTACCCACCATCCATGTAAACAAAATATCCACTATCCACGTGAACTAAACTACCCACTATCCACGTGAACTAAACTACCCCCTATCCACGTGAACTAAACTACCCACTATCTACGTGAGCTAAACTACCCACTATCCACGTGAGCTAAACTACCCACCATCCACGTAAACTAAACTACCCACCATCCACGTGAACTAAACTCTCTGCGTTCTCTGACCCAGCAGCCCCCCCCCCCAGTGGACACCCCGCTTGAGGAGAACAATGCAGGTGCAGGTCATCCCTGGCAGCACTGGGTTAACAGCTCAGGAGAGACTGGGGACAGCCTCCATATCCATCCCCCCACAAAAAATGAACAAGCCCATCGCCATCGAGTTGATTCCGACTCATAGTGACCTTACAGGATAGAGTAGAACTGCCCCATAGAGTTTCCAAGGCGTGCCTGGTGGATTCAAACTGTCAACCTTTTGGTTAGCAGCGGAGCTCTTAACCACTGGGCCACCAGGGTTTCCTGCCCATCCACAGGAGACTGTACAGTAACTGATGATATGTTCATCTGACGGGGCCTTCTGCAGTCGTTAAAAACAAAGGAGGAATTCTATATATATGGACATGGCTGATACAGAGTGACCTGGCTTAAGTTAGAGGCTTTGCAATCACCTATGGATCCGGGAGTTGGGAAGAGGATCCTGGGCCTCTGGCAAAAAACTCAAAAGAAGCATCTTTTTTGCTGCCTCAACTAGGTAACACCTGAGTCACTCACATGGGGAGTCTCATCCCTGGGGTGAGGGACATTCTGAGATGGTCAGGCCTGGTTTCGAGCCTCTGTGCTCAGTAGGGGTGTCGGTCCTGAATCACGGGGTTTTCCCTGCAGAGCCCTCGGCCAAGCCAGCCCTCTCGGCATCTCCCCCAACCAGGGCGCTCAGATCAGTGAGTCTTTGCCTCTTAGGACTTTTCTGCTCAGTTTGATGTTTCTGATGACTAAATAAAGAATCTCACACCCCTCTCTACCCTGGACCGTCCCTCACCTCCTTGGAGGGGAAGAGAACGGAAACTTTGTGGGAGGGGAGATTTTCCTCTCTTTGTTCCTTGCTATTTCCAAACACTGAGAGCAGATCTTGGCACACAGTAGGTCCTTAGCAAGTGTTTGTTGAATAAGAGAAGACACGACCCCAATGCAGGGGAAGAATCTGGGGGCAGGACGTGAGGTTTGGCCTGTGACTGGGCAAGTTGCCCAAACTGTCAGTACCCTCATCTGTGGGGACCAGATTGGGAAATGCAAGGGTTTGGAGCCAGGCTGACTAGGTTTCTAGACTTTTCTCCACCTCTTATCAACTGTGGGGCCTTGAGCAAATAGCATGCCCCCTAGGCCTCAGCTCCCTGATCTGTAAAAGGGGCTGAAAGGTGACCGTGAGTATAAACACCCTCCATCACACCTGATGCCTCATTGTTGTTCAAAGAACAGAGGGTGTTAGGATTGAGCTGTAGTCACACACAGGGGGGAAGAGGCCCACACTACTCACCACTCACAGTCACCAGTGTCCCAGGACCAGACTTAAACTCCACGTCATCAGGGCTCCCTTTCCTGAACTTCACGCAGAAGTAGGTGCCGGTGTCTGCTGGGGTGATGTTACTGATGCGGATGGAAAAGTCCATGTTGTCTCTTTTTGTGTAGTCTGAAACATTTGTCACTCGGGGGAAGAGGCGTAAGTGGTCTAGGCCTCCTTTGAAATTGTAGACTAACTGCCGGTCTGGCCCAGCTCCCCTGAACCACAGGATAGGCCCCACGGGATGCAGAGAGGAGAACACGCAGGGCAGAGTGACCGCCTCTCCAGCTGCGACCAACACCGACTTCTCACGTTGAATCACCTGCAGCTCCTCCTGACCTGTCACTCCTGCAGGAAACACAGGGCCGTTATTCATCCTGCGGCGTCCTGTCTGTTGTCTCAGGTGTTTATCAGCAACAACTTCCACTGACTGAGTGCAAACCATGAGCCTGGCCTTGTGCTCGGCACGTCCCGTGTACCGTCTCATGGAATCCTCACCACAAGCCTAAACGGTGAGACTGCGTGACAAATGGGGAGACTGAGGCACACAGTGGTTAATGACCTGGCAGATATGGGTGTGGACTCGACCTGAGTGGAGCCCTGAGCCCTCTCTGGAACAACCCTGTCCGAGCTGGGCTCTGGGGTTCAAATCTGGATTTTCCAGGAAGAAAGGGGGCTTGGTGCTCCCAGCACAGGGAACAGCCTGGGCCAAGGCTCAGAGGTGTGCGGCAGCGCGTGTGACTGGGGCTCGGAAAGGAGCTTAATTCGATTTCCAGGCTGGCCCAGGAAGCAGACTCCATGCTGGGAGCCGTACTGAGTGGTTTGGGCTTCCTGCATCCAGTGGAGCCACAGAAAAGATGTGGGTTCTGAAGCAGGAGAATTGGGTTGAGTGTTCATTTCCTTATCTACAAGATGGGTACAATACCCCACCCTGTTTTGTTCTGAAAAGACAATGAGATCACACATAGAAGTCACTTAGCACCGAGCTGGCACAGGGGAGGCTATTCTTGTCATTATACAAACAATGAATGAATGGGGAGGGACTGCTGCTCAAACATCACCCCACCAGCCCTGACTGATGCCCCTGCAGGCCAGGCCCCTGCTGGATGCAGGACACACAGGAGCTGGACCCAGTCCAGGCGTCCAGGGCTCCCGGGCTGGGCAGCGGGAATGAGCCTGAGGCCCAAATCAAAGGCCACCTGATGCAGATGAAAGGGGGACCCCAGTAAGGAGACTGGGGGGATGAGGGGAGGACACAGCCAGGAGGATGAAGGGGCAGGAGGACGATGAGGGGGCAGGAGGACGTTGCTGTGAGATGTTCAGGGGCCGAGGGAGAAACGCTCAGGGCCTGATTCTGAACACAGTGGGGGCAAAGGGAGAGGAAATGGAAAGAGACAGACCACAGTGACCAGGGAGAACGAGAGAGAGAGGGAAAGGCAGACAGACAGAAAGAGAAAGTGAGGTGGAGTAGGGGGTAAAGAGAGAATGAGCCAGACAGATGGGGAGAGGTGACAGCCTGGTGTGCGGGGAGACAGGCGATCCAGTCCCAGCCTGACTGTCCACTGCCCCTCGATGTGCCCGTGGGCAAGACCTGCCCCGACCTGGGCATCTTCGCCTTGCACGTCAGCCAGGGCTGCAGCAGATGCCCTGAGCAGCCCACTCCAGCTCTGGGCTGGGCAGGAGAGAGACATTGTGGATTTGCCCACCAGCCTGTGGGCCAGGCATTGGCCCACTGGCTGGGGCAGACACCCAAGTGAAGGGAGACCCACAGATCCCAGTGTGCCCTCACTGGCAAGCCCGGTGCCTGAGAATAGGTCTCATTCACCTGTCCCTCTTCCTGTCTCTTCCCCTCCCAGCCTCACCCCACCCTGGCTCCTGGGCCAGGGATTGCCCTTGGGGCCAGGGTTCATGGCAGGTGAGCAGAGTCTCAGAGCACCAGCCTGCTCTTCACAGGACAGAGGGGAAGCCAGGACCCACAGAGGCCGTGGCACAGCCAGCATCACCCAGCATAGAGGGGTGGGGTTGGTGCCAGATATGTGAGAGACACAGGGGTGTACAGGCACACTGCGGCAGAGACAAGAAGTATCTCAGCGACATAAGAGGCAACACTGCAGCTGCCAAGAGCAGCGAGCCAGGCACATGCCCAGTGGGTCAGCATTTCAGCATCAGAGACGGGACAGACTGGAAATGCTGATTGGAGGAAGTGCAGGCTCTGGGGCCAGCAAGCGGGGTGAGGGGAGGGTTCCCCTCTCACGTAGTCCGGTACCCACCCTCTCTAGGGGTCAGCATCCACAAAGTGGGGGACTGGCATCTACCCCCAGGGTAGCCCTGACAACTGCGTGGTCCAGTCATCCACACTGCCTGCCACATAGGTGGTGCTGGCCAACTTCTGGTTCCTGTGCCATTATTTTCATCACATGGATACACTATTTATAAGTGATTTTCTCTCAGTCATCATATCTCACCACTAGCTTGTAAGATCCAGGAGGGACTGTTTCCAAGCCCTTGCCTGGAACAGTGTCTGACACAACACTTAAAAAATACCAGGAGCTTTCAAACGGATTCCAACTCACAGCGACCCCATGTGTGTCAGGGCAGACCTGGGCTCCGCAGGGTTTTCAGTGGCTGATGTTTTGGAAGTAGATCTACAGTCAGGCTTTTCTTCGGAGGTGCCTCTGGGTGAATTCAAACCGTTAACTTTTGGTTAGTAGCTGAGCATAGTAACTGTTTTACCACCCAGGCACACATTAAACCAAAAGAACGTATTGCCATGGATCCTGTCATGGTGACTCCATGTTTGGAGAGTAGAGCTGTTCTCCAAAGGCTTTTCAAGGCTGGGACTTGTTGGAAACAGATGGCCAGGCCTTTCTTCTGAGGCCCCTCTGGACTCGTTCAAACTGCCAACCTTTCAGTTAGTCGGAGAGCTTAAGTGTTTGCACCACCCAGGGACTCCAGGCGCGCACACTAGGCCCGCAATAAATAAATGCTGAATGAATGCATGAATGAATGAGTGAGGGATTGTACTTGCTCCATGACCCTGGGCAAATCCCCTCTCTGAGCCTCTCTCCTCATCTGTGAAATGGAGCTGAGGCTGGCATTTCCAGGACACAGTGCAAACCTGAAGCCTGGGCTGAGCAGCTCACAGATGGAGTGTCGTAACCGGCGGTTATTATTATCGTTCTCGCTAACACCACACCGGGCTGTGAGTCAGCAGTCGGTGCTGCGGTCAGGGAGCTGCGGAGACCGTCGAGCTGCATGCGGGAGCAGGGCTGTTCTTGTGGTTTTGCCGGGGGCCTATGATCACACCCCGGTAGGCGACAATAAAATCTGGAGCTGTGGATGGTTGGTTCCCTTTCTTTTTTTTTTTTTTTTTTTGGCTCTTCTCGAGCCCTCTCCACTGAATGCAGCCAGATTAAGGCGGCTTAATTAATTAGCTAGTGTTTATAATGCATTTGAAGAACTTTTAAAAGTGGGATGTAAGTGCCAAATATTATTTTGACTCCCGCAGAGTTCTTTCTGTCCTCCTCTCTCTTCTTTTTCTCTGCAGGTTCTGTTCTGGGAAACGGGCTTGTTGAAAATCACTCCTGCCGCTCTGGGCCTGGGGTCATGACACCAGCATAGTTGACAGCACCATTTCCTGCTGCTCCTGGCCACCTGGCAGGGATGGCTACTGTCCGGGGCCTGAGAGGTCTCTGGGTGATGAGGGTGATGGTACAGGCGTCTCACATGCTGCTGGTGGGAGTGGAGATTGGAACCTCCTATAAGGTCCCAGGAGCCCTGGTGGTGCAACGGCTAAGAGCTGGGCTGCTAACCAAGGTTGGATCCAACAGCCACTCCTTGGAAACCCTGTGGGGGCACTTCTACTCTGTCCCATAGGGTTGCTATGAGTGGGAATTAACTGGATGGCAACGGGTTTGCTTTTTTTGGTATTGTGGAGCGCGGTTCTCCTCTGCAGCACAGGAGGTTGCCAAGAGTCAGAATTGACCCGACGGCAGCAAATTATTGGGAAAGCAGTTTGGCAGGATGTACCAAAGCTGTGAAAACTGTTCACTAGCCTTTTGGGCTGGGCTGGTCCACTTCTGGGACTTCACCCGAGGACATTACCGAAATATAGAGCGTGCTGTCTCCATAACAATCTTCAAAAAGTTGGAAAAAAGCCCAAATGGCTGATAATAGGAAATGGTTAAGTGAGTTATGGCCTATCCATAATCTCACCACCATGAAAACGATGGTAATACAGACATTCTTACGGCATAATTTTAAACAATATTGTGATTCTGCAAATAAAACATGTTCATTGCAAAGCATTTAGAGAAAACAGAAAGCATAAAAGCAAAATAATAATTTCATAAAATATCAACCAAGACAACTGCTATCAACATTTTGATGTAGTTAAAACATAATGAGTGGAAAACAAATCAATATAAAGTCATCCGATCGGGTAACTAAGGATATGCGCAAACGTTTAGCTTCATTCATTCAGGTGTTCTTATAAAAAGGAACAGTTGAGGGTAACTTACCATCTGAAGAAAGCAGGCTGGTTGATCCCATTACAGCTAATCCACATGATGGCCAAGTCCACAGTCATGACAATTGACAGTGTAGACTTACAATGATCGACGTGGAAATATGGTAGGAGAATCGTGGTGGTTGCCAAGTGCCATACTCAGTGTGATCCCAAACTTCTGCTTTTTTGTAATGAATACTGGTTAGCAGCCTGAGCCCTTCACTATTTCGCCACCAGGGCTCCATAGGATATTAAGGATTAGCAGTGATTTATTTTGAGTAGTAGATATACAAGGGATTTTGCTCTTGCTTATATTTTCTGTTTAAATAAAGTATGCATAACTTACGTAATAAGAAAAGATGAAGGAAAAACTGTACTTTCAGGATGAGCAGGACTATGTAAAATAAAACTATTGACTGTTTCATACTATAATTATAAAATATATAGATAATACAATGATATAATTATACATATATAATATTATTTGTATAAAATACAAACAAAACTATATGTATTAGATGCATATAGTTCTACTTTATTTTACAAATGTAGATATATAATATGTGCACACATATGTATATAAACAACTGTAAGGTATTATACAAATGATAATATATTGCCTGTACTGTACACGCAACTTCTTTGAATCATGAATCTAAAACTTACGGGAGTTTTTCTTTTTTCTCTTCTACTTTGGTTATTTTTCTGATTTTCTAAACTGGATGAACATTAAACAATTTTATAGAACCGTGGTTGGTTTCTGTAAAAAGCTGTATCGATACGTGTGTTCCTGTGTTTTGCTCACTGCTGTTTCCCTAGCTCCTGATAGGAGATTTAGCACAGAGTAGGTCTCCATAAAGATTTGCTGACTGACTAACCGCTGAAAGTATAGAGAAAAGGGTCTAGAATGGAAAATCCCCAAATGTTTCCGCATGTTGCCTTCGGAAAGTGGGACGGGGAAGGCGGCAGGCTTTCTTTTTACTTTATAGTAAACAATATATTAAAGTCTCTTTTCCTCACCTTGAATATTTATTGCTTTTGGGAAAAAATAAAAGCAATGAAATAAAACATGTGACTCAGTTTTCTAACGGGAGGGGTCAGCACAGCGGATGGTGACGACCCCCTGTATTTGCTGTAGAGAAACCAGTGTCAACAGGACACTGAGCGCCCACAGCACAGGGCCAGTCAGCACTTCATTCCTGAATCCCACGGTGCGCCAGGCGCTGAGCTAAGGGCTGTGAAGCGGCTCTGGTCCCTGCCCTCAGGGAGCTTGTGTGCTGGCCATGAAGACAGAAGTTATGGAAACAATTGCAGTGATTACATTTGGAGTGAGCCCTCCAGCCTTTAGCCATGTGACTCCTGCTGACATCTTGACCCTGTCTTCTGCCCCCTTGCTGTAACCCACTGTGCTCCCTGAGCCCCAATCTCCTTTCTCTTCCTGAAATAGGCCAAGGAGAGAGGACCTCTGTAAACGCTGCTGAGAGATGCGGTAAGATGGTGCCTGACAGTGCTCAGTACTGGGGAAGCCAGTACAACTTGACCGAGGCAAGGTCATGGAAGCTTCATAGACACATCCAAACTCCCTAAGGGACTGAATCACTGGGCTGAGTTCTGGGGATCATTGTCTCAGTGGACATCTAACTCAACTGGCATAAGATAGTTCATGAAGAATATGTTCTACATCCTATTTTGGTAAGTACCATCTGGGGTCTTAAAAGCTTGTGAGAGGCCATCTAAGACACTCCACTGGTCCTACCCCGTCAGGAGCAAGGGAGAATGAAGAAAACCAAAGACAAGAGGGAAAAATTAATCCAAAGAACTAACGGACCACAACTGCCACAGCCTCCACCAGACTGAGTCCAGTACAACTAGATGGTGCCCGGCTACCACCACTGACTGCTCTGACAGGGATCACAACAGAGGGTTCCGGAGAGAGAGGGAGAAAAATGTAGAATGAAATTCTAACTCACACAAAAAGACCACACTTACTGGTCTGACAGAGACTGGAGAAACCACGAGAGTATAGCACCCGGACATCCTTTTAACTCAATACTAAAGTCACTGCTGAGCTTCACCCTTCAGCCAAAGATTAGACAAACCCATAAAACAAAATGAGACTAAAGGCACACACCAGCCCAGGGGCAAGAACTAGAAGGCAGGGGGGACAGGAAAGCTGGTAAAGGGGAGCCCAGGGTCAAGAAGGGAGAGTATTGATAAGTCCAGAGATTGGCAACAAAACACTATGTACATTAATTGTTTAATGAGAAACTAACTGGCTCTGTAAACGGTCATCTAAAGTACAATTAAAAAAACCGAGATGGGGACTGAGAACTGACCATCGGGTTTGAAGGATGTTAGATGCAGTCACCCCGTGAGAGCCGGAACTCCATGGGCTGGCCTTGTGTGTCTGGCTCTCCCAAGTCTTCCGTCTTTAACAAGGTGCAGACTCACCATCTTCCAGGCTCGTTTTAGTGGAAAACATTTTGGTTTTCCTTTTCTGACAGGTTTCTGCCTTACGTAGGCTCCGGCTTTCACACCTTTTGCTGTATACATATTTTTTACAATGCATATGTTTAGCTTTTGAGATGAAAAAAGATTAAAACAATTTTTATAAGTGAAAAAATAAGCATGGGTGCTTTTTCTAATGGGAGAAACAAATCAACTTAGACCAAACTTTGCCCAGAAGGAGCCAGGCCACCATGATCCCTGGGTGTAAATCCTCCAGAGCCAGTCTCATCTGGGGCGGGGAGAACAAGCTGAAATCGCCCTTCCCGAGAATCAGCCTCGTCCAGGATGGAGCTCACTGCCACTTGCATGAGAGCTGTCCATCCCCCAGGAATCAGTGGGCAGCAAGGTGACCACTCTCAGGTGGCCCACGAGGCAGCCAGGCAGGGTCCCAGGAAGGACAGGCCACCATTGCTTTGGAACCAAAGATACAGGCTGGAGGCCACCCCTGAGGCTTCAACGAACTCAAGGAGCACAGGGACCTGGGAGCTTACAGAAGAGCTTGGCAGCGCCCAGCACTCAGCACCCTAAGATGGCTAGAAGGACACCTCTCCCAGCACCCACAGCAGGGGCAGCTCGGCACCCCTCTTCCCTGACCACAGTCATTATCCGCATGCTCGGGCGGCACAGGCTTATCCTCACGCACACGGCAGCACCTCATCAGCACCTCATACCTTTCATATCATTTGTACTGTGATTAGTGGCTGTGCGAGTGTGTAGAGCAGCCGTGTGCAAAAGTACACATGCACATGAGGGTGCAGAGTGTGTGCGAAAGTGTGCACACAGAATGTAGAGAGGAGTGTGCAAGAGAACATGTGGACACAAGCATGTGTCAATGACTACACAACAGGATGGCGTGCAGGAGTATGCAAAAACACATGCACACAAGCGTGCTGAGTCTGCGTGAAAGAGCACACGCAGGAGTGTGAGAGCGGATGTGAGAGTGGACACATGGGCATGAGTGTGCAGAGCAGTGTCAGCGCACATGTACACATGGGGGTGTGTATGCATGTGAGCATGGGGACAAGATGGTGTGTGTACAGAAGTGTGTGACAGTGCAGTGCAGGAGCGTGTCCAAACGGGGGCTGGTGAGCAGGGCAGGCAGGGGTGTGAGTCATGTAAGGAGAGTCTCTGAGTCCGGCTGGCCTGGGTGTGTGTGAGCGTGTCAGTGGGAACGAGACGATGAGCGAGTGTGTCTGTGTCCGATGCTGTGAAAACCTGATGGGGGGGTATGAGCATGTGGGTGCGTGTGAATGCGTGGTGGCAGGGTGACCACAGGAGTGGCATGCGTGTGAGGGTGATGTGCACACGCATGCATGTGTGTGAGGAGGTGGACCAAGTGTGTCGAGGGTGTGCTTGGGATGGGAGTGGGGGTATGCGTGTGTATAGATGTGAGGTGCGTGTACCCAGAGAAGTATTGGAGGTAGAGGAGGCAGCATGTGTGGGCCCATTGTTTACGTACACCTTCCTGTGCACGGGCACCCATGTGTGAGTGTGCCCATCTGTGAACGTGCCTGACATGGGTGAGTTTGCCATACAAGTGTCCATGTGCAATGAGTGTGTGCGAGAAGGAGGAGGGAGGGAGGGAGGACAAGCCCTCAAGTCCCAGCAGCTCCTGGTGGGCTGAACTCTGTGCAGCACCTGGTACAGTGTCCTGCCCTTGAGAGGAGCCTCAAACCTTTATTGAACACCTACTGTTTGCTCACCCAGGACACAGCAGCACTGAGCAAGTTTGCTGGAACTGCACTGCTAAAGTCACAAGCAGAAGGATGTATGCAGAGGATGCGTGGGGCAGGATATGGAGGGGCTGCACAGGGGGATGGTCATGTGGACTCCACAATTCCTGAGCGGGTAGCTCTGGGCCCCGCCAGCCCTGCCCGCCATTGATTTCCCTCTGAACTTAGGCTGATTTATTCATGACCTCCCCAATCTTACTAAGACCTCACTCTGCTGCCACGCCCTGTCCTCGATGCTGAGACCACAGAGCCGAGTAAGACACGTTCCTGCCTTTGACACTCTCTTAGTCTGGAGGGGCAACAGGCAGTGACCATGCACACTGTGATCAGTGTGGCAAGAAGAGGCTTGAGGGGTGGGTCTTGGGATAGGAGTGGGATCGGGAAAGGCTTCCTGGAGGTGGTGACACTTGAGTTGTCTCTTTAGGGGTGACTAGGGTTGCAGCAGGGGCTGGGCGAAGGGAAGGCATTCCAGGAGAAATGACCCACATGGGCAAAGGTTCAGTAGGGAGACAAGGGCTCAGGCTGGTTCATTTGCTGTGAGCAAGCTGGGATGGGCTAGCCTGGACTGGGTTAACCTAGAGGGTTGGGTTGGTTGACCACCTGAAGAGCAGGCTGTCAGTGGGAGCAGTATAAACCCATCAGGCAGAGAAGACTGAGGTGCTGTGGCAGAAGCTACCACCTGCAATGGATCCAACACAGATGGGGTGCACTTGGCCTGGTAAATAAGGTAGGGCTGGGCCCAGGTGCTCTCACCTCCATCCACTCCAGGCAGCTCTGAGAACTGGATAGTGTGCTGCAGCCCAGCAGGAAAAGGATCGTCCCCTCCCCTTGTAGGTAAACTCTTAGGGTGCCAAGATGGGCCAAGGGTGGATTCACATGCTTGTTCAGCTTGTCCCTACCAGTGTGACCTGGCCAAGTCGCTTTTCTCTAAGGCTCCATTGCCTCATCTGTAAAAGGGGATACCGCCCCAACCTCCTGAGCGTGGATGCTCAGTTGTTAGGAGGGCTGGCCTGGGAACTGTATGTCTCTTCGACTCGTCACTCTCCCGGGCCCCATACACCATCTATTAGCAGATTCTCTCGCTTCAACTTTGAAGACGTGCCTAGATTCTGACCTCTTTTCACCTCGTCCACTGCACTACCATCTCTCAACTGGATCCTTCTCACAGCTTCCAAACTGGCCTCCCTACTTCCACCTCGCCCTTCTACACTGTACACTATCCTTGCAGCCAGAGGAGCCTCTGAAACCTAATTCAGATAACATCCCTCCTTTGCTTGAAACCCTCCTGCAGCCCCCAGCTCACTCAGAGTGAGATCCAGAATCCTTACGATGGCCCACAAGGTCCCCTGCCCTGCTCTTCCGCAACCGTGCCAGATCTCCACTCACCTCAGGGCCTTCGCACTTGCCATTCCCTCTGCCTGTGACTCTCATCCCCTAAATAGTGACAGGGTTGGCCTCCTCGCCTCCTCCAGGCCTAGCCTAGAGGCATTCCCTGGCCACCCTGTATAAAATACTTCCCACTCTGTGCCCCCTGCTCTGCTTTATTTTTCCACACATCACCCACCACCTGTCATGTGACAGATTTAGTCGTTAACCTCTTTAGTGTCCACCTCCCCACCGTAGACTTATTTGTAAGCAACTTGAGAGCAGGGCCTTGGTTTGGTTCCCCGCAATATCTCCCAGGCTTAGACCAGTGCCTGGCATTTATTGAATGAATATTTGGTTTGAATTCCACCCATGAGACCAAATGACGTGTCTTAGCCCCTGTGGGCCTCTGGCTCTTCATCTGTAGAGTGGGGATGATGATGATGATGATGATGATGATGATGATGATGATGATACAAGGGCTGTGGTGAGCATGAAATGGGCTAATAAATGTCAAGGACTTAGCACCGTAAGCACTCAGCACAGGGCAGCTGTTGCCACGCAGCTGGATATTTAAGGATGAAGGGATGACAGAAGATCACAGCCTTGTGCCCAGGAGGCTAAGGATTCTCCCAAGACAGAACCAGCCCTCCCACCATATGCTTGAGACAGCTCTGGAGCAGGACCTGTGAGCAGGCTGAGAACGCTGGTGGCAGGAAGCCAGGGAGGCAAGAGGGTCAGAGACCCTGATGAGCACACGTTGGGTTGAGACGGAACCGGGAGGTGATGAAGCAATGCTTGCAGTGTGGCCCCATTTGCAAGGCGGCAGGGAAAGAGCTATAAAGACTTGTGCACGGGCCACACCATTGTACTCATCAAGCCTAGGAGGACCTGGAGAGTCTGGGAGAGTATCCAGAGGATACCAGCACCCACCAGCCACCAGGCTTGCTGCCTTGACAACCTGAGGACCTTCTGTCACACCTCCCCATTTTGGTTTAGTAACAGTGGCTAATGAAACTTGACCCCTGCCACTGCTGAAGCATGACACTTCTCACCTGACATCCAGGGTGACTCAGCAAGACAGTGCTGTCAATCCCCAACTTCAGAGAGGACAAGACTAGGGCTCTGAGAGGTATAGCCCCTTGGCCAAGGTCACAGGGCTGGTGAGTGGTCTGAGTCCACCTGCATCCTTGCCCCCCACAACACATCACCTTGTGCAATGACTTTCTGAGGGGAAAGCGACCCCGAGTTGGGCCCTCCAAACCGGACTCCGAGAAGAGAGCTCAGTCCACTGGCTTCACCTTTCTTGGTTTGCATAGCACCTGCTGGTTCATCATGCTTCTCAACTGTGGCAGGCAGTTTTGGGAAGCTGGAGTTTTCTGTACAAAATCTGGGGTTTCTTGGTTCTTCCCCCAACCCCACCTTGCACTGATATTTTGTGTTCTCTGATATTTGAGGGCTCCCTATGGCAGAAGAAAAGGCAGGGATTTGTGGTGGTTGCCAACCTGGCCACAGAGGCAGAGTGGTATATTGGTTAGCGCACCGACTCTGCTTTCAGACCAGGTCATTGCCTAGGTGACCTTGTGATGCTAAGCCTAGTACCCACCTTGTTCCTTCATTCAACCAATCTGCATTAACCCACCTACTATGTGCCACCACTGCACTAAGGTTGTGGAAGGCCCAGCACTGAATAAGCCAGACGCAGCACCTACTGTCACAGAGCTTATATCTTAGTAGGGAGACAGGGCTGAAATAATGAAACAAACTCGCAAACGGCTAGGAGAGCTGGGAAGCAAACACATTTGGCGTGGTGAGAGAAAATAACAAGGGGGACCTCCTTTAGAATGGGGTGATCAGGGAAGGACAACACTGAGACCTGAAGGAAGCAAATGAGGCCAGGGAAGGTGTTCCAGGAGGAGATAACAGCAAGTGCAAAGGCCCTGAGGTAGAAAAGAAGCTACATACGAAGGCCAGAAAGAAGGCCATCGTGGCTGAAACCCATGGAGGAAGGGGAGTGTGGTATGACAATAGATTGGCAAGATAGCTGGGGCCCAGATAACACCACACCCCATAGACGTTGGTAAGGAGTTTGGTTTTACTAAGTGTAGAGGAAACTACTGGAAGGTTGTGAGCAGGACCTGAGATATTCTGATTCACTGCAACTGCTACAGGGTGAAGAGAAAGAAGGGGGCAAGCATTGAACAGGGGTGCCAGTGATGTGGATGATACAGGCTTTTGAGGCCTGGGTTCAAACCCTAGCTCTGCACTTACAAGTTGTGTGACCTCGGGCAAGTCACTTCACCTCTCTGATCCTCAGTTTATTCATCTGTCTAATGGGTATAATAATTGTTCTCATCTCACAGAATTGTGATGAGAATTCACTGAGATAATGCATACAGTAATGATCCAGCACATGTGTTGACATGCTCAGTGCTGGTGCTCAACGAAAAAGACCCTACTTGCTTTGGGCCTGATACCTCTCCTAACCCACCCTACACTCACCTCCTTCCCCTCCAGCCACACTGGCCTCATTTTGTTTAATTTTATTCAGGCCTCTACACTTCAGAGAGGCCCTCGACTATCCCCATCCTCCCCATTCTCTATTCCTACATCCTGCTGGGGCGTCCTCCCTGGAACATGTCTCCACCTGGCATGATTTGTTCACTTGGGTTTGTTTTTTCTTCCCTACTAAAATGTCACCTCCTTAAGGACAGATGTTTTGTCTGTGTTGTTCGCAGTTGTATCCCCAGCACCGAGAACCACTCTTTGCAAGTAGCAGATGCTTAACAATATTTGTTGAGTGAATGATTATAACAAAGTGGTCAGGAGCAAACGGAGGCTGGGAGCAGGCTTTCACTCTCACCGGCTGTGTGGCTTTAGGAAGAGCCCAAGCTGGCTTTGAGGAGCCTCAGTTCCTTTATCTGTAAAATGGGGTGAAGGACTCCACGCTTCTTGGCCCATTGTGAGGATTAGATTACGATGCACATCCAGAGATGCACACTGGAGTATCGATGGGTGGAATGATCCATACTGTCTAGCATTCGCTTTAGAACGTCCCAGCAAAGTGAGGAACAGTTGGAACAAGGATGGTGGAGTGTGATACCTGCTGTTTGTCACACCATTTTTTCTAGTTTTCCATGTTTGAACTTTTCCAAAATAAAAATATAAGGAAGAGATAATAGGTGCTCAAGGCTCAGCCCGGGCCTGGCACACAGTGAGTGCTCCACATGCACTACTATTTCCTTCCACCCTGGGCTTCCATTTCTGGACATGACAGCTCGAAGATCAGAAGCAACAGAGCCGGCCTGACATCCCCACCCACCTGCCATGCCAACCATCGCTGGAGCCCTATCGCTCACTCTCTGATTCCAGTCTCCCTGCTGACAGCATGCTGATCTCCTCTGACTCCTGGCGACAATGGGCAGCACAGCACCTGCCCCCAAGTGGATGTGTCAGGAAATCTCACAGACACAGAGAACCAAATCCGGAGGCTCACCAGCTCCCACCTCAGCTGTTTTGCATCTCCCTCAGCTAAGAGCCTGGCAAGACCCCTGGCAGGGAAAATCCATCTTACAGAGGGCTCATTCAGATGATTCGCCCAGAATGGAGGCTCTAGGATGGGGTCTACTCAGAGGCACTTTTCAAAAAAACCTGGTGATCTACTCCAAAAAAACAACCACTGTAAAAGTTATGGCCCAAACACCTTGTAGGATTTGGTTTCTTGGCTTGGAGATTTAGGGTCATGGTTTCATGGTACATCCCAGGTAGCTGGCCTAGTAAAGTGTTTGGTGCTTTTGTTCTACCTCCTAGTTTGTTGCGTAGTGCCTGGGGTCTTAAAAGCTTCAAGTGGCCATGTAAGGCACAACAATTGTTCTCTATTTGCCTGGAGAAACAGAGGAAGAAGGAGAATCAGAAAAAGGAGGATATAAAATGTGTGGCTAACTACTTTCTTTGCAACGAGTTCAGAAGAACTGGATGATGCCTGGCTCCCATTACTGAACATTTTGATCAAAGATTCTACAGAAGAATTCTGATCAAAAAGGGGAAAATGCAGTACAGAATTTCAGATTCTCATGAACTCCAGACTTTCTGGAGCCACGGAGGCTGAATGAACCTCTGAAACTGAGATAATCTTCAAATCTTAAACCAAAAAGTCCCCTAGAGTCTTCTTAAAAAAGCAAACAATGTTTAGCTTCACTGGTCATGAATGTCTTCCTTGAACACTGTGCTTTTAAGATATGTCTCTATGGGATCAAATTGAGAACAGTAAATGGAAAGATTAGATAGGAAATTTAGGCGGCCCAGAGTTTATGTTAATTGGGGAGGAACAACTCAGAAAAGGAGGGTCAGAATGGTTGTACATTTCAAAGAATATAATCAATGTCACTGAATTGTACGTGTAGAAATTGTTGAATTAGTGTATGTTCTGCTGCATATATTCTCAACAACAACAAAAATAAAATAAATTATTTAAAAAAAAGAAGAAAAGGAAACCCTATGGAGCACAGTTCTACTCTGACACATTGAAATTGCCATGAATCGGAGTTGACTCCATGGCAACTGGTACTGGTCATCAGTTAGATTCAATTTTCCTGTTCCGTGCAATGAGTGTAACAGCCACCTCATGCTTTGCTTTGCTGATTAAGGAGCTTATGCAGCTAAAGCACTCAGCACACAGCCTGGCATGAGGTCCACTGGGAGAGGCTCCTGCACTGGACATCAGGCTGACTGGGCTCAAGGCCTGGCTCTAGTATTAACCAGCCAAAGCCATGCCCTTCCTCTGCATTCTGTTTCTTTTGTAAATGTGATGGATTATTCCCACTTCCCATGTTGCTGTGAGTTTTTAATGAATACTCAGGTTTGTCCAGGACACAGAACAAGTGCTCCATAAGGACCACAATTAGCAGGACACCTTATGTATTTGCTCTTCCTAAGCCCTGGAGGGATGCAGCAGCCAAAGCTTACCTGGGAGCTGCTGTGCACCACGCAGTATTCTGAGCGCTTGGCTACATTAACTAACTTGTTTAATTTTCGCCACAACCTTGTTAGAGAGGCATTATTATTTGTCCCCATATTATAGACAAGTAACTTGCCCAAAGTCTAACAGCCTGTAAGTGATGGAACTTGGAATTGAACCCTGGCAGATTGGTTTCAAGAAATATCTGTGCTTTTAATCACTTTACTAGATGGTCTCTCAACTGAGATGTTAGCACTGCTGGGAGGAGGAGGGATGCTCTCCTGTCTGCACGGAGGTCTGTGCCCAGCTCTGGGGAGAAGGGAGTGGACGGGCTGGAGAAAAGCCCACATCAAGAACATAATTCTATGATGCTGGATTCTGGGTAACTTAATAGTGTGCAAAAGCACTATTTGCCAGTTTTTTCTACTAGTTGTGTTATACGTATATATATTAGAAATTATTAGAAAATATATATAGTTTACATATATATTTACAATACGTTATATATTAATATGACATAATATACATATATAATGCGCGTGTGCCCACGCTCACACACACACACACGCACATCCCTGGGTGCTGCAAGGAGTTAACTCGGCCACTGCTAACAGAAAAATTAGAGGTTTGAGTGCACCCAAAGGGGCCTTAGAAGAAAGGCCTGGTGATCTACTTCTGAAAAATCAGCCCCTGAAAACCCTAATGAGCACAGTTCTACTCTGATACACATGAAGTCACCATGAGGCAGAGTCAAGTCCATGGCAACTGGCAAAAAATAATGTATATATACAGACACATAGGAGTCCTGGTGGTGCAATGCTTAGGCTCTCAGCCGCTAATCAAAAGCTTGTTGGTTTGAACACACCTAGTGGCTCTGCGGAAGGAAGACCTGGTGATCTGCTTCCAGGAGATTACAGCCAAGAAAACCCTATGGGGCAGTTCCACTCTGTCACACAGGGTCACTATGAGTAGAAAATCAACTCCACAGCACCCAACAACAACATAAGTAAACATATACACCTATGTATAATATACATATGCATATACGTATGTATACATACACATATGTACATATATACACACATAGGTACACATACACATGTATATTATATATAAACACATATACACATATATTACATATAAACACACAGACATATACATACATATATACATATATATGCACACATATACATATACAAACACACACTTATACACATACACACATATATGCACACGCATGCACATACATACACATATATGTATATATACACATATATACAAGTATATACACATATATATATACACACAAGCATATACACACATATATATACATGCACATAAACACGTACATACATGTGTATATACAAATACACAGATGCACGGATGTATGCACACATGTTGTTGTTATTAGGTGCTGTCGAGTCAGTTCCAACTCGTAGTGACCCTGTGTAGAACAGAACGAAACAATGCCCAGTCCTGCTCCATCCTCACAATCGTTGCTCTGCTTGAGCCCATTGTTGCAGTCACTGCGTCAATCCATCTTGCTGAGGGTCTTGTTCTTTCTCGATGATCCTTACCTTCACCAAGCATGACGTCCTTCTCCAGGAACTGGAGTCCAAAGTACGTAAGATGAAGTCTCACCATCCTCCCAGCTAAGGAGAATTCTGCTTGTACTGCTTCCAAGACAGCTTTATTTGTTCCTCTGGCAGTCCATGGTATATTCAATATTCTTCGTCAACACCAGGATGCTAAGGCGTCGATTCTTTGGTCTTCCTTATTCATTGTCCAGATTTCGCATGCATACGAGGCAATTGAAAATACCATGGCTTGGGTCAGGCGCACCTTGGTCCTCAGATGACATCTTTCCTTTTAAACATTTAAAGAGGTGTTTTGCAGACTTGTCCAGTGCAATAGTTATCTGATTTCTGATTGTGACTTTCATGGGCATTGATTGTGGATTCAAGTACAATGAAATCTTCGATGACTTCAATCTTTTCTCTGTTTATCATGTTGACTATTGGTCCAATTGTGAGGATTTTTGTTTTCTTTATGTTGAGGTACAATACATACTGAAGTCTGTAGTCTTTGATCTTCATCAGTAAGTGCTTCGAGTTCTCTTCACTTTCAGCAAGAAAGGTTGTCTCATCTGCATATCACAGGTTGTTAATGCATCTTCTTCTAATCCTGATGTCACGTTCTTCTTCATATCATCCAGCCTCTCGGATTATTTGCACAGCATACAGACTGAATAAGAAAGGATACAACCCTCATGCACACCCTTCCTGACTTTAAGCCGCCAAGTATCCCCTTGTTCTGTTTGAAAGACTGCCTATTGGTCTACGTACAGATTCTTCAAGAGCACAATTAAGTGTTTGGAAATTTCCATTCTTCGCGATGTTATTCATAATTTGTTATGATCCATGCAGTCGAATGCCTTTGCATAGTCAATAAGACACAGGTAAACATCTTTCTGGTATTCTCTGCTTTCAGTCAAGATCCATATGACATCAGCCAGAAAGCCCTTGTTCCATGTCCTCTTCTGAATCCAGCTTGAACTTCTGGCAGTTCCCTGTGGATGTACTGCTGCAACTGGTTTTGAACGATCATCAGCAAAATTTTACTTGTGTGCGATATTAACAATATTGTTCGATAATTTCCACATTCTGTGGGATCACCTTCTTTGCAATGGGCATAAATATGAATTTCTTCCAGTTGATTGGCCAGGAAGCTGTCTTCCACATTTCTTGACATAGACTAGTGAGCACCTCCAGTGCTGCATCCATTTGTTGAAACATCTGAATTAGTACTCTGTCTATTCCTGGAGCCTTATTTTTCACCAATGCCTTCAGTGCAGCTTGGACTTCTTCCTTCAGTACCATTGGTTCTTGATCATATACTGCCTCCTGAAATGGTTGAGCATCGACCAGTTCTTGTTGGTACAGTGACTCTGTGTATTCCTTCCGTCCTCTTTTGATGTTTCCTCTGTCGTTCAATATTTTCCCTGTGGAATCCTTCAATATTGCAACTGGAGGTTTGAATTTTTTCTTCAGTTCTTTCAGCTTGAGAAATGCCGAGCATGTTCTTCCCTTTTGGTTTTCTAACTCCAGGTCTTTGCACATTTCATTATAATACTTTATTTTGTCATCTTGAGCCACCTTTGAAATCTTCCGTTCAGCTCTTTTACTTCATCATTTCTTTCATTTGCTTTAGCTACTCTACATTCAAAAGCAAGTTTCAGAGCCTCTTCTGACATCCATTTTTGTTTTTTCTTTCTTTCCTGTTTTTTTTTTTTTTTAATGAACCCTTGCTTTCTTCGTGTGTCCTTTCTTCATGGTGTCCCTGATGTTATGCCACAACTTATCTGGTCTTTGGTCATTAGAGTTGAATGGGTCAAATTTATTCTTGAGATGGTCTTTAAATTCAGGTGGGATATGCTCAAGGTTGTACTTTGGCTCTCGTGGACTTGTTCTAATTTTCTTCAGTTTCGACTTGAACTTGCATATGAGCAATTGATGGTCTGTTCTGCAGTTGGCCCCTGGCCTTGTTCTGACTGGCGATACTGAGCTTTTCCATCGTCTCTTTCCACAGAAGTAGTCGACTTGATTCCTGTGTTTTCCATCTGGCAAGGTCCATGTGTATAGTTGCCATTTATGTTGGTGAAAAAAGGTATTTGCAATGAAGAAGTCTTTGCCTTGTAAAATTCTATCATGGGCTCTCCGGCATCATTTCTATCACCGAGGACATATTTTCCAACTACAGACCCTTCCTTCTTTGTTTCTAACTTTTGCATTCGAATCACTAGTAACTATCAATGCATCTTGATTACATGTTTGACGACTATCAGACTGCAAAAGTTGGCCAAAATCTTCAATTCTTTTATCTTTGACATTAGTGGTTGGTTGAATAATAGTCATAGTAACTGGTCTTCTTTGTAGATTTATGAATATTATTCCATCACTGGGAATATTGTACTCCAGGATAGATCTTGAAATGTTCTTTCTGATGATGAATGCGAAGCCATTCCTCTTCAGTTTGTCATTCCTTGCTTTGTAGAACATATGTTTATCCGATTCAAAATGGCCAATACCAGTCCATTTCAACTCACTAATGCCTCGACATCAATCTTCACGTGTTTCTGTTTCATTTTTTACGACTTCCAATATTCTTAGATTCATACTTCATACATTCCATGTTGTGATTATTAATGGTTGTTTGCAGCTGTTTCTTCTCATTTTGAGTAGGGCCACATCAGCAAATGAAGGTCTTGAAAGCTTGACCACATCCACATCGTTAAGGTCGACTCTACTTTGAGGACGCATCTCTTCCCCAGTCGTATTTTGAGTGCCTTCCATCCTTAGGGGCTGGTTTTCCAGAACTATACTAAAAAATGTTCCACTGGTATTCATAATGTTTTCACTGGCCACTTTTTTCAGAAGTAGATCGCCAGGTCCTTCTTCCTACACTGTAAGCTCCGCTGAAACCTGCCCTTCATAGGTGACTGCTGGTATCTGAAATACCAGTGGAATAGGTTCCAGTGTCACAGCAACACACAAGCCACCACAGTATGACAAACTGAAAGATGCAGGTGGATACACACATACATACATACATATATATACACACATGCACACACACATATACACACATACATACATATATATATATAATAACACATACATATGTATGTATATAGGTGGTCCGGACTCCCAGGTTCTCTGATCTTCAGCAGGAACAAGGAGTCCAATGCCACACCCTTTCTTCCTCCTTCAGGTGCCAGATCCTGCAGGTTAAGCCCCAGGAGGACATGGAGCCTTCACAGGGTGTCGGGTGTGTGAGAGATGAAGAAAGAAAGAAAAAAAAAACAACAAAAAACAGTTGCTGTCACATAGATTCTGACTCACAGTGATCTCATGTGTGTCAGAGTAGAACTGTGTTACACAGGGCTTTCAATGACTGTGATTTTCTGAAGTAGATTGCCAGACCTTTCTTCTGAGGTGCCTCTGGTGGATTCAAACAACTAAACTTTCTTTCAGTTAGTAGCTAAGCACCACCCAGTGACTCTGTGGGAAGTGAGGAAAGACTGGACAAAGGACTGGAAGTCTTGTCAGGTAAACCCTGCCTGGAACCTGGGCGGGAGAGGAAAGGACCCCTCCAAGGAGTCAGACCTCCCCAGGGCAGAAGTAAGACTTCTGGGGGGATTTCTTTGGGAGTTCGTTGTTACAAACAATGATTTGGGGAAATGTTTTGAAGAGGAAGAGGCAGAGGAAGAAAGGTCTGAGGACTTTGAAGTAATTTAAGAAGAAGGAGGGGGGCAGGAGGCGAGGTGGTGCTGGACAGAGACCCATCTGCCCCACTGCCAAGGAAGGAAGGGTACCACTATCAGGCTCAGGCTCAGGTGAGCATTCCTGCACGGTGGTGCCCAAGGACTCACCTGTGAGTCCCAGCAGTAGAGGCAACAGCAGGGAAGGCAGAGGCAGGTGGGGTTGGGTGGCAGAGACAGGCATCATGCTGGTGCCTGGAACTTGCTCTTTGTCAGCTCTCCTCGGGAGGCCCTGAACTCTGCTCTGTGAAGAGAGATGCAGCTTTTTCTCCTGTGATGTCAGAGGAAGTGACTGTAATGGGCGGAAAGGGCTGTGGGATTATGGCAGTTTCTGCTTCTAGATTGTGAAATAGGAACCAGAGACAATGTAAGAGGTTACTGAGATGAGGGTTCCAAGCAACAACGATGTTTGGAGAGGTCCTGGCAAACCCCTTTAGTGCCCAGACTCTGTCCCCTGGGCCCTACATGTCATCTCAGGGCTGGCAGTGGTTGTCCTCATCCAGGAGTCTCAGGGACACGGGCTGGGGTGAATGCTTCTGCCCCAGAACCTTGTGATAGTGGAGGGTGTACTCAGCCTCCTGTCCCTGCCCAACCTCTGGGCTCAGATGAGCCACACAACTGGAGGCAGAAGGAGAGCACTGTAGGGCCATCATTGCATTTTGATGGAGATCTCAGGGGATGGGGCTCTGTTTTCCCCACTCCAGTGGTGTCAGTGCTTACAATGAGCCTGAGTCAGTGTCTACTGAGGGCCCCTGGATTTACAGATAGTCCCTGCCCAGAGTATAGGGGGATCTTCCTTTCTCCTTCTTTCAGGGGAAGTAGCTTTGACAGAGGAAGGAGTTAGTCTCTGGGAGGGGCTTGTGGTTTCTATTTTAGAGGATGGAGGAAGCCTGTGCAGGAAGGAGGGGACGAAGGGTAATCATCCTGCAGGGAGAGCAACACACCCAGAAACACAGCTAGGAGCAGGAGTGCCTCTCCTGTCTGCCACCCCCGCCCCAGGTCTGGGCCAGCTGTGGGGAGAGTGGTGGGCAGGAGAAATGCCCAGATCAAGAATGTGCCTCCTGACTTCTGGGCAACATGGCACTATAGTCAGGAGCATCACGCCGTCCCTCCATAGCAAAGATGAGAGAAGCTAAGTTAAAGAGAGTCACACGTCAATCCTGAAACCCTACTCATGAAATGAAGAGATAAAGAACTCAGCCAAGCACTGAATGAAATAAGAAACTGACTGAGAACAGAGAGTGAGGAGAGATACATGCAGAGGTCCCCTATCAGCTACTGCAGCACGGACCTGCCATCTTAGACTTGTATCGGAGATCCACGAACAGGGGGTATGAGAAAGCAGCTTCACGGAGCTTCCAGCAGGATACAGAACAACCGGTAACCAGTGATATATGCTTTCCCACCCCCTACCCTTCTTCACCCCCACTTAGCCTCTGCTGCTTCCTGCAGCCACAGTCTCTTGGCCGGGAAGAAACAGCTCCCCACTGGTGTTGCTTTGATTCCACCCACCCACACTGGCTGGCTCCTTGAGTGTCTTTTGTTGGCTGCTGGTATTGCTTTTTTCTGCTTCTTTGGATTTCTTCCTTAACTCTCACCACCTCCTCTTCCTTTCTCTCAAACACCTTGCTCTCTGCGCCATCTTTGCTTCTTCCTGAAAGGCTGCAAAACACCGATCGGCTATGAAACTGCTTGCCGGCACTTGCCGCCACCCTGGTGGACCCCTGGGGCTTTTGTGTTTGTTTGTTTGTTCTGATTAGCTCTGTTTTGATTTGTTTGTTTGTTATCTTTTTCTTTTCTCAGCTTGGGAGCCCCTTCTAGCCGTGCAGTACCACACGGCTAGGAAGCTACTCCCTTACTCTGCACAGAGGCACAGGGACATCCCTGGAGGACTTTCTTGTTTCTTTTTTCTTTTGTTGTTTCTTTGTTTGTTTTCTCTTC
The DNA here is from genome assembly GCA_030035585.1 of Dugong dugon. Lineage (NCBI taxonomy): Eukaryota > Metazoa > Chordata > Mammalia > Sirenia > Dugongidae > Dugong > Dugong dugon. The sequence continues at coordinate 34,833,681 of CM057461.1, forward strand.
TTATTCCCTTTCTGTCTTTCTTCATTTCCAGTTTCTCAATTTATTCATTTTTACTTTTAACTTTTTCTTAAATTTTCTTTTCCCCATTTCTCAGTCTCTCATCTCTCCACTCCAATAGCAAACTCTGTTAGCACTCTTTTTTGTTTGTGTGTAGGCTTTTGGCTCCTGCGCTTCTCTCCTATCTCTCATCTTTCCCATACCCATCTTAGCTCCACACATCACAATCTACTCCCTCCTTCTTGCCTACCTGCACGGTGCACTGAACATCACACTCCCAAGCAGCACAAGCGTGGCCTACTAGAACCTGCAATGCACTGATTCCCGGTCTGCACTGTCAGCCCTGGTACGTGCCACAAACAACCCATCCCAGCAGCTCCCCTTCAGCTGGAGCTGCCCTGCTGTACCATACCTGAGGGACTACCCTGCCCATTGGAGAAGAGGTGAAAAGTATCGTACCCATAGATGAGCAAACAACAAAGAATGCACAGACTGCCTGTTCATACACAGCCAAATAAAACAAAAAAGCAGGATGAAACAAACAAACCTACCATCAATAAACTAGGAAAATAACCACTGAATGCCCCAAAGACAGCAGTCAGTATCAAAACATTTACAAAAACAGGACAGGACGTTCCAGTAGTCATCCAAAATAAAACACCAGATGACCTTCCAGTAGAAGAAAAGTCACTAGACCTAACTTATAGGGAATTCAAATCTCTAATATTTGAATTATCCAAGAGTCGAAGCAAAGAGCAGACAAAAATGAGGATCAAATGGACAAATTCATGGAAAAGGCAGAAAAAAATGGAAAATACAGACCAAAAACTGGAAGAATTCAAAAAAATAATACAGGAACAAAATGCTAAAATAATTCACAACTAGAAATCATACAAAAACAACAATTAGAAATCCAAAAGATAAACAACAAGATTTCAGAAATAGACAGTGTCATAGAAGGAGCAGGTTTGAAACGATGGAAAACTGGATCAGTGAAATTGAAGATAAACACTTGGATACAACTCTGCTTGTGGAAAAATCAGAAAAAAGAATGAAAAAAATGAAGAAAACCTGAGAATTATGTGATATACAATCAAAAGCAAAACTCTTCGAGTGATCAGAGTTCCAGAACAGGGGGAGAAAACAGAAAACACAGAGAGGATCACTGAAGAATTGCTGACAGAAAACTTCCCCAATAACATGAAAGATGAAAAGCTGACCATCCAAGAAGCTCAACAAACCCCAAATAGGATAGACCGCAATAGAAAATCACAAAGGCAGATCATAATCACACTCGCTAAAACCAAAGACAAAGAAAGAATCCTGAGAGCAGCTTGAGAAAAACAAAAAGTCACATATAGAGAAGAAACAATAAGACTAAGCTCGGATTATTCAGCAGAAACCATGCAGGCAAGAAGGCAATGGGATGACGTATATAAAACCTTGAAAGAAAAAAATTGCCAGCCAAGAATAATATATCTTGCAAAACTCTCATTCAAATACGGTGGTGAAATTAGGTCATATCCAGATAAACAGAAATTAAGGGAATGTGTAAAAACCAAACCAAATTTACAAGGCTTATTAAAGGGAGTCCTTCGATCTGAGAACAAACAACATCAGACCACAGGCAGAATATAGGACACAGGATTGTACTAGCTAGATAACAACCTAAGAAATGAACTCTTAAGGACTATGCGACTATGCAAAACCAAAAGAATTACAACAGCAAGCCAGAGAGGTTAATCTGTAAATGACAACAACATCAGGACAATAAAAGAGGGAATAAATGGTGGAGGTATAGAACCTTCTAATGGAGAGAAAGCAAGGCAATACCAAGTAATATTAGACTGTTTCAAAACTAGAAAGATGAGGGTAAATTTCAAGGTAAACACTAAGAAAGTTAACAAACCTACTCATTAAAATAAAGAAGAAAAACATAAAGTCTCTGTAAAAACAAAACCTACAAAAACAAAAGAAATGAAAAAAAAAATCCACAAACAAAAGGAACTCAGCACAGGAGAGAAAGAAGAACAAAAAACGTCAGCACCACAAAAAAAAAAAAAAGCACTACAAAAAGGAATCCCACTCCTAGGAATATATCCTAGAGAAATAAGAATCATCACAAGAATAGACACAGGTACACCCATATTCGTTGCAGCATTGTTCACAATAGCAAAAAGATGGAAACGACCTAGGTGCCCATCAACAGATGAATGGATAAACAAACTATGGTACATACACACAGTGGAGTATTATGCAAAGATAAAGAACAATGATGAATCTGTGAAGCATCTCATAACATGGATGAAACTGGAGGACATTATGCCGAGTGAAATAAGTCAATCACAAAAGGACAAATATTGTATGAGACCTCTACTGTAAAAACTCATGTAAAACTTTACACACAAAAAGAAACAATCTTTGTTGGTTACGAGGGATGGGAGGGGTGTGGGGGGAACTAAACAGACAATAGATAAGTGGTAACTTTGGTGAAGGGTAAGACGGTACACAATACTGGAGAAGCCAGCACAACTGGTACAAGGAAAGGTCATGGAAGCTCCATAGACACTTCCAAATTCCCTGAGGGACTGAATTGCTGGGCAGAGGTTGTGGGGACCATGGTCTCGGGGAACATCTAGCTCAATTGGCATAACACAGTTTGTAAAGACAATGTTCTACCTTCTACCTTGGTGAGTAGCGTCTAGGGTCTTAAAAGCCTGTGAGCAGCCTTCTAGGATTCTCCAGTGGTCTCACCCCTTCGGGAGCAAGGGAGAACAAAGAGAGCAAGATACAAGGAAAAGATTAGTCCAGAGGACTAATGGACCACAGCTACCACTGCCTCCACCAGACTGAGTCCAGTACAGCTAGATGGTGGCCAGCTACCACCACTGACTACTCTGACCAGGATCACAATAGAGGGTGCTCGACAGAGCTGGAAAAGGATGTAGAACAAAATTCTAATTCACACAAAAAAGACCAGATTTACTGGCCGGACAGACTGGAGAAACCCCAAGAGTATGGCCCCTGGACACCCTTTTAGCTTAGTGGTGAAGTCACTCCTGAGGTTCACCTTTCAGCCAGGGATTGGACAGCCTCATAAAACAAAATGGTACTAATGAGGCACAGCAGTCCAGGGACAAGGACTAAAAGGCAGGAGGGGACAGGAAAAGTGGTGATAGGGAACCCAAGGTTGAGTAGGGACAATGGTGACATGTCGTGGGGTTGTTAACCATTGTCATAGGGCAATATGTGTACTAACTGTTTAATGAGAAACTATTTGTTCTGCAGACCTTCATCTAAGGCACACACACACAAAAAGAATTATCTATGTGAGATCAAATTGACAATAGCAGCTCAAAAGGTTTGATGGAAAGCCTACAGGGCAGTGAGTTGAAGATAATGGTGATGGAATCATTTTGAAAAAAATAGTGAGAATAGCAGCACAACTGGAATAATGTAATCAATGTCACTGAATTGTACATGTAGAAACTTTTGAAACGGTGTAACTTAGGCTATGTATATTTTCAACCAAAAAGGGTCCTCCAAGGTCGAGAAGGGAGAGTGTTGACATGTCACGGGGTTGTTAACCAATGTCATAAAACAATATATGTATTGACTGTTTAATGAGAAACTATTTGCTCTGTAAACCTTCATCTAAAGTACAATAAAACAAGTGAAAAAATAAAAGAATGTGCCTCCTCTTCCCACTTCTGAACAACCATGTCCAGCACACATCATGGTGTCCAGAGTCTCTCAGCCCTGAGCTCTTCACTTCTGTGGGCCCAAACCCAGCACTGCTGTCTGTGACTTAGTTTCTTCTCTGCTGCAGGCCCCTGCCTCCTTCCTATAGGCTGACTGTATGTTTGTGATGAGAGAGGATCCATGCAGGGACCTTGACAAAGAGCTGACCAGAGGGTTCCCTGTGAAATCCATCAGCTTAGCCCCAATCCCTCTTTTGAAGGATGACAGATTGTATTTTCCAGAGGTGACCACAATGATATTCCTGTCCCATGTCCTCTCAACACTCCTTCCATGCAGGAGTGGGTGTATGTTCCCTCCTCCTGAATCTGGGCAGGCTGTGACTACAGCCAAAGTGATGCTCTGTGACGTCTTAGGCTACACCATGCAAATTCTCTGTACTTCCACCTTGCTGTTTTGGGATCCTCATTTTTGGAATCCAGCCACCACACTATGAGGAAGCCTACACTTGCACACACAGACTATACAGCAAAGACACTTATAGGCGTTTTAACCCACAGGTCAGCTAAGGGGCCAGCCCATAGCCAGATTCCATCACCTTATAATTGGAGAAGCTTCCAGATGATTCAAGCACACTGCAGTCAAGCCACCACCAGCTGACTCTTCCCAGCTGAGGTCCCAGATGACATACAGCGGAGACAAGCCATTCTTGCTGTGCCCTGTCTGAATCCCTGACCCACACTATCAGCATCATAATAAAATGGTGGATTTTGGTGCCTATATAGATGCAGAAAACAAACTGAACTGGAGGAGTTGGTACTTGAGAAGAGGGAGAGGAGTAGAACCCATGAGAATTCAGACATGAGGATGGGATTCAGACCCCCTTGTCCTCCCTTCCTTCCTAGGTGGGATGAGCCCCCAGCATTCCTACTGGGCTGCTCCAGACTCTGTCCTGAGACCTCAGGCTGTGATGTGGAGAGGAAGGTGGGAGGCAGGCAGTCAACAAGCAGAGGCTTATAAAGCTCGCTGCACCATATTTCTGCTTCTCTTAGCTAAGTTCCCAGGAAGGAAGGAAGCAGCAGGGCCTGCAGCTCCCACAGTGCAGGGAAGGGATTTGCTGTAGGGAAGATTATCCATCTGCTCACTCACTCACTCAAAGCTTGTTTCCCAAGTGTCTGTACTTGTGCTCAGCCTGGGAAGCAGTAGGAGTGGATGTCCAGGTTTGTGAGGACAGACGCAGCCTCCTCCTGGGTCTTAATTCCCTCTACTGACCCTTGGATATCTTTTGCAAATTCTTGATCAACTTCCAGTTTCCCCATTACTACACCTGAGATGGAGGCTCTTAGAAGATGTCAGGAAAGTAAGGTCCCTGGTGGTGGAAATGTTTTACATTCAGCTACTAACTGAAAGAAAGGTTGATGGTTTGAATCCACCCAGTGGTGCCATGGAAGAAAGGCCTGGTGATCTGCTTCTGTAAAGGTTATGCCAAAGAAAACCCTATGGAGCAGTTATACTTTGTAGCACGTGGGGTTACCAAGAGTCTTACTCTACTCAAGGACAACAATTTTTTTTTTTTTTTTTTTTTTGGTGGGGAAGAAGGCTTATGTGTCCCTCTCTGACCTCCAGATGAAACTTGCCACCATGTGACCTTGTAGAGCCTTTTTGAACTGACACCTTCTCTTAACCTTAGCCTGCTCCCAGGCCAGGCTGTGACCACCAATCTAGTCCACCTCCTTGAGGTGTGAGCCTCCTTTCAACTTGAGCTCAAGCCCTCTGTATCCCGCAGAATGGAGGGCTGAGACCTCTATCATCAGGAGCACCTTTTGGCCTGGGAGGAGGACCACAAACAGAAAGGTGGGCAAGAAAAGCCACCAGAGGGCACCTGGGAGCCCATGCCACAGGGCCTCCCCTTCCCCACCTGAGGCCACAAGGGCCCATCAGTGACAACTGTTCCTGCTGCTCTGGGCCTTGCCCTGTCAGAGTAACCTGAGGCAGGAGCCCAGGTAAACACTTACCTGCATCTCACACTGCTGGCTGGGGCCTCAGGTAGGCAAAAGGAGGAGCAGCTTCAATTATTTAATTTTCTTGCATAACTTCCTTTACTCCTCGGCACAGTCCTATGAGATGGATATCGTTAGCTCCGTTTTGGTGAGAAAATCGAGCCTCAGAGATTTTAGGAAATTTTGCAGGGTCACAAGGTAGTAAGAGGCAAACCGCGTCTGCCAAATACTATGCTTATCTCTGCAGCCCCTCTAGATCAAGAAAGAATAGGTACCCAGGACACCTTGAGTCCCTCTGGGGACTAGAAGAGCAACAACACATCAGGGCACAGGAATGTATGTGTGCACTGGTAGTAAGTGGAATATAGACATGATCCCCTGCAGAGAGTGTCAAGGCTGCTCTGCTCAGCACCAGGACCTGGGCTCAACCGGGAACCGAGGAAAGATTCAGAAACCTCCTGGCAAGAAGCTATTAAGGTCATTCAGGGTTTCACAGATCCCTGGCTTGGCAGGAGTCTCAGGGATGATCTAGTCCCCCCACTACCCAGCATCTGAGATGTAATTTGTGGATAGATGAGATCGGAAGAGGAAATGCAGTGAATCATAAATAAGGATCTTCTGGATTGGACTGTCTTATTCCTAATAGATATTTACTTTCTGATAGATATTTCTACAATTTTAGATGGTTTGAATGTGCGTGTGTGTGTGAGAGAGAACAGATTTTGCTTTTATAATGTAAAATATTATAAGATTGAAAAGAAAGTTTCATGAAAAGACAGTGGTGCCTCCTTAAGTAAGTGAGGGACGTCTGACCATTTATTCCATCTTAGCCTCATCCTCATGAGCAGTGATCAAAAATACCATTTTCACAGTGGCCTCCTGCCGCCCATCTTGTTCCTGACAGGTGATGATGGCGTTCTCCTTGTGGCCAGTTCTGTTGACCAGAATCGAGCTCTGCACGCTGTACAGCCCATCTCTGCTCCTGATGGGGGTCAGGGCTGCATCTCTCTGGGGATACTCCCATTCTCCAGCCAGGTCAGCCACATGCCTTGGGGGTACAACGTTTTCACCTTGCAGGTAATATTTATGTTGTTCTCAGGGGCAAGGCGTGGAAAAACAACCACAGTGGGTGGAACTGAAATAGCATAGGACAAAGGCTCATACTCCATGAAACCGTCAGATCAACCTTGCTTATTATTTGGTGGTCATTTATTTAGCACCTACCTAGCCTGTGGCAGTCCCTAACACATAATAGGTGCTCAATAGCTAGAACGTCCTGCTAGCATTTGTGTTGTAGTTCGGCTTATATCCTGAAGCAAATTTGGGGAGAACTGTGCTCTGAAGCCAAGTGGAAACCTGAGACAAATCAGTATTCAAATGAACTGGGTGACATAAGCCTGGGTGGCTCACTCTGCAGTTGACATGGGGCAGGAAGTCCACTGGAGCCTGAAATACCTCAGCAGAGCTCGTGATATTGTAGACATTGCTGGTCTTCACCTGGAACGCCTGGGTGTGGAGAGATGGGAGTTCCTTCCCGCTTTTGAACCACTTCAGGGTGACGTTACTGGGAAAGAAGCCATAGGGCATGCAGGTGAAATTTACACTCTGCCCAAATAGGGCCCTCTCCCGTGGGGCCAATTACTACAGGCAGAGATGGTGGAGCTACAAGAGAGAACATCAGTAAACAGTTAGTGTTGGTAATCCAGATAGTATTCCGTGTTCCTTATATAATTTTAATTCTGACAACTCTGGGATTAGGTATGATAATGCATATTTGATGGATGTGGAAATGAGGCTAGCAGATGTAAGGAACATACTAGCTATTGGCAGAGCCAGGACCGGAACACAGGTTTCTCTGAGGACATGGCCTGAGCTTACCTTCAGGCCGCATCGTTTCCTTGTTCAGGAGCCACATTCCTATGTCTTTCTCACTTTCGGTATTGATTATACCTGCTACCCATTCTCAACTAATAAGTTTTAAACAACTAAAAATAGAAGGGAACTTTCTTAACCTGATATTTATCTACCAAAATCCTAAAACAACACGATCCTTAATGTGAAACTTTACAGCAATGCCCTTTAGAATCAGCAACAATAGGATACCAACTCTAATTGTATCTATTCAAAAATGTCCTGGAGATCCTACCTAATGAGATGAGACAGGAAAGAAGTAATGAATTAAGATTAACCAGGACGGTTGGAAAATTGAAATGTAACACTGAAAATCCAAGTGACTCTGTTGACTAATGTATACCCGGGAATTTGGGGATAAGTGGAGAAAGTGGGCCAGTCATCCCATGATGTTGGGGAAAACTGTCTTTTATAGGGAAATTTTCAAAAATTGATTACTGCATCTCATTGTGCACAGGAAAAATTCCAAAAGGATTACGTTCTTAAATATAAATAGTGATAAAACTTATTAGAAGAAAAACTAAAAGAATATCTTTATGACTTTTTGGGTTGGAGAAAAGCTTTAAGATGAGATCTTGAAGATTACATCTGCACATACCAGGGCTGTGATCCCAACACACATTTTGGGGAGACACAATTCAATACATAACAACCCTTATCCTATGCTTGTCCCATCTTTATATTTTTTGAACACAGAAATTGTTTCATAGTTTTGCAAGTCCACAGATGGAGAGGAATTTTGTCCCACAACGGATTATAGTCAGAGCATCACCCATACATAATTTTGGTGATGAAATCTGAGACTTGAGCTGATGATGAGTTTGTGGACTTGGCTGAGACTTTTGGGGATGTTGGAAGTGGATGAATGTATTTTGAATGTGGAAGAGATGAGAATCTTTGGTGACCAGATGGTGGACTGTGGTAAACTGAATCATCATTCCCCAAAGATATGAGGTCCTAATCCCTGGAAACTGTGAATATGTTAATTTGCATGAAAAAGTCTTTGCAGATATGATTAAGGATCTTGAGATAATGAGTTTTCATTGATTATCTGGATGGGCCCTAAATGACTAATACAGAGTACACTGGACTGATCCCAGGCTAACTCCAGCCTCTATTCTCTACTTGCTGTACTCTTTAATCTCCTTGAGCCTCAGTTACCTCATCCGTACAATGTGGACAAACATCTTTATATTCAAGGGTTGTCGTGTGGATAAAGGCAATGATATAGATAAAGTGCCATCCGTACAGTAGTTGTGAGTCACCCTAAAGTCGATTCTGACTCATGGTGACCCATGTGTGCAGAATAGAAATGCTCAGTAGGGTTTTTAAGACTGTGACCTTTTGGAAGCAGATCACCAGGCCTATTCTGAGACACCTCTAGGTGGGTTCAAACTGCCAACCATTCAGCTAGCAAACAAGAACTTAACTGTTTGCACCACCCAGGGATTCGAATAAATGATGGTATGCTGACATATTGCCTTTCTAATGGTTTCTCTTGCTTGGCATTGCTCAGAGATCAGAGGTCAGAAAAAGTGCCAAACGGTAAGAAAAAGTGAGGCTTTGGGAGCAGAAAAACAATTGATTTGTATTTGTACCTCACTGTTTTGTGGTTGTAGACCTTCATCATCAAGCATCCCTTAGGATACTGTTCACTTTAAGCAAACTGGCTTAAATAACAAAGAAGTGTTTTCTTTCCAATGACTGGGAGTCCAGAGATAGGTGGGATCCAAGAACAGTAAGGTCCCTCAGTGTTGTCACAGACCCACATTTCTCCATCTCTGCACTCATTTGGAGCCCTGATGAACCAGTGGCTAAAGAAACTGACTGCTAACTGAAAGGTTGGTGGTTGAAAACCACCAGTGGCTCCACGGGAGAAAGATGTGGCAGTCTGCTTGCATAAAGATTTGCAGCCTCGGAAGCCCTGTGAGGTTGCTATGAGCCAGAATGCAGTTGACAGCAGTGGGGCTGGGCACTCAATTAGAGCAGAGATTTTTCCTCAATTTTGTTCCCCTCATGGAGTGCCTGGATCAACAGGATTCCTTATTGTCACCCATCAGGAGAGAGAAAGGCTTCAGTTTCCCAGATTGCTCTGCAAGCCTGTTCTTTGGTCTTTTGGATCTAAATTTCCTTAAGCAAGACCCATGTTTCAGTTAGTCACTGGCAAGTAAGATGTAGTTATCTTAATTGATTTAGTCTAGCCACCTGGAGTGTGTTGAACACTGGGAAGTCAACCAAAATGTGCTTCATCACTCTATTAACCTTGCTGAGTCTCAGTTTTCCCTTATGTAAAATACCTACTAAGAAGTTGTTTAGAAAATGAAACAAGATCAAATTTATATTCTATCTTCAATAATCCGTGACATCTAGCAGTTGTTCAATGAATGGAGAATATTGTTATGGAGGTAATATCCCACACCATGGGATGGAGGAATCACACTCACCATGCACAAACACCTCGGTGCCCTGACCTGACTCATACTCCTTGTCAGGTTTCCCTTTCCGGAACTTCACGCAGTAGTAGGTGCCCGCATCTGCAAGAGTGATACCACTGACGCGGATGGAAAAATCTGTGTTTCCAGCTCTGTAGTGTCTACAATTTGTTTTACTCTGGGAAAGAGACCTTTTTGGAAGTCATAGATTAATTTCCGATTTGGTCCAGTCCCCTTGAACCACAAGACGGGTCCAGTTGGGAGTGAATCTGATGCAGTACAACTCAAGGTGAGTGTGTCCCCAGTTAATACAGCCTCTCACATCTCAGTTTGTTGCACCTGGAACTTCCCATCTGTGGTTCCTGGAAAGAAACTCAAAATCATCTCCTATTACCCCTGCTCTGGCCTAGACAGGGTGGAGGAGCGTGGATCTAGGTCATGGTTGCACCTCACTCACTAATTCTCTTAATAACGTGTTTGAACACCCATGCCCTGATTTTACGGAAATCTCTACAAGTGGAGGAAGCTCCTCTCCTCATTGCTGTTAGTGAGGAGTGAGTCCAGAGGCCCAGCTCCACCAACAGCCCAACCCTGTTTCTAAGACTCCAACCAAGGTAAGAGGAGCATAGGGAAGGAGAGAGAGGGCTTTGTAGAGGAGTAGTTTTAATGGGAGACCCATCCAAAAACCACCCAGTAAGTTTGGAGGTGGGATCCAACTCCCTTCCTACCACCCCACACCTCCAGTGAGTTAGGGGTTTGTCTTCATTTCTCCTGAAGGTGACCAGCCACTAAATATTTAGAGATTAGTGCTGAGAGGTGTGGAGAAAGGGGAAGAAGTCAAGAGCAAAGCTAAAGAAAGAAGGGGCATATGGAAGTAGTATGTACATGAAGACAGCGTCTTGTTTCCACTTACCTTCTCAAGACTGTAGCAAGGGTCTATTTGTCCTCTTTAACAACTAAAGAGGAGAGCCTCCAAGCCCTCATCAGTTTTGGAGGGTCAATCACTGACATTATCCCTGCCCCCACCACCACTACCACCACCATCACTACTTCACACTGTATCAGGTTCTGGTGATAACCTCTCCTCTTCACGTTGTCAAACCATCAAAACCACAGACCACAGACTGCCCAATGCAGGGTAAGGAGTCAGGGGAACTCTGGAGCTGACAAGGCGGAGATGGACTGTTGAGAAAGAGGCCTGCACTTACTTTATTTAGCTTGACAGAAACATGTGAGTTTTCTGTGGTTCAGGGAGATGCCGTAAAATGTGGCTGGACTTGAGGGAAACGTTACTCCGGAAGCTCAGTTTTCCTGGCACAATAGAGGGACACCCAAATCTCACTGTATATTGTAAAATTAATTCAGAGAGTGGTGAGGAGGAGGCAGCACTGGTTGTCCTCAGGGAATAAGAAAGAGGATAAGAGGGTGAGGGAAATCATGCTGGCCTGTAGAGATTCTGGTTGTCTGGAGATCTCTGTTTTGGCTTGGGAGGTAATGGGCATTTAGGGGATAACTTCACCCTTGTTGAGATTCCATCCTGAAGCCAGGGTTAAGATATGGCTGCAAGGTGTTGTGACTGTAAGTTCAAGGTCAGAGAATACGTCATAATAGACACAATGTATATTCCTGCATTCAGAATTGTCCCTAAAGCCTTAGAAGAGTTAGTCAGCCTCTGGGTCTCAGACTTCTGCTTTTTGAGCCAGGTGGTGGGGACATGTAGTTGCATTTTGCCTACCCATTATCTTTTGTTTGGGAGTGTCCCTTCGCCTATGTTGTATTCTAGTGGCGTTGGCCATCAGAACGCATGGGCACATGGTGCCGGAATGGCTGATCAGGGTGATCTGAGGATGCACAATATCCCGCATGTAGACATTATTCGGTGCAAGGTGGAGAGGGAGAGTTTGAAGGATTCATGTTCAAAGACCGAGGGGGTGGGTAGCTCAGGCTTTACTCACCATTTGTGAACACATGGGTGCCAAAACCAGATTTATTCTCCTTGTCAGGATGCCCTTTCCTGAACTTTTCATGGCCGTAGGTGCCAGCATCCCTGGGCATCATGTCATTGATGCAGAAGGAATAGTATGTTTTGCTGGTTTTGTCTGAAATTTATGTTACTTGGTGGGAACACACCCCCAGAGAAATGGTAGATTGTCATTCTGGCCCAATCTCCTTGAACCATATACGGGCCCTATGGGGGGCAGAGCAGACCTGTCACAGTCCAGAGTTACAGCATCTCCAGCTTCCACTGACACCCATCTCTGAGGCTGGTGCTCCTGGGACTCTTCACCTGAAGTCCCTGAAGATAAACCTGGAGTCTTCTCTCATGTTCCCTTTCTTGGCCCAAGATGGTCTGAGGGTCTAGGGGTCTAGTTCTAAATCCATAAATCCCCTTGTGACGTCAGCATGTCATTCCATTGTTCTGGAATGGTGAACTCCACACTGGGAGACCCATCCATGACTCCTGCCCAGAACTAGACAGAAACTTTCCTCCAGCTTCCATCTTTCTACCCTTCCTCCTACCCTAAGGTGTCTTCTCACTTTCCATTGGGCTCTAAGCTCTTTGGAGGATGGGATTATTAGCGACATAATGGTCAAGAGTACTGGCTTTGGAACCAGATACAATCCAGGTTCAAATCCTGAATCTACCTCTTAGTTGCTGAGTAATCTTGAGCCCATCATGAAAACTCATATATCACACACGCTTTTTGATATATTCATTTCTATGCCTCAGATATCCCAAACTGTGGGCGTGATCTACGTTCACATTCTCTTCTCCCAAAAGGTGAAGTGTTATTTTCATCACATCATGTTTACAGTACCTACTACAACCACGATTTAAAACTGTTGATGTTGACTTTGATCTCCTGTACCAGTTAATGTTCATCAGGTTTCTGCATTGTAAAGTTACACCCCAGCCCCTTCCATTCCATACTCTTTGGATGGCATTCACAGTCCACACTTAAGGAGTGAGGGCTTATGTTTCTTCTCCTTTAGAGCAGAGCATCTACATAAATATTTGTAGATAATTGGATAGGATATTTGTCTCTTCTCACCCATTTATCAGTTTATTCAATGATTTATTTATATCAGGGTGGACTCATGGATATTTATTGTATCCTTTGTGTTAAAATTCTATTTTATTTATTTTGTTGGTCATATTGGGAACTCTTTCACTTGGTTCTTGTCTCCTCTTTGACTTACCTCCATCAGTGTGGTGTTTTCTTGTTATTATTGTTGTTGCTGTTGCTTGAGCACTTCCTTACTTTCTGAACGATGTTGAAATTTTTGTGGAATTTTTCAAATACAAAGAAGAGAGAGTAGTCTTTAAAAAGGGCTTTAGAATGCAAAAGCCAAGAGATTGAAATGGGAGAAAGATTTATTTTTAAATCCAAAATCTAATATAAACCAATGTCTTGAATGAGGTGTTATTCATTTATTTATTTAAAAATATTTGAGAGCCTATTATATGGTAAATAATCCTTTACCTGTTAGAATTTACATTCTATTTGGGGAAGACAGACAACAAATGAATAAATACAGGAAGTTCTTCCTTTACATGGTGCTGATATACATGAAGTTTGAGAAGAGTTTAGTTAAATAACACCTGTCTCCTAACAACATGGTTTCAAATTTCCATTTCAATTCAGTTACATGGTAAATTAACTGTGAGTAATTGCATTAAGTATAAACTTCATTTCTGGCTTTTCAGTACACAAATCACTACATAAATAACAGATGCTCATCATGATCAGTGACCAACCATGTCACTCCTTTCAAAGTCTGGCAGTGATTGATTCGCGAATCTTCTTCAGTTTATGCACAGACAGCAAAGGATGGAGATCTGTTGCCTCCTTAACTCGCAGTGATGAACCCACATGATATTTTACAAAAGGAAATTATCTGAAGAGATAATTGGCCAACCAAGATTAAGGTGCAAGAAGAAAGGAAAAATGATAGTATTAGAAGTGAAACTCAAATTAAACATACAAGGAATTACAGGAGAAATAGTTGACCCTGGAAATGTTGACACGGCTGCTGACAATGACAGGAACTTAGGGAAGGCAAACGTACGAAGGTAAATGAAAAAAATGGCAGTGACCAAAAGGATGACGATGTCCCAGAGGAAATGACACCAGAAAAAAAATCTTCACATTAAAGAAGTCTTAATAAGATTTTACAACATTGAAAGTGCAAAGGATAAAATGTTGGAAGCAGATCTAAACGTCCAAAGGAGTATGATAACTCACCATGGCATGGGCAAGATGCTTACTGTGTATTGTAAGTCATACAGTGAGAAGGAGGTAAGCACTGTTCAACCTATTCTTGGTAAATTTTTTACCAAGAAGCAAAATACTTTCATTCCCAATATTTCTAAGCTTTAAATTACAGTGTACTAAATAAACATGCTTTTTGCTATTTTTTTCCCCCTATATTGGGTAGGACAAGTGGTTTATGATTGGTTGCTAGCATAAAGATTGGCTGTGCAAACCCACACAGTGACTCCATGGAAGAAAGGCCTGGTGAAGTGCTTCTGTAAAGAGTACATCCAAGAAAACCCTATGGAGCAGTTATGCTCTGTGACACGTGGTTGCCATGAGTCAGAATCCACTCAACGGCAATGGGATTGGTTTTGGCTTTTTATGCATTTATAACTGACAGTAAGAAAGTTTTTAATGTTTCCCCAAAAAAATATTTAAAGATCACTGAGCCCTCACTGTTTTTCCCATTTACTATCAAGATCATTTTCCTTGGTTTCAATTTGCATGGTCATTTTTATGATCCCGCACCTACCATGCAAAGTGAAGACATATTTAATATGTCAGATGGTAATATTGCTATGACAAAAGATTAATTAGTTTAAGAGGAATTGAAGTGCCAGATGTGGTGCAGGGATTGATATTTTATACAAGGTGGTTTACAGAGGTGCCTTTAATAAAGGAACATTTAAGCAGAGACTTTAAAGAAGGGAGGGAGTAACCCAGGCAGATATGTTGGAGAAAAAGAAGAGAAATGATAAAATCTGACTCATGTTCCCAAACAATCATTTGGCATTTTCAGGAGCAAAGCTGAAACAGAGAATCCAGTTTGAGGGTAGCAATGATCCAAGAAGAGATAATGGGGGTTGGTACAAGGGAGTAGTAGTGGAGGAGAGGTGTACAGATGATGGCTATAACTCAGTGGTGTGCTGGACTTGGCTCGTACTCACTCATGAAAGGCTATTGTTAAATTTTCAGAAATTTTTCAATCTGATTGCTAAACCATTGGTAGTTTGAAGTTGGCCATGGTGGGAATATTTACAACACAGAAATTGGCAAATAGTACGAATGAGGATATTTTTGTCTCTTTTGGATAGTCAATTGTTAAACATTCATAAGTTTGCGAAGGTAGAATTGAATATGGGTATAAAAAGCTCTTGGACCGTCACAACATGTGCACCATGAGCAACAGAGTAGGGGAGGATGCAGGATGACGTAAGAACTAGTGTCCCCATCACAGAAAGGGGAGGAAAACTTCTGGGTTTGAGGGGTAGGACACTTGGGCAAAGAGGGAAAGGAGAATAATTTTTCTTTTTAAAAGAGGATGAGGATTCATTTATGTTCAGGAGGCAAGGCTGGGGAGTCAGGGGTGGGCAGGAATCCAGAAAGCAAGACGAATTCTTGAGAGCACAGACATGAGTATGTGGTTTATGGCCGAGTCACACAGCAGTGGTATGTTTAGGAAACTTTCCTTTTTCTCATATTCTAGGGAAGTGGAGGGAGTCAGTCCTCAGAACCAGCTACTGAGACCTGGCCCTGGAGGCACTAAGGACTGTGAGAAGAGGGTGTGAGCAGGCAGGTGTCCAGAGCAGGGAGGCTCATGGAGCAGAGTCTGTGCAAGCTTCCATCTGGCATCTTCTATCAGACTAGCCCATCAGAGGAGGAATGAAGGAGCTGTGGGGAAACAGGGCCACATTTAATTATCTGCTCATTATCAAGAAATGAATGCCTACTGTGTCCTTGGGTTTCTCTCCTTCTGAGATGGTGGTTGTGAGGGCATAGAAAGCCCACGGACAAGGACTGCTCCCATCTGCATCTTTCTCCCTGAGTCCTGAGACCCCTTCCCCAGTCTTGTCCACTTAGTCACGTGGAGTGTCAGTAGGACAACCCTCACAGCAGCCAGTCCAGGGGTTCTCAACTTTACTCTATCAAATGGATTCCTTTGTCCTTCATGGAGTCCCATGTTCAAATAATCTGAGATGGTCTCCAAGGAAATCACCCACTCAGTTGCCCCTCACTCAGCCCCCCTCTGCCATTTTCTCCATGGAACCACTAGGACACTGAGGATGCCCTTTGAAAACCCTTGATCTTACCCACCTACCGCAGGACCCCACATGCTTTCTGGGATCTGGGAACCTCTTAGAGGGTTCCATGAGACTCCTGAGGGGAGTATGGGGAGTGTCACATCTCTTAACTCCAGGTGGTCATGACACTGACACATGAGACCTCCTAGGCTGGTCTTCTGTGATGACTTAGCTCCTTTGGGGTTGATTGGCCTGCCCTCTCTCCCTAATGCCTGAGCTTCTCCCACAACTTACGTACGTTCAGGCCCTCTGCTTCCTGTAGACATAGATGGCAGAGACACCAACCACCATCAGCGCCTTGAATCCTAGGAGGAGGCTTTGGAGGAGGAGGCATGGAATTGACGGCTGTCGGCCTGGAAGTCAACAGACAGGAGGTGCCTTTAGAGGAGGTACACAGGAGTCCATCCCAGGGCTTCACTTACTCCCTCTGAGGCTCCATGTGCCCGCTGATGCTCTGAAGCCTTTGAACCTATGCCCTGCCTGTCCTCATTCTCACTTACTTTCTCAGTGGCCAAGATAATCCTCCTTGAGAGAAGGGGTGAGGAGAATATGTACTCAGAGATATATAAAAGTGACATCCGCTTTAGTTATATGATCTTCATGACCTGTGAGGCAGATATTATTATCCCCAGTCTGATGAGGAAAAAGAGGCTCAGAGAGTTTGGGGGGGGGGGTCACAAGATGAATGGGATTCAAACCTAGGGATGTCTATCACTGTGACCCCTTAGTATGGCCCGCATATCCTATTTTTGGAGTCAAGTCCAACCTCACAGAGTCACAGAAATGAATGTCGACACTGCAGGCAAGGGAGTGAGGACAGGTTTCACTTGGGAGAGCTTCAAGACTTTGCACCGAGGAGCTGAAGACCCCTCAGAGATGCCTGACCGAATGAAACGTGCTTGCTGGGAGGACCCTGAGAAGTCAAGTAAACAGAGTCTCAGCCTTGAAAAGGCCCTCACACAAGATCTAGTCCACCTGGCCCCAGAGCAGATGCCAACTGAGCTGTTTCTATTGGACACAGAATGTTGGATCTGGGGAAGCATAGTTTTGGATTATTTGTATTTTTCTAATAAGTGGTTTTTCCTTTTAAAATTAAATTGAGATAGTAAAATAATTCTTTTTTTAATAAATAAGATAATGCTGGTGTCTCCTTAAGGAAAGAGTGGAGACCTCCATATTTGTCACTACTGGGGTATTGGAGGGCACAAGTCTTAGATGAGTCTCTCTCTGGAACTTTGTCTTAGCTGAAGAAAGCTGCATTGCCCGAGGTCACGTCTCTTTCTAGGGGGCAAATAAACCCAACAACTGGCTGAATTGGGGTATACAGGCTCAGTCCCAGCTCCTCAACTTAAAACAACTCTAAAAGTCCATCCTAGCTCTATAGCCCTCTGTAGGGGTGACCGAGTCTCGGTTGTTCCACTGCAATTGTGGTTCCATTACAGCTCAATGTCCTTCACCCCTATTTCTGCTTTCTATACCCCCTCGTGTGTATTGATCCTCATGGCACTCCCCCATGTGATTCCTGCATTCATAGATCCACTTTGGAGTCTGTTTACCAGGGAAACTGACTTATTTGAATTGGTCTGGGAGTGGTCTGAAAAGTAGACTCTAAAATGCAGATGTGCAAGTGGCTCACTCACGTAGTGAGTTATATCCCTTTTAAAGTGTACCATATGTTGAAGTCCTAACCCCAGTGCGTGTGAATGTGGTCTTATTTGGAAAGAGTCTTTGCAGATATACTCAAGTGAAGATGAGGTCATGTTGGACTAGGGGGGGCTCTTAATCCAATGACTGGTGTCCTCATAAGGAGAGAGAGATTTAGAGATTTAGACCCACAGAAGGCATTGTGATGATGGAGGCAGAGACTGCAGTGATGCCACTAGAATCCAAGGAGTGCCAAGGATCGCTGGCAACCACCAGAAGCTAAAATGAAAGAAAAAAGAATTGTTCCCTAGAGGCTTCAGAGGGAACGTGGCCCTGCCAACACCTTGATTTCAGATTTCTAGCCTCCAGAACTCTGAGAGAACAAATTTGTCTTGTTTTAAGCCACCTAGTTGGTGGCAGTTTGTTACTGCAGCCCTAGGAATCTAATACAACCCATTAGATGGCTGGCAATGAAGACTCCATCATTGATGGTAAGAGGAGCCTGGGTTGGTGCTGTTGTTAAAACTTTTACTAGTAGTGAACTGGGATGATATATGCCAGAAGAAGGAAATATCCCAACATCAGGCATTTGAAGAATCTTTGGGAAAAGTAATTATAAGGGCTGTAAAATGGGATGGATGTAGCTGGGGGATCAATCTTTGGAGAAAGACAATGAAACAGCGAAAGTGATTAATCACCACCGAAAAGCAAAGCATGAAAGCCAGAGAACTTCTTAGTAGCCTAGTAGATTCTCATCGGCAGGAACCAGAGAGCAGAAAATCCCGAGGATTGGAACAAAGACAGAATTATAAGAGGAGCAGAGCTGCAGAGGAGGTTGAATGCATTCTCAACTTCAATGGGCCTGCTATGGTAAGGATCAGGACCCTGATCAGGAAGTAGTGAGACCCTGAGATGAGTCCCTGGGCATCACAAATGGTTGAGCATTAAACTACTAATCAAAAGGTTGGTGCATTGAGTCCACACTGAGGCATGTCAGAAGAAAGACCTGGCAATCTGCTTCTAAAAGTCACAGTCATGAAAACCCGATGGAGCACAGTTGTACTCTTCAACCCATAGGGTGGCCATTAGTCAGAACTGACTCAACAACTACTTGTTTGATTTTGGTTGTTTTCGGATTCTGAAATGCAGATAGGGACATATGGGCCAATGCACTCAAAATCTTCAATTGACTTCTGAATTATAGAGGACAATGGTGATAGCATAGCTACTTGTCTCCAAAAATGTCCTTCCCAAACCAGAAGAAAAAACAAGAAAGGAAAAGTAAATTCTACACAAAAACAAAGCTCTTGGTATTACTTGAGAGAATGCCAAAACTGCAAAGTCGCTCTTTATAAAAAGAGAAAAATCACTAAATCCTAGAGCACAGTCTGCTTGTGTCCAGCTGTAGGTCTTGGGGATGATGACCATCAAGAGCGAGAACTGCATTCTAATTGGCACAAATTTACTATATAGACGGGAGCCAGGGATTTACATTTACTCTAATTGGTTTAGGACAATCACCTGGTCTAATGGCAAGACATCTTGAACAACATCCCATAGTACTCCCTGAGTCCTAGTTTCCCGTCTGTAGGACTGCAACCCAACAGAGTGGATGAAGCAGGAAAGGAAACCATAGATAAACTGAAATATGCCTTTTTCTCAGTCCTAATAATTTCCTTTGCCTTTCCTGTAGTGCAGATGATAAATTTTCTGTTTTCATGTTTCAAAAAAAAAAAATTATTTTGGCTTCATTACAGAGGTTATTTTCATTGGGTGTAGAATTCTACATTCACCGTGTAATTTGTTTTTCTCTGTAAGCGCTCCATGTTGCTTTTCCATTGTCTTGTGTCTTCCTTTTTCCAATGAGAAGTCATGTGTCATTTGTATTGTTCTATGCCATGTCTTTGTGTGTGTATGTGGCTGCTTTAAAATACTCTCTTAATCTCTGATTTTTAACTGTTTGAGTCTGGTGTACCTAAATTTTGCTGGAGTTCACTGAGCACCTTGAGTTTATAGATTAGTTTCACTGACAAAATCTGAGAAATTTTCAGCCATTATTTCTTCAAGTAATTCTCATGCCCCAGTTTGTCTCTCATCTTATTTTCTGTCGGGAATTTATGTTCCTTGTTTTTCATCTTTTTCCTCTCTGCTTTTCAGGTTAGGTAATTTCCATTAATCTATTTTCAGGGCCGGTTGTCTTTGTGTTGATTCTGACTCACGATGACGCTATTTGTTTCAGAGTAGAACTGTGCTCCATAGGATTTTCAGTGGCTGGTTTCTCAGAAGTAGATTGCCAGACTTTTTTCCAAGGCACCTCCGGGTGGATTCAAACTGCCAACCTTTCAGTTAGCAGCTGAGCATGACAACTGCTTGCACCACCCAGGGAGTACCTTAGCCTTACTAGTTCTTACTTATATCTTTTCCAATCTGCTCTTTAGGAGAGCCAGTTAATTTTTTATTTCATATATTCTATGTTTTAGTTTTACAATTACCTTCTGATCTTTTTAAATAGCTTTTCTTTCTTTGATGAGATTACCTATCTGTTTATTCCTTTTAAAATATTTTCCTTTAGTCATTGATCATAGTTTTAACAGCGGAATCAAGATCTTTGCCTTCTCATACATACATTTGGACCATCTTAGGGATGATCTCCACTGATTGCTCTTCATGTTGAGAATTGCTTACATTTTCCCTTTCTTCTTATGAATAATTTTGGATTGTATCCTGGACATTGTAAATGAGATATTGTAGAGACTTTGAATTATGCTGCTCTGAAGAGAGTTGCTTTTTCATTGAGACAGTTAATTGTGGCTAAATAGTTTTTGAAATGTACATTTGGTTAAGGTAAGACACAGATTTGTGGATACCCTTCTTGGATTCTTCCTTTCCAGGATTCCCCTGGCCTCCAGTGGCTGTGGTCACCAAAACACTATCCTCTGACTCTCCAACTGGTAAGATTGCAAGTTTCCATCCAAGTTACAGTTGACTGGTGCTCATTGACTCTGGCTGATCCTTAGCAAAAAGCCATAACAATGGGAAACACAGCCAGCACTGCTCCCTTTATTCAAGGTTGATTGCTCTGCAGTTTCTGTCTGCTTTTGTTCACTCTCCAAAGTCTTCAGACAGTTGGTCCAGTGCTTGTACATGTTATCTTCAGAAAATTCAGCCCAATGTGCTACTCCACCTTTTCTTTAAGTCTTACTTATTAAGTGTAAGATGTTAATCCAGTGATAATTTGTTTTTATTATGGCATAAGTATGAAAGCAATTTTTATTTTCCAGATGAACAATCAGTTATGCTGCCAACATTTACTGTGTTCCAACTGGCTTGGCACATCATCAATTGTTTCTGTTTGTGGCACTTGTATGTTTCTATTTCTCTACCAATTCTGTATACGTTCAAAGGCTGTATGGCATGTTCTAGTGTTTGGTGAGTGTCTTAGGCTGGGTTCTCTAGAGGAGTAAAACCAGTGAAACATATATGTATGAACATATATTTTGTTATTAGGTGCCACTGAGTCTGTTATGACTCATATCGAACCTATTGGACAGAGTAGAACTGCCACATAGGGTTTCTAAGGAGCAGCTGTGGATTTGAGCTGCTGACCTTTTGGTTACCAGCTGAGCTCTTAACCACTACTCTACCAAATATATACAGAGAGATTTAATTCAAGAAAATTATTCACTCAGTTGTAGATGCTGGTAAGTCCTGGATCTGGGGGTCAGGCATCAGGCTGGAGGCTTCTTCTGACTCACGTGGTTGCAGGGGCTGACGAACTTAATATTGGACAGTCATACAGCAGGCTGCTGCCTCATGGTACTGTGGGAGCTGGCGAATCCCAAAATCTGCAGGTCAGGCAGAAACCTGCTGGCTCACATCCCAGAAACACATCTCACATCTCAGATGATCACGAATCTGATGTAGGATGCAGAGTGAGCGAGTGAGCTTGCTATAACATCCATATACATTGGATTCAGGCCACACAACCAAAAACTCCTCTTACAACTAACCAGCTGATCACATCTGTTGCGTCATGAAGTTGATTACATTAAATTCTACTGTGGAAAAGCAGTCAGTCCAGTGTCTGCCAAACCACTGATAACCATAAGATGATCAAGACGACACTAAACATTATCTATCCGAGTCCACCCCCATTACCTTGGCGTCTATATACATCTCCTTAAACCATACATAATCTCTAAATAAAGACAATTAAAAAGTCATACTTTGCCTAACATGATACAACTAACGTGCATCCAACTGATAACACACTAGCCTGTTCACATCTTACATTTTATAAGGAACGAAATAAAAAAGAGGGAAAACAAAATATTTGGTATATACATATGTATATAAATACATGTATCTATATACATGCATATATATATACATACACATTAAAAAAACAAAAAAAAAATCCTGCTGTCACCGAGTCAATTCCAACTCATAGAGGCACTATAGGACAGAGTAGAACTGCCCCACAGGGTTTTCAAGGAGCAGCTGTGGATGGAAACTGCTGACCTTTCGGTTATCAGCCATAGCTCGTAAACGCTGGGCCACGTACACATACGCTTGCATCTGGCCATATGGTCCCACCTAGTATTTAGAACTGCCTTCTTCCACCACCCATTCTGTATTCTCTTTGCCCTCAGCAAACACCTCAGCTGGTCATGGTTCTTTGTCTGGTAGGATAACCCAAACCTTCATTCCTGAAGGGTCTGGGCCATTAGTAGTCATGTCAGAACTGGGTTGCGGAGTTTTCCATTGACTTTTATCACAGGGGATGGTAGTACTAAGAGATGCCTTAAAGAATCTCCTATATGCCAGACACTCATCTTTACCTCCATTACGTAATATCAATTCTATTTCCCTTTGGTAATCAGGATCAATCATACTGGCCAAGATGGCAACTCCCTTCTTGCCTGTTGATCCAAAGCCATGAAGAGCCCAAAGTGGCTGGGGAACATTCTTAACCTCTGGTTCAATGGAATCAGTGTTGTGCCTCCAGGTGGGAGCATTCTTCTCTTTGCAAATAAGACCTCTAGACCCACAGCTCATAGGGTTAGAGGGACAGGAAATAAAAATTTTGTGAGTGTGTAGCTAGGGGTAATAGTGAGTGGTGCCACTCAAATTCCACTCCTTGATTCCTGGACCTGTGATTTCTGGCTATGGGAGAAATAACACCAACCACGTATTAGAGGCTGGCTTAGAGCATTTACAGCCTCCTGACGTACGTTGCCTCAACCCTAAAATGTATTGGAACCTAGTTTGCAGCATAATTGTGTCTTTAGAAGACCATTCTACAGTTCTATTAAGCCAAGGACTTCAGGATGATGGTGGATGTGGTAAGACCAGTGAATTCCATAGGAAAGGGCCCATCGCTACACTTCATTTGCTGTGAAGTTAGTCCCTTGATCAGAAGCGATGCTGTGGGGAGTACCATGACAGTGGATGAGGCATTCTGTAGGTTCACAAATGGTTGTTTCCGCAGATTCACTGCATGCAGGGAAGGAAAAACTATATCCAGAGTGAGTGTCTATTCCATTAAGAACAAAACACTGTCCTTTCTGTGATGGAAGCACTCCAGTGTAATGAAACTGCCACCAGTTTGCTGTTTGATCACCTAGAGGAATAGTGCAATATCAGGGACTCAGTGTTGGTCTCTGCTGCTGGCAGATTGGGCACTCAGCAGTGGCTGTACCCAAATCAGCCTGGTGAGTGGAGTTCATGTTGTTGAGGCCATGCATCACCTCCATCCCTGCCACCATGGTGACTTTGTTTGTGAACCCATTTGGGCAATGATGGAAGCAGCTGGAGAAAGAGGATGACTGGTTTCCACAGATTGTGTAATCCTATCCACTAGAATGTTAAAATCTTCCTCTGTCAAGGCCACCCTTTGGTGACCATTCACAGGAGACACTCATATCTTCACTTCTTTGTCCATTCAAAGAGATCTATCCCCATACCTCCTGGTCTCCAATTTTCCAATCATGTTCCTTTCAAGTCCCTGACCATCCACACAAACCATTGGACACAGCCCAAAAATCAGTATACAACAGCACATTTGGACATTTCTCCTTTCATGTAAAGAGAACAACCACGTGCACTGTCTAAAATTCTGCCTATTGGGAGTACGTCCCTTCATCAATGTCCTTCAGAGAGTTCCCAGAAAGGGGCTACAGTGCTGCTGCTGTCCACTCTCAAGTGGTACCTGTATATTGCGCAGAGCCATCTGTAAACAAGGATCGAGTTTTCTCTTTTCAGTCAACTGATCATAAGGAACTCCCCATGAGGCCATAGGTTCAGACTGGGAGAGGTCAGGTAATGTGACAGTAGTAGAGACCATAGGCATTTAGGCCACTTTCTCATGTAACCTACTTGTGCCTTCAGGTCCTGCTTGTGCCCAATCTCATATATGCCCCTCCCATTTAATTATGGAGTACTGCTGTGCACATCCAACTTTATGACTCTATAGGTCAGATAAAACTCAGTTTATGATGGGCAGCTAAGGTTGCAGGGTGACTTGGTAGCCCATGGTTAAGATTTCAGTCTCTACTAAGGCCCAGAAGTAAGTCAAATACTGTGTCTCAAAAGGAGAGTAGTTATCTACAGAGGATGGTGGGGCTTTGCGCCAAGACCCTAAGGGCGTGTGATTCACCAATAAGGGCCTGCCAAAGACTCCAAATAGCATCTCTATCTGCCACTAACACTTCAAGCAGCGTTGGATCAGCCGGATCACATGGTCCAAGTGACAGAGCAGGTTGTAGTGCATCCTGAACTTGTTGCAGAGCCTTCTACTGTTCTGGGACCCTCTCAAAAGTAACAGCTTTTTGGGATACTTGATAAATGGGCCTGAGTAGCACAACCAATTGAGGGATATGCTGTATCTGAAATCCAAAGAATCTCAGTCAGTGCTGAGCCTCCTTGTTAGTTGTAGGAGGTGCCAGATGCAACAACTTATCCTTGACTTTTGAAGGCATACTCGGACATGTCCCCCACCACTGGACCCCTGAGGTAGAAGGCATCTGAATTTTTGTCAAGAGAATTTCCCACCCTCTAGCAGGGAGATATCTCACCAACACGTCTAGAGTCATTGATACTTCTTTCTTACTAGGTCCATCAGCATAATGTCATCAATGTAATGGACCAATGTGACATCTTGTAGAAGGAAAAGGCGATCAAGTTTCCTGCGACTAAATTATGATATAAGGTTGGTGAGCTGATACACTCCAAAGGTAGGAGAGTGAAGATGTGTAGTTGGTCTTGCCACTGAAGGCAAACTATTTCTGATGATCCTTCAAAACGGGAATAAAAGAAAGGCATTAGCCAGCTCAATAACTTCATACCTGGTACCAGGTTGTTGTTGTTGGGTGCCGCCGAGTCGATTCCAGATTATAGTGACCCTACAGGACAGAGTAGAACTGCCCACATAGGGTTTCCAAGGAGTGGCTGGCAGATTTGAACAGCCGACGCTTTGGTTAGCAGCCAAGCTCCCAACCACTCTGCCACCTGGACTCCCCAGTTACCAGGAGATGTATTAATTTGCTCAAACAATAAAACCACATCTGAAAAACTAGGTGCAATCAGAGCCACCGCCTGGTTACCCATACTACACCATACCCATTGCTGAAAGTAGGACCAACCAACAAACTTCCTTTTACTTCTCATTCTGACAAACTTGTAGAAAATTATCAAACATGCAATCACCCAGAGGTTTGCCTAATCTATTGGTGGTGATATTTTGTGTATTTCTATTGCCACTTCTCACCATAGATTAGCCGTGCGCTCTTTACTACTGGAAGCAGAGTCTTCAATGCCTTTAAAACTAGCCAGACTTGAGAAACAATTCAGAAAACTTGGTTCGTCTCAAATAACTCTCGGTACCAAATGTCTTAGGCTGGATTCTCTAGAGGACCAAATCCCGTGAAATGGACATAGAGATTTAATTCAGGGAAATGGCTCATGCAGTTGTGGAGTTTGGCAAGTCCCAAATTCATGGGTCAGGCATCAATCTGGAGGCTTCTCTTGACTCATGTTGTTGCAGGGACTGTGGAACTCAAAATCAGCAGGCCAGTGGCAGGCTGTGGCTCACATCCCAAGAAATGAAGGTCAGATGCTGACAAGTCAGCTACAGGATTCAGAGAAAGTGAGCTAGTGAGCTTTGCCAGACCATCCAAATACATTGGATGCAGGTCACGCCACCAAGGAAATTCCTCTTCTAACTGATTGGCTGATTATATCAGATCACATTGTGGAGGTGATTACATTTATGACATTAGGGAAAAGCAATCAGTCCAATGTCTGTCAAACCACTGAGAATCCTAACCTAATCAAGCTGACACATAACATTAGCCATCACAGTAAGCAATCTTTCCAGACTGTTATTTTTAATTCTTTTCTTAATACTGTTCATGAGTATATTCTTCTATTTAAATATAAACATTCCAGGAAATGGGTCAAGATGGCAGAGTAGTCAGATGCTTCCTGTGGTCCCTCTTACAACAGAGACCAGAAAAACAAATGAATTTATTATATAGGACAGTCTAGGAGCCCTGAACATCAAAGACAAAGTTGAGGAGCCAGACTGAGCAACAGGGGGAGGGAGAGACAGTTCAGGAGCAGTGCAGATTTGCCAGACCTGACCCGGCCGGCACATGCAGCCTGAGGCAAGAAGTAGCACTCAGGATGTGTTTTCCACACAGGGAGAAACCAAGCAGTGGACAGTCTGCACAACCCTGCAGGGGAAAACAGTGTTAGATCTGTGAAAGTTAAGTGCAAGGGTCTAATCTACCATGTGGGATCAAAAAGTAACCTTCCCCTTCTGGGAAGTACCTCTCTCCCATTTACCCCCTCTCTCCCGACTATGCTCAGGTCTCTGACCAGCTTCATCAATTGCCTTGCCCTCTGGTCCAGAAGTAGGACCTGTCATGTACCCTGAGCCATTTTCCCAGCTTTGGAGAGGAAACAAGTAACCATACAATTAACAAACAGGAAAAAATAATTTGCTAGCTCCCCTAAACTGGGACCTCAGTGCAGGCACAATCCCTTTGTCTAGACACAGGCATAAGGGTCCATAAACTTTGAATGCATTTCACCCCGTCTAGACCTGTGTGGGCCCATTTCAACAGGATAGGCCCTTATTAGCCTAGTACAACAGGGTATATACATGAAGCCTATTTTCAACTGCAACAGCTAAGAGGGAGTGTTTCATTCAAGATATTTGACACTACCATGTCCATTAAGCTGGGTATCCACCTACCCACATCAGGGGCCTGAAGGCTAGAGGCTCCACCTATGCCACTTAGCCACCCACGACAGGGGTCTGAGAATAAGTGATGTCTCCCAGACCTTACAGCCAACAGCACTGGGTGTCCAAAGTCTGGCTGCAAAACTCACCCACCTACAGGGTCTAGGGAACAGGGACGTGCCTTCCACCCAGGCAGTCAGGGGTGGCTGTCAGCTCCCTACCTTGCTCAGCACATAACCCCCGACTGCAGCCAGATACTTGTGCCTGTTCTATTCACCCCTACGTAGCCCTGCCCATCTAGGACTGTAGGTGAGAGCCTCCACCACACACTCAGCGACCAATGACCTGGACACCTGAGCTGAATCCATACAACAAAAGTAAATGGGCTCCTGGGCTCACATACCTAGTAGCAGCTCCATCCACCTGGTGACAGGACTTGAGAGCTTCAAAATGCCAATACTCAAACTAGCTCACACGACCAGCCTATTTGGACATATCAAAACAAAACAAAACAAGAAGCTAGGACACAGTAAGCAAACATAAAATAAATATAATAGCTTACTGATGGCTCAGAGACAACAGTCAATATCAAATCATATAAAGAGGCAGAGCATGATGGCTTCAGCAAGTAACCAAAACAAAGAACTAAGAAACCTCCTGAAGGAAGAGAAGTTCTTTGAATTACCGGAGGTAGAATTCAAAAGATTAATATACAGAGCTCTTCAAGAGATCAGGAAGGAGATCAGGCAACACAGAGACAAAGCCAAGGAACACACAGATAAAGCAATAGAGGAACTTAAGAAAGTTATACAAGAGCATAATGACCAACTTATCAGGCTGCAAGAATCCATACAGAGTCAGCAAATAGATATTCAAAAGATTAACAACAAAATTTTAGAATTATACAACTCAACAGAAAGCCATAGGAGCAGAATTGAGGCAATGGAAGTCAGTGTTATTGAGATTAAAGATAAAGCACTTGACACCAATTTAGCTGAGGAAAAATGAGATAAAAGAATTTCAAAAAATAAAGAAACCCAAAGAATTATGTGGGACTCTATCAAGAGGAAAAACCTACAAGTGATTAGAGTACCAGAACAGGGGAAATAACAGAAAACACAGAAAGAATTGAAGATTGGTTAGCAGAAAACTTCCATGATATTGTGAAAGATGAGAAGATATCTATCCAAGAAGCTCATTGAACCCCACACATGGTAGATCCCAAAAGAAAGTTACCAAGACATCTTATAATCAAACTTGCCAAAACCAAAGATAAAAGAATTTTAAGAGTGGCTAAGGAGAAACAAAAAGTCATCTGCAAAGGGGAGTCAGAAAGACTAAGCTCTGACTACTCTGCAGAAATCATGCAGGCAAGAAGGCAGTGGGATGACATATACAAAGCCTTGAAGGAAAAAATTGCCAGCCAAGAATTATATATCCAGCAAAACTGTCTCTCAAATATGATGGCGAAATTAGGGCATTTCCAGATAAACAGAAGTTACGGTAATTTGTAAAAACCAAACCAAAACTACAAGAATTCCTAAAGGCAGTCTTCCTATTAGATAATCAGTAACATCAGATAACAACCCAAGACAAGAACACATGACAGAACAACCAGATATCAACCCAGACAGAGAAATCACAAAAATAAATCGAAGCTAAAACACTGAAAATAGGGAAAGAGAGATGTTAATGTGGAAAAGATGACAACATTAAAACAAAGAAGAAGGACTAAATAATATAGCCATAGAACTTTCAACACAGATGAAGTCAAGGAGATATAAGAAATAAAAACTTGGTTTAAACTTAGAAAAATAGAGATAAATATTAAGGTAAACACAAATGAAACTAATAATCCTAGACATCAAAGTGAAGAATATGTACTAGAACTACCTGATATGGAATTCAAGGCTCTAATACTCAGAATTATCCAAGAGTTGAAGCAAAAAGCAGACAAAAATGAGGAAAAAAATAGACAAATTTATGGAAATGCAGACAAACTCATGGAAAATACAGACAAAAAATTGGTAGAATTCAGGAAAATGATGTACGAACAAAATGCCAAAAAAATTCAAAATGGATCAAAGACCTAAATATAAAGCCAAAAACTATAAAGTTCATAGAAGAAAAAATAGGACCAACACTACAGGCCTTAACACGGCATTAACAGGATACAAACCATAACCATCAACACACAAACACCAACAGATAAGCTAGATAACTGGGATCTTCTAAAAATCAAACACCTATGTTCTTCAAAAAACTTCACCAAAAAAGTAAAAAGAGAACTACAGAATGGGAAAAATTTTTTGGACAGTACAAGTCAACCAAAGGTCTAATCTCCATTATCTACAAGAAAATCCAACACCTCTACAATAAAAAGACGAATAATGCTATTAAAAAATGGGCAAAGGAAATAAACAGATATTTCACCAAAGAAGACATTCAAGTGGCCAACAGACACATGAGGAAATGCTCACGATCACTAGCCGTCAGAGAAATGCAAATTAACCACAATGAGATACCCTCTCACCCCGGCATTACTGGCACGAATCAAAAACACTGGAAATAACAAATGTTGGAGGGGCTGCGAGGAGACTGGCACTCTTATGCACTGCTGGTGGGAATGCAAAATGATACAACCATTTTGAAAAATGATATGGCTCTTCCTTAGAAAGCTACCAATAGAAATACTATACAATCCAGCAATCCCACTCCTAGGAATATATCCTAGAGAAATAACAGTCGTCACTCAAATAGACATATGCTCACCTATGTTCAGAGCAGCATTGTTCACAATAGCAAAAAGGTGGAAACAACCTAGATGCCCATCAACAGATGAATGAATAAACAAAGTATGGTACATACACACAATGGAGTACTACGCGATGAGAAAGAACAGTGATGAATCTGTGAAGCATCTCATAACATGGATGAAACTGGAGGACATTATGCTGAGTGAAATAAGTCAATCACAAAAGGACAAATATTGTATGAGACCTCTATTGTAAAAACCCATGAAAAAGTTTACACACAAAAAGTAACAATCTTTGCTGCTTACCAGGGATGGGAGGGGTGGGGGGGAAATACTAAATAAGTAATAGATAAGTGGTATCTTGAGTGAACGGTGAGACAGTACACAATACTGGAGAAACCAGCACAACTTGTACAAAGAAAGGTCATGGAAGCCCCATAGACACATCCAAACTCCCTGAGGGACTGAATTGCTGGGCTGAGGGCTGTGGGGACCATGGTCTTGGGGAACATCTAGCTCAACTGACAGAACACACTTTATAAAGACAATGTTCTACATTCTACCTTGATGAGTAGTGTCAGGGGTCTTAAAAGCCTGTGAGCAGCCAACGAGGATATTCCACTCATCTCATCCCTTCAGGAGCATGGAAGAATGGAGAGAACAGGATACAAGGAAAGGATTAGTCCAAAGGACTAATGGACCACAGCTACCAAGGCCTCCACCAGACTTGAGTCCAGTACAGCTGGACGGTGCCTGGCTATCATCACTCACTGCTCTGACAGGGATCACAAGAGACGGTTCTGGACAGAGCTGGAGAAGGATGTAGAGCAAAATTCTAACACACACAAAAAAGACCAGATTTACTGGCCTCAAGGAGACTGGAAAAACCCTGAGAGTATGGCCCCCAGACACCTTTTTGGCTCAGTGGTGAAGTCAGTTCCGAGGTTCACCCTTCAGCCGGGAATTGGACACTCCCATAAAACCAAATGGGACTGATGAGGCACAGCAGTCCAGGGATAAGGGCTAGAAGGCAGAAGGGGACAGGAAAGATGGTGATAGGGAACCCAAGTTTGAGTAAGGACAACGTTGATGTGTTGGGAGGTTGTTGATCATTGCCATGGGGCAACACGTGTGCTGTTTGTTTGACAGAAAACTATTTTGTTGTGTGGGCCTTCATCTAGAGTGAGAATGGCAGCACAGTTGGAAGGGCATGGTCGATGTCACAGACTGTGCATGTAGAAATTTTTGAAATGGTGTATCTTTGGCTATGTAGGTTTTCACCCAAAAAAAAAAGAAGATCGAGATGGGGGAGGGTTGACATGTTGTCGGGCTGTTGACCAGTGTCATGCAACGGTATGTGCACTACTGTTTGATGAGAAACTGTTTGCTCTGTGGACTTCCACCTAAAATACAATAATATATATATATATAAATTTAAAAATAAATAAAAACACAAAAAATTCATCAAAACGATAGCACTAAACTCATATCGATCAATAATTATGCTGAATATAAATGTACTAAATGCATCTATAAAGAGACAGAGTGGGGCAGATTGGGGACAAAAAGCACAATCTGTCTACATGCTGCCTACAAGAGACATACCTTAGGCTCAAAGACACAAACTAAAAGTCAAAGAACGGAAAAAAGTATATCAAGCAAACAACACTCAAAAAAGAGCAGGAGTGGCAATATTCATCTCTGACAAAATAGACTACAAAGCAAAATCCATCACAAAGGATAAGGAAGGACACTATATAATGATCATAGGGTCAACACACCAGGAGGACATAACCATAATAAATATTTAGTCACCCAATAACAGGGCTTCAAAGTATATATGATAAACTTTAACAGCACTGAAAAGAGAAATAGACAGCTCCCTAGTAATACTAGGAGACTTCAACACGGCACTTTTCATAAAGGACAGAACATGCAGAAAGAAGCTCAGTAAAGACAGAGAAGATCTAAATGCAACTTGGTCTCATAGACACAGACAGGACATTACACCCAACAGCAGCCAAGTACGCTTCCTTTTCCAATACACACAGAACATTCTCCAGAATAGACCACATATTAGGCCACAAAGCAAGCCTTAACAGAATCCAAAACATCAAAATATTACAAAACATCTTTTCTGACCATAAAGTCATAAAAGTAGAAATCAATAACAGAAAAAAGCAAGGGAAAAAAATTAAAAATATGGAAATCAAACAACACATTGCTCAAAAACTACTGGGTTATAGAAGCAATCAAGGATGGAATAAAGAAATTCATGGAATCAAATGAGAATGAAAACACATCCTACCAGAATCTTTGGGACACAGCAAAAGCAGCACTTAGAGGCCAATTTATACCATTAAATGCACACATCTGTAAAGAAGAAAGGCCCAAAATCAAAACTTCAACTTTACAGCTTCAACAAATAGAAGACAGCAGCAAAAGAAGCCCATGGGCACCAGAAGAAAGGAAATAACAAAAATTAGAGCAGAAATAAATGAAATAGAGAATAGAAAAACAAAAAAGAGTTAAGAAGAGAAAAAGCTAATTCTTTGAAAAGATGAAAGAATCAATAAACCACTGGCCAAACTGATAAAAGAAATACTGGATTGGATACTAATAACTCGAATAAGAAATGAGATGAGCAATATCACAACAGATCCAACAGAAATTAAACGAGTCATAAGAGAATACGATGAAAAATTGTACTCAAACAAATTTGAAAACCTAGAGGAAATGGATAAATTTCTAAAAACACACTACGTACTTAAACTGACACAAATCAAGGTAGAAAAAATAAATAAACTTGTAACAAAGGAAGAGATTGAACGGGTAATGAAAAACTCCCAAAACAACAACAAAAAAGCCCTTGCCTTGATGGCTTCACTGGAGAATAGAACCAAGCTTTCAGAGAAGAGTGAACACCAGTACTACTAAAGGGATTTCAGAGCATAGAAAAGGACGGAATACTCCCAAACACATTCTATGAAGCCAGCATAACCCTGATACTAAAACCAGGAAAAGACACCACAAAAAAACAAAATTACAGTCCAATAATCCTCACGAACAAAGGCACAAAAATCATCAACAAAATTCTAGCCAATATAATACAACAACATCTCAGAAAAATAATTCACCATGACCAAGTGGAATTCATATCAGGTAACATTAGAAAAACAATCAATGTAATACATCACTTAAATAAAACAAAAGAAAAGAACCACATGATCTTATCAATTCATGCAGGAAAGGCATCTGACAAAGTCTAACACCCTTTCATGATAAAAACTCTCTAGCCCAACAGGGAATAGAAGGGAAATTCCTCAACATAATAAAGGGCATTTATGCAAAGCCAACAGCCAACATCATCCTAAATGGAGAGAGTCTGAAAGCATTCCCCTTGAGAACGGGAAACAGACAAGGATGCATTTTATCACCACGTTTAATTCAACATTGTGCTGGCGGTCCTAGCCAGAGCAACAAGGCAAGAAAAAGAAATAAAGGGCATCCAAACTGGTAAGAAAGAAGTAAAAATATACCTTTTTGCAGATGATATGATTTTATACACAGAAAACCTCAATCAACAAGAAAACAACTGGAACTAATAGAAGATTTCAGCAAAGTATGAGGATACAAGACAAACATACAAAAATCAGTTGGATTCCTCTACAACAGCAAAGAGAACGTGGAAGAGGAGATCACCAAATCAATACCATTGACAATAGCCCCAAGAAGATAAAATACTTATGAATAAATCTAACCAGAGGCGTAAAAGACCTATACAAAGAAAACCACAAAACACTACTGCAAGAAACAGAAAGAGACCTACATAAGTGGGCAAACATTCCTTGCTCATGGATAGGAAGATTCAGCATTGTGAAAATGTCTGTTTTACCCAAAGTGATCTACAGATACAATACAATCCTGATCCAAATTCCAATGACATTTTTTAACGAGATGGAGAAACAAATCAACAACTTCATATAGAAAGGGAAGAGACCCAGGATAAGTAAAGCATTACTAAAGAATGGGAGTGGGAGGCCTCACGCTACCTGATTTTAGAACCTATTATACTGCCAAGGTAGTCAAAACAGCCTGGTACCATTACAACAGGAGATGCAGAGACCAAGGGAGCAGAATTGAGAACCAAGACCTAAATCCATCCACCGATGAGCAGCTGATATTTGACAAAGCCCCAAAGTCCATGAAATAGGGGAAAGACGTCTCTTTAAGAAATGGTGCTGGCATATCTGGATATCTACGTGCAAAAAAATGAAACAAGACCCATACCTCACACCACGCACAGAAACTAACTCAAAATGGATCAAAGACCTGAATATAAAATTGAAAACGATGAAGATAATGGAAGAAAAATAGGGACAATGTTAGAAGCCCTAATACATGGCACAAACAGAATACAAAATGTAACTAGCAATGCACATATACCAGAAGAGAAGCTAGATAACTGGGAGCTCCTAAAAATCAAGCACTTACGTTCATCAAAAGACTTTACCAAAAGAGTAAAAAGAAAACCGACAGACTCAGGAAAATTTTGTGGATACCACGTATCCAATCATGGTCTAATCTCTAAAATCTACAAGATGCTGCAAAACCTCAACAACAAAAAGACAAATAACCTCATTAAAAAACGGGCAAAGGGTATGAGCAGGCGCTTTGCCAAAGAAGACATTCAGGCAGCTAACAGATACACGAGGGAATGGTCACATTCATCAGCCGTTAAAGAAATGCAAATCAAAACTACAATGAGATGCTGTCTCACCCCAATGAAGCTAGCATTAATCCAAAAAACATAAAATGATAAATGTTGGAGAGGTAGTGGAGACACTGGAACACTTATACAATGCTGGTAGATATGTAAAATGATACAACCACTTTGGAAAATCATTTGCTGCTTCCTTAAAAAGCTAGAAATAGAAGCACCATACGATCCAGCAATCCCACTCCTAGGAATATATCCTAGAGAAATAAGAGCCGTCACACAAATAGACACATGCACACCCATATTCCCTGCAGTACTGTTCACGATAGTAAAAAGATGGAAATAATCTAGGTGCTCATCAATAGACGAATGGATAAATAAATTATTGAACATACACACAATGGAATTCTACACAACGATAAAGAACAATGATGAATCCGTGAAACATCTCACAACACGGATGAATCTGGAAGGCATTATACTGAGTGAAATTAGTCAGTCCCAAAAGGACAGTGTATGAGACCAGTATGACAAGAACACAAAACAGGATTTAAGCACAGATGAAAACTTTCTTTGATGGTTACAAGGGTGGAGAAGGAGGCAGAGGGAAATTCACTAACTAGATGCTAAACAAAAATTATCTTAGGTGAAGGGAAAGACAACACACAATACAGGGGAAGTCAGCACAACTGGACTAAACCAAAAGCTAAGAAGTTTCCTGAATATAACCAAACACTTCGAGGGACAGAGTACCAGGGACAGGGGTCTGTGGACCAAGTTTCAGGGAACATCTAGGTCAACTGGCATAACAAAGTTTATTAAGAAAAAGTTCCGCATCTCACTTTGGTGAGTGGCGTCTGGGGTCTTAAAAGCTTGTGACCAGACATCTAAGTTGCATCAATTGGTCACAACCCTCCTGGAGAAAAGGAAAATGAAGAACACCAAAGGCATAAGGAAAATATTAGCCCAAGAGACAAAAGGGCCACATAAACCAGAGACTCCATCAGCGTAAGACCAGAAGGACTAGATGGTGCCCAGCTACCACCAATGACCACACTGACAGGAAACACAACAGAGAGTCCCGGATGGAGCAAAATGTGATGCAGAACCCAAATTCATGTAAAAAGACCAGACGTAATGGTCTGATTGAGACTAGAGGAAACCCAAAGACATGGCCCCTGGACTCTCTGTTAACCCAGAGCTAAAACCATTCCTGATGTCAACTCTTCAGACAAAGATCAGACTGGACTATAAAACACAAAATAATACTCGTGAAGAGTACGTTTCTTAGTTCAAGTAGACATATGAGATTAAATGGGCAGCTCCTGTCTGGAGGCAGGATGAGAAGGCAGAAAGGGATAGGGGCTGGCTGAATGGACATGGGAAACTCGGGGTGGAAAGAGGGAGTGTGCCGTCACATTATAGTGTGCAGCTAGGGTCACGTAACAATATTTGTATAAATTTCTGTGCGAGAAATTAACTTCAGCTGTAAACTGTCACCTAAAGCACAATAAATAAAATAAGTAAGTAAATAGAAACATTCCTCAGGGCATGGAAACACCTCTAACTGCGGCCATTTGGAAGAAAGAAAAGACATACATTAGGAACAGGTGAAAGTGGGTGAGAAATACCAACACCCTCTTACTCTTCCAGGGGAATTAATTTGTACAATTCTTTTAGGGGACACAGTGGCAGTGTTACCATTGTCTTAAATAGGTGTGCCCTTTGACCAGAAACGCTCCTTTGGGAATTCATCCCACAGGAATAGTCACACAAGAGAGAGAGAGACTTACAAGGATGCTTTTTGCAGCATTAACTGCATAAGCTGCGAACATCCTAAATGCACCTTCCTTCCAGTGCAATGTCTGAATGACTGCTGGGATAGGCTTGCCAAGCTGTGAGGGAGACGAGGCAGAGGTTAGAAAGAACAAGGAGGAGGGATGTGGGCTCCCATGGACCTGGGAAAGCAGTGATGGTTAGGTGAGGAAAGCAAGGAGCAGGACGCTGTGAACAGGATGATCCCTCTGCCTCTCCTTCCCTTCCTCCCTCCTTCTCTTTGTCTTTCTTTCTTTAATGTGTATTTATGTAAAGATATCTGTGAAGATATATACCAGACTCTTAAAGTGGTGGATAACCTTAGGCTTGGGATTTCGGGGAAGGAAACTCAGCTTAAAATTCTGCTTTATATTTACAAGCATCAGGATTATTCTATAAGGAGCCCGGTTGGTGCAGTGGGTCAGTGCTCAGCTGCAAACTGAAGGGTCAGAGGTTCAAACCCACCAGATGCTCTGCAAAAGAAAGATGTGGCAGTCTACTTCCATAAAGGTTTTACAGTCTTGGCAAGCCTATGGGGCACTTCTATTCTGTTCTATAGTGTAGCTATGAGTCAGAGTCGACTCAATGACAATGGGTTTGGTTTGGGGTTAGATTACTGTATAATAAGGATGAACAAAAGAGCCCTTGTTGCGCAAAGGTTAAGCCTGGGCTGTTAACCAAATGGTCAGCAAGGTGAATGCATCCGAAGGCTCCGCAGTGTGGGGACATATGCCATTTAAACATGGCTGCACTATTGACAACTGCAGCCCCCACAGACCTCTAGGCTGTATGCGACACGTTGGAGACTTGTCAGCTATAAGAAAGAGATTAGGCATGACTTGTTTTTCCAAACCCTGTTACTGATTTGCTTGTTTATCTGAATTCCTTCTCCCTTGCCCAAAACTTATTGTTACTCACCCAAAACCCATTGTTCTGTTATTTTCTTCACTGCTTGCTGTATTGACTATAAAATAAACTCCTGGGACTGAAGCTGGGGTTCGACTCCTCAGAGTGACCCTCCTGGCCCCACTCCTCTATAAGAGTTGTGGCATTGGTTACTGTCTCCGCGCTGCGACCCCGCAGGAGGAAAATCTGGCAATCTGCTCCCATAAGATTACAGCTTAGAAAACCCTATGGGGCAGTTCTACTCTGTCACATGGGATCACTATGGGTTGAAATTGACTCGATGGCACCTAACAACAACAAGCATGAGTGACTATTTCAACGTTAAAAAAATAAAGATAAAACTAAGATACAATTTAAACACAAGCGGGGTGGGTAGGGGTGGAGTGGAGGCCTCACCAGGGGTTGGCTCTGTGCTCTGGTCCTTCAGGGCGGCAATGTACTTCAGGGTCAGGTTTTTGGTGACTGCTGGCTGTCCCTCATGCACCACCTGGCAGGTGAGCACCACATCCTCCCTGTGGGCAGATAAGTTCACCAGGATCCAGCTCTTCAGGTTATAGTTCCCATCCTTGTCCTCGGTGGGGATCCAGGCTAAATCTGTTCGGGACACATTTCCATTCTCCAACCAGGTTAGCTCTAGGCTCTTGGGATAGAACTTCTTCACCCGGCAGGTGACATTCACCTGGTTCCCTTGAGTGGGGGTATGGGTAACCTCCAAGGTGGGCGGAACTGAAAGAGCACAGAGCAGAAGCTCTGACCTTGTGGAACAGACAGATCACGGGGGAGGGGGAGGGGGCTTGATAATGGTTAGCTCCCATCATCATGGCAAAGGAATCAGTGAGGATAATGCTAAGCATGCAGCAGGTGCTCAAACAATATACATCTCTTTGCATAATAAATGAAATCACTAGACATAGTGCCAGGCACACAGTAGGTGCTCAAGTACTGATAGCACCTATTAGGGTAATAACGAGTGAAATCAACAGCACAATGCCTTGTATGTAGCTGGAACATAATAGCTGCAGCAAAATAAATAAAATCACCAAGCACATATGGGCTTAGCATGTAGTCCGTGCTCAGTAATTGCGGTTGTTATTGGTAGAATAAAAGAAACCACCTAGCACTGTGCGTGGCACATGGAAGTTGTTCAGCGGGAAGCTGCCATTAAAGTGTAATAAGTGAAAGTGCTGAGCAGTGTGACTGACACATTGTAGGTTTATGGTGATTGGAAGGGCCTATTAGGAATGAGAATCCAGGAAGTTCAAGCCCTGGAGCAAACCTGGGTGAGCAGGCTGGAGGCTGGGTGGGACTCCGGGCTGGTGTGAGTGTCATTTACCTCGGATGATCTCAGACAAGTTGGCTGTCCCACGAAGAGAGCCCTGTAAGGTACTGTGGGCCACTTCGCAGATGACCTGACTGTGGACATCCTCTGGGGTCAGCATCACCTGGGTCCTGCTGGAGACGTTGTAGGAGACACTGTCGCCTGGCGGGACCACGATGGTCTGGAGGGCTGGGAGCTCATTTCCATTTCTGAACCACTTCAGGGTGACATCCCTGGGGGAGAAGCCGTGGGACTCGCAGGTGAAGGTCACTGTCTGCCCAGGTGTGGTCCTCGCTGAGGGGCCGGATACCACAGGGGGAGAGGGCTTGGCTACAAGAAGGAACATTTGTAAGCAATAACTATGATTTCATTGTTAGCATCAATGTTAAGTGTGTGACACTGTTCAGACTCTTCATGCTTATTATTCTCTAATCCTGCTAATAATGCTGGGAGGGAGGGGTCACTGTCTTCATCTCAGAGGGCAGGAAACAAATATTCTGAGAGGTGAAGGGACCTGACTGAAGGCAGACAGTGAGTGGTGAGGTGGACATGGAATTCTAGGCCTGAGTCCAAATCTACCTTGTTTTCCATGGACCAGGTGATTCCCCACCAATCACAGCACTGGAGCAAATTTACTCACAAGTCTCATTCTTTGCAGTAACTATTCCTAGCTGGCCTGGAACACCCTGGTGGCATACTGGTTAAGAGCTATGGCTGCTAACCAAAGGGTCAGCAGTTCGAATCCACCAGGCACATTCTTGGAAACTCTATGGGGCAGTTCTACCCTGCCCTCTAGGGAAGCTGTGAGTTGAAATCGACTGGACGGCAATGGGATTGATTTTTTTTGGTTTGCTGGGCCTCATTATGAAGACTTCCCAGGTCAGAGACATTGCTTACAGACGTAAATGCAGGGGAAGAAGTGGCAGAGTGGGACTGGCATGAAAGCAAGGTCCAGACTGACCAGTCCACTGGCGGTATGAGTGCCACACGTCCCAGCTTCCCTATCTGTAAAATGGGGCCATACGCATTCTCCCAGGACTGGTGAGGATCAAATGAGGCAAGGCCAGCATTTCTGCTCTGGGTAAAACACAGAAGATGCTTAACAGAAATAAAAAACTGCAGACCTCTTTATTTACATCCAGAGAGCCCTTTCTTCAGGTGTTTATTATTGTTTCATACTTTTCATTCTTTCCACCAATATTCCTGCAGCACCTAATCTGGGCCCAGCCTGGAAATTGGAAGGAGGGGCAGCGGAATGTTTCTCTGAACCTGGGGTCTTCCATAGGGTCCGTTTAGGGTGGAAAATGGAGATCACTGAGTGCTGAGAAAGCCCAAAGATAGTAATTGCTTAACCGTTAATTACAAGAGTCACACAGACGGGGATACTAAGTCCAGAAGCACTTCCATTGCCCTGAAAGCTTCCAGAAATGGAAGAATCAGAAGAACCAGGGATGTCTATCCCTGTGTCTGGGTCTCAGTGGAACGTCTCTGGGGTCTTCATATCTTAAACATTACCCAAATCTATGTGCCAACGAACAGTACAAATATTTGTGTGTATGAACATTTAACTTGCCTCCTAACACCCATGGAACATTTTAGGGCATAGTAAGAGGATGTCACTTGAATAAATCAAGTCATGAGAACACCAGCTGTCTGGATATCCCTAAAAGCATGACACGGGGTGGCCAGTGACCATTTATTGAGAGCTCCCAGTCCTGCTGCCTGGCTAATCCCTCCAACCCCTCAGCTCTCTCATCCTCCCACCAGCCCTGAGCACTAGACAACAGGCTGAGATGCCCTTTTTAGGAACAGGTTCAACACATCCTAAGCTGTCTGCAGTATCTCCTCCCCCTGTAGGACTTCTTTTTTAAAAATGCTATTGCTGCAACAGATTAATACAAGATTTTAAAAGGAGAGGGATGGAGCATTCTCCACACTCTGACAAGCACAGCGGGGTGTTGCCAAGAGCAGTGGCTGTGGAGTCAGGCTACTTGGGGCTCAAATCTTAGCTCCCCTTCTGGCCACAGCCAAGTCCCCTCTCAGCCTCATGTCCTCACCTGTAAAAGAGCAGCCCTGTTTGTAAGGGTAAATGCCATCATGGGAACACGATTGAGCCCCCCGGCCCCCTCCCCGCTTTCTCATCCAGGCCGTCACTTTGAAAGACAGCGTGGCAGAGAGGGACAGGCACTCACTAGGAGTTAGCAGCACTGAGTCAGGGTTGAGCCACTTGCTACTGTGACTGCTTCCAGGAGAGAGAGGGACGCACCATCTGGGAGTCTCAGTGTCTCCGCCCATAATGTCTGTAAATCAGGATAAAGCCACCTTCCCTGCCTATGTCCAGGGCTGTGGGGAAACGCAGTTGCTGTGTCTGGGAGGGAATGTGGCCTGATCGATGTAAACTAAACTACCCACTATCCATGTGAACTAAACTACCCGCCACCCCTGTGAACTAAACTACCCACCATCCACGTAAACTAAGCTCTCTGCGTTCTCTGACCCAGCAGCCCCCCCCAGTGGACACCCCGCTTGAGGAGAACAATGCAGGTGCAGGTCATCCCTGGCAGCACTGTGTTAACAGCTCAGGCGAGACTGGGGACAGCTTCCATATCCATCCCCCCACAAAAAATGAACAAGCCCATTGCCATCGAGTTGATTCCGACTCATAGTGACCTTATAGGATAGAGTAGAACGGCCCCATAGAGTTTCCAAGGCCTGCCTGGTGGATTCAAACTGTCAACCTTTTGGTTAGCAGCGGAGCTCTTAACCACTGGGCCACCAGGTTTACCTACCCATCCACAGGAGACTGTACAGTAACTGATGATATGTTCATCTGACGGGGCCTTCTGCAGTCGTTAAAAACAAAGGAGGAATTCTGTATATATGGACATGGCTGATACAGAGTGACCTGGCTTAAGTTAGAGGCTTTGCAATCACCTATGGATTAAGGAGTTGGGAAGAGGATCCTGGGCCTCTGGCAAAAAACTCAAAAGAAGCATCTTTTTTGCTGCCTCAACTAGGTAACACCTGAGTCACTCACATGGGGAGTCTCATCCCTGGGGTGAGGGACATTCTGAGATGGTCAGGCCTGGTTTCGAGCCTCTGTGCTCAGTAGGGGTGTCGGTCCTGAATCACGGGGATTTCCCTGCAGAGCCCTCGGCCAAGCCAGCCCTCTCGGCATCTCCCCCAACCAGGGCGCTCAGATCAGTGAGTCTTTGCCTCTTAGGACTTTTCTGCTCAGTTTGATGTTTCTGAAGACTAAATAAAGAATCTCACACCCCTCTCTGCCCTGGACCGTCCCTCTCCTCCTTGGAGGGGAAGAGAACGGAAACTTTGTGGGAGGGGAGATTTTCCTCTCTTTGTTCCTTGCTATTTCCAAACACTGAGAGCAGATCTTGGCACACAGTAGGTCCTTAGCAAGTGTTTGTTGAATAAGAGAAGACACGACCCCAATGCAGGGGAAGAATCTGGGGGCAGGACGTGAGGTTTGGCCTGTGACTGGGCAAGTTGCCCAAACTGTCAGTACCCTCATCTGTGGGGACCAGATTGGGAAATGCAAGGGTTTGGAGCCAGGCTGACTAGGTTTCTAGACTTCTCTCCACCTCTTATCAACTGTGGGGCCTTGAGCAAATAGCATGCCCCCTAGGCCTCAGCTCCCTGATCTGTAAAAGGGGCTGAAAGGTGACCGTGAGTATAAACACCCTCCATCACACCTGATGCCTCATTGTTTTTCAAAGAACAGAGGGTGTTAGGATTGAGCTGTAGTCACACACCGGGGGGAAGAGGCCAACACTACTCACCACTCACAGTCACCAGTGTCCCAGGACCAGACTTAAACTCCACGTCATCAGGGCTCCCTTTCGTGAACTTCACGCAGAAGTAGGTGCCGGTGTCTGCTGGGGTGATGTTACTGATGCGGATGGAATAGTCCATGCTGTCTCTTTTTGTGTAGTCTGAAACATTTGTCACTCGGGGGAAGAGGCGTAAGTGGTCTAGGCCTCCTTTGAAATTGTAGACTAACTGCCG
Organism: Dugong dugon; assembly: GCA_030035585.1. Taxonomy (NCBI): domain Eukaryota; kingdom Metazoa; phylum Chordata; class Mammalia; order Sirenia; family Dugongidae; genus Dugong; species Dugong dugon. The sequence continues at coordinate 34,876,488 of CM057461.1, forward strand.
GTCTGGCCCAGCTCCCCTGAACCACAGGATAGGCCCCACGGGATGCAGAGAGGAGAGGACGCAGGGCAGAGTGACCGCCTCTCCAGCTGCGACCGACACCGACTTCTCACGTTGAATCACCTGCAGCTCCTCCTGACCTGTCACTCCTGCAGGAAACACAGGGCCGTTATTCATCCTGCGGGGTCCTGTCTGTTGTCTCAGGTGTTTATCAGCAACAACTTCCGCTGACTGAGTGCAAACCATGAGCCTGGCCTTGTGCTCGGCACGTCCCGTGTATCATCTCATGGAATCCTCACCACAAGCCTACACAGTGAGACTGCGTGACAAATGGGGAGACTGAGGCACACAGTGGTTAATGACCTGGCAGATATGGGTGTGGACTCAACCTGAGTGGAGCCCTGAGCCCTCTCTGGAACAACCCTGTCCGAGCTGGGCTCTGGGGTTCAAATCTGGATTTTCCATGAAGAAAGGGGGCTTGGTGCTCCCAGCACAGGGAACAGCCTGGGCCAAGGCTCAGAGGTGTGCAGCAGCGAGTGTGACTGCGGCTCAGAAAGGATCTTGGTTCGATTTCCAGCCTGGCCCAGGAAGCAGCCTCCATGCAGGGAGCCGGAATCAGTGGTTTGGGCTTCCTGCATCCAGTGGAGCCACAGAAAAGATGTGGGTTCTGAAGCAGGAGAATTGGGTTGAGTGTTCATTTCCTTATCTACAAGATGGGTACAATACTCCACCCTCTGCTTTGTTCTGAAAAGACAATGAGATCACACATAGAAGTCACTTAGCACAGAGCTGGCACAGGGGAGGCTATTCTTGTCATTATACAAACAATGAATGAATGGGGAGGGACTGCTGCTCCAAGGTCACCCCACCAGCCCTGACTGATGCCCCTGCAGGCCAGGCCCCTGCTGGATGAGGGACACACAGGAGCTGGACCCAGTCCAGGCATCCAGGGCTCCCGGGATGGGCAGCGGGAAGGAGCCTGAGGCCCAAATCAAAGGCCACTTGATGCAGATGAGAGGGGGACCCCAGTAAGGAGACTGGGGGGTGAGGGGAGGACACAGCCAGGAGGATGAAGGGGCAGGAGGACGATGAGGGGGCAGGAGGACGTTGCTGTGAGATGTTCAGGGGCCGAGGGAGAAACGCTCAGGGCCTGATTCTGAACACAGTGGGGGCAAAGGGAGAGGAAATGGAAAGAGACAGACCACAGTGACCAGGGAGAAAGAGAGAGAGGGAAAGGCAGACAGACAGAAAGAGAGAGTGAGGTGGAGTAGGGGGTCAAGAGAGAATGAGCCAGACAGACGGGGAGAGGTGACAGCCTGGTGTGCGGGGAGACAGGCGATCCAGTCCCAGCCTGACTGTCCACTGCCCCGCGATGTGCCTGTGGGCAAGACCTGCCCTGACCTGGGCATCTTCGCCTTGCACGTCAGCCAGGGCTGCAGCAGATGCCCTGAACAGCCCACTCCAGCTCTGGGCTGGGCAGGAGAGAGACATTGTGGATTTGCCCACCAGCCTGTGGGCCTGGCACTGCCCCATTGGCTGGGGCAGACACCCAAGTGAAGGGAGACCCACAGATCCCAGTGTGCCCTCACTGGCAAGCCCAGTGCCTGAGAACAGGTCTCATTCACCTCTCCCTCTTCCTGTCTCTTCCCCTCCCAGCCTCACCCCACCCTGGCTCCTGGGCCAGGGATTGCCCTTGGGGCCATGTTTTCATGGCAGGTGAGCAGAGTCTCAGAGCCCCAGCCTGCTCTTCACAGGACAGAGGGGAAGCCAGGGCCCACAGAGGCCGTGGCACAGCCAGCATCACCCAGCATAGAGGGGTGGGGTTGGTGCCAGATATGTGAGAGACACAGGGGTGTACAGGCACGCTGCGGCAGAGACAAGAAGTATCTCAGCGACATCAGAGGCAACACTGCAGCTGCCAAGAGCGGCGAGCCAGGCACATGCCCAGTGGGTCAGCATTTCAGCATCAGAGACGGGACAGACTGGAAATGCTGATTGGAGGAAGTGCAGGCTCTGGGGCCAGCAAGCGGGATGAGGGGAGGGTTCCCCTCTCACGTAGTCCGGTACCCACCCTCTCTAGGGGTCAGCATCCACAAAGTGGGGGACTGGCATCTACCCCGAGGGTAGCCCTGACAACTGCGTGGTCCAGTCGTCCACACTGCCTGCCACATAGGTGGTGCTGGCCAACTTCTGGTTCCTGTGCCATTATTATCATCACATGGATACACTATTTATATGTGATTTTCTCTCAGTCATCATATCTCACCACTAGCTTGTAAGATCCAGGAGGGACTGTTTCCAAGCCCTTGCCTGGAACAGTGTCTGACACAACACTTAAAAAATACCAGGAGCTTTCGAACGGATTCCAACTCACAGCGACCCCATGTGTGTCAGGGCAGACCTGGGCTCCGCAGGGTTTTCAGTGGCTGATGTTTTGGAAGTAGATCTACAGTCAGGCTTTTCTTCGGAGGTGCCTCTGGGTGAATTCAAACCGTTAACTTTTGGTTAGTAGCTGAGCATAGTAACTGTTTTACCACCCAGGCACACACTAAACCAAAAGAACCTATTGCCATGGATCCTGTCATGGTGACTCCATGTTTGGAGAGTAGAGCTGTGCTCCAAAGGCTTTTCAAGGCTGGGACTTGTTGGAAACAGATGGCCAGGCCTTTCTTCTGAGGCACCTCTGGACTGGTTCAAACTGCCAACCTTTCAGTTAGTTAGAGAGCTTAAGTGTTTACAACACCCAGGGACTCCAGGCACGCACACTAGGCCCGCAATAAATAAATGCTGAATGAATGCATGAATGAATGAATGAGTGAGGGATTGTACTTGCTCCATGACCCTGGGCAAATCCCCTCTCTGAGCCTCTCTCTTCATCTGTGAAATGGAGCTAAGGCTGGCATTTCCAGGAGACAGTGCAAGCCTGGAGCCGGGGCTGAGCAGCTCACAGATCGAGTGTAGTAACTGGCAGTTATTATTATCATTATCAATAACACCACGCCAGGCTGTGAGCCAGCAGTTGCTGTAGCGGGAGGAGAGCTGCGGAGTCAGGGGAGCTGCATGCTGGAGCAGGGCTGTTCTTGTGGTTTCACCGGGGGCCTATAATCACACCCGGGCAGGCAACAATAAAATCTGGAGCTGTGGATGGTTCATTCCCGTTTTTTTTTTTTTTTTTTTTGGCTTTTCTCGAGCTCTCTCCACTGACTGCAGCCATATTTAGGCGGCTTAATTAATTAGCTAGTGTTTATAATGCATCTGAAGAACACTAAAAGTGGGAGGTAAGTGCCAAATATTATTCTGACTCCCGCAGAGTTCTATTCTGTCCTCTTCTCTCTTCTTTTTCTCTGCAGGTTCTGTTCTGGGAAACAGGCTTGTTGAAAATCACTCCGGCCGCTCTGGGCCTGGGGTCACGACACCAGCATAGTTGACAACACCATTTCCTGCTGCTCCTGGCCGCCTGGCAGGGATGGCGACTGTCGAGGGCCTGAGAGGTCTCTGGGTGATGAGGGTGATGGTGCAGGCGTCTCACATGCTGCTGGTGGGAGTGGAGATTGGAACCTCCTATAAGGTCCCAGGAGCCCTGGTGGTGCAATGGCTAAGAGCTGGGCTGCTAACCAAGGTTGGATCCAACAGCCACTCCTTGGAAACCCTATGGGGGCACTTCTGTTGTGTCCCATAGGGTTGCTATGAGTGGGAATCAAGTGGATAGCAACGGGTTTGCTTTTTTTGGTATTAAGGTGCCTAGGTGGCGCAAACGGTTTATGTGTGACTACTAACCTAAAGTTTGGCAGTTCAAACCACTCAGTGGTGCTGCAGAAGAAAGGCCTGGTGATCTCCTTCTGAAAGGTCACAGACATGAAAACCCTATGGAGCACAGTTCTCTGCAGCACATGAGGTTGCCATGAGTCGGAAATGACCCGATGGCAACAAATTATTGGGAAAGCAGTTTGGCAGGATGTACCAAAGCTGTGAAAACTGTTCACTAGCCTTTTTGGCTGGGCTGGTCCACTTCTGGGACTTCACCCGAGGACATTACCCAAATATAGAGCGTGCTGTCGGCATAACAATCTTCAAGAAGTTGGAAAACAGCCCAAGTGGCTGATAATAGGGAATGGTTAAGTGAGTTATGGCCTATCCATAATCTCATCCCCATGAAACCCATGGTAATACAGACATTCTTATGGCATAATTTTAAAGACTATTGGGATTCTGCAAATAAAACATGCTCATTGCAAAGCATTGAGAGAAAACAGAAAGCATAAAAACAAAATAATAATCCCATAAAATATCATCCAAGATAACTGCAGTCAACATTTTGATTTAGTTAAAACATAATGAGTGAAAACAAATCAATATAAAGTCATCCCATCAGGTAACTAAGGATATGCGCAAATGTTTAGCTTCATTCATTCAGGTGTCCTTATAAAAAGGAACAATTGAAGTTAACTTAACATCTGAAGAAAGCAGGCTGATTGATCCCATTACAGCTAATCCACATGATGGCCAAGTCTACAGTCATGACAATTGACAGGGTAGACTTACAATGATCGATGTGAAAATATGGTACGAGAATTGTGGTGGTTGCCAAGTGACATACTCAGTGTGATCCCAAACTTCTTCTTCTTCTTCTTTTTTTTTTTTTTAATGAATACTGGTTAGCAGCCTGTGCCCTTCACTATTTCGCCACCAGGGCTCCAATGATATTAAGGATTAGCAGTGATTGAATTTTGAGTAGTAGATATACAAGGGATTTTGCTCTTGCTTATATTTTCTGTTTAAAAAACGTATACATAACTTATGTAATAAGAAAAGATGAAGGAAAAACTGTACTTTCAAGATGAGCAGGACTATGTAAAATAAAACTATTGATTATTTCATGCTATACTTATAAAATATATAGATAATACAATGATATAATTATGCGTATATAATATTATTTGTATAAAATACAAACAAAACTATACGTATAAGATGTATATAGTTTTACTTCATTTTACAAATATAGATATAATATGTGCACACACGTGTATATAAACACCTGTAAGTTCTTATACAAATCAGAATATATTGCCTGTACTATACATGCAAATTCTTTGGATCATGAATCTAAAACTCATGGGACTTTTTCTTCTTTTCTCTTCTACTTTGGGTGTATTTCTGATTTTCTAAACTGGATGAACATCAAACAATTTTGTAGAACCAAGGTTTGTTTCTGTAAAAAGGTGTACAGATAAGTGTGTTCCTTATGTGTTTATTGTTTGAATGAGCCGTCCGCAGGGATTTTGGGTTTTGCTTACTGCTACTTCCCTACCTCCTCATAGGAAGTTTAGCACAGAGTAGGTGCTCCATAAAGATTTGCTGACTGACTAACCACTGAATGTATAGAGAAAAGGGTTTAGAATGGAAAACCCCCAAATGTTTCAGCGTGTTGCCTTTGGGAAGTGGGACAGGGAGAGGGCCAGGCTTTCTTTTTTACTTTACAGTAAACAATATATTAAAGTCTCTTTTTCTCACCTTGAATATTTATTGCTTTTGGCAAAAAATAAAAGTAATGAAATAAAACATGTGACTCAGTTTTCTAACGGGAGGGGTCAGCACAGTGGATGGTGACGGCCCCCTGTATTTGCTGTAGAGGAACCAGTGTCAACAGGACACTGAGAAACCACAGCACAGGGCCAGTCAGGACTTCATTCCTGAATCCCACTGTGCACCAAGCACTGAGCTAAGGGCTGTGAATGGGCTCTGGTCCCTGCCCTCAGGGAGCTTGTGTGCTAGCCACGAAGACAGAGGTTAAGGTAATAGTTGCAGTAATTACATCTGGAATGAGATTTCCAGCCTTTAGCTATGTGACTCCTGTTGACATCTTGGCCCCTGTCTCCTGCCCCCTTGCTGTAACCCACTGTGCTCCCTGAGCCCCAATCTCCTTTCTCTTCCTCGAATAGGCCAAGGAGAGAGGATCACCTGTAAATGCTGCTGAGAGATGCGGTAAGATGGTGCCTGACAGTACTCAGTACGGGGGAAGCCAGCACAACTTGACCGAGGCAAGGTCATGGAAGCTTCATAGACACATCCACAATCCCTGAGGGGCCGAATCACTGGGCTGATGGCTGGGGCTCATGGTCTCAGGGGACATCTAGGTCAATTGGCATAACATAGTTCATAAAGAATATGTTCTATATCCTACTTTGGTAAGAAGCATCTGGGGTCTTAAAAGCTTGTAAGTGGCCATCTAAGACACTCCACTGGTCCTACCCCATCAGGAGCAAGGGACAATGAACAAAACCAAAGACAAGAGGGAAAAACTAGTCCAAAGAACTAATGGACCACAACTACCACAGCCTCCACCAGACTGAGTCCAGTACAACTAGATGGTGCCCGGCTACCACCACTGACTGCTCTGACACGGATCACAATAGAGGGTCCCAGACAGAGCTGGAGGAAGATGTAGAACGAAGTTCTAACTCACACAAAAAGACCAGACTTACTGGTCTGACAGAGACTGGAGAAACCTGGAGAGTATAGCCCCTAGAGACCCTTTTAACTCAGTACTAAAGTCACATCTGAGGTTTACCCTTCAGCCAAAGATTAGACAGGCCCATAAAACAAAATGAGACTAAATGGGCACACCAGCCAGGGGTAAGGACGAGAAGGCAGGAGCGGAGAGAAAAGCTGGTAAGAGAAAACCCAAGGTCGAGAAGGGAGAGTGTTGGCTAGTCAAGGGATTGGCAACCAATGTGACAAAACAATATGTGTATTAATTGTTTAATGAGAAACTAATTGGCTCTGTACACGGTCATCTAAAGTGCAATTAAAAAACCAAGATGGGGACTGAGAACTGACCATCGGGTTTGAAGGATGTGTTAGATGCAGTCACCCCATGATACCCAGAACTCCATGGGCTGGCCTTGTGTGTCTGGCTCTCCCAAGTCTTCCGTCTTTAACAAGGTGCAGACTCACCATTTTCCAGGCTCGTTTTAGTGGAAAATATTCTGGTTTTCCTTCTCTGACAGGTTTCTGCCTTACACACTCTCTGGCTTTCACAGGTTTTACTGTATATACATTTTTTTACAATGCATATGTTTAGCTTTTGAGAAGAAAAAAGATTAAAACAATTTTTATAAGTGAAAAAATAAGCATGGATGCTTTTTCTAATGGGAAAAACAAATCAACTTAGACCAAAACATGCCCAGAGGGAGCCAGGCCACCTTGATCCCTGGGTGTAAATCCTCCAGAGCCTGTCTCATCTGGGGAGGGGAGAACAAGCTGAAATCACTCTTCCCAAGAATCAGCCTCGTCCAGGACGGAGCTCACTGCCACTTGCAGGAGCACTGTCCTTCCCCTTGGAAGCAGTGGGCAGCAAGGTGACCACTCTCAGCTGGCCCACGAGGCAGTGGGGCTGGAGGAGGACAGGCCACCATCACAGGAGCCAAAGAAACAGGCTGGAAGCCACCCCTCAGGTTTCCACAAACTCAAGGAGCCCAGGGACCAGGGAGCCTGTAGCAGAGCTTGGCAGTGCCCAGCACTCAGCACCCTAAGATGGCTAGAATGACACCCTCCCAGCACCCACAGCAGGAGCAGCTCGGCCCCCCTCTTCCCTGACCACGGTCATTATCCGCATGCTCGGGGGTCACAGGCTTATCATCACGCTCACGGCAGCACCTCATCAGGTGTTACCTTTCATATCATTTGTACCGTGATTAGTGGCTGTGCGAGTGTGTAGAGCAGGCATGTGCAAAAGCTCACACGCACATGAGTGTGCAGAGTGTGTGTGAATGTACGCACACAGAATGTAGAGAGGAGTGTGCAAGAGAACATGTGGACACAAGCATGTGTGAATGACTACACAACAGGATGGCGTGCAGGAGTGTGCAAAAACACATGCACACAAGCGTGCTGAGTCTGCGTGAAACAGCACACGCAGGAGTCTGAGAGCAGATGTGAGTGTGGACACACGTGCATGAGTGTGCAGAGCAGTGTGAGCGCACATGTACTCATGGGGGTGGGTATGCATGTGAGCATGGGGACAAGATGGTGTGTGTGTACAGAAGTGTGTGACAGTGCAGCACAGGAGCGTGTCCAAACTGGGGCTGGTGAACAGGGCATGCAGGGTGTGAGTCATGTAAGGAGAGTCTCTGAGTCCGGCTGGCCTGGGTGTGTGTGAGCGTGTCCGTGGGAGCGAGAGGGTGTGCAAGAGTGTGTCTGTGCCCGAGGCTGTGAAAACCTGATGGGTAGGTGTGAGCATGTGGGTGCGTGTGAATGTGTGGCGCGAGGATGACAACAGGAGTGGCATGCATGTGAGAGTGATGTGTGCACATGTGTGCGTGTGTGTGAGGAGGTGGACCAAGCGTGTCAAGGGCGTGAGTGGGATGGGAGTGGGGGTATGTGTGTGTATAGATGTGAGGTGCGTGTACCCAGAGGAGTACTGGGAGTAGAGGAGGCAGCATGTGTGGGCCCATTGTTTATGTACACCCTCCTGTGCCCAGCTGTGAATGTGCCTGGAATGGGTGAGTTTGCCATACAAGTGTCCATGTGCAATGCGTGTGTGAGAGGAGAAGGAGGGAGGGAGGGAGGGAGGACAAGCCCTCAAGTCCCAGCAGCTCCTGGTGGGCTGAACCCTGTGCAGAACCTGGTACAGGGTCCTGCCCTTGAGAGGAGGCTCAAACCTTTATTGAGCACCTACTGTGTGCTCACCCAGGACCCAGCAGCACTGAGCAAGTTTGCTGGAACTGTCTTGCTAAAGTCACATGCCCAAGGAGGTATGCAGAGGGTGCTTGGGGCAGGATATGGAGGGGCCTGCACAGGGGGATTGCCACTTGGACTCCAAAAGTCCTGAGTGGAGAGCTCCAGGCCCCGCCAGCCATGCCAGCCATTGATTTCCCTCTAAAATTAGACTGGCTTATTCATGACCTCCCAAACCCTAGTAAGACCTCACTCTGCTGCCACGCCCTGTCCTCGATGCTGAGAACACGGAGCCGAGTAAGATACGTCCCTGCCTTTGAGACTGTCTTAGTCTGGAGGGGCAACAGGCAGTGAGCATGCACAGCATGACCAGAGTGGCAAGAGAAGGCTTGAGGGGTGGGTCCTGGGATAGGAGTGGGATCAGGGAAGGCTTCCTGGAGGTGGTGACACTTGAGTTGGGTCTTAAAGGGTGACTAGGATTGCAGTAGAGGCTGAAAGAAGGCATTCCAGGAGAAGGGAACCACATGGGCAAATGTGCAGTGGGGAGACAAGGGCTCAGGGAGACTCGTTTGCCGTGAGCAAGCTGAGTTGGGCTAGCCTGGACTGGGTTAACCTAGAGGGATGGCTTGGTTGGCGACCAGAAGAGCAGGCTGTCAGGGGGAGCAGTATAAACCCATCAGGCAAAGACCACTGAGGTGCTGTGGCAGAAGCTACCACCTGCAATGAAGCCAACACAGATGAGGTGCACTTGGCCTGGTAAATAAGGTGGGGTGGGGCCCAGGTACTTTCACCTCCATCCACTCCAGGCAGCTCTGAGAACTGGATAGTGTGCTGCAGCCCTGCCGGAAAAGGGTCGTCCCTTCCCCATAGCAGGTGAACCCTTAGGGTGCCAAGATGGGCCAAGGTTGGATTTACATGCCTGTTCAGCACGTCCCTATCAGTGTGACCTGGCCAAGTCGCTTTTCTCAGAGGCTCCATTGCCTCATCTGTAAAAGGGGATACAGCCCCGACCCCTGAGGGTGGAGACTCAGTGGTTAGGAGGGCTGGACTGGGAACTGTATGTCTCTTCGATTCCTCCCTCTCCCACGCCCCACAAGCCATCTGTTAGCAGATCTGCCACTTCAACTTTGAAGACATGACCAGACTCTGACCTCTTTTCACTGTGGCCACTGCACCACCATCTCTCACCTGGATCCTTATCACAGCTTCCAAACTGGCCTCTCTGAACCCACCTAGGCCCTCTACACTGCACACTCTCCCTGCAGCCAGAGGAACCTCTAAAACTTAACTCAGGTAACATCCCTCCTTTACTGGAAACCCTCCTGCAGCCCCCACTCACTCAGAGTGAGACCTAGACTCCTTACGGTGGCCTTCTAGGACCCATCGCCCTGCTCTTCCACAACCATGCCAGATCTCCACTCACCTCAGGGCCTTTGCACTTGCCATTCCCTCTGCCTGTGACTCTCATTCCCTAGATATTGACAGGACTGGCCTCCTTGCCTCCTCCAGGCATAGAAGAGAAGCCTTCCCTGGCCACCCTGTATAAAATATTTCCCACTCTGTGCCCCTTGCTCTGCTTTATTTTTCCACGTATCACCCACCACCAGTCATGTAGCAGATTTAGTCGTTAACCTCTTCAGTGTCCACCTCCCCACCCTAGACTTATTTATAAGCAACTTGAAAGATGGGCCTCAGTTTGGTTCCCTGCAGTATCTCCAGGGCTTAGACCAGTGCCTGGCATTTATTGAATGAATATTTTGGTTTAAATTCCATCCAGGAGACCCAACAACATGTCTTAACCCCTCTGGGCCTCTAGTTCTTCATCCGTAGAGTGGGGATGATGATGATGATGATAGTAGGGCTGTTCTGAGCATAAATGGGCTAATAAATGTCAAGGACTTAGCACCATGAGCACTCAACACAGGGCAGCTGTTGCTACACAGCTGGATATTTAAGGATGAGGGGATGACAGATGATCACAGCCTTGAGCCCGAGAGGCTAAAGATTCTCCCAAGGCAGAACCAGCACTCCCAGCATATGCTCAAGACAGCTCTGGAGCAGGACCTGTGAGCAGGCTGAGAACACTGGTGGCAGGAAGCCAGGGAGGCAGGGGTGCCGGAGACCCCAGTCAGCACTTACTGGGTTGAGTCGGAACCCGGAGATGAAGAAGCAATGCTTGCAGTGTGGCTCTGTTTGCAAGGTTGCAGGGGAAGAGATATAAAGCTGTGTGCACGGGCAACACTCTTATACTCACCAGGCCTACGAGGACCAGTAGAGGCTGGGAGAGCATCCAGAGCATACCAGCACCCACCAGCCACTGCACTTGTTCCCTTGACAACCTGAGGACCTTCTGTCCCACCTCCCCATTTTGGTTTAGAAACTGTGGCCAATGAAAACTTGACCTCTGCCACTGCTGAGAGCATGACAGGTCTCACTTGACCTCCAGGGAGACCCAGCAAGTCAGTGCTGTCACTCCCCAACTTCAGAGAGGACGAGACTGGGGCTCTGAGAGGTACAGCCCCTTTGCCAAGGTCACAGGGTGGCGAGTGGTCTGACTCCACCTGCGTCCTGGCTCCCCACAGCACACCACCTTGTGCAATGACTGTTTGTGGGGAGGGTGACCCCAAGTCAGGCCCTCCAAACTGGACCGGAGAAGAGAATTCAGAACACCTGCTTCTCGTCTCCTGGTTTCCACAGCACCTGCTCATTCATCACACTTCTAAACCGCGGCGGGCAGCTTTGGGAAGTTGGAGTTTTCAGTAGAAAGTCTGGGGTTTCTTGGTTCTTCCCCCAACCCCACCTTGCTCTGATATATTGTGTTCTTTGGTATTTGAGGGCTCCCTATGGCAGAACAACAGGCAGGGATTTGTGGTGGTCGCCAACCTGGCCATGGAGGCAGGGTTGTGTACTGGTTAGGGCACAGGTTCTGCTTTCAGAACAGGTTACTGCCTAGGTGACCTCGTGATGCTGAGCCTAGTACCCACCTTGTTCCTTCATTCAACCAATATGTATTAACCCACGTACTGTGTGCCGGGCACTGCACTAAGGTTCTGGAGACCCAGTATTGAATAAGCCAGATACAGCACCTACCATCACAGAGCTTATATCTTAGTGGGGAGACAGGGCTGAAATAATGAAACAAACACGCAAATGGCTAGGAGAGCTGGGAAGCAAACACATTTGGCAGGGTGAGAGAAAATAACAAGGGGGACCTCCTTTAGAATGGGGTGATCAGGGAAGGACAACATTGAGATCTGAAGGAAGCAAAAGACGCCAGGGAAGGTGTTCCAGGAGGAGATAACAGCAAGTGCAAAGGCCCTGAGATAGAAAAGAAGCTACATACGTAGGTCTGAAAGGCCATCCTGGCTGAAGCCCATGGAGGAAGGGGAGAGTGGTATGAGAATAGGTTGGCAAGAGAGACGGGGCCCAGATAACACCATACCCCATAGGCCACGGTAAGGAGTTTGGTTTTACGAAGTGGAGAGCAGGGCCTAAGATGGTCTGATTCACTGCAACTGCTATGGGCTGAAGAGACTGAATGGGGCAACAGTGGAACAGGAGAGCCAGTGATGAGGATGATAGTCTTCAGAGGCCTGGGTTCAAATCCTAGCTCTGCCTTGAAAGTTATACAACCTGGGATAAGTCATTCTACCTCTCTGAGCCTCATTTTTTTCATCTGTCTAATGGGTATCATAATTGTTCCCATCTCACAGAATTATGACGAGAATTCGCTGAGATAATACATACAGTAATGATCCAGCTCATGGGCTGGCAGGCTCAATGCCGGTGCTCAACAAACAAGATCTTACTTTATCTGTGCCAGATACCTCTCCTAGCCCACCCCACCATCACCTCCCTCCCCTCCAGCCACACTGGCCTCATTTTATTTAATTTTATTCAGGCCTCTACTCCTCAGAGAGGCCCTCGCTCTGTCCCCATCCTCCCCATTCTCTATTCCCTCATCCTGCTTGGGCGTCCTCCCTGGAACCTGTCTCCACCTGACATGATTTGTTCGCTTGGGTTTGTTTTTTTTTTCTCCACTAAAATGTCACCTCCTTAAGGGCAGGTGTTTTTGTCTATGTTGTTCACTGTTGTATCCCCAGCACCAAGAACCACTCTTTGCAAGTAGCAGATGCCCAAAAATATTTGTTGAATGAATGATTATCACTGAAGCGGCCGTAACAAGGACAGCACAGTGGTCAGGAGCAAACGGAGGCTGGGAGCAGGCTTTCACTCTCGCCAGCTGTGGGGCTTCAGGAGGAGCCCAAGCTGGCTTTGAGGAGCCTCAGTTTCCTTCTCTGTAAAATCGGCTGAAGGACTCCAAAGTTTTTGTCTCGTTGTGTGGATTCGATTATGACACACATCCAGAGGTGCACACTGGATTATCGATGGCTGGAATGATCCACAGTGTCTAGCATTCACTTCAGAATGTCCCAGCAAAGTGAGGGGCAGGTGAAACAAGGATGGTGGAGTGTGATAGCTGCTATTTGTCACACCATTTTTTCTAATTTTGTGTATGTTTGAAGTTTTCCAAACTAAAAAGATAAGGAAGAGATAACAGGTGCTCAAGGCTCAGCCCGGGCCTGGCACGTAGTGGGTGCTCCACATGCACTAGTATTTCCTTCCACCCTGGGCTTCCATTTCCGGACACAGCAGCTTGAAGATCAGGGACAACAGAGCCGGCCTGACATCCCCACCCACCCACCATCCCAGCCTTCCTCCTGGCTGGAGCCCCATCGCTCACTCCCTGATTCTTGTCTCCCTCCTGACCACACACTGATCTCCTCTGGCTCCTGGTGATGATGGGCAGCATAGCACCTGCCCCCAAGTGGATGTGCCAGGAAATCTCACAGACACAGAGAACCAGTTCTGGAGCATCACCAGCTCCCATCTCAGCTGTTTTGCATCTCCCTGGACTGAGAGCCTGGCAAGACACCTGGCAGGGAAAATGCATCACTTGGAGGGCTCAATCAGAAGACCCGCCCAGGATGGAGGCTGTAGGATGGAGTCTACACAGAGGCACCTTTGAGAAAAGAACTGGTGATCTACTCCAAAAAAATCAGCCATTGAATATGTTATGGAGCAAACACCTCATAGGATTTGGTTTCTTGGTTTGCAGATTTAGGATCAAGGCTTTATGGGACATCCCAGGTAGTTGGCCTAGTAAAGTGTTTGGTGCTTCTGTTCTACCTCCTAGTTTGTTGCGTAGTGCCTGGGATCTTAAAAGCTTGCACCTGGCCATCCAAGGCACAACAGTTGGTCTCTATTTGCCTGGAGCAACAGAGGAAGAAGGAGAGTCAGAAAAAGGAGGATATAGAATATGTGGCTAATTGCCTCCATGTTGTCGTTGTTATTAGGTGCTGTGGAGTCAGTTCCAAATCATAGTGACCCTACGTACAACAGAACGAACAATGTCCAGTCCTGCTCTGTCCTCACAATTGTTGCTATGCTTGAGCCCATTGTTGCAGCCACGGTGTCAATCCGGCTTGTTGAGGGTCTTGCTCTTTTTCAATGACTCCTTACTAAGCTTGATGTCTTTCTCCAGGGACTGGTCCCTCCTGATAACATGTCCAAAGTACATAAGACAAAGTCTCACCATCCTCCCTTCTAAGGAGTACTCTGGTTGTACTGCTTCCAAGACAGCTTTATTTGTTTCTCTCCTAGTCCATGGTATATTCAGTACTCTTCACCAACACCTAATGCAAAGGCATCCATACTTCTTCTGTCTTCCTTATTCATCGTCCAACTTTCACGTGCATATGAAGCAATTGAAAATACCGTGGCTTAGGTCAACCACCTTAGTCCTCCAAGTGACAATGCAATACATTGTTCGATTTCTTGACTGTGGCTTTCATGGGCATTGATTATGGATTCAAGAAAAATGAAATCTTTGACGACTTTAGTCTTTTCTCTGTTTACAATGATGTTGATTATTGGTCCAGTTGTGAGGATTTTTTTTTCTTTATATTAAGGCACAATACATAGTGAAGGCTATAGTCTTTGATCTTCATCAATAAGTGCTTCAAGTCCTCTTCACTTTCAACAAGCAAGGTTGTCTCATCTGCATATCACAGGTTGTTAATGCATCTTCTTCCAATCCTGATGCCCCGTTCTTCTTCATATAGTCCAGTCTCTCAGATTATTTGCACAACATACCGATTGAATAAGTAAGGATACAACCCTGATGCTCACCTTTCCCGACTTTAAACCACGAAATATCTCCTTGTTGTGTTTGAACAATTGTCTATTGGTCTATGTACAGGTTCTTCAAGAGCACAATTAAGTGTTTTGGAATTCCCATTCTTCACAATGTTATGTATAATTTGTTATGATCCGCACAGTTGAATGCCTTTGCATAGTCAATGAAACACAGATAAACATCTTTCTGTTATTCTCTGCTTTCTTCAAGATCTGTAAGACATCAGCCAGATATCCCTTCTTCCATGTTCTCTTCTGAATCCAGCTTGAACTTCTGGCAGTTCCCTGTTGATGTACTGCTGCAACTGGTTTTGAATGATCTTCAGCAAAATTTTACTTCTGTGTGATATTAACAATATTGTTCGGTAATTTCCACATTCTGTTCAATTGTCTTCTTTATAATGGGCATAAATATGAATATCTTCCAGTTGGTTGGCCTGGAAACTGTCTTCCAAATTTCTTGACATAAACTGGTGAGCACCTACAGTGCCGCATCCTTTTGTGGAGAAATCTCAATCAGTATTCTGTTTATTCCTGGCGCCTTATTTTTTGCCAATGCCTTCGGTGCAGCTTGGATCTCTTCTTTCAGTAACATTGGTTCCAGATTATATGCTGCCTCCTGAAATGGTTGAGCATCCACCAGTTCGTATTGGTACAGTAACTCTGTGTATTCCTTCCATCTTCTTTTGATGTTTCCTGCGTCATTCAATATTTTCCCCGTAGAATTCTTCAGTATTGCAACTCGACGTTTGAATTTTTTCTTTAGTTCTTTCAGCTTGAGAAATACCAAGCATGTTCTTCCCTTTTGGTTTTCTAACACCAGGTCTTTGCACATTTCATTATAATACTTTATGTTGTCATCTCGAGCCACCTTTGAAATCTGTTCAGCTCTTTTACTTCATCATTTCTTTCATTTGCTTTAGCTACTCTACATTCAAGAGCAAGTTTCAGAGCCTCTTTTGACAACCATTTTGGCTTTTTCTTTCTTTCCTTTCTTTTTTTTTTTTTTAGTGATCTCTTGCTTTCTTCATGTGTGGTGTTCTTGATATCATGCCACAACTCATTAGATCTTTGGTCAAAGCTGAATGCATCAAATCTATTCTTGAGATGGTCTCTGAATTCTGGTGGGATATGCTCAAGGCCGTGGACTTTCTCTAATTTTCTTCAGTTTCAACTTGAACTTCTATATGAGCAATTGATGGCCGTTTCTGCAGTCAGCCCCTGGCCTTGTTCCGGCTGGTGATGTTGAGCTTTTTCATCATCTCTTTCCACAGATGTAGTCTATTTGATTCCTATGAATTTTATCTGGCGAGGTCCACCTGTTATCACCATTTATGTTGGTGAAAAAAGGTATTTGCAATGAAGAAGTCGTTGGTCTTGTAAAATTCTATTATGTGATCTCTGGCATCATTTTTATCACCAAGGCCATATTTTCCA
Source organism: Dugong dugon (assembly GCA_030035585.1). Lineage (NCBI taxonomy): Eukaryota > Metazoa > Chordata > Mammalia > Sirenia > Dugongidae > Dugong > Dugong dugon. Next base: position 34,892,799 of record CM057461.1, read on the forward strand.
ACTACAGAAGCTTCTTCTTTGTTTCTAACTTTTGCATTCCAATCACTAGTAATTATCAATGCATCTTGATTGCATATTTGATGACTATCGGACTGCAGAAAATAGCAAAAATCTTCAATTCCTTCATATTTGGCATTAGCGGTTGGTTGAATAATAGTCATATTAACTGGTCTTGTTTGTAGATATATGAATATTATTCTATCACTGGCTGTGTTGTACTCCAGGATAGATTTTGAAATGTTCTTTTTGACAATGAATGCAATGCCATTCCTCTTCAATTTGTCATTCCTGTCGTTGTAGACTGTTTATCCAATTCAAAATGGCCAATACTAGTCCATTTCAGCTCACTAATGCCTAGGATATTGATGTTAATGCGTTTCTGTTTCATTTTTTATGACTTCCAATTTTCTTAGATTCATACTTCATATATTCCAGTTCCAAATATTAATGGTTGTTTGCAGCTGTTTCTTCTGATTTTGAGTCATGCCACATCAGCAAATGAAAGTCAAAAACTTGAGCCCACCCACGTCATTAACTTCGACTCTATTTTGGGGAGGTGGTTATTCTCCTGTGGTAGTTTGAGTGCCTCAGAACCTGAGGCGCTGGTTTTTCAGCACTATACCAGACTATGTTCCACCGATATTCATAATGTTTTTCTGGCCACTTTTTCCAGAAGTAGATCACCAGCTCCTTCTTCCTAGACTGTCTTAGTCTGTAAGCTCAGCTGAAACCTGCTCCTCAGGGTTGACTCTGTTGGTATTTGAAATACCCGTAGAATAGTTTCCAGTGTCACAGCAACACTCAAGCCATCACAGTGTGACAAACTGACAGATGCACGGGGCTACACACATACATACATATATATATACATATGTATATATACACTTACATACATATGTCTATATAATAACACATAGATATGTATGTATATAGATAGTCCAGACTCCCAGATTCTGTGATCTTCAGCAGAAACAAGAAGTCTGATGCTGCACACTCACTCCCTCCTTCAGGTACCAGATTCTGCAGGTTAAGCCCCAGGAGGACCAGGAGCCTACACAGGGTGTCAGGTGTGTGGGACATGAGAAAAAAAAAAAAAAACAGTTGCTGTCACATGGATTCTGACTCACGGTGAGCCCATGTGTGTCAGAGAAGAACTATGCTCCATATGGTTTTCAGTGACTGTGATCTTTCAGAAGCAGGCTGCCAGACCTTTCTTCTGAGGTGTCTCTGGTGGATTCAAACAACTAAACTTTCTTTCAGTTAGTAGCCAAACACCACCCAGTGACTCTGTTGGAAGTGAGGAAGGACTGAATGAACGACTGGAAGTCAAATCAGGTAAACCCTGCTTGGACCTGGGTAAGACAAGAAAGTACCCCTCAAAGCAGTAAGACCTCCCCGGGCCAGAATTAAGACTTCTGGGGGGATTTCTTTGGGAGTCCCTTGTTATGAACAACTATTTGGGGAAATATCTTGAAGAGGAAGAAGCAGAGGAGAAAGAGGTCTGAGGACTGTGGTAATTTAAGAAGAAGGAGGGGACCAGGAGGCAGGTGGTGCTGGACAGAGACCCATCTGCCCCACTGCCAAGGGGGGAGGGGTACCACTGTCAGGCTCAGGCTCACATAAGCATCCCTGCACGGTGGTGCCCGAGGGCGGCCACACTCACCTGTGAGTCCCAGCAGCAGAGGCAGCAGCAGGGAAGGCAGAGGCAGGTGGGGTTGGGCAGCAGAGACAGGAATCATGGTGGTGCCCAGAACTTGCTCTTTGTCAACTCTCCTGGGGAGTCCTTGGACCCTGCTCTGGGGAGAGTAATGCAGCTTTTTCTCCCTTGATGTCAGAGGAAGGGACTGTGATGAGAGGAAAGAGCTGTGGGTTTCTGGCACTTTCTGCTTCTAGATTGTGAAATATGAAACAGAAACAATCTAAGAGGTCACTGAGATGAGGGTTTCAAAGAACTACGATGTTTGGAGGGGTCCTGGCCATCCCCTTTAGTGCCCAGGCTCTGTCCCCTGGGCCCTACACTCCATCTCAGGGGCGCTGGAGGTTGTCCTCATCCAGGAGCCCCAGGTACATGGGCTGGGTGAAAGCTTCTGCCCCAGAACCTTGCGATGTTGGAGGATGTGTTCAGCCTCCTGTCCCTGCCCCACCTCTGAGCTCAGATGAGCCACACAGCTGGAGTCAGGAAGTCAGGAGGAGAGCTCCATAGGGCCAGCACTGTGTTTAGGGGGAGGTCCCAGGGGATGGGGGCCCTGTTTTCCCCACACCAGTGGTATCAGTGGTAACAATGAGCCTGAGTCAGTGTCTACTGAGCCTGGATTTACAGCTAGTCCCTCCCCAAAGTACAGGTAGTTCCTCCTTTCTCCTTCTCGTAGGGGAAGTAGATGAGACTGAGCAAGGAGTTAAACCCTGGGAGGGGCTTGTGGTTTCTGTTTTAGAGGATGGAGGAAGCCTGTTGGGGGAGGAGGGAAGGAGGGACCTAGGGCCGATCATCCTGCAAGAACAGCAACACACCCAGAAACACAGCTAGGAGCACGGGTGCCTCTCCTGCCCCCCCCACTCCCCAGTCTGGGGTCAGTTGTAGGGAGAGTGGATGGCAGGAGAAAAGCCCACATCATGAATGTGCCTCCTCTTCCCACTTCTGAACAACCATGTCCAGCACACATCATGGTGTCTAGGGCCTCTCAGCCCTGAGCTCTTCACTTCTGTGGGCCCAACTCCAGGCAATGCTGTCTGTGACTTCGTTTCTCCTCTGCTCCAGGCCCCTGCCTCCTTCTCAGAGGCTGACTGTATGTTTATGGTCAGAGAAGATACTTTGAATTATCTCAAAGTTTTGGATCTTGTTGAGGATTGCTCTGTGGCCTAAAATGTGGTCTATTCTGGAGAACATTCCACGTGCATTGGAAAAGAATGTGCACTTTGCAAAGGTTGGATGGAGTGTTCTATATATGTCTATGGGGTCAAGTTGGTTGATTGTGCCCTTTAGGTCTTCTGTGTCTTTGCTGAGTTTCTTCTTAGTTGTTTTCTCCTTTACTGAGAGTGGTGTGTTGAAGTCTCCTACTATTATTGTGGAACTGTCAATTTCTCTTTTCAGTGTTGTTAGAGTTTGTTTTATGTATTTTGGAGCCCTGTCATTGGGTGCATAGATGTTTATTATGGTTATGTCTTCATGATGGATCGTCCCCTTAATCATTATATACAGTACTTCTTTGTCTTTTATGGTGGATTTTGTTTTAAAGTCTGTTTTATCTGAGATTAGTATTGCTACTCCTGCTCTTTTTTGGTAGTTGTTGGCTTGATATATTTTTTTCCAACCTCTAACTTTTAATAAATTCACATCTTTGTTTCTAAGGTGTGTCTCTTGTAGACAGCATATTGATGGACCCTGTTTTCTTATCCATCCTGTCACTCTCCATCTCTTTATGGGTGCATTGAATCCATTTACATTCAGTGTAATTATTGATCGATGTGAGTTTTTTGCTGTCATTTTGTAGTGCTTTTTTTTGTGGTGCTGAAGTTTTCTTTGTTCTTCTTACTCTCTTGTGCTGAGTTACTTTTGTTTGTGGATTTTTTTTTTCCTTTCTTTTGTTTTTGTAGGTTTTGTTTTTGCTGAGACTTTATGTTTTTCCTCTTTGTTTTTATGTTTGTTAACTTTCTTTGTGGTTACCATGAATTTTACCCTTATCTTTCTAAGTTTGAAGCAGTCTACCATTACTTGGTATAACCTTGCCTTCCTCTCCATTAGAAGGTTCTATACCTATGCCGTTGATTCCCTCTTTTATTGTTTTGATGTTGTTGTCATTTGCTGATTAACTGCTCTGATTCCCTGTTGTATTTCTTTTGGTTTTGGATAGTCCTTGAGAGTTAATTTCCTAGACTGGTATCTGGCTGGTACAATCTTGTGTCCTAGATTCTGCCAGTGAGCTGAAGTTGTTAGTTCTCAGATCGAAGAACTCCCTTTAATAATTCTTGTAAGTTTGGTTTGTCTTTTACATATTCCCTTAATTTCTGTTTATCTGGAAATGACCTAATTTCACCATCATATTTGAACGAGAGTTTTGCAGGATATATTATTTTTGGCTGGCAATTTTTCCTTCAAGATTTTATATATGTCATCCCATTGCCTTCTCGCCTGCATGGTGTCTGTCGAATAATCTGCGCTTTGTCTTATTGTTTCTCCTCTATATGTGACTTCTTGTTTTTCACAAGCTGCTCTCAGAATTCTTTGTTTGTCTTTGGTTTTGGCAAGTGTGATTATGATATGGTTTGGTGATTTTCTTTTGGGTCTATCCTATATGGGGTTCGTTGAGCTTCTTGGATGGCCAGCTTTTCATCATTCATGATATTGGGGAAGTTTTCTGTTGGGAGTTCTTCAATGATCCTCTCTGTGTTTTCTCTTTTCTCCCCCTGTTCTAGAACTCCAATGACTCGAAAATTTTTGCTTTTCATTGCATCCTACATAACTCTCAGGGTCTCTTCACTTTTCTTTGTTCTTTTTTCTGAGTTTTCCTCAAACAGATTCTATCCAAGTGTTTGTCTTCAATTGCACTGATCCTGTCTTTCACTGTTTCAGATCTGCTTCTCAGCCCTTCTATGACACAATCTGTTTCTGAAATCTTGTTTATCTTTTGGATTTCTAATTGTTGTTTTTGTATAATTTCTAGTTGTGAATTTATTTTGGCATTTTGTTCCTGCATTATTTGCCTGAATTCTTCCAATTTTTAGTCTGTATTTTCCATGAATTTGTCTATTTTTTCCTCATTTCTGTCTGCTTTTTGCTTCAGCTCTTGGAGAATTATGAGTATTAGAGATTTGAATCCCCTATCAGGTAGTTCTAGTGCATTTTCCTCCAGAGGAGAGTCATCTGGTGTTTTATTTTGGATGCCTACTGGAACCATCCTGTTCTGTTTTTGTAAATGTTTTGTTATTGTCTGTTGTCTTCAGGGCATTCAGTAGTTATTTTTCTCATTTATTGACTGTGGATTTATTTGTTTCATCCCCCCCCTTTTTTTTTTTTAATTTGGCTATGTCTGAGCAGGCGGGCTGTGTGTTCTTTGTTGTTTGCTCGTCTGTGGGCACAATACTTTTTTCTCCTTCTCCAATTGGCATGGTCAGTCACTCAGATATGGTATGGCAGGGCAGGTCTAGCTGAAGAGGAGTTACTGGGACAGGTTGTTTGTGGCACTTACTACAGCCACCAGGAAGGGTCGGTAATCAGTGCAGGGCAGGTTCCAGTAGGCTGTGCCTGTGATGCTTGGTGGTGTGATGTTAAGCGTACGGTACAGGTAGGCAGGGTGTAGTGGGGAGATTGTTATGTGTGGAGCTAAGATGGATATGGGAGAGAGGAGAGAGGAACAGGAGCCAAAAACATACAAACAAACAAAAAAGAAAGCTAGGGGACCTTTCTGTTGGAGTGGAGAGATGAAAGACTATAAAGTGGAAAAAACAAAAAGGGGAAGAGGAAGGAAAGAATGAATAAATAAAAATGGGAAAGGGAATAGAACAGCAAAGTTCCCAGGGATCGCACCGGTGCAGCTATGAGGTCTGGAGAAGTTGTTCTCAAGTGTTTCAGTACAACCTGGCTAGAAGGTGTACAGGTATACAACACCAGGTATTCAGGGAACAGAAGGAGAAGGAAGCTACAGAGAGAAGAGAAACTGAGTAATGAAGAAAGACAAAAAGTGAAAAAAAGGGAAAAGAAAACAAAACAACTTAAAAAAAAAGAACAAGAAAAGCCCCCCAAAAAACAGAAGAAAAAGAAAGAAAGAAATGCTCTCAGGGATCCCTCTGCACGTCTGTGCAAGCCGTGAGAGTAGATTCCAAGCCATGCAGCACCACCTGGCCAGAATGGGCTCCCAACTCAAGAAAAGGAAAAGAAAACAAACAAATAATTCAAAACAAACAAACAAACAAAAGCCTCAGGATCACACCAATGCGGCAGCCCAGACCAGGAAGCAGCTCCACACTCGAACAGAGCTCCGCAGCCTCTCAGGAAGAAGCAAAGATGGCACACAGAGCCAGGAATTTGAGTGAAAGGAGGGGGAGGTGGTGAGAGGTAAGGAAGAAATCAAAAGAAGTGGAAAAAAGCAACACCAGCAGCCAATAAATGGCACTCAGAGAACCGGCTCGTTTGGACGGGGGGAATCCAAGCAGCCGGTGCTTCCTGCACAAGAGATTGTGGCCGTGGGAAGCAGAGGAGGCCAAGTGGGGGTGAAGAAGGGTTGGGGGTGGGAAAGCGTATATCGCAAATTACCGGTTGTTTTGTCTGCCACTGGAAGCTCCGTGAAGCTGCTTTCTCTTACCCCCTGTTTGCTGGTCTCCGATAGGAGTCCAAGATGGTGGATCCCTGCTGTGTTAGCTGATAGGGGACCTCTGCATGAATCTCTCCTTCCTCTCTGTCCTCTGTCAGTTTTCTCACTCCATTTGGTGCTTGGCTGAGTTCTTTATCTCTTCATTTGATGTTTTAGGGTTTCAGGATTGTTGTTTTCTCTGTTCAGCTTAGTTTTTCAGATCTTTGCTGTGGAGGGATGGCGTGGTGCTTCTGCCTGGAGTGCCATTTTGCCAGAAGTTCTGACTGTATGTTTGTGGTGAGAGAAGTTCCATGCAGGGACCTTGACAAGGAGCCGACCAGTGTTCCCTGTGACATCCATCAACCCAGCCCCAACCCTTCTTCAGAAGGATGACAGATAGTATTTTCCTGAGATGACCACAATGATATCCCTGTCCCATGTCCTCTCAACACTCCTTCCATGCAGGAGTGGGTGTATGTTCCCTCCTCTTGAATCTGGACAGGCTGTGACTACAGCCAAAGTGATGTTCTGTGACGTCTTAGGCTAGACCATGCAAATTCTCTGTGCTTCCACCTTGCTCTTTTGGGATGCTCATTTTTGGAATCTAGTCACCACACTACGAGGAAGCCCACACTTGTACACACACAGAGACTGCACAGCAAAGACACATATAGGAGTTTTAGCCCACAGGTCAGCTAAGGTGCCAGCCCATAGCCAGATTCCATCACCATATAATTAGAGAAGCTTCCAGATGGTTCTAGCACACAGCAGTCACGTTACTTGCAGCTGAGTCTTCCCAGCTGAGGTCCCAGACAACATACATCAGAGCCAAGCCATTCTTGCTGTGCCCTATCTGAATCCCTGACCCACATTGTCAGCATCATAATAAAATAAAATCTGTGGATTCTGGCACCCACACAGATTCAGCAAACAAACATGAACTGAGAAGTTGGTGCTTGGAGAAGAGGGAGAGGAGTAGAACCCATGAGAACTCAGACATGAGGATGGGATTCAGGCCCCCTCGTCCTCCCTTCCTTCCTAGGTGAGATGAGTGGGATGAGCCCGCAGCTTTCCTACTGGGCTCCTCCAGACCCTGTCCTGGGACCTCAAGCTGCGGTGTGGAGAGGAGAGTGGGAGGCAGGCAGTCAGCAAGGGAGGCTTATAAAGCTCACTGCAACTTATTTTCCCTTCTTGCTGCTAAGGTCCTAGAAGGAAGGAACCAGCAGAGCCTGACGTTCCCACAGTGCAGGGAAGGGAGTCGCTGTGGGGAAACATGTCCATCCATTGACTCACTCACTCAATGCTTGTTTCCCAAGTTTCTACACTTGGGCTCAGCCTGGGAGGCAGAAGGAGTGGATACCCAGCTTTGTGAAGACAGACACAGCCCCCTCCCAGGTCTTAATCCCGTCTACTGACTCTCAGACATCTTTCAAAAATCCGTGATTAAGTTCCATTTTCCCCATTATTGCACCTGAGATGGAGGCTCTTAGAGGGTGTCAGGAGACTTGTGGGCAAGTAAGGTCCCTGGTGGTGCAAATGGTTTGCACTCATGGACCAGCCGAAAGGTTGGTGGTTTGAACACCCCCAGTGGTGCCATGGAAGAAAGGCCTGTTGATGTGCTTCCATAAAGGTTACTCCAAAGAAAACCGTATAGAGCAGTTATACTTTGTAGCACATGGGGTCACCATGAGTCTTAATCTACTCAAGGACTACCTTTTTTTGTTTTTTTTGGTTTTTATTGGTGGGGATGTAGGCGTATGTGTCCCTCCGTGACCTCCAGATGAAACTTGACAGCATGTGACCTTGTAGAGCCTTCTTGAACTGACCACCTTTCCTAACTTTGGCCTGCTCCCAGGCCAGGCTGTGACCACCATCTAGTCCACCTCCTTGAGGCCTGAGCCTCCTTTCAACTTGAGCTCAAGCCCTGCACATCCTGCAGAATGGAGGGTTGAGACCTCTATCATCTGTAACACTTTGTGGCCTGGGAGGAGGGCCACGAGAAGAGACAGGTGGACAAGAAGAGCCACCAGAGGGCACCTGGGAGCCTATCATACAGCACCTCCCTTTCCCCACCTAAGGCCACAAGGGCTCATCAGTGACAACTGTTCCTGCTGCTTCAGGCCTTGCCTTGTCACAGTAACCTGAAGCAGGAGCCCAGGTAAACACTCACCTGCATCTCACACTGCTGGGTGGGACCTCATGTAGGCAAAAGGAGGAGCAGCCCCAATTATTTCATTTTCTTGCATTACTTCTTTTACTCCTCAGCATAGACCTATGAGATGGGTATCATTACCTCCATTTTGGTGAGATTTCAAGCCTCAGAGATTTTAGGAAACTTTACAGAGTCGCAAGGTAGTAAGAGTAAAACCCACATCTGCCAAATACTATGCTCATCTCTGCTGCCTTCTAGATCAAGAAAGAATAGGTACCCAGGACGCTGTGAGTCCCCTCTGGGGACTAGGAGAGCAGCAACACATCAGGGCACAGAAATGTGTGTGTGCACTGGTGGTAAGTGGAATATAGACATTATCCCATGCAGAGAGTGTTAAGGCTGCCCTGCTCAGCACAAGGACCTTGGCTCCATCAGGAAGCAAGGAAAGATTCAAAAACCTCCTGGCAAGAAGCTATTAAGGTCATTCAAGGTTTCACAGGTCCCTGGCTTGGCAGGAGTCTCAGGGATGATCTAGTATCTGACCCAGTATCTGAAATGTAATTTGTAGATATATGAGATCAGAAGAGGAAATGCAGTGAATCATAAATAAGGATCTCCCTCTGTGGGGTTGGATTGAACAGTCTTATTCCTAGTAGATATTTAGTTTCTCATAGATATTTCTACAATTTTGGCTTGTTTGAACGTGTGTGTGTGTCTGTGAGAGAAAGAGAGAGAACAGATTTTGCTTTTATAATGTAAAATATAAGATTGACAAGAAAGTTTCAAGAAAAGACGATGTTGCGTCCTTAAGTAAGTGATGGACGTCTTGCCATTTATTCCATCTTAGCCTTATCCTAATGAGCAGTGATCAAAAATGTCATATTCGTAGTGGCCTCCTGCAGCCCATCTTGTTCCACCTGACAGGTGATGATGGCGTTCTCCTTGTGACCGGTTCTGTTGACCACAATCGAGCTCTGCGTGCTGTACAGTCCATCTCTGCTCCTGATGGGGGTCAATGCTGCATCTCTCTGGGAGACACTCGCATTCTCCAGCCAGATCAGCTGCATACCTTGGTGGTACAACTCTTTTCCCTCGCAGGTGACATTTCTGTTGTTCTTAGGGGCAGGGCGTTGAAAAACAACCACGGTGGGTGGAATTGAAATAGCACAGGACAAGGGCTCAGACCCCATGAAACCATCAGATCAATCTTGCTTATTATTTGGTGGCCATTTATTTAGCATCTACCTAGCCTGTGGCAGTCCCTAGCACATAGTTGGTGCTCAACTGCTAGAGTATCCTGTTAGTATTTGCGTTGCAGTTAGACTTACGCCCTGAAGCAAATTTGGGGAGAACTGTGCTCTGAAGCCAAGTAGAAACCTGCTCAGGTGTGGAATCACCTACCTAAAATGGTCTGAGACAAATCAGTATTCAAATGAACTCGGTGACATAAGCCCGGGTGGCTCACTCTGCAGGTGACATGGGACAGGAAGTCCACTGAAGCCAGAAACACCTCAGCAGAGCTTGTGATATTGCAGACATTGCTGTTCTTCACCTGGAGCACCTGAGTCTGGAGAGATGGGACTTCCTTCCTGTTTTTGAATCATTTCAGGGAGATGTTACTGGGAAAGAATCTATAGGACATACAGCTGAAATCTACCACTCTGCCCAATTAGGGCCCTCTCCGTGGGGCCAATTAGTAAAGAAAGAGACAGTGGAGCTACTAGAAAGAATATCAATAAACAGTTAGTGTTGGTGATCTAGGCAATATTCCATGTTCTTTATATAATTTTAATTCTGATAACTCTTGGATTAGGGATGATAATGCCCATTTTACAGATATGCAAATGAGGCTAGCAGATATAAGGAACATACTAGCTATTGGCAGAGCCAGGACTGGAACACAGGTTTCTCTGACCACATGGCCTGAGCTCTTTCCTCAGGCCACATTGTTTCCTTGTTCAGGAGCCACATTCCAATGTCTTTCTCACTTTTGGTATTGATTACTCCTGCTACCCATTCTCAATAATAAGGTTTAACAACTAAAAACAGAAGGGAATTTTCTTAACCTGATATTTATCTACCAAAATCCTAAAACAACATGATGCTTAATGTGCAACTTTACAAGAATGCCCTTTAGAATCAGCAACAATAGGATACCAACTCTGATTGTATCTATTCAACAACGTCCTGGATATCCTAGTAAGGCAATGAGAACAGAAAGAAGCAATGAATTAAGATTAATCAGGATGGGAGAAAAATTCTAATGTAAACTAACACTGAAAATCCAAGTGAATTTGTTGACTAAAAGACTAATGGAACAGAAGACCCAAGTAAACATGAGAATTTGGGGATAAGTGGAAAAAGTGGGCCAGTAAACACATGATGTTGGGGAAACTATCTTTTCTAGAGACACTTTAAAAAATTGATTACTACATCTCATTGTGCAAAGGAAAAATTCTAAAAGGATTAAGTTCTTAAATATAAATATTGATAAAAATTATTAGAGGAAAAACTAAAAGAATATCTTTATGACTTTTTGGATTGGAGAAGAGCTTTGAAGATGAGATCTTAAAGATTACATCCACAGATACCAGGGTTGGGATTCCAACACGTATTTTGGGGAGACACACAATTCAACACATAATAACTGTTATCCTATGTTTGTACCATCTTTATATTTTTTGAACACATAAATTGTTTTGTATTTTAATGAGTCCACAGTAGGAGAGGAATTTTGTCCCATAACAGATTATACTCAGAGTATCACCCATACATAATTTTAGTGATGAAATTTGAGATTTGAGCTGATGATGAGATTTTGGACTTGGGTGAGACTTTTGGGGATGTTGGAATTGGATGAATGTATTTTGCATGTGGAAGAGATGAGAATCTTTGGAGACCAGAGGGTGGATTGTGGTAAGATGAATAGTCATTCCACAAAGACATGAGGTCCTAATCCCTGGAACCTGTGAATATCTTAACTTGCATGAAAAAGTCTTTGCAAATATGATTAAGGATCTTGAGATAAGGGATTTTCCTTGATTATCTGGATGGGCCGTAAATTACTAATATAGAGTACACTGGACTGAGCTCAGGCTAACTCCAGCTCTATTTTCTACTAGCTTTACTCTTTAATCACCTTGAGCCTCAGTTTTCTCATCTGTACAATGTGGACAAATATCTTTATATATAAGAGTTTTTGTGTGGATAAATGCAATGATATAGGTAAAGAGCCATCCATACAGTAGTTGTGAGTTGCCCTTGAATCGATTCTGACTCATGGTGACCCATGTGTGCAGAGTAGAAATGCTCAATAGGGCTTTGAAGGCTGTGACCTTTTGGAAGCAGGTCGCCAGGCCTGTCTTCTGAGGCACCTCAAGGTGGGTTCAAACGGCCAGCCTTTCAGCTAGCAGACAACTTAACTGTTTGCAGCACCCAGGGATTCCAATAAATGATTCTGTGTTGTTGTATTGCCTATTTAATCGTTTTTCTTGCTTGACATTGCTCAGAGTTCAGAGGTCAGAAAACGTAGCAAAACTGTAAGAAACAGTCAGGCTTTGAGAGCAGAAAAACAATTGATTTCTGCTTGTACTTCACTCTTCTGTGGTTGTAGACCTTCATCATCAAGCATCCCTTAGGACACTGTTGACTTTAAGCAAACTGGCATAAATAACAAAGAAATGATTTCTCTCCAATGACTGAGAGTCCAGAGATGGGGTGGGATCCAGGAACAGTAAGGTCCAGCAATGTTGTCACTGACCCACTTTTCTCCATCTCTGCAGTCAACTGGAGCCCTGGTGACACAGTGGTTAAAGCAATCGACTGCTAACTGAAAGGTTGGTGCCCGCATCTGCAAGACTGATACCACGATGCCCATGGAAAAATCTGTGTTGCCAGCTTTGGTGGTGTCTCCAATTTGTTTTACTCTGGGAAAGAAACTTTTTTGGAAGGCAGAGATTAATTTCCAGTTTGGTCCAGTACCCTTGAACCACAAGACAGTTCCATTTGGGAGTGAATCTGATACAGTACAACTCAAGGTGAGTATGTCCCCAGTTAATACAGTCTCTGGCATCTCAGCTTGTTGCACCTGGAACTTCCCATCTGTGGTTCATAGAAAGAAACTCAAAATCATCTCCTATTTCCCCTGCTCTAGCCTAGACAGGGTGGAGGAGCCTGGATCTAGGTTATAGTTCTGCGTCACTCACTAACTCTCTTAATAACATGTTTGAGCATGCACAACCTGAGTTTACAGAGGTCTCTACAAGTGGAGGAAGCTCCTCTCTTCAGTGCTAATAGTGAGGAGTCAATCCAGAGGCCCAGCTCCACCAACAATGCAACCCTATTTCTAAGACTCTAACCAAGGTAAGAGGAGGCTAGGGAGGGAGAGAGGGGGCTTTGTACAGAAGTTGTGTTAATGGGAGACACTATTCTCTCACCCATCTAAAAGCCAAAAAATACTCAGTAAGTTTTGATGTAGGATCCAACTCCCCTCTTACCACCACAGGCCTCCAGTGAGTTTGGGGTTGATCTTCATCTCTCCTGGAGGTGACCAGCCACTAAATATTTAGAGATTAGTGCTGAGAGGTGTGGAGAAAGGGGAAGAAGTCAAGAGCAAAGCTAAATAAAGAAGGGGCAAAGGGAATACTAAGTTCATGGAGACAGTGTCTGGTTCCTCCAGTTACCTTCTCAAGACTGTAGTGAGGGTCTGTTTGTCCTCCTTAATAACAAAAGAGGAGAGCCTCAAAGCCCTCTTCAGTTTTGGAGGGTCAACCAGTGACATTATACCTGCCCCCACCACCTCTACTACCACCATCACTACTTCACACTGTATGAGGTTCTAGCGATAACCTCCCCTCTTCAGGTCGGCAAACCATCAAAACCACAGACCACAGACTGCCCAATGCAGGGTGGGAGTCATGGAACTTGGGAGCTGGCAAAGCTGAGAAAGGGTGTCAGGGAAAAGTCCTGCACTACTTTATTCACCTCGACAGAAATCTGTGAGTTTTCCGTGGTTCAGGTGGACGGTGTAAAATATGGCTGGACTTGAGGGAAACATTACTTCGGAAGCTCTGTTTTCCTGGCAGAATAGAGGGAAACCCTAATCTCTCTATAAATCATAAAATTAAGTAAGAGAGTTCTGAGGAGGAGGCAGCACTGGTTGTCCTCAGGGAATAAGAAAGAGGGTAAATGGGTGAGGGAAATCATGCTGGTCGGTAGAGATTCTTGTCACCTAGAGATCTCTGTTTTGCCTTAGGAGGTAATGGGCATTTAGGGGAAAACTTCACCTTTGTTGAGATTTCATCCTGAAGCCAGGGCTAAGGAGTGGCTTTAAGGGCTTGTGGGTTAAATCTAGGGTCAGAGAATAGGTAATAAATGACACAGTGTATATTCCTGAATTCAGGATTGTTCCTAAAGCCTTAGAAAGGTCAATCAGCCTCTGGGTCTCAGATTTCTTGCTTTTTGAACCAGGTGGTGGGAACATAGAGTTGCACTTTGCCTACCAAGTATCTTTTTGTTTGGGAGTTGTCCCTTCCCCCATGTTGTGTTCTAGTAGAGATGGCCAACAGAGCACATGGGCACATGGCCCCAGAATGGCTGATCAGGGTGATCTGAGGATGCACAATATCCAGCAGGTAGTCACTGTTCAGTGAAAAGTGGACAGTTTGAAGGACTCATGTTCAAAGACTGAGGGGATGGGTAGCTCAGGCTGTATTCACCATTTATGAACATGTGGGTGCCAAGACCAGATTTATTCTCCTTGTCAGGATGCCCTTTCCTGAACTTTTCACAGTAATAGATGCCAGCATCCGTGGGAAACACGTCGTTGATGCAGATGGAACAGTTTGTTTTGCCGGTTTTGTTCAAAATTTATGTTACTTGGTAGGAACACACCTCCATTGAAATGGTAGATTAATTGTCATTCTGGCCCAATTTCTTTGAACCACAATAAAGGCCCTATGGGGGGCAGAGCAGACACGTCACGGTCCAGAGTTACAGCATCTCCAGCTTCAACTGACACCCATCTCTGAGGCTGGTACTCCTGGGGCTGTTCACCTGAAGTCCCTGGTGATAAACCCGGAGTCATCTCTCATGTTCCCTGTCTTGGCCCAACATGGTCTGGGCGTCTAGGGGTCTAGTTCTAAGTCAAGAAATTAAGATGGGGTTTCATTCTTCACTCTTTTTTTCAGCAATGTGTATTGGCACCTATTGTCTGAAAATTACAGTGCTGGTTGTCTCCAACCATCAAAGCTTTAGAGAGGGGCTGAAGATTCCGCAGATGTTGCCTCAGGCCATGATAGGAGATCGCACCCACTCAGACATCCAGTGTGGGGACTATGGTCCCAGACTGGGTTGTGGTGGCCACTCAGGTACCTGCTTTCTAATAGGATTTAGGGTAATTGTACAAGCCTGCAGAGATTCCAGATGCTTGGGGCTCCAGAGTGCAGAATGGCTTGTTCTTGGTTCAAGATAGAACGGGTACTTGGGGACAAACTTTACCAGTGTTGAGTACCTCTTCTGGCTCAGCCAAAGCGAAGACTTGGCTTCAAGGGTCAGCAACTGTATGTTTGGGTTCAGGCATGATAGGCACAGTAGATACCCACCTCCTGGTTCCCGTGTCCAAACAATCTGCACAGAGGGGCCAACTAAGACAGGGACACACATGGTGATTCACTTCCTCAGACCAGAGGTGGGCTATGGGAAGAATGACAGGCTTTGGACGGAATTCAGCTGTGCAGCTGATTTTCTTTCTTTAATTCTTACTTGGGATGAAAACTATTGGAATAAATGTGCCATCAAATGCTTTGCCAAAATCCATAGAAAAGTTTAAAATGAAAATTCTCTCCTTTACTTATAAAATACCAGTTGAGGCATATAAACAAGAAAAGAAGCCTCTTCATATTTGAGCTGTTAGCCTTTTCCCTTTTCAAGTAGACACAAGCTTAAGATAGAAAAATTCTAAAGTGAAAAGCAGGCTTTGAATTTTAGCAATATATGAGGCGCTATGCGTAAAACTGTATTTACATGGGAAGTAATATTTCTCCAACAAATGATATACTCAAAGAAAGAATTTTCTATATGTGCTGATTTTAACGTATTGTCTATTATATACATATACCTACATGTATATGTAATTCGGAGCCCTGGAGGTTAAAAGCTAGGCTGTCAACAAAAAGGTCGGCAGTTCAAATCTTCCAGCTGCTCCTCGGAAACCCTGTGGGGCAGTTCCACTCTGTCCTATAGGGTTGCTGTGAGTCAGAAATGACTCAATGGAAATGGGTCAATGGGTCATATATAATTAAATATGTATATTTAAATTTATTTGACACTCTTCCCTTAGGTTTTTTTTTTTTTTCTATAATTAGCACAAAAATTTTAGGTTTAAATTTGTGTTGAATAGCACTTCTTAATCTGGCAATCTTTAAAAAATTTACGTCATGTAAGTTGATATTTTGTGGAAAGAAAAAGGAGAAATTAATATTCTTAAATCCACAGATCTTACCCCTTTTCTACTGAAAGTCTGTAAAAATACATTGCAGACCAGAGGGAACAAATAATAGATTCAGGAAAAATTATAATTTCCTTGTTGGAATATCTTAAGAATAACTTTAAGAAAGAATAAAGTTTTTTAGGATGAAAAAATAGCAATACTACTACCAAAATTGTGAGATTTCATGCAGCAAGTTAGGCACAGTAATTTTAACTTTGATTCAATAACCAAGATGACTTGCCTCTCCTCTCTGGTGAACATTTAAGGATATTGTGTAGCTTACATGGAGTAAGTTGGGAATTCCTCACATGATGTTTTATATACTTCTCCACCTTAAGCAAGTTATGGAGATTTGTAAGCCAAGTATCAATTATATTAAATCAGTTAAAATTCAATCACTTCTTTTGATTATTGTTGTTGTTGTTAGGTGCCGACCAATTGGTTCCGACTCATAGTGACCGTAAGTACAACAGAACAAAACAGTACCAGGTCTTGCTCCATCCTCACAGTCATTGCTACACTTGAGCCCATTGTTGCAGCCACTGTGTCATTCCATCTCATTGAGGGTTTATCACTTTTTCGTTGACCCTCTATCAAGCATGATGTCTTTCTCCAGGGACTGGTCCCTCCTGATAACACATCCAAAGTACATCAGACGAAGTCTTGCCATCCTCCTTTCTAAGGAGCATTCTGGCTGTACCTCTTCCAAGACAGATTTGTTTGTTTTTCTGGCATATTCCTGGTATATTTGATATTCTGTGCCAATGCCATAGTTCAAAGGCATCAACTCTTCTTTAGTCTTCTTTAATAATTGTCCAGCTTTCACATGCATATGTGGCAATTGAAAACATCACGGCTTGGTTCAGATGCACCTTAGTTCTCAAAGTGACATCTTTGCTTTTGAACACTTTAAAGAGGTCTTTTGCAGTAGATTTACCCTATGAAATCCAGCATTTCATTTCATGACTGCTGCTTCCATGGGCGTTGTTTGTGGATCCAAGTAAAATGAAATCCTTGACAACTTCAATCTTTTCTCCATTTATCATGATGATGTTTATTGGTCCAGTTTTGAGGCTTTTTGTTTTCTTTATGTTGAGGCGAATCCATATCAAAGGGTTAAGTGGGTTGCGGGGAACACTATCCAAGAAGGAAAGCAAAACACCTAAAGACACACCTGGGGGAGAAAGGGGTGCTTTCCTATCTCTGCCTGAGTCTGGGGCTAGCTTTGGGGAGAAAGGAGTAGAGGGGCCAGAGAAACATTCCCAGAAAGAGGGAGGAACCAGCATGTTGTTCTCCTTTTCTCTCACCTTTGAAATGGGCTCTACTCAAACACAAAGGTGGTGTCCAGGGACTCTCAGATCATACTCAGTTGCTGACCCTTTAATGTCCAAGTATCCATAGCCAGGCACTAATTGCTGTGACTGTTTCTCTGCTGCGTAATCCTCAAGGACAGACAGGAGGTCATAGCTAGGAGAGGACAAGAGGTAAAGGCAGAGCAGGGCATGAACACCATCTATGAGATAAGAAGAGTGCCCCTACCCTTGTGATGTCAGCATCTCATTCCATTGTTCTGGAATTGTGAACTCCACAATTATCAGTTTTTTTCTTTATAGATCATGCTTTTGGTGTCAAGTCTAAGAATGCTCTGAACATCCCTAAATTCCCAGGTTTTTTTCCTCAAAGTTATAGTTCTATTGTCTTGTCAATGATAATCTTTATACCTTTCTCCAACTTCCATCATTCTACCCTTCCTCCCACCCCAAGGAATCTTCTCACTTTCCGTTGGATTCTAAGGTCTTTGGAGAGTGAGACTATCAGCAGCATAAGGGTCAAGAGCACTGGCTTTGGAACCAGATACAATCTAGGTTCAAATCCTGAATCTACCTCTTAGTAGCTGATAATCTTGAGCCCATCATGAAGACTCATATATCACACAAGCTTTTTGATATCTTCATTTCTATGCCTCAGATATGCCAAACTGTGTTCATGATCTACACTCACATTCCCTTCTCCTAAGAGATGAAGTGTTATTTCATCATATCATATTTACAGTACCTGCTATAACCATGATTTAGAATTGTTGAGGTGGACTTTGATCACCTGGATGAGAGAGTGTTCGTCAGATTGCTCCATTGTAAAGTCACAACCCTAGCCCCTTCCATTCTGTACTCTTTGGATGGCATTCACAGCCCACAATTAAGGGGTGGTAGTTATGTTCCTTTTCCTTTAGAGTGGGGTATCTACATAAATGTTCTTGGATATTTAAATGAGATGTTTGTCTCTTCTCACCAATTTACCAATTTATTCAATCATTTATTTATATCAGTGTGGACTCATGGATATTTATTATATACTTTGAGTTAATCCAATACTACTTTTTTTGTTGCTTGTATCATTCCAGCTTTGGCTATTGGGAACTCTTTCAGTTGGTTCTTGTCTCCCCTTTGACATACCTCCATCAATGTGGAGTTTTCTTGTTGTTGTTTTTTGAGGACTTCCTTACTTTCAGAAGGATGTTGAAATTTTTGTGGAATTTTTTAAATACAAAGAGGGAAAAGTCTTCTAAAAAGGGACTTTAGAATGCAAGAGCCAAGTGATTGAATGGGAAAAAGTTTTATTTTTAAATCCAACATCTCATATAAACCAATGTCTTGAATGAGGTATTATTCATTTATTTATTAAAACTATAGTTGAGGGCCTATTATATGGCAGTCACTGTTTTGGCCACTGAGGATACAGACAGTCCCTTCCTTACTTTCTATTTGAGGAAGACAGACAACAAACAAATAAATACAGTAAGTTCTTCCTTTACGTGGTGCTGATATACATGAAGTTTGAGGAGAGAAGAGTTTAGTTAAATAACACCTGTCTCTCAACAACATGGTTTCAAATTTCCCTTTCAATTCAGTTACATGATAAATTAACTGTGAGTAATTGCATAAAGTGTAAACTTCACTTCTGGCTTTTCAGTACACAAATAACTACATAAATAACAGATGCTCATCATGATCAGCAAACAACCACCTCACTTCTTTCAAAGTCTGTTGGTGATTGATTTGTGAAACTTCTTCAGTTTATGCACTGTCTTAGTCATTTAGTGCTGCTATAACAGAAATACCACAAGTGGATAGCTTCTCCAAAGACAAATTTATTCTCTCACAGTCTAGTAGGTTACAAGTCCAAATTCAGGGCATCAGCTCCAGGGGAAGGCTTTCTCTGTCAGTCCTGGAGAAAGGTCTTTGTCATCAGTATTCCCTTGTTCTAGTAGCATCTCAGTGCAGGAACCTCAGGTCCAAAAGAAGCGCTCTGCTCCTGGAACTGCTTTCTTGCTGGTATGAAGTCTCCATGTCTCTCTGCTTGCTTCTCCCTTTTATATCTCAAAAGACACTATCTAATCTTGCAGATCTCATGAATAAAACTACCATTAATCCACTTTATTACATCATAGTGATAGGATTTACAACACATAGGGAAATCACATCAGATGACAAAATGGTAGACAACCATACAATACTGGAAATCATGACCTAGCCAAGTTGCAGGCATTTTGGGGGGACACAGTTGAATCCTTAACATGCACAGACAGCAAAGCATGAAGATCTGTTGCCTCCTTATCTCCCAGTGTTGAATCCACATGATATTTTACAAAAATGAATTATCTGAAGAGGTAATTGGCCAACAAAGATTAGGGCGTAAGAAGAAAGGAAAAGTGATAGTGCTGGAAATGAAATTCAAATTAAACACACAAGGAATTACAGGAGAAACGTTTGACCATGGAAATGTTGACAAGGCTGCTGTTTGATAGACCCTAGATATGCAGCCATAGGAACTTAGTGAAGCCAAAAGTATCAACACAAATGAGGAAAGTGGCAGCAATCAAAAGGATGATGATGTCCCAGAGGACATGACACCAGAAAAATATCTTCACATTAAAGAAACGCTTAATAAGATTTTACAAAATCGGAAGTGCAAAGGATAAAATGTTGGAAACCTATCTAAACTTCAAAAGGCTTAGGGTAACTCACCAAGACATGGGCAAGATGCTTACTGTGTATCTGAAGTTATACAATGAGAAGGAGGCAAGCACTGTTCAAACTACCTTCATAAATTTTTTACCAAGAAGCAAAATACTTCCATTCCCAGTATTTCTAAGCTTTAAATTACAGTGTACTAAACATTCTTTTAACTTTTTTTTTTTTATTTCCCTATATTGGGTAGGACAAGTGGTTTGTGATTGGCAGCTAACATAAAGATTGGCTGTGCAAACCCACACAGTGACTCCATGGAGAAAGGCCTGGAGAACTGCTTCTCTAAAGAGTACATCCAAGAAAACCCTATGGAGCAGTTATACTCTGTGACATGGGTGGTTGCCATGTGTCAGAATCAACTCAATGGCAGTTGGATTGGTTTGGGGTTTTTTATGCATTTATAACCGACACTAAGAAAGTTTTTAGTTTCCACCCAAAAAAATTTAAAGATCATTGAGCACTCATTCTTTTTCCCATTGACTATTAAGATCACTTTCCATGGTTTCAATTTGCGTGGTCATTTTTATGATCTCGCACCTACCATGCAAAGTGAAGACTGCTCATATTTCGTATGTCAGATGGTAATAGTGCTAGGACAAAAGATTAATCACTTTAAGAGGAACTGAAATGCCAGGTGGGGGGGGCGGATTGATATTTTATATATGGTGGATTACAGAAGGTGCCTTTAATAAAGTAACATTTAAGCATAGACTTAAAAGAAGGGAGGGAGTGACCTAGGCAGATATGTTGGAGAAGAAGAAGAGAAATGACATAATCTGACTCATGTTCCCAAAAAATCATTTGGCTTCTTCAGGAGCAAAGCTGAAACAGAGAAGCCAGCTAGAGGGTAGCAATGATCCAAGAAGAGATAATGGTGGTTGAAACAAGGGAGTAGTAGTGGAAGTGAGGTATGCAGATGATAGAAATAATTCTGTAGTGTGCTGGACTTGGCTTCTACTGGCTCATGAAAGCCAATTGTTAAATTTTCAGGAATTTTTCAATCTGCTTGCTAAACCATTGGTAGTTTGAAGTTGGCCATGGTGGGAAAATTTACACCACAGAAATTGGCAAATACTACAAATGAGGATTTTTTTTCTCTTTTGGATAGTCAATTGTTAAACATTTATAAGTCTACAACTGCACATAAGGATTTTGAAGGTAGAATTTAATATGGGGTCTAAAAAGCTCTTGGGGCATCACAACATGTGTACTATGAGCAACAGGGTAGGGGAGGATGCAGGATGATATAAGAACTAGTGTTCCATCACAGAAAGGGGATGGAAAACTTCTGGCTTTGAGGGGCAGGACACTTGGGCAAAGAGAGAGAGGAGAATAATTTTTCTTTTTTGAAGTGGTTAGGGATTCATTTATGTTCAGGAGGCAAGGCCAGGAACTCAGGGGTGGGCAGGAATCCAGATGGTGAGAAGAATTCTTGAGAGCACAGACATGAGTATGTGGTTTATGGCCGAGTCACACAGCAGTGGATGACATATATCTGGACATGTTTAGGGAACTGGACATTTTCTCCTATTCTAGGGAAGTGGAGTGAATCAGGCCTCAGAACCAGTTACCAAGACCTGGCCCTGGTGTCACTAAGGACTTTGAGAAGGAACAGCAGGAGGGTGTGTACAGGCAGGTGTCCAGAGCAGGGAGGCACATGGAGCAGAGTCTGTGGAAGCTTCCATCAGGCATCTTCTCTCAGACTGGGCCATCAGAGGAGGAAGGAAGGAGCTGTGTGGAAACAGGGCCACATTTAATTATCTGCTCATTATCAAGAAATGAGTGTCTACTGTGTCCCCGGGGCTTCTCTCCATTTGAGACGATACTTGTGAGGGCATAGAAGGAGCCCAGGACAGGATTGCTCCCATCTTCATCTTTCTCCCTGAGTCCTAAGCCCCCTTCCCTAGTCTTGTCCACTCAGTCATGTTCAGTGTCAGTAGGACAACCTTCACAACAGCCAATCCAGGGGTTCTCAACATTAATCTGTCAAATACATTCCTTTGGCCCACATTGAGTCCCGTGTTCAAATACACTGGAGATGGTTTTCAAAGGAATCACCCACTCAGTTGTCCCTCACTCAGCCCCCCTCTGCCATTTTCTCCATGAAACCTCTAGGACACTGAGGATGACTTTTGAAAATCCTTGATCTTACCAACCTCCTGAAGGACCCCACATGCTTCCTGGGAGCTGGGAACCTCTTAGATGGTTCCATGAGACTCCTGAGGATAGTAGGGGGAGTATCACATCTCTTAACTCCAGGTGATCCTGATACTGACACGTGGGACCTCCTAGGCTGGTCCTCTGTGATGACTTTGCCCCTTTGGGATTGACATTGGCCTGCCCTCTCTCCCTAATGTCTCAGCTTCTCCCACAACTTACAGTCAAGCCCTCTGCTTCCTGTAGACATAGATGGCAGAGACACCAACCACCTCCTGCGCCTTGAATCCTAGGAGAAGGCCTTCGAGGAGGAGGCACGGAATTGATAGCTGTTGGCCTGGAAGTCAACAGGCAGGAGGTGCCATTAGAGGAGGCACACAGGAGTCCACCCAGGTCTTCCAATTACTCCCTCTGTGGCTCCCTGTGCCCACTGATGCTCTGAAGCCTTTGAACCTATGTCCTGCCTGTCCTCATTCTCACTTACTTTCTCAGTGGCCAAGATAATCCTCCTTGAGAGAAGAGGTGAGGAGAACATGTACTCAGAGGCATATAAAAGTGGCATCTGCTTTACTTATTTGATCCTCATGACCCTGTGAGGCAGATATTATTATCCCCAGTCTGACAAGGAAACTGAGGCTCAGAGCGTTCAGGGAGGGTCACAAGATGAATGGGATTCAAACCCAGGGATGTCTATCACTGTGACCCCTTAGGATGGCCCCCTAGTCCCTGTTTTTGGAGTGAAGTCTAATCTCACAGAGTTACAGAAATGAACATCAACACTGCAGGCAAGGGACTGAGGATAGGTTTCACTGGGAGAGCTTCAAGGCTTTGCACCAAGGAGCTGAAGAGCCCTCAGAGTTGCCTGGCCTAATGAAACGTGCTTGCTGGAAGCACTCTGAATAAGTCAAGGAAACAGTGACTCAGGCATGGGAAGGGCCTCACACATGATCTAGTCCACCTGGCCCCAGAGCAGACGCCAAATGAGCTTTCTGTTGGACACAGAAATTTGGATCTGGGGAAGCATACTTTTAGATTCTCTGAATTTTTCTAATAAATGGATTTGGGTTTTAAAATTAAACACAGACAGTAAAGGAATTCTTTTTTTAATAAATAAGATAATGCTGGTGGCTCCTTAAGGGAAGAGTGGAGATCTACGCATTTGTTACTGCTGGGGTGTTGGAGGCCAGAAGTCTTAGCTGAGTCACTGGAACTTTCTCTCAGCTGAAGACAGCTTCATTGCCCAAGGTCATGTCTCCTTCTAGAGGGCAACTGATCCAACCACTGGCTGAATTGGGGTGTACAGGCTCAGTCTAAGCTCTTCAATTCAAAACAACTCTAAAAGTCCATCCTAGATCTACAGCCCTCTGTAGGAGTGACCGAGTCTTTGGTTGTTCAACTGCAACTGTGGTTCCATTATAGTTCAATGTCCTTCACCCCTACTTCTGCTTTCTATACCCCCTCATGTGTATTGATCCTCATGACACTCCCCCATCAGCTTCCTGAATTCTTAAATCCATTAGCAGTCTGTTTACCAGGGAAACTGACCTGTTTGAATTGGTCTGGGAGTGGCCTGAAAAGTAGACTCTAAAATGCAAATGTGGAAGTGGATCACTCTCGTTGTGAGTGTGTTATGTCCCTCTTAAAATATACCATATATTGAAGTCCTAACCCCCAGTGCGTATGAATGTGGTCTTATTTGGAAAGAGTCTTTGCAGATGTAATCAAGTTAAGATGAGGTCATGCTGGATTAGGGTAGCCCCTAAGTTCATAACTGGTGTCCTCGTAAGGAGAGAGATATTCAGAGATTCAGACACACAGAAGGTCATGTGATGATGGAGGCAGAGATTGCAGTGATGCCACCAGCATCCAAGGAGTGCCAAGGATTGCTGGCAACCACCAGAAGCTAAAATGAAAGAAAGAAGAATTCTTCCCTAGAGGCTTCAGAGGGAACATGGCCCTGCCAACACTTTGATTACAGGTTTTTAGCCTCCGGATCCCTGAGAGAACAAATTTCTCTTATTTTAAGCCACCTAGTTGGTGACAATTTCTTACTGCAGCCCTAGGAAACTAATACAACCCATTAGCTGGCTGGCAATGAAGACTCGATCACTGATGGTAAACTTTTACTAGTCATTAAAACTTTTACTAGTAGTGAACTGGGATGGTATATGCCAGAAGAAGGAAATACCCTAACATCAGGTATTTGAAGAATTGTTGGGAAAAGTAATTATAAGGGCTATAAAATGGGACAGAGGTAGCTGGGGGATCAATCTTTGGAGAAAGACAATAGAACAGTGAAAGTGATTAATCACCACTGAAAAGCAAAGCATGAAAGCCAGAGAACTTCTTAGCAACATAGTAGATTCTCATCTGCAGGAACCAGAGAGCAGAAAATCCCGAGGATTGGAACAAGGACAGAATTATAAGAGGAGCAGAGCTACAGAGGAGGATGAATGCATTCTCAACTTCAATGGGCCTGCTATGCTAAGGATAGGACCCTGCTGTGCTAAGGATGGGCCTGCTATGCTAAGGATAGGACCCTGATCAGGAAGTAGTGGGACCCTGAGATGAGTCCCTGGGCATCACAAATGGTTAAGCATTAGGCTACTAATTGAAAGGTTGGTGCATTGAGTCTTCACCGAGGCATGTCAGAAGAAAGACCTGAGAATCTGTTTCTAAAAGTCAGTCATGAAAACCCTATGGATCACAGTTCTACTCTGCAACCCATAGGGTGGCCATTAGTCAGAACTGACTCAACAACATCTGGTTTTGTTTTGGTTGGTTTCGGATTCTGAAATGCAGGTAGGGACATATAGGCCAATGCATTCAAAAATCTTCAATTGACTTCTGAGTTATTGAGGACAATGGTGATAGTGTAGCTACTTGTCTCCAAAAATATCCTTCCCAAACCAGAAGAAAAAACAAGAAAGGAAAAGTAAATTCTACACCAAAAACAAAGCTCTCGGTATTACCTGAAAGAATGCCAAAACTGCAAAGTCGCTCTTTGTAAAAAGAGAAAAATCACTAAATCCTAGAGCACAGTCTGCATGCTTCCAGCTGTAGGTCTTGGGGACGATGACCAGCAAGAGAGAGACCACGTTCTAATCGGCACAAATTTACTATATAGGTGGGATTTAGGGGTTTAGATTTACTCTGATTGGTTTAGGACAATCACCTGGTCTAATGGCAAGACAACTTCAACAACATCCCATAGTACTCCCTGAGTCCTAGTTTCCCATCTGTAGGACTCCAGCCCAACAGAGTGGTTGAAGCAGGAAAGGAAACCATAGATAAACTGAAATATGCCTTTTTCTCAGTCCAAGTAAGTTCCTTTACCTTTCCTGTAGTGCAGATGATGATAAATTTTCATTTTTCATAAAAAAAATTATTTTGCCTTCATTACATAGGTTGTTTTCATTGGGTATAGAATTCTACATTTACTGTGTAATTTTTTTTTTCTCTTTAAGCACCTTAATGTCTGTTTTCCATTGTCTTGTGCCTTTTTCCAATGAGAAGTCATACGTCACTTGTATTGTTCTCTTCTATGCCGTGTCTTTGTGTGTGTATGTGTCTGATTTAAGATATTCTCTTAATCTCTCATTTGTAGCTGTTTGATTATGGTGTACCTAAGTTTTGCTGGAGTTCACTGAGCACCTTGATTTTATAGGTTAATTTCATTGAGGAAATTTGAGAAATTTTCAGCCATTATTTCTTCAAGTAATTTTCATGCCCCAGTTTGTCTCTCATCTTATTTTCTGACGGGAACTTATGTTCCTTGTTTTTCATCTTTTTCCTTTCTGCTTTTCAGGTTAGGTAATTTCCATTAATCTGTTTTATCAGTGCCGATTGTCTTTGTGTTGATTCTGACTTACGATGACCCTATTTGTTTCAGAGTAGAACTGTGCTCCATAGGATTTTCAGTGGCTGGTTTCTCAGAAACAGATTGCCAGGCATTTTTCCAAGGCACCTCTGCGTGGACTCAAACTGCCAACCTTTCATTAGCAGCTGAGCATGACAACTGTTTGCACCACTCAGGGAGTACCTTAGCCTTACTAGTTCTTACTTATATCTTTTCCAATCTGCTCTTTAGGAGAGCCAGTTAATTTTTTATTTCATATATTCTATGTTTTAGTTTTACAATTACCTTCTGATCTTTTTAAATAGCTTTCGTTTCTTTGATGAGATTACCTATCTGTTTATTCCTTTTAAAATATTTTCCTTTAGTCATTGATCACAGTTTTAATAGCTGAATCAAAATCCTTGCCTTCTCATACATACATTTGGACCATCTTAGGGATGATCTCCACTGATTGCTTTTTATGTTGAGAATTGCTTACATTTTTCCTTTCTTCTTATGAATAATTTTGGATTGTATCCTGGACATTGTAAATGAGTATTGTAGAGACTTTGAATTATGCTGCTCTGAAGAGAGTTGATTTTTTATTGAGACAATTTTGGCTAAATAGTTTTTGAATAGTACATTTGGTTGAGTTAAGACAGAGATTTGGGGCTACCCTTCTTGGATTCTTCCTTTCTGTGAATCCCTTGTCGTCCAGTGGCTGTGGTCACCAAAACGCTATCGTCTGACTCTCCAACTGGTAAGATTGCAAGTTTTCATCCAAGTTACAATTGACTGATGCTCATTGACTTGGGCTGATCCTTAGCAAAAAGCCATAACAATGGGAAACACAGCCAGCGCTGCTCCCTTTATTCAGGGTTGATTCCTCTTCAGTTTGCCTGCTTTTGTTCACTCTCCAAAGTCTTCAGACAGTTGGTCCAGTGCTTACATGTTATCTTCAGTAAATTTAGCCCAATGAGCTACTCTACGTTTTCTTAAAGTCTTACTTATTACATGTAAGACGTTAATCCAGTGATAATTTGTTTTTATTATGACATAAGTATGAAGCCAATTTTTATTTTCTTCCAGACGAACAACCAGTTATGCTGCCAACATTTACTGTTTTCCAACTGGCTTGACACATCATCAATTGTTTCTATTTGTGGCACTTGTCTGTTTCTATTTCTCTACCAATTCCGTATACATTCAAAGGCTGTATAGCATATTCTAGTGTTTGGTAAGTGTCTTAGGCTGGGTTCTTTAGAGGGGTAAAACCAGTGAAATGTATATATATGAATATATATGTTGTTGTTAGGTGCCATTCAGTCAGTCATGACTCATAGCGACTGTATTGGACAGATAGAACTGCCACATAGGGTTTCCAAGGAGAGGCTGGTGGATTTGAACTGTTGAACTTTTGGTTAGCAGCTGAGCTCTTAACCACTACTCTACCAAATATATACAGAGAAATTTAATTCAAGCAAATTATTCACACAGTTGTAGATGTTGGCAAGTCCCAACTCCGGGGGTCAGGTGTCAGGCTGGAGGCTTCCCCTGACTCATGTGGTTGCAGGGGCTGACGAACTTAAGATCTGCCAGTCATACAGCAGGCTGCTGCCTCATGGTGCTGTGGGAGCTGGCGAATCCCAAAATCTGCAGGTCAGGCAGAAAGCTGCTGGCTCACATCCCAGGAACACATCTCAAGTCTCAGATGTAGGATCCAGAGGGAGGGAGTGAGCTTTGCTACAACATCCATATACATTGGATGCAGGCCACACAACCAAGAAAACTCCTCTTACATTAAATTATACTGTGGAAAAGCAATCAGTCCAGTGTCTGCCAAACCACTGATTATCATAACCTGGTCAAGAAGACATAAAACATTATCCATCAGAGTTCACCCCTTATCAACTTGGCACCTAAACATATCTCCTTAAACCATACATAATCTCTAAATAAAGACAATTATAAAGTCTTACTTTGCCTAACATAATACAACTAACGTGCGTGCAACCGATAACACACTAGCCCCATTCACATCTTATATTTTATAAGTAATGAGATAAAAGAGAAGAGAAAATAAAAATATTTGCTATATACATATGTATGTATATATATACACACACATTAAAAAAACACAAAAAACAGTCCTGTTTTCGTCGAGTCAATTCCGACTCATAGCGACCCTACAAGACAGAGTAGAACTGCCCCACAGGGTTTCCAAGGGGCAGCTGTTGGATGGAAACTGCTGACCTTTCAGTTAGCAGCCATAGGTCTTAAACACTGGGCCACATACACATACACATATACACGCATCTGGTCATATGGTCCTAGCTAGTATTTAGAACTGCCTTCTTCCACCACCCATTCTGTATTCTTTTTGTCCTCAACAAGCACCTCAGCTGGTCGTGGTTCTTTGTCTGGTTGGGTAACCCAAAACTTCGGTCCTAAAGTGTCTGGGCCTTTAGTAGCCATGTTGGAACTGGGTTGCTGTAGTTTTCCATTGACTTTAATCACAGGGGATGGTAGTACTCGGAGATGCCCTAAGGAATCTCCTGTATGCCAGACACTCATCTTTAACTCCATTATGTAATATCAATTTTATTTCCACTTGGTAATCAGGATCAATCATACTGGCTAATACGGTAACTCTCTTCTTGCCTGTTGATCCAAAGCCATGAAGAGCCCAAAGTGACTAGGGAAGATTCTTAACTTCCAGTTCAATGGAATCAGTGTTTTGTCTCCAGGTGGGAGCATTCTTCTCTCTGGACCCGCAGCTCATAGGGTTGTGAGGACAGAAAATAAAAACTTTTTGAGTGTGTAGCTAAGGATAATAGTGAGTGGTGCCGCTCAAATTTCCACCCTTTGATTCCTGTGATTTCTGGCTATGGGAGAAATAACACCAACTGTGTACTGGATGCTGGTTTAGAGCATATACAGCCCCTTGAAGTACATTGCCTCAACCGTAAAAAGTACTGGAACCTAGTTTGTGCCATAAGTGTGTCTTTAGAAAACCATTCTGTCTTTCTATCAAGGCAGGGACTTCAGGATGACGGTTGACATGGTAAGACCAGTGAATTCCATAGTCATGGGCCCATTGCCACACTTCATTTGCTGTGAAGTGAGTCCCTTGATCAGAAGCAATGCTGCACAGGGTACCATGACAGCGGATGAGGCATTCTGTAAGTTCATGAATGGTAGTTTCGGCAAATTCATTGCATGCAAGGAAGGCAAATCTGTACCCAGAGTGAGTGTCTATTCCATTAAGAACAAAACGTTGCCCTTTCTCTGATGGAAGTGGTCCAATGTAATGAACCTGCCACGAGGTTGCTGACTGATGGCCTCAAGGAACAGTGCTATATCAGGGACTCAGTGTTGATCTCTGCTACTGGCAGACTGGACACTCATCCTTGGTAAGTGGAAGTTCATGTTGCTGAGGCCATGCTTCACCTTCATCCTGTCACCATGGTCACTTTGTTCATGAACCCATTTGGGTAATGATGAAATTGGCTGGGGAAAGTGGATGACTGGTTTCCACAGATCCTGTCATCCTATCCACTACAATGTTAAACTTTTCCTCTGTCAAGGTCACCATTTGGTGACCATTCACATGAGACACACATATCTTCACTTCTTTGTCCATTCAAAGAGATCTGTCGCCATACCTCCTTGTCTCCAATTTTCCAACCATGTCCCTTTCAAGTCCCTGACCATCCAGACAAACCACTGGACACAGACCATGAATCAGTATACAATTGCACATCTGGAGATTTCTCTTTCCATGTAAAGTGAATAACCCAGTGCACTGTCTAAAGTTGTGCCCATTGGGAGGATGTCCCTTCAGCAATGTCATTCAGAGAGGTCCCAGAAAGGGGCTACACTGCTGCTGCTGTCCACTCTCAAGTGGTACCTGTATATTGTGCAGAACCACCTGTAAACCAGGATCAAGTTTTCTCTTCTTCAGTCAACTGATCATAAGGAACTCCCCATGAGGCCATAGGTGCAGACTGGGAGAGGGAAGGTGAAGTGACAGTAGTAGAGATCATAGGCATTTAGGTCACTTTCTCATGTAACTTTCTTGTGCCTTCAGGTTCTGCTTGTGCCCAGTCTCATATATACCACTTCCATTTAATGATGGAGTACTGATGTGCACATCCAACTTTATGACTCTATAGGTCAGATAAAACTCAGTTCATGATGGGCAGCTCAGGTCGCATGGTGACTAGGTAGCCCACAGTTAAGCATTCAGTCTCTACTAAGGCCCAGAAACAAGTCAAAAGCTGTTTCTCAAAAGGAGAATAGTTATCTGCAGAGGATGGTGGGGCTTTGCTCCAAAATCCTAATGGTCTGCACTGTGATTCACCAATAGGAGCCTGCCAAAGACTCCAAATAGCATCTCTATCTGCCACTAACACTTCAAGCACCATTGGATCAGCCGGATCACATGGTCCAAGTGACAGAGCAGGTTGTAGTGCATCCTGAACCTGTTGCAGAGCCTTCTACAGTTCTGAGACCCTCTCAAAACTAACAGCTTTTGGAGATACTTGATAAATAGGCTAGAGTAGCACACCCAAATGAGGAATATGTTGTCTCCAAAATCCAAAGAGACCCAATCAGCGATGAGCCTCTTTGTTAGTTGTAAGAGGTTCCAGATGCAACAACTTATCCTTGATTTTAAGTAGAATACTTTGACATGTCCCACACCACTGGATCCCTAGAAATTTCACTGAGGTGGAAGGCATCTGAATTTTTCTCAAAATAATTTCCCACCCTGTAGCATGCGGATATCTCACCAAGTCTAGGGTCACTGACACTTCTCTCTTACTAGGTCCATCAGCATAATGTCATCAATGTAATGGAACAATGTGACATCTTGTGGAAGGTAAAGGCAATCAAGGTCTCTGCAGAGTAAATTATGACATAGGGCTGGTGAGTTGATATACCTCTGAGGTAGGAGAGTGAAGGTGTGTAGTTGGTCTTGCCACTGAAAGCAAACTGCTTCTGACGATCCTTCAAAACTGGAATCTAGAAGAAGGCATTAGCCAGCTCAGTAACTTCATACCAGGTACCAGGTTGTAGTTGTTGTTGTTTGGTGCCGTCGAATCCATTCCAACTCATAGCAACCCTATAGGACAGAGTACAACTGCCCGCATAGGGTTTTCAAGGAATGGCTGGCAGATTTGAACCGCTGATCTTTTGGTTAGCAGCAAAGCTCTTAATCACTGTGCCACCAGGGCTACCCAGGTACCAGGAGATGTATTATTGCTCAAGCAATAAAACCACATCTGGAACACCAGCTGCAGTTGGAGCCACCACATGGTTACCCATACTATACCATACCTGTTGCTGAAGGTAGGACCAACCAACAAACTTCCTTATACTTTTCATTCTGAAAAAATTGTAGAAAATTATCAAATATGCAATCACACAGAGCTTTGCCTCTCACAAATATTTAGTCTATTGGTGGTGATATTTTGTGTATTTCTACTGACACTTCATGCCATAGATTAGCTGTGCCCTCTTTACTACTAGAAGCAGAGTCTTCAATGCCTTTAAAACTAGCCAGACTTGAGAAACAATTCAGAAAACTCATCCTTATGATTTTGTTCCTCTAGAATAACTCTTGGTACCAAATGTCTTAGGCTGGATTCTCTAGGGGACCAAATCCAGTGAAATGGATTTATATGAATAAATAGAGATTTAATTCAAGAAAAAGGCTCATACAGTTGTGGAGAGTGGTAAATCCCAAATCCATGGGTCAGACAGCAAGCTGGAGGCCTCTCCTGACTCGTGGTTGTAGGGGCTGAGGAACTCAAAATCGGCAGGTCAGATGGCAGGCTGCTGGCTCACATCCCAAGAAATGAAGGTCAGATTATGACAATTCAGATACAGGATTGAGATAAAGTGAGCTAGTTAGCTTTGACAGAATGTCCAAATATTGTATGCAGATCACACCCCCAAGGAAATTCCTCCTAAAACTGATTGGCTGATCATATCAGATCATACCGTGGAAGTGATTACATTTTATTACTTTATGGAAAAGCAATCAGGCCAATGTCTGTCAAACCACTGAGAATCATAACCTAATCAAGCTGACACATAACATTAGCTATCACAGTAAGCAATCTTTCTATATTGTCATTTTTAATTCTTTTCTTAATCCTGCTCATGAATATATTCTTGCATTTAAATATAAAGATTCCAGGAGATGGGGCCAAGATGGCTGAGTAGTCAGATGCTTCCTGTGGTCCCTCTTACAACAAAGACTGGGAAAAACAAATGAATTGATTATATAAGACAATCTAGGAGCCCTGAACATCAAAGTCAAAGTTGCAGAGAAGGAATGAGCAGCATGGGGTGGGAGAGACAGTTTGGAAGCAGTACAAATTTGCTAGACCTGACCTGGCCAGCACATGCAGACTGAGGCAAGCAGTAGTGCTCAGGATGAGTTTTCCACTCTGGGAGAAACTGAGCAGCAGAGAGTCTGCGCAACCCTGCACAACCAGGGGAAAGTAGTGCTAGATCTCTGAAAGTTAAGTGCAAGCGTCTAACCTACCACATAGGATCAAGAAAAAAAAAAAACTTTCCACCTCTAGGAAGTACCTGCCACCCATTTACCTGCCCCCTCCACGCTTTGCTCCGGTCCCTGTCTACCTTCAGTAATTGCTGCACCCTCTGGACTGGAAGTGGGACCCATCACGCACCCAGCTTTGGAGAGGGAACAAATGAACATACAATTAACAAACTGGAAAAAATAATTTCCTAGCTCCCCTAAACTGGGTACCTCAGGGCACACGCAGCTCCTTTGCCTAGGCACAGGCATAAGGGGTCCATGGAGTTTGAACGCCTTTCACCCCGCCTAGACCTGTGTGGGCCCATTTCAACAGGATAGACCCTCATTAGCCTAGTACAACAGGGTATATACTAGAAGCCTATTTTCAACGGCAAGAGCTAAGAGACAGTGGTTGATTCAAGATATTTGACACCCCCCTGCCCATTAAGCAGGATACCCACCTACCCACATCAGGGGCCTGAGGACTAGTGGCCTCCACCTACAACACCTAGCCACCTGCAACAGTGGTCTGACAAAAAGTGGTGCCTCCCAGGCCTTACAGCCAACAACATTGGGTGCCCAAAGTCTGGCTGCAAAACCGACCCATCTACAGGGTCTGGGGAACAGGGACACACCTTCCACCCAGGCACTGAGGGGCAGCTGTCAGCTCCCTAGCTTTCTCAGCACATAATCCCCTACTACAGCCAGTTACCTGTGCCTACTCCATTCACTGCTATGTAGCGCTGCCCATCTAGGACTGTAGGTGAGAGCCTCTGAGCAACTGATGGTCTGGACACCTGAGCGGAATCCATTAAAGAAAAGTAAATGGACTCCTGGGCTCACATACCTAGTAACAGCTCTAACCACCTGGTGACAGGACTTGAGAGCTTCAAAATGCCAATAATCAAACTAGCTCACACAACCAGCCTATTTGGCCATATCAAAACAAAACAAAACAAGAAGCTAGGACACAGTAAGCAAACATAAAATAAATAAATATAATAACTTATAGATGACTCAGAGACAACAGTCAATATCAAATCACATAAAGAGGCAGACCATGAAGGCTTCAGCAAGCAACCAAAACAAAGAACTAAGAAACCTTCTGGAGGAAGAGAAGGTCTTGGAATTACTGGAGGTAGAATTCAAAAGATTAATATTCAGAGCTGTTCAAGAGATCAGGAAGGAGCTCAGGCAAAACGGAGATGAAGCCAAGGAACACACAGACAAAGCAATAGAGGAACTTAAGAAGTATATACAAGGGCATAATGAAAAATGTAACAGGCTGCAAGAATCCACAGAGAGAGAGGAAAGACAGGGAATAGATATTCAAAAGATTAACAATACAATTTCAGAATTTGACAACTCAATAGAAAGCCATAGGAGCAGAATTGAGGCAATGGATGTCAGAAGGCACTTGACACCAATTTATTTGAGGAAAACTTAGATAAAAGAATTTTAAAAAAAGAAGAAACCCTAAGAATTATGTGGGACTCTATCAAGAGGAATAACCTACAAGTGATTGGAGTACCAGAAAAGAGGGAATAACAGAAAATACAGAGAGAATTGTGGAAGATTTGTTAGCAGAAAACTTCCATGATATTGCAAAAGACAAGAAGATATCTAACCAAGAAACTCATGGAACTCTACACAGGGTAGATCCCAAAAGATAGGCACCAAGACATCTTATAATCAAACTTGCCAAAACTAAAGATAAAGAGAAAATTTTAAGAGTGGCTAGGCATAATGAAAAGTCATATGCAAAGGAGAGTCAGTAAGACTAAACTCTGTCTATTCTGCAGAAATCATGCAGGCAAGAAAGCAATGGGATGACATATATAAAGCCTTGAAGGAAAAATTGCCAGCCAAGAACTAAATATTCAGCAAAAGTGTCTCTCAAATATGATGGTGAAATTTGGGCATATCCAGATAAGCAGAAGCTATGGGAATTTGTAAAAACCAAACCAAAATTACAAGAATTACTAAAGGGAGTCCTCTAGTTAGATAATCAATAACATCACATAACAACCCAAGACAAGAACACATGACAGAACAACAAGATATCAATCCAGATAGGGAAGTCACAAAAATAAATCAAAGCAAAACAATGAAAATAGGGAAACAGAAATGTCAATATGTAAAAGATGACAACATTAAAACAATGAAGAAGGACTAAATAATGCAGCCATAAAACTTTCAATGGAGATGAAGTCAAGGCAATATAAAGAAATAAAAAGTTTGTTTGAACTTAAAAAAATAGAGGTAAATATTAAGGAAACCACAAAGAAAACTAACAATCCTACACATCAAAATAAAGAACAAGGAAAACATAACAATTTAGCAAATACAAAATCAACAACAATGAAAAAGATGAAAAGAAAATAAAGAAAAGTAACTCAGCACAGAAAATTAAGTGAAACAAACTGTCAACAACACACACAAAAATACATCAAAATGACAGCACTAAACTGATATCTGTCAATAATTATGCTGAATGTAAATGGACTAAAGGCAACAGTAAAGAGACAGAGAGTGGCAGAATGGATTTAAAAAAGCACAATCTGTCTATATGCTGCCTGTAAGAGACATACCTTAGATTCAAACACACAAACAAACTAAAACTCAAAGGATAGAAAAAAATATATCAAGCCAACAATGCTCAAAAAAGAGCAGGAGTGGCAATATTAATCCCTGACAAAATAGACTTTAAAGCAAAATCCATCACAAAGTATAAGGAAGAACACTATATAATGATCAAAACGTCAATACACCAGGAGGACATAACCATAATAAATATTTAGTCACCCAATGACACGGTTCCAAAGTACATAAAACAAACTTTAACAGCATTGAAAAGAGAAAGAGACAGCTCCACAATAACGGTAGGAGACTTCAACAAACCACTTTTGGTGAAAGACAGAACATCCAGAAAGAACCTCAATAAAGACAGAGAAGATCTAAATGCCTCAATCAACCAACTTGATCTCATAGACATATACAGGACATTCCACCAAACAGAAGCCAAGTATACTTCCTTTTCCAACACACATGGACTATTCTCCAGAGTAGACCACGTATTAGGCCACAAAACAAGCCTTAACAGAATCCAAAACATCAAAATATTACAAAACATCTTTTCTGACAATAAAGCCATAAAAGTAGAAATCAATAACAGAAAAAAGCAGGAAAACAAATCAAATACATGGAGATTGAACAACACCTTGCTCAAAAACTACCGGGTTATAGAAGAAATCAAGGATGGGATTAAAGAAATTCACAGAATCAAATAAGAATGAAAACACATCCTACCAGAACCTTTGGGACACAGCAAAAGCAGTGCTCAGAGGCCAATTTAGAGCAATAAATGCACACATCCATAAAGAAGAAAGGTCCAAAATCAAAACTTTACAGCTTCAACAAATAGAAAGAGAACAGCAAAAGAAGCCCATGGGTACCAGAAGAAAGGAAATAATAAAAATTAGAGCAGAAATAAATGAAGTAGAGAATAGAAAAACAATTGAAAGAGTTAAGACAAAAAACCTGGTTCTTTGAAAAGATAAAAAAGATCAATCAACCACTGGCCAAACTGACAGAATAAAAAAGGAGAGGAAGCAAGTAACTCAAATAAGAAATGATATGGGCAATATCACACCATATCCAACTGAAATTAAAAGAGTCATAACAGAATACTATGAAAAATTGTACTCCAACAAATTTGAAAACCTAGTGGAAATGGACAAATTTCTACAAACACACTACTAATTAAACTAACACAAACCAAGGTAGAAAAACTAAATAAGCCTATAACAAAAGAAGACATTGAAGAGGTAAATAAAATCTCCCAACAAAAACAATCCCTGGCCTTCATGGCTCCACTGGAGAATAGAACCAAGCTTTCAGAGAAGAGTGAACACCATACTACTAAAGGTATTTCAGAGCATAGAAAAGAATGCAATATTCCAAAACCCATTCTATAAAGCCAGCATAACCCTGATACTAAAACCAGGTAAAGACACCACAAAAAAAGAAAATTGCAGACCTATAACCCTCGTGAACATAGGCTCAAAAATTCTTAACAAAATTATAGCCAATATAATTCAACAACATATCAGAAAAATAATTTACCATGACCAAGTGGAATTCATACTAGGTATGTAGGGATGGTTCAACATTAGAAAAACAATCAATGTAATCCATCACATAAATAAAACTAAAGATAAGAACCGCATGATCTTATCAATTGATGCAGAAAAGGCATTTGAAAAAGTCCAACACCCATTCCTGACAAAAACTCTCAGCAAAAATGGAATAGAAGGGAAATTCCTCGACATAAAGGGCATTTATACAAAGCCAACAGCCAACATCATCCTAAATGGAGAGAGTCAGAAAGCATGGCCCTTGAGAACGGGAACCAGACAAACATGCCCTTTATCACCACTCTTATTCAACATTGTGCTGGAGATCCTAGCCAGAGCAATCAGGTAAGAAAAAGAAATAAAGGGCATCAAATTGGTAAGGAAGAAGTAAAAATATCCCTATTTGCACATGATATGATTGTATACACAGCAAACCCCAAAGAATCCACAAGAAAACTA
Organism: Dugong dugon; assembly: GCA_030035585.1. Taxonomy (NCBI): domain Eukaryota; kingdom Metazoa; phylum Chordata; class Mammalia; order Sirenia; family Dugongidae; genus Dugong; species Dugong dugon. The sequence continues at coordinate 34,929,895 of CM057461.1, forward strand.
CTGGAACTAATAGAAGATTTCAGCAAAGTATCAGGATACAATATAAACATACAAAAATCAGTTGGATTCCTCTACACCAGCAAAGAGAACTTTGAAGAGGAGATCACCAAATAAATACCATTTATAATAGCCCCAAGAAGATAAAATACTTGGTAATACATCTAACCAGAGGCACAAAAGACCTATACAAAGAAAACTACAAAACACTACTGCCAAAAACCAAAAGAGACTTACATAAGTGGAAAAACATACCTTGCTCATGGAAAGGAAGACTCAGCATCGTGAAAATGTCGGTTTTACCCAAAGCGATCTACAGATACAATACAATCCTGATCCAAATTCCAACAACATTTTTTAACAAGATGGAGAAACAAATCACCAACTTCATACAGAAAGGGAAGAGACCCAGGATAAGTAAAGCATTGCTAAAGATGAACAAAGTGAGAGGCCTTACACTACCTGATTTTAAAACCTATTATACTGCCATGGTAGTCAAAACAGCCTGGTACCACTACAACAACAGATGCATAGACCAATGGAGCAGAGTGGAGAATCTAGACATAAATTTATCCACCGATGAGCAGCTGATATTTGACAAAGGCCCAAAGTCCATGAAATAGGGAAAAGAGAGTCTCTTTAACAAATGGTGCTGGCATAACTGGATATCTACCCGCAAAAAAATGAAACAAGACCCATACTTCACACCATGCACAAAAACTAACTCAGAATGGACCAAAGACCTAAATATAAAATAAATATAAAAGATCATGTAAGAGTTCCGGCAAAATGGCGCTCTAGGCAGAAGCACCACGCCATCCCTCCACAGCAAAGATCCGAAAAACTAAGCCATACAGAGAATACAACAATCCTGAAACCCTAAAACATCAAATGAAGAGATAAAGAACTCAGCCAAGCACCAAATGGAGTGAGAAAACTGACAGAGAATGGAGAGCGAGGAGAGATTCATGCAGAGGTCCCCTACCAGCTAACGCAGCGCAGATCCACCATCTTGGACTCCTATCAGAGACCAGCAAATGGGGGTACGAGAAAGCAGCCTCACAGAGCGTCCAGCGGGAGACAAAAAAATTTGCGGTGTGCGCTTTCCTACCCCCCCCCCACCCCTCTTTGCCCCAGCTCAGCCTCCTCTGCTTCCCGCGGCCACAGTCTCTTGACTGGGAAGTGCCGGCTGCTTGGATTCCACACACCCAAGCAGGCGGCTCTCTGGGTGCCATTTGTTGGCTGCTAGTGTTGCTTTTTTTTTCTGCTTCTTTTGATTTCTCACTTGCCTCTCACCACCTCCCCCTCCTTTCACTCAAGTGCCTGGCTCCGTGCGCCATCTTTGCTTCTTCCTGAGGGGCTCCAGAACGCCGGCAATTTGTGATATACGCTTTCCCACTCTCCACCCTTCTCCACCCACACTCAGCCTCCTCTGCTTCCCGTGGACATAGTATCTTGTCCAGAAACACCAGCCCACACTGGCTGGCTCTCTGACTGCCATTTGTTGGATGCTGGTGTTGTTTTCTTATTTTTTTGTTTTTTGTTTTATTTTTTTCTGCTTCTTTGGATTTCTTGCTTGCCTCTCGCTGCCTCCCCCTCCTTTTGCTCTAGTGCCTGGCTCTGTGCGCCATCTTTGCTTTCTCCTGAGGGGCTGCAGAGCTCCATTCGAGTGTGGAGCTGCTTCCCGGTCTGGGCTATCACGCTAGTGGGATCCCGGGGCTTTTGTTCATTTGTTCATTTTGAATTGTTTGTTTCTTTTCTTTTCCTTTTCTTGAGTTGGGAGCCCTTTTTGGCCAGGTGGAGCTGTGTGGCAAGGAACTCCCCTTTGGCTTCCTCAGACGTGTGGAGGGATCCCTGAAGACATTTCTTTTCTCACTGGTTTTTTTTTTTTTTTTTCTGTTTTTTTGGGGGGGCCTATCTTGTTCTTTTTTTTTTTTCTTTTCCCTCTTTTTCCATTTTTGTCTTTCTTCATTGCTCAGTTTCTCGTCTCTCTATATCTTCCTTCTCTTTCTGATCCCTGAATACCAGGCGTTGTATGCCTCTGTGCCTTCTGGCCAGGCTGTGCTGCAACATCTGAGAGCGACTTCCCCAGACCCCATAGCTGCATCGGTGGGATCCCTGGGAACTTTGCGGTTCTTTAACCTTTCTGATTTTTATTTGTTCATTCTTTTCTTTTTGTTCTCTTCCCCTTTCTGTTTTACTCCATTTCATAGTCTCTCATCTCTCCATTCCAATGGCAAGCTCCCCTAGCATTCTTTTTTGTTTGGTTGTATGTTTTTTGGCTGCTGTTCCTCGGTCCTTTCTCCCATATCCAACTTAGCTCCACATGTAACCATCTCCCCACTGCATCCTACCTACCTGCACCGTGTGCTTGACAACACACCACCAAGCAGTGCAGGCATGGCCTACTGGAACCTACCCAGCACTGATTACCAACCACCCCCGGTGGCTGTCGTGAGTGCCACAAACAACCCGTTCCAGTGGCTCTTCTTCAGCTACACCTGCCCTGCTGTACCATATCTGAGTGACTGACCCTGCCAGTTGGAGAAGGAGGTGAAAAGTATTGAGCACACAGACGAGCAAGCAACAAAGAGCATGCAGTCCACCTGCTCAGACATAGTCAATTTTTTTTTTAAAAAGGGACGAAACAAACATCTACAATCAATAAACGAGAGAAATAACTACTGAATGCCACAAAAACAGCAGACAATATCAAAACATTTACAAAAACAGGACAGGATGGTTCCAGTAGGCGTCCAAACTAAAACACCAGATGACTCTCCTGTGGAAGAAAATGCACTAGAACTACCTGATAGGGAATTCAAATCTCTAATACTTGGAATTTTCCAAGAACTGAGGCAAAAAGCTGACAAACATGAGGAAAAAATAGACAAATTCATGGAAAATACAGACAAAAAATTGGAAGAATTCAGGAAGATTATGCAGGAACAAAATGCCAAAATAAATTCACAACTAGAAATTATACAAAGACAACAATTAGAAATCCAAAACATAAGCAACAAGATTTCAGAAATGGATGATGTCATAGAAGGGCTGAGAAACAGATTTGAAACCGTGGAAGACAGGATCAGTGGAACTGAAGACAAACACTTGGATATAACTCTGTTTCAGGAAAACTCCAAAAAAAGAACAAAGAAAAATGAAGAGACTCTGAGAGTTATATGGGACACAATTAAAAGCAAAAATTTATGAGTGATTGGCATTCCAGAACAGGGGGAGAAAACAGAAAACACAGAGAGGATCATTGAGGAACTGCTGACAGAAAACTTCCCCAATATCATGAAAGATGAAAAGCTGGCCATCCAAAAGGCTCAATGAACCCCATATAGAACAGACCCCAAAAGAAAATCACCAAGGCATATCATGTTCACACTCACCAAACCAAAGACAAACAAAGAATTCTGGGAGCAGCTCATGAAAAACAAGAAGTCACAAACAGACAGGAAACAATAAGACTAAGCTCAGATTATTCGGCACAAACCATGCAGGCAAGAAGGCAATGGGAGGACACATATAAAATCTTGAAAGAAAAAAATTGCCAGCCAAGAATAATATATCCTGCAAAACTCTCGTTCAAATATGATGGTGAAATTAGGTCATTTCCAGATAAACAGAAGTTAAGGGAATATGTAAAGTCAAACCAAACATACAAGAATTTTTAAAGGGAGTTCTTCGATCTGAGGACAAACAGCTTCAGCTCACAGGCAGAACCTAGGACACAGGATCATACGAGCCAGATACCAATCTAAGAAATGAACTCTCGAGGACTATCCAAAACCAAAAGAAATACAACAGGGAATCAGAGCAGTCAATCGATGGATGACAACAACATCAAAACAATGAAAGAGGGAATAAATGGCATAGGTGTAGAACCTTCTAATGGAGAGAAAGGCAAGGCGACACCAAGTAATGGTAGACTGCTTCAAACTTAGAAAGATAAGAGTAAAATTCATGGTGACCACAAAGAAAGTTAACAAACCAACTCATAAAAATAAAGATGAAAAACATAAAGTCTCAGCAAAAACAAAACCTACAAAAACAAAAGAAATGAAAAAAAATCCACAAACAAAAGTAACTCAGCACAAGGGAGTAAGAAGAACAAAGAAAACTTCAGCACCACAAAAAAAGCACTACAAAATGACAGCAACAAACTCACATCTATCAATAATTACACAGAATGTAAATGGACTCAATGCACCCATAAAGAGATGGAGAGTGACACAATGGATAAGAAAACAGGATCCATCAATCTGCTGTCTGCAAGAGACACACCTTAGAAACAAAGATGTAAATTTATTAAAAGTCAAATGTTGGAAAAAAATATATCAAGCTAACAACTACCAAAAAAGAGCAGGAGTGGCAATTCCAATCTCAGATAAAACAGACTTTAAAACAAAATCTACTATAAAAGACAAAGAAGGACACTATATAATGATTACGGGGATGATCCATCATGAAGACATAACCATAATAAACATCTACACACCCAATGACAGTGCTCCAAAATACATAAAACAAACTCTAACAACACTGAAAAGAGAAATTGACAGTTCCACAATAATAGTAGGAGACTTCAACACACCACTCTCAGTAAAGGACAGAACAACTAAGAAGAAACTCAGCAAAGATACAGAAGACTTAAAGGGCCCAGTCAGCCAACTTGACCTCATAGACATATATAGAACACTCCATTCAACCCCTGAAAAGTACACATTCTTTTCCAATGCACATGGAACGTTCTCCAGAATAGACCACATCTTAGGACACAGAGCAGTCCTCAACAAGATCCAAAACGTTTAGATAATTCAAAGTATCTTCTCTGACCACAATGCCATCAAGGCAGAAATTAACACTAGAAAGAGCAAGGAAAAAAAATCAACTACATGGAAACTGAATAATACCCTGCTTACACATGAGTGGGTAATAAAGAAATCAGAGATGGAATCAAAAAATTCCTAGAATCAAATGAGAATGAAAACACATCATACCAAAACCTTTGGGACACAGCAAAGGCAGTCCTCAGAGGACAATTTATAACAATAGATGCACATATCAAAAAAGAAGAAAGGGACAAAATCAAAACATTAACTACAGAACTCAAACAAATAGAAAGAGAACAGCAAAAAAAGCCCACAACCACCAGAAGAAAGGAAAGAGTAAAGATCAGAGCAGAAATAAATGAAATAGAGAACAGAAAAACAATCGAAAGAATCAACAAAACCAAAAGTTGGTTCTTTGAAAGAATCCACAAAATCGACAAACCACTGGCCAGACTGACAAAAGAAAAACAGGAGAGGACACAAATAACCCAAATAAGAAATGAAGTGGGGGACATTACAACAGACCCAACTGAAATAAAAAGGACTCTAACAGAATATTATGAAAAACTATACTCCAACAAATTTGAAAACCTAGAGGAAATGGATAAATTTCTAGAAACACATGGCCTACTCAAACTACAACAAAGTGATGTTGAAAATCTGAATAGACCCATAACAAGAGAAGAGATTGAAAAGGTAATAAAAAAAAAACTCCCAATGAAAAAAAGCCCTGGCCCAGATGACTTCACAGGAGAACTCTACAAAACATTTACAGAAGAGCTTGTACCAGTTCTACTCAAGCTATTTCAGAGCATAGAAGAGGAAGCAACACTTCCAAATTCATTCTATGAAGCCAGCATAACGCTGATACCAAAACCAGGAAAAGACGTCACAAAAAAAGAAAATTACAGACCAATATCTCTCATGAATATAGATGCAAAAATTCTGAACAAAATTCTAGCCAATAGAATTCAGCATCATATCAAAAAAAAATAATACACCACAACCAAGTAGGATTCATAGCAGGTACGCAAGGATGGTTCAACATTAGAAAATCAATCAACGTAATCCACCACAAAAATAAAAGGAAAGAAAAGAATCACATGATCATCTCAATTGACACAGAAAAGGCATTTGACAATGTCCAACACCCATTCCTGATAAAAACTCTCAATTAAATAGGTATAGAAGGGAAATTTCTTAACATAATAAAGGGCATCTATGCAAAACCAACGGCCAACATCATTCTTAATGGAGAGAGGCTGAAAACATCCCCGCTGAAAACAGAACAAGACAAGGATGCCCTTTATCACCACTCCTATTTAACATTGTGCTGGAAGTTCTAGCTAGAGCAATAAGGCAAGAAAAAGAAATAAAGGGCAACCAAATTGGTAATGAAGAAGTTAAACTGTCCCTGTTTACAGATGATATGATACTATACATAGAAAACCCTAAAGACGCCACGAGAAATCTACTGGAAATAATAGAAAGATTCAGCAGAGTAGCAGGATACAAGATAAACATTCAAAAATCAGTTGGATTCCTATACACCAGTGAGGAGAACGATGAAAAGGAAATCTGGAAAACAATACCATTTTCAATAGCCCCTAAAAAGATAAAGTACTTAGGAATAAATCTGATCAGGGATGTAAAAGAACTATACAAAGAAAACTACAAAACACTACTGAATGAAACCCAAAGGGATCTACATAAATGGAAAAACATACCATGCTCATGTATAGGCAGACTCAACATTGTGAAAATGTCAATTCTACCCAAAGCAATTTACAAATACAATGCAATCCTGATCCAAATACCAACAACATTCTTCAAAGAGATGGAAAAACTAATCATTAACTTTATATGGAAATGGAAGAAGCCCCAAATAAGTAAAGCACTACTGAAGAAGAAAAATAAAGTTGGAGGACTCACACTACCTGACTTCAGAACCTACTATACAGCTACAGGAGTCAAAAGAGCCTGGTACTGGTACAATGACAGATACATTGACCAATGGAACAGAATTGAGAACTCAGATGTAAATCCATCAACCTACGGTCACCTGATCTTCAACAAGGGCCCAAAGTCCATCAAATGGGGAAAAGACAGTCTTTTTAACAAATGGTGCTGGCAAAACTGGATATCCATTTGCAAAAAAAATGAAACAGGACCCATACCTCACACCGTATACAAAAACTACTTCAAAATGGATCAAAGACCTGAATATAAAGCCTAAAACTATAAAGTTCGTAGAAGGAAAAATAGGACCAACACTTCAGGCCTTAATACATGGCATTAACAGGATAAAAACCATAACCATCAATGCACAAAACCCAATAGATAAGCTAGATAACTGGGATCTTCTAAAAATCAAACACCTATGCTCTTCAAAAGACTTCACTAAAAGAGTAAAAAGAGAACCTACAGACTGGGAAAAAAATTTTGGACAGTACAAGTCAGACAAAGGTCTAATCTCCATAATCTACAAGAAAATCCAACACCTCTACAACAAAAAGACAAATAATCCTATTAAAAAATGCACAAAGGAAATGAACAGACACTTCACCAAAGAAGACATTCAAATGGCCAATAGACACATGAGGAAATGCTTGCGATCGCTAGCCATTAGAGAAATGAAAATTAAAACCACAATGAGATACCCTCTCACCCTGGAAATAACAAATGTTGGAGGGGCTGCGGGGAAATGGGAACTCTTATGCACTGCTGGTGGGAATGCAAAATGATACAACCATTTTGGAAAATGATATGGCATTTCCTCAGAAAGCTAGAAATAGACATACCATTCGATCCAGTAATCCCACTCCTAGGAATATATCCTAGAGAAATAAGAGTCGTCACTCGGATAGACATATGCACACCTATGTTCATGGCAGCATTGTTCACAATAGCAAAACGATGGAAACAACCTAGATGCCCATCAACAGATGAATGGATAAATAAACTGTGGTACATACACACAATGGAGCACTATGCAACGAGAAAGAACAGCAATGAATCTGTGAACCATCTCATAACATGGATGAAACTGGAGGACATTATGCTGAGTGAAATAAGTCAATCACAAAAGGACAAATATTGTATGAGACCTCTATTGTAAAAACCCATGAAAAAGTTCACACACAAAATGTAACAATCTTTGTTGGTTACCAGGGATGGGAGGGGTGGGCGGGAAATACTAAATAGGCAATAGATAAGTGGTATCTTGAGTGAAGGGTGAGACAGTACACAATACAGGGGAAACTAGCACAACCTGTACAAGGGAAGGTCATGGAAGCCCCATAGATACATCCAAACTCCCTGAGGGACTGAATTGCTGGGCAGAGGGCTGTGGGGACCATGGTCTCAGGGAACATCTAGCTCAATTGGCATGACACAGCTTATAAAGACAATGTTCTACATTCTACCTTGGTGAGTAGTGTCTGGGGTCTTAAAAGCCTGCGAGCGGCCATCTAAGATACTCTACTGGTCTCATCCCTTCTGGAGAAAGGGAGAATGAAGAGAACAGGATACAAGGAAGAGATTAGTCCAAAGGACTAATTGTCCACGCTACCAAGGCCTCCACCGGACAGAGTCCAGTACAGCTAGATGGTGCCCAGCTACCACCATTGACTGCTCTGACCAGGATCACAACAGAATTTTCTGGACAGAGCTGGAGAAGGATATAGAGCATAATTCTAACTCACAAAAAAAAAGACCAGATTTAGTGGCCTAAAGGAGACTGGAGAAACCTCGAGAGTATGGCCCCCAGACACCCTTTTAGCTCAGTGGTGCAATATCTCCGAGGTTCACTGTTCAGCCTGGGAGTGGACAGCCCCGTAAAACCAAATGAGACTAACGAGGTACAGGAGTCCAGTGACAAGGGCCAGAAGGCAGAAGGGGACAAGGAAGCTGGTGATAGGGAACCCAAGGTTGAGCAAGGATATTGTTGATGTCTTGTGAGATTGTTAACCTTTGTCATAGGGCAACATTTGTAGTAACTGTTAAAAGAGAAACTATTTTGTTCTGGAAGCCTTCATCTTAAGTGAGAATAACAGCACAATTCGAAGAGCGTAGTCAATGTCACTGAACTGTGCATGTAGAAATTTTTGAAATGGTGTATCTTTGGCTATGTGTATTTTCACCAAACAAAAAGGTTGAGAAGTTAGAGGGTTGACATTTTGTGGGATTGTTAACCAATGTCATAAAACAACATTTCGTACTACTGTTTCATGAGAAACTATTTGTTCTATAAGCCTTCACCTGAAGTACAATAAAATATATAAAAAAAAAAAAATCACGTAAGAAAAAATAAGGACAATGCTAGGAGCCCTAATACATGGCATAAACAAAATACAAAACGTAACAAACAATGCACAAATACCAGAAGAGAAACTAGATAACTGGGAGCTCCTAAAAATCAAGCACTCATGTTCATGAAAAGACTTCACCAAAAAAGTAATAAGAAAACCTACAGACTGGGGAAAAAAATTTTGGCTACCACGTATCTGATCAGAGTCTAATCTCTAAAATCTACAAGATACTGTAAAACCTCAACAAAAAAAGGACAAATAACTCCATTAAAAAACAGGCAAAGGCTGTGAGCAGCCATCTAAGATACTCCACTGGTCTCACCCCTTCGGGAGCAGGGGAGAATGAAGAGGACAAGATACAAGGAAAATATTAGTCCAAAGGACTAATGGACCACAGCTACCACAGCCTCCACCAGACTGAGTCCAGTACAGCTAGATGGTGCCCGGCTACCACCACTCACTCCTCTGACCAGGATCACAACAGAGGGTTCTGGACAGAGCTAGAGAATGATGTAGAACAGAGTTCTAACACACAAAAAAGAGACCAGATTTACTGGCCTGAAAGAGACTGGAGAAGCCCCAAGAGTACAGCCCCCAGACCCCTTCTAGCTCAGTGGTGAAGTCACTTCTGAGGTTCACTGTTTAGCCGGGGATTGGACAGCACCATCTAACAAAACGGGACTAATGAGGCACAGCCGTCCAGGGATAGGGACTAGAAGGCAGAAGGGGACAGGAAAGCTGGTGATAGGGAACCCAGTGTTGAGTAAGGACAGGGTTGACATGAGTGGGGTTGTTAACCATTGTCATAGGGCAACATGTGTACTAACTGTTCAGTGAGAAACTATTTTGTTCTGTAAACCTTAATCTAAAGTGAGAATAGCAGTACAACTGGCAGAACGTAATCAATGTCACTGAACTGTGCATGTAGAAATTTTTGAAATGGATGGTGTATTTTTGCCTACGTATATTTTCACCAAAAAAAAAGGTCAAGAAGGGAGAGGGTTGACATGTCGTGGGGTTGTTAACCAATGTCATAAAACAATATGTCTACTGACTGTTTAATGAGAAACTATTTGTTCTGTAAACCTTCACCTGAAGTGCAATAAAAAAAAAAAATGAGCAAAGGATATGAACAGGCACTTCACCAAAGAAGACATTCAGGTGGTTAACAGATACATGAGGAAATGCTCACGATCATTAGCCATTAGAGAAACGCAAATCAAACTACAATGAGATACCATCTCACCCCAACAAAGCTAGCGTTAATCCAAAAAACATAAAATGATAAATGTTGGAGAGGTTGTGGAGACACTGGAACACTTACACACTGCTGGTGTGTATGTAAAATGATACAACCACTTTGGAAAACGATTTGCTGCTTCCTTAAAAAGCTAGAAACAGAACTAACCATATGATCCAGCAATCCCACTCTTGGGAATATATCCTAGAGAAATAAAAGCAGTCACACAAATAGATACACGCACACCCATACTCATTGCAGCACTGTTCACAATAGCAAAAAGTTGGAAAAAACCTAGGTGCTCATCAACAGACAAGTGGATAAACGAATTACGGTACATACACACAATAGGAATACTACACAATGGTAAAAAACAATGACGAATCCGTGAAATATCTCACCACATGGATGAATCTGGAAGGCATTATACTGAGTTAAATTAGTCAGTCTCAAAAAGACAAATAGTGTTACAAGAACACAAGAAACGGTTTAAACACAGAAGAAAACATTGTTTGATGGTTACGAGGGTGGAGATGGAGGGAGAAGGAAATTCACTAACTAGACAGTAGACAACAATTATCTTAGGTGAAAGGAAGGACACACAATACAGGGGAAGTCAGCACAACTGGACTAAACCAAAAGCTAAGAAGTTTCCTGAACACAACCAAACACTTCAAGGGACAGAGTACCGGGGCAGGTCTGGGGACCATGGTTTCAGGGGACATCTAGGTCAACTGGCATAACAAAGTTTATTTTAAAAATGTTCTGCATCTCACTTTGTTGAGTAGTGTTTTGGGTCTTAAAAGCTTGTAAGTGGACATCTAAGATGCATCAATTGGTCCTAACCCACCTGGAGCAAAGGAGAATGAAGAACACCAAAGAAGTAAGGAAAATTAGCCCAAGAGACAAAATGGCCACATAAACCAAGACTCCATCAGCCTAAGACCAGAAGAACTAGATGGTGCCCAGCTACCACCAATGACCACCCTGACAGTGAACACAACAGAGACTCCCAGATGGAGCAAAGTGTGGTGCAGAACCCAAATCCACGTGAAAAGACCAGACTTAATGGTCTGACTGAGACTAGAGTAACCCCGAAGACATGGCCCCTGGACTCTCTGTTAACACAGAACTGCAACCATTCCAGAAGCCAACTCTTCAAAGATCAGACTGGACTATAAAAGATAAAATAATACTCGTGAAGAGCGTGTTTCTTAGTTCAAGTAGATACATGAGACTAAATGGGCAGCTCCTATCTGGAGGCGGGATGAGAAGGCATAAAGGGACAGGAGCTGGTTGAATGGACGTGGGAAACCCGAGGTGGAAAGAGGGACTGTGCTGTCACATTATAGGGATTGCAACTAGGGTCTCAAAACAATAAGTGTATAAATTTTTGTATGAGAAATTAACTTGAGCTGTAAACTTTCACCTAAAGCACAATAAATAAATAAATAAATAGAAACGTTCCACAGGGCACTGAAACACGACTAGCTATGGCCATTTTGAAGAAAGAAAAGAAAAAGATACTGACACCCTCTTACTCTCCCAGGGGAGTGAATTGATACAATTCTTTTAGGGGACAAAGAGGCAGTGTTACCATCATCTTAAATAGGCGTGCTCTTTGACCAGAAATGCTTCTTTGGGAATTCATCCACAGGAATAGTTGCACATGAGAGATACATGTACAAGGACGTTCTTTGCAGCATTAACTACATAAGCTGCAAACATCCTAAATGCACCTTCCATCCAGTGCAATGTCTGAATGACACCTGGGATAGGCTTGCCAAGCTGTGAGGGAGAAGAGGCAGAGGTTAGAAAGAACAAGGAGGAGGGCTGTGGGCGCACATGGACCTGAGAAAGCAGTGATTGTTAGGTGAGGAAAGCAAGGGGCAGGACGCTATGAACAGGATGATCCCTCTCCTTCCCTTCTTCCCTCCTTCTCTTTGTCTTTCTTTCTTTATTATGTGTTTATGTAAAAATATCTGTAAAGATATATACCAGACTCTTACAGTGGTGGGTGATCTTGGGTTGTGGGATTTCAGGGAAGGAAATTCAGCTTATACTTCTGCTTTATATTTGCAAGCATCTAGATTATTCTACAAGGAGCCCTGGTGGTGCAGTGGTTCAATGCTCGGCTGCAAACTGAAGGGTCAGAGGTTCAAACCCACCAGATTCTCCACAAAAGGAAGATGTGGCAGTGGACTTCCATAAAGGTTTTACAGGCTTGGCAACCCTATGGGGTAGTTCTACTCTGTTCTATAGGGTTGCTATGAGTCAGAGTCAACAAAACAGCAATGGGGTTTGTTTTGGTTAGATTACTCTACAATAAGGATGAACGAAGGAGCACTTGTGGGGCAAAGGTTAAACCTGGGCTGTTAACCAAAAGCTCCGGAGTGCACCCAAAGGTTCCCCAGGAGGAAAATCTGGCTATCTGTCCCTGTAAAGATTACAGCCTAGAAAACCCTATGGGGCAGTTCTACTCCATCACATGGGATGATTATGAGTAGAGATCTACTCGATGGCACCTAACAAAAACAAGCATGAGTGACTATTTCAACATTAAAACAATAAAGATAAAAGTAAGATACAATTTAAAAACGAGCCAGGTGGAGTGAAATGGAGGCCTCACCAGGGATTGGCTCTGTGCTCTGGTTATTCTGGGGGGCAGTGAACTTCAAGGTCAGGTTTTTGGTGACTGCTGGCTGTCCGTCATGCACCACCTGGCAGGTGAGCACCACATCCTCCCTGGGGGCAGATGAGTTCACCAGGATCCAGCTCTTCAGGTTATAGGTCCCATCCTTGTCCTCGGTGGGGATCCAGGCTGAATCTGTTCGGGACACATTTCCATTCTCCAACCAGGTCAGCTCTAGGCTCTTGGGGTAGAACTTCTTCACCTGGCAGATGACCTTCACCTGGTTCCCTTCAGTGGGGCGATGGGTAACCTCCAAGGTGGGCGGAACTGAAAGAGCACAGAGCAGAAGCTCTGACCTTGTGGAACAGACAGATCACCGGGGTGGGGGAGGGGGCTTGATAACGGTTAGCTCCCATCATCATGGCAAGGGAATCAGCGAGGACAGCACTAAGCATGCAGCAGGTGCTCAAACAATAATCATCCTCTGCATAATGAATGAAATCACTAGACACAGTGCCTGGCACACAGTAGGTGCTCAAGGACTGATAGCACCTACACGGGTAATAACAAGTGAAATCAACAAGCACAATGCCTTGTATGCAGTCAGAATGTAATAACTGCAGCAAAATAAATAAAATCACCAAGCACATAGGGGCTTAGCATTTAGTCAGTGCTCAATAATTGCCTTTGTTATTGGTAAAATAAATGAAACTGCCTAGCACTGTGCTTGGCATGTGGAAGGTGTTCAGTGGGAAATTGTCATTAAAGTGTAATAAGTGACAGTGTGACTGACACACTGTAGGTTTATGGTAATTGGGAGGGACTATTAGGAACTGGATTCCAGGCAGTTCAAGCCCTGGAGAAAACCTGGGGGAGCAGGCTGGGGGCTGGGTGGGTATCTGGGCTGGGTGTGAGTGTCATCTACCTCGGATGGTCTCAGACAACTTGACTGTCCCACAAAGAGAGCCCAGGAAGGTACTGTGGGCCACCTCGCAGATGACCTGACCATGGACGTCCTCTTGGGTCAGCATCACCTGGGTCCTGCTGGAGACGTCGTAGGAGACACTGTCACCTGGCGGGACCACGTTGGTCTGGAGGGCTGGGAGCTCATTCCCATTTTCGAACCACTTCATGATGACGTTTCTGGGGGAGAAGCCGTGGGACTCGCAGGTGAAGGTCACTGTCTGCCCAGGTGTGGTCCTTGCTGAGGGGCCGGATACCACGGGGGGAGAGGGCTTGGCTACAAGAAGGAGCATTTGTGAACATTAGCTATCATTGCATCGTTATTATCAGTGGTAAGTGTGTGACCCTGCTCAGACTCTTCGTCCTTACTATTCTCTAACCCTGCTAATAATCCTAGGAGGGAGGGGTGACTGTCCTCATCTCATAGAGCAGGAAACAAATATTCTGAGAGGTGAAGGGACCTGACTGAGGGCAGACAGCGTGTGGCGGGGTGGACATGGAATTCTAGGCCTGAGTCCAAAGTCCACCTTCTTTTCCCTGCACCAGGTGATTTCCCCACCAATCTCGGCACTGGAGCAAATTTACTCACAAGTCTCATTTTTTATTAACTATTCCTAGCTGGCCTGGAAAGCCCTAGTGACACAGTGGTTAAGAGCTATGCCTGCTAACCAACAGATCAGTGGTGCAAATCCACCAGACGCTCCTTGGAAACTCTATGGGGCAGTTCTACTCTACCCTTTAGGGTTGCTGTGAGTCAGAATTAACTCGATGGCAAAGGGTCTCGGGTTTTTTTTTGTTGTTGTTGTTGTTTAGCTGGATTCACCCAGAAACTCTCCCACATCACAGAAAGTGTATACAGAAGTAAACGCAGGAGAAGAAGTGGCAGAGTGGGACCTGCATGAAAGCCGGATCCAGACTGACCAGCCCACTGGCAGTGTGACCGCCACACGTCCCAGCTTCCCCATCTGTAAAATGGGACCATAAGCATTCTCCCAGGTGAGGATCAAATGAAGCAAAGCCAGCATTTCTGCTCTGGGCAAAACACAGAAGATGCTTAACAGAAATTAAAAAATGCAGACCTCTTTATTTACATCCAGAGACCCCTTTCCTTCAAGCTATTTATTATTTCATACTTTTCATTCTTTCCACCAATATTCCTGCAGCACCTAATCTGTGCCAAGCCTGGAAATTGGAAGGAGGGGCAGAGGAATGTTTCTCTGAACCTGGGGTCTTCCACAGGGTCCGTTTAGGGTGGAAAATGGAGATCACTGAGTGCTGAGAAAGCCCAAAGACGGTAATTGCTTAACCGTTAATTACAAGAGTCACACAGACGGGGATACTAAGCCCAGAAGCACTTCTGTTGCCCTGAAAGCTTCCAGGAATGGAAGAATCAGAAGAACCAGGGCAGTCTATCCCTGTGGCTTGGTCTCAATGGAGTGTCTCTGGGGTCTTCATATCTTAAATATTACCCAAATCTATGTGCCAGCAAACAGTACAAATATTTGTATATGTGAATATTTAACTTGCCTCCTAACGCCCATGGAACATTTTAGGGCATAGTAAGGAGGGTGTCACTTGAATAAGTCAAGTCATGAGAACACCAGCTGCCTGGATATCCCTAAAAGCACGACATAGGGTGGCCGGTGACGATTTATTGAGAGCTCCCAGGCCTGATGCCTGGCTAATCCTTCCAGCCCCTCAGCTCTTTCATCCTCCCACCAGCCCTGAGCCCTAGACAACAGGCTGAGATGCCTCTTTAGGAAAAGGTTCAACACATCCTGAGCTGTTTGCAGTATCTCCTCCCCCTGTCGGACTTTTTTTTTTTTTAAATGCTTATTGCTGCAATACAGAATATAAGATTTTAAAAGGAGAGGGCTGGAGCTTTCTCCACAGTTTGACAAGCACAGCGGGGTGTTGCTGAGAGCAGGGCCTGTGGAGTCAGGCTGTTTGGGGTTCAAATCTCAGATCCCCTACTGCCTACAGCTAGGTCCCCTCTCAGCCTCATGTCCTCACCTATAAAAGGGCAGTGAAGTGCCCCTCCCTCACAGCCCTGGTTGTAATGGTAAATGCCATCATGGGGACAAGATGGAGCCCCTGACCCCTCCACCCTTTCTCATCCTGGCCATCACTTGAGAAGACAGCGTGGCAGAGAGAGACGGGCACTCACTAGGAGTCAGCTGCTCTGAGTCAAGGTTGAGCCACTTGCTACTGTGACCACTTCCACAACAGAAAGGGACGCACCATCTGGGAACCTCAGTGTCTCCACCTGTAATGTCTGTAAATCAGGATAAAGCCACCTTCCCTGCCTATGTCCAGGGTTGTGGGGAAATGTAGTTGCTGTGTCTGGGGGGGAATCTGGCCTTATCTACGTCAACTAAACTACCCACTATCCATGTGAACTAAACTACTCATACTCTCTAAAGCAGCAACACCACCCCAGTGGATGCCTAGCTTGAGGAGGACAATGCAGGCGCAGGTCAACCCTGGCAGCACCATGTTATCAGCTCAAACAAGACTGGGAACAGCCTACATGTCCATCCACAAAAACAAAACAAACAAAAAAAAAAAACCCGTTGCCATCGAGTCGATTCTGACTCACAGTGACCCTATAGGTCAGAGTAGAACTGCCCCACAGAGTTTCCAAGGAGTACGTGGTGGATTCAAACTGCCAACCTTTTGGTTAGCAGCCATAGCTCTTAACCGCTGCGCCACCAGGGTTTCCTACCCATCCACAGGAGACTGTAAAATAACTGATAACATGTCCATCCGACGGGGTGTTCTGCAGTTGTTAAAAACAAAGGAGAGGTACTATATATACTGAAATGGCTGATGGAGAATGATCTGGCTTAAGTTAGAGAGAGGCTTTGCAATCATCTATGGATCGAAGAGTTGGGAAAAGGATCCTGGGCCTCTGGCAAAAAACTCAAAAGGAGAATCTTCTTTACTGCCCCAACTGGGTAACTCCTAAGTCACCCATATGGGGAGCCTCATCCCTGGGGGGAGGGACATTCTGAGGTGACTGGGTCTGGCTAGAGCCTCTGTTCTCAGTGGGGTGTCGGTATTGAATCACTGAGTTTTCCCCAGCAGAGCCCTCGGGCAAGCCAGCCCTCTCAGCATCTCCCCCAACCAGGGCTCTCAGATCAAACAGTGAGTCTTTGCCTCTTAGGACTTTCTGCTCAGTGTGATGTTTCTGAAGACTAAATAAAGAATCTCACACCCCTCTCTGCCCTGGACAGACCCTCTCCTCCTTGGAGGGGAAGAGAACAGAAACTTTGTGGGAGAAGACCTTTTGCCCTCTTTGTTCCTTGCTGTCTCCAAACACCGAGAGCAGAGCCTGGCACACAGTAGGTCCTCAGCAAGTGTTTGTCGAACAAGAGAAGACACAACTCTGATGCAGGGGAAGAATCTGGGGGCAGGAGGTGAGTTTTGGCCTATGACTGGGCAAGTCGCCCAAACTGTCAGTCCCCTCATCTGCGGGGACCAGATCGGGAAACGCAAGGGTTTGGAGCTGGACTGACTAGGTTTCTAGACCTTTCTCCACCTTTTATTAGCCGTGGGGCTTTGAGCAAATAGCATGCCCTCTAGGCCTCAGCTCCCTGATCTGTAAACCGGGATGAAAGGTGACCGTGAGTACAAACACCCACCATCACACCTGTACTTAGTTGTTGCCCAAAGAACGGAGGGAGTTATTATTGAGTTGTCGTCACACACCGGGGGAGGGGGTCCACACTACTCACCACTCACAGTCACCTGTGTCCCAGCACCAGACTTAAACTCCACGTCATCAGGGCTCCCTTTCCTAAACTTCACGCAGAAGTAGGTGCTGGCGTCTGCTGGGGGATGTTACTGATGCGGATGGAGAAGTCCATGTTGTCTCCTTTTGTGTGGTCTGAAACATTGGTCACTCGGGGGAAGAGACGTAAGTGGTCTAGGCCTCCTCTGAAACTGTAGACTAACTGCTGGTCTGGCCCAGCCCCCCTGAACCACTGGATGGGCCCCACGGGATGCAGAGAGGAGAGGACGCAGGGCAGAGTGACCGCCTCTGCAGCTGCGACCGACACCGACTTCTCACGTTGAATCACCTGCAGCTCCTCCTGACCTGTCACTCCTGCAGGAAACACAGGGCCGTTATTCATCCTGCGGGGTCCTGTCTGTTGTCTCAGGTGTTTATCAGCAACAACTTCCGCTGACTGAGTGCAGACCATGAGCCTGGTCTTGTGCTCAGCACATCCCATGTACCATCGCATGCAATCCTCACCACAAGCCTACACGGTGAGTCTGCATGACAAATGGGGAAGCTGAGGCACACAGTGGTTAATGACCTGGCAGATGCGGGTATGAACCTGGCCTGAGTGGAGCCCTGAGCCTTCTCTGGAAGAGCCCTGTCCGAGATGGGCTCTGGGGTTCACATCTGGATTTACCAGGAAGAAAGGGGACCTGGTGTTCCCAACAGAGGGAACAGACTGGGCCAAGGCTCAGATGTGTGCAGCAGCATGTATGTCTGGGGCTAGGAAAGGAGCTTAGGTTCTGTTTCTATCCTGGACTAGGAAGCAGGATCCAAGCAGGGCGACGTACTCAGTGGCTTGGGCTCATTCAGGCAGTGAAGCCATGGAAAAGATACAAGGTTAGAAGTAGCAGAACTTGGGTTGGATTCCTGGCCGAGTGACTTCCAGCCATGCGACCCTGGGCAATCACTCATGTGGCTGACAGGCTCGGAGGGGGCGCTCGCAAGAGTGAGCTCTGCAAACTGCATTGGTTTGCGTGGGTCCCTGTACCGCTCCTGAGCCTTAATCTCCTCTTCCGTGAAATAGCCACTATGACCCCATCTCCAATCTCTGCGAGGATTAGATCCGTCTAGGGCAGAGACACTGAAAACAAAGAGTTTGGCCTTTGGAATCTTCAAACCTGGTTTGCAACCTGGCTGGGCCCATTATTCCTGTGTGAATATGCTTATCCATCGGTTTTGTTTGTCTGACTTCTTAGCTAGGAGACTGGTACAATACCCCACCCCCTTGCTTTGTTCTGAAAAGAAAACGAGATCACACACAGAAGGCACTTAGCATCGAACTAGGCACAGGGGAGGCTATTCTTTTCTTTATACAATGAATGAATGGGGAGGGGCTGCTGCCCAAACATCACCCCACAATCCCTGACGGATGCCCCTGCAGGCCAGGCCCCTGCTGGATGCGGGACACACAGGAGCTGGACCCAGTCCAGGCAGGGCTCCCGGGCTGGGCGGGAAGGAGGCTGAGGCCCAAATCAAAAGCTACTTGATGAACATGTGAGGGGACCCCGGTACGGAGACTGGGGGGATGATGGCAGGACACAGCCAGGAGGATGAAGGGGCAGGAGGATGTTGTGTGAGATACGTTGGGACCAAGGGAGAAATGCTCAGGGCCTGATTCTGAATAAAGTCGTGGCGATGGGAGACGAAATGGACAGAGAGACCACAATGACCCTGGAGAAAGAGAGAGACCGAGACAGAGACAGAGGGAGAAACAGAAAGAGACAGCGAGAGAGGGAAAGGCGGACAGACAGAATAAGAGAGTGAGGTAGAGTGGCGGAAAAGAGAGAATGAGCCAGACAGAGACAGGGAGCGGTGACAGCCTGGTGTGGGGAGACAGGTGATCCGGTCCCAGCCTGACTGTCCACTGTCCTGCAGTGTGCGCTTGGGCAAGTCCTGCCCCAGCCTGGGCACCTTTGCCTTGCACGTCAGCCAGGGCTGCAGCAGATGTCCTTAGCAACCCATTCCAGCTCTGGGCTGGGCAGGAGAGAAACCTTGTGGATTTACCCACCAGCCTGTGGGCCTGGCACTGCCCCACTGGCAGGGCAGACACCTAAGGAAAGGGAAACCCACAGATCCCAGTGTGCCCTCACTGGGCTAGCCCAGGGCCTGAGAACAGGTCTCATCCACCTGTCCCTCTTCCTGTCTCTTCCCTTCCCAGCCTCACTCCACCCTGGCTCCTGGGCAGGGGATCACGCTTGGGTCCCAGTTCTCACGGCAGGTGAGCAAAGTCTCAGAGCACCAGCCTACTCTGCCCATGACTGGGGGGAAGCCAGGGCCACAGAGGCTGGGACACAGCCAGCATCACCCAGCCAAGAGGGGTAGGGCTGATGCCAGATGTGTGAGAGACACAAAGAGGTACAGGCACACTGTGGCAGAGACAAGAAGCATCCCAGGGACATCAGAGGCAGCACTGCATCTGCCAAGAGCAGGGAGCCAGGCACATGCCCAGTGGGTCAGCATTTCAGCATCGGAGACAGGACAGACTGGAAATGCTGCTTGGAAGAAGTGCAGGCTCTGGGGTCAGCAGTCAGGGTAAGGACACAGATTCCCCTCTCAGCCAGCCCAGCACCCACCCTCTGTGAGCCTCATCATCCATAAGGTGGGGGACTGGCATCTACCCCCAGAGTAGCCCTGAGGATTGCAAGTCCCAGTCGTCCACACTGCCTGCCACATAGGTGGTGCTGGCCAACTTCTGGTTCCTGTCCCGTTATTATCATCACATGGATACACTGTTTATATCTGATTTTCTCTCATCATATCATCATATCCTGCTGCTAGCTTGTAAGATCCACAAGGGACTGTTTCCAAGACCTTGCCTGGAAGTGTCTGACCCAACACTAAAAAAAACCAGGAGCTGTTGAATTGATTCCAACTCAAGGCGACCCCATGTGTGTCAGGGTAGACCTGGGCTCCGCAGGGTTTTCAATGGCTGATTTTTTGGAAGTAGATCTACAGTCAGGCTTTTCTTCGGAGGTGCCTCTGGGTGAATTCAAACCGTTAACTTTTGGTTAGCAGCTGAGCATAGTAACTGTTTTACCACCCAGGCACACACTAAACCAAAAGAACCTATTGCCATGGATCCTGATCATGGTGACTCCATGTTTGGAGAGTAGAGCAGTGCTCCAAAGGCTTTTCAAGGCTGGGACTTTTTGGAAACAGATTACCAGGCCTTTCATCTGAGGTACCTCTGGGTAGGTTCAAACTGCCTACCTTTAAGTTGGTTAGAGTGCTTAAGTGTTTGCACCACCCAGAAACTCCAGGCACACACACTAGGCCCTCAATAAATAAATGCTGAATGAATGCATGAATGAATGAATGAGTGAGATATTGTACTTGCTCCACCACCCTGGACAAATCCCCTCTCTCCTCATCTGTGAAATGGAGTTAAGGTTGGCATTTTCAAGAGTGCACCAGTGCAAGCTTGGTGCCTGGGCTGAGCAACTCACTAATCGAGTGTCAAAACTGGCAGTTATTATTATCCTCATCAATAACACCACACCAGGCTGTGAGTCAGCGGTCGGTGCATTGGGAGGGGAGATGCAGAGTCAGGGGAGCCGCGTGTTGGAGCAGGGCTATTCTTGTTGTGCCGCCGGAGGCCTGTAATCACACCACGGCAGGTGACAATAAAACCTGGAGTTGTAGGGTGCTGGCTCTTTTGTTTTTTTAGCTCTTCTGGAGCTCTCTCCACAAACTGCAGCCGGATTTAAGTGGCTTAATTAATTAGCTAGTGTTTCTAAAGCGTTTGAAGAACTTTAAAAGTGGGATGTAAGTGCCAATATATTATTTTGACTCCTGCAGAGTTCTTTCTTTTCTCCTCTCTCTTCTTTTTCTCTGCAGGTTCTGTTCTGGGAAACGGGCTTGTTAAAAATCACACCTGCCACTCTGGGCCTGGGGTCATCACACCAGCATAGTTGACAACACCATTTCCTGCTGCTCCTGACTGCCTGGCAGGGAAAGCGACTGTCGGGGGCCTGAGAGGTCTCTGGGTGATGAGGGTGATGGTGCAGGCATCTCACATGCTGCTGGTGGGAGTGGAGATTGGAACCTCCTATAAGGTCCCATGAGCCCTGGTGGTGCAATGGTTAAGAGCTGGGCTGCTAACCAAGGTTGGATCCAACAGCCACTCCTTGGAAACCCTATGGGGGCACTTCTACTCTGTCCCCTAGGGCTGCTATCAGTCAGAATCAACTGAATGGCTACAGGTTTGCTTTTTTTGGTATTAAGGTGCCTGGGTGGTGCAAACGATTTATGTGCGACTACTAACCTAAAGTTTGGCAGTTCAAACCACCCAGTGGTGCTGCAGAAGAAAGGCCTGGTGATCTCCTTCTTAAAGGTCACAGACATGAAAACTGTATGGAGCGCACTTCTCCTCTGCAGCACATGAGGTTGCCATGAGTCGGAATCGACCTGATGGCAACAAATTATTGGGAAAGCAGTTTGGCAGGATGTACCAAAGCTGTGAAAATCGTTCACTAGCCTTTTGGGCTAGGCTGGTCCACTTCTGGGACTTCACTCGAGGACATTACCCAAATATAGAGCATGTTTTCTGCATAACAATCTTCAAAAAGTTGGGAAAAGGCCCAAATGGCTGATAATAGGGAATGGTTAAGTGAGTTATGGCCTATCCATAATCTCATCCCCATGAAACCCATGGTAATACAGACATTCTTACGGCATAATTTTAAACAATATTGTGATTCTGCAAATAAAACATGCTCATTGCAAAGCATTTAGAGAAAACAGAAAGCATAAAAACAAAGTAATAATCTCATAAAATATCATCCAAGATAACCGCAGTCCACATTTTGATGTAGTTAAAACATAATGAGTGAAAAAAAATCAATATAAAGTCACCCCATCAGGTAACTAAGGATATGCGCAAACGTTTAGCTTCATTCATTCAGGTGTTCTTATAAAAGGAAGAATTGAGGGTAACTTAACATCCAAAGAAAAGAGGCTGGTTGATCCCATTACAGTTGATCCACCTGATGGCCAAGTCTACAGTCATGACAATTGACAGGGTAGACTTAGAATGATCAACGCAGGAATACGGTACAAGAATCGTGGTGGTTGCCAAGTGACATACCCAGTGTGATCCCAAACTTCTTCTTTTTTTTTTTTTTTTGAATGAATATTGGTTAGCAGCCTGAGCCCTTCACTATTTCACCACCAGGGCTCCATATGACATTAAAGACTAGCAGTGATTAATTTTGACTAGTAGATATACAAGGGATTTTGCTCTTGCCTATATTTTCTGTTTAAATAAAGTATGCATAACGTATGTAATAAGAAAAGATGAAGGAAAAACTGTACTTTCAGGATGAGCAGGACTATGTAAAATAAAACTATTGACTATTTCATACTGTACTTATAAAATATATAGATAATACAATGATATAATTATACAGATATAATATTACTTGTATAAAATACAAACGAAACTATATGTATCAGATGCAGATAGTTTTACTTTATTTTACAAATATAGATAAATAATATGTGCACACATATGTATATAAACAACTGTTATATAAAGCTATTATACAAATGATAATATATTGCCTGTACTATACACGCAACTTCTTTGGATCGTGAATCTAAAACTCATGGGATTTTTTTTTTTTTTTCCCCTCTGCTTTGGGTATTTTTCTGATTTTCTAAACTGGATGAATGTTAAACAATTTTATAGAATCGAGGTTTGTTTCTGTAAAAAGGTGTACCAAAACGTGTGTTTCTTATTGTTTATTGTTTGAATGCACCATCCCCGGGGAATCTGTGTTTTGCTCACCGCTATTTCCCTAGCTCCTGATAAGAGGTTTAGCACAGAGTAGGTGCTCCACTACTATTCATTGATTGACTAACCATTGAATGTGTAGAGAAAAGGGTCTAGAATGGAAAACAATCAAATGTTTCAGTGTGCTGCCTTTGGAAAGTGGGACTGAGAGAGGGGCAGGCTTTCTTTTTACTTTATAGTAAACAATATATTAAAGTCTTTTTTCCTCACTGTTAACATTTATTGCTTTGGGGAAAAAATGAAAGCAATGAAATAAAACATGTGAGTCAGTTTTCTAACGGGAGGAGTCAGCACAGCGGATGGTGACGGCCCCCTGTATTTGCTGTAGAGGAACCAGTGTCAACAGGACTCTGAGCGCCCACAGCACAGGGCCAGTCAGGACTTCATTCCTGAATCCCACTGTGAGCCAGGCGCTGAGCTAAGGGCTGTGAAGCGGCTCTGGTCCCTGCCCTCAGGGAGCTTGTGTGCTAACTGTGAAGACAGAGGTTGAGGAAACAGTTGCAGTAATTACATTTGGAATGAGACTTCCAGCCTTTAGCTATGTGACTCCTGTTGACATCTTGGCTCCTGTCTCCTGCCCCCTTGCTGTAACCCACTGTGCTCCCTGAGCCCCAGTCTCCTTCCTCTTCCTCAAATAGGCCAAGGAGGGAGGACCCCTGTAAATGCTGCTGAGAGATGCAGTGTGATGGGGCCTGACAGTGCTCAGTACTGGGGAAGCCAGCACAACCTGACCAAGGCAAGGTCATGGAAGCTTCCTAGACACGTCCACACTCCCTGAGGGACTGAATCACTGGGCTGAGGGCTGGGGATCATGGTCTCAGGGGACATCTAACTCAATTGGCATAACATAGTTCATAAAGAATATGTTCTACATCCTACTTTGGTAAGTAGCATCTGGGGTCTTAAAAGCTTGTGAGAGGCCATCTAAGACACTCCACTGGTCCTACCCCGTCAGGAGCAAGGGAGAATGAAGAAAACCAAAGACAAGAGGGAAAAATTAATCCAAAGAACTAACGGACCACAACTACCACAGCCTCCACCAGACTGAGTCCAATACAGGTATATGGTGCCTGGCTACCACCACTGACTGCTCTAACAGGGATCACAATAGAGGGTCCCGGACAGAGCAGGAGAAAAATGTAGAATGAAATTCTAACTCACACAAAAAGACCAGACTTACTGGTCTGACAGAGACTGGAGAAACCTCGAGAGTATAGCACCCGGACATCCTTTTAACTCAGTACTAAAGTCATTGCTGAGGTTCACCCTTCAGCCAAAGATTAGACAGGCCCATAAAACAAAATGAGACTAAATGCACACACCAGCCCAGGGGCAAGAACTAGAAGGCAGGGGGGACAGGAAAGCTGGTAAAGGGTAGCCCAAGGTCAAGTAGGGAGAGTGTTGATAAGTCCAGAGATTGGCAACCAATGTCACAAAACAGTATGTACATTAATTGTTTAATGAGAAACTAACTGGCTCAGTACACGGTCATCTAAAGTACAATTAAAAAACCAAGATGGGGACTGAGAACTGACCATCGGGTTTGAAGGATGTGTTAGATGCAGTCACCCCGTGAGAGCCGGAACTCCATGGCCTGGCCTTGTGTGTCTGGCTCTCCCGAGTCTTCCGTCTTTAACAAGGTGCAGACTCACCATTTTCCAGGCTCGTTTTACTGGAAAATATTTTGGTTTTCCTTTTCTGACAGGCTTCTGCCTTACATAGGCTCCGGCTTTCACACGTTTTGCTGTATATATATTTTTTACAATACATATGTTTAGCTTTGGAGAAGAAAAAAGATTAAAACAATTTTTATAAGTGAAAAAACAAGCATGGGTGCTTTTTCTAATGGGAGAAACAAATCAATTTAGACCAAACTTTGCCCAGAGGGAGCCAGGCCACCATGATTCCTGGGTGTAAATCCTCCAGAGCCTGTCTCATCTGGGGCGGGGAGAACAAGCTGAAATCGCCCTTCCCGAGAATCAGCCTCGTCCAGGACGGAGCTCACTGCCACTTACATGAGAGCTGTCCATCCCCCAGGAAGCAGTGGGCAGCAAGGTGACCACTCTCAGGTGGCCCATGAGGCAGCCGGGCAGGGTCTCAGGAAGGACAGGCCACCATTGCTCTGGAATCAAAGAAACAGGCTGGAGGCCACCCTTGAGGCTTCAACGAACTCAAGGAGCACAGGGACCTGGGAGCTTACAGAAGAGCTTGGCAGCGCCCAGCACTCAGCACCCTAAGATGGCTAGAAGGACACCCCTCCCAGCACCCACAGCAGGGGCAGCTCGGCACCCCTCTTCCCTGACCACAGTCATTATCCGCATGCTCGGGCGGCACAGGCTTATCCTCACGCACACGGCAGCACCTCATCAGCACCTCATACCTTTCATATCATTTGTACTGTGATTAGTGGCTGTGCGAGTGTGTAGAGCAGCCATGTGCAAAAGTACACAAGCACATGAGTGTGCAGAGTGTGTGTGAAAGTGTGCACACAGAATGTAGAGAGGAGTGTGCAAGAGAACATGTGGACACAAGCATGTGTCAATGACTACACAATAGGATGGCATGCAGGAGTGTGCAAAAACACATGCACACAAGTGTGCTGAGTCTGCGTGAAAGAGCACACGCAGGAGTGTGAGAGCGGATGTGAGTGTGGACACACGGGCATGAGTGTGCAGAGCAGTGTGAGCACACATGTACACATGGGGGTGTGTTTGCATGTGAGCATGGGGACAAGATGGTGTGTGTACAGAAGTGTGTGACAGTGCAGCGCAGGAGCGTGTCCAAACAGGGGCTGGTGAGCAGGGCAGGCAGGGGTGTGAGTCATGTAAGGAGAGTCTCTGAGTCCGGCTGGCCTGGGTGTGTGTGAGCGCATCGGTGGGAGCGAGAGGGTGTGCAAGAGTGTGTCTGTGCCCAAGGCTGTGAAAACCTGATGGGGTGTGTGAGCATGTGGGTGCTTGTGAATGTGTGGTGGGAGGGTGACCTCAGGAGTGGCATGCATGTGAGAGTGATGTGTGCACACGTGTGCATGTGTGTGAGGAGGTGGACTAAGCGTGTTGAGGGCGTGTGTGGGATGGGAGTGGGGGTATGTGTGTGTATAGATGTGAGGTGCGTGTACCCAGAGGAGTACTGGGAGTAGAGGAGGCAGCATGTGTGGGCCCATTGTTTATGTACATCCTCCTGTGCACGGGCACCCGTGTGTGAGTGTGCCCATCTGTGAACGTGCCTGGCATGGGTGAGTTTGCCATACAAGTGTCCATGTGCAATGAGTGTGTGAGAGGAGGAGGAGGAGGGAGGGAGGACAAGCCCTCAAGTTCAGCAGCTCCTGGTGGGCTAAACCCTGTGCAGCACCTGGAACGGGGTCCTGCCCTTTAGAGGAGACTCATACCTTTATCGAGCACCTACTGTGTGCTCACCCAGGACACAGCAGCAGTAAGGAAGTTTGCTGAAACTGTCCTGCTAAAGTTACAAGCTCGAGGAGGTATGCAGAAGGTGCTTGGGGCAGGATATGGAGGGGGGTGCACAGGAGGATGGCCACGTGGACTCCACAATTCCTGAGCAGGGAGCTCTGGGCCCTGCCAACCGTGCCAGCCATTGATTTCCCACAGAACTTTGATTTATTCGTGACCTCCCAAACTCTTAGGGTGCCAAGACAGGCCAAAGTTGACTGACATGCCTGTTCAGCTCATCCCTACCAGCATGACCTGACCAAGTCACTGTTTTCTAAGGCTCCATTGCCTCGGCTGTAAAAGCGGATACTGCCTCGATCCCCTGAGGGTGGAGGCTCCTTGGTAAGGAGGGCTGGACTGGGAGCTGTATGTCTCTTCGATTCCTCTCTCCCCCCCACGCCACAAGCCATCTATTAGCAGATCTGCCACTTCAACTTTCAAGACATGACCAGACTCGGACCTCTTTTCACTGCGTCCACTGCACCACCGTCTCTCACCTGGATCCTTATCACAGCTTCCAAACTGGCCTCTCTGCACCCACCTAGGCCCTCTACACTGCACACTCTCCCTGCAGCCAGAGGAACCTCTAAAACTTAACTCAGGTAACATCCCTCCTTTGCTGGAAACGCTTCTGCAGCTCCCACTCACTCAGAGTGAGACCTAGACTCCTTACGGTGGCCTTCTAGGACCCATCGCCCTGCTCTTCCACAACCATGCCAGATCTCCACTTTGCACTTGCCATTCCCTCTGCCTGCGACTCTCATCCCCCAGATATCAACAGGGCTGGCCTCCTCGCCTCCTCCAGGGCTAGTCAAGAGGCTTTTCCTGACCACCTTATATAAAATACTTCCCACTCTGTGCCCCTGGCTCTGCTCTATTTTTCCACATATCACCCATCACCTGTCATGTGACAGATTTAGTCCTTAACCTCTTTAGTGTCCACCTCCCCACCTTAGACTTGTTTATAAGCAACTTGAGAGCAGGGTCTTGGTTTGGTTCCCTGCAATATCTCTCAGGCTTAGACCAGTGTCTGGCATTTGCTGAATGAATATTTTGGTTTGAATTCCATCCACAAGACTGAATGACGTGTCTTAACCCCTCTGGGCCTCTAGTTCTTCATTTGTACTGTGGGGATGATGATGATGATGATGATGATGATAGTAGGGCTGTTCTGAGCATAAATGGGCTAATAAATGTCAAGAACGTAGCACCACAAGCACTCAACACAGGGCAGCTGTTGCTACACAGCTGGACATTTAAGGATGAAGGGATGACAGATGATCACAGCCTTGAGCCCGAGAGGCTAAGGATTCTCCCAAGACAGAACCAGCACTCCCAGCATATGCTTGAGAGAGCTCTGGAGCAGGACCTGTGAGCAGGCTGAGAACGCTGGTGGCAGGAAGCCAGGGAGGGAGGGGTGCCGGAGACCCCAGTGAGCACTTACTGGGTTGAGACGGAACCCGGAGGTGATAAAGCAATGCTTGCAGTGTGGCCCCGTTTGCAAGGTGGCAAGGGAACACCCTGATACTCACCAGGCCTAGAAGGACCAGGAGAGGCTGGGAGAGCATCCAGAGGATACCAGCACCCACCAGCCACTGGGCTTGTTGCCTTGACAACCTGAGGACCTTCTATCCCACCTCCCCATTTTGGTTTAGTAATGGTCGCTAATGGAACTTGACCCCTGCTACTGCTGAGAGCATGACAGGTCTCACCTGACCTCCAGGGTGACCCAGCAAGACAGTGCTGTCACCCCCCAACTTCAGAGAGGACAAGACTGGGGCTCTAAGAGGTACGGTCCCTTGGCCAAGGTCACAGGGCTGGCGAGTGGTCTGACTCCACCTGCATCCTGGCCCCCTATACCACACAATCTTGTGCAATGACTGTTTGTGGGGAGGGTGACCCCCAGTTGGGCCCTCCAAATAGGACCCGAGAAGAGAGCTCAGTCCACCTGCTTCACGTTTCCTGGTTTGCACAGCACCTGCTCGTTCTTCATGCTTCTAAACCACAGCAAGCAGTTTTGTGAAGCTGGAGTTTTCAGCAGAAAATTTGGGGTTTCTTGCTTCTTCCCCCAACCCCACCCTGCATTGATATTTTGTGTTCTCTGGTATTTGAGGGCTCCCTATGGCAGAACAACAGGCAGCGATTTGTGCTGGTCACAATCTGGCCACAGAGGCAAGGTTGTGTATTGTTTAGGGCACAGGCTCTGCTTTCGGACCAGGTTACTGCCTAGGGTGATGCTGAGCCTAGTACCCACCTTGTTCCTTCATTCAACCAATCTGCATTAACCCACCTACTGTGTGCCAGGCACAGCACTAAGTTTCTGGGAGACCCAGCACTGAATGAGCCAGACATAGCACCTACTGTCACAGAGTTTATATCCTAGTGGGGAGACAGGGCTGAAATAATGAAACAAACATGCAAATGGCTAGGAGAGCTGGGAAGCAAACACATTTGGCATAGTGAGAGAAAATAACAAGGGGGACCTCCTTTAAAATGGGGTGATCAGGGAAGGACAACACTGAGACCTGAAGGAAGCAAATGAGGCCAGGGAAGGTGTTCCAGGAGGAGATAATGGCAAGTGTAAAGGCCCTAGGGTAGAAAAGAAGCTACATACAAAGGCCAGAAAGAAGGCCATGGTGCCTAAAGTACTTGGAGGAAGGGGAGTGTGGTATAAGAATAGGCTGGCAAGATATACAGGGCCCAGATAACACCACACTCCATACGCCACTGTAAGGAGTTTGATTTTACTAAGTGGGGAGGAAAGCACTGGAAGGTTCTGAGCAAGACCTGAGATGATCTGATTCACTGCAGCTGCTATGGGATAAAGAGACTGAAGGGGGCAAGGGTGGAACAGGGGAGCCAGTGATGAGGATGATACAGGCTTCAGAGGCCTGGGTTCAAATCCTAGCTCTGCACTTAAACGTTGTGCAACTTTGGGTAAGTCACTTCACCTGTCTGAGCCTCAGTTTCTTCATCTGTCTAATGGGTATAATAATTGTTCCCATCTCACAGAATTGTAATGAGAATTCGCTGAGATAATGCCTACAGTAATGATCCAGCTCATGGGCTGGCAGGCTCAATGTCAGTGCTCAACGAACAAGATCCAACTTGGTCTGGGCCTGATACCTCTCCTAGCCCACCCCACCATCAGCTCCCTCCCCTCCAGCCACACTGGGCTCATTATTTAATTTTATTCAGGCCTCTACTCCTCAGAGAGGCCCTCGACTGTCCCCATCCTCCCCGTTCTCTATTCCCTCATCCTGCTTGGGTGTCCTTCCTGGAACATGTCTCCACCTGACATGACTTGTTCACTTGGGTTTGTTTCTTCTTACCTACTAAAATGTCACCTCCTCGAGGGCAGGTGTTTTTGTCTGTGTTGTTCACTGTTGTATCCCCAGCACTGAGAACCATGCTTTACAAATAGTAGATGCTCAAAAGTATTTGTTGAAGGAATGATTCTAACTGAAGCGGCCGTAGAAAGGACAGCACAGTGGTCAGAAGCAAACGGAGGCTGGGAGCAGGCTTTCACTCTCACCAGCTGTGTGGCTTTAGAAGGAGCCCAAGCTGGCTTTGAGGAGCCTCAGTTTCCTTATCTGTAAAATGGGATGAAGGACTCCACGCTTCTTGGCTCATTGTGAGGATTAGATTGTGATGCACATTCAGAGATGCACACTGGAATACAGATGGGTGGAATGATCCGTAGTGTCTAGAATTCACTTCAGAATGTCCCAGCAAAGAGAGGGGCAGGTGGACCAAGGATGGCAGTGTGACAGCTGCTTTTTATCACACCATTTTTTCTAATTTTGCATATGTTTGAAATTTTCCAAACTAAAAAGATAAGGAAGAGATAACAGGTGCTCAAGGCTCAGCCCGAGCCTGGCACACAGTGAGTGCTCCACATGCACTCGTATTTCCTTCCACCTTGGGCTTCCATTTCTGGACATGGCAGCTCGAAGATCAGGGGCAACAGAGACGGCCTGGCATCCCCACCCACCCGCCATCCCACCATCCTCCTGGCTGGAGCCCCATCACTCACTCCCTGATTCCAGTCTCCCTCCTGACCACACACTGATCTCCTCTGGCTCCTGGTAACAATGGGCAGCATAGCACCTGCCCCCAAGTGGATGTGCCAGGAAATCTCACAGACACAGAGAACCAAATCTGGAGCATCACCAGCTCCCACTTCAGCTGTTTTGCATCTCCCTGGACTGAGAGCCTGGCAAGACACCTGGCTGGGAAAATCCATCTTGCGGAGGCTCAATCAGAAGACCCACCCAGGATGGAGGCAGTAGGATGGAGTCTACTCAGAGACACCTTTGAAAAAAGACCTGGCGATCTACTCCAAAAATTCAGCTATTGAGAACGCTATGGACCAAACACCTCATAGGATTTTGTTCCTTTGTTTGGAGATTTAGGGTCATGGCTTTATGGTATATCCCAGGTAATTGGCCTAGTAAAGTGTTTGGTGCTTCTTTTCTACCTCCTAGTTTGTTGCGTAGTGCCTGGGATCTTAAAAGCTTGCACATGGCCATCCAAGGCACAACAATTGGTCTCTATTTGCCTGGAGCAACAGAGGAAGAAGGAGAGTCAGGAAAAGGAGGATATAGAATATGTGGCTAATTGTCTCCACGTTGTTGTTGTTATTAGGTGCTGTGGAGTCAGTTCCAAATCACAGTGACCCTGTGTACATCAGAACGAGCAATGTCCAGTCCTGCTCCATTGTCACAATCGTTACTGTGCTAGAGCCCATTGTTCCAGCTACTGTGTCAATCCATCTTGTGGAGGGTCTTGCTCTTTTTCGATGACCCTTTACTTTACCAAGCATGATGTCCTTCTCCAGGGACTGGTCCCCCCTGATAACATGTCCAAAGTACATAAGACAAAGTCTCCCCATACCTCCTTCTAAGGAGAATTCTGGTTGTACTGCTTCCAAGACAGCTTTGTTTGTTCCTTTGGCAGTCCATGGTATATTCAATATTCTTTGCCAACACCGTAATGCAAAGGCATCAATTCTTCTTTGGTCTTCCTTATTCACTGTCCGGCTTTCGCTTGCATATGAGGCAATTGAAAATGCCATGGCTTAGGTCAGGTGAACCTTAGTCCTCAAAGCGACATCTTGGCTTTTGAACTTAAAGAGGTTTGTTGCAGATTTGGCCAATGCAATACATTGTCTGATTTCTTGACTGTGGCTTTCATGGGCATTGATTGTGGATTCAAGTAAAATGAAATCTTTGACAACTTCAGTCTTTTCTCTGTTTATCTTGATGTTAATCATTGGTCCAGTTATGAGGTTTTTGTTTTCTTTATGTTCAGGTGCAATACATACCAAAGGCTGTAGTCTTTGATCTTCATCAGTAAGTGCTTCAAGGCCTCTTCACTTTCAGCAAGCAAGGTTGTGTCATCTGCATATCACAGGTTGTTAATGCAACTTCCTCTAATCCTGATGCCCCTTTCTTCTTCATATAGTCCAGCCTCTCAGATTATTTGCACAGCAAACAGATTTAGTAAGTAAGAATACAACCCTGATGCTCACCTTTCCTGTCTTAAACCACAAAGTATCCCCTTGTTCTGTTTGAACAATTGCCTATTGCTGTATGTACAGGTTCTTCAAGAGCACAATTAAGTGTTCTGGAATTCCCATTCTTCCCAATGTTATTCATGATTTGTTATGATCCACACAGTTGAATGCCTTTGCATAGTCAATAAAACACAAGTAGACATCTTTCTGGTATCCTGTGCTTTGAGTCAAGATCCATATTATTTCAGACAGATATCCCTTGTTCCATGTCCTCTTCTGAATCCAACTTGAACATCTGGCAGTTCCCTGTTGATGTACTGCTGCCGCAACTAGTTTTGAATGATCTTCAGCCAAATTTTACTTATGTGTAATATTAACGATATTGTTTGATAATTTCCACATTCTGTTGGATCACCTTCTTCGTAATGGGCATAAATGTGGATCTCTTCGAGTAGGTTGGCCAGGAAGCTGTCTTCCAAATTTCTTGACATAGACTAGTGAGCACCTCCAGTGCTGTACCCATTTGTTGAAACATCTCAGTAAGTATTCTGTCTATTCGTTGAGCCTTATTTTTCGCCAGTGCCTTCAGTGCAGCTTGGACCTCTTTCTCCAGTACCATTGGTTCTTGATCATATGCTGCCTCCTGAAATGGTTGACCATTGACCAACTCATATTGGTACAGTAACTCTGTGTATTCCTTCCATCTTCTTTTGATGCTTCCTATGTCATTCAATATTTTCCCCGTAGAATCCTTCAATACTGCAATTCAAGGTTTGAATTTTTTCTTCAGTTCTTTCACGTTGAGAAATGCCAAGCATGTTCTTCCCTTTTGGTTTTCTAACTCTAGGTCTTTGCACATTTCATTATAATACTTTATTTTGTCTTCTCAAGCCACCCTTTGAAATCTTCTGTTCAGCTCTTTACTTCATCATTTCTTCCATTTGCTTTAGCTACTCTATATTCAAGAGCAAGTTTCAGAGCCTTTTCTGACATCCATTTTGTGTTTTTCTTTCTTTCCTGTTTTTTTTTTGATGACCTCTGCTTTCTTCATGTATGGTGTCCTTGATATCAACCCACAACTCATCTGCTCTTTTGTCATTAGAGTTGAACGCATCAAATCTATTCTTGAGATGATCTCTAAATTCAGGTGGGATATGCTCAAGGTTGTACTTTGGCTCTTGTGGACTTGCTCTAATTTTCTTCAGTTTCAACTTGAACTTGCATATGAGCAATTGATGGTCTGTTTCAGGGTCAGCCCCGGGCCTTTTTCTGACTGGTGATATTGACCTTTTCCATTGTCTCTTTCCACAGATGTAGTTGGTGTGATTCCCATGTATTCATCTGGTGAGGCCCATGTGTATAGTCACTATTTGTGTTGCTGAAAAAAGGTATTTGCAATGAAGAAGTTGTTGGTCTTGTAAAATTCTATCATGTGATCTCCGGCATCATTACTATCACCAAGGCCAGATTTTCCAACTACATAGTCTTCTTCTTTGTTTCTAACTTTTGCATTCCAATCACTAGTAATTATCAATGCATCTTGATTACATGTTTGATGACTATCAGACTGCAGAAGCTGACAAAAATGTTCAATTCCTTCATCTTTGGCATTAGTGGTTGGTAGAATAATAGTCATATTAACTGGTATTCTTTGTAGATATGTGAATATTATTCTATCACTGGCTGTGTTGTACTGCAGGATAGATCTTGTAATGTTCTTTTTGACGATGAATGTGATGCCATTCCTCTTCAATTCGACATTCCTGGCATTGAAGACCATATGTTTACCCACTTCAAAATGGCCAATACTAGTCCATTTCAGCTCACTAACGCCTAGGATATTGATCTTTATGCATTTTCTGCTTCATTTTTTACAACTTCCAATTTTCTTAGATTCATACTTTGTACATTCCATGTTCCAATTATTAATGGTTGTTTGCAGCTGGTTCTTCTCATTTTGAGTCATCCTACATCAGCAAATGAAGGTCTGGAAAGTTGACCCCATCCACGTCATTAAGGTCAGCTCTAATTTGGGGAGGCAGTTATTCTCCAGTCATATTTAGAGTGCCTTCCAACCTGAGGGGCTGATTTTCCAGCACTATACCAGACAAGGTTCTACTGGTATTCATAATGTTTTCACTGGCCACTTTTTTCAGAAGCAGATCACCAGGTCCTTCTTCCTAGACTGTCTTAGTCTGTAAGCTCTGCTGAAACCTGACCTTCAAGCTTGACTCTGCTGATATTTGAAATACAGGTGGAATAGCTTCCAGTATCACAGCAACATACAAGCCACCACAGTATGACAAACTGACAGATGCATGGGGATACACACATACATATATATATATACACATATGTATCTACATATATACATACATATATATAATAATGCATACGTATGTCTGTCTATAGATGGTCCAGACTTCCAGGTTCTATGATCTTCAGCAGGAACAAGGAGTCCAATGCTGCACCCTCACTTTTTCTTTCAGGTGCCAGATCCTGCGGGTTAAGCCCCAGGGGGACATGGAGCCTTCACAGGGTGTCAGGTGTGTGGGAGGTGAAAAACAAACAAACAAAAAATACAAAAAACAGTTGCTGTCACATGGATTCTGACTCATGGTGACCCCACGTGTGTCAGAGTAGAACTATGCTCCATATGGTTTTCAATGACTATGATTTTTCAGAAGTAAATTGCCAGACCTTTCTTCTGAGGTGCCTCTGGTGAATTCAAACAACTAACCTTTCTTTCAGTTAGTAGCCAGGCTCCATGCAGTGACTCTGGGAAATGAGGAAGGACTGGATAAAGGACTGGAAGTCCTGTCAGGGAAACCCTGCTTAGACCTGGGTGGGAGAGGAAAGGCCCCTCCTGGCAGTAAGACCTCCCAGGGGCAGAAGTAAGACTTCTGGGGGGAATTTCTTCAGAGTTCCTTGTTATAAACGACTATTTGGGGGAAATGTCTTGACGAGGAAGAGGCAGAGGAGAAAGAGGTCTGAGGACTGTGAAGTAATCAAAGAAGAAGGAGAGGAACAGGAGGCAAGGTGGTGCGGGACGGAGACCCATCTGCCCCACTGCCAAGTGGGGAGGGGTCCCACTGTCAGGCTGAGGCTCAGGTGAGCATCCCTGCACGGTGGTGCCCGAGGGCGGCCACACTCACCTGTGAGTCGCAGCAGCAGAGGCAGCAGCAGGGAAGGCAGAGGCAGGTGAGACTGGGCGGCAGAGACGGGCATCATGTTGATCCCTGGAACTTGCTCTTTGTCAGCTCTCCTGGGGAGTCCCTGCACACTGCTCTGCAGAGAGAGATGCAGCTTTTTCTCCTGTGATGTCAGAGGAAGTGACTCTGATGGGAGGAAAGGGCTGTGGGATTCTGGCAGTTTCTGCTTCTAGACTGTGAAATAGGAACCAGAGACAATGTAAGTGGTTACTGAGATGAGGCTTCCAACCTCTCCGTTGGAGAGGTCCTGGCCAGCCCGTTTAGTGCCCAGGCTCTGTCCCGTGGGCCCTACATGCAATCTCAGGGGCGCTGGTGGTTGTACTCATCCAGGAGCCCCAGGGACTTGGGCTGAGTGAAGACTTCTGCCCTAGAACCTTGCGATGGTGGAGGGTGTGTTCAGCCTCCTGTCTCTGCCCAATCTCTGGGCTCAGATGAGCTGCACAGCTGGAGTCAAGAGGACAGCTCCATAGGGCCAGCACTGCATTTTGGGGGAGATCCCAGGGGATGGGAGCCCTGTTTTCCCCACTCCAATGGTATCAGTATTTACAATGAGCCTGAGTCAGTGTCTACTGAGGGCCCCTGGATTTACAGCTAGTCCCTGCCCAGAGTACAGAGGGCTTTTCCTTTCTCCTTCTTGCAGGGGAAGTAGCTTTGACTGAGCAACGAGTTAGACCCTGGGAGGGGATCATGGTTTCTGTCTTAGAGGATGGAGGATGCCTGTCGGGGGAGGAGATGACTAGGGGTGATCATCCTGCTGGGAGAGCAACACACCCAGAAACACAGTTAGGAGCAGGGGTGCTTCTCTTGTCTGCTCCCCAGTCTGGGGCCAGCTGTGGGGAGAGGGAATGTCAGGAGAAATGCCCACATCGTGAATGTGCCTCCTCTTCCCACTTCTGAACAACCATGTCCAGCACACACCATGGTTCCAGAGCCTCTCAGCCCTGAGCTCTTCACTTCTATGAGTCCAATGCCAGGCACTGCTGTCTGTGACTTAGTTTCTCCTCTGCTCCAGGCCCCTGCCTCCTTCCTAGTGGCAGACTGTATGTTTGTAATGAGAGAGGTTCCATGCAGGGACCTTGACAAGGTGCTGACCAGTGTTCCCTGTGTCATCCATTAGCCCAGCCCAACCCCTCTTTTGAAGGATAACAGATTGTATTTTCCAGAGATGACCACAATGATATCCCTGTCCCATGTCCTCTCAACACTCCTTCCATGCGGGAGTGGGTGTATGTTCCCTCCTCCTGAATCTGGACAGGCTGTGACTACAGCCGGAGCAATGCTCTGTGACATCTTAGGCTAAACCATGCAAATTCTCTATGCTTCCACCTTGCTCTTTTGGGATGCTCATTTTTGGAATCTAGTCACCACACTACGAGGAAGCCCACACTTGTACACACACAGAGACTACACAGCAAAGACACATACAGGAGTTTTAGCCCACAGGTCAGCTAAGGTGCCAGCCCATAGCCAGATTCCATCACCATATAATTAGAGAAGCTTCCAGATGATTCTAGCACACAGCAGTCACGTTACTTGCAGCTGAGTCTTCCCAGCTGAGGTCCCAGACAACATACATCAGAGCCAAGCCATTCTTGCTGTGCCCTATCTGAATCCCTGACCCACATTGTCAGCATCATAATAAAATAAAATCTGTGGATTCTGGCACCCACACAGATTCAGCAAACAAACCTGAACTGAGAAGTTGGTGCTTGGAGAAGAGGGAGAGGAGTAGAACCCATGAGAACTCAGACATGAGGATGGGATTCAGGCCCCCTCGTCCTCCCTTCCTTCCTAGGTGGGATGAGTGGGATGAGCCCGCAGCTTTCCTACTGGGCTGCTCCAGACCCTGTCCTGGGACCTCAAGCTGTGGTGTGGAGAGGAGAGTGGGAGGCAGGCAGTCAGCAAGGGAGGCTTATAAAGCTCGCTGCAACTTATTTTCCCTTCTTGCTGCTAAGGTCCTAGAAGGAAGGAACCAGCAGAGCCTGACGTTACCACAGTGCAGGGAAGGGAGTCGCTGTGGGGAAACATGTCCATCCATTGACTCACTCACTCAATGCTTGTTTCCCAAGTTTCTACACTTGGGCTCAGCCTGGGAGGCAGAAGGAGTGGATACCCAGCTTTGTGAAGACAGACACAGCCCCCTCCCAGGTCTTAATCCCGTCTACTGACTCTCAGACATCTTTCAAAAATCCGTGATTAAGTTCCATTTTCCCCATTATTGCACCTGAGATGGAGGCTCTTAGAGGGTGTCAGGAGACTTGTGGGCAAGTAAGGTCCCTGGTGGTGCAAATGGTTTGCACTCATGGACCAGCCGAAAGGTTGGTGGTTTGAACACCCCCAGTGCTGCCATGGAAGAAAGGCCATTGATGTGCTTCCATAAAGGTTACTCCAAAGAAAACCGTATGGAGCAGTTATACTTAGTAGCACATGGGGTCACCATAAGTCTTAATCTACTCAAGGACTACCTTTTTTTGTTTT
Source organism: Dugong dugon (assembly GCA_030035585.1). Lineage (NCBI taxonomy): Eukaryota > Metazoa > Chordata > Mammalia > Sirenia > Dugongidae > Dugong > Dugong dugon. The sequence continues at coordinate 34,968,113 of CM057461.1, forward strand.
TTATTTTTTTTTGGTGGGGATGTAGGTGTATGTGTCCCTCTGTGACCTTCAGATGAAACTTGGCAGCATGTGACCTTGTAGAGCCTTCTTGAACTGACCACCTTTCCTAACTTTGGCCTGCTCCCAGGCCAGGCTGTGACCACCATCTAGTCCACCTCCTTGAGGCCTGAGCCTCTTTTCAACTTGAGCTCAAGCCCTGCACATCCTGCAGAATGGAGGGTTGAGACCTGTATCATCTGTAACACTTTGTGGCCTGGGAGGAGGGCCACGAGAAGAGACAGGTGGACAAGAAGAGCCACCAGAGGGCACCTGGGAGCCTATCATACAGCACCTCCCTTTCCCCACCTAAGGCCACAAGGGCTCATCAGTGACAACTGTTCCTGCTGCTTCAGTCCTTGCCTTGTCACAGTAACCTGAAGCAGGAGCCCAAGTAAACACTCACCTGCATCTCACACTGCTGGGTGGGACCTCATGTAGGCAAAAGGAGGAGCAGCCCCAATTATTTCATTTTCTTGCATTACTTCCTTTACTCCTCAGCATAGACCTATGAGATGGGTATCATTACCTCCATTTTGGTGAGATTTCAAGCCTCAGAGATTTTAGGAAACTTTACAGAGTCGCAAGGTAGTAAGAGTAAAACCCACATCTGCCAAATACTATGCTCATATCTGCTGCCCTCTAGATCAAGAAAGAATAGGTACCCAGGATGCCCTGAGTCCCCTCTGGGGACTAGGAGAGCAGCGACACATCAGGGCACAGAAATGTATGTGTGCACTGGTGGTAAGTGGAATATAGATATGATCCCATGCAGAGAGTGTCAAAGCTGCCCTGCTCAGCACCAGGACTTGGGCTCAATTAGGAAGCGAGGAAAGATTCAGAAACCTCCTGGCAAGAAGCAAGTAAGGTCATTCAAGGTTTCACAGGTCCCTGGCTTGGCAGGAGTCTCAGGGATAATCTACTCCCCCCACTGCCCAGCATCTGAAATGTAATTTGTGGATAGATGAGATCGGAAGAGGATGAGCAGTGAATCATAAAGAAGGATCTCCCTCTAGGGGGTTGGATTTGACTGTCTTGATTCCTAATAGATATTTAGTTTCTGATAGACATTTCTACAATTTTAGATTGTTTGAACGTGTGTGTGTGAGAAAGAGAACAGATTTTGCTTTTATAATGTAAAATATTATAAGATTGACAAGAAAGTTTCAAGAAAAGACGATGTTGCCTCCTTAAGTAAGTGATGGACGTCTTGCCATTTATTCCATCTTAGCCTTATCCTAATGAGCAGTGATCAAAAATGTCATTTTTGCAGTGGCCTCCTGCCGCCCATCTTGTTCCACCTGACAGGTGATGATGGCGTTCTCCTTGTGGCCAGTTCTGTTGACCAGAATCGAGCTCTGCACGCTGTAAAGTCCATCTCTGCTCCTGATGGGGCTCAGGGCTGCATCTCTCCGGGAGACACTCCCATTCTCCAGCCAGGTCAGCCGCATGCCTTGGGGGTAGAAGTTTTTTGCCTCGCAGGTGACATTTATGTTGTTCTCAGGGGCAGGGCGTTGAAAAACAACCACGGTGGGTGGAACTGAAATAGCATAGGACAGAGGCTCAGACTCCATGAAACTATAAGATCAATCTTGCTTATTATTTGGTGGCCATTTATTTAGCACCTACCTAGCCTGTGGCAGCCCCTAGCACATAGGAGGTGCTCAATAGCTAGAGGGTCCTGTTAGTATTTGCGTTGTAGTTAGACTTATGCCCTGAAGGAAATTTGGGGAGAACTGTGCTCTGAAGCGAAGTGGAAACCTGCTCAGGTGTGGAATCACCTACCTAAAATGGTCTGAGACAAATCAGTATTCAAATGAACTGGGTGACGTAAGCCTGGGTGGCTCACTCTGCAGGTGACATGGGACAGGAAGTCCACTGGAGCCAGAAACACCTCAGCAGAGCTAGTGATATTGTAGACATTGCTGTTCTTCACCTGGAGCACCTGGGTCTGGAGAGATGGGAGTTCCTTCCCGTTTTTGAACCACTTCAGGGTGATGTTACTGGGAAAGAAGCCATAGGACATGCAGCTGAAATTTACACTCTGCCCAATTAGGGCCCTCTCCATGGGGCCAATTAATACAGGCAGAGATGGTGGAGCTACAAGAAAGAACATCAATAAACAGTGTTGGTGATCCAGACAGCATTCTATGTTCTTTATATAATTTTAATTCTGACAACTCTTGGACTAAGTATGATAATGCCCATTTGATGGATTTGGAAATGAGGCTAGCAGATGTAAGGAACATACTAGCTATTGGCAGAGCCAGGATTGGAACACTAGTTTCTCTGACCACATGGCCTGAGCTCTTTCCTCAGGCCACATTGTTTCCTTGTTCAGGAGCCACATTCCTATGTCTTTCTCACTTTTGGTATTGATTACTCCTGCTACCCATTCTCAACAATAAGGTTTAAACAACTAAAAATAGAATGGAACTTTCTTAACCTGATATTTATCTACCAAAATCCTAAAACAACATGATCCTTAATGTGAAACTTTATAAGAATGCCCTTTAGAATCAGCAACAATAGGATACCAACTCTGATTGTATCTATTCAACAATGTCCTGGAGATCCCAGTAAGGCAATGAGAACAGAAAGAAGTAATGAATTAAGATTAATCAGGATGGAAGAAAAATTGTAATGTAAACTAACACTGAAAATCCAAGTGAATCTGTTGACTGAAAGACTAATGGTAGAGAACACCAATTTATACATGGGAATTTGCGGATAAGTAGAAGAAGTGGGCCAGTCAACATATGATGATCGGGAAAACTATCCTTTATAGGGAAATTTTAAAAAAATGATTACTATATCTAGTTGTGCACAGGAAAAATTCCAAAAGAATTAAGTCCTTAAATATAAATATTGATAAAAATTATTAGAAGAAAAACTAAAAAAAATATCTTTATGACTTTTTGGGTTGGAGAAGAGGTTTAAAATGAGATCTTAAAGATTGCAACCAAGATTCCAGGGTTGGGATTCCAACATATTGTGGGGAGATACAATTCAATACATAACAACTGTTATCCTATGCTTGTCCCATCTTTATATTTTTGGAAAAGATTAATTTTTTTAATAGTTTCACAAGTCCACAGTTGGAGAGGAATTTTTTCCCACAATGGATTATACTCAGAGTATCACCTATACATAATTTTGGTGATGAAATTTAAGATTTGAGCTGATGATGAGATTTTGGACTTGGGTGAGACTTTTGGGGATGTTGGAATTGGATGAATGTATTTTGCATGTGGAACAGATGAGAATCTTTGGAGACCAGAGGGTGGATTGTGGTAAGATGAATAATCATTCCACAAAGACATGAGGTCCTAATCCCTGGAATCTGTGAATATGTTAACTTGCATGAAAAAGTCTTTGCAGACACGATTAAGGATCTTGAGGTAAGGCGTTTTCCTTGATTATCTGGACAGGCCCTAAATGACTAATACAGAGTACGCTGGACTGATCCCAGGCTAACTCTAGCTCTATTCTCTACTTGCTGTACTCTTTAATCTCCTTGAGCCTCAGTTTCCTCATCTGTATAATGTGGACAAATATCTTTATATTCAAGTGTTGTTGTGTGGATAAAGGCAATGATATAGGTAAAGTGTCATCCATACAGTAGTTGTGAGTCACCCTTGAGTCGATTCTGACTCACGGTGACCCATGTGTGCAGAGTAGAAATGCTCGATAGAGTTTTGAACGCTGTGACCTTTTGGAAGGAGATTGCCAGGCCTATTTTTTGAGGCACCTTTAGGTAGGTTCGAACTGCCAACCTTTCAGCTAGCAGACAACAACTTAACCGTTTGCACCACCCAGGGATTCCAATAAATGATACAGTGTTGTGGTATTGCCTATTTAATCGTTTATCTTGCTTGTCATTGTTCAGAGTTCAGAGGTCAGAACAGTAGCAAAACAGTAAGAAAAAGTGAGGCTTTGGGAGCAGAAAAACAGTTGATTTATCCTTGTACCTCATTGTTCTGTGGTTGTAGATCTTCATCATCAAGCATCCCTTAGGACACTGTTGACTTATAAGCAAACTAGCTTAAATAACAAGGAAATGTTTTCTCTCTAATGAGTGGGAGTCCAGAGATAGGTGGGATCCAGGAACAGTAAGGCCCAGCAATGTTGTCACAGACCCACATTTCTCCATCTCTGCACTCAAATGGAGCCCTGGTGACCCAGTGGTTAAAGCAATCAACTGCTAACTGAAAGGTTGGTGGTTCGAAACCACCAGTGGCTCCATGGGAGAAAGATGTGGCAGTCTGCTTCCATAGAGATTTGCAGCCTTGGAAACTCTATGAGGTTGCTATGAGTTAGAATCTAGTCGACAGCAGTGGGGATGGGCATGGGCACTCAATTAGAGCAGAGGTGTTTCCTCAACTTTGTTCCACTCTTGGGGCACCTGGATCAACGTGATTCCTTATTCTCACCCATCAGGAGAGAGAAAGGCTTCAGTTTCCCAGATTGCTCTGCAAGCCTGTTCTTTAGTCTTATGTATCCAAATTGCTTTAAGCAAGGCCCATACTTCAGTTAGTCACCGGCAAGTGAGATGTAGTTGTCTTAATTGGTTTAGTCTAGTCACCTGGAGTACGTTAAACATTGGGAAGTCAACCAAAATGTGCCTCATCACTCTGTTAACCTTGCTGAGTCTCAATTTTCCCTTATGTAAAATACCTACTCCCAGGTTGTTTAGAAAATGAAACAAGATCAAATTTATATTCTATCTTCAATAATCCGTGACATCTAACAGTTGTTCAATGAATGGAGAACATTATTATGGAGGAAATATCCCACACCAAGGGATGGAGGAATCACACTCACCATGCACAAACACCTCGGTGCCCTGACCTGACTCATACTCCTTGTCAGGTTTCCCTTTCCGGAACTTCACGCAGTAGTAGGTGCCCGCATCTGCAAGAGTGATACCACTGATGCGGATGGAAAAATCTATGTTGCCAGCTTTGGTGGTGTCTCCAATTTGTTTTACTCTAGGAAAGAGACCTTTATGGAAGTCGTAGATTAATTTCCGGTTTGCTCCAGTTCCCTTGAACCACAAGACGGGTCCATTTGGGAGTGAATCTGGTACAGTACAACTCAAGGTGAGTGTGTCCCCAGTTAATACAGTCTCTGACATCTCAGCCTGTTGCACCTGGAACTTCCCATCTGTGGTTCCTGCAAAGAAGCTCAAAATCATCTCCCATTTCCCCAGCTCTGGCCTAGACAGGATGGAGGAGCCTGGATCTAGGTCATAGTTGCACCTCACTCACTAATTCTCTTAATAACGTGTTTGAGCACGCATGCCCTGAGTTTACAGAGATCTCTACAAGTGGAAGAAGCTCCTCTCCTCAGTGCTGATAGTGAGGAGTCCATCAAGAGGCCCAGCTCCACCAACAATGCAACCCTATTTCTAAGACTCTAACCAAGGTAAGAGGAGGCTAGGGAGGGAGAGAGGGGGCTTTGTACAGGAGTTGTGTTAATGGGAGAGACTAGTCCCTCACCCTTCCAAAAGCCAAAAAATACTCAATAAGTTTGGAGGTAGGATCCAACTCCCCTTCTACTATCCCACACTTCCAGTGAGTTTGGGGTTGATCTTCATCTCTCCTGAAGGTGACCAGCCACTAAATATTTAGAGATTAGTGCTGAGAGGTGTGGAGAAAGGGGAAGAAGTAAAGAGCAAAGCGAAATAAAGAAGGGGCATATGGAAGTACTACGTTCAAGAAGATAGCATCTTATTCCTCCACTTACCTTCTCAAGACTGTAGCAAGAGTCTGTTTGTCCTCCTTAACAACAATAGAGGAGAGCCTCAAAGCCCTCATCAGTTTTGGGGGGTCAAGCACTGACATTATCCCTGCCCCCACCACCACTACCACCACCATCACTACTTCACACTGTATCAGGTTCTGGTGATAACCTCTCCTCTTCAGGTTGTCAGACCATCAAAACCACAGACCACAGACTGCCCAATGCAGTGTAGGGAGTCAGGGGAACTCTGGAGCTGGCAAGGTTGAGAAGGAATGTTGAGAAAGAGGCCTGCACTTACTTTATTTAGCTTGACAGAAACATGTGAGTTGTCCATGGGTCAGGTGGATGCTATAAAATGTGGCTGGACTTGAGGGAAACATTACTCAGGAAGCTTAGTTTTCCCGGCGTGATAGAGGGACACTTAAATCTCACCATATATCATAAAATTAATTCAGAGAGTGGTGAGGAGGAGGCAGTACTGGTTGTCCTCTGGGAATAAGAAAGAGGATAAGTGGGTGAGGGAAATCATGCTGGCCTGTAGAGATTCTGGTTGCCTGGAGATCTCTCTGTTTTGGCTTAGGAGGTAATGGGCATTTACAGGATAACTTTAGCCTTGTTGAGATTCCATCCTGAAGCCAGGGTTAAGATATGGGTGCGAGGGCTTGTGGCTGTAAGTTCGAAGTCAGAGAATATGTCATAATAGACACAGTGTATATTCCTACATTCAGGATTGTCCCTAAAGCCTTAGAAAAGTCAGTCAGCTTCTGGGTCTCAGACTTCTTGCTTTTTGAACCAAGTGGTGAGAACATGCAGTTGCATTTTGCTTACCAAGTAGCTTTTTGTTTGGGAGTGTCCCTTCCCCCGTGTTGTGTTCTAGTGGAGTTGGCCATCGGAGCACATGGGCACATGGCCCCAGAATGGCTGATTGGGGTGATTTGAGGATGCACACTATCCAGCATGTAGTCATTGTTCGGTGCCAGGTGAAGAGTTTGAAGGACTCATGTTCAAAGACTGAGGGGATGGGTAGCTCAGGCTGTACTCACCATTTATGAACACGTGGGTGCTGAGACCAGACTTAAACTCCTTGTCAAGATGCCCTTTCCTGAACTTTTCACAGTAGTAGGTGCCAGCATTCCTTGGCAACACATCGTTGATGCAGATGGAATAGTTTGTTTTGCTGGTTTTGTTTGAAATTTATGTTACTTGGTGGGAACACACCTCCACTGAAATGGTAGATTAATTGTCATTCTGGCCCAATCTCCTTGAACCACTGATGGGCCCCATGTCGGGGGCAGAGCAGACATGTCATAGTCCAGAGTTACAGTATCTCCAGCTTCAACTGACACCCATCTATGAGGCTAGTACTCCTGGGGCTTTTCACCTGAAGTCCTTGAAGATAAACCTGGAGTCATCGCTCATGTTCCTTGTCTTGGCCCAAGATGTTCTGAGGGTCTAGGGGTCTAATTCTAAGTCAATAAATCAAGAGGGTTTCATTCTTCACTCTTTCAGCAATGTGCATTGGCATCGATTGTCTCAAAATTACAGTGCTGGTTGCCTCCAATAATCAAAGCTTTGGAGTGGGGGATAAAACACAAGGCCTCTCCTTTTGGCCTGAAGATTCCTCAGATGTTTCCTCAGGCCCTGGTAGGAGATCGCACCCACTCAGACATCCAGTGTGGGGACTATGGTCCCAGACTGGGTTGTGGTGGCCACCCAGGTACCTGCTTTCTAATAGGATTTAGAAGACTTTGTGCAGGCCTGCAGAGATTCCAGCTGCTTGGAGCTCCAGAGGGCAGAATGGCTTGTTTTTGTTTCAAGATAGAATGGGTACTTGGGGATAAACTTTACCAGTGTAGAGTACCTATTTTGGCTCAACCAAAGCTAAGATTTGTCTGCAAGGGTCAGCAACTGGAAGTTGGGATTCAGGCATGATAGACACAATAGATACCCTCATCCTTATTCCCAGGGGCAGAGAAGCTGCATAGAAGGGCCAGCTAGGGCAGGGACACACATGGTGATTCACTTCCTCAGACCAGAGGTGGGCTGTGGGAGGAAAGACGAGCTTTGGATGGAATTCAGCAGTGCAGCTGATTTTCTTTTTCTTTCTTTAATTCTTACTTGAGATAGAAACTATTGGAATAAATGTACCACCAAATGAAGGGATGCTTTTGCCAAAATCCATAGAAAAATTTAAAAAGAAAATTCTCTCCTTTACTTATAAAATACCAATCAAGGCATATAAATGAGAAAAGAAACCTCTTCATAGTTGGGCCATTAGCCTTTTCCCTTTTTAAACAGATACAAACTTAAGTGAAAAGTAGGCTTTGAATTTTAGCAACATATGAAACACTATGCATAAGACTGTATTACCATGGGAAGTAATATTTCTCCTACAAATGATATACTCAAAGGAAGAATTTTCTATACGTGCTGATTTTAAGATATTGTGTATTATATACATATATCTACATGTATATAGAATTAGGAGCCCTGGTAGTTAAAAGCTAGGCTGCCAACCAAAATTTGAATCTAGCAGTTTGAATCTAGCAGCCACTGTTTGGAAACCCTATGGGGCAGTTCCCCTCTGTCCTATAGGGTCGCTATTAGTCAGAATTGACTTAACGACAATGGATCAACGGGTCATATATAATTAAATATGCATAACATTAAATTTATTTGACACTCTTCCTTTAGGTTTATCTTTTTTTCCTATAATTAGCACAAAAATTTGTGTTAAAGAGCACTTCTTAATTTGGCAATCTTTAAAAAATTTACATCATGTAAATTGATATTTTGTGGAAAGGAAAAGAAGAAACTAATATTCTTAAATGTACAGATTTTACCCCTTTTCTACTGAAAGGCTGTAAAAACATATTACAGGTTATGAGGACCAGAGTGAGCCAAGAATAGATTCAGAAAAAATTACACTTTACTTGTTGGAATATCTTAAGAATAACTTTAAAAAAGAATAAAGGCTTCTAGGAGCTGGAGGAAAAGAGAGCAATACTACTACCAAAATTGTAAAATTTTATGCAGCAAGCTAGGCACCGTAGTTTGTGTGTGTACGTGTGTGTGTGTGTGTGTTGTTTTAAGCCACCAGGATTGTAGGATTTATTTTTAATTGTACTTTAGATGAAGGTTTACAAAACAAACAGTATCTCATTAAACAGTTCACAGATTGTTTTATGACATTGGTTAGCAACCCCATGACATGTCAACACTCTCCCTTCTCGACCTTGGGTTCCCTATTACCAGCTTTCTCTGTCCCCTCCTGCCTTCTAGCCCTTGTCCCTGGGCTGTTGTGACCCATTAGTCTCGTTTTGTTTTATGGGGCTGTCTAATCTTTGGCTGAACAGTGATCCTCCGGAATGACTTCTTTACTGAGCTAAAAGGGTGTCTGGGAGCCATACTCTCAGAGTTTATCCATCTCTGTCAAGCCAGTAAGTCTGGTCTTTTTTTGTGAGTTAGAAATTTGTTCTATAATTTTTTCCAGCTCTGTCTGGGACCCTCTGTTGTGATCCCTGTCAGAGCAGTCAGTGGTGGTAGCCGGGCACCATCTAGTTGTACTGCACTCAGTCTGGTGGAGGCCGTGGTAGTTGTGGTCCTTTAGTCCTTTGGACTACTCTTTCCCTTGGATCTTGTTTTCTTCATTCTCCCTTGCTCCCAAAGACGTGAGACCAGTAGAGTATCTTAGGTGGCTGCTCACAGGCTTTAAAGACCTCAGACGCTACTCACCAAGGTATAATGTAGAACATTGTCTTTACAAACTATGTTCTGCCAATTGAGGTAGATGTTCCCCAAGACCATGGTCCCCACAGTCCTCAACCCACCAATTCGGTCCCTCAGGGAGTTTGGATGTATCTATGGAGTTTCCATGAACTTTCCTTGTACAAGTTGCAGGCACAGTAATTTTGACTTGATTCAGTAATGAAGATGACTTGCCTCTCCTCTCTGGTGGACCATTAAGGAAGGATATTACGTAGCTTACATAGAGTAATTTGGGAATTCCTCACGTGATGTTGTATACACTTCTGCACTTTAAGCAAGTTGTGGAGAACTGTAAGCTAAGTGTCAATTATATTAAATCAGTTGAAATTAAATCACTTCTTTTGATTATTGTTGTTGTTAGGTGCTAACCAGTCTTTTCCAACTATAGCTACCCTATGTACAACAAAATGAAGCAGTGCCAAGTCCTGCTCCATCCACACAATTGTTGCTACACTTGAGCCCATAGTTGCAGCCACTGTGTCATTCCATCTCATTGAGGGGCAATTACTTTTTCATTGACTGTCCATCAAGCGTGATGTCCTTCTCCAGGGGCTGGTCCCTCCTGATAACATGTCCAAAGTACATAAGATGAAGTCTTGCCATCCTCCATTCTAAGGAGCATTCTGACTGTACTTCTTCCAAGACAGATTTTTTCATTCTTCTGGCATATTCCTGGTATATTTGATATTCTTAGCCAACACTGTAATCAAAGGCATCAATTCTTCTTTGGCCTTCTTTACTCATTGTACAGTTTTCACGTGCCTATGAGGCAATTGAAAATACCACGGCTTGGTTCAGGAGCACCTTGGTCCTCAAAGTGACATCTTTGCTTTTGAACACTTTAAAGAGGTCTTTTGCAGTAGATTTGCCCAATGAAATCCGTCATTTGATTTTATGACTGCTGCTTCCATGGCAGTTGATTGTGGATCCAAGTAAAATGAAATCCTTGACAGCTTCAATCTTTTCTCCATTTATCATGATGTCGCTTATTGGTCTAGTTTTGAGGATTTTTGTTTTCTTTATGTTGAGGTGTAATCCATACCAAAGGCTGTAGTCTTTGATCTTCCTCCGTAACTGCTTCAAGTCCTCTTTGCCTTCACCAAGCAAGGTTCTGTCATCTGCATGTCACAGGTTGTTCATGAATCTTCCTCTAATCCTGATGCCTCATCATTTTTCATATAGTCCAGCTTCTTGGATTACTTGCTCAGCATACAGATTGAATAAGTATGGTGAGAGGATACAACCTTGACACCTTTCCTGATTTTAAACCATGTTGCATCACCTTGTTCTGTTTGAATGACTGCCTCTTAGTCTACGTACAAGTTCTGCAAGAGCACAAATAAGTGCTCTGGAATTTCCATTCTTCAAAATGTTATCCATACTTTGTTATGATCCACACAGTCTAATGCGTGGGCATAGTCAGTAAAACACAGGTAAATATTTTTCTGGTATTCTCTACTTTCAGCCAAGATCCATCTGACATCAGCAATAATATCCCTCATTGCACATCCTCATCTGATTCCTGCTTGAACTTCTAGCAATTCCCTTTCAGTGTGCTGCTGCAACTGTTTTTGAATTATCTTCAGTAAAATTTTATTTCCCATCTGTATTTCTTCTTCAGTTAAATACTCATGGCTTTTGTCCTTTTCTACCCAGATTTTTTGGTTGTTGTTGAGTTTTGAGAGTTCTTTGTATATTCTAGATACAAATCCTTGCTTGATATGGGATTTGGAAATATTTTCTCCTAGTTCATAACTTGTCTTTTCATCTTCCTAACAAGGTGTTTTGCACAGCAAAAGTTTTTAATTTTGATGAAGACCTGCTTTTATCATTTTTTTTTCTTTATGGATCATGCTTTTAGTGTCAAGTCTAAGAATGCTTTTATCAGCCCTAAATTCCCAATTTTCTCTCTAAAAGTTGTAATTTTACATTTTACATTCAAGTCTATGATCCATTTTTGTGCTAATTTTTTTTTAATAAAGCGTGCAGTTTAGTTTGATGCTAACTTTTTCAAGCATAGAGTCATCTCAGTCTGAGTCCCTTAATTCTGCCTTTTCTGGAATGGGCCTAGACTTCTAAAAGTCTAGGGCAAAATGTGAAAAAACACACTAAACAGGTGGAGGGCTCCCCCGCACACACACACAACCTGAGGCACCCACTTACCTGTGAGTCCCAGCAACAGAGGCAGCAGTAGGCAATTCAGAGGTGGGTGGGGCGGGGAGTCAGTGATGGGCATCGTGGTGGCCTAAGGCGACTTCTCTGTCTGAATTCCCTGGAAAGGCCCAGGACTCTGGGGTCTGAGGAGAGAGTATAGTTCCTACCTCCATGATGCATGATGTCAGAGGAAGGGGACTGTGATAGAGGAAAAGCCATGGGACGGGACATTTTTTCTTTCATGATTATAAATTAGACAGAGAAGGTTTCTACAAGCTGAGAAGTTGCTGATAAAAGTGTTCTGGGGGCCGGAGCAGAGGTCTCAACACCTGCAGGTTTACGTTCCTCCCAGATCCTCTTCCCATCTCAGGGCTTCTCTCCAGTCCCACAACCCTTGCTTATCCTGGAGCTCCAGAGACATGGGCTCGGCCAAGGGCTTCTGGAACCTTCTGATAAACAAGTGCAGGTCCAGCTTCTGAAAGAGCCCAATATTTGGCCTTCAGGGACTTGCACAGCTGGAGGGAGGAGGAAGGATCTCTACACCTCACCTCCCTGGGTACAGAGTTGGAATCTATAAGGACCCTTCCTTCTACCCTTTATACTCTACCATTGTACCCTTCCTTCCACCCCAAAGAGTCTTCTCACTTTCCATTGGACTCTAACAGGTGTCAGAAGTAAGAAATGAGCTCGGTGCAACATCTGCAGTGTGCCCCCAGCATTGTCATAATCCCTGCATACAATATAAGGAGCCACCTCCTTTCTCCTAACTGCATAGATACTGGGTTTGGTTGGGAAAGGGTTAGATTTTTGGACATGGTGATGACTCGTGCTATAGAAGATGGAGGAGGGGAAAGTGGGATGTGGGGAACACTCTCCAGGAAGGAAAGCAAGACACCTAGAGACACACCTGGCAGAGAAAGGAGTGACTTTCCTCTCTCTGCCTGGGCCTAGGGCTAGCTTTGGGGAAAAAGGAGTGGAGGGGCCAGAGTAACATTCCCCTTTTCTCTCACCTTTGGAATGGGCTCTACCCAAGCACAAAGGTGGTGTCCAGGGAATCTCAGATCATACTCAGTTGTTGACCCTTTAATGTTCAAGCATCCATAGCTAGGCACTAGTTGCTGTGACTGTTTCCCTGCTGCCTAATCCTCAAGGACAGACTGGATGTCAAAGCTAGGAGATAACTAGGGGAAAAGGCAGAGCAGGGCCTGAACACCGTCTATGAGATGAGAAGAGTCCCTCTCCCCTTGTGATGTCAGCATCTCATTCCATTGTTCTGGAATGGCGAACTCCACACTGGGAGGCCCATCCATGGCTCCTGCCAAGAACTGGACAGAAACTCCTCCAGCTTCTGTCATTCCATCCCTCCTAGCACCCAAAGCAACTTTTCACTTTCCATTGGACTCTAAGCTCCTTGGAGAGTGAGATTATTAGCAGCATAATGGTCAAGAGCACTGGCTTTGGAACCAGATACAATCTAGGTTCAAATCCTGAATCTACTTCTTAGTAACTGAGTAATCTTGAGTCCATCATGAAGACTCATATCACACAAGCTTCTTGATATCTTCATTTCTATGCCTCAGATATCCCAAACTGTGTTCATGATCTACACTCACATTCTCTTCTCCCAAAAGGCGAAGGGTTATTTTCATCATATATTTACAGTACCTACTATAACCATGATTTAAAACTGTTGATGTCGACTTTGATCACCTGGACCAGATAATTTTCATCAGGTTTCTGCATTGTAAAGTTACACCCCCAGCCCCTTCCATTCCATACTGTTTGGGTGGCATTCACAGTCAACACTTAAGGAGTGAGGAGTTATGTTCCTTCTCCTTTAGAGCAGAACATCTACATAAATGTTTGTAGATATTTGGATGTGATATTTGTCTGTTCTCACCCATCTATCAATTTATTCAGTCATTTATTTATATCAGTGTGGACTCATGGATATTTATTATATACTTTGGGTTACAATCCAATACTACTTTGTTTATTTTGTTTCTCATATTGTTCCAGCTTTGGTTATTGGGAACTCTTTCAGTTGGTTCTTGTCTCCCTTTGACATACCTCCATCAATGTGAGGTTTTGTTGTTGTTATTGTTGTCGTTGTTGTTTGAGCACTTCCTTACTTTCTGAAGGATGTTGTATTTTTTGTGGAACTTTTCAAATACAAAGAAGAGAGAGTAGTCTTTTAAAAAAGTCTTTAGAATGCAGGAGCCAAGTGATTGAATGGGAAAAAGTTTTATTTTTAAATCAAACATCTAATGTAATCCAATGTCTTGAATGAGGTATTATTCATTTATTTATTTTAAAATATTTGAGAGACTATTATATGGTGGTCACTGTTTTGGCCACTGAAGATACAAATAGTCCCTTTCCTGTTAGAATTTACATTCTATCTGAGGAAGACAGACAACAAATGAATAAATACAGGAAGTTCTTCCTTTACATGGTGCTGATATACACGAAGTTTGAGGAGAAGAGTTTAGTTAAATAACATCTGTCTCCCAACAGCATGGTTTCAAATTTCAGTTTCAATTTAGTTACATGATAAACTAACTGTGAGTAATTGCATAAAGTATAAACTTCACTTCTGGCTTTTCAATACACAAATCACTACATAAATAACAGATGCTCATCAGGATCAGTGACCAACCACGTCACTTCTTTCAAAGTCTGTCAGTGATAGATTTGTGAATCTTCTTCAGTTTATGCCCAGACAGCAAAGCATAGAGATCTGTTGTCTCCTTATCTCCAAGTGATTAACCCACATGATATTTTACAGAAATGAATTATCTGAAGAGGTAATTGGCCAACAAAGATTAAGGTGTAAGAAGAAAGGAAAAACGATAGTGCTGGAAGTGAAATTCAAATCAAACATACAAAGAATTATAGGAGAAATAGTTGACCATGGAAATGTTGACATGGCTGCTGTTTGATAGATTCTGGATATACAACCATAGGAACTTAGTGAAGGCAAACGTATCAACATAAATGAGGTAAACGGCAGTGACCAAAAGGATGATGATGTCCCAGAGGAAATGATGCCAGAAAAAACATCTTCACGTTAAAGGAAATTTTAATAAGATTTTACGATATCGGAAGTGCAAAGGATAAAATGTTGGAAGCAGATCCAAACTTCAAAAGGAGTATGATAACTCAACAAGGCACGGGCAAGATGCTTAGTCTGTAACGTAACTTATACAATGAGAAGGAGGCAAGCACTGTTCAAACCGCACTTGGTAAATTTTTTACCAAGAAGCAAAATACTTTCATTCCCAATATTTCTAAGCTTTAAAGTAGGACAAGTAGTTGTGATCGGCTGTTAACATAAAGATTGGCTGTGCAAATCCAGACAGTGACTCCGTGGAAGAAGGCCTGGTGAACTGCTTCTATAAAGAGTACATCCAAGAAAACCCTATGGAGCAGTTATTCTCTGTCACACATGTGGTTGCTATGAGTCAGAATCCACCCAATGGCAATGGGATTGGTTTTGGTTTTTTAATGCGTTTATAACTGACAGTAAGAAAGTTTTAAATGTTTCCACAAAAAACATATAAAGGTTATTGAACACTCATTATTTTTCCCATTGATTATTAAGATCACTTTCCATGGTTTTAATTTGCATGGTCATTTTTATGATCCTGAACCTACCAGGCAAAGTGAAGACATATTTAGTATGACAGATGGTGATAGTGCTATGACAAAAGATTAATCAGTTTAAGAGGAATCGAAATGCCAGGTGAGGGAGGGAATTGATATGTTACAGAAGGGTGGTTTACAGAAGATGCCTTTAATAAAGTAGCATTCAAGCAGAGACTTGAAAGAATGGAGGGAGTAACCCAGGCAGATATGTCAGAGAAGAAGCAGAGGAATGATATAAATGACTCATGTTTCCAAAGAATCATTTTGGCTTCTTCAGGAGCAAAGACTGAAACAGGGAAGCTGGTTAGAGGATAGCAATGATCCAGGAAGAGATGATGGTGTCAGGGACCAGGGAGTAGTTGTGAAGGTGAGGTGTACATGGATATAGCTCAGGGGTATGCTGGACTTGGCTTGTACTGGGTCATGAAAGCCGGTTGTTAACTTTTCAGGAATTTTTCCTTCTGGTTGCTAAACTATTAGTAGTTTGAAGTTGGCCGCGGTGGGAATATTTACACCACAGAAATTGGCAAATACTACAGATGAGGCTCCCCTCCCCACCTTTTGGACAGTCAATTGTTAAACATTTTAAGTCTACCATTGCATATAGGTGTTTTGAAGGTAGAATTGAACATGAGGTATAAAAAGCTCTTGGATGGTCACAATATGTGCATCATGAGCAACAGGGTAGAGGAAGACGCAGGATGATATAAGAACTAGTGTTCCCATCGCAGAGAGGGTAGGAAAATCTTCTGAGTTTTAGAAGTAGGACACTTGGGCAGAGGGAGAGGAGGATAATTTTTCTTCTTCAAAGAGGATTGGGATCCATTTATGTTCAGGAGGCAAGTGTGGGGAGTCAAGGTGGGCAGGAATCCAGAAGGTGAGAAGAATTCTTGAGAGCACAGACTTGAGTATGTGGTTTATGGCCAAGTCGCACAGAAGTGAATGAGACATAGCTTGATATGTTTAAGGAACTTGACCTTTTCTCATACTCTAGGGAAGTAGAGTGAGTTAGTCCTCAGAACCAGTTCCCAAGACCTGGCCCTAGGGACACCAACGACTGTGAGAAGGGACAGCAGGAGGGTGTGGGGGCAGGCAGGTGTGCAGAGCAAGTAAGCACATGGAGCAGAGTCTGTGGAAGCTTCCATCTGGCACCTTCTCTCAGGCTGGGCCATCTGGGAAAGAAGGAAGTAGCTGTGGGGACATACCTGCACATTTAATTACCTGTTTATTATCAATAAATGTTTTCTGAGGGCCTACTGCGTCCCTGGGACCGTTCTCCTCCTGGGATGAAAGCTGTATTGTGAGGGGGGTAGAAGCCATGTTCATCTTTCTCCCTAATGTCCCTTCCCCGGTCCTGTCCATTCAGTCACATGAAGTGTCAGTAGGACACCAGTTCAGAGATTCTCAACATTACTCTAAAATGTGGATTCCTTTCCCACCCATGGGGCCTCAGTTTCAAATAATCTGGCAATGGTCTCCAAGGGAACCATCCACTTAGCTGTCCCTCACTCAGCCCCCATCTATCGTTTCCTCCATGGAAACTCTAGGACCCTAAGCGTGATGGTTAAGGTTGTGTTCATGAGAATGAATGGCGACACTGCAGGCATTGGAATGAGGACAGTTTTCACTGAGAGAGAGCTTCAAGTCTTTGCACCAAGGAGCTGAGGAGCCCTCAGGGAGGCCTGACCTAATGAAACCTGCTTGCTGGAAGCACCCTGTTAAGTCAAGGAAACAGAGTCTCAGGCTTGGGAAGGGCCTCACGCATGATCTAGTACGCCTGACCCCGAGAGCAGATGCCACCTGAACTCTTCCTGCTGGACACAGAAAGTTGGATCTGGGGAGCACACTTTTGGATTTTTTGTACTTTTCTAATAAGCTGTTTTTGCTTTTAAAATTAAACAAATAGAGATAGTAAAATAATTCTTTTTTTAATAAATGAGATCATGCCGGTGCCTCCTTAAGGAAGGAGTGGAGACCTCCCCATTTGTTACTGCTGGGGTGTTGAAGGTCACAAGTCTTAGCTGAGTCACTCTCTGCAACATTATCTCAGTTGAAGACAGCTGCATTGCCCAAGGTCACGCCTCCTTCTAGAGGTCAACTGAATCCAACATCTGGCTGGATTGGGGTGTACAGGCTCAGTCCCAGCTCCTTAATTTGAAACAACTCTAAAAGTCCATCCTAGCTCTACAGCCCTCTGTAGGAGTGGCCAAGTCTTTGGTTGCTCAGCTGCAGTTGTGGTTCCATTACATTTCAATGTCCTTCAGCCCCAGTTACGCTTCTTTTACCGGCTCATGTGTATTGATTCTAATGGCACGCCCCAAAAACTTCCTGCATTCTTAAATCTATTTTGGAGTCTGTTTCCCAGGGAAACTGACCTATGAGGCTTGTCTCGGAGTGGTTTGGAAACCAGACTTCAAAATGCAAATCTGGAAGTGGATCACTCATGATGTGGATGAATTATGTCCCTCTCAAAATATGTGTTGAAGTCCTAACTCCCAGTACTTGTGCATGTGATCTTATTTGGAAGGGGTCTTTGCAGATGTAATCAAGTTAAGATGAGGTCATATTTGATTAGGGTGGGCCCTAAATCCAACCACTTGTGTCCTCGTAAGGAGAGAGAGTCAGAGATTCAGACCCACAGAAGGCCATGTGATGATGGAGGCAGAGGCTGCAGTGATGCCACTACAATCCAAGGAGCCCCGAAGATTGCTGGCAACCACCAGAAGCTAAGAAAAGGCAAGGAAGAATTCCTCCCTAGAGCCTTCCGAGGGAATGTGGCCCTGCCAACCCCTTGATTTCAGACTTCTAGCCTCCAGAACTATGAGAGAATGAATTTTTGTTGTTTTAGGCCACCTAGTTGGTGGCAATTTGTTACTGCAGCCCTAGGAATCTAATAAACCCGTTAGCTGGCTAGTAATAAGGCTCTGTTATTGACAGTAAGAGGAGCCTGGATTGGTGCTGTTGTTAAAACTTTTACTAGTAGTGAACTGGGATGGTATATGCCAGAAGGAAATACCCCAACATCAGACATTCGAAGAATTCTTGAGAAATGGTAATTATAAGGACTATGAAATTGGATGGATGTAGCTGGGGGATCAATCTTTTGGAGAAAGACAATGAAAATTTGAGAGTGATTAATCACCACTTAAAGGAAAAGTCGAAAAGCTAGAGAACTTCTTGGCAGCATAGTAGATTCTTATCTCTTGGAACTAGAGAGCAGAAAATCATGAGAACTCGGCCCAGGACAAAATTATAAGAGGACCAGAGCTACTGAGGAGGTTGACTTCATTCTCAACTTCAATGGGCCCGCTATGCTAAGGATAGGACCCTGATCAGTAAGTAGTGGGCCCTGAGAGGAGTCCCTGAGTGTAGCAAATGGTTAAACATTAGGCTAATAATCAAAAGATTGGTGGGTTGAGTACATCAAGAGGCACCTCAGAAGAAAGGCCTGGTGATCTGCTTCCAAAAGGTCACAGCCATGAAAGCCCTATGGAGAACACTTCTACACTGCAACACATATGGTCGTCAGAAGTCAGAACTGACTCATCAGCAACTAGTTTGGTTTTGGTTGGTTTGAGACTCTGAAATGCAGGTAGGGACATACGGGCCAATGCACTCAAAAATCTTCAGTGGACTTCCAGATTACTAAGGACAACGGTGGCAGTATAGCTACTTATCTCCAAAAATATCCTTCCAAAACCATAAGACAAAACAAGAAAGGAAAAGTAAATTCTACACAAAAACAAGTCTCTCAGTGTTACTTAAGAGAATGCCAAACTGAAAAGTAACTGTGAGTAAAAAGAGAAAATCACTAAATTCTAGTGCATGAACTGTCATGCTTCTAGCTGTAGGTCTTGGGGGCTGATGACTAGCCAGAGAGGGAACCTTGTTCTAACTGGCACAAATTGGCTGTATAGTCTAGATTCAGGGATTCAGATTTACTCTGGGGAACCTTGTTCTAACTGACACAAATTTGCTATATAGGCTGGATTCAGAGATTCTGATTTACTCTGGTTAGTTTAGGACACTCACCTAGTCTAACAATGGGAAGATGTCTTCAACACTTTGAGTCCCAGTTTTCCAACTATGGAACTCCAAAATGACAAGGTGGTTGAAGCAGGAAAGAAGATTATAGATAAACTGAAATACACATTTTTCTCATTCCTAATAAGGTCCTTGGAATCCTGGCGGCGCAGTGGTTAAGAGCTTGGCTGCTAACCAAAATGTCGGCAGTTCGAATCCACCAGCCACTCCTTGGAAACGCATGGGGCAGTTCTACTCTGTCCTGTAGGGTTGCTATGAGTCACAGTCGACTTGACGGCAACTGGTTAATGAGTTCCTTCAGGTTTTCTGGTAGTGCAGATGATAAATTTCCTGTTTTCATTTCTTTTTTTAATCTTTATTTTGCATCCATAATAGGAATTATTTTCATTGGATATAGAATTCTTCATGTAGAGGATTTTTCTTTCCTCCTTTACCATTTTGACGTTACATTTCCATTGTCTTGTGCCCTCCTTTTTCCACCAAGAAGTCACGTGTCATTTGTATTGTTCTCTTCTATGTCATTCTTTGTGTGTGTGTGGCTGCATGAAGACAGTCTCCTAATCTCTCATTTTCAGCAGTTTGATTATGATGTACCTATATTGTGCTGGACTTCACTGAGCTTCTTGAATTTATAGATTAATTTCATTTCTGAAATTTTAGAAATTTTCAGCCATTGTCAGATAAGTTTTATGCCCCAGTTTGTCTCTCCTTTTATTTTCTGACGGGTACATATGTTCCTTGTTTTCAATCTTTTTCCTCTCTGCTTTTCAGGGTAGGTAATTTCTATTAATCTATTTTGTCAGTGATAGTTGTCATTGTGTTGATTCTGACTCATGGTGACCCCATCTCTTTCAGAGTAGAACTGTGCTCCATAGGGTTTTCAATGGCTGGTTTTTCAGAAGTAGGTTGCCAGGACTTTTTCTGAGACACCTCTGGGTGGACTCAAACCGCCAACCTTTCAGTTAACAGCTGAGGATGACAACTGTTTGCACCACCCAGGGAGTACCTTAGCCTTACTAATTCTATCATTTCCAATCTGCTCTTTAGGACAATTAATTTTTTACTTCATATATTTCATATTTTAGTTTTATGATTATCTTTTGGTCTTTTTAAAATAGTTTTTATTTCATTGATGAGATTACCTATCTTTTTATTCCTTTAAAAATATTTTCCTTTAGTCATTGATCACAGTTTTAATAGCTGAATCAAAATCCTTGCCTTCTCATACATATGTTTGGACCATCTTAGGGATTATCTCCACTGATGGCTTTTTATGTTGAGAATTGCTTACATTTTCCCTTTCTTCTTATGAATAATTTTGGATTGTATCCTGGACATTGTAAATGTGATATTGTAGAGACTTTGAATTATGCTGCTCTGAAGAGAGTTGATTTTTTATTGAGACAGTTAATTTTGGCTAAATAGTTGTTGAATAGTACATTTGGTTGAGTTAAGACAGAGATTTGGGGCTACCCTTCTTGGATTCTTCCTTCCTGGGATTCTCCTGTCCTCCAGTGGCTGTGGTCACCAAAACACTATCCTCTGACTCTTCAGCTGATAAGATTGCAAGTTTCCATCCAAATTACAGTTGACTGGTGCTCATTGATTCTGGCTGATCCTTAGCAAAAAGCCATAACAATGGGAAACACAGCCAGCGCTGCTCCCTTTATTCAAGGTTGATTCCTCTGCAGTTTCCGTCCGCTTTTGTTCACTTTCCAAAGTCTTCAGACAGTTGGTCCAGTGCTTGTACATGTTATCTTCAGAAAATTCAGTCCAATGAGCTACTCCACTTTCTCTTAAAGTCTTATTTATTATATGTAAGATGTTAATCTAGTGACAATTTGTTTTTGATTATGGCATAAGTATGAAGTCAATTTTTATTTTCTCCCAGATAAACAATCAGTTACGCTGGCAACATTTGTTAATATTTTCCTACTTGTTTGCTATATCACCATTTCTCCCAATTTGAGGCACTTGTCTGTTTCTATTTCTATACCAATTCCATATATTTTCAAAGGCTGTGCAGCATATTCTAGTGTTTGGTAAGCAAACTCTCCACACTGTTATTTTTCATTATTTTCTTAGTAGTGCTGATGAATATATTTAAATATAAACATTCTACAGGACATTGAAACACCACATTTTTTTTTAAATTTTATTGTACTTTAGACAAAGATTTACAGATCAAATAGTTTCTCATTAAACATTTAGTACACATATTGCTGTATGACATTGGCTAACAATCCCATGGCTTATTAACAATCTCCCTTCTCGATCTTGGGCTCCCTATTGCCAGCTTTCTTGTCCCCTCCTGGCTTCTAGTCCTTGCCCCTGGGCTGTTGTGCCCATTAGTCTTGTTTTGTTTTATGGGGCAGTCTAATCTTTGGCTGAATGGTGAACCTCAGGTGTGACTTCATCACTGAGCTAAAAGGGTGTCCGGGGGCCATACTCTTGGAGTTTTTCCAGTCTCTGTCAAGCCAGTAAGTCTGACCTTTTTTTGTGAGTTAGAATTTTGTTGTACATTTTTCTCCAGTTCTGTCTGGGACACTCTGTTGTGATCCCTGTCAGAGCAGTCAGTGGTGGTAGCCGGGCACCTAGTTGTACTGAACTCAGTCAGGTGGAGGCCGTGGTAGTTGTGGTCCATTAGCCCTTTGGACTAATCTTTCCCTTGTATCTTGTTTTCTTCATTCTCCCTTGCTGTCAAAGGGTGAGACCAATGGAGTACCTTAAATGACTGCTCACAGGCTTTAAAGACCCCAGACACTACTCACCAAGGTAGAATGTAGAACATTTTCTTTATAAACTGTGTTCTGCCAATTGAGCTAGATGTTCCCCAAGACCATGGTCCCCACAGCCCTTAGCCCAGCAATCTGGTCCCTCAGGGATTTTGGATGTGTCTATGGAGCTTCCATGAACTTTCCTTGTACAAGTTGTGGAACACCACATATTAAGAATGTTATTCAATAATTTCTGCATTCTGTTGGGTCACCTTTCCTTGGAATAGGCACAAATATGAATCTCTCCCAGTCGGTTGGCCAGGCAGCTGTCTTCCAAATTTCTTGGCATAGATGACTGAGCACCTCCAACACTGTGTCTGTTTGTTGAAACATCTCAATTGGTATTCCGTCAATTCTTGGAGGATTGTTTTTTGCCAATGCCTTCAGGGCAACGTGGGCTTCTTCCTTCTGTACATTCAGTTCTTAATCATATTCTACCTCCTGAAATGGTTGAACATCAACCAATCCTTTTTTGTACAGTAACTCTGTGTATTCCTTCCATCTTTTGATGCTTCCTGCATCATTCAATATTTTCCCCATAGAATCCTTCAATATTGCAACTTTCAGTTCTTTCACTTTGAGAAATGCCAAGCATGTTCTTTCCCTTTTGGTTTTCTAACTCCAAGTCTTTGTACATTTCATTATAATTCTTTACTTTGTTTTCTCGAACCGCCCTTTGAAATCTTCTGTTCTTTTACTTCATCAATTGTTCCATTTGCTTTAGGTACTCCACGTTCAATAGCAAGTTTCAGAGTTTCTTCTGACATCCACTTTGGTTTTTTTTTTCTTTCCTGTCTTTTTAATGACCTCTTGCTTTCTTCATGTTTGATGTCCTTGATGTCATCCCACAACTCATCTGGTCTTCCGTCATTAGTGTTCAATGCTTCAAGTCTATTCTTGGGATGGTCTCTAAATTTATGTGGGATATACTCAAGATTGTATTTTGGCTCTTTTGGACTTGCTCTAATTTTCTTCAGCTTCAACTTGAACTTGCCTGTGAGTAATTGATGGTCTGCTCCACAGTCAGCCCCTGGCCTTGTTCTGAATGATGATATTGAGCTTCTCCATCATCTCTTTACACAGATGTAGTTGATTTGATTCCTGTGTATTCCATCTGGCGAGATCCATGTGTATAGTCACCATTTATGTAGTTGATAAAAGATATTTGCAATGAAGAATTCATTGGTCTTGCAAAATACTGTCATGTGATCTCTGGCATCATTTTTATCATGAAGTCCGTATTTTCCAACTACGGATCCTTCTTCTTTGTTTCCAACTTAAGCATTCCGATCACCAGTAATTGTCAATGCATCTTGATTGCATGTTTTATCAATTTCAGTGTGCAGAAGTTGGTAAAATCTTCAATTTCTTCATCTTTGGCCTTAGTGGTTGGTTCATAAATTTGAATAATATTCATATTAACTTATCTTCCTTGTAGACATATAGATATTATCCTAACACTGACAGAGCTCTACTTCAGGATAGATCTTGAAATGTTCTTTTTGATGATGAATGCAATGCCTTTCCTCTTGAATTTGTCATTCCTGGCATAGTAGACCACATGATTGCCTGATTCAAAATGGTCAATACCAGTCCATTTCAGCTCAGTAATGCTTAGGATATAGATATTTATGTGTTCCATTTCATTTTTTACGACTTCTAGTTTTCCTTGATTCATACTTCATGCATTCCACTTTCTGGTTATTAATGGTTGTTTGCAGCTGTGTCTTCTCCTTTTGAGTAATTCCACATCAGCAAATGAAGCTCCCTAAAGCTTGACTCCATCTACATCATTAAGGTGACTCTCCATTGAGGAGGCAGCTCTACCCCAGTCACATTTTGAGTGCCTTCCAACCTGAGGGTCTCATCTTCTGGCACTTTATCAGACAATGTTCAACTGCTGTTCGTAACTTTTTCACTGGTCTTTTTTTCAGAAGTGGACTGCCAGTTCCTTCTTCCTAGTCTGTCTTAGTCTGGAAGCTCAACTGAAACCTGTCTACAGTGGGTGGCCCTACTGGTATTTGAAATACTAATGGCATAGCTGCCAGCGTCACAGCAACATGCAAGTCACCACAGTACGACAAACTGACATACAAATGGTGAGTTTAGTAACTGTTAAAATAATAATACAACTTTTGACCTGGAGGCACAAAAAAGATGAATTCCCTACTCAGTATCAGCTAGATGTCAGGGCAGACTGTATTCTGATGTAAACACTTGAAGTTGTGCACCAGAAACTGCCCACACTATCTTCTTCTGTGACAGTTCTGAGCCTTTTTTGTTTGTTTGTTTTTAAAGAAGAGGAAACCTCTGCATTTGAAACTTGGGAATTTATAGCCCGATATCTGGGGACAGAGAGAGGCAGTCTTTAGGCTCACACCACTGCCTGTTTCATTCCCAGGTCCACCTCACATCACTACCTGTCAAGAGAGGACTATGTAGAGAAAGGGAGGACTCCTGGCTCCTGACAGACCACTTCTGGGTGAATATACTTACCTTTCACATTCCTACAGTGTCTCATCTGCTCTAAATAGTGAGTGAATTTCCTTTGGGCATCCTTGATGTTTTGTGCACTGCAGTATTCTATTTGAGCCTTGAAGGCCGAGTCTGCTTTCCCACATAACAGGCATGTTTCAAAGAGAAGGGCCTATATGGGGAGTATTACCACAGACCAGTACTGTCATTCAGGTTACCTCCATTCTTGCCTCAGCAGCATTTCTTCCTGGCAGCTGAATTCCTAGGACTGTGCCTGCTGCTGTGAAAACAAAAATAATAGTTACTGTCATTTATTGGGCAGTTGTCCTGTGCCAGACAGTGCCCTTTACAATCACTGTGATATTGATTCCGTCAGCCAATTTGAAATTTAGTAATCAAAATTTCCATTTAACAGAAGAAGTAGTAGAACATTACAAAAGTTACTATGACTGTAACAGGACTGGGATCAGGATTTGGAGCTTCATTAGTTATCCACATTCTGCTGTTCTTGTTTCAGCCAATGCCCCTCAAGCCCTATTTTTTGTTTTCCCTGCCAGAGTATTTGGAAGCAAATCCCAGACATTATACTATTTCACCAGTAAATAATACAGTATGCATTTCCAACAAATAAAGATTGTTTTTTGAAAATATAACTACAATACTGTTATTGCAGTCAACAAAATTAACAGTAATTCCTTAATACCTGAATACCCAGTTTGTTTTGAATTTTTTCCATTTGTCCCAAAAGTGTCATTTTATAGTTCAAACCCTACACTCTTTCAACAATAAGAAGCATGAGAGGTAGGAGTATCTGGAATTTAGCAAGATGAATTCTCCCTGTCCCTTCCTGTTCTCTTTACCTATTGCTGATCTCTGTTAATGACTGCAACTTCCACACCTTCTCACAAACTGGAACACTGAGTCCTTCTTGCCTCCTTGTTCTTTCAGATTTCTCATCAATCTGATTAGCTGTTGAGTCCTCTCAACTCTGCCTTAACAGGTATAGTCTTGTATTCATCTCCTCTGTTATGGATTAAACTGTGTTCCTCAAAAACATCTGTCAACGTGGTTAGGCCATGATTCCTAGTATTGTGTGATTGTCCACCATTTGGTCATCTTATGTGATTTTCCTATGTGTTGTAAATCCTACTATATGATGTTAATGAGGCAGGACTAGTGGCAGTTACGTTAATGAGGCAAGACTCAGTCTATAAGATTAAGTTGTTTCTTAAGTCAATCTTTTTTAAAGTATAAAAGAGAGAAGCAAAAGACATGGGGACCTCATACCACAAAGAAAGAAGCACCAGGAGCATGGTGAGTTCTTTGGACTCAGGGTCCCTGTGCTGAGAAGCTCCTCTACCAGGGCGGATTGATGACAAGACCTTCCGCTAGAGCCAACAGAAGGCAAAAGCCTTCCCCTGGAGGTGACACCCTGAATTCAGATTTCTGGCCTACTAGACTGGGAGAATAAACTTCTTTGTTAAAGCCATCCACTTGTGGTATTTCTGTTATAGCAGCACTAGATAACCAAGACACCCTCCCTTCATCTCTACTCCTGTACTACCCAGATTTTCATCTCTTCTCTACATTTCAGTTCACCCTTCACCCTGCCTTTTGAGTTGTTCCTCTGAGATAAAAATGTTTATGCCACTACCTACTAAAAAGAGCCATTTATTATTGCCTGTTGACACAATTATTTGAGAGGATAAGTTATCTCTTCTGTATGGATATTAATTGCAAGTCACTGTTCCATAGTAAGCTGTCATTGTATGAATGGATACTCATGAGAACACCCAGGGTACCTAAGGTGCATTGGCCCAACATATCCCAACCATCTAAACATGGCAAGGGCTTTTTTCCCCAGATAAGCTGATCCTCCACACAAAAAGAAATATCCAGATGGGACAGATAACGTACCCGCCCTGGTATAAATATTAGGAAATGGAATGGACTGACTCTCTCAAGCCAGTCTACAGTTAATGAATCTTCACAAATGGACAATTCTCCAAATACTAGGGGATCCCAGAGTTGGGCACAAACTAGGAGATTTTGATCACTTTTGAAATAGTGATCTGCTATTGTGGAACAATATTGAACATCATTAATAAAAAGGTTACAAGGTGTGAAAAAAAAAAACATTCTAACCAGGCATGAGTAAGATTAGGTGGACAATTCTGGAGGTATCCATAATTTGATGCAAATGGCTCATATAAATGGTTTTTCAAAATCAATAGTAAAATTAGATGTGAATTTATAATCTAAGACTGGTACAGCAAGGGGATCAGTATGGTCCTGTGTAGACTGAGGGGAAGAGTAGCATAGCCAGCATTCAGTCAAATTGCTGGCACTGGCTATTGACTGAGTTAATTTGATAAAAGCATTTTCATTCCAAGCATCAGTGATGGTTATGATAAACAGAAAGAGAATGCTTATTAAAAGGTATTTGATTATTACCAAAGTCATTAAGAAATAATTCCACAAGTGTGCAAAAACAATCAAAACTATTAGTATACCAGCAGATAGAAAACAGAGTCCAAAAATATCAGCAGCTTGCATTTAATCTTGTTCTTTAATCTTGAAATCAGCTATTGCTTCTAAAGTTGTTGGCTTCTGGTCACTGGGGCATTTCAGCCTGAGTCTCAAATCTCTGGTTGGCTGACAAGTCCAGATAGGTACTTTAGCTTTCTTTAACTGTGATAAATGCATCCAAGAGTTAATGCCTTCTAGTTTCGCTGCATGAGGATTAGTTAAAAGACCCCTTCCAGCAAAGGCTGTAAAGAATCTTTTAGTTGGTGTCTTTTTCAACGAATGTAATCTTCCGGGTTAATATTAAATAGAGGAGGAGAATCAGGTTTTTGCTCCTCAAATATTTCTTTAATTTGTAAAAAAATGTTTCTTAGAGTACTGCATTAGAGATCGACAATATGTCAGTAATTCAGGCTGTACTAGTTAGAGTTGGTAGAGGCAATGTAAGGAAGGATCATAGGCCTACCATTAACTATTTCATAAGGAGTGAGTTTATGAGATCCAAAAGGAATACTCCTTAAATTTAAAAGAACTAAAGAAAGAAGTTTGGTCCATGACAAAACCAAGG
This sequence comes from Dugong dugon, assembly GCA_030035585.1. Classification (NCBI taxonomy): domain Eukaryota; kingdom Metazoa; phylum Chordata; class Mammalia; order Sirenia; family Dugongidae; genus Dugong; species Dugong dugon. The sequence continues at coordinate 34,995,854 of CM057461.1, forward strand.
ATTCAGAAAGCTTAGCAATTTGAGTTTTTATTATACCATTAGTTCTTTCTATAAGTCCAGAGGACTGGGTATGGCAAGGGCAATGCAATTTCTGGTATATGTGGAACATTCGGCTAATTGTTTAATTACTTGTCCAGTAAAATTGGTTGCCTGATCACTGAAAAGAATTTTTGGTGCTCCCCAAATAGGTATTATGTTTTTGAAAAGCCTCTTTGCTACAAAAGAAGTAGTGACAGGATACAAATCATAACCATCAACGCACAAAACCCAACAGGTAAGCTAGATAACTGGGATCTTCTAAAAATCAAACACCTATGCTCTTCAAAAGACTTCACCAAAAGAGTAAAAAGAGAACCTACAGACTGGGAAAAAATCTGTGGACAGTACAAGTCAGACAGAGGTCTAATCTCCATAATCTACGAGAAAATCCAACACCTCTACAACAAAAAGACAAATAATCCTACTAAAAAATGGGCAAAGGAAATGAACAGACACTTCACCAAAGAAGACATTCAAATGGCCAGCAGACACATGAGGAAATGCTCGCGATCACTAGCCATTAGAGAAATGCAAATTAAAACCATAATGAGATACCATCTCACCCCGGCATTACTGGCACGAATCAAAAACACTGGAAATAACAAATGTTGGAGGGGCTGCGGGGAGATGGGAACTCTTATGCACTGCTGGTGGGAATGCAAAATGATACAACCATTTTGGAAAATGATATGGCACTTCCTCAGAAAGCTAGAAATAGACATACCATTCAATCCAGCAATCCCACTCCTAGGAATATATCCTAGAGAAATAAGAGTCGTCACTCGAATAGACATATGCACACCTACGTTCATGGCAGCATTGTTCACAATAGCAAAATGATGGAAACAACGTAGGTGCCCATCAACAGATGAATGGATAAACAAACTATGGTACATACACACAATGGAGTACTACGCAACGAGAAAGAACAACAATGAATCTGTGAAGCATCTCATAACATGGATGAAACTGGAAGACATTATGCTGAGTGAAATAAGTCAATCACAAAAGGACAAATATTGTATGAGACCTCTATTGTAAAAACCCATGAAAAAGTTCACACACAAAATGTAACAATCTTTGTTGGTTACCAGGGATGGGAGGGGTGGGGGGGTAAATACTAAATAGGCAATAGATTAAGTGGTATCTTGGGTGAAGGGTGAGACAGTACACAATACAGGGGAAACTAGCACAACCTGTACAAGGAAAGGTCATGGAAGCCCCATAGACACATCCAAACTCCCTGAGGGACTGAATTGCTGGGCAGAGGGCTGTGGGGACCATGGTCTCGGGGAACATCTAGCTCAACTGGCATGACACAGCTTATAAAGACAATGATCTACATTCTACCTTGGTGAGTAGTGTCTGGGGTCTTAAAAGCCTGCGAGTGGCCATCTAAGATACTCCACTGGTCTCATCCCTTCTGGAGCAAGGGAGAATGAAGAGAACAGGATACAAGGAAAAGATTAGTCCGAAGGACTGATTGTCCATGCTACCAAGGCCTCCACCGGGCTGAGTCCAGTACAGCTAGATGGTGCCCGGCTACCACTACTGACTGCTCTGACCAGGATCACAACAGAGGGTTCTGGACAGAGCTGGAGAAGGATATAGAGCATAATTCTAACTCACAGAAAAAAAAGACCAGATTTAGTGGCCTAAAGGAGACTGGAGAAACCTCGAGAGTATGGCCCCCAGACACCCTTTTAGCTCAGTGGTAAAGTTACCTCCGAGGTTCACTGGTCAACCTGGGAGTGGACAGCCCCATAAAACCAAATGAGACTAACGAGGTACAGGAGTCCAGTGACAAGGGCCAGAAGGTGGAAGGGGACAGGGAAGCTGGTGATAGGGAACCCAAGATTGAGTAAGGATATTGTTGATGTGTTGTGAGATTGTTAACCATTGTCATAGGCCAACATTTGTAGTAACTGTTAAATGAGAAACTATTTTGTTCTGTAAGCCTTCATCTTAAGTGAGATTAACAGCACAATTGGAAGAGCGTAGTCAATGTCACTGAACTGTGTATGTAGAAATTTTTGAAACCGTGTATCTTTGGCTATGTGTATTTTCACCAAAAAAAAAAAAATGGTTGAGAATTTAGAGGGTTAATATGTTGTGGGGTTGTTAACCAATGTCATAAAACAACATGTGTACTACTGTTTCATGAGAAACTATTTGTTCTGTAAGCCTTCACCTGAAGCACAATAAAATATTTAAAAAAAAAAAAAAGAAGTAGTGGCATATTGGCAGGAAAAAGCCTCTACCCAATATGAAAATCTACAAATCATTACTAAGATGAAGTTATAACCATTCAAATGTGGAAGGTGAATAGAATCTTATAGCCATTCAAGCATAGGTCCAGAGGGCAAAGTGTATTGCCCAGGTAAAGTTTTAAGATGTTTCCCAGGGTTATAGCGAGGGTAAACAGAATAAGAGACCACATGCTCAGCTGCCTGAGAAAATATTCCCCACCAGTATTTCTTTAAAATTTCAATCATTTTATCTCTTCCTAGATAAGTGTTCTCACATACAGTCCTTACCGTACAGCCATGCAAAAGTTTAGGGAGAACAATTTCAGTCTTAGGCCCTAATCATAATTTAGTGTCAGGGTCTTGGTAACAACCTGACTTTTTCCATGTCCCAATTTCCTCTGATTGAGTTAATTGCTGTTATCTTAAAAGCTTTTCTTTCATGGATTCAAAAATATTAGTTATTTCATGGGAATAGTTCTCCATAGGTTCTTCTAGAGGCCCCTCTATGAATTCCTTTGTTACAATAGGGGCAAAAATAATTGTGAGGCAGCCTATTTAGCAGCTCTAATTTCTTCAGTTTAAGGCACTCCCTTTGGTTGGTGCACCTGTATTTTAATTACAGCAATTTCAGAAGGGAGCAACAAGGCATCTAAAGGATCTGCTACTAAAGCCCTGTTTTTAACAGGGCTATCAGAAGAGGTTAAACATCCTCTGTTTCCATAATATTCCAAAATCATGAATAACTCCAGATTCATATTTTGAATCTGTAAAATGAATCTGTAAAAATACTCACAGACTTCCCTTTAGCAAGTTTGCAGGCTTTAGTTAGAGCAGTAAGTTCAGCTTGTTGGACAGAAGTGGTTGGCTTTCAAAGACTTCACTAGAAGTTGTAACAGTGTAACCAGCCTGATAATGAGAGTCAGGAGTTGCTTTTAAATACAAGTTATCTACAAATGACACCGTATCAGAGTTTGTTAAAGAAGTTTCCTTTAAGTCACTACAGGGAGTCAAAAGCTGCTCTGTTAGATCTAAACAATCATGGGAAGGACAATTGCCTTTATCAGTTACAGGCAGAAGAGTGGCTGGGTTTAAAATAGCCACAATATGTAGTCTAATATGTGAAGCTGCCAGAAGAAGGACCTCATCGGAGTTGAGTCTGCTGGCAGATAAACATTGGCTTAAAGCTGAATTAAGTAAAGCAAACACAACATGGGGTACATATATATATCTAAAAAGTTCCCTAAAATTATATCTGCAGCAGTTCCTGCCGATTTTGTAGTAACAGCTATGGCCCTGAGAAAAGGGAAGTAGGCTCTAGCCCCGTGGTCCAGCTGCAAGCTGTAATAACCGACAGGCCTATTTTGTCCTCTATGTTCTTGTTTAAGAACACCTAATGCATCACCAGAAACTTCATGTACAAATAAAGAGAAGTCCAAATGATAGTTAGAGAAGCCTAGAGCATGCATGTTAGTTAAAGCTTCTTTTAGTTATCACCCTAAACAATACGAACCTTTTCCTTTATTTCACTCTAAGTTTCCTGCCTTCTTCAGGGTGAGTTTTGAATTCTATGGACATCTGGTCACTCTGCTTTTACACGTAGTCATTTTTTCAGTGGTCATTATTATAGGCATTGGTAAAGAAAAGGGGCTTTGGAATGAGAATCTTGCATTCTAGGCTTGGCACCAAGACTTGATAGCTTTGTATGACCTTAGGGACAAATAAACTCACTTCTTAATGCCTCAGTTTTCTCCGCTGTGAGATGGAAATAATAGTGGTATCCACACTTCGGCTATGTTGTGAAGATTAATGGAACTCTTTGTTTAGTACAGAAACCCAAATCAAATCCATTGCTGTCGAGTCAATTCCGACTCATAGTAGCCCTATAGGACAGAGTAGAACTGCCGCATAGTGTTTCCAAGGAGCCGCTGGTGAATTCGAACTGCCAAACTTTTGGCTAGCAGCCTGAGCTCTTAACCACCATGCCACCAGGGTTCCTTGTTACTTGTCTAGTATAGCACCTGCTTAATAAATGTTAGCTACTGATATTAGCATTACTAGGAGGAGGAGAGCTATATTTATCAGCTCAGGCTAAGTTGTGCTGCAGTAACACATGACCTCTAAATCTCACAGCAATCTAACCTTAAACCCAACAGTATTCCTCATCCTTCGTAGGTTGGGTTTGACTCTCCACCTTGACTTACACCAGAACCAAGGCTGAGGGAGAGCTCTCCCTTTTGGGAACATGTTGCTTTCATGGCAGAAGAAAAAGGACAAGAGAGACAGTGGAGTCACGCAATGATTAGAAATGGCACTGTCACTCACATGCATTGCCCAAGGCAAGTCACAAAGTCGAGCCTGATGTCAGGGACAGGGAAGTATAATCCTTTTATTGAGAAGCAGATAGTAGGGGAAGATGATAAAACATGCCACAGAGGCCTATTTTCTCCTGATTACTAGGATTAGCAAAATGACTGAGATGCATTTCTTCTTATAAGAAACTCACATTCTAGTAGAAACAGTCATTTAAGTAGAAAGATTGCAATGTGATTTGAATAAGGTGACATGTCTATGTTGGACAGAAGAGGGAATAAGAAACTCTGCCTACGGTGCTGGGGGACGAGTCAGGAGAGCATCTTAGGGGAATTCCAGCTAGCCTTAAAGGGGTACTAGGCAGCAGTAAACAGGCCCTAGGTAGGGCAAACGGTTAAGCTCTTGACTACTAGGCTGAAAGGCTGGCAGTTTGCACAGACCCAGACGCACCTCAGAAGGTAGGCCTGGCAATTTGCTTCCGAAAAGTCAGTCACAACCTTGAAAATTCTATGGAGCAGTTCCACTCTGCATACATGAAGCCCCTATGGGTTGGAATTGACTCAATGCAGCTAACAATGGCAACAAGGCAGCAGTAGGACTGTAGTTGTGTGGGCTAAGATCTTGACCAGGGTGTCTAAGGATCTTCTAAAGGTGGCATTGTTCTTAACACCACCTGCCTCCTCTGCACCACTTGAGTGGAGAACTTTGATAGGATCATGTGGCATACACACACAGAAATGGAAGGTGGAGTGTTATCTTTGCAGAAGTCATTGTGAGACTTGGAGGGACTTGTTTCAGACGCCAAACCCCTCAGAGTACAGGGACATAGGGAATTGAACACAGCGGGAACCTTGGGCTAGGGGAGTCAGAAGCCGACTGCTGCATGCCTTGATTGGTCTGGAGGGAGACGGTAGACTAGGCTCATTCTCCACAGGCATTAGGCTGTATTCTGTCTTCTCTGACTCAGCAGAAACTGATCTGGGACATGGAGTTTGAATCTGAGATGTGAATGCAAGAGGGGAGCAGTAAATTTTGACAGGTAAGGAAGACTGTTAGGGAGCAGACTTGAGGGTTTATAGGCCAGAAACGAATAAAGGGAGAAAATCCAGAGAACTCAAGTAGACTGAGAGTCTGTGATGGTTGAATAAGGAGGGCATGAGAGGACAGGATCCCTGCTAAAGAGGCATGGGTTTAGAGCACACAATAAAGGACCCACCAACATCAAGTTGCTTCTCCATCCCACAGGTCTTGGATGCATGGAAACAAGGGAGTCTTTCATAATTGAGGTTTGAAGAAGTCATCCCAGATGGCAGAAATCTATCTTGAGGTGAAATAACTTCCAACTGGCGCTGTGGCAGAATTTCCTGGTGGTCACTGCACAGACTCTGGGGCCATTACTTTGCCTGATCCTTCTGCCCAGGGAGTAGGGGATGGGAGAAGATTTTGGCTTCAAAGAACAGGGACGATATGGAAACCATGAAGAAATTGACTCCACCACCAATGACCGCCCTGGCAGGGAACACAACAGAAAGTCCCTGACAGAGCTGGAAGAAAGTGGAGTGCAGAACTCAAATTCCAGTAAAAAGACCAGACTTAATGGTTTGACTGAGACTGGAGGGACCCCGGAAGACATGGACTCTGGATTCTCTGTTAGCCCAAAACTAAAACCACTCCCGAGGCCAACCCTTCGGACAAAGATTAGACTGGACTATGGGACATAAAATGATACTCATGAAGAGTATGCTTCTTAGCTCAAGTAGATACATGAGACTAATGGGCAGCTCCTGTCCAGAGGCGAGATGAGAAGGCAGAGAGGGTCAGGAGCTGGTTGAATGGACACAGGAAATCTGAGATGGAAAGGAGGAGTGTGCTGTCACAGTATAGGGAGAGCAAAAAGGGTTACGTAACAATGTGTGTATAAATTTTTGTATGAGAAACTAACTTGAATTGTAAACTTTCACTTAAAGCATAATGAAAAAAAAATTTGACCAAAAAACATCAGGCAAAAGATGAGAGTTGTTGAGGGTCTGGAGAGGTGAAGAGGGATACCAAGGCTTCAGGTTTGAGTGAGAATGCTTCAGTGGCCACAGCTAAGTAAAGTGGGTGTTTCCTTCCATCCATGGCTCAGAAGAGCTACTCCAGGAGAATTATGGGAGGCCTTCTTTCTCACAGCTTCTCTTTCTTCCCTTAGGTTTGTCTTCCAAGGATACTGACTGGCCCCAAGAGAAGAAGAACAAGCCCAAAATACTGGTAAATTGGAATTACCTTATTTTTCTAAAGTGCTGGCTCATTCCCCAGAGAATAGGCATGTATTTTTTTGTCTTGGGAAGGGAGAAGGTAATTAACATTTGGGCATTTCATGCCTTCGTGTCAGGCACCATATTAGGCATTTTAGAATGGTTTCTGCATTTTTGTATTTTATTTTTCTTGTTAAAAAACATATCCTAGATTAATATTAAGAATCCAGGAAACTCTAAGACATAAAGAATAGTTTTGAAAAACTGAGATGATTAAATTTTTTAAACATACTATTAAATTTCACTACACATCCGCATACATACTATCTAATGATACCATCTTGTATCCTGGGCATTTTTTTATTTTTTAATTATTGAAATTTTTATTATTATTTTTTCCACAGTGGCTACAAGTTTAATATGAGATGAGACTGTATTGAAATAATGACATTTTAGGTAAAATCATTACAAGTACAGTATTTATAACAAGGGGAGTGATAGTTTCACTTTACTCTCTGCTGCTGGTCCAGTTCCCTAAATTATCTTCCTGTGAAAGTTTCGAACCAACATAACTTCCTCTTTGTTCTCTCTACAATACACTCAGATCTGTAAATGCCCACTTTATGAGTTCAGAGGGGGAAAAACGGGGAAGTTGGGTTAGTTAAAACCACAAATTCAATTTTGTTTCAAAGAACTGAGACTACTTAGCCAGAATCAGGAAATGGATTGCTGGGAGTAAGTTTGCTGTTTTCAATTGTTCAAAAGCTGTCGTGTTAAAATAATGTTACACTAGACAACTGGCCCCAAAGAGAGACTTGATACAAATGGTTGAAAGAAGCATGCCTTAGCGTCTGGTGACTTCCTTATCAGTGGGGATTTCAAAAATTGATTGTTAATCTATTCATGGAGAATTTAGCTAAATTTACAGCATCTGATTAGTAGGAATCCCTTTCATGGATGAATTTTTTTTTTTTTTAATTGTACTTTTAGATGAAGGTTAACAGAAAAAACTAGTTTCTCATTAAACAGCTAATACACAGATTGTTTCATGACACTGATTAACAACCCCACAACACGTCAACACACTCCTTTCTCAACCTTGGGGTCCCTATTACCAGCTTTCCTGTCCCATCCTGCCTTCTAGTCCTTGCCCCTGGGCTGGTGTACCCCTTTAGTCTCATTTTGTTTTATGGGCCTGTCTAATCTTTGACAGAAGGGTGAACCTTGGGAGTGACTTCATTACTGAGCTAAAAGGGTGTCCTGAGGCCATACTCTCAGGGTTTCTCCAGTCTCTGTCAGACCAGTAAGTCTGGTCATTTTTTGTGAGTTAGAGTTTTGTTCTACATTTTTCTCTAGCCCTGTCCAGGACTCTCTGTTGTGATCCCTGTCAGAGCAGTCAGTGGTGGTAGCCGGGCACCATCTAGTTGTACCGGACTCAGTCTGGTGGAGGCCACGGTAGTTGTGGTCCATCAGTCCTTTGGACTAATCTTTCCCTTGTATCTTTAGTTTTCTTCATTCTCCCTTGCTCTCAAAGAGGTGAGACCAGTAGAGTATCTTAGATGGCTGCTCACAGGCTTTTAAGACCCCAGATGCTACTCACTGAAGTAGAATGTAGAACATTTTCTTTATAAACTTTTATAAACTTTATAAACTTTTCTTTATAAACTGTTATGCCAGTTGAACTAGATGTTCCACGAGATCATGGTCCCCACAGCCCTCAGACCAGCAATTCGGTCCCTCAAGGAGTTTGTATGTTTCTATGGAGCTTCCATGACCTTGCCTTGTACAAGTTGTGCTGGCTTCCCCAGTATTACGTACTATCTTGACCTTCACGAATGTTACCACCTATCTATTGTCTATTTAAAGTTTTTCCATCCCCACCGCTCCGCACCCTCATAACCATCAAAGAGTGTTTCTTCTTCTGTGTAAACCTTTTCATGAGTTTTTACACTAGTGGTCTCATACAGTATTTGTCCTTTTGTGATTGACTTATTTCACCCAGCATAATGCCCTCCAGATTCATCCATGTTATGAGATGCTTCACAGATTCATCATTGTTCTTTATAGTTTCATAATACTCCATTGTGTTTATGTACAGTAGTTTGTTTACCCACTCATCTGCTGATGGACATCTAGGTTGTTTCCATCTTTTTGTTATTATGAACAGTGCTGCAATAAACATGGGTGTACATATGTCTATTCAAGTGACAACTCTTATTTCTCTAGGATATATTCCTAGGAGTGGGATTGCTGAATCATGTGGTATTTCTATTTCTGGTTTTCTAAGGAAGGGCTATATCATTTTCCAAAATGGTTGTATCATTTTGTATTCCCACCAACAGTGCGTAAGAGTTTCCATCTCCCTGCAGCCTCTCCAACATTTGTTATTTCCTGGTGTTTTGATTCTTGCCAGTAATGCTGGGGTGAGATGGTATCCCACTGTGATCTTCATTTGCATTTCTCTAATGGCTAGTGATTGCGAGCATTTCCTCATGTATCTGTTGACCGCTTAAATGTCTTCTTTGATGAAGTGCCTGTTCATTTCCTTTGCTCATTTTTTACTTGGATTATTTGCCTTTTTGTTGCAGAGGTATTGGATTTTCCTGTAGATTTTAGAGATTAGACCCTTTGCTGATTCCTAATGGCCAAAAATTTTTTCCCAGTAAGTAAGTTCTCTTTTTACTTTTTTGTGAAGTCTTTTGATGAGCATAAGTGTTTAATTTTTAGAAGATCCCAGTTATCTAGCTTATCTTCTGGAGTTTGTATGTTGTTGGTTATGGTTTGTATCCTGTTAATGCCATGTATTAGGGCCTCTAGTGTTGATCCTATTTTTTCTTGTATGACTTTATACTTTTGGGCTTTATATTTAGGTCTTTGATCCATTTTGAATTATTTTTTTGTATACGGTACGTGGTATGGCTCCTGTTTCATTTTTTTGCAGATGGACATCCAGTTTTCCCAATACCATTTGTTAAAAAGACTGTCTGTTCCCCATCTGATGGACTTTGGGCCCTTGTTGAAGATCAGGTGACCACAAGGGTATGGATTTACATCTGAGTTATCAATCTGTTTCATTGGTCAATGCATCTGTCATCGTACCAGTACCAGGCTGTTTTGACTACTGTGGCTGTATAGTAGGTTCTGAAGTCAGGTAGTGTGAGTCCTTCTACCTTATTCTTCTTCTTCAGTACTGCTTTGCTTATCTGGGGCTTCTTTGCTTTCCATATAAAGTTAATGATTAGTTTTTCCATCTCTTTAAAGAATGTTGTTGGTATTTGTATCGGGATTGCATTGTATTTGTAAATTGCTTTGGATAGAAATGTCATTTTCACAATGTTGAGTCTACCTATCCATGAGCACGGTATGTTTTTCCATTTATGTAGATCTCTTTGTTTCTCGCAGCAGTGTTTTGTAGTTTTCTTTGAATAGGTCTTTTACATCCCTGGTTAAATTTTATTCCTAAGTATTTTATTGTTTGTTTTCCTGATTGCCTCTTCATCATTCTCTTTATTGGTGTATAGGAATCCAACTGATTTTTGCATGTTTATCTTGTATCCAGCTACTCTGCTGAATCTTTCTATTAGTTTCATGGAGTCTTTAGGGTTTTCTATGTATCTTATCATATCATCCACAAATAGGGACAGTTTAACTTCTTTATTACCAATTTGGATACCCTTTATTTCTTTTTCTTGCCTTATTGCTCTAGCTAGGACTTCCAGCACAATGTTAAATAGGAGTGGTGATAAAGGACATCCTTGTCTTGTTCCTTTTCTCAAGGGGAATGATATCAGCCTTTCTCCATTAAGAATGATGTTAGCTGTTGGTTTTGCATAGATGCCCTTTATTATGTTGAGAAATTTCCCTTCTATACATATTTTATGAGAGTTTTTATCAGGAATGGGTGTTAGATTTTGTTGAATACCTTTTCTGCATTGATTGAGATGATCATGTTTTTTCTTTCTTTTTATTTATGTGGTGGATTACGTTGATTGATTTTCTAATGTTGAACCATGCTTGCATTCCTGGTATGAATACTACTTGGTCGCGGTGTATTATTTTTTTGATATGATGCTGAATTCTATTGGCTAGAATTTTTTGAGAATTTTTGCACCTATATTCATGAGAGATATTGGTCAGTCATTTTCTAGTTTTGTAGTGTCTTTGCCTGGTTTTGGTATCAGGTTTATGCTGGCTTCATAGAATGAATTCATAAGTATCCCTTCCTTTTCTATGTTCTGAAGTAGTTTGAGTAGTACTGGTATAAGTTCTTCTCTGAATGTTTGGTAGAATTCTCCAGTGAAGCCATCTGGGCCGGGGCTTTTTTTTGTTGGGAGTTTTTTTTATTACCTTTTCAATCTCTTCTCTTGTTATGGACTGTTCAGATTTTTAACTTCAGTCTGTGTTAGAGTAGGTAGTGTGTTTCTAGAAATTTGTCCATTTCCTCTCAGTTTTTAAATTTGTTGGAGTATGATGTTTCATAATACTCTGTTAATGATCCTTTTTATTTCAGTTGGATCTGTTGTAATGTCTCCCATTTCATTTCTTATTTGGGTTGTTTTCATCCTCTCCTGTTTTTCTTTTGTCAGTTTGGCCAATGGTTTGTCGATTTGGTTGACCTTTTCAAAGAACCAACTTTTGGTTTTGTTGATTCTTTCTATTGTTTCCCTATTCTCTATTTCATTTATTTCTGCTTTGATCTTTATTATTTCCTTTTTCTGGTGGCTGTGGGCTTCTTTTGCTGTTCTCTTTCTATTTGTTTGAGTTGTGTAGTTAACGTTTTGATTTTGTCCCTTTCTTCTTTTTTGGTGTGTGCTTCTATTGCTATCAATTGACCTTTGCTGTGTCCAAAGGTTTTGGTATGATGTGTTTTCATTCTCATTTGACTGTAGGAATTTTTTAATTCTACTTCTGATTTTTTTCTATTACCCTGTGGTTTGTAAGCAGGGTGTTACTCAGTTTCTGTATAATTGATTTTTTTTCCTTGCTCTTCCTGTTGTAATTTCTACCATGACGGCATTGTGGTCAGAGAAGTTAGTTTGTATTATCTCAATGTTTTGGATTTTGTTGAGGGTTGCTCTGTGGCCTAAGATGTGGTCTATTCTGGAGAAAGTTGCATGTGCATTGGAAAAGAATGTGTACTTTGCTGTTGGTTGGAGTATTCTGTATGTCTATGAGGTCAAGTTGGCTGATTGTGCCCTTTAGCTCTTCTGTATGATTGTTGAGTTTCTTTCTAGATCTTCTGTCCTTTACTGAGAGTGGTGTGTTGAAGTCTCCTACTATTACTGTGGAAGTGTCAATTTTTCTTTTCAGTGCTGTTGAGTGTGTTTCATGTATTTTGGAGCCCTGTTGTTTGATGTGTAGATGTTTATTATGGTTATGTCTTCATGATGAATCATCCCTTTAATCATTATATAGTGTCCTTCTTTGTCTTTTACGGTCAATTGTGTTTTAAGGTCTATTTTATCTGAGATTAATTTTGCCACCCCTGCTCTTTTTTGGTAGCTGTTTGCTTGATATATTTTTTTTCCATCCATTGATTTTTAATAAATTTACATCTTTGTTTCTAAGGTGTGTCTCTTGTAGACAGCATATTGATGGGTCCTGTTTTTTATCCATTCCTTCACTCTCTGTCTCTTTATGGGTGCATTTAGGCCATTTACATTCAGTGTTGTTATTGATACGTGAGAGTTTATTGCTGTCATTTTGTAGTGCTTTTTTTTGTGGTGCTGACGTTTCCTTTGTTCATCTTAGTCTCCTGTGCTGAATTCCTTTTGCTTGTGGAATTTTTTTTGCAGATTTTCTTTTTACTGAGACTTTATGTTTTTCTTCTTTATTTTGATGAGTAGGTTTTTAACTTTCTTTGCGGTTACCTTGAAATTTACCATTATCTTTCTAGATTTGAACCAGTCTATTATTACTTGGTATCGCTTTGCCTTTCTCTCTGTTAGAAAGTTCTATACCTACACCGTTTGTTCCCACTTTTATTGTTCTGACATTGTTGTCATTTACAGATTAACCTCTCTGGTTCCCTGTTGTAATGCTTTTGGTTTTGGGTAGTCCTTGAGAGTTCATTTCCTAGGTTGGTTTCTGGTTGGTATGGTCTTGTGTCCTAGATTCAGGCTGTGGTCTGATGTTGTTTGTTCTCAAACCAAAGGACTCCCTTTAATAAATTTTGTAAGTTTGGTTCGATTTTTATATATTCCCTTAATTTCTGTTTATCTGGAAATGTCCTGATTTCACCATCATATTTGAACAAAAGTTTTGTAGGATATATTATTCTTGGTTGGCAATTTTTTTCTTTCAAGGTTTTATATATGTCATCCCATTGCCTTCTTGCTGGCATAGTTTCTGGTGAGTAATCAAAGCTTAGTCTTATTGTTTCCCCTCTGTATGTGACTTTTCATTTTTCTCAAGCTGCTTTCAGGATTCTTTCTGTCTTTGGTTTTAGCAAATGTGATTATGATATGCCTTGGTGTCATGGATTGAATTATGTCTCCTAAAAATATGTGTCAACCTGGTTAGGCCATGATTCTCAGTATTGTGTTGTTTTCCTCCATTTTGTGATTGTAATTTTATGTTAAAAAGGATTAGGGTGGGATTGTAACACCTTTACCCAGGTCACATCCCTGATCAAATGTAAAAAGAGTTTCCCTGGGGTGTGGCGTGCACCACCTTTTATCTCTCAAGAGATAAAAAGGAAAGGGAAGCGAGCAGAGGAGGGGACCTCATACCACCACGAAAGCAGTGCCAGGAGCAGAGTGCATCCTTTGGACCCGAGGTTCCTGCATTGGGATGCTCCCAAACCAAGGGAAGACAGATGCACCACAAGGACCTTCCTCCAGAGCCAACAGAGAGAAAAAGACTTGCCCTAGAGCTGATGCCCTGAATTTGGACTTGTAGCCTACTAGACTGTGAAAGAATAAATTTCTCTTTGTTGAAATCATCCACTTGTGATATTTCTGTTATAGCAGCACTAGATAACTAAGACACTTGATGATTTTCTTTTGGAGTCTATCATATATGGGGTTCACTGGGCTTCTCGGATGGTCAGTGTCATGGACTGAATTGTGTCCCCAAAGGTGTCTGTCATATTGGCTGGGTCATGATTCCCAGTGTTCTGTGATTGTCTGACATTTTGTCATCTGATGTGATTTCTCTATGTGTTGTAAATCCTATCACTATGATGTGATAAGATGGATTAGTGGCAGTTATATTGATGAGATCTACAAGATTAGATATTGTCTTAAGCCAATCTCTTTTGAGATATAAAAGACAGAAGCAAGCAGAGAGACACAGGGCCTCAAACCACCAAGAAAGCAATGCTGGAAGGAAAATACATCCTTTGAACCTGAGGTTTCTGCGCTGAGAAGCTCCCAGACCAAGGGAAGGCTGATGCATTGCAAGAACCTTCCTCCAGAGCCGACAGAGAGAGAAAGCCTTCCCCTGGAGTCATTGCCCTAAATTGGGGCTTCTAGCCTACTGGACTGTAAGAGAATAAACTTCTCTTTGTTGAAGGCATCCATTTATGGTATTTCTGTTATAGTAGCACTAGATGACTAAGACAGTCAGCTTTTCATCTTTCATGATACTAGGGAAGTTTTCCATCAGCAATTCTTCAATAATCCTCTCTGTGTTTTCTGTTTTCTCCCCGTTTTGGAACTCTGATTACTCGAAAATTTTTGTTTTTCATTCTATCCTACATAATTCTCAGGGGTTCTTCATTTTTCTTCATTCTTTTTTCTGATTTTTCCTCATGTGAAGGTGTATCCAAGTTTTGTTTTCAATTTCGCTGATCCTGTCTTCCATTGTTTCAAACCTGCTCCTCAGCCCTTCTATGACACTGCCCATTTTTGAAATCTTGTTGTGTATCTTTTGGATTTCTAATTGTTGTTTCTGTATGCTCTCTAGTTGTGAATTTATTTTGGCATTTTGTTCCTGTATTATTTTCCTAAATTCTTCCATTTTTTTGTCTGTATTTTCCATGAATTTGTCTATTTTTTCCTCATTTTTGTCCGCTTTTTGATTCAACTCTTGGATAGCTCTGAATATTAGAGATTCGAATTCCTTACCAGGTAGTTCTAGTGCCTTTTCTTCTCCTGGGGAAATCATCTGGTGTTTTATTTTGGATGCTTACTGGAACCATCCTGTCTTGTTTTTGTATGTTTTTATATTGTCTGCTGTCTTCAGGACATTCAGTAGTTATTTTCCTCGTTTATTGGTTGTAGATTTGTTTGTTTCATCCTGCTTTTTTGTTTTATTTGGTTATATCTGAGCAGGTGGGCTGTGTGTTCTTTGTTGTTTGCTCATCTATGGACACGATATGTTTCACCTCCTTGTCCAATGGGCAGGGTCAGTCACTCAACTATGGTGCAGCACGGCAGGTCCAGCTGAAGGGGAGGGGCTAAGATGGGCTGTTTCTGGCATGTGTTAGGGCTGACAGGATAGGCTGGGAGTCAGTGCAGGGCAGGTTCCAGAAGGCCATGCCTGTGCTGCTTGGGGATGTGATGTTCAGTGCACGGTGCAGGTAGGCAGGAAGGAGGGGTAAGTTTGTGATGTGTGGAGCTAAGATGGGTATGGGAAAGAAGAGAGAGAGGAGAGAGAAACAGGAGCCAAAAACAACAACAACAACAAAAGAAAAAAGTGCTAAGGGAGCTTGCTGTTGGAGCATAGAGACAAGAAACCAAGAAATGGAGAAAAACAAAAAGAGAAAAAGACAATAAATAAAAATCAGAGAAAAAAATAGAAAATCCCCCAGGGATCCCACCAGTGCAGCTGCAAAAACCAGGGAAGTGGCTCCCAGGCTGCACAGTACAACCTGGCCAGAAAGGGGAGAAAAAGCACATAGCACCAGCTATTCAGGAGATAGGAAAAGAAGGTAAGTATACAGAGATGAGAAACTGAGAAGTGAAGAAAGACAAAAATGAAAAAAAAAGAAAGAAAGAAATGTCCCCTAGAATAAGAAAACAGAACAGAACAAAAAAGTCCCCAGGGATCCTACCAGTGAGGTGACATGGACCTGGGAAACAGTTCCTCAGCCGAGTGGGCACTTCACAGCCTTTCAAGAAGAAGCAAAGACAGCACGCAGAGCTAGGTGTTCAAGAGAAAGGAAGGAGAGGAGGTGAAGGCAGGGAAGAAACCAAAAGAAGTGGAAAAAAGCAACACCAGCAACAAAGGAATGGCACTGAGGGAGCCAACCAGTGTGGACGTGGTGAATTCAAGCAGCACGGAGCCACAGTCAGTGCATCCCAGCCAAGAGACTGTGACCTTCCAGAAGTGGTAGAGGCCGAGTAGTGGGGGAAGAATGGTGGGGGATGGGAAAGCATATATCGCTAGTTACCAGGTGCTCTGTCTCCTGCTGGGAGCTCCATGAAGCTGCTTTCCCATACTCCTGTCTTCCGATCTTCAACAAGAGTCCAGAATGGAGAATCTGTGCTGTGTTAGCTGATAAGGGACTTCCACCCTTATCTTTCCTTGCTCTCTGTTCTCTGTCAGTTTCTTATTCCATTCGGTGCTTGGCTGAATTCTTTATCTCTTCATTTGGCGCTTAGGGTTCCAGGATTGATGTTTGTCTCTGTTTTACTTAGTTTTTTGAGTCTTTGCTGTGGAGGGACAGTGTGGTGCTTCTTTCTATAGCACCATGTTGGCTCCACACCCCTGAACTTTTTAAACATACAGAATTAGCATAGTATAAATAGATTCTCAGGTACCATCATGTAGCTTCAACAATCATCTCTAGTGGCCAGTCTTATTTACAGGAATATGGTATTGTGTCAAAAAATCTCAAGTATAAAATATTCACTTTTCCACTTCTCTGTTCAGTTCTGATACAAGCTGTCCACACAGCCCTTCTTTCTCTGACCCTCACCACCTTAAGCTAGGTCACATATCAAAAGTAAAAAGGATACTGTTCTTCAGACTGCCAAATAGGCAGATTCTAGTGCAAGTTTGAGAGTCCACACAACACCCTCACTTCTGACCTGCTGGCTATAAATTTGGGATTTTCCACTACCCCTTCAGGATGCCAGCTGCAAGCTTGGGAGTCCCCCCTGGGCTCCCTCACTTCGGACCTACTGTTTTCCACAACTCCTTTGGGTTTGGCAATTCACTGGAACAACTCACAGAACTCACAAAAACTGCTATATTTATGATCAGAGCTTTATTATAGCAAAAAAAGATATAAATAAATGCATAGGACAAGGTCTGGGAGGGTTCCCAGCGCAGGCTTCCATGTGCCCAAAAGGGATGGGCTGCCATCCAATGAGCAGCCTTTCACCAACCAGGAATCTTATGAAACTTCTGTGCCCAGAGCTTTTGTTGACTTCATTACATACTCATGACTGATTGGATTAGCCCCTTCCCTCCTGATGTCAGCTGGACTTTGAAAGAAGTGATGTGATTGATTGCTGATCTTGATGCACAGCTATATTTATGTAGTGACCTGTGAACTGAAGAGCTAGCAGAAAAGTCTGTGCTTTTTGCCGTTACTCACAGTTAATGTACCATGACAACTGAAATTTGAGACATTTTGTTTAGGGTTTAGGGTTGTTTAACTAAACCATGGTGACCGAACTTCTTGCATACTGGAACTGTGCAAAGTGAGGTGTTCCTATATTTAAAGTGGGGATGAATTATAAACAAAATGAATTTTTAATTATACCTCAGTAAAGTGTAGGAGCCCTGGTGGCACAGTGATTAAGCACTCAGCTTCTAACTGAAAGTTCGGCTATTTGAACCCACCAGCTGTTCTGTGGGAGAAAGATGTGGCAAAAGGAAATGGAATGGTGGTGGAAGAAGATAGTTCTAAATACCTGTTACAGCCACATGACCGGTTGCAGAAATGAGGACTGTAATTGTTATGAGTATTTCTGCTTTGTATGTGTGCATCAAATATTTTTGTTTTCTTCACTTATAAAATATAAGATGTAAACAGGGCTAGTGCATTTTCAGCTGTATGTTTGTTTGTTGTATCATGTTAGGCATATCAAGTATGACTTTATAATTGTCTTTATTCAGAGACTATGTATGGTTTAAGGAGATGTGTACAGGTGCAAAGTTGAGAAGTGGTGGACTGTGATGGTTAAGACTGTGTGTCAACTTGGCTGGGCCATGATTCTCAGTGTTTGGCAATCGTATAAAGTTGTGTTCACTTCCATGTTGAGATTTGATATGTGATCACCCCCATAATGGTATCAGCTGTGAGTAGCCAATCAGTTGAAAGGGAGTTTCCGTGGGCATGTGGCCTGCATCGAATATAAATGGACATTCTGGCAAGACTCGGGGGCTTTTTGCTTATGCTGGATCCTGCAGCTGGCTACTGTTTGTCTGACCTCCAGTTCTTGTGACTTGAGCTACCAGCTTACCTGCGGTCTAACCTGCCGATCTTAGGATTCATCAATCTTCACAGCCTGTGAGCAAGAGCCCTGCTCTCTGACCTTTTGATCTTGGGTTTGCCAGCCTCTGTGGCTACGTGAATCAGGAGAAGCCTCAATCCAACCCATGGACTTAGGACATTCCAGCCTCTACAACTGCCTAAGCCATTTCCTTAGTATAAATTTCTCTATCTATACATATACTTATATGCTTTACTGGTTTTGCTTCTCTAGAGAACCCAGCCTAAGACAAACATCAAGATTGACAGGACCTATTGTTAGGAAATGGAGTGGATAATTGTCATTCATTTTTTCTTCTTGCTACCTGAACCCCCTTATATAACTGAAAGGTTGGTGGTTCAAGTCCACCCAGAAGTACCTCAGAAAAAAACCTTGACAGTATTTCCGAAAAACCAGTCATTGAAAACCTCACAGAGCACAGTTCTACTCTGACATGTATGGGGTCATCATAATTTGGAATCAATTCGACGGCTTCTGGAAACATCTACAAATCTCCCTATTTAAGCATAGACAGCAGGCTGTGGCACCTTTTTGTTTATGCATCATGTGTATTTTTACAATTGCTTTCTATTTATTCTGGTTTTGTGTTTATGGTAGTAATTTTTTAAACTTTTTATTTAAAAATAATTTCAAACTTACAAAGAGCTGCCAAAATAATATACAGAACAACAACAAAAAAAAATCCTGTTTTCAGGATTCCTTATCTTTGGGTATTGACTTCCAGAAAAGAACTAGTGTGCATTATCGGAAAAGAAAAAGCTCAACAGTAACTCTCCCAGCCACTTTTTCAGCTAAGGCACATGCATGTGATTGAGGGTTTGCCAATGAATGATCCCTCCTGACTCTGACTTTAGAGCTTGTGAAGCAAGCAGAAGACCAGAAACAATCTGTCAATCTCCATCTCTCTTTTCTTTCTCTTCAGACTCTGTCACAGCACAAGAGATCTCATCTGAAACTCTGTTGAGACATGCTTTGGGGCTTGTTCCCTGTCTTTTTAGCCACATGCCTGGTGCTCCAACCTCTCAGTGAATCTGAGAGTTAGTCAATGTCCTGTTAACAAACTGCTTTTCTGCTTAGTTCAGCCAAAGTCAGCTTGTATTTCCTGCAGCCCACAGCCTCTCATACACTGTGCTGGGTGATGTAAGAAGGCACCACTTTCTGAATCAGCTTTATCCTTTGCATCAGCAATACAGTTTTAAAAGTTTATGCTCAGAAAATTATGAAATGATTGTGCAAAGCACTAAATTCAAGAATATTCACAACAGTGTTGGTTACAAAAGAAAAAAAATGTAAACAAGTATTCATTCACAGTTTTTTCACCAAGTATTTCTGGCTCTCCACTTGCTAGCCACATGGGGGGTTGCCCTGTCTGGAACATTGCAGTAGGTGGGGCCATGTGACTACTTTAGTGTGATGAGCAGTGAGCAGAAGTGAAAGTGGTAACTTCTGGGCTATACACGTAACTGCTGGTGCAAGAACCTCTGTGGATCAACTTCCTGTTTCCACAGAGACCCACAAGTTTCATGATGGCGTCTGCTCTATCAGCCCAGATACTTAAGTGACAGTGACTTAAGGAGTTTCCAACACACAATGAGCATGAAGCTTGAATAATATTTTAGTCATCCAGTGCTGCTATAACAGAAATACCACAAGTGGATGGCTTTAACAAAGAGAGATTTATTTTCTTACAGTCTAGTAGGCTAGAAGTCCAAATTCAGGGTGTCAGCTCTCTGTTGGCTCTGAAGGAAAGTCCTCGTTGTCATCAATCTTCCCTCAGACTAGGAGCTTCTCTGCGCAGGAACCTTGGGTCCAAAGGATGTGCTCTGCTCCTGGCACTGCTTTCTTGGTGGTATGAGGTCCCCAACTCTCTGCTTGCTTCCCTTTCCTTTTATCTCTCGAGAGATAAAAGGAAGTGTAGGCCACACCCCAGGAAAACTCCCTTTACTTTGGATCAGGGATGTGACCTGGGTAAGGGTGGCGTTACAATCCCACCCTAATCCTCTTTAATGTAAAATTACAATCACAGAATAGAGGACAACCACACAACGCTGGGAATCATGGCCTAGCCAGACTGATAAATCTATTTTTGGGAGACACAATTCAATCCATGACAAATAAGAAATGAAATGCTGTTTTAAGTCCTGAGATTTTTTCCACCATAGCCTAAGCATGTTCTGTTAGTTTCCTAATGCTGCTGGAACAAATTGCCACAGATTTAGTGGCTTAAAACAACACAGCTTTATTATTTTAGTTTTGGAGGTCAGAAGTCTAAAATGGCTGTGAAAGACTGTTATGGTTTGAACTGTGCCCCCTAAAATACATGGTTGAACCCCTAACCACTGTGCCTGTAAATACGACCCTGTTTGGAAATAGGGGTTTTCTTTTGTTGCGTTAATTAGGTATTACCAAAATAGGGTGGGTCCTAAACCTAATCACTTCTGAGTTATAAAAAGAGCAGAATGCACACAGAGACACAAAGAGTGAGAAGAGGAAAACAGAAGATGGAGATGGATGCATCTACAAGCTCAGATAAGCATAAGATTGCTGGTAGCTACCAGAAGCTGAAATAAACAAAGAAGGACCTCGCCCTAGAGCCATGCCTTGAATTCAAATTTGTAGCCTCCTGAATTGTGATGAAATAAACTTCTGTTCTTAAAGTCATCCATTTGTGGTATTTGTGCTACAGCACCACTAGGTAACAAAAATCTGTTGCCGTCGAATCGATTCCAGCTCATAGTGACCCTATAGGACAGAGTAGAACTGCCCTATAGGGTTTCCAAGGAATGGCTGGTGGACTTGAACTGCCAACCTTTTGATTAGTAGCCTGAGCTCTTAACCACTGCGCCACCAGGGCTCCAAATACAAGGGCTAAATGAGCATTTCTGGGCTAAAATCAAGATGTCCACAGAGCAGCATTCCTACTGGAAGCTCTAGAGGAGAATCCATTGTTTGCTTTCTCCAACTTCCAGATGCTGTCTACGTTCACTGTCTTGTGGCCCCTTCCTCACATCACTACAGCCTCTTTCATCCATGGATACATCTCCTCCTCCAACTGTGACCCCCCCTGCCTCCCTCTTGTAAGGACCCCTGTAACTATATTGGTCCAAGCAAAGAATCCAGGATAATCTCTCTATCTCAAAATGCTTAACTTAATCACATCTGAAAAGTCCTTTTTGGCATGTAGGATAACAAGTTCAGGGAATTAGGATGTGGACATATTTTGGCAGGAGGGCTGTTATTCTCTGTACCACACACATCTCTCCTGACCAATACAGAAATTGGTACCCAGAAGCGTGGTGTTGCCATCACAAAAACCTAAATATGTGGCATTGTCTTACAGGCTGAGTGGCAAGGAAACTTGATAGAGTCTAGAAGGAAGGAAATTCAAGTTGTGTGGTGGTGAAACAGCTGGCAAAAACATCACCTTTAATACCATTAAGGCAGAAAATTTATCTACTTGTAGCACTAGGGAAAGATGTTGAAAAACACAATTTTAGTAGTGTGTGTTGGTATTGTACACAGTAATGAGTTACTATAGGAAAGACAAAAAAGAATTGGCTGGTTTGCAAGTAGGAATAAAACGTAACAGAGAGATTGAGAATTTATGGGACTTTCAAATTAGAAAGGAGTCCCTGAATTGTGAAAAGAGTTAATGCACTCAGCAGCTAACCAAAAGTTTGAAAGTTCATGTCCGCCCAGAGGCACCTCAGAAGAAAAGTCTGCCAATCTACTTCCGAAAACTCAGCCATTGAAAACCCCTGGAGCACTGTTCTACGCTGACACACATGGGGTCACTAAGAGTTGGGATCAACTGACAGCAACTGCTTTTCAGGTTAGAGAGGTAATTGCTACTCATCCCCCAAACCAGTATAAGACAAAACTGAAATGAGCATTAAACACAAAAGATAGACTAGAATTCAGCCCAGAGGCAAAGATCAAATTAGTGATAGGGCCTTTACACCCATTGTTAGACCCTGGAGCGGACAAAATCACCATGGGCTAGCCCCTGTTGGAAATGCCTTATGTCTAAGGTGGATACTTCTCAGAGCAAAGACCCAGTTAAGGTTGTAGCCCCAGTAGAGTCTTTCCATTAGACAAAATGGCTCCTGGAAAAGGATGAAATATGTGGCTCTAAAGCCCACAGACTCTCCCAATCCCCATATAAAACTAGAATTTAATTTTTTTCCTTAGATCACAGTTCTACTCTGACATGTATGGGGTCACCATAATTAGGAATCAACTCAACGGCTTCTAACATATTATATTATTTACTTATTGTGTGCTCCATTGAGCTAGTGCTTTGTCTCTTTTATTCACCATGTACCCAAGTTCCTAGAACAGTGGCTAATACATACTACCAAAAACTCATTGCCATCGAGTCAGTTCCGACTCATAGCGATCCTATAGTACCTAGCAGGTATCCAGTAAATATTGGTATAATGTGTGAGTTGCTCAGCATGACATTTCCCTGCAGCCCAGAAGTTTATTTTAAAGGGAAAGTGTGTGAGAAACTGAGTTTCCCATCTAGATGACTTGGTGAAAAACAAAAACAGATTGCATGTGTGTGGAAAGCAGGAAGCAGAAGAGCCCAAGAGAAGCAAACCACAAACTTTCTTCCCCATATGTTCACCCACACTCATTGGAAGGAGCTGCAGACATCTCATGGAATGGAATTAGGGCCACAGGTATTTGAGAATAATGGTTAACTTTGTGAGCTCTAGAGTCAGACTGCCTGAGTTCAAAGCATAGCTCTACCACCTACCTACCACTAAATGAGCTTTTCTAGTCTTCAGTTTCCTCATCTGTAAAGTAGGGAAGACAAAAATATCTGCCTTAGATATAATGATCAAATGAGATAACAGTCATAAGGCATGTCTAACAGGGTCTGGCCCATGGTGATTGATCAAGACATTTACATTACTCATTAGATTTCCTGAGGCATGGAGGCCTCAGCTTACATTAGATCTGAATCTGGATCTGGACTTAGATTTAGGCTTAGATATGAGTATAGTTAGAGGATGAGGAGGAGGAAGAGATGGAGATAGACGATAGACTGAAGTCTCTCTATCTTTCATCCTCTTTGTTCCTTCCCTGCCCTGCTTGGAAAAGGGAACTCAAACTCTACTCTGAGAAAAAGCTCATTTTTCCAAGAGAGAAGTTTGCTTATCTTAAGAGTTGGGGGGAGAGTAAGGATAGGTTTAGAGAAGTAGAAAAGGAAGGAGGAAAGCTGGGAAGCAGGGAAAACTAAACATCTCTTCAGTGTGCACTTTTTGTAGACTTAGAAATGATTTGAAGAGAACAGTAAAGAAGACCTTTTTTAAAATCCCCTCTGTGTGTGTGTGTGTGTGCATGTGTACACTTACTCATATCCACTGATAAACATACATACACATACATGCATACATATATATATGAATTCACAAATAGATATAAAACCTGGCTTACATTGTTTTGAGAGTTAAATGAGATTATCATACATGATAAAAGTTTAGTAATAAGTTTGGCACATAAAAATATCCAACACACCATTAACAAAAGTTTGAGAGTGCACACACCAGACTTTTAACTCTGGCTATCTCAGGGTGGTTGTTGGATGATGATTTTTTGTCTTTTTGCTCTTCTGCGTTTTCTAATTTTTCTGCAATTGGCCTCCACTGTGAAGCCAAGGAGCATAACAGCAGAGTGGAATGAACTCTGGAGCTGGTTGGCCTGACTTGAGTCTCAGCTGCCCCACTGACTTAAGTAGGTACCATTGGGCAAGTGACGCTCTCTGCCTCAGTTTCCCCATCTGTAGAGAGGGGATCACAGCAGTAGCTATCACATAGAGATGTTGTGAGGATTAGATGAGCTAAAATACACAAAGTGCTAAGAACCTGCCTTCTGGGAAGGGCTCAGTTAGTGAACTACTAGTGTTGTTATTTGGGAGCAGCGTAATAATTTTAAAAGTCAGACCCCTGCCCTCAATGACCTGTGAGGCTGCATCACAGCAGGGCCACGCTGGGTACCTGAGAGGGGTGCTGTGCCCAGCCCAGTGACTGCGGGGGCTGCTCAGAGAAGGGGCTGCTCAGCCCACTGCCCTCTGTTCCTTATCTCAAGATTGTGAAGTCTGAAGTGGTGGTAGTGAGAATCTGAAGTCACAGACATAGAAGGGAGGAGCAGGGGAGAACAGACAGCAAAGTGAGGTGCAGCTCTGGAGAGGGATGGTGATTGCCGTTCCCCATAGAAACACTGTGTCCCTATCCAACTCAAGTAGGCACCGCTTCAGACTTCACAACCTTGGGATAGTGAACAGAGTGCCGTGGGCTTGGAGCCAGAAACCCTTAGGGTTCTTTCTGAGCTTCCTCTGGGGCCTTGGGCAAGTTAGTTTACCTCCTGGAGCCTCAAGAGTTGCAAGGGTTTAAATAATGATCCTGGTGAAAAAAGTATTCTGTCAATGAAAGTGATTATAAAAATGTAAAGTATTGTAATTGTTGTTGTTTGAAGAAATCATCTCATTTGAGGCCTCTGGTAGCTAGCTGCAGGTGATGGGTCCACAGAGAAAATGCTCAGCTCCCTGATTTTATCCTCTCAGATAATGCCCATTCCTTGGCCTTCTGAGGCAGCCGTGGATGGTGTATCTGTTTACCTAGAGTCCCTAGAAGTCTGGGAGCCAGGGGAGGTTAAGGGGACAGGAAGAGGGGATTCCATCTCAAGGCAAAGCTCACCAGTGAGTCCCACCAGCAGAGTCAGCAGCAGGAAGGGCAGAGGCAAGCAGGACCCAGAGGCAGGAATGGGCATCCTGGAGGCCACAGGGTCTGCTTTGTGCCAATGTCTGTGCTGGGGAGGCCCAGGCTCTCCTCTGCAGAGAGTAGAGAAGAGAAGCCCTATCTCCTGTGGTCTAAGAAGAAGTAGCTGTTATGGAAGAGGAAAATTTCCATGAGAAAACACCTGCTTCTCGTTAATTCTTGCTTCTAGATTGGGAAATAAAAATCTGGCAGATAACGTTGTTTGAGGCGAGGAGTGATTCATATTAAATCTTCAGAGAAGCTTGGATAGACCTAGCAGAAATAATGCTTCCTCCCCTCCTTGGGGCCTGTCCTCTCTCTCCTTGGCCCCTCACTCTATCCTGAGGTCTCCATTTGGAAGAAACCAACTTCAAACAAGAACTACCCAGCTGGAGGAAGGAGAAGGGCTCTCTAGGATCTAGTCAATGTTGGAGCGGACCCAGATCTGCCTGGTTCCTACCCTTTCCTGATGTTACTGGTACAACTTAGCCCAAATGCACAGTCTAATGTGGACCTTAGAATTTCCAAGCCCTTGAACCCACAAAAGGAATCCTTTCCTAAATTTTTGGACAGGACAAATCAGACAAGGGTCTAGTCTCCATGATCTACAAGAAAATCCAACACCTCTACAACAAAAAGACAAATAATCCTATGAAAGAATGGGCGGGGGAGGTGAGCGGACACTTCATCAAAGAAGACATTCAAATGGCCAACAGACACATGAGGGGATGCTCGCGATCACTAGCCATTAGAGAAATGCAAATTAAAGCCACGATAAGATACCATCTCACCCCGGCATTACTGGCACGAATCAAGAACACTAGAGATAGCAGGTGTTGGAGAGGCTGCAGGGAGATCGGAACTCTTGTGCGCTGCTGGTGGGAATGCAAAATGATACAACCATTTTGGAAAATGATGTGGCGCTTCCTCAGAAAGCTAGAAATAGACATACCATTTGATCCAGCAATTCCACTCCTAGGAATATATCCTAGAGAAATAAGAGTCATCACTCGAATAGACATATGCACACCTATGTTCATGGCAGCATTGTTCACAATAGCAAAATGATGGAGACAACCTGGATGCCCATCAACAGATGAATGGATAAACAAACTGTGGTACATACACACAATGGAGTACTTTGCAATGAGAAAGAACAACAATGAATCTGTGAACAATGTCATAACATGGATGAAGCTGGAGGACATTATGCTGAGTGAAATAAGTCAATCACAAAAGGACAAATATTGTATGATACCTCTACTGTAAAAACCCATGAAAAAGTTCACACACAAAATGTAACAATCTCTGTTGGTTACCAGGGATAGAAAGTATGGAGGGGAAATACTTAATAGGCAATAGATAAGTGGTATCTTGGGTGAAGGGTGAGACAGTACACAATACAGGGGAAACCAGCACAACTTGTACAAGGAAAAGTCATGGAAGCTCCATAGACACATCCAAACTCCCTGAGGGACTGAATTGCTGGGCAGAGGGCTGTGGGGACCATGGTCTCAGGGAACATCTACCACAATTGGCATAACACAGCTTATAAAGACAATGTTCTATATTCTACCTTGGTGAGTAGTGTCTGGGGTCTTAAAAGCCTGTGAGCAGCCATCTAAGATATTCCACTGGTCTCATCCCTTCGGAAGCAAGGGAGAATGAAGAGAACAGGATACAAGGAAAAGATTAGTCCAAAGGACTAATTGTCAACAGCTACCAAAGCCTCCACCGGACTGAGTCCAGTACAGCTAGATCATGCCCAGCTACCACCACTGACTGCTCTGACCAGGATCACAACAGAGGATTCTGGACAGAGCTGGAGAAGGATGTAGAGCATAATTCTAACTCACACACACACAAAAAAAGACCAGATTTACTGGCCTAAAGGAGACTGGAGAAACCTCGAGAGTATGGCCCCCAGACACCCTTTTAGCTCAGTGGTGCAGTATCTCCGAGGTTCACCGTTCAGCCTGGGAGTGGACAGCCCCATAAAACCCAATGAGACTAACGAGGTACAGGAGTCCAGTGACAAGGGCCAGAAGGCAGAAGGGGGCAAGGAAGCTGGTGATAGGGAACCCAAGGTTGAGCAAGGATATTGTTGATGTGTTGTGAGATTGTTAACCATTGTCATAGGGCAACATTTGTAGTAACTGTTAAAAGAGAAACTATTTTGTTCTGGAAGCTTTCATCTTAAGTGAGAATAGCAGCACAATTGGAAGAGCGTAGTCAATGTCACTGAACTGTGCATGTAGAAATTTTTGAAAGGGTGTATCTTTGGCTATGTGTATTTTCACCAAAAAAAAAAGGTTGAGAAGTTAGAGGGTTGACATGTTGTGGGGTTGTTAACCAACGTCATAAAACAATATGTGTACTACTGTTTCATGAGAAACTATTTGTTTGTAAGCCTTCACCTGAAGTACAATAAAAATAAATAATTAATTAATTTAAAAAAAGGAAAACTTTCCTTACTCCCTCTAGGAGAAGAGGTGGGTTTAGGCTAACAAGGATCTGCTTTATGGGTAGGTGGGGATTATGGGTTATGAAGAGAGGTTAGGGTTATGACAGGAGGATGAAGTGGTGGGCAGGTTCCTGGGTGAGTGGACAGTCACTACCCTTTGTGCTGCACCATTTCCATGTACCACTCTGTGCAGATGGAAATGGAGAGAAAGAGCAGATGAATGTCCAGACCAAGAGGGCACTCTAAGGAGTTGGGCAAGTCACCAGACACTCCCAGCAACAGTTTTGTCATCTCTATACTGTCATTTCACTGTTTTAGTGGAGACTAAAGGAGATCATGAATGTAGTATGCCTGAGACCCAATAGGTAATTATAGATAGTCCTAGTACCAAGTGAATTAACCAGCTGACCATTGCCATCAAGTCCATTCCAACTCATGGCGACCCCATGTATATCAGAGTAGAACTGTGCTCTATAGGGTTTTCAGTCACTGGTTGTTTTGGAAGTAGACCACCAGGCCTTTCTTCTGAAGTGCCTCTGAATGGACTCAAACCTCCAACCTTTCCTTTAGCAGGCTAGCACGTTAACCATCTGCATTACCAAGGGACTCTTAAATGAATTAGGAAACTCAGAAATTGCTTTTGAACGGTTCCTTACTGCATGGTGTCGGTTGCTCCCTGGTGGCTTTTTCCAGGTTCCCTGGTCCTCCTGGGACCCAGTTTATCTCTGGACCGCCCCTTCCACTCTGGGATCAATTGCTCCCGCTCTGGATCCTGCCCCTTGTTACTCCACAGAGGTGGCAGCAGCTCCACCTGACGCTCTCAGTTGTCCCCTGTTTAAACTCAGAAGTATCAGTTAGATTGGATACATCAAAGGGTTAAGGTATGGGTGCCAAAAGAGTAGGTGCATGCTCTTCTAGGTACCCTTGTCTGTGGGTGCCCAGTGCTGAGTGGGACAGAGAGTAGAAGGGAAAGGAGCATCATCCTTGTCCACGTCTGGACCACACTGAGGTCTAAATCCTGGCATTGCTCTTCCTGAAAGTTACCAATCAACATTCCCCTAACTGGCTTCCTCTAGTCCTCTCTGTCTGGAATTTGTTCTTAGGGAATCACAGATTCCTAGATTCCTGTCACTAGGAGACTCAGAAAGACCCGTGTTTGATTCCTCCTCTTACTATTCCTGGCTGTGTGACACCTGGCTTCCCTGAGCCTGTTTGATTATATGTAAATGGAGGTAATAACATACACCTTGTGGAGCTATGGTAGGAAATAACACAAAACAATCCATTCAAAGTGCTTGGCTCATAATTCATTATAACTAATAAATTGTGGTTGCAATTATTCTCTTTGTGCAGGAAGAGGTCACCAATATCTCCCTAATACAATATACCTTAGACAAACCACCTTGTCAGAAGAAATGGTTTCTTCTTCAGGGTCTATGACTAACACAGGTAAGGCTTTAGGAAACTGTTTCATGATGGGCTTCAGCTCTCTCACCTGACTTGGGTAACTGTCAAATGAAATTGTGAAAGTTATCATGTGCTCATCCAAATCCCAATTTCAATGTGGTACATGAGCACATGATGAAATCTTCCCTTCCTGCCTCAAATCTACAGAACTGAAAAAGAAGAAATTATTGTAATAAAAATCTAATTAAAAACAATAGATAAAACTCTATAGAACATAAAGGAGTTGTAGCTGTTATCACTTATCAAAGACATATTATGCTTCAGATACTGTTTTGAGCACTATATGTGGGTAACCTCATTAAATTTTCACACTGACTTTTTTAGGTAAAATCAATGTTCAATGTTAAAAACACACACACACTATTAGAAATTCAAGAGACAAGAAAGTGAGCCAGTTATTGTATACTTGATCAAAATGTCTTTTGAATATAAAGGCCACTGACATGCAACTAACACTGGAAGTTATGTCACCAGTATTTCAAATACCAGCGAGGTCACTCATGATAGACAGGTTTCAGCAGAGCTTGCAGACTAAGACAGAGTAGGAAGAAAGGCTTGGGAAGCTACTTCCAAAAAGTGTCCAATAAAAACAATATGAACCACAACAGGAAATTATTTGATGTAGAGAGTTAACACCAGTACTACTAAAGGTATTTCAGAGTATAGAAAAGGAAGGAATACTCCCAAACTCATTCTATGAAGCCAGCATAACCCTGATACCAAAGTCAGGCAAAGACATCACAAAAAAAGAAAATTATACACCAATATCCCCTCATGAACACAGATGCAAAAATCCTTTACAAAATTCTAGCCAATAGAATTAACAACATATCAAAAAAAAATAATCATGACCAAGTGGGATTCATGCCAGGTATGCAAGGATGGTTCAACATTAGAAAAACAATCAATGTAATCCATCACATAAATAAAACTAAAGATAAGAACCATAAGATCTTAACAATTGATGCAGAAAAGGCATTTGAAAAAGTCCAACACCCATTCCTGATAAAAACTCTCAGCAAAATTGGAATAGAAGGGAAATTCCTCGACATAAAGGGCGTTTACACGGTCAACAGCCAACATCATTCTAAACAGAGAGAGACTGAAAGCATTCCCCTTGAGAATGGGAACTGGACAAGGATGCCCTTCATCATCACTCTTATTCAACATTGTGCTGAAGGCCCTAGCCAGAGCAATAAGGCAAGAAAAAGAAATAAATGGCATCCAAATTGGTAAAGAAGAAGTAAAAGTATCCCTATTGGCAGATGATATGATCTTACACACAGAAAACCCCAAAGAATCCACAAGGTAACTACTGGAACTGATAGAAGATTTCAACAAAGAATCAGGATACAAGATAAACATACAAAAATCAGTTGGATTCCTCTAAACCAACAAAGAGAACTTCAAAATGCAAATCACCATATTTGTTCTGTAAGCCTTCAACTGAAGTACAATAAAATATATATTTAAAAAAAAAGCAAATCACCAAATCAATACCATTGACAATAGTCCCCAAGAAGAAAAAGTACTTAGGAATAAATCTAACCAGACACATAAAAGACCTATACAAAGAAAACTATAAAACATTACGGCAAGAAACCCAAACAGACCTACATAAGTGTAAACACATACCATATTCATGGATAGGAAGACTCAACATTGTGAAAAAGTCAATTCTACCCAAAGCAATCTACAGATACAATGCAATCCTGATCCAAATTCCAACGACATTTTTTAATGAGATGAAGAAAAAAATCACCAACTTTCTATGGAAAGGGAAGAGGCCTCGGATAAGTAAAGCATTACTGAAGAAGAAGAACAAAGTAGTAAGCCTCACACTACCTGATTTTAGAACCTATTATACCACCATGGTAATCAAAACAGCCTGGTACTGGTACAACAACAGACACATAGACCAATGGAAAAGAATTGAGAACCCAGACATAAATCCATTCACCTGTGAGAAGCTGATATTTGACAAAGGCCCAAAGTCTGTTAAATGGGGAAAAGTCAGTCTCTTTAACAAATGGTGCCGGCGTAACTGGATATCCATCTGTAAAAAAATGAATCCATCTGCACAAAAACTAACACAAAATGGATCAAAGGTCTAAACATAAAATCTAAAATGATAAAGATCACAGAAGAAAAAATAAGGACAATGCTAGGGGCCCAAATACATAGCATAAATAATATACAAACCATAACTAACAATGCACAAACACCAGAAGAGAAACTAGGTAACCAGGAGCTCCTAAAAATCAAACACTTATGTTCATCAAAAGGCTTTACCAAAAGCGTAAAAAGAGAACCTACAGACTGGGAGAAAATTTTTGGCTACGACATATCTGATAAGGGTCTAATCTCTAAAATCTACAAGATACTGCAACACCTCAACAACAAAAAAGACAGATAATCCAATTAAAAAGTGGGCAAAGGATATGAACAGACACTACACCAAAGAAGACATTCAGGCGGCTAACAGACACTTGAGGACATGCTCACAATCATTAGCCATCAGAGAAATGCAAATCAAAACTACAATGAGATACCATCTCACCCCAGCAAGGCTGGCAATAATCCAAAAAACACCAGATAGCAAACACTGGAGAGGTTGTGTAGAGACTGGAACTCTTATGCACTGCTATTGGGAATGTAAAATGGTATAACAACTTTGGAAAATGATTTGGCGCTTCCTTTAAAAGTTGGAAGAAGAAATACCATACGATCCAGCAATCCCACTCCTGGCAATATACCCAAGAGAAATAAGTGCTGTCACACAAATAGACATATGCACACCCATGTTCATTGCAGCACTATTCACAATAGCAAAAAGATGGAAACAACATAGGTGCCCATCAACAGACGAATGGATAAACAAATTATGGCGCATGCACATGATGGAATATTAGGCAAGTTTAAAGAAAAACGATGAATCAGTGAAACACCTCACAACATGGATTAATCTGGAGGGCATTATGCTGAGTGAAATAAGTCAGTCACAAAAGGACAAATATTGTATGAGACCACTATTATAAGAACTCAAGAAAAGGTTTAAACACAGAAAAAAGCATTCTTTGATGGCTACAACGGTGGGGAGGGAGAGAGAAGGGAATTCACTAACTAGATAATAGACAAGAATTATCTTAGGTGAAGGGAAGGACAATACACAATGCAGGGGAAGTCAGCACAACTGGACTAAACCAAAAGCTAGGAAGTTTCCTGAATACAACAAAACACTTTGAGGGACAGCTGGGGCTGGGGTCTGGGGACCATAGTTTCAGGGGACATCTAGGTCAATTGACATAACAAAGTTTATTAAGAAAATGTTCTACATCCCACTTTGGTGAGTAGCATCTGGGATCTTAAAAGTTTTCAAGCGGCCATCTAAGATACATTAATCGGTCCCATCCCACTTGGAGCAAAGGAGAATGAAGAATACCAAAGCCACAAGGAAAATATTAGCCAAAGGACTCAAGGACCATATGAACCAGAGAGTCCAGCAGCCTGAGACCAGAAGAACTAGATGGTGTCCAGCTACCACCGATGACCACCCTGACAGAGAACACAACAGAGAGTCCCTGACAGAGCAGGAGAAAAGCTTGGAGCAGAACTCAGATTCATGTAAAAAGCCAGACTTAATGGTCTGACAGAGACTGGAAGAACCCCCAAAACTATGGTCCCTGGACACAGTGTTAACCCAGAACTGAAACCATTCCCAAAGCCCACTCTTCAGACAAAGATT
The DNA here is from genome assembly GCA_030035585.1 of Dugong dugon. Taxonomy (NCBI): domain Eukaryota; kingdom Metazoa; phylum Chordata; class Mammalia; order Sirenia; family Dugongidae; genus Dugong; species Dugong dugon. The sequence goes on from CM057461.1 coordinate 35,028,519, forward strand.
AGACGAGACTATAAAACAAAAAAATAATATACGCGAGGAATGTGTTTCTTAGTTCAATCAGATATACGAGACCAAACGGGCAGCTCCTGTCCAAAAGCAGGATGAGAAGGCAGGAAGGAACAGGAACTGATCGAATGGAAACAAGGAACCCAGGGTGGAAAGGGGGAGTGTGCTGTCACATTGTGGGGATTGCAACTGTCACAAAACAATATGTGTATAAGTTTTTGAATGAGAAATTAACTTGAGCTGTAAACTTTCACCTAAAGCACAATTAAAAAAAAAAAGAATATTGTCTGATACAGCATTGGAAGATAAGCTACCTGTATCGGAAGGCACTCAAAATACACAATGGCCACAACAGTGGACTCGCACATAGCAACAGTATGGGGCAGGATGAGGCAATGTTTCACTCTGTTATACATGAGGTCGCCATGTTGGAGCCAACTCAACAGAAGCTAACAACACTCTAAGACAGTGTCGTATTGGCAGAGATAGACAAGTCGATTCGTTGAATAAATAAAGAGCCCATGAAATTATCCACAGATTTATGGAAACTTAATATATGGTGAAGTAGCAGTACATATCAGTGAGCGCTGGATAATTTATCCTTTTAGAAAAAAAATAAGAGCCCTTCCACTTACCTCCCTCCCTCTCTCTCTCTCTCTCTCTCTCTCACACACACACACACACACGTACACACACACACACACACACACCAGAAAAGTCTAGATAGATTCTCGGCATAAATGTAAAGAGGAAAACTTGGAACCTTCTTTTTGTGCAACAAAGGCTCCCAAATGACACCAGTACTGCTGGGGGGACAACACTAGAGGAACCAGAGCGACTCTCCCACATGTGCCCACAGAAACAAACTTCAGAACGGATATGGCAAAACTGTACTAGCAAAACACAGAAAAAAAGTTTTAATATCCATCATGAGAAGAATCAATAATTTGTGGCATATTCTTACAAGCAAAGACCATAGAGCAGTGAAAAAATAATAAAATGAAGCCACATATATCAGCATGAATAGGTCTCAAACACTGTATTAAGCAGAAAAAATAAAAAAGAATTGCACAATACTGTATACAGTACGATAGCATTTATATAAAATTTAAAACGTGTCAAATAAAACCATATATTGCTTAAGGATTTACACCTATGTTATAAAAGTATAAAATCATGCTTGCGAATGACAAACACAAAAGTCAGGACAGTGATTTACAAAAGGAATGGAAGGACTTAATGGCAAAATGTTAATATTTTGCAAAGATAGGATGGTAGGCACATAGCCATTTATTATACTACTCTTCATACTTCTCAGCATGCTTGAAATCATTCAGAATAGAAAAATTCCTATTCAACTTACAAGGGATTTCAAAATACATGTGTGTTAAAATGAAATAATACTTGCAAAAGCTCTAGATAAAAGTGAAAATTGTTCTGCAAGTTGTTCATGATCTGAGGCTGGATGGAAACCCATTTTCTGGATCTGCTTGATTCTCTTTTGGGTAGAGGCAAGGCCAATCTGAAGCTCAGTGAAGGCAGGGTCCGGACACCCCTGACTCCCCTTAACCAAGGTCCATAGCCATCATTATCCCTGACTCAGCTCCAAAGTGCTGAGTAAGGAACGTCAGGAGGGTGTACGGAAGACAGCATGTCCATTGTGGAGGTGGGGGTGGCTGCATGAGAGGCAAGGGTCTTGGGTCTCCTACAGGTCTTTGAAGCTTCTTCTCACCACTTGAGCCCCTAGGAGAGGGCAGGAGGCAATGTATCACAGGGCATGCAGGAACGTAGGAAAAAATTTCATTCATTCACTCACTATTAATTCCACAAATATTTATTGAGCACCTCCTATATGGCAACCCCTCTACTTGTCCTGGGTTCATGGCACAAAGAAGAAATGAAGCTCCTACCCATGACATTCCAACAACACTTTCTGGGTTCTAGACTTTCTCCCTTACTTACATTTGTCTTTGCCACTTGAATACACAAAATGTCAGAGCCTCCAGTTCCCTCAGATAGGTTATACTGGTTGATTTTAGCAGTCATTTCCTTATTTATTCCAAAGAAATATCAAATGAAAATTGAAATATTTAACAGTTTATGAGGGGGGACTCTTTGGAGTTTGGGTCTCAAAACTTGGCCCTTCATCCCATTCCCACACCTTGGACCCTCACCTCCAGGATCCCAAGGAAGTTAATTTGAAAACCTTCAAACTCCAGGACACCACACAGTGTGTGAGAGCTGGAAGCCTCTGAGAATTGAAAAGTCTTTTGGAGAAACCTTCCTTGAAGGTGAATCACCCTTATGGGCGCTGTGTGTCTTTATGGGCTCGTCCTGGAGTCCACTTACCAGTCATGACCTTGACCCTGGCCTCCCTCCCAAAGGACTGAGACCCATCCCAACTCACCTCTCATAGGTTTCACCACTTGCAAATATAGATGACTGTGAAGCTGATCACCAGCAGCAGTTTGAGGCCCAGGAGGAAAGCCACAAAAATAAGGGAAGGCACCCTTGAAACTAAAGGCCATTAAATGAGACTCTGTGAGCTTAAATACCTTCTCTGAGGTTATATACCTAGGGAGCTCCAGAGCACCTGACTCTATCTGATTCCAAGCCTGTGCTGTCTTCTCTATACTTAGGTCTCTGTTGGAAAAAAGAGATGACTTTGACCTGTGAGCTTCACTGTGAATGAGGCTCAACAAACACTGCTATGAGCAATCTGTCATACGCCAGCCAATGCTCCAGCTTCTAGAGGTACAAACCTAAACATGATCAGCACCATGCCTCAAGGCCTTGTGGTCATTTAATTGAACCTTTGCTACAATCTTAGGAGGTTGGTATTATTAACGCCGTTTTGATGATGAGGAAGCTGAGGTGCTGAGACAATAATTAACTCAGTTGCCTAACTTTATTGTTAGTTGCTGTCAAGTCAGCTCTGACTCATAGTGACCCTATGAACAACAGAATGAAAGGTTGCCTAGTCCTGCACCATCTTCATGACCGCTCGATTGAACAGTGTTCTGTATCAATATAAGGCTTTCATTGGCTGATTTTTGGTAGTAGATCACCAAGCCTTTCTTCTTAGTCTGTCTTAGTCTGGAAGCTCTGCAGAAACCTGTCCACTATGGGTGACCTTGATGGTATCTGAAATACCAGTGGCATCGCTTCCAGCATCACAGCAACATGCAAGCCACTGTAGGACGACAAACTGACAGATGGGTGATGGTAAGATACGTTTAACCAAAAAAACCAAACCCATTGCCATCGAGTCGATTTCACCTCATAGTGACCCTATAGGACAGAGTAGAACTGCCCCATAGGATTTCCAAGGAGCAGCTGGTGGATTTGAACTGCCAACCTTTTGGTTAGCTGCTGAGCTCTTAACTGCTGAGCCACCAGGGATATGTTTACACAGCTATAAATACTAGAAACTAAATTTGAGTATAATTTTGTGTGAATTCAAATAATAACAGTAACTGATATTTATTGTAGAGAAATATGTAGACTATACGTATAGTTTAAGGAGTCCTGGTGGCACAGTGGTTAAAGCACTCAGCTGCTAACTGAAATGTCGGCAGTTCGAACCCACCAGCTACTCTTCGGGAGAAAGATGTGGCAGTCAGCTTCTGTAAAGATTACAGCCTTGGAAGCTCTATTGGGAAGTTCTACCCTGTCCTATAGGGTCACTATGAGTTGGAACTGACTCGAGGGCTATGTGTTCTATATGTATAGTTTACATATGTTAATTCACTTAACCCTCATAAGAACTCTATGAGTTAGGAACTTTCATTAGACCCTAACTACAGATAAGCAAACTGAAGCACAGAGGTTTTGAGTGGAAGACCCTGCTCTCTATCTTTGGAGCAGACATCAAGCTGTCTCCAGGTAAGGTTGTCCAAGCAAGTCTTATAATGCAAGCTCAACTCCACACAATCCAAACAGACTATCATAAACAAGGGAACATTGCCAATGACCAAGGAAAAAAATCTATATCTCAGAATTATCAGTAAGTGAGCTCCCTAAAGTGAACTCTTTCTTGGGAATTTTTAAGAAGGCTGAGCTGGAAGATCGCTCTTTCTAGAGAAGCTACAGAACCTCCCAGGATGGCCACATCTAAAGGAAGTCACTGGTCCGAAATCATTCTGGTTATTCATGGAATCATAGACTCTTAAGTTGGGCAAGACCTCAATGAATATCAAGCTCCCCCTCCTCCCAATGCCTTCTGGAATCTACTCAGGAGACATAGGTTTCCCCAACTACCCATGGGAGTAGAGGTGAACTTACCTGGGCTTCTAGTGGGTTCTTAGGTGGCGTGAGCTGCTGTGGACAGTATGAGGTTGGCCCAGATAGGAGGCTGTGCCTCATGCTAAACCTTACAGGTGAACACCCTCTCAGACCCCTGTGCCGATGCATTCACCAACTGCGAGCTTTTCAGTGTGAAGGTCCCATCACTGTTCTTCCTGGGCATGTGTTGCTTAGCTTCCTTGAATACCTGGCAGTTATCCAGCCAGGTGAGATGCACAGTGTGTGGATAGAATCTCTGCACATGGCAGGTAATAGCCACCAAATCCGAGGAGATCGGAGACTGGGACACTGTCCCTGTAGGGGCAACTGACACAGTCCAGAGAAAGCAGACAGTTACTGTAGAAAGTTCATTGTGGAATGTGGGAGCTCCCTGAGGATGGGGTCCTGTGCCCAGGGCCTAGCCCAGGGCCTGTCACGGAGGAGGATTTATGTATTGGCTAACAGATGCATGCATGAGTAAACGCATGATTGAATGAGACTAGGAATGCATGCCTTCTTGGATGGATGGATGAATGGATGGAAGGATAGAGGGATGGGTGGATGGATGGGTGGATGGATGGACAGATGGATGAAAGCCATCCTAATCTTTTCCTTCTTTTCCACTTTGGCCACTGAAGATAAAAAGATGAGATCTGAATGCCATTTAAGAATCTACAAATCAGTTGACTCACTCTATGATCTGATAATTCTAAGAACTGAAGGTTCATAGACTCTAAGTCTTTATGATTCCAAGATACGAAGGTTTTACATAAGAAAGAACTTGGATTTTGAGAGGTTCAGTAACTTGTCCAAGGTCAACTGGCAAAGCTGGGATTACTCCAGGGGCAGCATGTTTTACAGTTATGCTTTTCTAATACCCAAACTATAAGAGGATGAGCATTTATGGTTTCAGCCTTCTGAAATTATGACCTAATGATTTCTAGAATTTTTTCAACCAGATTTTCAGCTGTGCAATATAATACTGATAAAGAGTTAAATTGGGGGGAGGTGTTAAATACTATGAAACATTAAATCTTTTATTAAAACATTATGGTGTAGTCCTAACATTAATGAGGTCATCCTACAATAGGGTATGACCTCAATCTAATCATTTCTGAGTTATAAAAAAGAGCAGAGTAGACATAGAGACACACAGGGGGAAGACAGACTCCCAAGGATCACCAGCAGACATTATAAACTAGGAGAGAGGCTTACTGATGTAATCCACATGGCTGAGACCCTGGTTTGGAATTTTAGCCTCCAGAATTGTGAGAAAATAAATTTCTGTTCTTTGAAGCAAATATTTAAGGCATCTGTGTTATGGCAGCACTAGGTAACTAAAATGCCAACCTACCCAAATCTATAATTTTCTATCAGTGATACTGTTAATGGTTTGGACAGTCAAGGCAAAACACCATCCCTAGAAGTTTATTACCTGTACTCAGTCTTTCCCCATCAGCGAGCAGAGCCCTGAGAAGGGGGGACCCAGGATTGTGAAGACCTGCTAACTGGGGTGGTGCCCAGGGAGAGTATGACAAGATAAAATACCACCAAGCAAGGGCGATAGAGAACAGCAAGGCCAAAAAAAGGATAGGGAGGCTCAGATGGCCCATTGTAGCCACCAGTGAGTTCTACTAGCGATACAGTGTCTAGGGGCAGTGTCGGGGACAGGGACCTGGCATAGCTGGTAACTATTTCCGTGCACCTAATGGCAGTACTTGAGGCATTGTCACAAGTATTATGTCATTTAATCCTCACAAAACCAAATGAGGTGAATACAGAAAGCTACTTGATATGGAGAACTGCTGGTGGCACCGTGGTTTAGCACTTGGCTGCTAACGGAAAGTTTGGTGGTACTAATCCACCAGCTGCTCTTCGGGGGAAAGATGAGTCAGTCTGCTTCCATGAAGATATACAGCCTGGGAAACCCTATATACCTTTCAAAGCCTATGGGGTCAGTTCTACTCTGTCCTATAGGGTTACTAGGAGTCGGAATCAACTTGATGGCAACGGGTCGGGTTTCTGGGTACGGAGGGAAAAAAACCACTTAAAAAGAACCTATGCAAAATAAGCCCTCATTTCACAGAAATGTTCAAAAAGGAATTGGCTGAAACTTCATCTTGAAAAAATTTAAATTATAAATTTTTTTATATTTTTAATTAAATGTAGCATATATTGCAGCGGTGCAACATTTCTTAGAAAGAATGAAAATGAACCAAGTATTGGGAGAATGAGGAAGTTGGCATAATTTTTTTCCACAAAAGCTCACACTATGGTATGAATGAAGACTTCATTTTAAGTCCCATGTTCTCCGTGCAATCATTAAAAGGTTATTTTTGAAGAATTATTCAAATCATTGAGTGTTTCAGCAATTTTCACAAGAACCTCTGTTAATCAAAGCATTGTGTTTTCAAGTGCTTTACAGTATCATCGTCATTGTAGATTTTGTTCTTCTTCCTCCTTTTATTTTAGTCTAAGGTTTTGCCTGAGATCCCAGCAGTTCCCCAACATCATTTGCATCAACTTATTGAAGGCCTACAACTTTTGCAAGATTTGTGATTTCACTTTGCAGCGAGTTTGGATTCTATTAGCACAGTACTGCCTGGTGATTACCACACTTCCTATCAGAGGTTTCTGCGCCCCCACCACCTCCCCAGGCCAGCGATCTCAGGGCTGCTGTGCTGGGCCGCGCTGCGCACACAGAGGCCCACCTCAGGCTCCTGCAACATCTCCCCTCCGCTTCTCAGCCTGAGGATTTCTCCAAAACCATGACCCGCCACCCCGCCCATGCAGGCACATCACAGCCACCCCTCCTCTGGGTACGGTTCTGAGGAACAGTCTACACACTTCCCCTGTGGCACCCCTGGATCGGAGCCCTGATTGTCCACACTGATATCCAGCTTCCCCTTTCCTGGCTGTCCCTCTTTCCCTGTTTCGTTCTCCCTACTCCAACCTCTCGGGGTCGCCTTCCAAATAAACCATCTGTACCCAAGTCCTTGTTTCAGGCTCTGGCTTCAAAGTGACCCAAATAAAGCCCCCCACAAAGACATTGCCATGACAGGAGACACAGCTGAGGTGCACACGCTGTTGAGCAGGGAGGGAGTTTGGGTGGGGGTTGATTTTATAAGTAACCAATTCGTTTGTGATTATGGTGTTTTCTATGCCTTTTGTGTCTTTACACAATTGTCCTAACTCCGGGGAGTTCTATAAGCATTACTCAGATAAGGAGGACTCCCTGAACTATCATTTTCCTACTTTACAGCAAAAGATTGTGAGGCTGAGCGAACTAAAGGGACCTGCAGGAGGTCCCACAACTGGTAAATAGCAGAGTTGGAAGCCTGAGTTCGTGCTCCAAGCTCTCTCACTCACCAATTTTACAACCTTGGACGGCTTTCACCTCTCTGAGCCAATTTCCTTCTGCAAACCATAAATGGGACCGTCAGTCCAGGGATGCTGTGAGTGAGCATCCACCTTACTGACCGGGTGCTGTGCTCATTCTAGACATTAGTATTAATAATTTTTTCCATTTAAAACAAGTGTTTACTTCCATAATAACAGTCCACCCCTCCCCCTATTTTGTGGATGAGAAAATAAAGAGGAAACTTTATACCTTGCAAACTTTAAAGTCCAATCCACATTTAAGGAATTACTTTTATGGCTCTGCAACTTTGGACCACTGACTTGGCTTCTCTGGATTTTAGAGTTGATATCCATAACGGAATGATCACTGGCATCTAGGCACAATACTGAATTCATAGATCTGTCAAATACTGGCAGGAAAATCAACAAAAAAATCAGATAAACTATTAGGCCTGTGCCCGTATATGAGGAATGTTTATAGATATCATTTTTGTTCCCAGTTGCTGTTGAGTCCACTGCAGCTCATGGTGACCACATGTGTGTCAGAGTAGAACTGTTTTCCATAGGGTTTTCAATGGCTGATTTTTCGGGTAAATCACCAGGGCTTTCTTCCCAGGTGACTCTGGGTGGATTTGAACCTCCAACCTTTCGCTTAGCAGCCAAGTGTGTTAAGCAGCCCTACTCCCTAAAATTTAGGCTTTCACAAAGACCTTTAAATCCTTTTCATATTAAAAAATATATATGTAATAAAACTAAATCCCTAAAAGATAAATATATTGTCTCCATTTCACAGATGAGGAAACTGAGTTCTGAGAGGTGCTGTGAATAGTAACAACAACAGCAAAAAATGCCATTTTTGAGTGGTTAGTGTGAGCAAAGCCCTGTGTTAAGTACTTTACAGGTATAATTTCACTGAATCCTCACAACAACCGAGTGAGGAATGGGCCATTTATCAGTTGAAGAAAATGAAGCTCAGAGAAATCCAAGGTTCTCAAACCCAAGTCTGCACTAACCCGGCCGAGCAAGGGGAAGTCCTTACCCCAGAGGTGCTGGTCCAGGCTGATGGTTTTCTGGAAAACCAGAGTCGAGTTGTGCTTGACGCTTCAGTGGACGAGAGCAAACACGTCGTCCTCCTTTAGCGGGACGAGCACACTGCTGCTCACATTGAAGGTGTTCCTGGAAGGGAGGACACTGGTCTGGGACTCTGGGAGCTTGAGGTTGTTTTTCAGCCAGTTCACAATAACATGGGGTGGGGAGATTCCAGAGAAGGTGACCATCAGTTGAATGCTGGTGCCTGGCCTGGATCGCTGAAGGGGCCCTTTCAGGGTATAAAGGTAGGTGGTCATGCCTGCAGAGAGAGATCTCTCATATGAGAGGGCAGGGAGGTGCCCAAACCCCAGTGTGGGCAGAGCTTCCTCAGTGTCTCTGCTGGGAATCCCCATTGCTTCCTCTTCCATAGGGTTTTAACTCTATGCTCTAACTCCCTTTCAAAGATGCTATCAGAGGCCAGACAATAAAACTACAGGGGGCCACCGCAGTTTATAAGGAGGCAGTTTCCCACCAACTCCTCACAGCAAACACCCATATCCACTTACTCTGCCCCAGGCTCTTCCCCATCTCATGGAGTTCTCACAACAACCCTAGGAGGTGGGAGCTATTACTATCCCCAGTTCACAGATAAGGAAACTGAGGCCTGGACAGGATAGGTAACTTGTCCAGGGTCCATAGCTAGTCAGCAGTAGAGCCTGAGTTCTTCGCCAGGCAGTCTGGTCCAGGGTCTGTAGCTGTGCCCACCACTCAGCCCTGCCCTCCTTAACAGCAGATGGCACAGAGAAGAGGTTAGGAGCACAGGCTTTGGGGCCACACTCAACCCGAGTGTGAATGCCAACCCCTGTACTTATGAGCTAGAAAACTTAACTCCCTAAGCCTCAGTTTCCTCTTCTGCAAAATGGGGATGATTCTGAATTCTCAGAATTATCAGGCAAATTAAATGAATTAACTGGTGTAGGATGTGTGGCACATAGTTATCACTCCATAAATGGTATCATATACTCACAGAAACTATCTAAGGAATTGTTATTCACACATATTTAATGTTAACAGAAACGGAAAAGGCTCAGAGAGGATAAGTAACTCGCACAGAGGCCTCTGAGCTAACAGACCAACATTCCAGCCCAGGAGTCCCAACTCCAAACCAAGCCTCTTTCTCTTATATCACAGCTGCCTCTTCTCGGCAGTTGGCCCCGTAATAGTCAAGGATCTTTAATATTTTCCTGCTCTGGGCCCAGCTCTGTGCTAGGCACCATGAGGACTGCAAACAACCATTGCAGAGCACCTACTATGTGCCAAGATGTTTCAGGCTGGAGTAGTAAGTGAATCCTCACCAGGTTCCCACAGAGTAGTTATAATTAAGAGTTACCATTTCACAGCCAAGAAGCTGAGCTTCGCCTGAGTCACACAGATGGTCAGTGGCAACCTTGGCCCACGAGACGGTGACTCCAGAGTTTGGGACCCTCCAAACGTAAGGCCCGGTGCCGCCTCTCGTTTGCACGGGTCTAACCACGGAGGAAATGGGGGTAGGACCCCAGGCCCCAGGCTCTCAGGAAGCCCCACAGTTTAAGTAGCAACTGTGAGAACAGAATGGTGTGGACAGATAAGACAGCTCAGAAAGGAATACGTTTCAGAAATAGAGTATTTAAGATCGAGATTTGAAAAGAAACTCCAGATAACAGTCAAGTTTGTATTCGCCTGCGGGATAGAAGAGAAAATCACCAAAAAACATTGAATTTGTAAACAGGCCTGCATTTTTATCCCAGCCCTGCTGTTTGAGACCTGGGACCTTGGTACCTCTGCCGCCGTTCCCGGAGGTCATAGGATCAGATAACACTTGTGAAGATGCCTAGTACACGGAAAGCGCTCTATAGGTGTTGGCCAAATCTGAACAGCCGCACACAGGTGAGAGGGTTTAAGTGGCCAGGAAGGGGTTTTATGGGCCAGACCAGGAGGTAGAGCTGGAACGGAAAGGTACGTTGACACCAAGCAGAAGGGGGCTTGGAGTGCCAGAGACAGAAGATTGCCCTTCCGCCTGCAGATCATGAGGAACGGCCCAGGGGTGTGGTATAATCACAGCAATGTTCTGGGTGTGGCGGAGGCTGATCTTGCAGTGGTGGACCACATACACTGTATGCAGGTGAAGGGGAAAAATAAGACAGAGGGGAAAAAAAGCAAAGTAAGTCAGTAAAGAAATAATACAACTTGCTTCCCATTGGAGAAGATTAATTTGGGGTTCTTTACCCAGATCTGTATTTCCTGCCGGGTGAGCGTGTTTCTTACTTCTGCTGGGCAACAAAAAGAGGACAGAAAAATTTACGGACAAGTGGGATGGTTCTCCTGAGAATTTACAAAGTTAGCAGATACGGTCAATTCTGTCAGAAGGAATACAATGCAGGGTAGATGCCCCTGCTGTGGAGCTGTGTCATTTTGCCAACCAGGCATTCTTTCTCCCCCTTTCTGTGTGTGGTAGGGCACGAGCTATCGTACAGGGATGCGGACGCAGACAAGTACACTGGCCATTCCTCTAGGGACCTGTCCTCCACATTTCATGTCAGTCCCATGCTCTGTCTCACCCAGGCCTGGTCAATCTTAATTATTGCCCGCCACCACCCCGCCAGTAACTACCTCCCAAACTGATCCAAGCTGAACCAAGTGAGCGCAACTCTCTCCTCTGGGTCTGAATGCCAGTGCGCAGCTCCCCCTAGTGGACAAAGCCGTTTGAGGAAAGAGAGAAGAGAAGGGGCGGGGAGGGAGAGGAGAGGGGAAGAGAGGGGAAGACGGGGGACGAGAAGGAGAGAAAAGGGGAGAGAGAGAGAAGTGAAGGAGGAGAAAGAGAAGAACAAGGACAAAGGGAGAGAGACCAAACTGAGCATTAGAGAGAGCCCTGAGGACACTGTGAGGACGTTTACCCGCCGTCTTTCCCAGTTAAACGTGTCAAGAATTCGAACCTGTCTTTAAAGTTGGGAAGCCCGGGTGGTGTAGGGATTAAGAGCTCAGCTGCTAACCAAAAGGTCAGCAGGTTGAATCCAGTAGGCGCTTCTTGGAAACCCTACGGGGCAGTTTTACTCTGAACTATAGGGTTGCTATGAGTCAGAATCGACTCGATGGCAGCAGGTTTGGTTTTTTTTTTTAAAAAACAAAGTTGACTTTCAGAAAATTTTCCAGCTGAAAAACTGGTTCTATCTGTACCAGTCTTAAGTAATATGCTTTCTAGAAGCGATTTGGGTGCCAAGCAGTCCTTAATGTCTGAGGTTTCCTGCAGTCAAGTGTTAGGAGGAGAAAGGAAGGGAAGTCCCTGGGGAGGATGTGGGAGGGAGGAGTGGATTGGGGTGTGTGTGTGACAGTTTTATCCCCAGCCCTCTCTTCCTTCACCTTGATTCCATGCTGCCCTGAGTCCCTGACCTACTACAGCCTGAACCCCGGCAGATACTCCAATTTCTCCTGAAACTCAACAGACATGCTAACCAGAAGGGCTGGCCAAAAGGCTGCACCCACCTTTCCCCAGTAGGGACGACTGAGCCTGAAGGGTGATGCTGGCAGAGACAGAGGGCTGCTCATCATGGGCCACCAAGCAGGCAAATACACTCGCGTTCACCTTGGTCTCTGCCAGCAACACGTGCTTCAGAGAGTACAGTCCGTCTGGGTTTCTTGTGACCTGGGGAGACTCTCTGGTCAGGATGATGTGACCAATCTCCATCCAAGTGAGGCGCAGGGTGGAGGGGTAGGAGTTGTCCACTTGGCAAGTGAGATTCACTCGCTCATGCACATGGACATGGGTCACAGAGGGCTTGGCGATGATCTTCACAGTGGGGATAATTAGGCAGAGAGGGACAGAGAAAAGGAGCTGTTGAAATTAGCCTCTGCATCCCACCTCTGCCTTGTTTTCCACTTCCAGGGACCAGCTGCAAGATCTCTCACTCTTCAGTTACCTTTACTTACATGAAGGTGAAATGATTTTTCTGGCATGCTCAATATAAGGCAAATATGGCTAAATGTTAACATTCATTGAATTTGGATGGAGGTACATGGGTATCTGGTATGGCATCTTCTGTACCTTTGAAATATTTCATATCATGAAATATAATTTGAAGAATTACTAAAATCCAATGCCCATGAGGACAGGGATATTGTTTTGTTCATTGCCGTACCCCTAACACCTAGAACAGTGCCTGGCACACAGTGGATATTCATTATTTATTGGATCAATAATAAATATTCAATATTAAAAAACCAATAGCTATTTTTACATGTACCAGTGACATGGATTGGTACAAATTGTTGAACTGGCAAATGATTTGTGTTTTACACGTATAAATAATCACAATAATAAGGAGTTAATTTTAAAAAAAACAACAGCAATAATATTAATAGAACAAATATGTTTGAAATGGAAAGTTGGGGCCAAATAATAAGATAAAGCACCTATAAACAACCTACTGTGTGCCGGGCATCGTTCTAGGTACTTTGTAAGGATGAAGCAAAACCAGCTGCTGTCGAGTCATTGCTGACTCATGGTGACCCCGTCAGTTACAGAGTAGAACTGTACTGCTTAGGATTTTCTTCACTGTAATCTTTACAGAACACATTGCAAGGCCTTTCTTCTGTGGTACCACTGGGTGGATTCAGACCACTAAACTTTAGGTTAGTAGTCGAGCACAAACAGTTTGTGCCATACTGGGACCTACTTTATAAGGAATCACTCAATTAATCCTTCATGACACCTATGAGGTAGATTTTATTTTTATTCCCATTTTACCAAGAAACTGAGTCACAGAGAGGTTAAGTAAGTTGCCCAAGATCACACAACTTGCAAAGTGGTGCAACTAAGGTTGAAGGCCAGACGGTTGGCCTCCCTAGTCTACACTATGGGATCAGCAATCCAAAAGACACACTGCCATCGAGTCGATTCCAACTCATAGTGACCCTATAGGACAGAGTAGAACTGCCCCATAAGGTTTCCAAGTAGCAGCTGGTGGATTCAAATTGGCAACCTTTTGATTAGCAACCGAGCTCTTAAAACACTGTGCCACCAGGGCTCCAATGGGATCAGCAATGGCAGTAAGGAATTACAGGTTCCCCATTTGTGAAGTGGGGCTTTGGGCAGAAAACTCTGAAAGCCAGTGCTGCCAGGAGAACAATGTCCCACCCAGCCTGCTGCCCACTCACTGCAGAGCACTTCGGAGAGATTCGTGGTCCCTCGCAGGGCCTCTGCCAGGGACCTATGGGTAACTTCACAGGTGATCTTGGATGTGACATCTTGCTGGGTCAATGTCACCCATGCCTTGCTGGTGATGGAGTAATTGCCTTTGTCTTCAGCCACTAGGTGCTGAGCTGAGGCTGGATGCTCCTCTCTGTCTTTCAACCAGGCAACATTGAAGTCTCTGGAGCCAAAGGGGCCAGCGGTGCAGCTGAAAGGCACTGAGACTTCTGGGGTCATCCCCTGAGCTGGGCTGGTCAGAGAGATGAAGGACTGCCCAGCTGTGAAAGAGAGTGGTTGTGACAGCACCAAGAGTGGGATGCATCAGCATCATGGTCTGCACGAGGAGTCTATGCTGTGGCAGGCCCTGCTGACCTACTATGAGTGAGGTCTGGACTGAGCTTCAGGGAGCTAATAGACAGCCAATAACAAGTAAACAAACAGATGCATATGTAATAACAGCTGAGCTCAATGCCTTCAAGAAAACCAAAAGAATGCAGAGAGAGAACGTACTCTAAAAGGGATGGTTGAGGAAGAATTCCTTGAGGAGGTGACATTTTGAGCTGAAATTTAAGAATGAATAAGAGTCAGTCAAGTGAAGGGGATGGAGAAGAACATTTCACTCAAAGGGAACAGCAAGCAAGAAGTACCTCGGGCAGGAAGAGCGTCGGGGGCTTGAGAAACTGAGAGATCTGTAGGACTTCAGCATTATGGGCAGAGAAGTCCAGATCAAGAAGAGCCGTATGGGATATGATGACTGTCTTGAATTCTATTCTGAATGTGATGAGAAGTCATCAGAGATTTAAAACAGAAAGGTAGTGTCATTTACATTTTTTAGAAGATAACTGGGGTCGCTGCAGGGAGAATGGGATGGAGGGAGGCAAGAACGGAAGCAGGGAGATCAGTAAGGAGGCCGGTTCAGTCCTCCAGACAAGAGGTGATGTGGCCTGGACTAGGGTGGTAAGTGGAGGGATTTGAGATATTTTTGAAAGCTACAATCAACAGGAATTGGTGATGCATTTGATGTGGGGGATGGGGAACAGAATGAATTATAGCTAAATGATTCCCAGATTTTCCTCTTGAGCATCTGGGTTCATTTTGGTGCTATTTTCTGAGATGAGGAAGACTGGAGAAGGACCAAGTTGGGATGGGAAGGGTGTGATGAGGAATCAAGATGGCTGTTATGGGCTGATTTTTCTCCCCAAAAAGATACGTTGAAGTCCTAACTCCTGGTAGCTGTGAACTTGACCTTGTTTGGAAATGTCTTTGAAGATGTTATCAGCTATGTTAACATGAGGTGGGTCCTAATCCAATCTGAGTGATTCCTTAGGAGGAGACATGGAGAGACAGATACAAGGTGAAGACAGCCATGTGAAGATGTATCTACAAGCCAGGGAACCAAAAAACGCCTAAGGCTACCAGAGGCTGGAAGAGACAAGGAAAGATCTCTCCCTAGGGTCAACAGAGAGAGCATGGCCCTGCCAACACCCTGAACTCAGACTCCCAGCCTCCAGAATGGTGAGACAATAGATTTCCATTCTTGAAAGCCACCTACTTTGCGGTACTTTCTTATGGCAGCCCCAGGAGACTAGTACAATGACTGAGTGTGAAGTCAAGAATTACTGTAAGGAGGAATGGTTGACCCTCCTAATCAGATCCCTCCCATCAACACCTCACTGAGCATCCATCCTCCGATGACTGTCTCCACCCAGGCAGTTTCATCCATCCTCATGCAATTAGAACTACTGTCAAGTACTTCCTGCTAATTTAGGATCTGTCTCCTAGAGTTATCCCTGGAAAACTGCAAGACTAGACTGGTCCCTCCTCCAGGACAGCCTTGCAGCTATCTGAGAGCAGGGACATTTCTGAGTCTTTTCTGCATTCCCATAGCCCCTACTCTGCTCCAGGCCAAGTGTCAGGTGCTGGGGACACAGAGATGAGTCAGACAGGACTCTGGTCCTCAAGGAACCTATGGTAGGATGAGGGAGCCAGACATATAAACCAGCAATGACAACACAGGTGATGGTAGAATGTACGGATTGAATTGCATCCCCTCAGAATATGTGTTATAAATCCTAACCCCTATAACTGTGGTGGGGCCCTAGTGGTATAGTGGTTAAGAGTTCAGGCTGCTAACCAAAATGGTAAGCAGTTCAAATCCACCAGCTGCACCTTGGAAACCATATGGGGCAGTTCTACTCTGTCCTATAGGATTGCTATGGGTCAGAATCGACTTGATGGCAGTGGGTTTGGTTTGGTTTTTTATACTTGTGGCTTCAATTCAATTTGGGATTAGGTTTTCTTTGTTATGTTAATGATGCATTGTTAGTGTAGGGTGTGTCTTAAGCTAATAACTTTTTGAGATATAAAAACAGCAGATCAGGCACAGAGGAAGAAGAGCAGGGTTGGGGGAAGATAGAAGCAAAGCCACATGAAGATGGCCAAGGAAGAAGCTGAAAAAAGACAAGAACCTTCCTCCAGAGCCAACAGAGGAAGAAAGCCTTCCTCTGGAGTCAGCACCCTGAATTTGGACTTCTAGCCTCCTAACTATGAGGAAGTAAATTTCTGTTTGTAAAAGCCACCCACTTGTGGCATTTCTGTTATAGCAGCACTAGGAAACAAAGAAAGTGACAGAGGGAAGCTGAGGATGCCATGGGAGATGTCCTCTTACCACCCAGCTCCAGCACCTCCTGCATGGTGCTGTCCTCTGAGCAGAGGCTAATGAGAATCTCATCCCACCCATGCACACCACCTGTGCTTTATCAAACACTTCCAGGTGCCTGTGCTCATTTTCATCAGCATCCCAACAATGGGGTTGGTATTATTGTACCCACTTTCCAGAAGAGCAAACAGAGGCTCAGACAGTTTTAATGACTTGCTCAACATCACACAGCCTGTCAGTGAAAGCAGAAATTCTAAGCAGGTCTGTCTGACTTTGGTTCGGGAACTCTTCCCTCCATGCCACAGGCTCCAGCACTCTAAGGATTTCTCTCTCTCGCACTCTCTCTGTCTGTCTTTCATACCCTCACACCCTCTCTGACGCAGACCCATTAGTTACCCAGACCAGAGCTGACATCAGAGAAGCTGGGTGGTGAGTAAGGCTCATCTTTCACCTCCGTCTTTCCCCCAAGCCCCTCACCATACCGTCACATTTTCCACCTCCTGACCCCCAAGATCTCATTGTCTCCCTTTCCCCACAAGATCCTCACTGAGAAGATGCAAACAGCACCCTGGAAGATGGGAAACTGGCTCTGTGCCAGCCCCTGGGCCTCAGTAACACAAGGTGGCTGGGTGTGGTAATCGCTGAGGGCCTGCCTGCCTACTCCGAGGGTCTCTGTGGGCAGGAGTCACCTGTGAGTCCCAGCAGCAGGGTGGGCAGGAGGGCACGCCGGGCCCACCCAGTTATCGCAGGCATGACAGGAGGCTCACAGTGTCCCTGGTCGGCAAGGGCACCAGCTCCTGGATGAGGCTCTGCTGAGCCAGAGTTCCCACTTGGCGTCCTGACAGTATGGGGTGGGCCTTCCCCATCCCAGCAGCCCACCCACGCCAGGCCTGGAGCAGCAATTTGAGCCACAATGAGAGAAGTGAGCATTGTGGCCATGGTCTTGTTCCAAAGCCCAAACCCTCAGGTCTGAGGTCTCTCTAGAGCTCACACAAGGGCCCCAGCAGGGACATGTTTGCTGTACTTGAATGTTGTCTATCCTGGTGCCCCATGAGCCAGGGTGCAAAGGGAATGGGCTCTGCCTCAGCTTTGAGCCACAGAACTTGCCGCAGGTGTTGTGAGCCTTGGGGTCCCCTTTCTTGGGGGCTGTGCCATACTGAGCTGATGTCACTGGATGCATACTCTGTCCCAGGCCCATGGATGGATTCTGGGAATACAAAAATGTGTCAGACATGGCCCTCGAAGTTTTGGTGAAGTGATGAGCCTGGGCATATGCAACCAAATGCCAAGAAGACAGAGCACAGACTCAGGAACTCAACCCCTGTCCTACAGGTGACTAGGCTCCCACAGTGTTGGACCTGGCTTTTCTGGTTCCCCCAGAATTGTCCACTGAGATCCAAGTTGGGGGAAAGTGAATTTTAAACACAACTATCAGTTTCCCTAACTTTCCTGTTAAAACAACCCCTCCCCTCCACTTGCTGTGCTTACTTGGCTTCCTAATAATGGTTAGCCTGACATACATACTTATTTGTTTCTATTTTTTCCCCCATGCAAAACAATTTGTCATGAGGGCCGTTGTCTTTTGTTCAGTGCTATAACAAGCACTCAGAACAGTGCTGGGCACACAGTAGGTCCTCAATAATAATGAATGAGCACTTGAGGCCAGATAAGTTCTCAGGACTGAGTGAGACGTAACTAAACCCAATCTACACCCAGGAGCTTGGGTGGTACGAAGAGTTAATGTGATAAGCTGCTAACAGAAGGGCTTTAGGGTCAAGCCCAGCCACAGGCACCTTGGAAGAAAGGCCTGGTGATCTACTTCCACAAAATTAGCCAGTGAAAACCTGTGGAGCACAGTTCTGCTCTGACACACATGGGGTCACCATGAATGAGAGATGACTCAATGGCAACTGGTTTTTCAACTCATCCTTCTCCTCAGCCATCCACATTCCCGGTGATGTATGGTCTATATTCTCAGCTATCTGTGGAGGGAGAGGATTAAAAGGGGTGGTTTGTGTAGGGAGTTCTCAGCCACCCAATAGAAATATAGTGTTATGTGTAGTTTTAATTTTTTTCTAGTATCCACATTAAAAACTAAAAAAAAGAAATAGGTGAAATTGATTTAAGTAATATATTTTATTTAACCCAATAACCAAAATACAATCATTTTGACATGGAAACAATATAAAAATATTGAGATATTTTGCATTCTTTTTTTCTTACTAAGTCTTTGAAATTTTCAACAGCTAAAGTGAAATGCCCCCATGTGTCTGTCAGTTTGCCATAATGTGGAGGCCTGTGTGTTGCTGTGATGCTGGAAGCTGTACCACCGGTATTCAAATACCAGCAGGGTCACCCATGGCGGAGAGGTTTCACCTGAGCTTCCAGACTAAGACAGACTAGGAAGAAGGATCTGGCAGTCTACTTCTGAAAAGAATTAGCCAATGAAAATCTTATGAATAGCAGTGGAATATTGTCTGATACAGTGCCAGAAGATGAGCCCCTCAGGTTGGAAGGCGCTCAAAAGACAACTGGGGAAGAGCTGCCTCCTCAAGTAGAGTCTACTTAATGACATGCATGGAGTCAAGCTTTCGAGACCTTCATTTGCTGATGTGGCAAGACACAAAATGAGAAGAAACAGCTGCAAACATCCATTAATAATTAGAATGTAGACTGTATAAAATATGAATCTAGGAAAATTGGAAATTGTCAAAAATGAAATGGAACCCATAAACACTGATATCCTTGGCATTAGTGAGCTGAAATGGACTGGTATTGGCCATTTTGAATCAGACAATCTTATTGTCTACTATGCTGCGACTGACTATTTGAAAAGGAACGGCATTGCATTCATTGTCAAAAGAATAGTCAAGATCTATCCTGAAGTCAATCAATTGCTCATATGCAAGTTGAAGTTGAAGCGGAAGAAAAGGTCCACACAAGCCAAAGTATGACCTCAAGGATATGCCACCTGAATTTAAAGACCATCTCAAGAATAGATTTGACACTTTGAACACTAATGATCAAAGACCAGACAAGTTGTGGAACAACATCAAGGACATCATACATGAAGAAAGCAACAGGTCATTAAAAAGACAGGAAAGAAAGAAAAGACCAAAATGGATTCAGAAAAGACTCTACAAGTTGCTCTTCAACAAGTAGCTAAAGCAAATGGAAGAAATGATGAAGTAAAAGAGCTGAACCGAAGATTTCAGAGGGTAGCTCGAGAAAACAAACTAAAGTATTATAATGGCATGTGCAAAGACCTGGAATTAGAAAACCGAAAGGAAAGAACACACTTGACATTTCTCAAGCTGAAAGAACTGAAGAAAAAATTCAAGCCTCCAGTTGCAGTATTGCAGGATTCTACAAGCAAAATATTAAACAAAGCAGAAAGTATCAAAAGAAGACCAAAGGAATACACAGACTCTCTATATCCAAAAGAATTGGTCAACGTTCAACCATTTCAGGAGGTAGCATATGATCAGGAACCAATGGTACTGAAGGAAGAGGCCCAAGCTTCACTAAAGGCACTGGTGAAAAACAAGACTCCAGGAACTGACAGAATACCAACTGAGATGTTTCAACAAATGGATGCAGCACTGGAAGTGCTCACTCGTCTATGCCAAGAAATTTGGAAGACAGCTACCTGGCCAACCAACTGGAAGAGATCCATGTTTACACCTATTCCAAAGAAAGGTGATCCAATAGAATGTGGAAGTTATCAAACAATATCATTAATATTATATACAAGTAAAATTTTGCTGAAGATCATTCAAAAACGGCTGCAGCAGTACATCAACAGGGAACTGCCAGAAATCAAGCTGGATTCAAAAGAGGACGTGGAACCAGGGATATCATTGCTGATGTCAGATGGATCCTGGCTGAAAGCAGAGGATACCAGAAAGATGTTTACCTGTGTTTTATTGACTATGCAAAGGCATTTGACTGTATGGATCATAAAAGACTATGGATAACATTGCAAAGAATGAGAATTCCAGAACAATTAATTGTGCTCATGAGGAACCTGTACATAGTCAAGAGGCACTTGTTCAAAAAGAACAAGGGGATACTGCATGGTTTAAACTCAGGAAAGTTGTGTGTCAGGGTTGTATCCTTTCACCATACTTATTCAATCTGTATGCTGAGCAAATAATCTGAGAAGCTGGACTATATGAAGAAGAACAGGGCATCAAGATGGGAGGAAGATTCATTTAACATGACACAACCTTGCTTGCTGAAAGTAAAGAGGACTTGAAGCACTTACTGTTGAAGATAAAAGACCACAGCCTTCAGTATGGATTACACCTCAACATAAAGAAAACAGAAATCCTCACAACTGGACCAATAAGAAACATTATGATAAACAGATAAAAGATTGAAGTTGTCAAGGATTTCATTTTACTTGGATCCACAATCAACACCTGTGGAAGCAGCAGTCAAGAAATCAAATGACGTATTGCATTGGGCAAATCTTCTGCAAAAGATCTCTTTAAAGTGTTAAAAAGAAAAGATGTCACCTTGAAGATTAAGGTGCACCTGACCCAAGCCATGGTATTTTCAATCACCTCATATGTATGTGAAGGCCGGATGATGAATAAGGAAGACCGAAGAAGAATTGATGTCTTTGAATTATGGTGTTGGTGAAGAATATTGAATATACCATGGACTGCCAAAAAGAATGAACAAATCTGTCTTGAAAGAAGTACAACCAAAATGCTCCTTAGAAGCAAGGAAGGCAAGACTTCGTGTCACATACTTTAGACACATTGTCAGGAGGGATCAGTCCCTGGAGAAAGACATCATGCTTGGTAAAGTAGAGGGTCAGCCAAAAAGATGAAGACCCTCAACGAGGTGGATTGACACAGTGGCTGCAACAACAGGCTCAAGCATAACAATTGTGAGGATGGCTCAGGACCCGGTACTTTTTCATTCGGTTGTATGCAGGGTCACTACGGGTCAGGAACCGACTTGACAGCGCCTAATAACAACAAAGTGAAATGTATTCCTACCACAACCAAAAAAATTGTGTTTAACAAAAAAAAATTTACACTGTTTCAGTTTTTAAATTTCAATTAATTAATATTAAATAAAATTAAATTTTCAGTTCCTCAGATGCACTAGCTACATTTCAAGGGCTCAATAGCCACGTGTGGTTCATGGCTACTGTGTTGGACAGCACATTTGGGCGTGAAATGTTTCTTCCAAGAAAGCCTTTCCTACTCTGGCCTCCTCCCTAAGTTCAGGTACTTTTCGTGCATAGCATTTATCACAGCTGTAATTGGATTTCTGCTAAAATTAATTGTATAATGACTGTCTTTCTTATTAGACTGTAAGCTCCTTAGGGACCAGGGTCTTTGTTATTTGCTACTGTGAATAAGTGCTTAGAATATAGTAAAACAGTTGCTGTTGAGCCGATTCTGACTCATGGCAACCTCGGGTGATAGAGTAGAACTGTGCTCCATTAGGCTGATTTTTCTCGGAAGTGGCTTACCAGGCATTTCTTCTGAGATGCCTCAGGGTTGACTCAAATCTGCAAACTTTCAGTAGCAGCCAAGTGCGTTAATCATCTGCACCACCCAGGACCTCCTGAAATATAGTAAGTGCTCAGTCAATATTTGTTGGACAGACGGATGGGTGGATGAATAGATAAATGGATGAATTGATAAACTAATAGAGGTGTGGTAAGGGAAAGAAGGAAGCACTACTAATGAGAAAGCAGAGAAGGCTTCCCGGAGAAAGTGAGTTTGCCTTCAAGGGACCCTGCACTTGGCCTTCAGCTTCAGTCCTGCCATCTGCATGAAAAGAGACTGGCGACGCCAGGACTGGGCTTCGGGCAGTGGGGAGCCAAGGGTGACTCGTCTTGTAAGGCTCAAGGAGAAGAGGGGAGACTGGAACCCTCAGGAGGAGGGGCCTGATGAGTGCCAAGGAAACCACAGGCTCACCAGGTCTGGGCCATGTGTCCACTGGGCAAGGCTCAGTTTCCACTGAGTGGAGGCAAGCCAACTTCTTCCTGATTCCAGCACCAACAGGAACTGAATCTCACAGTCTGTGAGCACAACCTCTTATGTGGCCCCAGCTCATTGTGGGTATGGGCCCAAAACCTGCCCTAATGGGCTGCCAGGTAGGAGAGGGACAGAGAGTCCCTAGCTTCTCAGAATCTGTGTTATATGGGACATCAATTGTCTCTAACATCCAACCACTGGCTGCAAGGACCCAAGGCTCTTTCACCTTTGCCCATCTTCTTAAGCTGGGGCTTAGGCTCAGCTTAGCCCAGCTGCTCCTGCAAATCTGCCACTCCTCCAAACAGAGCTTGTCTTCCCCTAGACAGTGCTCCACCTCCTTGAGGAAAGGGAGCATCTCTTGTCCACTTGCTCTAAGTCTAGTCCTCAGCACCTGGCACAGGACCTGATGCAGAATAGTCTCTTAACACATGTTCATTGAACAAATTTATTCCATTGTCAGCTTATTCATTTATCCAGCTCTTCACAGAGCACCAATTAATGTGCCAGGCACCACTGAAGGCACCAAAGTTACAGTAGTGAGCAAGACAGTCTCTACCCTCAGGGAGGATACATTCTAAAGGAGAAGCAGAAAATAAATGAATAACCATGTGATATAAATTCAGGTAGGGTTAACCAGTATGAAGAAAAATCAAGAGAGTGATGGGGTGTATTTTGGAGAGGTACATGGGGAGGCCACTCTGGGGAGAGTACATGTGAGCTGAGTCCTGAGTGAAGGAGGGAGGGAGCCATGGGGAGAACTGGGGGAAGTGTGTACCAGAGAGAGGAATGCAACATGATATGCAGGTGTGAGCTGGACACACCTGTGCAACAGTTAGGCCACTGGAGCAGAGTGGGCACAGGGAGGGAAGAGGGTCATGGGAGAAATGAGGGTCAAAGGCCAAGGTAGAGGTTGGAGTTTAGTCTGTGTGCAATGCACTGGTGGGCTGATAGCAGAGCTGTGGCACAATCTGATTTGCAAGTTGCAAACATACATTCTAGAGGCTTAGTAGGGGTGCTGGAGGTGGGTAAGAGAGGAAGCGGGGAGGAGTTAGGATTTAATCCTATTTGTTGATGGTCAGTTTAAAGGCTAAACCTACCAGCTGTCATTACCAGGGAGGCTATGCCATGGCCACTTCCACCAAGATCCTCAAAAGTGGCGACATTTCTGACGTCACTTCAGCTCAGAAAGCTGAACTGATCTCACTCACGAGAGCTTGCAAATTGGCTTCTGGGTGGTCTGTAAGCATTTACAAAGATTCGAGGTATTTTTTTTTTTTTAATTACTCATGATTTTGACATGTTATGGAAACAAAGGGGGTTCCTAACCTGTTTTGGGACCCATGTTAAAAATGGTCCTTTAGTAACAGACCTCCTGAAAGCACTTTTGCTACCCTTTGAAATTTCTGTAATTAAAATCTAGGCCCATCAAGCCAAAGGGGTGCCATGAACAGGAAATAATAGGAAACGACTTAGCTGACACAGCAGCTAAACAAGCCACTTCCCAGTTACTCTTTAAAGACACTGCCCTCATTCATGACCACAATAATTCCACTCCTGATCATGATAAAAAGGAGGAAATAGATAATAATAACGGAACAGTTAGGTTGCCTGTAAATATGACACCTGTAAAATGTTACCCATCAACATTTGACCGGAAAGAAATTTCAGAATCACTTTTTAAACATCAACAATTAACCCCTACAGATAAAATTAGAGAATGAAAACAGACCTACTCATTGCACATGAATATCCATTAGGGAAGAAATAAGATGATAGAAATTTTAAAGAACTATTGGTGGGGACATTTTTATGAAGTCTCTGAACAAGTGGCTTCCCAATGTTCGATTTGCTCTCTGCTTATTTTAGATAAACCTTATAAAGTTCCACCTGGAAGATTTCACCTGCCGTAAAGACCAGTGCCTGAATGACAGATGGATTTTATCCAACTCCCCCTCTCAAGTGATTACAAGTTAATATTAGTAATGACTTGTAGATTTTCTCACTGTGTAGAAGCTTTCCCCAGTCATCAAGCTACTGCTGCTTTTGTGGCTAAGAAACTTCTTGAGAACATTATCTCCAGTTGGGGAGCCCCAAGAGTCCTTGGTAGTGACTGAGGTATCCATTTTACTGGGCGAATAATTAAGGAAATATGTAAAAATATTCCTCATTTTTCAAAGACTTCATTGTTCTTATCCTCAATCCTGTGGTCTAGTTGAAAGAATAATGGTATAATGAAAACTCAACTAGCCAAACTTTGCAAATCTTTACAATTGTCATGGACTAAGGTGCTGCCCTCGTCTGTCAGTTTGTCGTACTGTGGGGGCTTGTGTGTTGCTGTGATGCTGGAAGAGATGTCACCGGTATTTCAAATAGCAGGGTCATCCATGGTGGACAGATTTCAGCTGAGCTTCCAGACTAGGAAGAAGGACCTGGCAGTCTACGTCTGAAAATATTGGCCAGTGAAAAACTTATGAATAGCAGTGGAACATTGCCTGGTAGAGTGCTGGAAGATGTGCCCACAGGCTGGAAGGCACTCAAAAGACAACTCGGGAAGAGCTGCCTCCTCAAAGTAGAGTCAACCTTAATGACGTGGATGGAGTCAAGCCTTCGGGACCATCATTTGCTGAGGTAGAATGACTCAAAATGAGAAGAAATGCTGAAAACATCCATTCATAGTTGGAACATGAAATGAACAAAGCATGAATCTATGACAATTGGAAGTTGTCAAAAATAAAATGGACCACATAAAGATCAATATTCTTGGCATTAGTGAGCTGAAATTGAAACGGACTGGTATTGGCCACTTTGAATTGGACAATCATATGATCTACTATGCCGAGAATGACAGCTTGAAGAGGAATGGTGTTGCATTCATCGTCAAAAAGAATATTTCAAGATCTATCCTGAAGTACAATACTGTCAGTGATAGGATAGTATCCATAGGCCTACAAGGAAGATCAGTTAATACGGCTATTATTCAGATTTACCACCAATCACTAGTGCCGAAGATGAGGAAATTGAAGATTTTTACCAACTTCTGCGATCTGAAATTGATCAAACATGCAATCAAAATGCATTGATAATTTAATGGTGATTGGAGTGTAAAAGTTGGAAACAAAGAAGGATCGGTAGTTGGAACATATGGCCTTGGTGATAGAAATGACAGCAGAGATTGTATGACAGAATTGTGCAAGACAAACGACTTCTTCATTGCAAATACCTTTTCTCAACAATGTAAACAGCTGTTATACACATGGACCTCACAAAATGGAATACATAGGAATCAAATTGACTACAACTGTGGAAAGACATGATAAGAAGCTAAATACAATCAGTCAGAACAAGGCCAGGGGCCAGCTGAGGAACAGACCATCAATTGCTCATATGCAAGTTCAAGCTGAAGATGAAGACAATTAGAAAAAGTCCACAAGAGCCAAACTATGAACTTGAGTATATCCCGCCTAAATTTATAGACCATCTCAAGAATAGATTTGATGCATTGAACATTAACGACCAAATACCAGATGAGCTGTGGAATGACATCAAGGACATCATACATGAAGAAAGTAAAAGGCCACTAAAAAGACTGAAAAGACCAAAATAGATGTCAGAAGAGACTTTGGAACTTGCTCTTGAACATCAAGTAGCTAAAGCAAATGAAAGAAATGATGAAGTAAAAGAGCTCAACATAAGATTTCAAAGGGCATATTCAGAAGACAAAGTAAAGTATTATAATGAAATGTACAAAGATCTGGAGTTAGAAAACCAAAAGGGAAGAACATGCTCAGCATTTCTCAAGCTGAAAGAACTGAAGAAAAAATTCAGTCCCCAAGTTGCAATATTGAAGAATTCTACGAGGGAAATATTGAACGATGCAGGATGCATCAAAAGAAGATGGAAGGAATACACAGAGTCATTGTGCCAAAAAGAATTGGTCGACGTTCAACCATTTCAGGAGGTAGCATATGATCAGGAACCAATGGTACTGAAGGAAGAGGTCCAAGCTGCCCTGAAGGCACTGGTGAAAAACAAGACTCCAGGAATTGACAGAATACCAACTGAGATGTTTCATCAAACGGATGCAGCACTGGAAGTGCTCACTTGTCTATGCCAAGAAATTTGGAAGACAGCTACCTGGCCAACCGACTGGAAGAGATCCATGTTTATGCCTATTCCAAAGAAAGGTGATCCAATAGAATGTGGAAATTATCTAACAATGTCATTAATATCACACTTAAGTAAAATTTTACTGAAGATCACTCAAAAAAGTTTGCAGCAGTACATCGATAGGGAACTGCCAGAAGTTCAAGTCAGCTTCAGAAGAGGACGTGGAATAAGACGTATCATTGCTGATGTCAGATAGATCTTGGCTGAAAGCAGAGAATACCAGAAAGATGTTTACCTGTGCTTTCTTGACTATGCAAAGGCATTTGACTGTGTGGATCATAACAAGTTATGGATAACATTGCAAAGAATGGGAATTCCAGAACACTTAATTATGCACAGGAGGAAACTGTACATAGACCAAGAGGCAGTTGTTTGAACAGAACAAGGGGCTACTACGTGGTTTAAAGTCAGGAAAGGTGTGTGTCAGGGTTGTATCCTTTCACCATATTTATTCAGTCTCTGTGCTGGACAAATCCGAGAAGCTGGACTATATGTAGAAGAACGTGGCATAAGGACTGGAGGAAGAAGCGTTAAAAACCTGCGATATGCAGATGACACAACCTTGCTTGCTGGAAGTAGCAGCAGTCAGGAAGTCAAACAATGTACTGCATTGGGCAAATCTGCTGCAAAAGAACTATTTAAAGTGTTAAAAAGCAAAGATGTCACTTTGAGGACTAAATGCGCCCGACCCAAGCCATGGTATTTTCAATCACCTCTTATGCATGCAAAAGCTGGGGGATGAATAAGGAAGACCAAAGAACTGACGCCTTTGAATTATGGTGTTGGTGAAGAATACTGAATATACCATGGCCTGCCAAAAGAATGAACCAATCTGTCTTGGAAGAAGTACAGCCAGAATGCTTCTTAAAAGTGAGGGTGGCGAGACTTCGTCTCACATACTTTGGACAAATTATCAGGAGGAACCAGTTCCTGGAGAAGGACATCCTGCTTGGTAAAGTGGAGGGATCGTGAAAAGAAAGAAGATCCTCAAGGAGATGGATTGACAGTAGCTGTAACAATGGGCTCAAGCATAGCAATGATTATGAGGATGGCACAGGACCAGGCAGTGTTTCATTCTGTTGTTCATAAGGTCTCTATGAGTTGGAACCGACTAGATGGCACATAACAACGAGATGCTGTCTCTGGGCCTTTTAAATTTAAGAACTACTCCATTTGGACTTCACAAATTGACTCCTCATGAGATTATTACTGGACAACCCATGGCCCTCCCCTATTGGGAAACTTGCCCTGATTCAAATTTGATTCAATCTGGTTTGTTTCAATATTGTAAATCTTCAATTCAATATTCTAAGCCTTTGATGATCAAAAGCAAGAAATGTCTAAATTACTTAATATTCAACCTAGAGATTATGTTTACTGGAAACGATACCAATTAAAGATTTTCTCAAACCTTGATGGAATAGATCTTACCTAGTTCTACTCACTAATTCTTATGCTGCTAAACTATAAGGAGTTATGGCTTGGATTCATTTATCCCAACTGAAGAAAGCCTCAACTCCCAAATGAACTGTTGAGCTTCATGAAAGATTGAAATTAAAATTCAAGCATCACCAAAAAAACAAGAAGAAGCAGATGACAGCTGGGTAGACTGCTTTCCTTAGATCTCTGGACCAGCCCTGAAACTGCCTATGCAGCCTGCAGTCAAGTTTGGACTGTCTGCCTTTTTATTTTTCATTTTTGGTTTCTTACTGTTGTTAGCTGTTACGCATGATTACAGAATTATATCCTAGCGGTATAGTTTCAGTGATTATATTATGCCAATTTTTACCTTTGAAATAACTTGTTAAATGAGAGTTAAACTCTTTTTGAATTTTTCTTAGTCACTGGGATCGTAATTTTTAGTTGTATGTATTTTGATGATTTTAATGATCTAACTTGTCTGTGGTGCCCCCTTCTGACCATTATAGTCTTTTTTGTTAATTTTGAATTTATAACTTGCCATTGCTTTTGAAATAGTTTTAATTTTATAAACACAAACTTTTAGAATGGTTAAAAAAAATTAGCTGTAGAGGTACTAGGAATTTGTATGCTGATTACCCTTATCCTCTTTATTACTTTGAACTTCATCTGTGGAGTATCAGTTCTTGTTTTAATGTATTGTTCTTCCCCTGAGAACCCAGGCCTCTTCTTATAAGTGCCACTTTTAGAGAATAGTTACGTTTCTTATGACCTGACTGGGATTGGAATCCTTATTAGTTCTTTTGTTTTAAATTCTAATTGCATCTTTTATAATTGTTACCACCACTTATATGTTATTAACCCCTTGCTATTAATGCCAGTTACAGATTAATTTAGTAAAACAGATGAATATTGAAATAGCATTGTCTCATTAGCATTCTGATTATATTTGTCCTTTTTTGGTTAGTAGCCGCGTTATCCTCCTTTATGCTTTCACTCCTGACATTTACTTTGTCATCACTATTATCTGTATGCTAGTAGCCCTTGTTTATTTCCTTTGGGCTGTGTTTCTCCACTATGAAGCCCTTCTTAAACTTTCTGCCCATACAGCTTCTCATCACAGCTTCCATTAATTCTTGGCATGAGAATACCTTTGTTAAGCTCTCACCTGAATGAACACCTCAGGAGAGGTAGCACAAGTTATTAAGCGAATTCACCAGTCTACTTGGCTCCATATACCTCCACCCTCAGATTCTGCTTTTCTAGATATTTTCAGCTAGCTACCCTCAGGCATTGGATCATGGAGATCATGGGTTAAGTTTATATTGTTAACCAAATTTATAATACTCGTTGTCATTGCAATAATTGTGGAGACTGTTAAATGTTGTAAGAACCTTTTGACAAATGCTGTTACTCAAAAGACCCACTTAATGCCTATGAAAAGAATAACATACATATTTCAGACAGACTTGAGCCCACTCCTTGCGCAAGCCATCAGATGTCTAGTTATTCCTCTAATGTGGCCTGCCCTGCACTAACCGTCAAATAATAAAACCACAGAAGCAAGAGGCTAAAACTATGGCATAGGGAAGATGTCAAATAGTGCCCAGCTACCTTTTCACAATGTCCTGCTGCTATTTGTGGTTTGATTTCATTTTTCTTGAATCCACAGTCGGCACCCCTGGAAGCAGCAGTCAGGAGATCGAATGACATATTGCATTTGGGCAGGTCAGCTGCAAAGGACCTTTTAAAGATGTTGAAAGGCAGAGATGTCACGTTGAGGACTAAGGTGCACTTGACCCAAGCCATGGTATTTTCAGCTGACCCATATGCATGTGAGAGTTAGACAATGAATAAGGAAGATCAAGAAAGAATTCACACATTCGTATTAGGGTGTTGGCAAAGAATATTGAGTATACTATGGACTTCCAGGAGAAAAAACAAATCTGTCTTGGAAGAAGTACGGCCAGAATGCCCCTTAGGAGGGAGGATAGCACAGAATTGGGCAGGGTTTTGTTCTGTTGTGCATGCAGTTCTTATGAGTTGGAGCCAACTCGACGACATCTAACAATAATAACAACCTTTCCACAAGCATAGCATCTGAAGTCTTAAAGGTTTAAATAAATAGCCATCCAGAATAAAAACATATGCTCAAAGTCCATGCATAAGAAAGCCTTATTTCAGAACGATGGTCAGTGAACTGATCAAAGAATTTCTTTTAAAATCCTTGATGAAAAGGAGGGAAAGTGAAAGGGAATTTAAAAATTTGAGGTACCTGAGAAGATCTGAAGTGGCCAACTTGAGTTTTGAGTGCAACTCCTCTGTGGCTAGTTCTGTTTCCACCCTAGCAACAGCCATTTTCCGTGTAGACATAACCATGAAACTAAGAAATGTCTGACATGATGAAGTAACTACACTGCCACTCCCCTGAGAGAGGAATATCCAGTAATGACGGTGTAACTACCCTTCAATTCCCCTCCTGTCATATGCCCTCATGATCACCACATTGTAACCGATCTAAGAAAGACACGTATATCCTTTTAAGTCCTACCTTATGAGTTCCCACCACAGGAAGTCCCACCTTAAAATGATCTACTACCGATAGTAATGTCTTCTGATGTACTTTAGATGAAAGTTTACACAACAAATTAGTTTCTCATTAGACAGTTAATACACATATTGTTTTGTGACATTGGTTGCCACCCACAGGAAATATCAACACTCTCCCCTTCTCAACCTTAGGTTCCCCATTACCAGATTTCCTGCCCCCCACCCCACCCCACCCCGCCCTCACGTCCTTACCCCTGGGCTGCTGTGCCCATTTAGTCTCATTTTGTTTTATGGGCCTCTCTAATCTTTGTCTGAAGGGTGAACCTCAGGAGTGACTTCTGTACTGAGATAAAAGGGTGTCTGGGGGCCATACTCTCTGGGTTTCTCCAGTCTCTGTCATACCAGTAAGTCTGATCCTTTTTCTTTTTTGTAGGTAAGAATTTTGTTCTACATTTTTCTCCAGCTCTGTACAGAATCCTCTGTTGTGATCCATGTAGAGCAGTCAGTGATGGTAGCCAGGCACCACCTAGTTGTGCTGGACTCAGTCTGGTAAAGGCTGTGGTACTTGTGGTCCATTAGTCCTTTAGACTAATCTTTCCCTCGCATCTTTGTTTTTCTTCATTCTCCCTTGCTGCAGACGGGGTGAGACCAGTGGGTGTCTTTAATGGCTGCTCACAGGCTTCTTTGTCTTTTATGGAGGATTTTGTTTTAAAGCCTATTTTATCTGAGATTAGTATTGCCACTTCTGCTCTTTTTTGGTTGCTGTTTATATATTTTTTTCATCCTTTGATTTTTAATATAATTATGTCTTTGTTTCTAAGGTGTGTCTCTTGTAGACAGCATATTGATGGGTCCTGTTTTTCTATCCATTCTGTCGTTCTCTGTCTCTTTATAGGTGCATTTAAGCCATTTACGTTCATTGTGATTATTGATAGTTGTGAGTTTTTTGCTGTCTTTTTGTAGTTTTTTTGTTTTGTTTTGTTTGGTGCTGATGTATTTTTGTTCTTTTTACTCTCCTGTGCTGAACTCCTTTTGTCTATGGAATTTTTCTTTTGTTTTTGAAGACTTCGTGTTTACTGAAACGTCATGTTTTTCTGCATTTGATGAGTAGGTTTGTTAACTTTCTTTGTGGTTATCTTGAAATTTACTCCTATTTTCCTAAGCTTGAACCAGTCTTTTATTACTTGATATTACTTTGACTTCCTCACCATCTGAAAGTTCTATACCTACACCATTTATTCCCTTGTTTATTATTCTGACATTGTTGTCATTTACAGATTGACCTCTCTGGTTCCCTGTTGTAGATTTTTTAGTTTTGTTTTATCCTTGAGAGTTCATTACCTAGGTTGGTATCTGGCTGATATGGTCTTGCATCCTTGATTCATGCTGTTTTCTGTTCTCTAACTGAAGGACTCCCTGTAATAATCCTTGTAAGTTTGTTTTGGTTTTTACGTATTCCCTTAATTTCTGTTTATCTGGAAATGTCCTATTTTGCCATTATAGTTCAATGACAGTTTTGCAGGCTATATTATTCTTGGTTGGCAATTCCTATCTTTCAAGGTTTTATATATGTCATCTGCTGAGTAATCAGAGCTTAGTCTTATTGTTTCCCCTCTGTATATGATTTTTTGTTTTTCTCAAGCTGCTCTCAGGATTCTTTCTTTGTCTTTGGTGTTCACGAGTGTAAATATGAAATGTCATGGTGATTTTCTTTTGGGGTCTATCCTATATGGGGTTTGTTGAGCTTCTTGGATGGTCAGCTTTTCATCTTCATGATATTAGGGAAGTTTTCTGTCAGCAAATCTTCAATGATCCTCTCTGTTTTCTGTTTTCTCCCCCTCTTCTGGAACTCCAATCACATGCAAATTTTTGCTTTTTATTGTATCCCACATTATTCTCAGGGTTTCTTCATTTTTCTTCATTCTTTTCTCTGATTTATTTCCTCAAACAATGTGGTATCCAAGGATTTGTCTTCAATGTCACTGATCCTGTCTTCCATTGTTCCAAATTTGCTTCTCAAAACTTCTATGGCCCTGTCCATCTCTGAAATTTTGTTGTTTATCTTTTGGATTTCTAATTGCTGTATTTGTATGATTTCTAATTGTTTGTTTGACATTTTGTTTCTGCATTATTTTCCTGAATTCTTCCATTGTTTTGTCTGTCTTTTCTATGATTTCGTCTGAATTTTCCATGATTTTGTCTTTTTTTCCTTATTTTTGTCTGTGTTTTCCTTCATCTCTTGAAGAACCCTGAATATTAGAGTTTTGAATTCCCTATCAGGTAGTTCCAGTGCACTTTCTTCTACTGGAAGGTTATCTGGTGTTTTATTTTGGATGCTTTCCAGAGCCGTCCTGTCCCATTTTTTTATGCTTTTTGATATTGTCTACTGTCTTCAAGACATTCAGGAAATATTTTCTTCATTTATTGATTGTAGATTTGTTCATTTCATCCTGCCTTTTGTTTTATTTGGTTACATCTTGGCAGGCAGGCTGGGAATTCTTTGTTGTTTGCTCATCTGTGAGCATATTTCTCACTACCTTGTCCAGGTGGGCAGGGCTTGTCACTCAGCTATGGTGCAGCAGGGCAGGTCCAGTAGAGAATAGGGTTGGGAATGGGTCATTTGGGGCCCATACTGGGGCTGACAGGGCAGGGCCAGGGGGCAGTGCAGTGCTGGGTCCAGTGGTCCACACCTGTGCCACTTGGAGGTGCAGGGCTCATTGCATGGTGCAGAAAAGCAGGAGGGAAGAGGGAGGAATTGATGTGTCAAGCTAAGTGGGTGTGGGAAAGAAGAGAGATAAACAGAAGCCAAAAAAAAAAAAAAACAATGGTGCTGAGACATCCAGCCAGTGGAATGGCACAGAACCGGGGAAGCCGTGTGCTGGTGGCTTTCTAGCCACGTGGTATGGCACAGCCCATCAAGAAGAGGCAGAGACGACACTTGCAGCTAGGTAGGTGGGAGAAAGGAGAGGAAGGGAGAGATAAGAAACCAAAAAAAGAGTTCCAGAAAAATGGCGTTCTAGGCAGAAGCACCACGCCATCCCTCCACAGCAAAGATCCAAAAAACTAAGCCAAACAGAGAATATAACAATCCTGAAACCCTAAAACATCAAATGAAGGGATAAAGAATTCAGCCAAGCACCAAATGGAGTGAGAAAACTGACAG
This sequence comes from Dugong dugon, assembly GCA_030035585.1. Taxonomy (NCBI): domain Eukaryota; kingdom Metazoa; phylum Chordata; class Mammalia; order Sirenia; family Dugongidae; genus Dugong; species Dugong dugon. The sequence continues at coordinate 35,062,385 of CM057461.1, forward strand.
AGAATGGAGAGTGAGGAGAGATTCATGCAGAGGTCCTCTACCAGCTAACGCAGCGTGGATCTGCCATCTTGGACTCTTATCAGAGACCAGCAAATGGGGGCACGAGAAAGTAGCCTCACGGAGCTTCCAGCGGGAGACAAAACAACCGGTAATTGGTGATATATGCTTTCCCACCCCCCACGCTTCTTCACCCCAACTCAGCCTCCTCTGCTTCCTGCAACCACAGTCTCTTGACTGGGAAACTGCGGCTGCTTGGATTCCACACACCCAAACAGGTGACTCTCTGAGTGCCATTTGTTGGCTGCTGGTGTTGCTTTTTTTCCACTTCTTTTTATCTCTTCCTTGCCTCTCCCCACCTCCCCCTCCTTTCGCTCGAGTACCTCGCTCCATGAACCATCTTTGCTTCTTCCTCAGGGGCTGAGGAGCTCCAGTAATTTGTGATATATGCTTTCCCACTCTCTACCCTTCTTCACCCACACTCGGCCCCCTCTGCTTCCCATGGACAGTCTCCTGTCCAGAAACACCAGCCCACACTAGCTGGCTCTCTGAGTGCCATTTGTAGGCTGCTAGTGTTGCCCTTTTTTTTTTTTTTTCTGCTTCTTTTGATTTCTTACTTGCCTCTTGACACCTCCCCCTCCTTCGCTCAAGTACCTGGCTCTGTGCGCCATCTTTTCTTCTTCCTGAGGGGCTGCGGAGCTCTGTTCGAGTGTGGAGCTGCTTCCCCGTTTGGGCTGCCACACTGGTGGGATCCCGGGGCTTTCATTCATTTGTTTGTTTTGAATTGTTTGTTACTTTTCTTTTCCGTTTCTTGAGTTGGGAGCCCTTTCTGGCCAGGCTGAGCTGTGTGGCAGGGAGACTCCCTTTTGGCTTCCACAGATGTGCAGAGGGATCCCTGAGGGCATTTCTTTTTACATTCTTATTTTCTTTCCATTTCTTTGGGGGCCTTTCTTGTTTTTTGTTTTTAATTTGTTTTGTTTTCTTTTTCCTCTTTTTCCCTTTTAGTCTTTCTTCATTGCTCAGTCTCTCCTCTCTATATCTTCCTTCTCTTTCTGTTCCCTGAATACCTGGCATTGTATACCTCTACACCTTCTAGCCAGGCAGTACTGCAACACCTGAGAGCAACTTCCCCAGACCTCATAACTGCACTGGTGGGATCCCTGGGAACTTTGCAGTTCTTTACCCTTTCTGATTCTTATTTATTCATTCTTTTCTTTTCTTCCTCCTCCCCTTTCTGTTTTTCTCCATTTCATAGTCTCTCATCTCTCCACTCCAACGGCAAGCTCCCCTAGCATTCTTTTCTGTTTGTATGTTTTTGGCTCATGTTCCTCTCTCCTCTCTCCCATATCCATCTTAGCTCCACACATAACAATCTCCCCACTGCATACTGCCTACCTGCACCGTGCGCTTGACATCATACCACCAAGCAGCACGGGCACAGCCTACTGGAACCTGCCCTGCACTGATTACCGACCCACTCTGGTGGCTGTAGAAAGTGCCACAAACAACCCATCCCAGTAACTCCTCTTCAGCTAGACCTACCCTGCAGTACCATATCTGAGTGGCTGACCCTGCCAGTTGAAGAAGGAGGCGAAAAGTACTGTGCCCACAGACGAGCAAACAACAAAGAACACACAGTCTGTCTGCTCAGACATAGTCAAATTTTTTTTTTAAAAAGGGTTGAAACAAACAAATCTCCAGTTAATAAATGAGAAAAATAACTACTGAATGCTCCGAAGACAGCAGACAATAACAAAACATTTACAAAAACAGAACAGGATGGTTCCAGTAGGCATCCAAAATAAAACACTAGATGACTCTCCTCTGGAAGAAAATGCACTAGAACTACCTGATAGGGAGTTCAAATCTCTAATACTCAGAATTCTCCAAGAACTGAGGCAAAAAGCTGACAAACATGAGGAAAAAATAGACAAATTCATAGAAAATACAGACTAAAAATTGGAAGAATTCAGGAAAATAATGCAGGAACAAAATGCCAAAATAAATTCACAACTAGAAATTATACAAAGACAACAATTAGAAATCCAAAAGATAAAGAAGATTTCAGAAATGGATGATGTCATAGAAGGGCTGAGAAGCAGATCTGAAACCGTGGAAGACAGGATCAGTGGAATTGAAGACAAACACTTGGATACAACTCTGTTTCAGGAAAACTCAGAAAAAAGAACAAAGAAAAATGAAGAGACCCTGAGAGTTACGTGGGACACAATCAAAAGCAAAAATCTGTGAGTGATTGGAATTCCAGAACATGGGGAGAAAACAGAAAACACAGAGAGGATCATTGAGGAACTGCTGACAGAAAACTTCCCCAATATCATGAAATATGAAAATCTTGCCATCCAAGAAGCTCAACAAACCCCATATAGAAGAAACCCCAAAAGAAAATCACCATGGCATATCATATTCACACTCACCAAAATCAAAGATAAACAAAGAATTCTGAGAGCAGCTCATGAAAAACAAGAAGTCACATACAGAGGAGAAACGATAAGACTAACCTCAGATTATTCAGCAGAAACCATGCAGGCAAGAAGGCAATGGGATGACATATATAAAATCTTGAAAGAAAAAAATTGCCAACCAAGAATAATATATCCTGCAAAACTCTCGTTCAGATTTGATGGTGAAATTAGGTCATTTCCAGATAAACAGAAATTAAGGGAATATGTAAAAGTCAAACCAAACTTCCAAGAATTATTAAAGGGAGTTCTTCGATCTGAGGACAAACAGCTTCAGCTCACAGGCAGAACCTAAGACACAGGATCGTACGAGCCAGATACCAATCTAGGAAATGAACTCTCGAGGACTATTCAGAACCAAAAGAAATACAACAGGGAATCAGAGCAGTTAATCAATAAATCAACAACATCAAAACAATAAAAGAGAGAATAAATGGCATAAGAATAGAACCTTCTAATGGAGAGGAAGGCAAGGCAATACCAACTAATGATAGCCTGCTTCAAACTTAGAAAGACAAGGGTAAAATTCACTGTAACTACAAAGAAAGTTAACAAACCAACTCATAAAAATAAAGACGAAAAACATAAAGTCTCGGCAAAAACAAAAGAAAGGAAAAAAAATCCACAAACAAAAGTAACTCAGCACAAGAGAGTAAGAAGAACAAAGAAAACTTCAGCACCACAAAAAAAAGCACTACAAAATCACAGGAACAAACTCACATCTATCAATAATTACACTGAATGTAAATGGTCTCAATGCACCCATAAAGAGATGGAGAGTGACACAATGGATAAGAAAACAGGATCCATCAATATGCTGTCTGCAAGAGACACACCTTAAAACAAAGATGTGAATTTATTAAAAGTCAAAGGTTGGAAAAAAATATATCAAGCTAACAACTACCAAAAAAGACCAAGAGTGGCAATTCTAATCTCAGATAAAATAGACTTCAAAACAAAATCTACCATAAAAGACAAAGAAGGACACTATATAATGATTAAGGGGATGATCCATCATGAAGACATAACCATAATAAACATCTACACACCCAATGACAGGGCTCCAAAATACATAAAACAAACTCTAACAACACTGAAAAGAGAAATTGACAGTTCCACAATAATAGTAGGAGACTTCAACACACCACTCTCAGTAAAGGACAGAACAACTAAGAAGAAACTCAGCAAAGATACAGAAGACCTAAAGGGCCCAATCAGCCAACTTGACCTCACAGACATATATAGAACACTCCATCCAACCACTGCAAAGTACACATTCTTTTCCAATGCACATGGAATGTTCTCCAGAATAGACCACATCTTAGGCCACAGAGCAATCCTCAACAAGATCCAAAACACTGAGAGAATTCAAAGTATCTTCTCTGACCACCATGCCATCAAGGTAGAAATTAACACTAGAAAGAGCAAGGAAAAAAAATCAACTACATGGAAACTGAATAATACCCTGCTTACACATCAGTGGGTAATAGAGAAATCAGAGATGGAATCAAAAAATTCCTAGAATCAAATGAGAATGAAAACACATCATACCAAAACCTTTGGGACACAGCAAACGCAGTCCTCAGAGGACAATTTATAGCAATAGATGCACATATCAAAAAAGAAGAAAGGGACAAAATCAAAACATTAACTACAGAACTCAAACAAATAGAAAGAGAACAGCAAAAAAAGCCCACAACCACCGGAAGAAAGGAAACAGTAAAGATCAGAGCAGAAATAAATGAAATAGAGAACAGAAAAACAATCGAAAGAATCAACAAAACCAAAAGTTGGTTCTTTGGAAGAATCAACAAAATCGACAAACCACTGGCCAGACTGACAAGAGAAAAACAGGAGATGACACAGATAACCCAAATAAGAAATGAAATGGGGGACATTACAACAGACCCAAATGAAATAAAAAGGATTATAACAGAATATTATGAAAACATATACTCCAACAAATTTGAAAACCTAGAGGAAATGGATGAATTTCTAGAAACACACAGCCTACCCAAACTACAACAAAGTGATGTTGAAAATCTGAACAGACCCATAACAAGAGAAGAGATTGAAAAGGTAATAAAAAAAACTCCCAACCAAAAAAAGCCCCGGCCCACATGGCTTCACTGGAGAATTCTACAAAACATTTACAGGAGAGCTTGTACCAGTACTACTTAAGCTATTTCAGAGCATAGAAGAGGAAGCAACACTTCCAAATTCGTTCTATGAAGCCAGCATAATGCTGATACCAAAAGCAGGCAAAGATGCCACAAAAAAAGAAAATTACAAACCAATATCTCTCATGAATATAGATGCAAAAATTCTGAACAAAATTCTAGCCAATAGAATTCAGCATCATATAAAAAAAAATAATAATAATACACCACGACCAAGTAGGATTCATACCAGGTATGCATGGATGGTTCAACATTAGAAAATCAATCAACGCAATCCACCACATAAATAAAAGGAAAGAAAAGAATCACATGATCATCTCAATTGACACAGAAAAGGCATTTGACAAAGTCCAACACCCATTCCTGATAAAAACTCTCAATCAAATAGGTATAGAAGAGAAATTTCTCAACATAAGAAAGGGCATCTATGCAAAACCAACGGCCAACATCATTCTTAATGGAGAGAGGCTGAAAACATTCCCCTTGAAAACAGGAACAAGACAAGGATGCCCTTTATCACCACTCCTATTTAACATTGTGCTGGAAGTTCTAGCTAGAGCAATAAGGCAAGAAAAATAAATAAAGGGCATCCAAATTGGTAATGAAGAAGTTAAACTGTCCCTGTTTGCAGATGATATGATACTATAAACAGAAAACCCTAAAGACTCCATGAGAAATCTACTGGAACTAATAGAAAGATTCAGCAGAGTAGCAGGATAAAAGATAAACATTCAAAAATCAGTTGGATTCTTATACACCAGTAAGGAGAACGATGAAAAGGAAATCAGGAAAACAATACCATTTTCAATAGCCCCTAAAAAGATAAAATACTTAGGAATAAATCTGACCAGGGATGTACAAGACCTATACAAAGAAAACTACAAAACACGACTGCATGAAACCCAATGGGATCTACATAAATGGAAAAACATACCATGCTCATAGATAGGCAGACTTAACATTGTGAAAATGACAATTCTACCCAAAGCAATTTACAAATACAACGCAATCCCGATCCAAATACCAACAACATTCTTCAAAGAGATGGAAAAACTAATCATTAACTTTATATGGAAAGGGAAGAAGCCCCGAATAAGTAAAGCACTTCTGAAGAAGAAGAATAAAGTTGGAGGACTCGCACTACCTGACTTCAGAACCTACTATACAGCTACAGTAGTCAAAACAGCCTGGTACTGGTACAATGACAGATACATTGACCAATGGAACAGAATTGAGAACCCAGATGTAAATCCATACACCTACATTCACCTGATCTTCAACAAGGGCTCAAAGTCCATCAAATGGGGAAAAGACAGTCTTTTTAACAAATGGTGCTGGCAAAACTAGATATCCATCTGCAAAAAAATGAAACAGGACCCATACCTCACACCGTATACAAAAACTACTTCAAAATGGATCAAAGACCTGAATATAATGCCTAAAACTATGAAGTTCATAGAAGAAAAAATAGGACCAACACTTCAGGCCCTAATACACGGCATTAACAGGATACAAATAACCATCAACACACAAACCACAGAAGATAAGCTAGATAGCTGGGATCTTCTAAAAATCCAACAGATATGCTCTTCAGAAGACTTCACCAAAGAGTAAAAAGAGAACCTACAGACTGGGAAAAAAATTTTGGACAGTACAAGTCAGACAAAGTTCTAATCTCCATAATCTACAAGAAAATCCAACACCTCTACAACAAAAAGACAAATAATCCTATTAAAAAATGGGCAAAGGAAATGAACAGACACTTCACCAAAGAAGACATTCAAATGGCCAACAGACACATGAGGACATGCTCGCGATCACTAGCCATTAAAGAAATGCAAATTAAAACCACAATGAGATACCATCTCACCCCGGCATTACTAGCACGAATCAAAAACACTGGAAATAACAAATGTTGGAGGGGCTACGGGGAGATCAGAACACTTACGCACTGCTGGTGGGAATGCAAAATGATACAACCATTTTGGAAAATGATGTGGCGCTTCCTCAGAAAGCTAGAAATAGACATACCATTCGATGCAGCAATCCCACTCCTAGGATACATCCTAGAGAAATAAGAGTCGTCACTCAAATAGTCATATGCACACCTATGTTCATGGCAGCATTGTTCACGCTAGCAAAACAATGGAAACAACCTAGATGCCCATCAACAGATGAATGGATAAACAAACTATGGTACATACACACAATGGAGTACTATGCAACGAGAAAGAACAACAATGAATCTGTGAACCATCTCATAACATGGATGAAACTGGAGGACATGATGCTGAGTGAAATTAGTCAATCACAAAAGGACAAATATTGTATGATACCTCTATTGTAAAAACCCATGAAAAAGTTCACACACAAAATGTAACAATCTTTGTTGGTTACCACGGATGGGAGGGGTGGGGGGGAAATACCAAGTAGGCAATAGATCAGTGGTCTCTTGGGTGAAGGGTGAGACAGTACACAATACAGGGGAAACTAGCACAACCTGTACAAGGAAAGGTCATGGAAGCCCCATAGACACATCCAAACTCCCTGAGGGACTGAATTGCTGGGCGGAGGGCTCTGGGGACTGTGGTCTCGGGGAACATCTGGCTCAATTGGCGTGACACAGCTTATAAAGACAATGCTCTACATTCTACCTTGGTGAGTAGTGTCTGGGGTCTTAAAAGCCTGTGAGCGGCCATCTAAGATACCCAACTGGTCTCATCCCTTCTGGAGCAAGGGAGAATGAAGAGAACAGGATACAAGGAAAAGATTAGTCCGAAGGACTAATGGACCACAGCTACCAAGGCCTCCACCTGACTGAGTCCAGTACAGCTAGATGGTGCCCGGCTACCACCACTGACTGCTCTGACCAGGATCACAACAGAGGGTTCTGGACAGAGCTGGAGAAGGATGTAGAGCATAATTCTAACTCACAAAAAAAAAGGACCAGATTTACTGGCCTAAAGGAGACTGGAGAAACCTCGAGAGTATGGCCCCCAGACACCCTTTTAGCTCAGTGGTGAAGTTACCTCCGAGGTTCACTGTTCAGCCTGGGAGTGGACAGCCCCGTAAAACCAAATGAGACTAATGAGGTACAGGAGTCCAGTGACAAGGGCCAGAAAGCAGAAGGGGACAAGGGAGCTGGTGATAGGGAACCCAAGGTTGAGTAAGGATATTGTTGATGTCTTGTGAGATTGTTAACCATTGTCATAGGGCAACATTTGTAGTAACTGTTAAATGAGAAACTATTTTGTTCTGTAAGCCTTCATCTTAAGTGAGAATAACAGCACAATTGGAAGAGCGTAGTTAATGTCACTGAACTGTGCATGTAGAAATTTTTGAAACGGTGTATCTTTGGCTATGTGTATTTTCACCAAAAAAAAAAGGTTGAGAAGTTAGAGGGTTGATATGTTGTGGGGTTGTTAACCAGTGTCATAAAACAACATGTGTACTTCTGTTTCACGAGAAACTATTTGTTCTGTAAGCCTTCACCTGAAGTACAATAAAAAAAAATTTAAAAAAAGAAACCAAAATTAAAAAAAAATGCACACCCAGTCAGGTAGTCAGTAGAAAGGAAAGCAAGGTAGAAAGAGACAAGAAACCGAGACAGAAAAGAAAATGCCCTGAGGAAGCCCACCAGCATGGCAGTGTGGTGGGGCAAATCTAAGCAGCAAGGAAGCAGTGTCTCTCCTGCCAAGGAACCTCAGCCCACCAGAAAGTAGTGGAGGCTGCACAGAGGGAAGAAGGTTGGAGGGTGGGGAATTGTGTATCCTTGGTTACTGGCTGCTCTCTCCTGCTGGGAACTCTGTGAAGTTGCCTTCCCATACTCCCTGTCCACCTTTTTTGGTGGCTGAGGGGTCCAAGATGGCAAGTTCATGCCACATTAGCTGGTAAGGGACCTCCACTCTGTAGCTCTCCTTGTTCCCTCTTCTCTGTCAGTTTTTTGTTCTGTTTGTGCTTGGTTGAGTTCTTTATACCTTCATTTATCCCTTCATTTTTACACTTAGTGTTCCAGAATTGTCATTTGTATCTGTTTTACTTGGCTTTTCAGGTCTTTGCTGTAAAGGTACTGCACGGGGCTTCTGTCTATAGTGCCATGTTTGCTCCACTTCAAACCCTTAATGATTTTTGAATGAGGACCCTATATTTCCTCTTTTTTTATTGCTGTAAATACGTATATAACACAATGCATTTGCTATTCAACATTTTTCAGGTATACAATTTAGTGATATCAGTTAAATAAATCATGTTGTGCAACCATCACCCACAATTATTGCCAAATTTCCCATCACCATAAACAGAAATTGAGTGCTTCCTAAACATTAGCTCTCCTTCCCCCTCCCTCCACCCCTGGTGGTCACTAATAAACTTTGTTCTCTATACATTTGTCTATTCTTATTATTTCATATAAGCAGTATCATACAATATGTGTCCTTTGTGATTGACTTAGTGCACTCAGCATAATGTCTTCAAGGTTCGTGTATCAGGACTTCATTTCTCTTTATGGTTGAGTAGTATTCCACTGTACGTATGTACCACATTTTGTGTATCCATTCATCTGTTGACGAACATTTAAGTTGTTTCCATCTCTTGGCTATTGTGAATAGTGAGGACCCCACTTTTTTATTATGTGCTGGGCCTGCAGGGCATGTAGCTGGTGCTGCTGAATGCCCTTGGCCTTCTGGGGTGAGGCAAGGCAAGCTACCAGAGAGGAGCAGGCATGATTAGGGGCAGAAGGCACCTCAGGCGTTGGGTTCTAGGGCCTGAGGACCCTTTCTGGACCCTCTGAGGCATCTAGGCCTCTGTCGTCACCAGCACTAGCCTTCTTCCCCCGCTTCTGCAACAACAGAAAATGGCCTTGGTGTTCTTACCACAACTTCCTTTTCCTCTCTCTTTCAGAAGCTGAACAAATAGCCGAGGGTGGATGCTAACCCACTGCTGTCAAGTCAATTCTCACTCATAGCCACCCTCTAGGACAGACAGAGTAGTACTGCCCCATAGGGTTTCCAAGGAGCAGCTGGTAGGTTCAAATTGCAGACCTTTTGCTTAGCAGCCAAGCTCTCAACCACTGTGCCACCAGGGTTCCATGAGGGTGGATGCTAGAACTGTGGAATTCAGGACATAGACCAGGATTTTGCAAGAGATGAATAATGGACAGGCAGGCTGATCCCCAGCCCCACAATAGACCTAGACTTAGAATCCTAAGGAAGAAAACCAACCCAGTTGCCGTGGAGTCAATTCAAATTGATGGTGATCTCATGTGGGGGGAAAAAAACAGTTGCCATGGAGTCAATTCAAATTCATAGTGACCTCACATATGTCAGAGTAGAAATGTGTTCCACAGGGTTTTCAGTGATTGATTTTTTTGGAAGCAGATCACCAGGTTTCTTCCAAGGCACTTCTGGATGGACTTGAACCTCCAATTTTTCAGTTAACAGCCAATCACTTTAACTGGTTGTACAACCCAGGGACTCTACCCATTTAGGTTAATGGACCTAAATTGAAAGGGTCACCTTGAGGGGGTGCTGAATCTGCCTGGATTGGGGGAGGGAAAGAGGCAGAGGGCTAGGGAGGGAGAGACTAACTGCTCATGCTCTTCACCCTTAGCCACAGGCTCCTCATCCTTCAGGTTTCAGCTCAATGTCACTCCGCTAAGAAGCCTTCCCTGGACCCACCACTCAGTGAGCTGAGGAGACCCTGCTCTGAGCTCCCCCAGGTCCTGGATTTTCCCTCAGCACAGCACTTCTCACGTCTTATTATAATGGATTGATTGTCCTCATTACTACTAGACAGCCACTCCAGGGAGGCTAGGTCCAAGTTGCTTTGGCCTCCATGTATCTCCAGCACCTAGTACAGGCTTGGCACATGGAAAGTGCCCAATAAATATTTGTAGAGAGGATGAACAAAGAAAGAAAAAGAGTTTGTACTCACAGAACTAAGGATGTCAATCAGTTCTGATAATCTTACTTTTGGCTGAGGGTGAGGGCTGCTGACTGACTGTTGTCTCGCTCTGAGGAGAGTCTATGGAGGCTGCCATCAAAATTCCCATTCCCTGGCTGATCCTAGGGTGATAGAGGATAAGATTGGCTGGGGTAATATAGACTAAGATGTGAAAGACCCTATCACCTTTCTATAGTAGTTGTGATTCCAGAAATGCTACTTATTAACCCATCTGAATATCTCATCAGGAAGATTCAAGCAGTTGAGGAGAAGAAATAAGCAAAAGAGATTTTGGGGCAAAAAGAACCCTCTTGATAGCCTACAGTCTCAACAAACGTCTCTTTTTTAGGAGTGGAAGGCTTTAGCCACTATTAATGGGTTGACTGCAGTGACACCTCCCCCTCCATGAAAGCAAACAAATACAATAATGGGAAATGGGTTAATATCAATGCCTTAACCCCAAAGAGAGCTTTTAATGATGGACTTTTAGGCTCTACGCACTTAAGTGGGCCACAGGTATGGGAGCAGGAGGAAGTAAGTGGAAACCCAGCAAGGTAAAGTGACTTGCATGACAACATACAGGCCAAGAAGCCAGATGGAAACTGATGGGAGGAAGTTACAGGGAGGCTCACTTCAGGTTGAGGGAAGGAAGGACTTTCTAACAATCAATACTGTCCAACAATGAAACCTCTTACCTTCTGAGAGGGCAAGCTTCCCTTCATCAGGGGTATGCAAGTATAGGACTCATGTCACAGATGCTGGAGAAGGATTACAGCTGCAGGGGGAGGGGGAGGGAGAGGGCTAAATACCTGTTTTTCAAACCATAGGTTGCAGCTCATTCAGGAGTCATAAAATACATTCCGTGACCTAAGCTAATTTTTTTTTTAAATGGGAAAGATAGAAGAGATAGAAGGGAAGGGAAGAAAAGAGGAGATGGGGAGGAGAAGGAGAAAGAGTGGAAACAAGGGGAAAGGGAGGAAGTGGAGGGGAGAGGGGAGAAGAGGAAATAATCTGAGGGTATACCACATAGTAAGGGTGAGTTCTGTTTCTTAAAACGTTCATTGTGGTTCTGTGTGTGTGTGTGCGTGTGTGTGCACTGATGGTAATATAAAATGTATTACTAACAATAGGTGATAGTCAAAAAAGATGGAAAGTCTCTAGAAGCTGATCGCTAAGATATAACTTTGTAGTTATGTGAGGGAAGGATTCTACATAAGAAATTATGAGACTAGAATTCAAAGATTTTTTTCTTTCTTTTTTTATTATTCATTCACTACTCATTTATTTAATACCAATTCTAAGCCATGCTGGGTGTTAGAGACAAAGAGATAAATCTGAAACATTTCCTGTCCTAGAGTCAGGTGATGGGGTTTTAGGCAGATAATTATAATACAATGTGATAGGTGCTTCAGTAAGCACTTGGCTACACTTTCCACATATTGTACCAAACCTATGAGGGAGCTACTTTCTTAGCACCATTTTACAGATGAGAAAAATCAAGGCTCTAAAGGTCATCCAATCAAAAAATAAAAACAAACCTGTTGCCATTGAGTCAATTCCGACTCATGCTGACCCCATGTGTTACAGAATAGAATTGCTCCACAGGGTTTTCTTGGCTGTAATCTTTACAGAAGCAGGTCACCAGCCCATTCTTCTGAGGCACTGCTGGGTGGGTTTGAACAGCCAACTGTTAGTAGTCAACTGTTAGTGCCACTCAGGACCTCCAGGCCACCCAGCAGAACCACAGTTTGAACCCAAGAGGCTGCCTGAGCACAGAGCCTGTATTCTCACCAGTGGGCTGGACTGCTGTGCCAAAGCGGGAGGGGGGTTCAGAAGAGAAAGGGACTGACAGGAAAGCTGGGGGTGAGGGAGGGAGAGGGCAGGGAAGGCTTCATAGCAGGGGGACCCTTGACTTCTGTTCTGAAAAAAGAATAGGAGTTTGATGACAAGATGGAAAAGGCACTCCCTTCTTCAAAAGGCAGTCCAGAGGCCATGCTGAAAATTGGAAAGACTGTGAGATTTAGAGCAGGCAGACCTGGCTTTGAACTTTAGTTCCAACTTTTACTACCCATGTGATTCCGGGCAAGTCACCTAACCTCTCTGAGCCTCCAGTACTTTGTAAGTTAAATGGGAGTTGTCATGAAATTAGAGATTATATAGGTAATGTATACACCACAGTGCAAATCATAGGAACTTCATACTAATTATAACCCACTTATGAGGAGTGCCTGCATTAAATTCCAGCTCTTCTCACTTACCAGCTGGGTAACCTTGGGCAAGTTGCTAAATTCTTTGTGCCTCAGTCATCATATCTTTAAAATAGGAATGATAGTAGTACTTACCACGTGAAGTTATGAAAATAAAATTAACTAATACAAATTGTCTTAGGCTGGGTTCTCTAGAGAAGCAAAACTAGTAAAGAATATAAATATATATAGAGAGAGATTTATATCAAGGAAGTGGCTCATGTAGTTATAGAGGTTGGAACACTCCAAGTCCATGGGTCAGGCTGGAGGTTTCTCTTGATCCACGTAGGAGCTGGTGAACTCAATATCAGCAGATCAGACAGAAGGGATCTGGCTCACAGGCTGCAAAGACCAACAAATCTCAAGATTGGCAGGCAAGATGGCAGGTAAGCTGCTAGTTCAAGTCCCAAGAACTGGAGGTCTGATGAGCAGGAACCAGCTGCAGGATCCAGAGCAAGCAAAAGCCAGAAAGTCCACCTATATTGGATGCAGGCCATACTCCCAAGGAAATTCCCTTTCAACCGATTGGCTACTCACAGCAGATCCCATCATGGAGGTAATCACATTATATCAAATCTCATCATGGAGGTGATCACTTCATTATACAACTGTCAACCTGCCAAACCATTGAGAATCATGGCCCAGCCAAGTTGACACACAACCTTAATGATCACACAGGCCAAGTGCTTAGAAGAATATCAGGCACAAATCAGGTGCATAATAGAGAATGGTCTTTGTTATTACCTCCCTGTGCTACACATTGTGCTAAGAGCTCTATAATTTTATTCATTCATCAGATTCACAAATATGGGTTTACCATGATCTAGGCAATGTTCAAGGTGCATTAGGGAATCACAAGTAGTTTAATGCATGGCTGGCCCTCTGGGTGTGAGATAGAGTTCATTGTTGGGGTTGGAGGACAGGGGGTGGGAGAACAGGATTTAGGTGGGAGGTGAGATAGGTGGTGAGGGATGAGGCTGGAGAGGTGGATCATGAAAAATGTTTTATGCCATGTCATCCTGAAAGCAATAGAGAGCCCATGGAGATTTTTAATCTGGGGAATTTTTATTCTTAGAATTTATGATTCCCCAATTGCAAAACTCTATGAACCTAGTGCCAAAGTCTTTATGATTCCAAGATTATAGCCCTACGATTTTGTGGCCCTTACTAATTCTTACTTGCTGTGGTGAATTGACATAAAAAATGACCACGATAAGGACTTATGGTTTCAACTCCTACGTGTAAAAAAATGGGAAGCATTACTCCCATCTTTACAACAAAGAAAAGCTGAACAAACTGAAAACCAATGACTTTTCTTAGACCTATCAGAGAACTGAGGTTGCAGGGCAAACTACCACCCCAAAACCTGGAGAGTCACATGCATCCAGAGAGAAACAGCACGCAAAATTTGCTTATCTGGAGCAAAAGCCATCAGATGTCAAAACTTGCTACCCAAAAACCCACTGCCGTTGAGTTGATTCTGACTTACAGCAACTCTATAGGACAGAGTTGAACTGCCTCATAGGGTTTCCAAGGCTGTAAAACTTTATGGAAGCAGACTGCCACATCTTTCTCTGGTGGAGTGACTGTTGGATTCAAACCACCAAATTTCCAGTTAGCAGCCGAGCACTTAACCCCTACACCACCATGGCTCCATAAGTTGGTAAGAACACTTAAATAGCAAATTTTCTGGAGGTTGAACGTGGACTAGCATGACAGTGAGAAGCTAATGGGGCACTGACACTTTTGCAGGTTTTCCTCCAGGAACCTCGCCAGCTTCCCAAGAGGAGGATCTGAGAAGCTCCCTTTGTGGCCTTGGCAGGTAGAAGGAGGGAGGTGGGTAAAGGAAATGTAACCCATTGCCATGGAGTCGATTTCGACTCATAGCAACCCTATAGGACCAAGTAGAACCACCAACTTTTTGATTAGCAGGTGAGTGCTTAACCACTGCACCACCGGGGATCCTGGAGGAAGAGTAGCCACCATGAAACCCTTTCAGACCCTTCTAACAAAGACTGAATCTCTAAGGGAAAGGACTTTGCCAGAGGACAACTCTGAAAACTTAACCCAACTAGGGGGAAAGGATTCTTTTCTACTCCATCCCTCTCCAGCCTTCTTGTCTAACTTAGAGGGGTATATATATATATATATATGCCATAGAAAACGAGTTGTCTAACTTAAGGGATATATATACCATAGAAAACAGAGAAAAGGGCTTCAAGGAAATAGACTGAAATGCTATATAGCAGAGAAGGGACTAGGGACAGGGGAGATGAAGCTCTACCCATGGAGAAGGGATAGAAGTACACAGGCTCACTGAAAGACAGACTTAATTAGAAGATTAGAGAATATCCTTTTTCTCCCACAACTTACCACCACACCAACAAAGTTCCAGTATAATAGTAGATTACAGATGAAAGGGTGCAAGTCACAGACTCTACAAGTAGTACAAAGAGAAAGCCTAAAGTCAAGAGGGGAGGAAGAAATAAGGACAGTAGAGGAATATGAAGCCTCAGGTGTCTAAAGCTACAAATATGAAACACAGCCTAAGTCTTAGCCAGATTAACATAAATACTCACACGAAAGGCCTATACACTTGAATGTCTATGACCTTATACAACATGTCCAGATTTTACCAAAAAAAAATTACAAGACAAGGCAAAAGGACACAGTCTGAAAAAATAAAGCAGTCATCAGAAGCAGACTCAAATATGACACAAATGTTGGAATAATCGGACAGGGCACTGAAAACAACAGTAATTAATACATAAAGGCTCTAATGGAAAAAGGAGACAACATGCAAGACCAGATGGGTAATGTCAGCAGATAAATGGAAACTGCAAGAAAATAAAGAGGAAATGCTAGAAATAAAAAACAGTACCAGAAATGAAGATTGCCTTCAATGGACAAAGCTGGAGCGAGAAATCGGTAAACCTGAAGACAGTTCAATAGAAACTTCCCTAACTGAAACCAGAGAGGAAAGAGAACAAAGAAAACAGAATACAACATCCAGGAGCTGTGGAATAATATTCAAAATGTATAAGATACACTAGTTGGAATACTAGAAGGCGAAGAAACAGAGAAAGGGGCAGAAGAAATTACAGCAAAAACCAGCAAACTGGAAGCTACTGGAGGGGCCCTAATGGAATCATAGCTCCTTCAAAGCCCCATTCCCAGAGAACTGTCACCATTTGAGACATCTGGTTGTTTTCTAGAGCCCTGGTGGTGCAGTGGTTAAGAGCTACAGCAAGCTCTGGCTGCTAACCAAAAGGTCAGCAGTTCAAATCCACCAGCTGCTCTTTGGAAACCCTATGGAGCAGTTCTACTCTGTCCTACAGGGTCACTATGAGTTGGAATCGATTTGACGGCAGTGGGTTTGGTTGTTTTCTAGAGGACTCCATTCACAAGTCTGTCTTTATTTGTTATGACTCAGAGTTTGCCTAGTGTGAAAAGTCTTTTCCCCAAGGGCATTTGTTGAAAACAATCAGAGGTAATTTTCAAATGTCAACAACAATCACAAAAAATGAGACATGGAATGATACAGAAAGTACAGCCCATACATAGGGAAAAAAACTGTTTCTGCTGGCCAGGGGAGGGCAGTGGTTGAGCAGGGTCTGCTAGTCAGTAGTGCCCTCTGCCCCATGCCAGCCAGGCTGCTAGACTGGGGTCTCAGGCCAGTCCCCCCACCTCATACCCCTCAAAATAAAGTACTTAGGTACAATTCTAACAAAATATGTACGTAATCTATACATGGAAAACTACAAAACACCAATGAAAGGAATCAAATAAATGGAAAGATATTCTGTGTTTATGGATTAGAAGATTCAATATTGTTAAGACGTCAGTTCTTCCCAATTTAATCCAGAGATTCAACGCAATCCCAATCAAAATTCCAGCAGGTTTTTTTGTAGGTATTGATGTACTGATGCTAAAATCTATATGGAAACACAAATTTACTAGAATAGGCAGCACAATTCTATAAAAGAACAAAGCTGGAGGACTCACACTACCTGATTTCAAGTCTTACTATAAAGCTACTGTAATCAAGACAACATGGTTGAAGGAATAGACACATAAATCAATAGAACAGAATAGAGAGCCCAGAAATAGACTCACGCAAATATAGTCAACTGATTTTGACAAGGTGCAAAGACAACTCAGTGGAGAAAGAAGAATCTTTTCAACAAATTAAGCTGGAACAATTAGATGTTCCCTCAACATAGACCTTACATCTTACATGAAAATTAACTCAAAATGGATCATAGACCTAAAGGTAAAACAGAAAACTACAAAATTTCTAGGAAAAAAAAACAGGAAAAAATTTGTTTGACTTTGAGTTTGGTAATGAGTTTTTAGATAGAACACCAAAAGCACAATCCATGAAAGAAAAAAATGATAAGGTGGACTTTATTAAAATTAAAAACTTTTGCTCTTCAAAATACAATGTTAAGAAAATGAAAAGACAAGTCACAGACCAGGAGACAGGATTTGTAAATCACATATCTGATAAAAGACTTGTATCTAGGATATGCAAAGAACTCTTACAACACAACAATAAGAAAACAAACAACCTAATTAAAAATGGGCAAAATATACTAACAGACTCCTCAGCAAAGAAGATATACAGGTGGTAAATAAGCATATGAAAAAGATGTTTAACATCACTGGTCATTAGGGAAATAAAATAATGCAATATCACTGAACATCTATTAAAATAGCTAAAATCCCAAAGTTGACAATACCAAGTGCTGATGTGGATGCAGAGCAACAGGAACTCTAATTTATTGCTGGTAAGGATGCAAAATGGTACACCTACTTTGGAAGACAGTTTGACAGCTTCTTATAAAGTGAAACACAGACTTACCAACAGCCAGTGGTGTGCCTAGATATTTACCCAACTGATTAGAAAACTTATGTTCACACAAAAACCTGTACACAAATGTTGATAGCAACTTTATTTGTAACTTCCCAAAATTTTAAGTGACTGAAATGTTCTGTAGTGGGTTAATGGATAAACAAACTGTGGCACATCCATACTATGGGATATTATTCAGCAATCAAAAGGAATGAGCTATTAATCCATGCTACAATGTGAATTCATCTTAAATGCATATTGCTAGGTGTAAGATAAGATATCGCTGTGAGTCAGAATCAATTCGACTGCAATGAGTATAAGCGTAAGAAAGGGTAAAACTAGAGAGATGGAAAACAGATCAATGCTTGTCAGGGGTTTGGGAATAGGGAAAGGTTGACTAGGTGAAGTGGATGAGATTTTCCAGAGTTGTGCAACTGCTCTGTATGGTACTGTAGAGATGGATATATAACACTATCCATTTGTCAAAACCCATAGAATTTTACAACACAAAGACTGAATTTAATGAATGCAAATTTTTCAAAACTACTAGGTGAGGAATTTCAGAAAAGAATGTAAACTGTGACAAAAGAATGTAACTCTATTACAAATATAATCTCACTGAAGGGACTGGAGAGAAAAGGTGCTAACCTAAGTAACTTTGGAAATGACTAGAAACTATAAAATTAAACACACTAAGAACTATACATAAGCACTGTGCTCTAGCTGGTAAAGTTGTTTCCCATGGGGGCAAGGGTTGATAATTCTGAAGCTGCTATACATGTATATTAGGACTGAACAAACAATTAAATGAATGGAGGACTGTGGGAGGCAGGTTTCTTACTGTTTAACTGGGAAATTACAAATAAGCCAGGGGAAAAAGATAGAATGAGCCATGTAAATGGATTAGAATTGAAGACATCAATATAAACTCATTTAACTTAATATAGATACTTGTCTTAGTTAGCTAGTGCTATCATAACAGAAATACCACAAGTGGATGGTTTTAACAAGAAAAATTTATTATCTTACAGTCTAGTGGGATAGAAGTCTGCATTCATGGTGCCAGCTCCAGGGGAAGGCTTTCTCTCTCTGTCGGTTCTGGAGGAAGGTCTTTGTCATCAATCTTCCCTTGGTCTAGGAGCTTCTCAGTGAAGGAACCCCAGGTCCAAAGGATGCGCTCTGCTTCCAGCGCTGCTTTCTTGATGGTATGAGGTCCCCGTCTCTCTCCTTGCTGCTCTCTTTTATATCTCAAAAGAGACTGGCTTAAGACACAATCTAATCTTGTAGATTGAGTCCTGCCTCATTAACATAACTGCCACTAATCCCATCTCATTAACATCATAGAGATAGGATTTACAACACATAGGAAAATCACATCAGATGACAAAATGGTGGACAATCATACAATACTGGGAATCATGGCCTAACCAATTTGATACACATACTTTCCGGGGACACAATTCAATCCATGACAATACTGATGGATAAAATTATTATGGATATGTATATGCAGGTTAGTATACATACACTTATTTCCTAGCTCTGTCCACTCAGAGTGGACTCACAGTAGCAATAAGCACACCCAGCATCCAGATCCTGGTTTCTAATACCATTCGCCAATAATAGGAACAGGGTTCCTTGGAGAAATGGCTGATTCTAGGGCTGGGGCAGAGAAAATCCATTCAAGACGAGCCTGGAATGTCTTCTAGTGCTGTAAAGGAAGGAAGTATTGGAAAAACAAAACAATGGGGATATGTTAAAGGAACCCAGGAACCAACTGAAAGAACTTCCAGTGACTAAAACTTGAACAATTTGAGCAACAAAACAATGTAGCATTAGATTATAACTCAGAATATAAAATAAATATCCATGAGTCCATATTGATATAATAAATGATTGAATAAATAAATAACAGAATTCAAATAACTTATGTAGGTACTCCCCCCTCAAGGAGGTGGAGCATAATTCCCCACTCCTTAAGTGTAGGCTATGCATATAAAATCTTCCTTTTAAAGAGTACATTATGTAAAGGGGGGAGGGGAGATTAATTTTACAGTGGAAAAACTTGGCATACACTACCTCAGTCAGGTAATCAAGGTTAACATCATCAATGAAAAGTCAGGCTGACAGCACGTAGTCTTGATATGTTGTTTTGAGAATGGTACTTTACGTCTGTGGTTCTCTTCCCTAAAACCTGTAACCCCAGTTTAACCATAAGAAAAACATCAGACAAACCCAAACTGAGGGACCTTCTACAGAATACCTGACCAGTACTCCTCAACATTCTCAAAAACGATGAAATTCCGAGAAATGTTCATAGCTGACAGGAACCTAAGGAGGCATGACAACTAAACGTATTGTGGTATTCTGCACCAGAAAGGGGGCATTAAGGAAAAACTAATGAAATCTAAATACAGCATGGGATTTAGTTAATAATAACACATCAGTATTGGCTGTTCAGTTTTGACAAATGTACCACAGCAAGGTAAGATGTTAACACTAGGGAAACTGGGTGCAAAGTATACAAGACCTCTCTGTACTACTTTTGCCACTCTTCTGTAAGTCTAAAACTATTCGAAAATGAAAAGTTTGTTTAAATATCTCTTTAAATGACCACAATAGTTTATGTCCCCTGAATCACATCCTTTTGCAATGTGACCTTGCCTCTCCTCCCTTGGAGAGGTGGTTTCCATTTCCCCACTTGCTGTACGTGGGTTGGCTTTATGACTTACTTGGGCCAGATAGAATGTGATGGAAATAAACATGTACTAGTCATGGAGGTGCAAGAGGTCTTGTATGTTGCTGGATGACGAGAGACACGTGGCCCAGGCCCCCCACGTTCTAGCTTGAATTGTGTCCCCCAAAATATGTACTGAAATCCTAACCCCTGTACCTGTGAATATGATAGTTTTTGGAACAGGGTTTTTCTTTTGTCATGTTAATTAGGTCATACCAGTGTAAGGTGGATCCTAAGGTTAGTCACTTCTGATTTGTAAAAAGACCAGAATAGACACAGAGACACACACCAGGGAAGACAGATACTGTATGAGGATCGTCTACAAGCCAAGGAACTAAAGAATGCCCAGGGCTATCAGTAAGGAATGAATCAACTGGCCTAGACCCTGACTTGGACTTCTAGCTTCCAGAACTGTGAAGAAATGAATTTCTGTTCTTTAAAGCCACCTACTGGTGGTATTTGTGTTATAGCAGTACTAGGTAACTAAGACACCCCTGCTATCCCACCCCAGGGCCGGCTCTCTGTCAGACATGTGATTGGGACCATAGTAGACAAGCCAGCCCCCTTCTGGACCCATCCTCTGAACCCAGGCACAAGGAACCAAGGCAACATTATTCTAGTCTGGTCCAGATCAGTAAGCCACCCAGCTGACACATACGAGCAGTAATAAAAGCTTTTTGTTTAAAGCCACTGGGTTTTGGAGTGGTTTGTTAAGCTTCAATAGCTAAGCAATTCACTCCTACGTACAAGGTTACACAGAGTGATCACAAAAGATTAGGTACAACTTGAAGGCTCATCAATAGGAAACTGATCAAATAATTATAAGCTATCCACTCATGGAGTCCCTGGGTGGTGCAAACAGTTAATGCATGCAGCTGTTAACTGAAAGGTTGGGAGTTTGAGTCCACCCAGCAGTGTCTCAAAAAAAAGGCCTGGCGATTTACTTCCAAAAAAAATCAGCTATTGAAAACCCTATGGCACATAGTTCTACTCTGACACACTTGGGTTCACCATGAGTCGGGGTTGATTCTGAAGTCATCCAGTTAGTTGGTTGGTTTATCCATACAATAGAATTTTATGCAGCTATTCAAAAGAATGAGGCAGCTCTCTGTGAATCGACATGGAACAAATTCCAAGATACATTTTTTTCTTTTTATTGTACTTTAGAGAATGGTTTACAGAACAAATAGTTTCTCATTAAACAGTTGGTACACATATTGTTTTATGACAATGGTTAACAACCCCACAACATGTCAACACTTTGTCCCTTCTCAACCTTGGGTTCCCTATTGCCAGCTTTCCTGTCCCCTCCTGCCTTCTAGTCCTTGTCCCTGGACTGCTGTGCCCCATTAGTCTCGTTTTGTTTTATGGGGCTGTCTAATCTTTGGCTGAAGGGTGAACCTTGGGAGTGACTTCATTACTGAGCTAAAAGGGTGTCTGGGGACCATACTCTCCAGTCTCTGTCAAGCCAATAAGTCTGGTCTTTTTTTGTGAGTTAGAATTTTGTTCTACATTTTTCTCCAGCCCCTTCCGGGACCCTCTGTTGTGATCCTGGTCAGAGCAGTCAGTGGCGGTAGCCGGGCACCATCTAGCTGTACTGGACTCAGTCTGGTGGAGGCCGTGGTAGCTGTGGTCCATTAGTCCTTTGGACTAATCTTTTCCTTGTATCCATGATACATTTTTCAGCCAGGAAGCAAGATGCAGAAGAGTATGCAGAGTAAGCCACTGAACCTGTAAAATATTTGTATTTGCATATCCGGGAGGAAACACAAGAAACATGTAACAATGGCTGCCCCTAGGAAGGGGAACTGGGTGGCTGGCAAACAAGTGTGGAAGAGAGACTTCCTTTTCACTGTATCCTCTTTTTCATCTTTTTTGAACCATGTAAATGTGTTATCTATTCACAAATAAAAGCAGAACGGAAAAAAGAAAAAATCTTGTGTCTTTCAAATTCAAAGTCCATTATCCTGTGTTCCCAAGATTCCCAAGATCCACCGGGACCGTAAACAGCACTGAGGGAACTGGGACGATTTTCCCTTCCTCCTCCAGATAGTTCCCACCAGGTGCTAGTGAGGCAGGTTTCTCTGAAGCTCGCGCCCGCACAACCTCGCGTGCCACTAGAGGGCAGCACGAAGCTTCCTTGCCCATGAAGAACTGCGGAAAGATCTTGGTCGGCCCTGAATAGCAGGCCGGCTCCTAAAAAAAGGGCTCAGGTTTTCCACTTCGGAGAAAAACACACCCCAGAGCCCCCTTCCAGGCAGTGAATTCACTAGCCGTTATCCGGCCCGTCCCAGACAGAGCGGTGGGCCCCCAGGAGAAACCTGTGCATCTCTGGAGGGTGGGGGGAGCTGATCTAGCATTCCTTGGCCCTCACCTCTATAAGGCTCTATAAAACTATTACGGGGGAACTAGCTCTTCTGGCTGCTGAAGACAACTAACAATCTTTATAACCAAAGCGACCTGGAGGGTTTGCCGTTGACTTCCTGTGTGATCTTGGGGAAGGCCCTTCCTTCCATGAGCCTATTCCACATTTGTTAACCGGGAGTGGTGATTATTAGAATGTACTAAGCACTTGGTGTGAGACAGACAGGAGCCATGGTTTGCCATGGGAGGTTAGCAGTTGGAACCCACACAGCTGCTCCACTGAAGAAAGGCCAGGCGATCTGCTTGGTAAAGATTACAGCAAAAAATCTTTCCGAAGCGAAGGTCTATTCTGTAAAACATGGGGTCGCCAAGAGTCAGAACAGACTCGATGGCAACAGGTTTGGTTTTTGGTTTTGTATGAAGCTCTGACTGAACTAAGCACATCATAGATTTTTATCCTCCATTTTATAGATGAGGAAATGAGGCTTCGAGTAGCCAAATAATTTGCTCATGGCTACACAGCTGGTAAATGGCGGAACAGAATCTGCATTCAGGTTTCCCTGGCTGTAAACCCCTGCCTTTACACTTAACTCACTCCGCTTCCAAGGGCTGCTGGGAGGTGTTTCGAAAGAGAGGTGGCTGTGAAAAGCTTTGGACAAGGGGCACGGGAGCCGCTAGTCACTGAGCTCCGTCTGCGTGCCAAACACTGCACGCACGCATCACCTCAATGAACCCCGCTACCGCCCTGGAGACAGGCATCGGCATATTCTCGCGTCCCCGTCTGACAAATGAGAAACCGAGACCCAGACTGGCGCCCGGCAAGCCCCGCTGCCCGTAGACGCAGGAGGAGCGGGCTGGGATCCGAGGCCGGCAGTCGCCACTGCCCGGGCCCTTCCGCTTCTTCCCGGCACGGAGGAGTCGGCTGCCCTCCGTTAATAGTCTAGATGAGTCGGCAGCAGCGCGCCCGCCGCCCCAGACGCCCGTTTCTCCGGGCGGGGGAAGGGGCGGTCGCGCAGGGGCCGCTAGGTCGGTACCTCCCTTCCCTCAATCCCCGCCGGCCGGGCGGCTGGACTGGGATCTCCGGCCGGTCCCCCAACCCAGCTCCATACTCCCGCAGGGGAGGGGCGCGCAGCTGTGCGGCGCTAGAGCGCACGCTGCGCCCCAAATGGATGCTTTCTGCAAACGGAGTTCCTGTTTTCATATAAATACCTTTGTTCGAGAACCGGGAACTAGGAGGACGGAACCGCAGCCGCCGAGGGCTGCGGTCCGCTTTTCCGCCTTCGCTTCCATCCGGCCCTGAAAGACAAATGTGCCAGGAACAGAAACGCTGGCGGCGGAAACCGGCGAGAGTGGTGCGCGAGCGTGTCTCTGGTCACGTTGGGGAGGGGCTGCGAGAAGAGAGCGGGGCACAGGAGGCCGGGTTGGCCCCTGCATGCCCTCCCTCCGGGTAACCGTGGGCTAGGAGCGTCTCCACCCTTGCCACAGTTTCCCCATCTGCACAGGGAGTTTCTGTATATAAAGTCTCAGCCCAAGGCCAGCGTCTTGGTTTAATTCATTTATCCATGCACTTTATATCTGGTTGCCTATAGGTGTCAGGCGCTGTGCCCGGCACTGTGGCACACAGGAAGAGCAGGGCTGAGGAGGAGGCTGCTGTGGGGTGTCTGTATTTCCGAGAAAGAAGGGAGCAATAAAAAAGTAAAGAAATAAACAGACAAGATCTTTTCAAACAAGTGTTAATACGTAGCCTGCACAAATGTAATGCTTGTGCCATAAAAAAAAAAACTCATTTCTGTCAAGTCGATTCCGATAGTGATGCTATAGGACAGAGTAGAACTGCCCCATAGGGTTTCCAAGGCTGTAAATATTTGCTGAAGCAGACTGCCACATTTTTCTCCTGCAGAGTTGAACCACCGACCTTCCAGTTTTCAGTTAGCAGCCAAGTGCTTTAACCACTGCACTACCAGGGTTCCTTGTGCCAGGCTTGTTCTACCTGCTGTAAACATATACATTAATGCATCTAATCCCCACAACAACCTAATGGGCTAGATTAATTATTAACCCCTTTTACAGATGGGAAAACTGAGGTCAAATAATCTGTTCAAGGGAAATTGGAGGTTGAATAATTTAGTTCTGGGAAGATGGATTGAACAATTTATTCAAGGGTGCCATAGATGATGGAGCCAGGATTTGGACCTGGACACTCCAGCTCAGCGCGCGGATTCTTAATTACTCCACTACACTCCTTCTCACTGTGCTGAAAAGGAGGTAAAATGGTGACCTGCTAAACAGAGAAAGCCGGGGCCAGAGGAAAGCGACTCCCGAAAGGATGTCAGTGAACGTCATAGACGTGAGGCCGTCTAAGCTCAAATCTGAATGATGAGAGGACCCAGCATGGATGCTCCAGGCAGAGGGAACAGCACAGGCAAAGGCCTTGCAGTGGGAGAAATGGACTCAGGATATTTTATGAACAGAAGGAAGGCCAGGGAGGTTGGAGCTAAGTGAGCAATGGGGCAAGAGGTGGGTGATGAGACTGGAGGTGGTCAGAGGCCGGGTGCAGCAGGTTTTGCAGGTCTTGGCAAGGACCTGGGAGTCTATTCTAGGTGTGCTGAGAAGTTGTTTTGTTGTTATGGCTGCTGAAGGTGTTGTTTGGATGAAGAGGTTGGACTAGGCGGCGGAAGCCCTTCCTGCTCTGTGAGCCTTCGGTTTAAGGAGGAAGTTGACCATTCAGGCCTTAAATCCTTCCCTCTTCCCTCTCCCACCGAATCTGGCCTCTAGGAGATTCATGTTAACATTGACCAAGGCCAACCCTTGGTCTCTGTTATGGATTGAATTGTGTCCCCCAAAATGTGTGTCACCTTGGTTAGGCCATGATTCCCAGTATTGTGCTGTCGTCCACTATTTTGTGATCTGATATGATTAGCCTATTGTTGTAAATCCTACCTCTGCGATGTCAATGAGGCAGAATTAGAGGCAGTTATGTTAATGAGGCAGGACTCAATCTACAAGATTAGGTTTTAGCTTGAGTCAATCTCTTTTGAGCTATGAAAGAAAGAAGCGAGCAGATAGACAGAGGGAGCTCATTACCACCAAGCAAAAAGATCCAGGAGCCCACATGTCCTTTGGACCCGGTGTCCCTGTGCTGAGAAGCTCCTAGACCAGGGGAAGATTGATGACAAGGACCTTCCCCCAGAGCTGACAAAGAGAGAAAGGCTTCTCCTGGAGCTGGCACCCTGAATTCGGACTTCAGGCCTCCTAGACTGTGAGAGAATAAATTTCTCTTTGTTAAAGTCATCCACTTATGGTATTTCTGTTACAGCCGCCCTAGATAACTGACAGACTCTAACACAAACTAAGGCCTCATCTTACAGATTGGAGTGAGACTGGGGCCCAGACTAAAGGAACAGGTGCCTCCCTTTTGGGGGCAGGGAAGGTGTCCCTTTCATCCACTGATGTATCCCCAATACCTAGCACACGTTTGGTGGGCCTGCCCTTAGACCCAGCACGGAGGCCCTGCCCTCATCCCCAGGTTTTAAAGGGCCCTTCTCTGCCTCTCCTTCAGCTGCCAACATCACATCCCCACAGGGCAAAGTCCACAGGACCAGGGGACATACTCACCAAGCCTTCACCCCTTATTATACCACATTCCAGGTTCCCGAGATCCCTGAATTTCCTGCTCAAAGGCTGCAAGCCTGCTCCCCAGACCTCTGCAGGCCTCTTCCCAGTCTCCTCTCTGGAGGCAGAACACTAGGCCCAGGGGGTAGCCGAAGGGGCTAGAGGGGGGCTACCCTCAAAAGGTATGTGAGGAGTGAGCATGCAGCGTGGGGTGTCTACACGTAGCATGTGAGGCATGGAGCTGGAGATGAGAAGGCGTCTCAGTCACCTGGTCCTGCCATAACAGAAATACCACCAGTGGGCGGCTTTAAAGAACGAAAATCTAATTTCTCACAGCTCTGGAGGCAAGAGTCCAAATCAGGGTCTCAGCCCTGTCGATTCCTTCTGTGAGCCTCTCTCCTAGTTTCCGTTGTCTGCCGGTGATCCTTGGCATTCCTTGGTGATCCTTGCGGTCTGTCTTCCCCCTGTGTGTATCTCTGTGTCTGTTCTCTTTGTATAACTTAGAACCATTGGGTCTAGGACCTATTCTGATATGACCTCATTAACATAATAAAATAAAAATCCTATTTCCAAACAAGATCATATTTGCAGATATAGGGGTTAGGATTTCAACACCTATTTTGGGGGACACAATTCATTCCCCAACAGAAGGGAGAGGGATAGGTTGCAGGCTGGGGACTGGGGGGCTGGGGGTGGCGGGCTGCTCTCCCCTATACCACCACATTCAGTGCAGGGTCTGAGAAGCCTGAAATTTCGAAATTGAACCTGGCTTTCCAGGTGGTTGTAAAGGCATATTTATCGAGAAGGATAAAACATTTAAAAAATAATTTATTAGCTTAATCTATAACTTTTCAATGTTTAGGGGTAAGTGGGCCTACTCTCGCCCCAGGCCTCACCAATACTAGAGGTAGGCCTGGCCTAGCACATAGAAGATGTTCAATATTTATCAGATAGATGGATTGATGTTGTTTAATTTAATCCTCACAAAAACCCTGTAAGGGAAATAGCTTAGTCTGTGTCTTATTGATGAGGAAACTGAGATGTGGGGATATGTAGTTCCTGATCCAGTTCGTCAAGTTAGAAAGTGGTAGAGCTAAGCCTCAAGCCCCAACCTGTCTGATTCCAAAATCCACTGGGAATGGTTCATGATAAGTTCATACCCACAACGGACACATTAAATAGAACAGCTTGAGCTTGCCCCTCACTGGTCATTTGGGATACCAGTTGCTGTCGAGTTGATCCAGACTAATGGAGATCCCATGTGTGTCAGAGTAGATCACCAGGACTTTCTTCCAAGGTGCCTCTTGGTGGACTCAAATTTCCAACCTTTTGGTTAGCAGCCAAGCGCGTTAACCATTTGTGCCACCCAGGGACTCAAGCACTGTTTATACTATATGAAAAAGGCTTTCCAATTTTGATTCTTACTCCATCTTCTCAGGCACCTTTGTAATAGGGCAGGAGCTAACACCCCATTTAACAAGTATGGGGAAGCTGAGGCCCTGAGCAATAGCTCACAGTGTATCAAGGCTTAAACAAATAGGGTTTATTTTTCTCATGTAATAAAAAATCTGGAGGTAGCCAGATCAGGGCTGGTATAGCTTCTGTACCATCCTTAGCAAACAATTTCTAGCTCATGGTCTGTTCTGGTTATTTATTGCTGCATAACAAACTACCCTCAAACAACCACCATTTATTATATTCTGCAGTTTTGTGGGTCAGAAATTTGGGCAGGACTCAGTTGGGCGATTCTTCTGCTCTGTGGGGCATTGATGAGAGACGCCTGGTGGTATTCATCTGATGGTAGGGCTGGTCAAGAGGAGCAAGATGACTTTACTTGCAGGCCCGGTGCTTTGGTGGGGATGACTGGCATGCTGAACTCAGTGGGTTCCTCTCCCTCTCCATGTAGTCTCAAGGCCTCTCCAGTTGGTCTCTTCAGCAGTGTAGTTTGACCTTTTACATGGCAGCTCAGGGCTGCAAGAGGTCATGGCAGAAGCTGCCAGTCCTCCTAAAAGCTAAGCCCAGAATTGGCAGAGAATCATTTCCATCATACTGTATTGATCAAGGGACCCTGGTGATGTAATGGTTAAAGTGTTTGTCTGCTAACCAAAAGGTCGGCAGTTCAAATCCACCAGCCGCTCCTTGGAAACCCTGTGAGGCAGTTCTACTCTGTCCTATAGGGTCACTATGAGTCTGAATCAACTCCATGGCAACGGAGTTACAGCTATTGATCAAAGAAGTCACAGGGCAGCCCAGATTCAAGTAGATGGGAAATAGACTTCTCTCAAAGGGAAGAGAGTTAAAGAATTAGTGACTATCTTTAATTCGCCACGTGGTCCAGATGGCTGCTTAAGATCTAGTCATCACATCCCAAATTCCAGTCATTATGAAGGAGGAAAAGAGGAGGAAGATGTGTACCCTCCTTTTAAAGATATTTTCTAGAAGACGCACACAACATTTTCCATTGGCTAGAATTCACATGGTCACACCTAGGATATGGAAGGGAAGCTGGAAACTAGTCTTCATCCAGGATGCCATGGGCCCCGCTTCAAATTAGGGGTTCTATTAACTAAGGTAGAGAGGCCCTGGTGGCACAGTGGTTAAAGAAATCAACTGCTAACCAAACGTTGCTGGTTCAAAACCGTCCATGGTTCCTCTGCTTCCACAGAGGTTTACAGCCTTGGAAACCCTATGAGGTCACTACGAGTGAGAATCAACTCAGAGGCAGTGGGTTCGGGTTATTTTGTTTTTTGTTTTTTGATTAACTAAGGAAGAAGAGGAGAGTGAATATTGAGAAACAGCTAGTTTATTCCACAGCTGGGGGTTTTGCTGCCAACAACAGCTAAACACATCCTAAGAAACATTTTTCACTTCCAGTCTTATTCCTTCTAATACATCCTCCACACTGTCACCAAAATAATCATTCCTTTATTATTTTTTAAATATTTCTCAAAGGCAAACTATTTAATCATTCCCATGCCAACAGCAAGTGTCTGAAGTTTTTCTAGTGGGGATTTTAATGTCTGAAACAACAGCAAATAATAGCTAACTCAGCCCCCGGAGCACTAGATCCTAAATTACTTTCTAGTGGCTAAACTGTATTCCAGCCTTGTAAACCTTGCATGTGGCACAGTGGTTAAGCACTTGGCTTTAACCAAAAGGTTGGTGGTTCGAACCCACTCAGCACTCTACAAGAGAAAGACCTGGTGATCTGCTTCAGTAGAGATTACAGCCAAGAAAACCCTCTTGGACAGTTCTAGTCTGTCACGTGGGATCACTACCTAACAGCAACAACAATCTTTGCATGCGGCTTTATAACAACTCCTGGGGCTCAAGTTAACCTGAGAGAGTTTCTGCTGTTTTCAACTAGCTCAGCCTTCACCTTTAACTTTAAGGTAAATGCTAAAAATGGGAAGTGGCCAGTGAGGACAGAGTGTAGCACCAGGACAGCCTTCTGTGCAACCCCCAAGCCTCACGTTGACAAGACACCTCCTCAGGAAGCATGGGAGATAGAGCTGAGCCCCTCAGTTCCTGTTGTGCCAGAGTCCAGTCCACTCCCCTTTTCCATCTATGATCTTGGGTCCACTTTCCTTCTCTATCTACAACCATGTCCTTAGTGACTTCACCCACCATCGGTGGGGCCCCAGGCCAGGCCTCTCTCCCGCACTCCAGACTCGTAAGTCCAATGCTGACTCACCATCTCCACTTGAGTGTTACACAGACATCTCACATCCAACCTGTCCCAAACAGAACTCCCAATCATCCCTCCACCAGGATTTCCTCCTCAGGAAATGCCAACTTTACTCTTAACAGTTGCTGAGATCAAACACCTTGGAGTCATCCTAACTCCTCTCCAGTTGCCATACTCCAACGTTCCTTCAGTCAGCTTCAGTTGGGTCTGCCTTCCAAGCACATCTATAAATAGACCACTTCTGACCATGCCAACCATGAACATCTTGGTCTGAGCTGCCATCATCTGTCATCCAGGTGCACGACAGCCTCCTCCTGCTTCTGTCCTTGTCTCCTACGAATTGTTTTGACCTCAGCAGCTAAAGTGGTCCTGTTAAAGCAGAAGCCAGATCTTTCACCCTTCTGCCCAAAACGCGCCAAGAGCTCGCCTTCTCACTCAGAGGAAAAGCAAAAAACTACACAGGACTCCAAGGTCTTACACAGTCTACCTTTCCACTGTTTCCCTCCCGGCCTTCCTCCCTGACCTCACCCCTTGGCCTTCTCAGCCATCTCAGGCCTCTCCCTTTGCTCCAGACATACAAGGTTGCTTGCTGTTCCTGGAAGAATCACTGCCCTTCCCCAGCTCCCACACCCAACCTGGAGAACTCCTCCCCTCCCTCACCTTCTTTAAATCAGTTGCTGTCTAGTCGATTCCAACTCATAGCGACCCCATGTGTGTCAGAGTAGAACTATGTATGCTCCATACTGTTTTTGATGGCTGATTTTTCGGAAGTAAATCATCAGATTTTTCTTCCAGGGTGCCTCTGGGTGGACTCCAACCTTTCCGTTAGCAGCCAAGCAGGTTAACCATTTGCACCACCCAGAAATTCCTTGGAAACCCTAGCAGCATAGTGGTTAAGAGTCCATGGCAATCGCAAACAAGACAAAGGAGTTCCTTAAAAAACCAAAAACCAAACCCACTTCCACTGAGTGGATTACAACTTATAGTGACCCTATAGGACAGAGTAGAACTGCCCTATAATGTTTCCAAGCAGTGGCTGGTGGATTCGAACTGGTGACCTTTTGGTTAGCAGTCAAATTCTTAACCACTGCACCCACCAGGGCTCCTTTGTCTTATTTAGGTCTGCCCAAGTGTCACCATCAATTCGGCAGAGCAGCCTTCCCTGGGCACCTTATTAACAATACCACGGTCCTCTGTAGCAGCCCCTCCTCAGTTCCATTTCTTGCTTTCTTTTCTCCATAGCACTTAGCACCATCTCACATGGTATATATTTTACTTATTTGTGTACTGTCCCTCTCCCGTCCTAGAATGTAAACTGCGTGTAGGGAGGCATTGTCATCCATCGTGTTTGCCACTGTGTCCCCATTACCTAGAACACAATGTCTGGCACACAGTAGGTGCTCAGTCAATCTCCATCCGAGACTTTCCAGGGATACTCTGGCCCACTTCCTACTACCCCAGCTGCCACTGCTCTGTGGGTTCCCAGGCTAGGCTGTCTCACTTCCTTGATTTAGGGTACTACCCATTGCTGTCGAGTCTGTTCCGAAACATAAGAGCCAAGGAAAAGCTGGTCAAGGAGGAATTCATCCAGATAGCTGGGGATTTCTTTCCAATTACAACTTTTGTTTTTCATAATACAAAAGTGCTTGTGCCGCAGCTGTTGGCTCTCCTGTCGAGCTCAAAGCTCAAAACGCTCTGTGTTCCCACCAAAGGTCCGCGGTCACGGAACTGCCCTTGGGCAGGGTGGGCTTTACGGAAGGCTCACAGGGAGACTGGGTGCATCATCTCCCTGCAGCCCACACCTTAATGCCCCACAAACAGCAAGGACCCAATGCTGACGACTGATAAGGCTGGTAATTGGTATACAGGGGTCATTCTCCTCTTTGCTGTAGTTTGAACATTTCCATTAAAAAAAATTAAAAAGTGAATGTTTTTCTCAGAAGTTCCTTCTCCCCTGCCCATCTCCAGAGGCCTTCCTGTGGGCTCCTTCCTCTTGGTCATCATCCCACCCCACAAATTCTCCTTCCCCTCCCCTCTGGTTTGCCGAGAGAGCCTTCAGCTCCACTTTATAGCTGCACATTGGCATGCTGGTATCATCTGGGGACACTTAAGAATCATTGATGCCCAGTTGACCCCCACACCCCTGAGATTTGGATTCAAATAACCTGTTGGGTGGCAGGAGGGGAGCTGGGCATTGAGTGTTGAAAATGCTCCCCAGAGGATTCTGGCTTTTGCTAGAGTTGAGTAACCATTGTGTCAACCCAGACCCATCCCCATTCTTGGCCACACCCAGGGCCATCTTAGCAACAGGACCCAGCTTCCTTAGAAGGCAGTCAGTAACATCTTTTGTTACCTGAGCCTATCCCTGGGGTCCCACCTCACCTGTCC
The DNA here is from genome assembly GCA_030035585.1 of Dugong dugon. Classification (NCBI taxonomy): domain Eukaryota; kingdom Metazoa; phylum Chordata; class Mammalia; order Sirenia; family Dugongidae; genus Dugong; species Dugong dugon. Next base: position 35,094,872 of record CM057461.1, read on the forward strand.
TAAGTGGCTTGAGGAGCTATCTCTTCCATATCCAGACAATGTGCCCCATTCACCACAGGGACTCCTGGTGGATGACATTCTCTTCATTACCTTATGCAACACAGGTTCACTGTCACCGTTCAGAACACACAGGAACCCACCACAGTCCCACTTTGGGCCCTGGAATTCGTGAACAAAAAGGAGTTATTGTAGTAGAGTCACTTTAAGGGAATAGCTAAAACACACGCTCAAAGGGCCTTGATGATAATGAGTATGCTAATGTGATTTCCATGGGGCGCCTATGCTACCTCCAAAAAAGCTGTCTGACCTTCCTCTTGGATTCAAAGCTTCCACTGAAGTCAGCAGGGGTTTTGGGTGAAAATAACATGAAAGTTTTCACTTAACTGGACGAAACTGGGGAACTATGAATTAAGGGTGAGTTTCACATTGGTTCTGACACCACTGACCTTGAGGGGAAAGGCAGGCCTTGGCAGGTTGTGAGCTGTGCTTATGGCCAGGTTAGCTGTTGCCTTTGGGCAACAAGTGGAAGGCTAAATGGAGGTCTCTCGTACATGACAAATGAGTACAAACTCTAAAGCTCTGGACACTTGAGTTCAAATCACAGCTGTGCTACTCACTAGCTGGGTGACCTTGGGCGTGGCACATCATTTTTCTGAGCCTCAATTTCCTTGTCCTGTAAAATGGCATGGGTGATACTTACTTTGCAGAGTTGCTTCGAAGATTAAATAAGAAGTATATACATAGGAGAGCCCCTGGGTGGTACAGGCAGTTAATGCTCTGAGCTGCTTGCTAACTGAAAATTTGGAGGTTCAAGTCCATCTAGAGGCTCCTTGGAGGAAAGGCCTGGTGATCTACTTCTGAAAAATCAGCCACTGAAAACCCTGTGGAGCACGGTTCTACTGACACACGTGGGGTTGCCATGAGTCGGAGTCGACTTGACAGTAACTGGTCCTGGTAATGAATGTGGGAAGAGTTAGGAAAGTAAAAGACACCTTCCAACCCATAGAAAAGGAAAGGTTTATGAATGCTAACTTGGACAGTGAGAATGAGGCTTTGGAGCCCCCCACCCTTCTGCCCAATGGAAAGTGCAGCAACAATGGGAAGAGCCCCAGCCTCCTGTCTCCCAGCCCTTCCTTCACTGAACGTACATTCTGAAACCCTTCTTGGGAACCACGTCCTGTTTGGGTGCTGGGGATTCAGCTGAGACCAAACAAATGAACTCTGCTTCAGCAGAGCTGCCACTCTAGTAGGCAAGACAGACATTAAACCCATGAACAAATAAGTATTTAATATGCAAAATGGTGGTAAGTGCTATGGAGAAGAAAAAAGAAGAGAAGCCCTTAATTGAAAGGGGCAGAGCTTCAGAACCACACAGACCTAAATTAAATCCAGCTCACCCCTTGCTGACTGTATACCTCTTGGGAAAGTGATTTTATTTCCCTGATACTCTTATCATATGTGAAATGAGATCTACTGACTATTCATTCCATCCATTGAACAAATACTACAGTGTCTCTGTCTTTTGTCAAGCACTGTTGAGAGTCCCAGTGAGGCCACAATGAATAAAACGGACAAAACTCCTTGCCCTCATGGGGCTTAAAGTCTAGTGGAGAGAAATACACACCAAACAAATATGCAGATGTCCGGTGATGAAGGAAAATAAAGCAAGATAAGGAGGTAGAGAACAATGGAGAAGGGAGAAGGGTGGTCAGAGAAGGCCTCTCTGAGAAGGTGACATCTGAGCTGAGACCTGAAGGACACAGGGCAGTTAGCCATATGGATACCTGGTGGAAGAGCATTCCCAGCCAGATGAACAGTAAGGTCAAAGGCCCAGAGGCATGACTGGGCATGGCTGAGGATTAGAAAATCAGAGACAATGTGTGTGAAGCTCCTGGTGGAGTGCCTGGCTCTGAGTAAGTTCCCAATAGATTTGTTGTTTTTAGCTGCCGTTGAGCCAGCCCATGACTCAGTGGAGATCCCATGCACAACAAAGGAAACACTGCCCAGTCCTGCACCGTCTCCATGACTGGCTGGGCATCAGACCATTGTGATCCAGAGGCTGATTTTTGGAGGTAGATTGTCCTTTCTTCCTACTCCTTCTTAGTCTGGAAGCTCTGCTGAAACCTGTTCAGCATCATAGCAACACTCAAGCCTCCACTGACAGACGGGTGGTGACTGCAAATGTGTTGCACTGGCAAGAGTCGAACCTCGGTCTCCCGCGTGAAAGGCAAGAACTCTACCACTGAACTACTACTGCCTCCTATCAATAGATAGCGGTTATTATTTGTAATCCCTTCATGAGAAAATGGGGCATAAGTCATTTTCCACTATGGTAAAAGTTCTTGGGGGCTCTATGGATTGGCGACTTTTTCATTCACTTTTCTTCTCTTGTTTTTTGAGTGAGAATCAGCAAATCAAGCTCCCCAGCCCACCTGCCAGCCAGCCTCTCTGTCTCCAGTCCGAAGCCAACAGAACTGTTCGACATGTGGTGGTGGTGCTGAGGGTAGGGAGATGTATAATTAATGATGGCTATTAAATAATAATGGCAGCATCTTGAATTTCTTTCTTCAGTGCAGCCTCACAAATTAGATGTCCTGGAAATGCTGTGCCCGTTGCCAAGATGCACCTCCATCTGGGGTGGAAGGCAACATCTGCTAGACAGCTGCATCTTGTTTAAGAGCTGGTACTTAATTAAATTACTCAGCTCTGGTAGGGGCAGGCAGAGCTGAGCGGGAAGGGGCAGGCCGAGTCACAAACCTTTATGCCACCTCTTTCCAAGCTGACCTGAACTTCTCTCCCATAATAGAAATGATGGCCCTGTTGACCCAGCCAACCTGGGCATCTACCTTTCCAGGACACACCATGCTCATTCATACTACCTTCTTGCCTTTACACAAGCTGCCTCCTGCCAGAAACACCCTCCTCCTCATGTCCAACTTCTCCATGTCCTGCAAAAGATCCAACTCAAGCATCAAAATCTCCTCCATGAGGCCTCTTTCAAGCTCTGAGCCAGAGGGAATGGCACTCCCTGAGCTCTCTCAGCACTTTGTGTGACTGTAGCACTTGACTGTAGCATTCATCCCATTTCATTACAATTGTGTGTCCCCTGCTATTTTGTGAGCTCCTTGTGGTTGGGAACCATGTTTAAAATATCCTTGTAGTCCCAGAATTGTGCCTGACTCTGCATAGACACTTAATAAATGTTTGGTTAATGAATGGATGGATGGATAGATGCATGGTGGGTGGACAGATGGATGTATAGATGGATGGATAGGTGGATAGATGGATAGAACAAAGTAGGGGGAGAAGGAATAGATGAGCAGATGGATCTACTGCCACCATCTTAATCCAAGACACTATCATTTCTCACTGGGAAAACTCCATGGTCTCTCGCTGGTCTTCCAGCTTCCACTCTTGCCCTCAATAGTCAGAGCACTCAAAGGAATCTTTTAGAATTATATCATGACCCTCCTCTGCTTAAAACCTGCCAGTAGCTTCCACATCCTAACCCTAGCCTACAAACCCCTATAGAATCCAACCCCTCCCTACCTCTCTGATCTCATCTCCTCACTGTCCTATGCTTTGACTATCTGGGAAAATAGCAGAGCTCTCCTTAACCTCAAGACCTTTGAATCTGCTGTTCCCTCTGTCTGGGACTCACTTTCCTTGGCTCTCTGTGAACCTGACATGCTCTTATTCTTCAGGTCTAGCACAAACGCCACCTCCTCAGAGAGGCCTTCCTAGTTAAAATATCCACCATCTTGATCCCCAGAGAAAAGTGGGCCCTGATCCAGCATCCAGGGCTTTGGCTGCTGAAATCCAACGAGCTCTCCAGAGCACCGGCCTCATCTGCTACTGGTAACTACCACCGAAGGCTAGCCACAAGCCATCCCTTCCTGTGGGCACTCGCCCCTCCTCTCCATCACCAGAAGATCCTTCATGAATGAGCTTGTCTGGAACTGCAGCAATTAAACCATGAGAGAAACACTGAACCATTTGTTTACTATGGCACTTAGAGCTGGAATGGTTGTTGTTTTGACGGTTTCTATTTTTGGCTCCATTTCTAAGGGTAGTGGGGAGAGGGTACGCAATGAATCCTGGTCTATTCAAGCGAAAAGATGCTTCAGTGAATCCTAGAATGTCAGAGTAACAGAATTCTAGAATCATTGTCATGGAAAGTGAGAGCAGAGAAAATCTATAATTTTGGATATAGGCCCCTATATTAATGAAATTCTAGAATCTTACTCAACAGAAATTAGAATCTGAGTCAAAAGTAAATTAGACTCAAAGTCTTAGAATTAGGGAAACTTAAGAGACTGTCTCACTTTGTTGAGTTCTCTGCTCCAATGTCACCTCCTCAGAAGACTTTCTCTGCCCCCCTTTCTAAAATATATCCACGCCCGCGTTCTATCACTCTCTACTGCTTTACCCTGATTCATTTTTCTTCATAGCACTGATCACACCTGCTTATTTGCTTATTGCATGTTAGATTGAGGTCAGGAACTTTATTTTGTTCATGCTTAAAACAGTACTTTCAACAATGTCTGCCATGTAGTAAGGGCTGAAAAAAAATCCATTCAACAAATTTTTATCGAGTACCTACTTCATCCTGGTCCCTTGGAGATGATCTTGCCCCAGGATGAGGTAGGTCTCATTCTGCATGCAAATCCAATTGGTAGCAGATGCCAGAGCACTGTGTTGAAAAGGATTCTCAGGGCTTGTCCCAGCTCCGAGGGGAATGGTGATTGATTAGCAGTATCTGGCATGGGCTCAGCAACGGAGAGAGGCAGCCATCACTGCAATGGCCTCTAATCTTAGACTTCAGACAACGGAAGTCCCGAAAGGAAATGGGAGCTCTCCAGTGAGAGAGCCAGGATTTAAACTCCATCATTCTGTGTATGCTCTTCAGCCTTGCCTCACTGTGTCTGTGTTGATTCCTGAGTCTCTCTCTCTCTCCCCCTCTTTCTTTCTCTCTTTCTCTCTCTCTCATTCTCTCTGGCACCTGTTTATTGCCCATCCCCCAGTCTCTGGAGTCCCTGGGTGGTACAAACAGTTAAGCTCTTGACTACTAGCCAAAAGGTTGGCATTTGGATCCTACCCAGAGGCACCTTGGAAGACAGGCTTGGCAATTTACTTCCAAAAGGTCACAGCCTTGAAAACCTGATGAAGCAGTTCTGCTCTGCACACATGGGGTCACCATGAGTCGGAATCCACTCAGCAGCAACCAACACTAACAACAACAGCCTGTCTTTAGGCTCTCCCTCCTCAGTGGGCCTTCCCAGGACTGGGGGGCTTTTGAAGTGCCCGGCCCTGAACCCCAGCCTAGGAACTCAACTCTGTAACACTGCCTGAATGCACAAGCCAGTTATTTTTAAAAATCCAAAAAGAAAAGGAAGAAAGAGAAAACGCACTGCTTCGGTCTGTGCACCAGCCCTGGCTGAGAGAACAGAGACTTGAAAGGAACAAAGAGTTTCCTCAAACACGACACATCAAAGGCTTGGCTTATGTGGTAACCGGTAACCGACCACAGAGCTTTGTGACAGATCCTTCAGAAGGCAGCAGCCTCTGTTCCTGTTGCAGTCTTGTGGGGAGTGGGTGGGCCATGGGGAGCAAGGACACCATCCCACCCACCCCCAGGAGAACCCCGAATGTTAGGGCCTCAAAGGCCCCTACAGAGCATGGAGTCCAATCCCCTCTGGGTCAGACGGGCAGGTGGAAGCACTGAGAGGGGCCAAACCTACTTGAGATCACACAGGAGTCATGGGCAGCAACCCAGTCCCTTTCAGGGAGGCGAAGCCCAGTTAAATCCACCTAGCATCCCTTACCTATCCGATCTGCTGCCTGAAAAAGCCTTCTCTGGAACTCTCTGAGCCACAAAGGCTTCCTACTCACTTCCTCCTGTGGATTTCCCCTTTCAAGGTGCCTGTGGGGTATGGTTTTACATCCAGGTCTCTGGGGCCAGCCCTGGTCAATTCTGAGCTCACAGAAAGATTGTAGGTGAGCCCCAGGACTCCAGGATGAACAATGTCAACCTATTGGTAATAGCCTGAGCAGTACCACTCCAGGAGCTGTGCTAAGCAAGCCCTGCACAGATGATGTCTCATGAAGGTACCACAACAACCCACCTTATGATGTAGGTGCTATGATCCCTATTTCTCAAATGAGGCAACAAAGCTTCAGAAGACTGAATACCGTGGCTCATAGTTGGTAAAGCAACAGCTGGCAGGGTCGATGCTTGACCTTGGGTCTCTGGAGCCATGCTCCTGTTGACATCTCTGCTCACCCTCCCCTTTGTGTATTGAAAAGTAGGCAACACATAACCCCAAGTCACAGGATGGAGGCTGGCACCAGAGAGGCCAGGCTGGGAATGAGGGCTTCCAGCCCATCCATCAATGCAGGAGCACATTAACCAGTAAACACAGTATGCACCAGCTTACAGTAAGCAAGGTACTCACATGCACTACGGATTAGTAAGTAAGTACAATTAAGCCCGTGCGTACCTTGCTTATTGGGTAATCTATTTTAGCATGGATGTCTAAGAAAGTAGACCACATGTCGTGCACACGCATAGGGCTGGCCTGGGGCCCAAGAGAGACACAGGCCCATCCAGTCTCTATTTCGGCCCCTCTGTGTGCCACTGCCTCATTGCATCCTCTCCCTGCCTCGGTCTCTGACTTACAGTTTCTCAGGCCCTTTTCTAGCCCTTCCGTCCGATATGTGTGTGTTGGGGAGGAGTGGGAGCAGTGGGGGTGGGGAGGGCTCTCTCTTTGTTTTCATTCCATGGGCCTGTCTGCACCATTTTCTGCTTCTGTCTTTCGGTCCTTTCCTCTGAGCCTCCCAGTTTCTCTCCTCCTTTATTTTTCCTTTCTGTCTCTCTGCATGCTACTTTCTCTCTCTCTCACTAGCTCACTTACTCTCTCCTCCTGTATTTTAAAACCATACCTGTTGCTGGGGTGCAGCCAAGGCAGCAGGAGTTTTCAAAGCTCCCTGGTGACTCAATATAGAGCCAAAGCTTCGAGCTGAGCCCGTTAGCTAGAACATCAACTCCCCACGGACAGGGACTTTCTGAGTCTTGCTTAACAAGCATCTGGCGAGCAGTAAACCAAAACCAAAAAACCCATTGCCATCAAGTCAGTTCTGACTCATAGTGACCCTATAGGACAGAGTAGAACTGCCCCATAGGGTTTCCTAGGTTGTAAATCTTTACAGAGGCAGGCTGCCATATCTTTCTCCTGCAGAGCGGCTGATGGGTTCAAACCACTGAACTTTTGGTTAGCAGCCAAGCACTTAACCACCGCGCCACCAGAGCTCCTTCCCTGTATTTTACCTCTCCTTTAACCCTCTGTCCCTGGCTCTGTGTCTCTTTCCTCAGCCCAGCTCTCTCTCTGTTTATATGTCTCTTTCCCCTTAGCAGTACTTCTCTCCCAGAGCTATTTGTCTTCTGTCTCTCCTCTCTCTCTCTGCTTTCCTTCTGTCTCTGTGTCTCTTTCTCTTTTTTTTATCGCGCTCTCTCTCTCTCTCTCTCTCTCTCTCTCTCTCTCTCTCTCTCTCTCTCGCTCTCTCCCTGTGTATCTGTCTCTGTCTCTCTCCAGCCTTCCCCACCTTCCCTCTCCCCTTCCCTCCTGGAGTCTGCTCCTTCTCCCTCACACCCCAACGCTGACACATTATCTTTCAGCAAATCCTAGCTTAGCTGAAGGCGGGGAGAAGAGAAGGGATTGGCCAGGGGCACTCCAAAAACGTGGATTTCATGGAGCGGGGAGTCATGTTAAAAGGAACCAAGCCAGCCTCCTCCTTTTCTTCCTCAAAAATGACTGGTTGCGTTCCTGGGAGGCAGAAGAGAAAGTCCCTGAATAGAGATTTAAAGTACTAAGCCCTGATTCCTTCTTTTTAATATTTATAAAGAAAGAAAGGGGATAATTTCAGGAAGATCATTTCAAGGCGAAAACCCACGTATTTTGAATAGAATTATTCCAAAAGCCCCTTCCAGCTCATTGGAGTGTATAATTTTGTAAGTTAAAGACACGAGGCCTGGTTTCCAAGTTCCTTAAAATGATGCAGCTAAGCGAGGGCCAGAAAGGAAGTGTAAGGTGAGAAGGAGGGGGAATGGCAAGGAGGAGAGAGACAAGCCTGTCCTGGCCAGGGGGGACCAGCAGATATACCTCATCCTCCTCTCCCTCAACACACCAGCCCAACTTGGGGCTACAATCATTGCCCCAATGTAGCCATCTCTACACCCGCGACTTGTAAGTCTGGCCCTACAGTGTCAAATGCCCATACAGAGGACCCCGGGCTCCGCAAACAGTGTATCCAGAGCTACTCCACCATCTCCTCCCCAAGCCTCTTCCATCCTTGGTCTCCTTCTCAACCATCCTGTTGCCCAAGCAACTGGGAGTCGACCTTGAGTCCTCCCTCAACCCTACCACTTCTAATTACGTAGTTGCCAAGGCTTGTTGATTCTACCACCTTAATATCTCTGAAACCTCCTGCCTCCCCACTCCCACTGCCCCAGGGTGGGCCTCAGCATCCTTGGCCTCAACCACTCTAGTGGTCCCCGGGCAGGTCTCCCGGCCTCTTGCCTGTATGCAGGCTGACAGAGTGATCTTCCTGAAGCCCAGCTCTCAGGATGGTCTTCCCTTGCTCAGAAACTGTCAGGGCTCCCCATCACTTCCAGGGTGAAGAGCAGGCTCCCCTGCACTGGCATCCATGATCTAGCCACAGCCTGTACCCACCCTCCCACAGCAAACTCTTCACTATGGTCAAAATGAGCCACTCTCTTTTCTGCCTACCCAAAAGGAAGAACAGTTTTTCTGCCTCCAAACCCTGGCCTAGGCTACTCCCTTCCATCATCAATGCCATCCCTGCCATCTTGGCGTGGGAAGCTCCAATCTGATGTCAAGGTCCAGCTGGAATGCCACCTTTCTATGAAGCATGGATGTGTCTCTGATTGTCCTCCCTGCGGCAGGTTACCTTTCTTTGGCCCATTACCCTTCACTTTGAACGTGAGACGAGCTCTGGGGGCCTGAGAACAGGTGAACTCAGGGGCCAAAACAAAGGGAACAGGAGTAAGGGACTTTCCGACACTCTCCCAAACCAGACCAACCTGGTCTCTGTGGTTCTGTTGGGTACTGAAAATCGTGAGCAGGTCTCCCCTGATAATTATTATGGTTATAACAGTAATTAGTAGTATCATTGCAAAGATCAATTATTGAGCACTTACTATGAACCAGGCACTGTGCTAAGGGCTTTGCAAACATTACAGCCTGTAGATCATGACAACCCAACCCTGTCATTATCATCGCAGCAGTGCAGCTGAGTAAATGGAGGCTCAGAGAGGGGCAGCAGCCGCTGGCCTCACACTGAGTCAGAGGGAGCCAGGCCCACTTGACTCCGGGATCCTCGTGTTTGACCTCATACATTTTGAGAATGCTGAAACCTCAGTGTCAGCAGGAACTGAGCAGTGTGGCTCCTGACTCATCCCCTCTGAGAGGGCCCATGGCCATGTTCCCATTATGGGCCCCAGCTTCCCCATCTTCCCAATGGTACAGTTCCCACTTGAGAAACATGGGCCTTTCAAATGCTGGTTCTGCACACACATACCACATACCCACACACAGACACCCACAAGCTCGTCTTCCTTTCCCTAGAGAAAGGTGCAGTTAGGGGATGGAGCACAGAACTTCAAAAGAAGTCCATGGGGCAAAAGCCAGCCTCCCACTCTTGCCCGGGCACTGGACTCGGTTTGACTCAAGGGGGGCTCCCCCAGTCCACCTCCAAAAGCCCTCCAGGATGCTGCCGGCTATTTCCATAGATTCTGTGTCATCCTGCCCCCTGCCAAAGCTGACCCCCAATTCCCAGACTCACTTCATCACTCAGCAGGCGCCACACTGGCCTCCTCACAAGTCGCCCTGCTTCCACTCTTGGCGTTTATCTACACAGCCGCCTTGGTATTTTAAACAAAAATCACAGGGTGTCTTTAGTTCTTAAAACCCTCCCTGGGTGCCCATCACAGTTAGAATGAAGTCCAAATTCCTTGTCTTGGCCTCCTAGGCCCTACTAGCTCTGACCCCCAGGCCTCCCTGTGATGTGTGATTAGATATTTCTGTGTTTCTAATGTATTGTCCAAAGGTGATTCAATGGCAGAGTTCTCGTCTTCCATGTGGGAGATCCAGGTTCGATTCCCAGCCAATGCACCTCATGGGCGGCTACACTCGTCTGTTAGAGGAGGCTTGCACGTTGCTATGATGCTGAACAGGTTTCAGCAGAGCTTCCAGACTAAGAAAACAGGCCTGGTGATCTACTTCTGAAAATCATCCAATGAAAAGCCTGTGGAGCACAACAGTCTGATCCACAACCCATCAGGAGGATGGTGCAGGACCAAGAAATGTTTCATTCTGTTGTGCGTAGGGTGGCCAAGAGTTAGGGGCTGACTCAACAACGATAACCACGTGTTGTCTAGCCTGTTTTCCGCATGTTAATTCCGTGAGAGCAAGAATGAAGTCTTCCTTCCTTGCACAGTGCCTGGGGCACATTTGTCCAATGCCCACTGTCCCCAGCAAGTGACCACAGGGAAAACAGACAGGTGGGGTCTGGGGATTGTCATCCAGCCCCAAACAGGGCTGCTAGCCACTGACTGTCCTCAGCTCTGCCAGCTGCCCACACCAGAAGTATTCCTGGCAACCTTTCATTGCCCTCCTCCAGCCAGGCATGCAGATGGGAGTGAAGGTGTGTGGGAATTGTGAGCAACCTCGAGTTTCCCCAGCCAAGCACTTCAGAGCTTGCGGCTGCACATCAGAGGGTCTAAGGGGGATGCACCATTGGAGTCATCCAGTCTGACCAACTTATGAGGCCCAGAGAGGGCGGAGGACCCGCTGAGGGCCACACAGCAAGCTAATGGCAGAGCAGCATTTGAATCCAGGTCTGCTGATTGCCCATCACATTGCTATTCCTCTAAGGTGCACTGGAGGTCCTTATCTCCTGGCCCTCCTCTTTCCCCTTCACTCCCCAATTGCTGTGTGACACTCTGTTCTCCATCCCCACACCACACAAGGCCTCTCATGGTCCTTTCTGGACTTGAGATATACCATGATGTTGACTCCCCCAGTGGCCCTGTGGAAAAAAGTACAGGACTTTTTTTTTTATTATTATTTGTGATCAAATACATACAACAAAAAAGTATGTCATTTTAGCCATTTTAAGTATACCTTTCAGAGACATTAATTGCATTCATCATGCTATGCAGCCATCACCACTATCCATTTGCAAAAGCTTTTCATCACCCCAAACATAAACTCAGTGCCCCTTCAGCAAAAACTCCACATCTCTCCCTCCCCCAGCCCTGGCAACCACGAATACACTTTTGTCTCTATGCTTTTGCTTGTTCTATATTTCATATAAGTGGGGTCATAGAATAGTTGTCCTTTTGTATCTGACTTATTTTACTCAGCCTGATGTTTTCCTTGTTTATCCATGTTGTAGCATGTATCGGGACTTCATTTCTTTTTGTGGCTGAATAATGTTCCACTGTGTGGATATATCACATTTTGTTTATCCATTCTTCCATTGATGGACACTTGGCTTGTTTCCACATTTTGGCTATTATGTATAATACTACAATGAACACTGGTGTACAAGTATCTGTTTGGGTCCCTGCTTTCAAGTCTCTTGACTCTTAACTAGGAGTGAAATTGCTGGTAGTTCTATGTTTAACATTTTGAAGAGCTGCCAAACTGATTTCCATAGGAGCTACACCATGTTACACTCCCACCAGCCATGCATGAGGATTCCAATTTCCCCACATCTTGCGAACACTTGTTTTCATTTTTCTGGTAAGAACCATCCTAGTGGGTGTGAAGTAGTGACTCATTGTGGTTTTGGTTTGCATTTTCCCTAATGATTAATGAGAGTCCCTGGGTGTCACAAATCTTTCACAAGATCAGCTTCTAACTAAAATGCTAGTGGTTCAAGGACACCGAGAGGTGCCTCAGAGGAAAGGTCTGGTGATCTACTTCCAAAAAATCAGCCATTGGGAACCCTATAGAGCACAGTTCTATTCTGATACACTTGGGGGTCACCATGAGTCAGAATCAACTGAATGGCAACTGGTTGATGATTAATGATGTCTCTTCATGTGTTTATTGGCCATTTGTACATCTACTCTGGAAAAATGTCTATTCAAATCCTTTGTTCATTTTTTCATTGCGTTGTTTGTCTTTTGTTGTTGAGTTCTAGGAGTTCTTTATATGTTATGGACATTAAACTCTTATTACACGTATAAACCTAAAAAACCAAACCTATTGCCATCAAGTCAATTCCAACTAATAGCAACCCTATAGGACAGAGTAGAACTGCCCCGTAGGGCTTCCAAGGAGCAGCTGGTGAATTCAAACTGCTGACCTTTTTGTTGGCAGCCATAGCTCTTAACTACCCCACTACCAGGGCTCCTATTAAATATATGGTTACCAAATATCTTCTCCCATTCTGTAGGTTGTCTCTTCACTTTCTTGATAAAATCCTCTGATGTCCAAAAGTTTTTAATGTTGATGAAGTCCAATTCATTTATCTTTTCTTTTGTTGCTCAGGCTTTCAGTGTAATTTCTAAGACTCTATTGTCAAAAACAAAGTCTTGAAGCTTTACCCTTATGTTTTCTTTTAAGAGTTTTATAGCTTTAGTTCCTCTATTTAGGTCATTGATCCATTCTGAGTTAATTTTCGTATATGGTGTGAGGTATAGATTCAAAGGAGGTGCCTTTTTAAGCCCCATTTTACAAATAACTGAGACCCTGAGATAGGAAGAGGTCAGCCAGTGAAGAAATGTGGGCCTAGAACCCCTCCCAGACTCTTCATTGCAGGGTTCAAGGCCTTATCTGTCTTATCAGATGCCCTTGCAGGTATCAGGTGATTCATTTGTTTTACCAAAGCCCCCTGACTCATCATGTCTACTCTGGAAGTCTCCCAGGCACAAAGACTTATGGCTCTCTTTCTCCTGTAGATTTTCCCTTTTCATCTCAGGATGATCATGAGGTCTGGATTTTACCCTTTGAACTGGAGCAGGCAGGCGGCTGGGGCCCAGAGCCTGAGCTGGAGACGTGCGGGAAGGGTGGGCCTGGGTCTGGACAAGCTCCACATTTGCTGAGTATCTGCCACTTGGTCAGTGCTGAGCTAGACTCTTTCAGGTATTATCTCGGGTTCATGTTCACCATGTCCGTAAGGCCAGGTGAGCAGGAACCTGGGATAATACCTGAAAGCATTTAGCTCAGCACTTGAACCGTCACCTCCATTTTACACTTGAGGACACATGTAAACAAGGGGGAAGTGGCTTGTGCAAGGGCCCTCAGGGCCATTAGCTGGTCTGCTGGGCCCTGCTGTCAGCCCAGTCACTGCCTGAGGTCAAGGACAGCTGGGTGGAGGTGCCTGGGAACCCTGAAGATGCACAAAAGAATCAGAGTGTGTGAGTGGGTTTCCCAGGCTGTCTGGGCACAGTCCTTTTTGTGTCTGGGTAGTGAGGAGCAGTGAAGGTTGGGGTTAGGGAGGCCCAGGATATTTTTGCCCAACTCACCTGTAGAAGGCCTACCTGCTCGGCAGTTCCTCCCATCAGTCAGTGGTGGGCAGTCCAGGACTGGTGCTGGCCATGGAGTCTGGAGAGGGACAGGGAGAGATGGCCCTCACAGCTATTGAGCCACAGCCAATGCAGGGGCACAGGGGAACTTGGAGCATCCCCATTTGGGTAAGGGGATTGTCAGGCCTTTAGAGGACAGTGAGCTGCTGGCTGGAGGCCTCGCGCTTCTGCCCCCTTGACCTGGGCGCCCAGGGTTTCTCTCACCCTGGACACTTGATCCTCTTACTTTTCCTGTCAGTGAGGCTGCTCTACACTCCCAGAAAGTCATCAACACTCTGATAAGATCAACCTGATTGTTAATGAGAATTCTCACTTCCTGACCGTGAGGAGACAAAGTCCAGTAGTCAGAGCGCCAGGGGCAGTCCAAAGGAGGAGGCTGTCACACTGCTGGCCTCTACTTTGAAAATGGGGAAATTGAGGTCAGAAGAGAGGAAGAGGTGGGCAAGAAATCAGTGTCAGAACTCCTCCCAGTCTTGGTGCCACACCCTGTCAAAGCACCCTCAACTCCACGAGCTGGCCTTTGAATTTAAGATTCAACCCAACATTCTAAGAAAATTTGCTGACAAAACATTTCAACACAACATGGTATTTAATGTAATACTCTAATGTAATATTAGAACATAGCATTCAGATATAACACTCTAATACAACCTAATACTCTAATTCAACATCTTGGCACAATTGTAACCAACGTTGTCATTGAATATTCTAAAAATAATGCACCATTCTAACACATAACATTGCACAACCTTCTAAGACAACATTATAAGACAGTGTAACACAAAATTCTCATCTAGGAGGCTAACACAGTATGACATTTGGACATAATTCTAACACAACACTCTAAATTAAGCTTTCTAAGTTATGGCTCTAGCTCCTAGGACTCTAAGATTCTAAGGGTCTGGAATTTCCCTGGAAAAGGTGACATTGAGTCCCAGTCATGCTGAGCAGTGCTCATGGCCTAGCCACAGACCTGGCCACCTCCCTCACTCTGGCTTTGGGACCACGTCTGGCCACGCTCAGCTCGCTTCTGATCCGGTCAGACAGCCCCATCCTTACAGAGGGCATATCCTTCCCAAGGCAGGGGGCTTAACTCCTTGACTATTCTCCCAACCCCTCCCTTCCAAGCCCAAAGCTTTTATGAGCTGGCAGAGTAGAGGGGGTGCGTGTGGGGTGGAAGGGGCTGGGTCTGATATCACTGTGAGTGCTTTGGGACAGGTGAGGATGATCGCAATATTCAGACCAGTCTTTTCTTGCCAGCTTCTATTTGGGTAATGAGGGTCAGGGCTAAGAGGATATAGCCAGGAAGAAGGAAGTCAGGGCCTCGAGGCAGCAATAACTCCTCCAGGCCTGGGGAACCGTGGGACGAGGGCCGCTGAAGCTTAAGGCTCAATGAGAACAGTAGTTTTGGAACCTTTTCTTGGCCAAGGAGCTATCTGTTCATCTAGAATCTTACCCACAAGACCCGGTCTCTGAGACCAATCCTAACAAGATCCAGCTGCCTCTCAACCTGCCTCCTTCCGTTCTTCCCCTCACCGGCCCACCCTCCCACCACGTTCCAGTCACACTGGCTCTTTTGCGGTTCATCACGTGCACCACGCACTTCCTCATCCCTGGGTCTTTGCACATGCTGTTCCCTTTGCCTGGGCCACTTTCTCTTGGTATTGCATGACTCACTCCCTCACTTTCTTTGCGTCCCTCCTTGCTTTACTGTCACCTCCCCATGTGACCCTCTCTGACCGAGCTATCTTAAACAACAACCCCATCTCTCACCATTTTACCTGTGTGGATTTCTCCACTGTAGGTTTCACTGCCTGATACATGCTTCGGTGACTTGTTCATCTGTCTCCTCCCCCAAAACCGTGGCTGCCAACCCTGCAGCACCCTGGAATCCCCCGGGGGGAGCTTTTTAAATCCTGATACCCCATTGCAGACCAACTGAGTCAGAATCGCTGGGGTTTTGGCTGAGTCAGCAGGAGTTTTCAAAGCTCCCTGGGTGACTCAATATACAGCCAAGGCTGTGAGCCCCTAAGCTAGAACATCATCTCCCTAAGGGCAAGGACTTCCTGAGTCTTGTTTAAGTGGTATCTGGGGAGCAGTAAACCAACACCAAAAAAAACATTGTCATCGAGTCAATTCAGACTCATAGCATATAGGACAGAGTAGAACTGCCCCATAGGGTGTCCTAGGTTGTAAATCTTTACGGAGGCAGGCTGCCACATTTTTGTCCTGCAGAGCGGCTGGTGAGTTCAAACCACTGACCTTTTGGTTAGCAGCCAAGCACTTAATCACTGCACCACCAGGGCTTTTTTGATAAACAGATCAATTAATACCTGTTGAATGAATAACCAAATTCAACAAAATATTTCCATTTTTTAAATTAGCCACATAGTAAAAATTTCAAACAGTATAAACAGTTTTACAATGAAAAGTGAATTACCTCCTTCCCTAAGCTGAGAGTTCAATCTTAAAAGGCAAGGCGGCATTAACCTAACAAAAAAAGAGAGAAACAAAAAGGATACAGCATGTGCAAAGGTCCGGGGATGAGGCCTAGCGCCGGTCTCTGGTTCTCTTAAGTATTTCCGCCTCGGAGGGTCTCTTACCATCTCCTTCAGGGCCTGTCAATCTTGGTCACCTCATGATCTTGCCAGGACATAAGGATGCCTTTCCAGAATGCCTCAACTCCCCAGAAGTTCAGATAGTCCAAATTTCCTTCAAGCCTCAGTTTCTTCTTCAGGCAATGGAGATTATCCTGCCTCCTGAGGGGCATTCTGAGCATCCAGTGAGATGATAGATGGAACGTGATGTATTAGCTGTAAAGTGCTGTGCATTGTAACGACTGAGTGCCCTCTCTGTGCCAGCCTTGGGCCTTATTCTTTAGAGACACCATCTCACTGAAGCTATACCACAGCTGGAGGAGAACTATTATGGTGCCATTTTGCAGATGGGGAAATAGACTCAGAGAGGTGAGGTGACTTTTCCAAGGTCACCCAACTAAGGGACTGACCCTGGAACAAAATCCAAGTCTGTTCATCTCCAAAAGCTGCAGAAGCTACAGATTCAAGGGCTCTCAACCCCACAAGTACCAGGTCTGTAGGATTTGAGAGCTCCCAACCCTGTGAATACCAGCTGGCCAGGATGGGGCAGACAGTCTGGTTCACGATTTTTTTCACCACTTCCCACCACCACCCAGTTGTTTGCCAAAGGGAGGGGGGACGGTGGTTGGCGGCTGGGAGCCAGGACTGTCTCGGTCACGGGGTGGACTTGTCTGATGGCCAGCCAATCCGGGCCGCCAGAGCTGGCGTTGGAAAGGCCCTGGCCCCATCTTGCGGGGACACTCTATCTTTGTCCCAGGACACAAAAGAGGCCTTGTCTTGGCCCAGGCAGCGCTGACTCCACATGCTCCTGACTGCCCCAGCCCCTCTGCCTGAAGAAAGGCCCACTTTGTCAAGTCAAAAGACTAACTTGTTTCTTTTTCATCAAAACGTGTTGACTGACCTGGTTGATTTATCTTGGGAAAGTGGTGGGTGAGGGAGGGGAGTGAGGTGACAGAGATGAGGACAATATATAAGGTTGAGTAGTCCAGATTGACTTGGAAGTAGACCTTCAGCCCTCACCTGAGACAGAGAGACAGCTGCATACTGAGTGTGATTTCAAGGGGACAGGACAGTCCCCCAACCTCACTAATGACAAAGATTCCACCATTAGATATTCATTTCTTTGTCTTCAACCTTTGATGGCAGCTAAAAATAAAAACTTCCTTTGAATGGGAGTGCCCTGTTATCGCACCTAAGTGTGAATTCATTTTCCTGAGAATTGGGGTGAGTCAGTAGCAGGAGAGAACAAGCAGCAGAAAGGGGTCACTAAAAAAATGTTCCTGGGAGTGAGGAGGGGAGACTACTCACAAAGTGGGATAAAGTAAAAGAGAGAATAAAAGCAGAGTTTTTTCTTTGGTAATTTTTTCAAAGATCAGTCCTTCTTCCACCACATCCACCAACCTCATTGCTCAGTTCTTCCATTCATTTATTCAAGAAATATTTGTTAACCACCCACTTTGTGCCAGGGACTCTTCTAGGCACTGGGGCCACCATGGAGAATAAGACCAGTGCCTCCAGGAAGCTGCCGCTCTTGTGGGGGATACAGCAAACGGATGAACTAAGGGAGTAATTCCCGTGTGGTATGTGCTATGAGGAAGTAAGGCAGGGCAACAGGGCAGAGTGGCTGGGGGTAGGGTGGGGGGGCCTGCTTTGGCCAGGCTCCCCAAGGAGGGGGTATTTGCGCTGAGATGTGAAGGATGGAAGGAACCAGCCATCGGGGACACTGAGATATGAGTGTCCCCAGGCAGAAGGAACAGCATATACAAAGGCTCCAAGGCAGGACAAGTTGGAGTTTTCCAGAAAACCTAAAGAGCCAATGTGATTGGAGCCACGTGTGCGAGGGGGAGGGTGTAAGAGGGAGGATCCAGGCCAACAGCCCAGATTCTTAGGGTGTCATGAATCCTAGTAAAGTCTTTGGATTTTATTCTGAATCAGATGGGGAACTGTGAGAGGATCCAAGCAAGGGGGTGACAAGATCTGGTTTTTACGTTTTAAAAAGCATCCCCTCCCCTGGCTGCTGTGAAAAATGGATTGGATGGACATTGTTGCAGCCGTCTAAGTGAGAGCTGTCACTGATCGGGCCAATGGGAGGGCCAGCCGTGGGGGACAGTGACAGAACTGAGATATAATTTATGGAAACAGAACCCAGCATACGAATGAATGAATGAGTAAATGAATGAACTCTTGAGACAGGCACCAGGAAATTTAGGTTCTAGTCCCTGTTCTGCCACTTAGTGTCAGTGTGACCCTGGGCTAATACCTTCCCCTCTCTGAGCCTTAGTTTCCCCATCTATGAAGTGAGGTCCAAGGAGGCTGGAACAGCTGCCGCCAAGGTCTCCTGCAACGGGCACAGCCAGCCTTGAGTTCCTCAGCCCCTGACACTCTCAGGGGCGGAGACTATGAGCCACTTACTAATCCAGGCATGCCTGGCTGGCCCAAGGGCAGATGCAGAAATCTGGGGTGATGCAGTGGCTCACACGTGGTCCCTCTGCTGTCGGTAGAAACTGGGGCAGCCAGGGGCCTGATACTCGCCCGCAGGCTTGGGAGGGCTGGCAGGACGCCACCACACAGCTGGGGGAAGAGAGCAAGCTGCCAGCACTGGGTTTCCTGAGCACCTCTGGGGATTGGTATTTCAGCCAGCGCAGCGCCCCCCACCGCCCCACCCCCCACCTTCCTGCTCGTCCCAGCTCAGTACCGGGGCTGTGTCCGACCTCTGTGGGCTAACGGGAGGCAGGAGAGCTGGCTATCCGCCCAGTCTTCTCTCCGCCAGGATGTGATCAAGTGGACATCATCAGCCCCACTTACTGATGAAGAAACCGAGGCCCAGAAAGAGAATTAACTTTTTCAGAAGTCCTGCTAGATTTGACGGGTTCCTTTCATTGCTCCGTTCTGCCTCCTAAATATGGAAGTGACAAAGAAAAAAGAGAAGCTAAATATGTTTTAATAAATATAGAAACTCACACCCTCATGTTTTACTGGGGCCGAGGAGTCTCAAACAAAAGCCTCTTCTTATTTACGGCCTTTTTGCAATGTGGATAAGCATTTGGCTATTGTTCACAGCTCTTTAGTTGCTCATTTATTCATTTGCGCTTTCAGCAAATACTTACTGGGAACCTTCTACGTGCCAGGGACCAGGTGAGGCTCAGAGGAGGGGGATATGACCATCGACAAAAGGAGACTGAGCCCCTACCTGCACTCATTGACGTGTATCATATAAACGAGTGAGGTAAATCTTGGCATAAACCGTGGAGACTCTACAATCATTTGCTATTTGTGGTTTTGAGTAAGTTCCTCGCTTCTCTCAGTTTCAGTTTCCTCATTCTAAAATGGGATGGTTAGAGTTTCTCCTTTATGAGGTTGTGTAAGAACAGATGAGATGCCTGTACAGGACTTAGCACGGTGCTTGGCCCATAACATGTGCTCATTGAGAATTAGTTGTTCCTGTTACCATTTGCTGTGCGTGGCATAACCTGAACGGCCTACCAGTTGATAACTGTGTTAGTGCGGGTCCACTGAGAAGGGGACGCCAAGACTGGGTTAGACACGCAAGAGATTTATTGTGGTGGTAGCAGGAGAAGGCAGGCAGAGCCTTCAGGCACCGACACACAGGTCTGACTCGTGGGGATAGTGAGGCGGGAGGAAGGTGGCTTGGGCAGGAAGAGTCTGGGGCTGCAGCGCAGTTCCAAGAAAGGTTCACCTTGTGATGGGGAGTCCCCAGGCCAGAGTCACTCACTAGAGGAGTCCACGTCTCTCCAGGTTGGGCCTGTCCTAGTACCCCCACCTGCTCAGTCCCTGACTGGAAGTGTGGGCTCAGTACAACTCGGTGGTTGAGCCTAAGTAGCACAACTGGCCTGTCACGCTCCCGAAGCAGCACATCTGGTGGTGGTGCCCACAGCTGCCACAATAACTGGGCATGACCCTGGAGCCAGAGCATCCCCAACTCTGCACCAGCCCATCAGAATGAGCCCATCCAGTGCCCCATGCCCTCAGCATGATAAGGCTGGCTCAGGGACATCATGCGGACGGGGTCTGACCACTGTCAGTAGACAACGACCCTAGACGAGTTTTAGGCCATGGGTAAGTAGAAAGTATGATGGGATCCAGGCTGCACGAGGGCCCATTTGGACCAGACACAGCTGCCTTCAGGAAGGGGAAGTTGGAACTACACTTGCAACAGTAAGACAAATCCCAGAATATACCCAGGAGACAGCTGCCAAGAGCACTTGCTATTCAGGGGAAATGAACTTCGGTGAGGCAATGAACTTCCATCACCATAGAAGACCAGGCTTCTGGGGTGCTGGGTTCCCACCCAATCGGAAGGGTCTTGGGTTTCGAGGGAACGTTGGCTGCTCAGTGTGAGAAGGGACTTTCCCGCTCATGAGGTCCAGCTCTCTCACCACACATGTAGGGGAGTTGGGACCCAGAACGGGGACAGGAGTTGCACAAAGTCCCGTAAGCTATCAAGCTGAACTGAGGCTTGAGCCAGGATTCCTGATTCTTAGGCCAGGCCTGAGTCCTTCACAGCCAACCCTGCCAGTCCCTAGGTGGCACAAATGGTTTGTGCTCCACTGTGAACCAAAACGGCAGTTCAAACCCACCCAGTGGTACTGCAGAAGAAAGGTCTGGTGATCTACTTCCGTAAAGATTCCAGCCAAGAAAACACTATGGAGCAGTTCTACTCTGTAACACATGGGTCGCCATGAGCTGGAACCCACTTGATGGCAACAGGTTTGGTTTGGTTTGCTATGGGGGAGGAGGGGTTGGGAAGGGCAGAGGGGAGACAGGGACCCAGAGAGGATGATGGGGTTCAGAGAGGGGACAAGGTCCCAGAGAGAGGGAGGGATTCAGAGACGGACAAGGATTTAGAGGAGAAAAGGATCTGGAAACTCAGAAAGGGGATTGGAGGGTCTGGGAGAAGTGGGGTCTCAGAGAGAAGACAGGAGCCCTGATTGAAAGGCTGGGACATGTATGCCCAATGGGTGGGGCCTTGGGGCAGAGCCTGGGCTCTGAGGACCCACGGGTGTCCCTGGTGCCCTGGCAGCTCTTGGAGGCAGTAGCCTCCTCTCCCCCACCTCACGGCCCTGCTCACCCGGCACCTGTGCTCCCTCCCGGAGGGGGAAGGACTAACACTTGGCCATTAGTCAGCTCGTGGTGGTTAAAAAAAGAAGCCTTGGTGGCACTTGTGAGGAATGCATCTTCCAGCTTCAAGCACCCAGGGGCTGATACCACCTCCTGCACCCACTGGGTCCTGTCACTGGGTGGGGTGGGGGAAATCAGGGCAGAGGAGGAGGGCCCAGGGGGCAGGGACCCCCACTCCCGCGAGGATTTCCTCCCACTTGCAGCTTTGTAATGATAATGATAAGGGCAACGGTTCTGTTAGTTGTCTTGTTTGTGACGTCACTACTCCTGCCTGGCCCAGGGCTGTGTGAAGGTCTTGGCAAACATGTGCAGCTCAGGAGCAGCCTATGTGGAGTTGCAGGCTACTGGGGTCCTCAGAGTTCACCCACTTCAGCCTCCACCTCCTACCTCACAGATAGGAAAATCGAGGCTCTTGGAGGGCAGTGATAGACCAACGTCACATGGCAAGCGGCCCAGGCCTCCTGTCCCCAGGCTAGGGATGGCCCCTGGCAAAGTGTGACAGAGGGTTAACGTCCCTGAGTGTTCACTCTGTGCCAGACACACACTACCAGTTGCCATCAAGTTAGTTCCGTCACATGGTGACCCCACATGTGTCAGAGTAGAACTTTGCTCTGTAGAGTTTTCAATGGCTGATTTTTCAGAAGTAGATCACCAGGCACCTCTGGGTGGACTTGAACCTCCAGCCTTTTGGTTAGCAGCCAAGCACGTTAGCTCTTTACACCACCCAGGGACTCCAGGCACACACCGAGATTCATGTAAGCCTTAACAACTCTAGGAGGCAGGTATCATTTTGAATGCCATCTTCCAACCTGAGAAAATTGAAGTGAGGTGCCCAAGGCTACAAAACTGGAAACGGGTAGAACCAGGGCCTGAACCCAGGCAGGCAACCATCAGGTGATTCTGCCTCTTCTTAAACAGGCAAAGACAAAACTCGGGTAGTAACAACTATTGTTTACTTGAGGCTACCATTCATTGGTACTTATAACGACAGGGACTGTGCTAAGTACTTTACATAAATGCATTCATTCATCCATTCATCCAGCAAACATTGAGCACCGCTATGCAACAGGCACTGTTCTACAAACGCAGGGAACAGCAGTCAAAGAGAGTCTTCTCCACTTCCCACCCTTGCAAAGGGATAGTAGGTTCTGTTGTCTGTTCTGGCGAAACACTAATGAACGTGTAATAGTATGGCTAGGTCATGCTGCAGAAACAAACAACCTCCATTTCTCAATGGCTTCAAACAAGGGTCAGCAAACTCTGGCCCCTGGCCACCTGTTTTTATAAATAAAGTTTTATTGGAACATATCCACACCCATTCATTTACATATGTCCACGGCAGCTTTCTTGCTACAGCGGCAGAGTTGAGTTGTTGTGACAGAGACCATATGGCCCGCATGCCTAAAATATTTGCTACCTGGCCCTTTAACAAAAAGTTTGCTGGCCTTTGGCTGAGAATAACAAAGGTTAATTTCTTACTCATGCTACATGTCCATCTGGAGTTGGCGGGGGGTCTGTTGCATATTGTCCTCAGTTGGGGACCCACGCTGGTGGAGCCATCCCGTTAAGAGCCCACTCCTCACACCGGCAGAGGATGGAGATGGCAAACCGCTCACCAGCTCCTCAGGCTTCCACCTGGAAGAGGCACACATCAATTCTGCTCACAAACCTTTGGCCAAACCAAGTCACGTGGCAAGCCTAACTTCAAGGGGACAGGAAAGTACCATCCCTCCGTGTGGCCCTTGTGAGGAGAACCAGAAATAGGTAGTAGCCAGCATTCCTGATAACCACAGGGTGCAAATGTGGCAAATACACAGGGACACTGTTTTACAACACACCTCAGCTGGCTCCCTCCTGTACCTGAAGCTCAGTTAAGCCAGAGGGGATAAAGCCCAATGTGGGTAGAAACACTTAGGGAGAACAGACATCCCACTTCAGCCTCGGTGCCCCACCCTCCATTGCGGCCTCTGTGAAGATTGAGGCAGAGAGGTCTCAACACCCTTGAGGCTGATGGTCCTTGGGAGCTCAGGCCACACCCTCTGCTCCCCACCCACCACTTCCTCAGACCTTAACCTTGAATGGAGTGTGGAGGAGAGACCCCCAGGGGCTCCCTTCTTTCCCCATCAGGGACCAGAAGCTGGCCAAGCACTGAAGAAGCCTTGGCTCAAGTACTAGTTTTATGACCAATCGCCTCCCGGCTGTGTGGACCTGGCAGGTCATGTCCCCTCGCAGAGGCTCTATTTTCTTATCTGTAGCAATCACTTGTTCCTAGGAAGAAAGGCCTGGTGATCTACTTCTGAAAATTAGCCAATTAAAACCTTATAGACCACAACAGAACATTGTCAGACTTGATTTCTTTGGACATGTCATTGAGAGGGATCAATCGCTGGAGGAGGATATCACGTTTGCCAAAGAAGAGGGCCAGAGAGGGCAGGGGAGACGCTCACTGAGATGGATTGGCCCAATGGCTGCAATGACGGACTCAAAAATGCCAATGATGGTGAGGATGATGCAGGACAGGGCAACATTTTGTTCTGTTGTCCATGGGGTCGCCAGGAGTCGGAGTTCACTCAACAGCAACTAACAGCAACCACCACCACCACCTCCCCAAGGAGAGCTGAGATTCTCAGTGTGGTCCTGGGACCAGCAGCATCAGCTGTGCTGGGAACCAGTTGTTGTCATTGTGAGGGTGTTGCGTCAGTACTGACTCGTGCAGAGTCCCTGTGTGTAAGGGTAGAACTGTGTCCCATAAGGTTTTCAAGGCCTTTTGGAAGCCGATTGCCAGAAAAGCCTCTGAGTGGGTTCGAACTGCCAACGATTAGGCTAGAGGTCGAATGCTTAACTGTTTGCTCCATTCTTGGAGAACAGGTTAGAGATGCAAATCAGCCCCACCCAGACCCACTGGATCAGAAACTCTGGCTGTGGGGCTTAGCAATTTGTGTTTAACAAGCCCCTCAGGTGACTCTGATGCACGCTTGGGCATGTGAACCGCTGGTATAAAGCGAGGAATAAACGAACTGAGATGTGCAAAGCTCATGCACAAACCTTTCCTGCTGTCTCCGCACCTCTGTAAATGACAACTCCATTTGGCTCAGGCCAGCACACCGGGCATCATCCTCAGTAGGGTTCTCAAGCCCTAACCCTGTGACCACCTTTACCATAGACTCAAATCTGTCCCGTCCACTCCACCATCCCCATTCCCGCCTGGCCCACACCTCCATCATCTGCTGCCTCCATTTCTGCAATGACTTTCTAGCCCATCTTCCTGCTTCTGCCCTGCCTTCTCACACTCTCAACACAGCGACCAGAGGGAGCCTCAAAAACATGAATCAGATTATTCCACTCCTCTGCTCAGAGCCTCCAATGGTCCCATCTCACTCAGAGTGAAATCCTACCGGGCCCCTCTTGGAGGACTCCGCAGCTGACCCCTCCACCTTCTCCCCCTTCCCGTCCCCTCTCCTCACTCCCCCTGCTCCAGCCACACTGACCTCCTTGCAGTTCCTCCAACATACCGGCCATGCTCCTACTTCAGGGCCTTGGCTCCAGCTGTTTCCTCCACCAGAAATGCTTTACCTCCAGATATCCTCACGTGGCTTGCTCCTTCACCTCCTTCAGATCACTCTTCAAATGTCACCTCCTCAGAGAAGGCTTCTCTGCCCCCCACCATCACACGCTGTCCCCTTCCTCCTGCATAGAGGGTGGCCATACATCTTTATTGTCTCTCTGTTTTTTACTGCCTGTCGTCTCTCTCCACTAGGATATGGAGTCTGTGAGGCCAGGGACAGTCTGTCTGTTCACTGCTGTCTGTACCCGAGTGCCTGGGATATTGCCCAGGGCAGACTAGGCCCTCAATAAATACTTGTTCAGTGAATGAATGAATAATGACTCCCCTGCCTGCCTCTCCTGCCTAAGACCATGCCCCAGGATGTTGGCTGTAACCAGCACAAGGCCATCGTTCATGGGCACTGGAAGCCTAGGGCAGATTCCCAGGCTCCCTTGGATTCCAAGGGTTACACTACAAAAAGATGCCAGGATTCGGACGTGGGCCCCAGCGTGCCACTCTGGAACCAGCAGGTCTGGGTTTATATCTCCCCTCTCCTACTTCTTAGCCCTGTGAATGACCTGGGCCAAATCACATCACCTCTCTGCTCCTCAACTTTCTCATCTCTACATGGGGGATGATGCTAATGATACGTACCCTCTAGGGCTGTTGCAAGGACTAAGGTGCGTGTGAAGAGCACAGCATTACACCTGGGACGTACTGAGCCCTCAATACATACCAGTGACTTTTATGACTATTATTATTGTTTTGGTTTCTTTTCAACTTTGCCAAGGGTTGGGGATATTTGGGCAACAGAAGAGTTTATTAGGAGTAAACAGGCTCCAGGGAACGGGGTCCTGGGTTTGAATTCCAGCTGCTACCATCTTGCTAGGTGACTTTGTACAAGTCACTACCCATCTCGAGGCCTCAGTTTCTGCATCTAGACAATGAGAAGAGGTGTTGTTGAGAAGTCTTCATCACGCTTCCAGCTTACCTCCCCAAGCTCTTCCCGAGGACCAAGGCTCCTCTGTGGGGCCCACACCATGGAGGTCCCTAGGCTGAGTGGGTGGCTCAACCACATCTCCCACTATCTTCACTGACGTAGAGAGGAGGGCAGAGGGCAGAGGGCAGAGGGCAGTGAGACGTGGTGGCTGAGAGAGCACGAACTCCAGATCTAAACTGACTCAGCTGAAATCCTGGCTCTACCTCTGGTAGCTGCATGACAAGGCAAGTCAGCCTCTCATGCCTTGATGTCCTCATCTGTAAAATGGGAATAATTATAGCTTATGAGGATTAAACAAATTACTACTAGTAAAACATGCAGATGAGTACTTGGTACGGAATACGTACATTATTACTAATAGTTGTTATTATTACTAACAACCACGGCTGGTGTTTGGATAAGGTGCAGGGCTAAGTGTTGGGCAATCTTTGATTTAGTTCTCACAAAAGCTCTACAAGGAAAGAACCTTCTGCTTCTATTTTAGGGGTAAGCTTGGCTCAGAGACTTAAGCCACTTGCCCAAGGTCACACAGCGTATAGGTAGAGCTGGATATGAATCCAGTGCTCTCTCAGCATGACCCCAAGCCTGGTTCTTTCCACTCACCACGCTGCCTCGTCTCAGCTCTGTTTTCATGATGGGAAACTAAGCCTCAGAGGACTCAATCTCTGGCGCTAGTCCTGTGGCGCCCTTTCGTACAAGGCCTTCCTGAACCCAGGCAACATAGCACCTGAAGGAGTACTCTGGCACCATTATTATTCCCATTTATGGAGAAGGGAATTGAGCCTCGGGAGGCAAAAGAACTCTCCCAAGGCCACTCAACCCAGAGCCCCCCAGGTGGACAGCAAGGTCTTCGGGTAAGAGGCCCCAGCACGTGCCCTGGCAGCTGGCCCCCTCCCTCTCCCCGCAGCCCCCGCTCCTCTCCTCCCTCTGCTTTATGACCTGTTTTATGAGCGCAGCCTGGCGGCTTCCATGTTACCATGGGAACCAGCCTAGTGTGGGCTCCTGGCAGCTCAATCTGGGATTGGCAATTTTAAGCCAGAGCCAATCCTAGGGGGCAGTGGGGGGACGAAGGGTTGAGGTCCGCAAGCCCAGGAGATGCACGAGGCTGCTTGCCTCTCTGCTTTGATCTGGCCGCCCTGGGGCCCACGGAGCTCAGGGACAGTGCAGCCAGACCACAGACCACCATGAGAGCTCTGGAGAGGCCTGGGGCAGACAGGAGTGAGACAGGCTGCTGAGTGGGACACGGGGAATGGACAGAGCTAGACTGGTGGACACACACACTCAGAGACTTGTGTGGGCATGCAACACACAGAGACACAGAACAGCCAATGTGAAGAGCCTCGCGCTGGTCTACATGAACAGGCACAGACTCCCACACGCATAGAAACAGAGATTGTACACAGCAGTCATGGAGAAAGATACACGCAGACACACACCAATCCACAGAGAGATGTGTGGACACCCAGATGCACACATCCACAGACACATAGACACCCAGAGACACACGCAGAGGGCCCTTAAACACCCAGTGTCACATGCAGACACACAGACAGACAAAGAGACATACAGACACCCAGACACACAGATGAGCACATACAGAGAGACCCCCCAGCACACAAAGACACAGACACATAGATAGACACTCCCAGAAGGACACACGAACACACAGAGATACACACAAAGACAGATGCACAGACACACACATGGACCTGCAGATATACACACACCCACGGAAGGACATACGGACATCCAGAGGCCAATGCAGACATACAGACACACACTCCCACAGAGGGACACAGGGACACCAAGGGACACATGTAGACACAAAGACACAGAGGGACCCACAAATATTCAGAAGCAGGTGCATACAGAGGGATGCGTGGAGACACAGACACACAGAGACCCACAGGACTCACAGAGGGACACACAGACACCCAAGGACATACACAGACGCAGGGACACTGCAAATCACATAGGGACTTACAGATGCACAGACGTACCAACTCAACAATTCACACAGGAGCATACATGCACACAGGGACAGACATACCGACATACACACCCCAGAGACCCAGAGGTAGACACGGGCACAGAGACACACCAACGCAGATTCACTCAGGTCCAGGGATCTGTGGACACACACGCATGCACACACATACACACCAGAGACACAGGGGTAGACATGGGCACAGAGACCTACCAGCACAGACACACTCAGATCCAGGAATCTGTGGGGACACACACACACACATACACACAGAGAGGCACAGAAAACAGAGGCCCACAAAGACCCCCAGAGACAGAGGACAGCCCAAGCCCACTGTCAGACAGGCAGCAGAGACACCACCCACAGCCACCTACAGGAGCATGCAGAGGCAGGCCTGACACCAGGAGAAGGGCCCTCTGTCCTCATGAGCAGAAGTGTCCTCCTTTCTTCTTGTCCTTGTTTTCATGAAGCAACCAGTCTGGCCAACACTGAGCTGGGGAATGCCCAACCAGGAGACTGAGAAAGCACCCTCACTGAGCACTTTGGGAAACAGGTGCAGAGACAGCACAGGCCTGATCACCAAATGAGCCGGGGCTGAGGCAGGACTGGGCCACCTCCTCACCCAGCTCTGGGTCAGGGTGCCCTGGGACCCGGGCCCCACTGAGCCTGCCCTCCCCCTGCAGCAGCTGGTGTCCCCAGCTAAGGGATTGGGCTTAGGAGGCCACGTGCTCCCAGCTCTGTCCCTTGGGAAGTCCCTTCCCTTTCCTGCACTTCAGTTTGCTCTTCTGTACAATGGGGACAGTAATCTCCACTGGGCATTGCAAGTCCAGGGACAGTCTGTCTGTTCACCGTTGTACCCCAGTGCCTGGGATATTGCCCTATGGGTCAGTTCTACTCTGTCCTATAGGATCACTATGTGTCAGAATTGACTTGACAGCAATGGGTACGAAGACAATAAACCAAGATAACAGTGAACTGGCGGAGGGACAGATGGGTAGTCAGGGAAGGCTTCTCCGAGGAGGTGGCATTTGCCCGAGACTGAAGGATATGATGGAGCTGGCCATGGGAGAGTTTAGGAGAAGAGCATTACAGCCAGGCGGCATAGCAGATGCAAAAGCCCTGAGGCCAGTGTGGCTGCGGCGGAGGGGAGAGGGTAGGCAATTGAGTCCAAGGGTAACCAGGGGCCAGATCAGGGAGGGCTTTGCTGGCCAAGGTGTGGACCGTGGGTTTCATCCTACATGAGGTGGGACCCACTGGAGGGTCTCCCTCAGGTGATCTGGTCAGAACCCCATGTTAATAAGCTCACATTGGCTGCTGGGTGGAAAGTGCCTGGATGGAACAAGACTGGAGCTGGGAGCCCAGTGCAGAGGCTGTCACCCAGCGAGGGTGGAGAACTGCGGTGGAGGAGCTGCTCCTGAATTCACGCACCCAGTGTGTGTTTATTGGGCCCCTGACATCCGTGCCAGGCACTGTTCTGGGCACTGGGGACCCACCCGCAAACAGAACAGCAGAAATGCCTGCCCTCATGGGGCCGGTGATCCAGTGGGAGGAGAAAGGTAAATGAGCAAATAAATCCAACAGAATATGTCAGCGGGGATGAGAGGTGATGGTCACTAGAAAGAAGCCTCAGCAAGGAAGGGGGTGGGGAGGCCAGGCCGGGGTGGGGCGGTGTGAAGTTTTAAACAGAACCGTTGGGGAAAGCCTCCCTGAAACCATGGGCTTTGAGCAAAGATCTGAAGGACATGCAACTCTGGGGCAGAGAGTTCTAGGCAGAGGGAACAGCAAGTGCAGAGGCCCTGAGGCTGGATCTGAAGTCCTTTTGAGGAGAGCAGCCCTTGTGGCCTTAGGGAAGAAAACGGGGGGGGGGGGGGGGCAGATCATGTAGGGGAGGGAGGGGCCAAATGCTCAGGAGAGACCACAAGGACCTGGGTGTCCACAGGAGGGGAGGGAGCTGTGACGGAGGCTATGAGGCAGGGGAGCTATCTCCATCTTCCCAGGAAGCAGAATTTCCTCCTCCTTCCATCTCCAAATCTTCCTCAGTCAAAAAGTAATAACAATAATTTTAAAAAATTTATAATAAGGAGAGAAAATGTCCCCAGAGAAGGAAGGCAACTGAGATGGTACCCTCACCCAAGACAGACACCGCCGCCCCAGGCCAGAAGGAATTTCTCCCACTGCCCACAGGATACAAAGAGGAGGGATACTAGGGGGGCCAGAGAGGGGCAACAAGAGCTTCAGAGTCAGAAAGACCCAGGGGGAGCAGCCTCTAACACTTTCTCCCAGTGTGGCCTTGGACAGTCACCACAAGCCTGTTTCCTGGTAGCCTGACCACACCCCTTCCCGGGATGTGAGGACTGAGCCAGGGTGTGGCCCGCGCAGCATGAATACCACAAGTGCCAAGTGCCGGTTGCCCTTGTCCTGTTTCCCCAGCCAGATATCTTGAAGGGGGACTGTGGCTGGGGGGCCCTGCCATGGTCTGGCCTCAGACCACACGCCAGTGGGAAGAGGTCATCAGGACACTCCCAGGGTAGAGGGGTTTGAAAACAATTTCTCTGCCCAAAACATCCCCCTTGCTTGCCTGTCATGGTGCCTAGAATCCCACTATGAAAGCTTATGAGTCATGTCTTAAGTCACTAGATTATAAACCCCATGAGGGCAAGACATTGTCGTGACGCTGATTGACTTCTGTGTCCCCAGATCCAGCACGGTGCTTGCCGCGGAGGTGGTGAGCAGTGGTTAAGGGGTGGGTTTTGGAGACAAACCTGAGTTTCAGTTTCAGCTCCAGGCCTGGCTAGCAGTATGATGTGAGCAAATCGCTTCTCTCACTGAGCCTCAGTTTCTTCCTCTGCAAAATGGGCTAATAATAGGACCTGCACTATAGCATCCTTGTGAGCAAGAAATTTGTTCCGTATGTAATCTAGAAGCCAGCATAAGGCCCGGAACACGGTAATGACAACAATAATTTACTTCCGTTCTTATTATCACTGCTGTTAACGGAGCTCTTACCATGTGCGAAGTACTGTTCTAAAACGGATTGTATGGATTAGCTCATGTGACGCTCACTACCATATGAGCAGGCTGAATGAGCAGCCTATAGCCTATTCTCTGCCCATATGCCCTTGGTCTCCCCTAGAGGACCCTGGTGGCCATTTCCCAGGCAGGCCAATGGCCTCCTGCACCCCTCCACCTGAGGTGTTCTCTGGCCAGGCCACAAGTATCAGGGAGTAAACACCCCCAAGAGGGACCCTAAACCAGTGAGGAATGGGAGGCAATGAATAAAGGCCCAGCTTCCCCATTCTTCAGTGGGACCCATCCAAGGTGTGTTCCCAACTGCCACCAGTGGTGCTTGCACCTTTTATAGGCCATCCTGTCTTCTCCCACTTTTCACAGGCTTCCTGCGGTCACCTCCCAAATAAACTGTTATTGTTGCTGTTAGCGGCCATCCAGTCACCCCCTAACTCATGGTGACCCCATGTACAATGGAATGAAATGCTGCCTGGTCCTGAGCCACCCCCATGATCGGTTGCAGACTGGACTGTTGTGATCCATAGGGTTTTCCCTGGCTGGTTTTCAGACGCAGATCATCAGGCCTTTCTTCCTACCTGAATAAACTACTTACATCCAAATCTTTATCTCAGGGTCTGTTTTCAAGGGGAACCCAGGTGAAGATGCAGCTTTAATTCACAAATGAAAAATCTGAAGCCAGAGAGTGGAGCAACCTGCCCAGTGAGATGCTCATAGATTGTAGTTTCTGCTAACATTGTTCCCTCTCTGGTGCATCCGCCTCCCTGGCCCCTCCTGCAGCCCCCATCTAGCACCAGAGCCCTTTGGGGAGCAGGGGAAGGCACTCCTGGGCCAGCAACACAGACGGTGAGCGGTGGGGGGTGACCCTGGTTCCTGACCTACCCGGAGACACCCCAAGCCCGGATGCAGGGCAGCCAGATGGTCCCCAGGGGACTGCTCCCTGGGCTGCGGGTGAGTCGAGTGGATTTCCTGGGCCTCAGGCAGTTAATTAGGGCCCTGCCTCCCACTGCTCCCAGCCGGGGGAGGCTCTGGGTTGAATTTCAGGCTCATTAGTGTCTTGGCACAGACAAACAGAGCCCACTCTGGCTGTGAGGGCTCCCGTTGCCCAGCCCTGCCTGGCAAGAGGGGGCATGGGAGGAGGGCTCACAGGAGTGTCCACCCTGCCTGGTCCGCCCCATGGAGGTCCAGGATTCAAGGAAGCCACAAAGGCTAGGAGGGGCTCCTCCACCAACCCCATCCAGTGACCTGGGCTGAGACGCCCTCCCTCTCTGAGCCCCCTTGTCCTCCTCCGTCCAGACAGGGTTATAGCCTTGTCCCACCTGACTCTCAGAGCTGAGGTGAGCCTGAATTACAGGCTGGAAGTGAAAGTGCCCTGAACCATTGAAAAACAGGTGGGCTGTGTGTCCCAGCCAAGGGAGATCTTCGGGCTGAGTCGTTAAGTGGGGAAAGGTATGGATCAGTACAGCAGCAGCAGCCGCCTGCCTGCCTCCTTGCTCCTGCCCTTCTCCGGCTGCCTTTCTCAACCGGCGGCCCCTGGATTCTGTGACAGAAAACATGCCATCAGGCCACTCCTCTGCTCAACATCTTCCTATGGCTCCCACTGAACTTGGAGTAAAACCCAAACTGCTCACTGCAACCCCTGTGGCCCCATCTGCTCTGCCCCCTCACGCCACCTCTCTGACCCATCTTCGGCCCCCTCCCCTCCTGACTGCACTCCAGCCCCTCTGGCCTCCTTGCTCTTTTTCCAGCTTGCTAATTTCATGCCAGCCTTAGGGCCTTGGCACCTGCCCTTCCCTCTGCCTGGAAGTCTCCACCCCCAGATAGCTGCAGGGCCTGTTGCTTCTTACCCTTCAGCTCTCAGGTCAAATGTCACCTCTGCAGAGGGGCTTCCCTGGACACATGAACTAAAATAGCCCCCCTCCCCACTCCTATCATTCTCTATCCCTTTCCCCAAATTTATGTCTCTTCATAGAATCTATCACCACCTGAACTGGCACCGTGTTCTTATCTGCCATCTACTCTATTAGAATGCCAGCTTGAGGGCAGGAATCTCATTTTTGTGTCCCTAGCATCTAAAATAGTGCCAGGCACCTAGTAGGTGCTCAATAAACATTTGCTGAATGAATGGAGGATGATTCCATTGGTGTATAACTCGTGTTCATGGTCCACACGTTTTGTTATATAAACCAAAAACCAAACCCTTTGTCGTCGAGTAGGTTCTGACTCATAAAGAACCCATAGGACAGAGCTGAACTGCCCCATAAGGTTTCCAAGGCTGTAAATCTTTATGGGAGCAGACTGCCACATCTTTCTCCCACCGAGCGGCGGGTGGGCTTGAACCACTGACCTTTTGGTTAGCAGCCAAGTGCTTTACCCACTGCTGCACTGGTGCCCCTTGTTTTGTTATATGTGCACATGTAAAACAGAAAAAGACCTGGAAAGTTACCCTGTGTTTAGTTTCCTAGGGCTGTTACAAAAAAAGTATGGCAAATGGAGTGGCTTATAAGGACAGAAGGCTGTTGTCTCACAGTTTTGGAGGCCGGGAGTCTAATATCGGTGTAGGCCATGTTGATTCCTTCCGAGGGCTTTGAAGGATCATCTGCTCCTTCCCTCTCTCCTAGCTTCTGGCGACAGCTGGCCATCCTTGCCTGTAGATCACTCCAGTCTCTGCCTCCGTCTTCACAGGGTCGTCTTCTCTCTGTTTCTTCTGCTCTTCTATAAGGACACCAGTCATAATGGATTAGGACTCACTCTTTTCTAGTATGACCTCATGTTAACTGATAATATCTTCAAAGACCCTACCTCCAAGCAAGGTCACATTCACAGGTACAGAGGTTATTAGGACTTCAACATTTCTCTTGGGAGGACACAATTCTTTTTGGAGGAGAGTAGGCAGAGGGGGCTGTGGGCAGTGACTGGCAAGGGGCCCTTTCAGTGTTTACCTGATATAGTCAGATAGTTCATGAAACTCTCCCCATTGAGAACAAAGTCATTTGGTCCCTGGGTAATTTGTTTGTAAGAGCCCTAAGATGGGATGGGATGTCCCTTGTCCTAAATGTCCATTGTGTGATTCTCTCACTTAACCCT
This sequence comes from Dugong dugon, assembly GCA_030035585.1. NCBI lineage: Eukaryota > Metazoa > Chordata > Mammalia > Sirenia > Dugongidae > Dugong > Dugong dugon. The sequence goes on from CM057461.1 coordinate 35,128,865, forward strand.
CCCAACAACCCCATGAAGGGTATTGTTACTCACAGCCTGTTTCACAGTGCAGCTCATCATCCACTCCCCAGAGTCCCTGAACTTCTGCTAATGCCAGGCACTGTCCTGGGCTCAGGGGACACCAGAGTAAAGAAATAATCCTTGGCTTCATGGAGCTTACACTTTAGTGGAGGAGACAATAAGCAAACAAATAGAAGATTTCTGTGGGTAAGAAATGCTATGAAGAAATGTAAAGAGGAAAGAAAGATGGGGTAATGGCTAGGGGGTGAGTGGAGGAGGGGTTGTAACGTAAGTAGGGAGACCAGGAAAGGCCTCACTGGGAAAGTGACATTTAATCAAAGACCTGCAGGAGATGAGGGACGGAGTTATGTGGATCCATCCAGGCAGAGGAAACAGCAAGTGCAAAGGCCCTGGGGTCAGAGTATTCTGGCATGTTGGAGCAATAGCCAAGAGGCAACTGTGGTGAGAGGGGTATCCTCTAGGAGGAGAGCAGTGGACCCAGAGAGGTAAAGTCACTTGCCTCGCAAGCAGGAGGGCAGCTCCGAGCAATAGCTTGGGTCTGTCTAACTGTGAAGTCAGAGCTCTTAACTGCAAAAGGCCTGAAACTACTAGAGAGGGAAGCCGTACAGGCTGAACACATATTGTGCACCAGACACTGTGCCAGGTGCATTGGGGGAATCGCATGAGGGGAAGCCCCCACTGTGCTGGGGCTGCCCATCTAGTGGAGAGAAGGGAGGAGCCAGCAAGAGGTCAGCTCTGAGCAGAGGCGGACTGCTATGAGAAGTGTGTGACTGTTGTTTTCCATTTCTCTGTATGTAGGGGAAGGACATAGGCATATGTGCGCACAACTTATGTGATCAGACGTGAGTGTGCGTCTGCGTGAGTGCATATTCTTGTATGCAGCTGTGCTGGGGCCTTGGGTCTGCCAGCCCCGAGTTTAAAGGAGGTCTCTTAACCCTCTGCATCGGTGTGAGTGCATGTGAGTGTGGACAGCCTTGTCTTATCTTTGTGAACACCCCTGGAAAGGTCTCCATGTCCCTTATTGGGCATGCTGTGTCTACATGTCTAAAAGTGAGTATGTGTCATTGCAAACATGTGTCATCAGTCTGTGCCATGGTTACGCCTCTATAGTGTGACTCCCTGGGTTGGAATCCAGGCTCTGCCACTTACTTTGAATGACCTTGGGCAAATTACTTAACCTCTCTCTGCCTCACTTCCCCATCTACTCCTTAGAAGCAAGGATGGCAATACACATCACATACTTTGGACATGTTGTCAGGAAGGATCAGTCCCTGGAGAAGGACATCATGCTTGGTAAAGTAAAGGGCCAGCAAAAAAATAGGAAGACCCTCAACAAGACGGATTGACGTAGTGGCAGCAACAACGGGCTCAGTCATAACAATGATTGTGAGGATGGCCCAGGACCGGGCAGTGTTTCATTCTGTTGTCCATAGGGTTGCTAGGAGTTGGAACTGACTCGACAGCACCTAACAACAACAAAATGGGGACAATAACAGAACGTACCTCATAAGGTTGCTGAGAGGATCCGGTAAGCGAATAGATGTAAAATGCTTGCAGCCAGGCCTGGCACATCAGAAGAGCAATGTGTGCGGGCTGTTACGTTAGGGCTCTATCTGTGTGTGTGTGTCTACATGTGTGTCTGTCTGTCTGAGAGTGCACATTCATATTGACATTCTAATACGTGTGTGAGCCGGTATGCCCAGTACATGCCCCATCCGTGTGTCTGTCTGTGTGCTCAGCCTCAGTCTTATCCCCGCATTTGCTTGCAGTGCTCAGCTTCCTCTCTGGCCAAAGAAAGTGAATATGGCTGGTTGAGAAAGGGACTAGGGGGTCAGGCCAGCAAGAGAGGCTCCCGCACGGCCTGGCCAGCTGGACTTTTCACAGCCCAATGACTCTGCCCCTCTGAGTGGCCAAGCAGCTAGAGAGACAGGCAGAGGAAGAGCCCCTCCTCTCGGCTCCCCGGGCACTGAGGGCTGGCTGGGTGTCAGGCCCCTTTCTATACTGATATGTCACCTAAGTCACTGAATCCTCCGTCTGTTTTCTGGGATGGGTCCTTCCACTACTGCTACTTTACAGATGAGGAAACCGAGGCACCGAAAGATGAATTGCTTACTTAAATCACACAGCTGGTAAGTGGAGAGATGAGAATTCAAACCAGGCTGTCTGGCTCCAGAAGCTGGGCACCTACATATCTCTCTTTACTGACGAGAAGCTGATTACATGTATATCAAAGGAGAGAATCAACAAATTAGACACAGAGGGATAAGGTTTGGGTTGGTGTGAGGAGGCCAAGGAGAAGGTGGAGAGGTGTTCTGGCAGAGGAAGGGACCAGCTTGGCTCCCTGCTGGGGAGCCCAGGGGATGGGATGGGAGAGGTGGACATGGCCAGATGGTGGGGGTCTGGAAAGCCAAGCGGAGGGGCTTGAATCAGAGCTGGCTCCACTCTTCAGAGACCTGGCTATAGTGGAGGTTCCATGGGGACAGGCCACCTGGATCCTTCTTTGTGGAAAATTGGTGAGCTGAGCTCAGGTCTTGGGGAGAGCACGTGGCTGAAGGCAGATTGACAGAGTGAGTTAGAACAAAAGCTCCGCAGTCAGTCTGGGATCGAAATCCCAGCAACGCTCAGTGCTTGGGAATTCACCTCCTGTCATTAAACCTCAGTGTTTTCATCTGAATCAACTTGTTGAAAAGATTCAAGTCGTTAGCCCAATTGCCCCACGCATAAAAAACCATAAATCAACTAGAGACCTCATGTGCATAAGAGCAGAATTCTGCTCCACCGAGTTTCCAAAGGCTGATTTTTCGGAAGTAGATCGCCAGGACTTTCTTGCAAGGCACCTTGGGTAAACTTGAACCTCCAAACTTTTGATTAGTATCCAAGAGTATTAACCATTTACACCACCCAGGGACTCCACCCAACACATGCTGTTGTTGCTGTTGTTAGTGCTGTCAAGTCGATTCCAACTGATAGTGACCCTGGTTACAACAGAATGGAGCACTGCCCAGTCCTGTGCCATTCACAGTCGTTGCTATGTTTGAGCCCATTGCTGCAGTCACTGAATCCATCCGTCTCGTCGAAGGTCTGCCTCTTTTTTGCCGACCCTCTACTTTACCAAGCACCCGTCACATAGCGCTCAATAAATGATCATCCACTATCAAACAGGAACGTCAAAAAATAACTATAATAAATGGATCAAAAGATCTAGTAAAAAAGGTAGGCAACATGCATGAACAGATAGGGAGTTTCAGGAGAGAGAAGGACACTATATTAAAAAAAAATATGATATCAGAGAGGAAGAATTATTTTGATGAGATTATAAGCAGACTTAACACAGGAGAGGAAAGAATCAGTGAATTTGGTGATGGGCCAGTAGAAATTCTAGAAACTGAAAAGAGGAAATGAGAATAAAAATTCATCGTGTGGGCTTCCTGGGCTTGTTGAGAAAACTGAAGCTCAGTGTCTGACACACGTGTTCAATGGTAGAATTCCTTCTATCATTTAACAGCTCTTGCCAGCTAGTGCTCTCAGCCAGGAGCTCTGGTGGCACAGTCGTTAAGCACTAGGCCGCTCACCAAAAGGTCAATGGTTTGAATCCACCAGCCAATCTGTGGGAGAAAGATGTCTGCTTCCATAAAGATTTACACCTTGGAAATCCTATGGGGCAGTTCTACTCTGCCCTACGGGATCGCCATGAGTCGGCATTGACTTGATGGCAATGGGCTCGTTTTTTTGTTTTGTTTTAGTGCTCTAAGCACTGAGGTCTCAACAGTAATAAAAAGTTATTTTAAAGTCCCTGCTTGTCAAAAGGACAAAGATCCCTGCCACCAGGGATCACATAGTCTGGGAGGAGAGGCAGGCCCACATGTAAGTAAAATATATAGTGGGTTAGATGGTGGTGTGTGCTATGGAGGAAAAGCACAGGAGTCGAGAGGAATGGGGTTAGGTGATGCAATTTTAAATAAAATGGTCAGGGAAGATGACATTTGAACAAAGACCTGAAGGAGGTAAGGGAGAAAACCATGTGACTATCTGGTGGAAGGGCAGTCCAGCAGGATGAACAGCTGGTGCAAAGATCCTGGGGCATGAGGGCTCCCAGGCAGTTAGTGGAAAAGCCAGAAGGCTGGGGTGCCGGAGCTGAGCAATCGAGAGCTACAGGAAATAAGGTCATAGAGGTAAATGAGGTGGGAGACACCAGGGGGGAAGCAGATTATCCTGTATGGAGTGTGGCTTTCACTCTGAGTGAGCTGGGGGCCATTGCAGGATTTGGATCAGAGGAGTGACATGGCCTGACTTCTGTTTCAGCGGGATCACTTTGGCTGCTATATGGAGAACAGGCTGGAGGGGGGTCAGAGTAGAAGCAGAGAGCCCAGGGAGGAGGCCGCAGGTGATCCAGTGAGATAATGGCAACTGGGATGAAGGTGGTGGCAGTGGAGGTGACGGCAAGTGTTTGGATTCAGGGTACATTTTGAAGGATGGATTGATTTCAGGATAATTGCTATTATTATTGTTGTTGTTAGAGCTAACCAGGCTCCCCCAAGCTTCTTCAGGGAGTCCTCACCCAGCCAAACAGGAGCGAAGCTGCCCACGGGCCCCTCCTGCCAGGGGAATCTCGTTGATCTTGTCAGGAGGCCTGGTTGCCAAGCACCGTCCCCCTGAAGCCTGGGCCCATCAGGCTGCCCGCCCGCCAGGCAGCCCCGGAGGCCCAGGCGCAGGTCTGATTTGCACAGCCCCCAGCTCCACGGCTGCAAGGCTTGAGTTGTTTGTTTCCTCAGAGTCAAGTGAAAGTCGGTGGCAGAAGCATCGCAGAAGCTGGTCCCTGCAGCACCAGGCAGCCGATCGGTGCGGGCAGCCCAGGCGGCCTCACCTCTCTGCCTGAGCCCTACTTCATGGAGGGAGGAGGAGGGCAACCTGTCCAGGCCACCCCGATTGTGCCTGATTCCCGGGGCCCTCCTTGTCCCTCACTCCAGTACTGCCGTGGTCTGGCCCCCGCCCTCTGCCTGGGTGGCAGTCATGGCCTTCCTACTGATGCTTTGCCTCCATTCCACCCTCTCCCATCCACGTCTACTACAGACAGGAGGAGGGCCTTCTGAAAACTACCAGGTCACCCTGCGCTTAAAACTCCAACAGGGCTTCCAGTGCCAGGGGTGGATTATCCAACAGGCAAAGTAAGCACAGGGCTTACTTTGCTTACCAGACCATCGGTAGTGAACAATTTCACATTTTTTCACCACATCACAGATTCTGGGTCTAGGTAAGGCTGCATCTGTCTCTCTCCCAACTCCATAGCACCTTCCTACAAAGTCAAAGCCTCTTTTCAAATTTACAATCCCTAATAGAGATGGTTACCCAATAAGCAAGGTAAGCAAGGGCTTACTTGTGCTTACTTAACTAATCTGCAGTGACCAAGTTCACGTGGGTTTCACTGGGGTAACCCACCCTTGCCCAGTGCCCTCAGGATTGCCAGAGGGCCTCTACCCATCCCTTACCCCAGGTCTCCTGTCCTAAACCCCGTCTCCTGCACCAGCCCACTGCCCTAAGCCCCGCCTCTACCCAGCTGCTGAGGCTCTTCAGGCTCCACTGAGCTTTCTGGGATTTCCTTTGTGCCAAACTCCAATTAGCAGTAGTGTCTGGCCTGTTTGACACGGGGCCTCCCTCAGTATGAAGCTCACAGATCATTCTGAGGAAATCTTTGGTGAACTGAAACCCATACCGTTCCTTCCTCTTGTCTCTCCTCCTAACTCTGTCCACATTAACTGTATGTCTGATCTCGAGTCAAAAACCTGGGGCTTGTTGTAACAGCAACCAAAAAATATGTGTGTGGTTACATTTGTGTGTGTGTTTGCGTATACGCACATAGCTATGTATATGTGCATACATATGCATGCATATTTACATGTAGCTATATGCATACACGTGTTACCGCAAAACGCAGGTCTGAGCCGCCCGCTGCAAAAGTAAATACTGAGACGGGGTGGGTGAGCAGCAAGAGTGTTTTATTGTATATCAATATACAGGAGACGGAGGGGAATGAGCTCCTCCAAAATCTGCCTCCCCCTCTGGAGGCCAATAGAATCTGTAGAATGTTAGTTCCCCTTTGAGGTGGCCACAATGACCTCTTTCCAGACATGTAGACCTTCTGTGGGTACTCTTGAAGATCCTCTGATGCCAGCCTGGTTTCGGTCACAAGCTGGTTCCTTTGTTCAGTTGTCTCGTCTCTAGATTTTATCACCTGTTCTACCTCCCAAAGAGGAACTTAGGTTAATTTTAAACTTTTATAAGATCATAGGAAAACAGGAGGGAAGAGAGAAGGAAAATAAATCAGAATCATAGGAGCGTGCAGAAGTGAACCATGCAAGCTATGCATTAACAAGACCACAATACCTGAGGCTCTAGGCCTACACAGCCGACAATAAATGTGAAATTCCCCATGCAGCCCCTTCCATACATGTGTGTGTGCGTGCATGTATGTTCATATATATAGTAAAGCACATAGGGTGCGCAGTTATGGATACTTCTTAGATATAACCAAACACCTCATGGGATTAATTTTCTGAGTTTGAAGCCATAGGACCATATTATCGTGGGACAACTCGGTCAATTGGCATGTTCTACATCCTAGTTTGGTAAGTAGTGGCTGGGGTCTTAAAAGCTTGCAAGCAGCCATCTAAGATACAATGATCAGTCTCTTCTCATCTGGAGCAAAAGAGAAAGAAGGAAACTAAAGACTCATTGACAAAACCAGGCTATAGGACTAACCAGCTACATGAACTGCCTTCAGACCATGTTATAGATCGAATCGTGTCCCGCAAAAATGTGTGTAACTTGGTTAGGCCATGATTCTCAGTATTGTGTCATCTGATGTGATTTTCCTATGAGTTGTAAATCCTGCCTCTACGATGTTAATGAGACAGGATTAGAAGCAGTTATATTAATGAGGCAGGACTCAATCTACAAGATGAGGTTGTGTCTTAAGTCAATCCCTTTTGAGATATAAAAGATAGAAGCAAGCAGAGAGACAGGGGGACCTCACACCACCAAGAAAGTAGAGCCAAGAGCGTGTGTCCTTTGGACCTGGGGTCCCTGTGATGAGAAGCTTCTAGATCAGGGGAAGATTGATAACAAGGACCATCCCCCAGAGCTGACAGAGAAAGAAAGCCTTCCCCTGGAGCTGGCACCCTGAATTCGGACTTCTTGCCTCCTAGACTGTGAGAGAATAAGTTTCTCTTTGTTAAAGCCAACCACTTGTGATATTTGTTATAACAGCAATAGATAACTAATACAGGATTTGGTACCAAGAGTGGAGTGCTATTCTAACAGATACCTAAAATCTAGAAGCAGTTTTAAAAGTGTGAATGGATAGAGGCTGGAAGAGTTTTAAAGTGCCTAATAGTAAAAGCCTAGATTGCCTTAAAGAGACTGTTGGTGGAATTATGGACATCACAGTTCTGGTGAGGACTCAGAAGGAAATGACGAGAGCTGTTACACTGGAGACAGTGCAGATGGTAAGAAGCAGCAGCAGAATCAGGAGACCAGAATGAGACAGCGCTGGAGCCGACCCACAGATAGAGAGAGCTGAGTGCCTTTGGCAGGAGGCTTCCTGGTGGAGTGGGGTGCCTCCAAGCACCTATCAGTGGAGCTAGGCCTGCCGACCCACGGAACAAAAGAGCTGAGTGCCTTCTGGCTGAAGTTCACTGGCAGAGTGCAGTGCCTCCAGGCACTTATCAGTGGAGCTAAAGAGCTTTGGAACACTTGCCTGAGCAGGGCAGGCATGGGCGGTGAGGCCTGAGGAAACAAGAGGCCAAGGAACCAGGAAGCAGAAGCTGAAGAGACAAGGAAAACAGGAAGCAGAGCTGCCTCAGTCTCAAAGGGTAGGGCAAGGACCTCTGGGGTCTCAAAGGGTGGAGTCACCACTCACTGGGACTCGGAGAATGGGGCCCACCCAAAGCTGAGGGAGCAGAGATGCCACTCCAGTGGGCCTAGAAGGCAGAGTTGAAGCCCAGGGCCAAGGGGCCTCCTCTCAGAATTCAGACAGTGTGGCCAATACCTAGAGTCTGGAGGGCAGGGCCATTGTATAAATTGTCTCAGAGAACAGAGGATTATTTTTGAGCCTTGAGGGCTAATGCAATATATTCTGCTGACTTGCTTGGTGCCTTTTATCCCTTCTTTCCCTCCAATTTCTCCCATTTGTAATGGAAATGTCTAGCGTGTGGCTGTTCCACCATTGTACTCTGGAACTAGGTAATTTATATTCTAGATTTCACAGATGAAGAGGAATTTTGCAGAAGATGAGCTTTTGGACATAGAGTTGATTTAAGACTTTTGCTACTATATGATAGGGTGAAAGTGTTTTACGTGTGGCAAGGACATGAATTTTGGCGGGCCAAAGGGTAGAATGTTATGGATTGAATTGTGTCCCCCCAAAATATGTGTGAACTTGGCTAGGCCATGATTTCCAGTATTGTGTCATCTGATGTGATTTTCCTATGTGTTGTAAATCCTATTGTCTTAGGCTGGGTTCTCTAGAGAAGCAAAACCAGTAAAGTGTATAAATATATATATAGAGAGAGATTATATCAAGGAAACAGCTCACGTGATTGTAGAGGCTAGGATGTCCCAAGTCCGTGGATCAGGGTAGAGGCCTCTCCCAAGTCACACAGCTGCAGAAGCTGGCAAGCCCAAGATCGGAAAGTCGGAGAACAGGGCTCACACTCACAGGCTGTGCAGATTGACGAATCCCAGGTTCAGCAGATAAGCTGACAGCTCAAGTCCCAGGAATGGGAGATGAGACGACAGGAAGCAGCCACAGGATCCAGAGAGAGCAAAAAGCCAGAACATCTGCTTATATACAGATGCGGGCCACACCCCCACGGAGACTCCCTTTCATCTGATTGGCTACTCACAGTGTATTCAATCGTGGGAGTGATTACATTAAAACATGGAGAATCATGGCCCAGCCAAGTTGACACACAATCTTAACCATCACACCTACCTCTTTGATTTTAATGAGGCAGGATTAGAGGCAGTTATGTTAATGAGGCAGGACTCAATCTACAAGATGAGGTTGTGTCTTAAATCAATCTCTTTTGAGATATAAAAGAGAGCAGCAAGGTGAGAGACAGGGGGACTTCATACCACCAAGAAAGTAGGGCCAGGAGCACACATCCTTTGCACCTAGGGTCCCTGTGATGAGAAGCTCCTAGAGCAGGGGAAGATTGATGACAAGGACCTTCCCTCAGAACCAACAGAGAGAGAAAGGCTTCCCGTGAAGCTGGCACCCTGAATTCGGATTTCTTGCCTCCTACACTGTGAGAGAATAAATTTCTCTTTGTTAAAGTCATCCACTTGTGGTATTTCTGCTATAGCAGCAACAGATAACTAAGGACAGACCAGAAGAACTAGATAGTGCCCAGCTACCACTAACAACCATTCTGATCAGGGCCACAATAGATGGATCCTGACAGAACGGGAGAAAGACGTGGAACAGAACTCAAATTCTTAAAAAGTCCAGATTAACTGGACTGGTTGAGACTAGAGTACTCCCAGAGACTATCACTCTAAAATGCTCCATAAACCTTGAACCAAAATCACCCCCTGAGGTCACCTTTAGCAAAATAACAAATTGGCTTATAAAATAAAGAATATTGCCAGCGAGTACTGCACACCTTAAAAAAATCATCTATATGAGATCAATGGTCAACAATTACTCTATAGCAAAGATGAAGGGGTTAGGGGACAAGGAAACCAGATTACTGGAAGCAAAACATCCAGAAGAGAATTAATGAAAATGTTAACATATTGTGAAAAATGTAACCAATGTCTCTGAACAATTTGTGTAGTAACTGTTAATTGGGAACCTAATTTGCTGTGCAAACTTCCATGGAAAACACAATAAAATATTATTTAAAAAAAGAAAAATACCCCTGAGGTTTAGAGGGTAGGGGTTAGGCTTGATAGCATTTTCCAAATTCTCTTCCACAGAACCCTGAAAGGTGCCACACAATAAGAGGATTTGGGGGACAATATGTTCTGGAAACGCTAAATGAGATCTCCCCTCTTGATGCTTCACATCACATATTAGCATATAAAAGAATCTAAGTCAAGCAAAAAAAAAAAATTTTTTTTTTGTTAAAACATTGCTTAATCCAGTTCTTCAAATGTAATTAACCACATAACACTTTCTCTCAAAGTTCCTGTTTGCATCTCTCCCAGTTACACTTCTTTTGGTTGCAACAACAACAACTTAATGAAACTAGTTTATACAACAAGGACAGTATGTTAGCTTTTGTAACTGCAAAGTCTAGAAGTCACATGGACCTCAGGTACAGTTAGATCAAGGCCTTGGTTCCATTTGTTGGAGATTCACTTAGATATCCACTTCCTCCTATGTGTATATGCCAGCTTCAACCTTAGTTGGCCTTCCTTCATGGGAACAAAATGGCTGCAGTAGTTCTGGGCATTTCATCTGAGTTCCTCACTGCACAGAGGAAGAGGAGCCTTCTCTTACTCCTATTATGGACTAGAAGTCCTGCCCCTATTTAGACTATGTGGCTTATCCCTGAGCCAATCACCAGGCAAGAGGAATGAGTATCGGTCAATGACATCCCACCCCTGGGATGCAATTATATCTTTCACAAACCTTATGGCAGACACTGTCCTCTCCCTAGTAATGCCCATCTCATCCGCACCCCATTCTTTTCTGCTAAGGAAACTGATTTGTTCCTGTGGCACTGGTGATCTGCTGATCTCAAGGAGGATAGACCTCTACCTGAGCCCTCTGGGTGAATACTGATTGTTCCAAAGGGCATGGTAACCCTATTCTCTTCACTAACAATTGGTTCAGGAATAGCCATGTGATTCAGTTCTGGCTAATGAAATACTAGCAAAAATCTGCTGAGTGGGGCTTCTAGGAAAGCTTTTACCTTTTTGATATAAAGAACAGACTTGGCTGGCATGTCTCTTTGTCCCTTCACTTTTCCTTCTTCTTCCTACCTGGAATAAGGGTTTGACACCTGGAGGTGTGGCAGCCATCTCGGGACCATGAGGCAACAAGTATGGAAACAAATACCACCTTGCCAGAGGCGGCAGAAGAGAAAGATGGAGCCTGAGGCCTAGACAGTAGTTGGACAGCTGCATATATGTTGGACTGCTATCCCTGGACATCTTATGAAAAAATAAAATGCATATTTAAGCCAAAGGCATTTCTAACTGACACAAAGCCAAGACATCTGTTTGCAAACTAGGACTTGTGAAAGTGTAGAGGCACAGTCTTGGAGACACAGCTCAAGTTTCCTTGATTCCCAGATGTTTCGTTAAACATATTCTAGCCCAGGGATATTTGAGGGAAAGCAGATCATCTGAGGCTTTGCTTCTACCCCGGTGAAGGTGAAGGGTTGAGTGTTCCCTGCACTGAGTCGGACACCAGGAGCCTCGGAGCAGCAGGCTGCAGAAGACAGACAATGACTCATGTACTCCCGTCACAAAGCATCTCGGGGTTGCTTTGAGACATTTCAGAGGACTATAGTGATGTTGGAAACCCTGGTGGCGTAGTGGTTAAGAGCCTGGCTGCTAACCAAAAGGTCACAGTTTGAATCTACCAGACACTCCTTGGAAACTCTATGGGGCAGTTATACTCTGTCCTGTAGGGTTGCTATGAGTCAGAATCGACTTGACGGCAATGGGTTTTGTTTTTTTTGTTGTTGTTGTTGTTACAGAGATATCAAGGATCCCTGGTGGCACAGTGGTTAAGCACTTGGCTGCTAACCAAACAGTCAGTAGTTTAAAACCACCAGCTGCTCTCACCAGTGGGAGAAAGATATGGCAGTCTGCTTCTGTAAAGATTTTCAGCCTTGGGAAGCCTATGAGGCAGATCTACTCTGTCCTAGAGAGTCACTGAGAGTCAGAATCAACCCCACGGCAATGAGTTTGGCTTTTTTTTTTTTTTGACAGTGATATCAACACAAAGCCACATTCTTAAATCGGTCTAGAGCCTTAAACTTATCTCTAGCTTCCAGCTCAGTCATCACACTTGTGAGATCTCTCCTGAGAAAATAACCCAAAATATGGGATGAAAAATCCAGGAAGATAAACATTTTCATTACAGCCATACCTACAATAGCAACAGATGAACAAAACTGGACAAATCTGAATGTCCTAATACAGGAGAAGGATTAAGAAACTCTCTGCTCAGTGGAATATTACATGGCCATGAAAAATGATGTTTACAAAGTTAGTAACTGCACAGGGAAATATTCATAACATATGTTTATGAGAAAGTCAGCTTCCACATTTTATATATATACATATGGTATGATCTCAGGTATATGAAAATCGTATGAGAAAAATAAAGTAGGAAAGGATTATGCTGATATGTTAAGAGCAATTGGGCCTGGTTGGAGTCATTATAGGTACTTTTTTGGGGATTTTCCCCACTGTTCCACATTTTTCCACTTTGTCTATATGTACTACTTTTATAGGCAGAAAAAATAAAATTGGCTGTGCTTTTGAAAGCTTCCAGGACCCTCCACTGTGTGAGCTCAATGCTGTCGTATCCCCTCCAGTAAAGCAGATAATCAAGGGCTGCCTAGAGCAGGTGACACCCTTCTGCACGAGGCCACAATAAAAACAGCCTCCAAACCCAACGTATTTAATAGCTTGAAATTCTGTCAGTAAACAAAGGGAGTGATAGAAAAGGGGAAGATCAACACCCTATTTTTAAACAGTGATGTGAGCTAACAGGAATGAAAGGCAAGAAATGGTACACACCACGCCAGGCCTTATGCAAATCTATGCAAATGAATGTACTCCCTAGCTGAGCAAGGATTTTGGGTCTGAGCACCCACCTAGATTCCTGGGTCTCACTGATGGGCGAAGGGAGGAGCGAGAGGCAGGCATAGTGAGGGGCAGAATCCGGTGAGCACCTACTAAGTGTCTGGTTTGCAGAGCATTTTCACAGCCTTGGGCTCCTCTGACCTCACCAACAGTCAGTTGTGCAGGTACAATTGTCGTCCCCACTCTACAGGTGAGCCAAATGGAGCTCAGAGAGAGGAGTGACCGGGGCAAGGCCACAAGGGGAGCCATCAACTCTAAAGCCAGTGGCCTGGCAGCCCTGGCATACAAAGGCATGGTGCTTCTGGGGGTGCCCGGGGTCAGGCCTTGGTGGAGGCAGGGGAGGGAGAGGAAGAGGGAAGAAAGATGCAAGCTGCCAAAAGCCCACAAAGCACTAATGTCAGGAACCCCTGGACACAATGCATGGGACATCCAGGCGCGATCATGTGACTCCCGGGCAGACCTTGGTCCCCACATGCTGTGCCCTCTGTCCGGAACACCCTCCCTGCGGACACCCACTGGCTCGATGCAACCGCTCAGTCAGCTCTCTGCTCTAAGGTCACTGTGTCAGAGAGGCCTAGGCTGACCTCCCTACCTAGAAGAGCACCCCCTCCCCCGCCTCTCCAACCCCAACATCTATTCCCTCCCTGCTTAATTTCTCTTTCTAGCACTTATCACCTGCCTTGGTCCCTGGGTGGTGCAAGTGGCTAAGCCCCTACTACTAACTGAAAGGTTGGGGGTTTGAACACACCCAGGGTGCCACGGAAGAGTCCCGATGGAGCCACGATTAAGAGCTCAGCTGCTAATCAAAATGTCGGCAGTTCAAATCCACCAGCCACTCCTTGGAAACCCTATGGGGGCAGTTGTACTCTGTCTTATAGGGTCACTATGAGTCGGAATTGACTCGATGACAACGGGTTTGCTTTTCGGTTTTAAGGTACGTTGGAAGAAAAGTCTGGTGATCTACTTCTGAAAGCTCACAGCCTTGAAAACTCTATGGAGCACAGTTCTACTCTGAGACGCATGGGATCACCATGAGTTGAAATCACCTCAATAGCAATTGGTTTTGTTGTTTTTCGTTTGTTTGTTTGTTCATTTTTTTGGTTTATCACCTCTCTGACTTAACATACATTTATTTACTTATCAACTAGATTGTGTGCTTTACGAGAGCAGGGAGTTTAGCTTTGGGGTTCACCCCTGTATTTCTAACACCTGGCACATACTTGGTGTTCAAGACCTATGTGTCAAATGAATTGATTAATGAATACCTGAATCTCAACTCCCCTAGGACCTAGTTACACAGACTTGGACAATGATACAACAATAATACCATAGTTATTAATGATACATTGGTATAGCTAACATTGCTCAGCATGTCTTTTTACATTCCTTTTCACATTTAACCTTCACACCAACTATCTGAGGCAGGAACATAATTATCCCCATTAGACGGCTGCAGAAATGGAGGCTCTGAGAAGTCAGGTACACTGCCTAGGGTCAGAGAGCGGAACCCACGGAGCCAGGACTTGAGTCAAGCGTGCCTGATTTTAGAGTCGACTTCTGTGCCCACCACGTGATGCCCCAGGTTGATTCCATCCCACAAGAGGGCAGGAGCTACATCTGCCTGATTCATTGTCATATTTTCAGTGCCGGTGCCGAGTAACTAGCCCTCGGTAAGTAAACAGTTAAATAAATCAGTGGTTCTCTCCTGACAGGGAACACAACAGAGGGTCCCTGATGGAGCAGTAGAACGATGGGATCCAGAACTCAAATACTAGTAAGAAGACCAGACTTAATGGTCTGACTAAGACTGGAGGCATCCCGGAAAGCATGGCCCCTGGTCTCTCCATCACCCCAGAACTAAAACAATTTCCGAGGCCAACTCTTCAGACAGGGATTGGACTGGACTGTGGGACATAAAGTGATACTCATGAAGAATGTGCCTCTTAGACAAGTAGATATAAGAGACCAAAGGGGCGGCTTCTGTCCAGAGGTTAGAGGGGAGGCAAAGAGGGTTAGGAGCTGGCTGAATGTTCATGGGGAATCAGGGGCGGAGGGGAGGAGTGTGCTGTCCCAGAATGGGGTGAGCGGTTGGGGGTCTCATAACAACGTATGTTAAAAAAAAAAATTCTGTATGGGAGACTAACTTGAAATGTAAACTTCATTTAATTACATCAATATAAAAAAAAAAAAAAAAAAAGGAAAAAAAGTAAATAAATCAGTGGTTCTCAAAGCATGGTCCCTGGACCAGCAGCATCAGCATCACCTGGGACCTTATTAGAAATGTTGCTCTTCTGAGTCCTACTGCAGACCTACAGAGTCCCACTGCTGCACACTGGAGTGGGAGGACCAGTGAAGTAAATGAATGGCCTCCCCAAGCCTGTTGCCCCATCCACCCCTGAAGCAGGGCTGATCATCCAATGGGTCGTAGGCCCAGCAGGGCCGTGGTTCCTCTTGATTCCCTCCCACAAGCCATTGGAGGAAAAGTTTTCCGCTCCAATTTCAGGCCTTTGATTTCGGCCCTAACTGGCCAGGAAGATGCCGGCTTGTCAGAGGGGGTGGGGAGTTGGGAGTGATGAAGTTGGACCAGGAAGATCTATTATTAATTACCATGTAACATTGATTAAGAGCCCACAGGGCACCTCCCGCTCCTGCCTGGAGGGAAAAATGATTAGCAACATTATGAAAGGAAATATTCATCCCGTAGCTGCCCTGAGCAAACATCTCCAGGGGTGGGGAATTTTCCTCTCCAGGGATGTCAGAGCTGGGGCAGCTGCTTCCGCAGCCTGAGGCAGGCTTGTTGGGGTAGGCGGATGGACCAGCTGACCCCTGACCCACCTGCAGGCATGGGGTAGATTGACAAATAAAAGAGCGCATGCTCCACTGCCCATATCCAGGGGGCCGGGGATGCCCAGCTTGGCGACTTGAGAAAGCAATTCCAGGTGGCTGGATCGGATTTCTGATTTTTCAAGTGATAGAGGCAATCTAGATTTGTATGTGAAGTCTCCTAATTTTTAAATACGGTTAAGACAGATTCTGGGCTGCTCAATTGCTATTGTAGTTAATCCTTACAACTACTCCACCCCCGACAAAGAAACTGAGGCTTAGAGTGGTCCCACAGCAAGTTGGAGGAAGAGTTGAGATTGGAGCCCACGTGTGATTGCCGAGTCCTTGCTTCCTTTCTCCACCTGACCACTCAGCTTCTCTGGTGTCCTGCCCCTATGTCCCTAAACCATCCAAACATGTGTCAGAAGTCTACAACTATTGCCCAGTTCAAGTTACATTCCTCCAAACTGTGCCTCACACTCAGATATAGCATAGAAGCCCTGAGTCAGACTGTATGCTCAAATGTTGGGGTTTGAAAGCCTGGCCATCCCACTTATACTGTGTTCCCAGAGGTAACGCTATGGTTTTCCCAGAAGCTGGGTAAGACGGTGCCAAGGAGCCAGCCCCACCCACCCACTGGGCCTGCTTCTGACCTTTGACTTCACATTTTTAGAAGGGTCAAGTGAGACTGATCAATCACCTCTCACTTTGCTTCAGGAAACTCTATTTTTTTCTTCTACTGACTAGCTGGGAAGCCTTAAGCAAGTCCTTGCCCTTCTCTGGGCCTCGATTTCTCCCATATACCAAAGAGGACTGTTTGGCCCCAAGAATCAAGTTCCTGGCCTCATGAGTTCTGCGATCAAGCCACTGACAGAGTCATTCCTAAAATCTAGAGTGAGAAGATCAAATTCACAGCTGATGATGATGATAATGAAGGCGCTAGAGACCAAGAAGATACCAGCTCACATTTTTTTTAAAGCTACCTATGTGCCAGGTAGAGTCCTCGGATGGGGCAAACAGTTAATGTGCTTGGCTGCTAACCAAAAGCTCAATCAGTTACTTTCTAGGTAAAACAGAAGTAGTTAAGAGCCAGATTGCCTGGGTTCAAATCCCACTTACTTTGCTATGTGACCTTGGGCAAGTTACTTCTCTTTGCTCAATATCCTTGCCTTTAAAACTAGTAATAGTACCTACCTCGTTGCATTGCTGTAAGATTACATAAATTAATATGTGTGGAACATTTAACAGAGTGCTGGCACATAGTAAGCCTATGAAGCGTTAGCTATTACTCTCAAGAAGTTCCTAGGTGGTGCAAGTGGTTAACATGCTCACTGCTAACTAAAAGCTTGGAGGTTCAAGTCCACCCATAGGTGCCTCAGAAGAAAGTCCTGGCAACCTACTTTCAAAAAGATCAGCCACTGAAAACTCCCTGGAGCACTGTTTTACTCTGACACACATGGGGTCACCATGAGTTGGAATCGACTCGACAGCAACTAGTTTACTTTCAAACTTTTTAACTTGGAAATCTTATCGTCTAATCAAAACTTCAGTGGATGCCAATACAAGAGACACATCAAAGAGAAGATGCCCTCATGGAAGGGATGGGGGTTAGAGGCACAGGAGCCCTGTCAAACCCACCCCCTCCCACAGTAGGCTCAACCACATCAAGGGCCTGTGAGGCCAGTGTGAAGACCACAGCCGGATGCCACCGCAGGCCTCTCTACGCTCAGCGGCTGAGTCCAAGACTCAGAAATGCTACCTGTCCTCAAAATCCAGTCTGCTGCGGCCCCTCAAAATGATGGCATTCAGCTGCCACATTTCACAGGTGGGGAAACTGAGGCCCAGAGAGGTGTGGGAACTTGCTGAGGTACCAGCCATTTGGGAGACAGGCTCCCTTGGGAGGGCAGACGGGCTTCTCAGCACCCTTCTCACACATTAAAAAGCAAACCCTCGGGTGCAAACTCCATTGCCCCTCTCTGGCCATCCACCCAAGGGACCAAGTATATATACCCAGTTGCTGGCAAGTCAATTTGAGGGACCCAGAGAGCCTCCTTAACACTCTCCCAGTGCACAGCCTCCCACAGCAGGAAGCTGGCTGCAGAGGAAAAGTCGTTGCCGGAAGCCAGAGCATGGACGCAATTGTTGGAGAAAGGAAAACAGAGCGACAAGAGCCAAGAGCCAGCATGTCTTGAGGACCGCAGAGTCCTCAAGGCTGGAGAGGGGGCAGCTCAGGCCTCCCAGGGAAGCTCAGCCAGCCCCCACCCAGTTCCAGATGCCAGGCCTGGGAGGGAAGGACCTGGAATGAGCAAATCCTGGAGCATCCCCAAACTTGCCAGAAGTGCACTCTTCCCCACTCCCTAATGAGACGACTCTGCTGCCCTCCACAGTGAGAACTGCCCTCAGGGAGAGTTCCATCACAGGCCCCCGGAGGTGTAAATGACTGACGATTTTGTCTGCATCCTCTCAGGGGGGCTTGTAAGGTCATTGGGTTGCAGACTCTCACTGTCCAGGGGGATACCAGCCCAGAGAGGGGTGGTGACTTGTCCGAGGCCATGCAGCAGGCCTGGACAGAGCTGGAACCGCCCCTCAGGCCTTCGGGGCCTTATTGTTTTCACTGGCATCAAAGCCTTATCCTAGTAACCATAGGCATAGCAACAGCAGCAATGATAATAGCTACATTGTTTTTGTTTGTTTTTTTTTTTAGTGCCTACTGTAGGGCAGCCACAATTCTAAGCCCTTCACATAATCAAATTCATTTTATTCTCATCAAACTATACCATGGGAGAAGAACCACAATTCCCATTTTACAGATGAGGAAACTGAGGCACAGTGAAGTTACAGAATCTGCCTGAGATCACACAGCTGGTCCTTGGTGGAACAGGGATTTGGGGCCAGCAGTCCGGCTGCACAACACCCATCTTGATCACTACTCTGCCAGAGGGGACAGGACCTTCTTTCTGGAAGCTTAAGCCTTAGTAAGCATGGGTGAAGGGGACTTCAGAGCTTGTCGAAACATCCTAGGGCTGCTGAAACTACATGTGGGCTGCTGTCTTTCACATGGTCAATAGCACCTCTCACACTAGCCACAAGGAAGCCAGAACACTAACTCTCCCATCTTCCTTTTCAGCTAAGAGTGGCACGTAACACTTATATCTGGCCAATGAGATTTAGATAAAAGACCTAAAGATAGTGTTCCTCCACAATTAGAAAGCCCTTTCCTTTGCCCTTAGCCCCTTTCCCTACTTCCTGCATGGAACAGGGATGCAAATGCCTGAGACCTGGAAGCCATTTTGCAACCATGAGGCATGAGGAATGAGGACAAAGTGCTAGAAGCTAAAGATGCCAAAGACGAATGACAAACAGTATCTGGTCCTAGGAAGCCTACCCTGGATTTCTTGTCATATAAGACGATAAGCACCAATCAATTTAAGCCTCTGTAGTAGGGTTTCTGTTGTTTGTAGCTGAGCGAATTCCTAACTATCCCAATGGTGGATTGGGATGGGACTGAGGTCTGCCTGACCCCAAGCCAATGATCCTTCTATGGAATCACACTGCCTCCCAAATTTCCACCTTCTCCCTTCCTACGTGCCCCCAAAATGCACCAGCATTAGGTCTCTTCCTGGCTCAGGGCTCAGAAAAGGCTCCTGAGCCACTGCCCCTCAGGCCATGCAATCACCAGCCACCAGGCCAACCAATGTGAACCCATTCGGGAACTGTGAGGATTGGGGTGGGAGTCCTGCCATCTACCATGAAACTCCTAGGGTCCCAAGTATCCAGGAAATTGAACCTCCAGGCAACGCATTTTATTTGACTTGCAATTAGCCAACACACCCATCATTCATTTAGTTATTCAACTAATATTTACTGAGATGCTGCCAAGTTGTTGGTGCTTGGGTGAACAAAGCCAGCAAGTCCCTGCCCTCGAGCTCACATCTTAGCAGGAGAGGCAGCCAGGAAGCACGTTAGAAGAGAAATTCCTCTCGATACCTTCCCTCACTTTTGCAAGGTGCTTTACAGTGTACATGACTTAACTTCATTCCCACAGCCACCCTGCAAAGTAGAGACCATTATCCCATTTTACAGAAGAAGAAACAAAGGCACAAAATGGGGAGGAAGATGAAACTTTCCCAAGGTCACCCAGCCCTTGACCTTGAGTTTGAACCCTGGTCAGTCTGGCTGTACTTGCCCTCCCCAAGGCACCCCCTCTGTCCACTAGCACCATCAAATCAGACCCCTCTGTCATCAGGAACTGTTGGTCTGGGCGCCACTGAAACAGTCATCAGAAACAATGAGCTCAACCCAAAAACAGAGTCGGGCTGGGATGCAGTGTTGCCAACGACACAACACCACCCTTGCCGAGCTGTTGGCGCCTGATGGTTCTTTAATTATTCACCCCGACCGAACACGCAAGCCCAGGTCTTCACCCATGCTTTTTGGAGCTCACCCGTCGGGGGAGCCTTGGGTAATGAGTCCAGAACTGTCAAGAAGTTTGGAATCTGTCTGCCCACAAAATGTTGCCTGGTCCTCCCACACCAGCTCCATCAGGCAGAGTGGAAGATGACAATGAACCGGGATACGTCAAAGACCAGGGCCCAGGCTGCGTTTGCAATTTTGATAGCTAAAAACTCTGAGCTAAGCGGAGTGCTAGGGGAATTGTGGAAACTGGAGGCACAGGCATTGCTTCAGGAGAGTGGGAGGTAGATAGTGACTCAAAGAAGTCACTGAACAGAGAGAATACCTTCTTTGCCAACACAGACGAAGCCAAATAGACTTGGGTTAAATCTTGGTTCTGTCACTTGCTAGCTGTGTGTCCTTGGATAAGTCACTTACCCTCTCTGATCAGGTGCCTTGGGTATAAAATGGAGATTCATTCATTGCATAAATGTCTTTTGGGCCCCTAATATGTGCAGGCACTGGGGATATTTCAGTGAAAATAACAGATAAGTCTCTGCTCACACAGTGGGGCTTTTGTAAAACTCAGAGTTAATACATCTAAAGTACTACGTTCGATCTATAAAACGTGCTCTATACGTGGTAGTTATTACTTTTGCTATTGTAAGAGAATTTCGGCTTTACACATACAACTATTCTCCATCATTCACCCCTGTGACCATTATTACCACAACAGAAAAGACCCCCTCCACACACACCCACACCAGCCACTCTGCAGGAATTTATTTCCTCCTTTAAAGCTGCCTTTGACAGTCATTCTTCCTAGCCTGTGAGTTGTTTTGTGTCGCTCATCTCTATTAATTTCCCCTCAGTCCTAACCTACTGTAACTTGTCCTAACCTAGCCTGACACATAGCAGAGTCCAGTAAGTGTTTTCTTCACTCACTCATTCATTTGTTCATTTATTTACATTATGCTGAGTGAATTTAGTCAGTTGCAAAAGGACAAATATTGTATAAGGCCACTATTATAAGAACTCAAGAAAAGGTTTAAACATAGAAGAAAACATGCTTTGATGGTTACAAGGGTGGGGAGGGAGGGAAAGGGCTATTCACTAACTAGATAGTAGCCAAGAATTATCTTAGGTGAAGCGAAGGACAGCACACACTACAGGGGAAGTTAGTACAACTGGACTAAGCCAAAGCCAAGAAGTTTCCTGAATACAACCAAACACTTTGAGGGACAGAGTAGCAGGGGCAGGGGTCTGGGGACCATGCTTTCAGGGGACATCTAGGTCAACTGGCATAACAAAGTTTATAACATGTTCTGCATCCCACTTTGGTGAATGGCGTCTGGGGTCTTAAAAGCTAGTGAGTGGCGATCTAAGATGCATCCATTGGTCCCAACCCACCTGGAGCAAAAGAGAATGAAGAACACCAAAGACACAAGGAAAGTGTTAGCCCAAGAGACAGATAGAGCCACATAAACCAGGGACTTCATCAGCCTGAGACCCGAAGAACTAGATGGTATCCAGTTACCACCAATGACCACCCTGACAGGGAACACAAGAGAGTCCCTGAAGGTGAAGGAGAAAAGTAGGGCACAGAACTCAAATTCGAGTAAAAAGATCAGACTTAATGGCTTGACTGAGACTGGAGGGACCCTGGAAGACATGGCCCCCAGACCCTCTGTTAGCCCAAAACTAAAACCATTCCCAAGGCCAACTCTTCAGACAAAGATAAGACTGGACTATGGGACATAAAATGATACTCGTGAAGAGTGTGCTTCTTAGCTCAAGTAGATACATGAAACCAGATGGGCAGCTCCTGTCCAGAGGTGAGATGAGAAGGCAGAGAGGGTCAGGAGCTGGTTGAATGGACACAGGAAATCCGGGGTGGAAAGGAGGAGTGTGCTGTCACAATATAGGGAGAGCAACTAGGGTCACATAAAAATGTATGTATAAATTTTTGTATGAGAGACTAACTTGAATTGTAACGTTTCACTTAAAGCATTTGTTCATTCATTTTACAGACATTTATTAAGTCTTACTCTGTGCCAAAGGAGCTCTGGTGGTGCAATAGTTAAGCACTCAGCTGCTAGCCAAAAGGATGGTGGTTAAAACTCACCCAGAAGCTCTGCGGGAGAAAGACCTGGAGATTTGCTTCCATAAAAGATTACAGCCAAGAAAAACTATGGGGCAGTTCTACTCTGTCACATGGGGTCGCTATGAATCAGAATCGATGCAATGGCACCCAACTACAACACCATGCCAGGCCCTGCTCTGGGCACTGGGGACACAACTGTAATCAAGATAGACAAAGTCCCTGCCCTCATGGAGCTTATATCCTGGAAGGGAAGACAGACAACAGACAGACAGACAGACAAAATAGACAAAAAGTGTAATATAGCACCAGGTAGTGACAGGTGCTAGAAAAGAAAAGCAAAAGGTATTAGGGCAGCGAGGATGGGAGGTGGAGGTGACGAAAGGCCTTGCTAAGAAGGTGACATTTCAGCAGACACCTGGGTAGGGTGAGGGAGGAGCCTTGTGAACATCTGGGGGAAGAAGGGACTCCCCTCACAGAGCACCAAGTGCAAAGGTCTGAGGCAGGAAGAGGCCGTTTGCCCTGGGTTCCCGGTCTGCCATGTTGTATGTTGGGCAGAGCACAAAACCAGGCACCAGTGACGTGGGGCAGCACCACCAGCTTACTTAAACTCCTAAAATAGAGACCCAAGGGATTACCTCAGACTCCAGCTCCTCCCTGAAGAATTGGGAGAACAGGTGACGAGAGAGAGAGAGAGAGAGAGAGAGAGAGAGAGAGAGAGAGAGAGAGAGAGAGAGAGAGAAGGCCATTTCCCAAGGTCACACAGCCAGCAGTGCCTGGGCTGGAACCAGACCCACATCTTCTAGCTCCAGCCAGCATTGCCTTTCCGGGTGTCAAGTTAGGGGGTCCAGGATCATGGGAACTCAAAGACTCCCCCGCCCCCAGCCATGCTTGTCCTCGTGCTCAGAGAACCACAGGCTCTGAGACAGCAGTCTCCATCCTAGCTCTGCATCTGGGAACCATGGTTACAGCTGCTGTCTGATTGGCAGGGGGTCTGGAACGCATCCACGCCACCCCCGATTCCTAGAGGTTGTGTTAGAAACAGGAGAAGGGGCCAGGGGACAAGCTGGGGGTCACCAGTATCCCCCTGATACCTCTCACTTAACCTTCCCTTCCCCACCGTTCATCCAGGCACCGCGCACCACCGCGGAATCCTTTTTAGAGCTCTGAATTAAAAATAAATTTGCAAGCACATAACCAGATGTTACATGGGGAAAAGATAAATAACTCAGCCTATCAAGGAACTGCCTCATCGCAGTCAACCCTCTCTTCACAAGGTTTTAATTTTTAATTTCACAGCAGTAACTATAGCAACCTGCAAAAAT
The DNA here is from genome assembly GCA_030035585.1 of Dugong dugon. NCBI lineage: Eukaryota > Metazoa > Chordata > Mammalia > Sirenia > Dugongidae > Dugong > Dugong dugon. The sequence goes on from CM057461.1 coordinate 35,152,355, forward strand.
AATATATTCCAAAGCAAAACAACTTTCTTGGCTCTGGCTTGGCATCTCCACGTTCCCTCCTCCCCTCCTCTCTACCAGCTTCACACAGGTCTGTGCCCAGAGTGGACGAGTGGTCTCAGCTTTGAACTCTCTCGTTCATTAAGTAACTAATTCATTCATGTGCAAGTATCCCTTTCCATCCAGATCTATGAAGTTCCTAAGTTCAGGTGGCAGGGTGTTGGACAACAGGTTCAGAATCGTGAAGGATGCCGTGTTCCTATTTGTCTCCTAAGTTTAGAGCGGTTAGGAACAAGAGTTTGGATAGTGAGGGATACCTGAATTCATTGGAGGCCTGATTTGTCTCAGGGACCATGCTGAGCATTGGAGTGAGAGAGATGAAGAAGCCTGAACCCTGACATATAAACAGTTAGAATAAGGTAAGGTAAGTCTTGGATAAAAGGGGTGGGTAATGTACAAATGGAGTCCTGGGGTGGCACAAAGAGTTAAGCACTAGGCTGTTCACAAAAGGGTTGGAGGTTCAATCTATCCAGAGATGCCTCGGAAGAAAGGCGTGGGGATCTATGTCCAAAAAATCAGCCACTGAAAACCCTATGGAGTGCAGTTTTACTCTGACGCTCATGTGGTCACTATGAGTCAAAAATTGGCTCCATGGCAACTGGGTTTTTCTGCTTTTGTTTTTGTTTTTTAAATGTATATATGTGGCACAAAAGAAGGGAGAAGTCTAGGGTGATCTGGGAAGGCTGTGACTTCTGAGATGGGTCTTGCTGTATGGGTAGATGTTTTCTGAGTGGCCAAAATAGGAAAGAGCAGGTAGGGGGAACAGCAAGTAAAAGGCAGAAATGCGTGAGGCAGGTTACTATGGCCGAAGCACAGGGGGAGAGCTGTGCACCAAGACGATGCTGGAGAGTTGATGAGAGAAACACAGAGCCTTGAACACTGTGATGAGGACTTCAGTGCGGAGGCAAGGGAAAATCAGCAAAGGAATGAGGTGGATAAGACATTTTAAAACGTGAGTCTAGGGACAGGAGTGAGGAATGAATTAGAGGGGAGAGACCGGAGACCAAGCCTGTGAGGAATCTGGGTCAGAGGGGCCTCACTTGGGTGGTGGGTGCAGGGAAGACGAGGAAGATGGAAGTCTTAGCTTGACTGCCCTCAGAAGCAGACCCAGAACCAAGGATTCACGCTTATTTGAGAGGCAGTTCTAGGAAGCACAGATAGGGGAGTGGAGAGGGGAAGGAAGCCAATAAAAGGTTTATTGTCAAACCAGTTACCACTGTGGGCAACTGGAGCTCAAGCCTGTAGTGGAGCCCTGGGAGACAGCGCTGAGCATGCCTCAGAGTTGTTCGCTCCAGGGAGGGAAATCTGGAGCGTTTAAATGCCACCTCCTACAGTAACTGGCTGAGGGCTGCTCTCAGAAGGCACGCTTTCCCTGGCACTTCTGGCCTGCCACTCTTGCTGGAGAGCAGAGCAGGCTCTGGGGTCGAGGGAAGTCTTCATGCAGAGATGCATGCCTGAAATAGAAAAGGCCAAAGGCACATGGGTGGGGCATGGACAGCACCTGCCCTGGTAGAGCTCTAGAAGATAGAAGTGGTATGACGGAAGAAGCCCTTCGCACTTGGGAGGACTGGCAGATCCACTGGCACATGCAGCCTGGTCCGGGGCAGTCATAGGCAACATGACCCCAGAAAAGACAGACCCAAAGGACATCCTGGGTCCAGGCTGGTTAAGGATCCCAGTGGAGACTGACCAAATGCTAGGCAGCAGGCCCAGTGCAGCCCTCAGGACCCCCATGTGGCCCACAGGGAGCAAAGCAGAACCCAGGGTGGGCTAGACCTTTTTTCCAAATGCAGAGATGAGACCTTCTTCAGGGAGCAGAGCTGCTCTCCCAGTCCCAGCAGGAAAATGTGGCAAGTGTGGAAGATGAACATACAAGCATGCTTCATCACAGAGATGTAGGCCCTATGTTGACCTTGGGCGGGTTCCTTCCCCTCCCCGAGCCTAAGTGTCCTCCTCTGTAGAATGTGGTTCACGGAAGAGCCTACCACGTAGACTTGTTGTCAGGTGCGACTGGATGATGCATGGTGATGCCTACAGAAGTCGTCTAGTAGATATTAGTTGCTATTATTATTATTTTTGACAAAATCTCTTGAGCATGGCACACTGGCTGCTAGGCCCCAGGGACACGGCCATCATCAGTGCAGACACGGCCCCTGCCCTTGCACTGTCTACAGCCTCGTGGACGTGCTGAAGTGCTTTTTATAGAACGTTAAAGAAAGCAGAGTAGAAAATTATGCATGAAGTATGATTCTAATTTTGTTGAAACACACACACTTACAAAAGCCCGGGGATACACATCAGCATGCAACAATAGTTAACACTAGATGGTGGAATTGAAGGTGGCTTGCTTTTTTACAATTCTTTTCTGTTTTTTTTTTTTTTTTCTTCTAAAAATTCTCACAGTGGATTATATTATTTGAATAGTCATTTTGAAAAAAGAAAAGAAAACAAACATGTTTCTTTCTCTGACTTCTTGCTCATCACAAATTTCATCTGCTTCCTTGGGAACCAGGAGCTCCCCACTTAGAGCAGCTTGCTCGTGCTTACTTGGGTGTACCTACCAGGCACCGGGCTCTCAGGTCCTGGCCTCACTCTGCACTGCAGTGTACTATTGGAGTGGGTGCGATCTTTCTATGGCTCTGTGCTGCCTCATGCGGAATCTTCAACACAGCACCAATCCTGGACTTATTGACTGATAAGTATGGAAGAAGGCGTAAGCTCTCTCTCTACCTGGGGTCTGAGGCGGGGAGCCTGTGCTTGTCCATCCACCTGTGACTGGAGAGGTAAACCAGTAGCTCTTGAGTAGAACCCCGACTCATGAATATCCCATAGGTGTCAGAGTAGAACTGTGCTCTATAGAGTTTCTACTGGTTGATTTATTTGGAAGTAGATCACCTGGCCTTTTTTCCGAGGTGCTCCTGGGTGGACTTGAACTGCCACCCTTTTGATTATCGGCCGAGCATGTTAACCATTAGTACCACCCAGGGACTCTAACTGGAAAGGTAAGACTGTCCAATTCAAAGGTCAGCGATAGCAGGTCCATTCACCTGCATGCCCAAGTTATGTTCTCTAAATGGTTTCATCTATAACAAGCTGACACGTTGGTCTTCATCTCTTGACTCCTGGGTCTACTTCTACTGTTTCTGAACTTAAGTACAAGATAAAGAAAAGTCACATGTTGATGCCCTAAAATCACATGGTCCATACTCTGGCTCCTGGAGATTGGCTGTTAACAAAGGTATTAATGACCTATTTTTCTCAAGTTTATCCCCTTTGGCATCTAGGACTGTGTGATAGGCCCAACACTCTTGGAAAGTCCTCATAAGTTACCATGTAGTAGAAATAGACTTAATGGTATTATCAAACTGAGTCCTTTCTTAGAAAAATGGCCCCTCCCCACATTCATGTGGGCTTCATGGGGCTTCCACCGAGGCATCACTTCCAAAACAAGGGTGGCCATGGGTCCCTTGTAGGACTAAAGTATTTTTCTGGGATTGATATATGGACCTATATGTGGATATATGGTATACAGGAGAAAGAAACCATCTTTCTTGCTAGGTTTGCTGATCTTGGTGCACAAGAGTCAAGGGCCATTTGCTAGTGGCCATCTTCACTACCAGATGTTGACAGCCTGCTTATAAAATAAAGTCAAGCAGAAAAGATGACCCTGTATCCAACCATTCCTGAAACTGCCTTCCTAGTTACCAGAACCAGCACATTCTCGTTTCTCTTAAGTGAGTTTGAGTTGAGTTTTGGTCAATTGAAACTGAAACAATCCTGACTAGCATACTGCAGTGGACATCTACTGGTTAGAGGTTGTGGCCACTTAGAATCCATGCTCCCTTCCTAAGCACTCTCATTGTTTTGTTCATTGAATTTATCTGGTGGAATTGCTAAGTGAGTGCTGACATCACTCGTTCCTTCACTCCTAGGTCACTGGAGCCATCCCTGCATCCCCAAAGAGATCAAGTAAGTTGGCAGTGAGTCCCTTCCAAGCCTGCCCATAAAACCTCCCACACTGTCCTCCATGCCCTACCTTTTCCTCTCCTCTGGTGGGGCATACAGAAGATCCAGAAGAAGATCCAAGACCTCAAAGGATGTCAGAACCACTGGGTAGAAGGGGCCTGGTTCTCTGGATGACTGTAAGCCGTCTACCTACATTGAACTGTGACATGAGTGAGAAATAAGTATCTATTATGCTGAGACACTGAGATTTGGAGGTTGATTGTTACAGCATCTATCTTGCCCTGACTAATGCAGTAGGGCAGCACTGTGGAGAACTACCTGGGAGCTATTATCCTGAGACTGTCTGAGAGTTTTCCATTTGACCACAAATATTTATTAAGCTTGCATGGCTTCCCTGTGCTTCCCTTTATCTTACACTGCCCACAATTGCATATTTCGTTGTCTGTCTGTCTTCTCCACCTGGACTATAAGCTCCCCAAGAACTGGGTCCTTATCTGTCTTCTTCCTCTATACTGTGTCTCCAATACCTAGTTTAGAACCAGACACATAGTAAGTGCTCAATAAATACTGATTAATTAAAAAAATTAACTCAAAATGGGTCATAGACCTAAATGTAAGATGCAAAACTATACAACTTCTAGAAGATAATGTAGGAGAGAATCTAGGTGCCTTGGGTTTTTAGATACAATACTAACAGCATGATCCATGAAAGAAAAAATTGGTAAGTTAGACTTCATTAAAGTTAAAAACATCTACTCTCCAAAAGACATTCTTAAGTCAATGAAAAGACAATATTTGCAAAACACATCTCTAGTAAAGGACTCATCTCTAAAATATTTTAAAAAAAAAAAAAACCTCCTAAAACCCAACAATAAGAAAACCAATATCCCAGTTTAAAAATGGGCAAAAGATCTGAGCTGACACCTCACCAAAGAAGATACACAGATGGCAAATAAGTATATGAAAAGATGCTCAAATTCGTATGTCATTAGGAAATTGCAAAATGAAACAATAAAATACTACTACCCACCTATGAGAACGGCTAAAATACAAAGCAATGACAATGCAAAACGTTGACAAAGATGTGAAGCAACAGGAACTCTCATCCATTGCTGGTGGGAATGCAAAATGGTACAGCCACTTCAAAAAACAGTCTGGCACTTTCTTACAAAGCTAAAAACAAGTTTATCATACAATCCAGCAATCATACTCCTAATACCGAAATGGGTTGAGAATGCATGTCTACATAAAAACCTGCACATGAATGTTTACTGCAGCTTTATTCATAATTGCCAAAACTGAAAGCAACCAAGATGTCCTTCAATAGGTGAATGGATAAACAAACTGTGGTACATCCACACAAATGGAGTATTATTCAACAATAAAAAGAAATGAGCTATCGAGCTGTGAAAAGACATAGAAGAACTTTAAATGCATATTTCTAAGGGAAAGAAGCTAGTCTGCAAAAGCTACATACTGTATGATTCCAACTACATGGCATTCCGGAAAAAGCAAAGCCATAGAGACAGTAAAAAGATGAATGGTAGCCATGGGCTCAAGGGGCAGGGAGAGGGAGAGGAATGAATAGGTAGAACACAGGGCACTTTTAGGGCAGTAAAACTATTCTCTATGATTCTGTAATGGTGGACACAGGACCCTGTGCACTTGTCAAAACCCAGAGGACTATACAACTGTCTTAGGCTGAGTTCTCTAGAGAAGCAAAACCAGTAAAGTGTATAAATATATATATAGAGAGAAATTTGTATCAAGGAAACAGCTCACGTGATTGTAGAGGCTAGAACGTCCCAAGTCTGTGCATCAGGGTAAAGGCCTCTCCCAAGTCACGCATCCGAAGAAGCTCGCGAGTCCAAGATCAGCAGGTCAGAGAACAAGGCTCCCGCTTACAGGCTGTGAAGGTTGACGAATTCCAAGATCGGCAGGAAAGACCACAAGGTTTCTCCTGATTCACGTAGCTGCAGGGGCTGGTGAACCCAAGATCAGCAGGTCAGAGAGCAGGGCTCCACTCACAGGCTATGCAGTTAGACAAATCCCAAGATCGGCAGATAAGCTGACAGCTCAAGTCTCAAGAACTGGAGATGAGACAACAGGAGGCAGCTGCAGGATCCAGAGAGAGTAAAAAGCCAGAAAGTCTGCTTATATTCAGATGCAGGCCACACCTCCAAGGAGACTCCCTTTCATCTGATTGGCTACTCACAGTATATTCAATCATGGGTGTGATCACATTAAAACACTGCGAATCATGGCCCAGCCAAATTGACACACAATCTTAACCATCACAACAACACAGCGTGAACCCTATGTAAACTGCGGACTTTAGTTAACAATAATGCATCAGTATTTGTTCATCAATTGTAACAAATGTACCACCCCTCTTTGTACTTCCGGCACAATTCCTCTGTAAACCTAAAACTGCTCTAAAATATAAAACCGAATTTTAAAAATATTGGTTAATGGAATTCGCAAAGTGACCAGATACACAAAATTGTTGGAAGGCTTGAATGAGGCTCTGATTTTGAAACCACATGGCACACATTAGGTCCTCAGTAAATACCCACAGAGTAAAAATGAGCTAAGTAGAGACATATGAGCTGGAGAGGGCTTCCAGACAGAGGGTAGACTTTCGGCAGGCCTTACCCTACCCCAAGCGCTGCAAGAAAGTCAAATTCACTCCTGTCTTGGCTGGGCAGAAGGCGGGGTGGGGTGGGGGGGAATATGGGGAGCTGAGCAGTGCTGCAGCGCAAGGCAGTGGCGGGGATGAACTCTTTCTCAGAGGAGCCCCCAGTTCCAAGGGATTTGGGCTGTCGTAGGGGTGAGGCCACACTTCAGAAAATAACATTCTGAAGGCTTTGGTGTGAGAGCAAACTTATCACCCCTGCTACATTGTGGAGATGGGTGTGGGATGCCTGATGCATCTCTAGTGTTTGAAATCTCATTTCAGTAAAGGTTAACCCTTTGCACCAAGCCCACTAGTTGGAGAGAGGCTCCTGGGATTTAGCCCAAGACTCCTAGGATGAAGGCCAAACTCCCTACCTGGGGTGGGAGCTAGGGTGTCAAAGCAGCATAAAACCAAAAACCAAACCAGTTGCCATCAAGTCCATTCCGACTCATGGTGACCCCATGTGCATCAGAGTAGAACCTCATGTGCTCCATAGCTGGCTGATTTTTCTGAAGTAGATCACCAGGCATTTCTTCCAAGATACCTCTGGGTGAACTCCAATTGCCAGCCTTTCAGTTAGCGGCTGAGTGTGTTAACTATTTGCCACTCAAGGTAGTAGTAAATAGATTTGGCTGTAGAGCCAGACTGCCTGGATTAAAATCCTGGCTCTTCCCTCTTTTTAGCCGTGAGACTTTGGACCACTAAGCTTATCTGAACCTCAGTTTTCTCATCTATAAAATGGGAGAGGATACTAATAGTAACCACATAGAGGATTGTAGGGAACATTGAATGACTTAATACACATAAGGTGCATGTGCGGTCCAGGGTCCCCTGGGTGTCCCTGAGAACTTTTCTGGGGACCTACAAGGTCAAAACTCTTTTCATAATAATCCTAAAATGCTGTTTGCCCTTTTCCCACCCATTCCCTCTTGAGTGTGCAGTGGAGTGCACAGGACATGTAATGACCTCATCAGTCGGACAACTAATGGAGTGTGTTTTAAATATGTCTCAGTTTTAATCTCTAATACAGTGACTATCAATAGATAAACTGAAATAAACAAAAGCTCTTTGGGGCCCTCAATAATTTTTAAAAGAGTGTAAAGGGGCCCAGAGCCCCAAAACTTGAAAACCACTGGTTTATGGTAACTGTCTAATAAATGTTTAAAAAAAAAAAAAAAAAAGCCCACTGCTGCTGTTGAGTTGATTCTGACTCATGGAGACCGCAGGTGTGTCAGGGTAGAACTGTGCTCCATAGTTTTCAGTGGCTGTGACCTTTCAAAAGTGGATCACCAGACTTTTCTTCCAAGGTGCCTCTGGGTAGATTTGAACCACCAATCTTTCAGTTAGTAGCCGAGCGTTTACCGTTTGCACCACCCAGGGAGTCCCTAATAAACGGTGCAGTGGTTAAGAACTTGGCTGCTAACCAAAAGGTCGGCAGTTTGAATCCACCAGCAGCTCCTTGGAAACCCTGTGGGGTCGCTATGAGTTGGAATCGACTCGAAGGCAACAAGTTTGGGATTTTTGGTATTGTTAATCTGCCCTCAGTTCACCAGCTTTCCTCTCTCCCTCTGTGTCAGCTGAACCCTGTGCTCTGTCCAACCAACCACCCTAAGCACCTGCCCAAAGAGGCCACGAGGATTCTGCCTCCACATCCTGCACATCAGTGACTCCTCCTTAAATCCATCCCTGTCTCTGCCCTTAACCAAATTTGACTCACTCTTCAGGGCCCCATTGCTTCCGCCTCCTCACCTGGCCCACACGGAGCCCTCGGTCCTCTGAGCTCTCACAGCTCTTGCTCAGTCAAGACGGCCGATGGCCAACAGGACTGAATCATTTTTGCTTCTGAAACCACCAACTCCCCTGCCAGACAGCATGCTGCTTCTGGAGTCAGAGCAAACTTGAACTGTCATCTTGGGCAAGTCACTTACCCTCTCTGAGCCTTTTTCCTCTTCTGTAAAATGGGGTAATTATAATACTTTGCAGATCTCGTGAGGAAGGGCTGGGCTAATGCACCCCACCCAGGCTTATCATCTAATGGGGGCTAGGACAGCGGTCAGTGACTGGGCTGGGCCTTTGTCCCCTACATGCGTCAGTCATTGGACATGGGCTGCGGGGAGGCACCATGACCTCAGGCAAGGCAGCTGTCCTCAGCCAGGCAATTCCGGGGGCGGGGGGCGGGTCTCTGCTGACTGCCCTCCAGCAGCAGGGCAAAGTGAGTCCTTCCTTCCTGAGAGGTCGTGGGCTGGGTATTAAGTGTCCTCCAAGCCCCTTTACTCGCTACGTGGCCTTGGGTAAGCCACTTGTCTTCGCAGAGCCTCAAGTTTCCCATCTGTAAAATGAAGAAAATGACTCGCAAAGTAAAGAAATGAGATCATTATTGTTATCTTTATTCATTCAACAGTCACTTTTATGAAGCACCTACTGTGTCTCAGGTCCACCACCTGTCTGTCAGTTTGTCAGACAGGGGTGGCTTGTGTATTGCTGTGATGCTGGAAGCTATGCCACTGGTATGTCAAATACCAGCAAGCTCACCCATGGTAGACAGGTTTCAGCAGAGCTTCCAGACTAAGACAGACTAGGAAGAAAAGCCTGTCTATCTACTTCTGAAAATTAGCCGATGAGAACTCTATGGATCACTACAGAATATTATCTGACATAGGGCTGGAAGATGAACCCCCTAGGTTGGAAGGCACTCAAAACAGACAGTGACTGCAACAATGGACTCAAACGTACCAACAGTTGTGAAGATGGCACGGACCGGGCAACATTTCGTTCTGTTGTGCGTGGGCTGCCATAAGTCAGAGCCAACTCATCAGCAACTAACACTGACAATCTTCCAGGCACTGTTCTAAGCACTGGGGATACAGCGGTGAACTAAGCAGACAAAACCTCTGCCTTCTTGAAGCTGACATTATCACAGGGGCTGCCAGACACTACAAATAAAAAGGTAAAATATATGGCGTATCAGATGGTGATAAGTGCTGTGACAAGGTAATAATTAAACCAAGCAGGGCTATAGGGAGTGCTGGGGAGGAAGGTGGAGAAAGAGGGATGCAATTTTAGATAGGGTGTCAGGAAAGGCCTGTCTAAACAAAGGCTAGGCGAGGGGTCGTGTGGTTATCTCAGAGCAGAGCTGTGCAGGCAGAAGTTCCTGAGCGTGCCTGGCATTTTCCACGAACACGCGGCAGAAGATGAGTGAGCGAGGGAGAGGCTGGCTGGAGGTGAGGTCGGAGGAGCAGCGGGGGTCAGCGGGGCAGGGCCTTACAGCCCACTGTGAGGACTTCATCTTTCCTCTGCGTGCAAAGGGGAGCCCAGGAGTGTTCTGAGCAGAGGAGGAGCGTGACCTCACTTTCATTTGGCTGACAGAGCGTAACCCAGGTGACAAGATGAGAGTGCAGCTGTCTCCTTCACTGTGCAGAACACACGTGGAGGGGCTCACGAGCTCCGGCCAGCCTCTCTGGGCCATCTCTGGCTGCTCCTGCCCTCCATTCTGCACTCCGGCCACCTCGCCTTCACCCAGCAGCCGTGGGCTCCCACCCCCACCCCACCACACGCTGTTCTCTCAGCCTGGGACACTCTTCCTGACCCCTCATCCCCCGGGTCTCCTATCTAACTGCTTGTGCCTCAGGGATCAGCGTGGACCTCGCCTCTTCTGGGGAGCAGCCCAAGCCTCAAGCTTGTCCTCATCCCCCCTGTGTTTCTCTCCCCTGGAGAACCAAGGAACAGGATCATGCAGGGTTAAAGGACAGGCCTTGGCACCAAAGTGCCAGGTTCAAATCCTCCTTATTTAGAATTTCTGTACCTCAGTGTTTTTCATCTGTAAAACTGGGGGGCAATAATAACAGAATGCTGAAATTCCACCTTTACATGGCATTTGGAATCCTAAGACTCCAACTGTATAAAGCACAGTATGGTGTGACCACGAGGTTAATGAAAATTAGAAATTTGGGGGTGCCTGGGTTGCCACAAGAGTAAAGACATGAACATGTCCACTCATCACAAGGACTCACTTCCTCACTTCTCCCCACCCCCACATCCCCCAGTAACCCATGACCACTGTACCTGAGGGCAGGGGCTGGGCCAGGGATGGGTCCTCACAGCCATCCATGGGTTCATACAGGAAATGCCATTGGGAGTGGCCTAGTGCTTTCCACATGTTTGGTGAAGGTCAGTTGCTGCCACAGCCCCCATCACTCCACATGGGAGGACCTCCTTCCTTCTCTGCCTTGCCCCTTGCCCATGGGAGAGATACAGGGAGTGACCAGGCTCTCACCGGCTTGTCAATGCCTAGAATACAGCAGGGGCTGAATAAGTGTTTGTTGGAAGCATCAGAGCACAGCCAGAAGTGGCCATGTCCTGGTTGTACTGTTTCCCAGAGGTGTTTCCTAGGGTAAGCCATTGCGCCTCTCTGAGTTTCTGTTTCCTCATCTGTAAAATGAGGGGAATCGTTCCTCCCTAGCGAGGTGGATGGCTGGTTGGGCTCCTGTGCCTCATCTGCCGTGGGAGGTGGTGGGCCCAAGGTACCTGGAGGGTGTCCAGCAGGTGTCTGATGGACTTGGACATGATGGTGCCCATCAGAGCCACAGTAGCATCTGGGCAAAGCAGATTGGGTATGAGCTCTTGTGAGACTTAGCTCAGGGGCTCTGGGATGTAACCTGGTGAGGCTCACAGGGGCCAGAGGGCCTGTGGCTGCAGCAGGGTGTGGGCGGGCCATTGTTTCTGCTCCATGCTTCTGTGTTTGGTAGGCTTGCTCTGGGCTCAGAAAGGAGCAGGATTCGCTGGGAGTGTCCCCCATCCCCACCCCAGTTCCCAGCAAAGAGAGCCTCAAGAAACCCACTATTTGTGAGAGCTTCTCTATGTCTCCCAGGCTTTGTAGGTACTTCCTAACAGCGAACTTCCCCTGAGCACTTCCCAGTTCAGGGCACTGTTGTACACACGTCTCATGTACCCTGTCAGATGAGGATTTGGTAATACCCTTCTTATTAGTGTGAACATTTTGCAAGAAAGGAAATTGGGAAACAGGAAGGTCAAGTAACTTGCCCAGGGTTACATAGCTGATAAGTGGTGGGGACAAGATTTCAGCTCAGGTCTGAGGTCTTGCTCCATCCACCTGGTGGAGGAGTGAAAGCAGAAAGGCTACAAGCCTGCAGCTCTCGGCAGCCTGGTCCTCTGCCTGCTCCTAGCAAGCACAGACGCCTGCCTGGGGCTGTCTGGGGTCTGCTCTGGGGGGTGGGGTGAGCCCTCTTGCCTCTCAGAGGCTGGCTCTTCAGCTGGTTTCTCCTCCCTCTCACAGCTTAGCCTGGTGGGTAAAGCTGACCTCTTCCAAAGCCAGGCCACTGGGTTTCAAAGTTTGGTTCGGCCACTTTGCTTCTGGGTGCCTCAGTTCCTCACCCAGAAAATGGGAGCTATAGGACCTACTTCCTAGGGCTGTTGTGAGGATTAAGTGTGGGACTGCACTTAGAGTGATAGACAGTCGGTGTTCAATACAAGCTCGCTCTTGTGCCAGCTTACTGCTCTCTTCTCTCGGGTGTCGCTTTCCTGTCTCATTTCTCTCCGGTGTTCTCTCCCTGCCACCTCTTATGAGGCATTTCTATTTTGCTTTGAAAGCTTCTCTTTGTCACTTTCCTCTCCTTTTTCTCTCTCTTCTGGGTCCTAAATCCTGGCTGTGCATTTCTGCGCTGCATAAACTTAAGCAGAGTGCAGAGCTGCCATCGCGACAGGATCTCGTCTAACTTTGCTCTCTAGAAAACTCCCTGCACATAGATTCCTCGCCCTACTCCAGGGATTCTGGTTCTGAAGCTTCAGGATGGCGTCTGGCATCTTCATTGTAACCAGCACTCCCAGCCCCAGATGAGGACTGCACTCTTGAATTATACTTTGAGAACACAGTATTTGCCCTTAGTCTCCTCATCTGTAAAATGGGGATAAATAGAACCCACCTCCCAAGGCTGTAAAGATGAAACAAAATAATGTGCCTGGAAAACAGTGAAAGCTCCTTCCTTTTTTCTCTTGTCTTTCATATAATGTCTTTGGTCTCTCTGACTTGCTCATTCCCTGATTTTGGTATTTTCATATTTCTGCCTCTCTTCTCGCTTCCCACCCCCTATCTGGAGGTAGACCCAACACCAAAGCAAAAGTGGAAGAATTGAATGAGGGTAGCCCTTCCTCAAGGGCTGGAGGTCCCGAGACTGTCCAACGGCCTGTCACTCTCCTTCCAGCCTCTACCCGCAGTCCCCCAACGCAATGCATCTCTCACCCTGCAGCCCCACAGCAGCAAAGCCCAGGAAGATGTGCAGGAATGGCTCTGCTGCTATGGAAACCAGCACTTAGGAACCGCTCAGAGCCCATCCATTCAGCGGAGCAGCCAGCCTTGGGGTGGGGGAGAGATCAAACTCTGTGCCTTGGACTTTGCCCTCCCGTTACCATGGGCCCATGTGATGCTGGGCAAGTCACTTAACCTCTCTGAGCCCTCCTCTCCCTCACTGGCCTGGGAGCAGCAGCCCCCATTCGTGGTGGGTAATAACAGCCTCCAATGACCAAACGCCGAGCTGCAGCTTTCAAGCCTGAAGACACTTCAAATTGCCGTTTGCTTTCATTACTGGGAGCTCGAAATATTCTAGCGCCAGTTTACTACACGACCCTGTGCCACCGGAGGGCCACCAAACGGTTTCCATGATACAATTCCCCCTCACAGAGACGCAGGGTCCACTGTGAGTCACCCCTGCGTGCAAACACACACACATGTGCACACACACACACACACACACACCAGCCACTGAAATAAGCTGCCCGACACCCCCCTGACCCTGGTTGAGAAACACTCACGCTGCCATTCCTCTGCAAAGAAGGGAAGGAGAAGTGAGCACCGTCTGGCGATTACTCCATCTCAAGAGGCCCAGGGTCTGCAGCCATCGCAGCATGCCAGTGACTGGGGATTTACGCCCCCTCCTCCAGGCCTCCCTGGGCTCCCTGTGCCTCCAGGCCTCAGTCCAAGCTCTCCAGCCTGGACTTGAGGCCCCCCCGTCAGCCTAAGTGGCTCCCCAGAGAAGCCTGCCCTGTCCCCTTGCTCGACTGCACCACCCTCTCCAGCTGGTCCTTAGCAACCTTCTCTCAACTTACTGAATGTTATTTGTGTGTCCGCCTCCTTGGGGGTTGCCTGCATCACCCCTCAGACCATAGCTTTGTGAGGCAGGGATCGTGTCTGTCTTCGTCGCCACTGGACACCCAGTGTCTGGCACCCTGTTAAGTTGGGGAGAACAGGGAATAAGAGCACTGGCTTAGGAGCCAGGCTGCGTGAAGGGGGTGCCCTACCCCCCACCCCACCAGAGAAGAGCCATTGGGCAAGTGCTTTACCCTCTCAGTGCCCCAGCTTCCTCACACCACCAAGCTACACACCATTATACTCACATGCAGGGAGATACACCACACACATCACACATCACCCACCTTCCTCACACATAGTGACACACCACACACATCTACCACACTCCCCCACCACACAGACACACACCACACATCACCTACCTCCCTCACACACAGTAACACACCATTTACCACACGCCTCACACACAGAGGCACACACCACCCTTACATACAGTAACATACCACACACACACCACACTCACACACACACACAGAGGCACACACCACACATCACACACCAACCTCACACACAGTAATATACCACACACATATACCACATTCCCACATGCACACACACCATACATCACACACTACCTTCATACACAGTAACACACCACACCCATTCACAGACACACAGACACACACCATACTCCCGTACATAGTGGTGCACCACACACACATATACACTCCCCCACGCACAGACACACATGCCGTGTGGTGCATGGCAAGCATAGGCCCCCTGGAGAGCTGGCCATCCCCTGAAGGAGCTTTGTGTGTGGTCTCAGCCCTCCTTGCCTTTGTTCAAGAGGTTCCTCTCCCTGGAATCCATTCCCACAGGTTCCTCTGGAACTCCCCAGCTCCCCTACCCCTTGTCTGCTCACAAATCAATTTAATTTTCCGAAGAACATGGTGACCAGCCCAGGATCACACGCAAAGTCACCGCAGAACCTATGCTCGAGCCCAGGCCTTGGGGGGACACTGAGTCCAGCTGCTCCAGCTAGCATCCGTGCGTTCATTCCGTCAGCCAGGTGTCTGCTTGTTTGTTTTCCCAACAAACATTTATTACGCCCCAGGCAGGCTGCTCAGTGCTGGGGACCCAGGCATGAACAAGGCCAGCCGAGAGTGAGAGAGTGTGCGGTCCAGCGAAGCGGACAGATGCTGAACAAGTGATTCCAAGCGTGATGGATGCCACAAAGGAAAACCAGAGAGAGCCCTGGGAAGGGGACAGGAGGGGAAGCCAGCTTCTCCCATGTCTACAAGACTTTACGGTAGCCTGTCCCAGAGTGGTCCTCCGGCCCCTACACCAGAACCTCATAGGAGCCCTGTTTAACATTCTCCCCCAAGGCCTGCAGACTGGGCACCCTTGAGGAGGCGGTCTCCTCCAACGTGCAGCCCTGCTGAAGTGTGTTTACAGTTAAAAGGGAAAACAAATAACTAGCTCCCAATGAGCCCAGTGTTACAGGTTACTAGGTGTCATATGCACTTTATAATACAGCATTTTAATGTCATAATGATAAGAGGCTCTGGACTTAGGGTTCTGGGCCAGGCACCTCGGTTTACTAGCTCTGTGGCCTTCTGAACATGCTGCCCAGGGAAGGCCATTCTGAGGTTAGAGAATCACGGTTTCAGAGGCCTGGGGGAATGGGGGAATGTTTTCTAATCACTCACATGTCTTTTTTTTTTAATTGTGGTAGATATTTTTGTAACAAAGTAGTTGCCATTTTAACATTCTTTCCATGTGCAATTTAGTGACATAAGCTGTATTCATCATGTTGGGCAACCATCATCGTCACCCATTTCCGATTTTTTCCAGCACCCTTCACAGAAGCTCCATGTCTCCTAAACAGTGGGTCCTTTCCCCCTCCCTCTTGCCTGCCCCTGCTAACCACTAATAACCTTAGGTCTGCGTACATTTGCCCGTTCTAGATCGTTCACATATTTGTCCTTTTGTGACAGACTTATTTCACTCAGCATGATGTTTTCAAGGTTCGTCCATGCCACAGTATGTGTCAGGACTTCATTTCTCTTCATGACTGAGTGGTGTTCCATCGCATTTATGTACCACATTGTGTTTACCCATTCGTTTGTTGTTGGTCATTTACTTCGTTTCCGCCTTTTGGCTACTCTGAGTAGTGCTGTAATGAACATTGGTAAACCCACCTACCATGTCTTGAGCTCATTCACCTCTCACCAGGCCCTGAGGGAGGTAGGATTAGCCCCAGCTTACAGATAAGACAACCAAGGCCTAGAAACGCCCAGTGACCAGTGAGTGCTGAGCAGGGATTCGAACCCAGGCTCGTCGGACTCCAGATTTGGGTGTCCAACATGCAGCCCTGTTGAAGCGTGTTTGCAGTTAAAAAGGAAAACAAATAACTAGTTCCCAATGAGCCCAGTGTTACTAGTTACAAAGTGACACATGCACTTTATAATACAGCATTTTAATATCATAATGATAAGAAGCTCTGGACTTGGGGTTCTGGGCCAGGCACTTTGGTTTACTAGCTCTGTGGCCTCGGGCAAGTTACTTGACCTCTCTGGTCTCAGTTTCCCTGTCTGTAACATGAGGATAATGGCAGTACCACCGCCTGGGTTACAACTCTTCAGCCTCATCGCCTTCCCTCTCCCTCCCCATTCAAACCCCCCTACCCTGCCTTATTTTCCCCATCGCACCCTATGCAAGAACAGAAGTTGCAGGAGAGTGGAAACGTTGCTTTGTGCACCGTTGTCTCCTCAGCCAAGGGGCTTGGCTAGGGCCACCCCGAGTTAACAAGCAAGCCTATGGAGGAGGCTCGACCTAGGCTGTCTGCATCCCCACGGCCTGTGCAGGGCTCTGGCAGCCCAGCGGAGGTGCCACCCAGGCATCTGTAGGGGCTGGCTCTAAGCATGCCACCCTGAGCAAAGCCAAGTTAGTGCATATCCACACTGTGCAAATCTGCTGTCTGTGAGCTGATGATGGCTCAGGCTTCCTCCACCAAAGCAAGGACCAAAGAAGGGAGGGACAATGACTTCCCCTGGGCCCCCTCCCTGAGCGCCCTTGGACTGGTAGGCAGTGGGAAACTAGGCCCAGGCTTGGCAGGGGCTTGGCAGGGGCTCAGTGCCAAGGGGCAGGGCCCTGCCAACCTCACTCGCCTAAACAGCAACTGATTGTCCCATCTGCACCCAAGTCCACTGAAGACCTCCCAATGGCCACTCTCTCACGGGGACACTTGGTCTCAAAGGGGCCGGCAGCCTAGCTGCTTCCGGCTGTGCCAAGGGAGGCTGGGCAGACATGGTGGTTCCAGCCTTCCGGGCCTGCTGGGAACTCACAGCCTGGTGCTTGGCAGAGAGCAGATGAGGACAGCTCCCGGGGGTGGGCCTAGTCCCTGTTGGCATTTGTATGCAGGTGCAGGCCCCGAACATGAGCTGGAATCCATCAATAGAAAATAAAACACTCAGGGAGAGCAGCCCTCAGAAGACAAACTGCTGTGGAAGAAGGTAAAGGGCATTGATGGGTGCAGCTTGGTAAGCGCTCACTATGTCTCGGGCCAGCTCTCTGATGTCTGTGAGTGGGGTCATCACCCCCTTACCAGGGAGGTGTGAACTGGTGGAATCTCTGCTTCTCAGGGGCAGAGAGAGAGGAAGCCACTTGCCTAAAAGAGGAAAGTCAGGATTTGAACTCAGGCCCCCAGCTACAGAGGCAGCGTCTCACCTGCTCTGCTATATCCCAAAGCTTCCTCACAGGGGCAGGAGGTGGGGGTGAGGAGGGGCTGGTCACCAGGAGTGAGGTTGCTTCACTGCAGAGCCCTGAGCTATCACCTTACGGAGCAGTGTCCCTCAGAAGCCAGCCATGGGCCGACTGCAACAGAATCACAGGGAGCATGTTAGAAAAGCCAGTCCTCAAGCCAACTCAGTTAAGCTAGGGCTGGAGAGCCTGTCTTTTCTACAGGATCCTAGGTGGGTCTGATGCACACCTGAGTTTGAGAACCCCTGGCTTAGAGTCAACTCTCATCCAGATAGAACTAGCTTTTTATTGGCTGGGTGAACAGACCTTTAGCAGAGCTGCCTGTGTGAGATCCATAGGTCTCACCACTGTTCACTGAGCATTTACTATGTGCTAGGCCATCTGCCAATGCCAGTCCATTTCAGCTTACTAATACCTAGGATATCGATGTTTATTCATTCCATTCATTTTTGACGATTTCCAATTTTCTAGATTCATACTTTGTACATTCCACCTTCTGATTATTAACAGGTGTTTGCAGCTGTTTTGTCTCATTTTGAGTCGTGCCACATCAGCAAATGAAGGTCTCTAAAGCTTGACTCTATCCACATCATGAAGGTCAACCCTACTTTGAGGAGGCAGCTCTTCCCCAGTTGTCTTTTAAGTGTCTTCCAGGCTGAGGGGCTCATTTTCTGGCATAATATTAGACAATGTTCTGTGGCTATTCATAAGGTTTTCACTGGCTAATTCTTATCAGAAGTAGGCCACCAGGTCCTTCTTCCTAGTCTGTCTTAGTGTGGAAGCTCACTGAAACCTGTCCACCATAGGTGACCCTGCTGGTATTTGAATAGCAGTGGCATAGCTTCCAACATCACAGCAACATGCAAACTGTATGACAAACTGACAGATGCATGAAGAAAGCAAGAGGTCATTAAAGAGACAAGAAAGAAAGAAAAGATCAAAATGATGTCAGAAGAGACTCTGAAACTTGCTCTTGAATGTCAAGTAGCTGAAGCAAATGGAAGAAATGATGAAGTAAAAGAGCTGAACAGAAGATTTCAAAGGGTGGCTCAAAAAGACAAAGTAAAGTATTATAATGACATGTGCAAACACCTGGACATAGAAAACCAAAAGGGAAGAACACATTAGGCATTTCTCAAGCTGAAAGAATTGAAGACAAAAATTAAAGCTTTGAGTTGCAATACTGAAGGATTCTACAGGGAAGATACTGGACGATGCAGGAAGCAGCAAAGGAAGATGGAAGAATACACAGTCACTATACTGAAAAGAATTGGTCCAACACTCAACCATGTCAGGAGGCAGCATGTGATCGGGAACCGATGGTACTGAAGAGAGAGGTCTAAGCTGCACTGAAAGCATTGGTGAAAAATGAGGCTTCAGGAACTGACAGAATACCAACTGAGATGTTTCAACAAATGGATGCAGCACTGGAAGTGCTCACTCGTCTATGCTAAGAAATTTGGAAGACAGCTACCTGGCCAACCAACTGGAAGAGATCCATATTTACGCTTATTACAAAGAAAGGTGATCCAACCATATGCGGAAATTATTGAACAGTATCATTAATATCACATGCAACTAAAATTTTGCTGAAGATCATTCAGAAGCGGCTATGGCAGTACATTGACAGGGAACTTCCAGAAATTCAAGCTGGATTCAAAAGAGGACGTGGAACCAGGGATATCATTGCTGATGTCAGATGGATCCTGGCTGAAAGCAGAGAACACCAGAAAAATGTTTACCTGTGTTTTATTGACTATGCAAAGGCATTCGACTGTGTGGATCATAACTATGGATAACATTGCGAACAATGGGAATTCCAGAACACTTAATTGTGCTCAGGAGGAACCTGTACATAGACCAAGAGGCAGTCATTTGAACAGAACAAGGGAATATTGTGTGGCTTAAAGTCAGGAAAGATGTGCATCAGGGTTGTATCCTTTCACCACACTTAATCTGTATGCTGTATGCTGACGAACGGGGCATCAGGATTGGAGGAAGACTCATTAACAACCTGCATTATTGCAGATGACACAACTTTGCTGAAAGTGAGGACGATCTGAAGCGCTTACTGATGAAGATCAAAGACTACAGCCTTCAGTATGGATTACACTCCACACAAAGAAAACAAAAATCCTCACAACTGGACCAGTAAGCAACATCATGATAAACGGAGAAAAGATTGAAGTTGTCAAGGATTTCATTTTACTTGGATCCACAATCAACACCCATGGAAGCAGCGGTCAAGAAATCAAATGACGCATTGCATTGGGAAAATTTGCTGCAAGAGATCTCTTTAAAGTGTTAAAAAGCACCTTAAAGACTAAGGTGCACCCAACCCAAGCCATGGTGTTTTCAATCGCCTTATATGCATGTGAAAGCTGGACAATAATTAAGGAAGATGGAAGAAGAATTGATGCCTTTGAATTATGGTGCTGGTGAAGAATATTGAACATACCATGGACTGCCAAAAGAATGAATAAATCTGTTTTGGAAGAAGTACAGCCAGAATACTCACTAGAAGCAAGGATGGTGAGACTCCATCTCACTTACTCTGGACGTGTTATCAGGTGGGGCCAGTCCCTGGAGAAGGACATCATGCTTGGTAATGGAGAGGGTCAGTAAAGAGGAAGACCCTCAACAAGACGGATTGACACAGTGGCTGCAACAATGGGCTCAAGCATAACAACGATCATGGGGATGGCACAGGACCAAGCTGTGTTTTGTTCTGTTGTACATAGGGTCGCCATGAGTTGGAACCACCTCAACAGCACCTAATAACTACAACAACAGGCTGTCTGCTAAAGAAGCCCTGGTGGCTGCTAACCAAAATGTTAGTAGTTCAAATCCACCAGCCGTTCCATGGGAGAAAGATGTGGTGTTCTGCTCCCATAAAGATTACAGCCTCAGAAACCCTATGGGGCAGTTCTAGTCTGTCCTGTAGAATCGCTATGAGTCAGAATCAACTTCACAGCGGTGGGTCTGGTTTTGGTTTTAAGGCCCTCTGCTAAGTGTTTCATGCTCATTTCATCTTTAAAATAGCTCCACAGAAAGGCTAATAATATTATTATTTTCCCCAGAAAACTGAGGCACCGGGAGCTTAAATTCTTTTATACAACATTACACAGCTAGAAAGTGGCAGAGCCAGGATTTGAACCCAGGTAGAGGCTCCAGAGCCTGCCCTCTTACTGCTAAAGACTCAGTCATATCTTCAGCTGACTCTCCACCACCCCCTCTGCAGCTTATAATCTAGTGGAAAAGGAAGAAGCATGCACAGCCCATAAAATTCATAGGAATGTGCACTAACGGATGGGTCTACAAGGGCTGGGGAAGCATGGGAAAGGAACCCCTAGCCCAGAAGAGAGAGCTTATTGGAAAAGCCTTCTTAGAGGACACCCTTGAGAGTTGGGTTTTGACAGAGGAATAGGAGTTTGCCAGGCGGATATGGTGAGAATGGTGTTCTTGGCAGAGCAAAGTGTGTATATGAAGACCTGGAAGTGTGTTCAAAGGAATGCCATGTGACAGTCACAAGGCGGGTAGGGGAGAATTTGGTGACTTAGAAAGGCTTTGAAGTCCTGAACTGCATCCTACAATGCCCCTGGAGGGTGGATGACAGTCTCTGCATTTGGAAAGCCTGACCTGTAGCATGCAAGGCTGAATTGAAGGCAGAGAGACTGGAGGCAGGAAGATTAAAGGTTCAGGGGGGCAGGCGGACTGACCAGTAACAGTGAGAATGGGGCAGATAGAAGGACACTCTGGGGCCGACCAGACAGGACTGGGGCCGGGTGGCTATGGAGAGGGAGAGGGAGGCAGGCAATGGAGTCTGTGAAAATGCTAGCAACTGGGAAACAAAAGCACCAGGATGAGGAGCAGGCTAGAGGGAGATGCTGAGTCCATTATAGGCCCGCTACATCTGAGGGCCTGTGGGGCACCCGGGGGCGGGGGGGGGGGTGTCCACGAAGAAATTGATGATACCTGGGTGAGAGTCATCAGGGTAGAGGCAGGCCTTCCAGCTGAGGCTGGGTGAGGTCACCAGCTGGAATGCAAGTGGGGAGTCTCCTCTGTAGCACCCCTCACTGTCCAGGCTCTCAGCCTTTGCCCATTCCAGGAGCCCTCTTCTTGAGAACCTCCTCTCTTCCAGCCTACGTTCACACGTTCCTCTTCCTCTTCCCATTCTTACTGTCCTCTGAGATTCAAACAATTGTCTGGAGGAGGTCAGCCCTCTTTCTGGGTGACTCCAGCAGCTGGAAGGTGCCCTGTACATGCTTCAGGCACTAAAGGTGAACTAAGCCAGACATGTTTTGGTAGCACAGATCAGAGACGGAAGCTTCCAAGAGTACAAGCTTTCGGAGCTCCCCTACTCCACCCCACCCCCCCAGTCATACGTCCACCTTCCTGGGCTCCCCAGCGTGGGCGTAGTCCCACTTAACAATGTGGCTGTGAGCAAGAGGCCGACCCTCTAGCATTCTCTGGGTCTCCTTCATTTTCATCTGTAAAATACAGATGCTAGTATGTGGCTGAGGTGCATTGGTGATTCAGTGGTAGAATTCTCACCTTCCAAGCAGAAGACCAGTGTTTGATTCCGGCCAATGCACCTCAGGGGCAGCCACCACCCATCTGTCAGTGGAGGCTTGTGTGTTTCTATGATGTTAAGCAGGTTTCAGGGGAGCCTCCAGTCTAAGACAGATTAGGAAGAAAGGCCTGGTGATCTACTTACAAAAATCAGCCATTGAAAATCCTATGAATCACAACAGTCCAATCCACATCCAATCATGGGGATGACGCAGGACGTGGAAGAATTTTGTTCTGTTGTACGTGGGGCCACCATGAGTCAGGGGCCAATTGATGGCAGCTAAAAATACCAACAATATGTGGCTTTTAGAGAAATAGGGTCCAACCAGAATCAAACTGATAAAGCCCTTAGGAAGTGAACGGGAGATGGGATCAAGTCCCAGTGTGATTACAAGAGCAGAGGCAGTGGGCCAGACAAGACCAGGATGCCACTTGAGGGCTAGACACTCTTGGATGTGCCTTCCGTCTCCAAGTCTGCACAATGGGCAGCAGAAATGTAATCAAGTAAAGATCCCACATGCAAAATGCCCAGTGGGCCAGCCTATAAAGTAGCTGGCATTACATTTCACTTTATTTACAGTGCCTCTAACAAATACTGGTGCCCTTACTCCTGGGGATGCCTCGGGCCCCACCTGTAAGGCCTCATCCTCACCACCTTCACTCAGCAGCACACCTTCCACCCCCTCCTTTCTTGACCTCAGGCACTGCAGGTGTGGCTGGGCAGGGCTGTGTTCCCCTAGAGCTGACTTGGGCAACAAAAGGTGTTTGCATCAGATAATGGATAAAGTGTCTTGTTATTTCATTAACTTGTATAGCAACCACTGCAGCAGAAAGAAGGAGATTTGGAAACCCACAGGCTTGGTGGTGGGGGGATGGGGCCGAGATCCCTGACCAGCAACCAGATTGGAGCTGCCCCAAGGCTCAAGTGGAACTGCAGGGGTGGCCTCTGGACAGAGGGGGATGTGAGTGGAGCTGCGTTCATCCTAGACCCTCAGCCCGCAGGATTTGCTGTCCCGGGAACGGAAACCCCATTCTAGCCCTGAGGCTGGTGACCCCAAAAAAGTCAAACCCATTGGTGTCGGTCGAGTCGATTCCGACTCATAGCAGCCCTGTAGGGTAGAGTAGAACTGCCCCATAGGGTTTCCAAGGAACAGCTGGTGGATTTGAACTGCTGACCTTTTGGTTAGCAGCCAATCTCTTAACCACTGCACCGCTAGGGCTCCCTGGTGACCCCACTGGGGGCAGAATCAAGAAGCACAACCCTAGCCTGCCAGTGCCAGCACCTCCTTCCCCCTGCTACTGAGCTCTGTGTCCCTGAGGCTGAGAGCCAGTATTTAGCCTCCCAGCTATCAGCTGAAGTTCTGGAGCCAGTTACACAGGGATTTGCCTCCTGACTCCACCCTCTACAAGGTGGTGAGTGGTAAGCACTGTCATGAAGTGGGATTGTAAGAACATGTCTCGTGCATTGAGGCAGTGTAACCAATGCTCTAACAAATTCCACAGAGCACCTACCATGTGCCAGGCACTCTCTAGGCTCTGAAGAGCCAGCATGCAACAGAATGGACTATGGTCTTACTCTGATAAAGTCTGCATTCCAGCAGGGTGAGGTGGGAAATGACACAGGAATAAATAAGAAAAATATTAGAAGGCCATAAACCCATTGCCACTGAGTTGATTCCAACTCCTAGTGACCCTATAGGACAGAGTAGAACTGCCCCATACGGTTTCCAAGGAGTGGCTGGTGGATTCGAACTGCTGACCTTTTGGTTAGCAGCCGAACGCTTAACCACTGTGCATCAGGGCTCCGAGACGCCATACGTGCTATGAAATTTGGAAATGGGGTAACACAGAACTGGGCATCGGGAGCAGGGGTATTTTGGAACGTGATCAGGGAAGGTCACTCTGAGTTAGTGACATTCTAACTGAGGCCCAAGTTACCTGCAGCTGTCAAGGGGTCTCAGGAAGAGAGAGCGGCAAGCACCAAGGCTCTGGGTGAGACTCCACAAGCACGTTTGAGGAGAGAAAGGAAGCCAGCACAGCTGAAGCACAGTGGGCAGTGAAGACGAGCCAACTTCCACATGGAGAGGACGAGGGGCCAGTCATGCACAGCGGCGTCAGCTGGAGGACGTGGGGTTTTATTTTTAGTGTCATGGCAGCCAGTGAGGTTCGGAGCAGGGAGGGACATGATCTGATTTACTTTGTTTAAAGGCTCCTGGCTGCTGGAAGGGGATGGCTTTGGAGGGGCCAGGGTGGGAGCAGGAAAGCTGGGCGGAAGCTGGCTCGGGCGAGGGCAGACAATGGTTGGACGAAAGCAGTGCTGAGTATGGCAGAAAGAGGCTGGGTTTCAAACGTACTGTCAGTAGGACCTGCAAATGGTGAGGGAAAGATGGGGGACAAGAATGACAAGGATTAAATAAGATCATGTCTGTTGATAAAGGGCTTAGCATGGCACCTTGCGCATAGCAAGTACTTGATAAATGTCAAGTTGATTCTGACTCATGGTGACCTTGTGTGTTTCAGAGTAGAACTGTGCTCTGCAGGGTTTTCAGGAGTTCTGATCTTTCAGCAATAGATCACCAGGCCTTTCTTCCGAGGTGCTTCTGGATGAGTTTGAACCAGTTCGGTTAGTAGCCCAGTGCTTCACGTTTGTGCTGCCCAGGGATTCCACTCAATTAGTACTGCCCATCATAGTAGTAGAGTGTTCAGCACCTGACCCAGCCTTCAAATGGGCCCAGCCGTGCAGTTCACACAGAACGGTGTTTCTGCTGTCCATTTCCTGGGTTGGGCCAGATGACCGTGCAGGGGAGTGTTGGAGGGTCAGGCAGTTATGTTGTGCGACATCTGCAGTGACAGCATAATCACCAGGCGGGGACTTGCCCAGGTCACTGGGCTTGTTAGAGGCAGAGGGAGAACCGGAAACCCAGTCTGCTGACCCTGTAAAATCCCCTCTGGGATCCTAAAAGTTAGAAACTCCCAGACATGAATTCCAGCAGCACCTTCCTCCAACATCTGCTGAGAGACTGGCTCTGAAGGCTGTTTCCTGACCCCTCTCTGGGCCCCCAGGGTTTCAGCGTGCTGACGGTGGTCCTGGCCCCTCACCACCTCTTGCCCCAGCAGCCCTGCCGAGGTCGGCCTGCAGAGTTGACCAGGGCTCCCCCAGCCTGTGGATTTCCGAGCATTGGGCAGCGGCTCAGGCAATCCGGGGCAGGCCGTTACCATTGCCTCATCTCTTTCCACAGCCAACTTGGAAGGGCTCCCCAGCTTTATGCCAGGGGAGGCTGGCAGAGCTGCCAACACCCTACTTGATGGCGCCACGGGCCCCCATGTGGATGCTCTGGCTCCTGGGGGCCGAGCCACACAGGATAGAACCACCTTTCCTGCTGGGACACAGCCCAGGTGGAATCCCCCATTCTTCCTCCTTACCCAACTTGGATATGAGTCAAGGAAGGTCCTGTCCTATTGGCACTTCCTCTCTCCTCCTCCACAGCCCACAAGGGTATGAGGGTATGAGTAGGCACAGCCGCATGGCAGGGGAGGAGAGGTGGAGCCAGCTGGAGTCGGTACCCGACCTGCCTCCTGCCTGGTGAGGTCACCAGGAGCCTTGAGCCAGCGGGCATTCTTCCCTCCAGTCCTCAAGGATCTGACCTTCTGCTGGCCCCAGACTCGGGATACAGGTTTTATACTTAACCCCAGAGCAGTCCCCGCCTCGCTCGGGGCCAAGTTCAGACAAGAGGCAATCGGGCTTAAGTGGCTGCCGGAGAAGGCCAGCCCTCTGGTTATTAAATATTAAGTGGCAAGAGTCTGGGAATGTATAACCGCAAATGAAACTCCTAAGCAGATGTTGCCAACAGCTTGGACCAGCACGCGCGGTTAGGACCAACAGGGGATTTCAAGTCACCAAGCTGGGCTGCTGGCAAACGCCCTGCATTGACTGGGCACCTGGTGGGTGCCAGGCCCTGGACTGGGCACTGCAAGTAGAAATAAGGACCAGACATGGGGCTGCAGGGATTCCCCATCTGCTAAAGAAGACAGGCAAAGTAAGCAAAGACTCATGGCCATAGGTAATCGAAGAAGTAGCAGGGGCCCAGGGAAACATCTGGAAGGGGGTAGGGGATATGAGCTGATTTTGAAGGATACATTTAATCAGTTAGTCATTCAACAAACATTCATGGAATACTCACTGTGTGCCAAGCATTGTTGCAGGTTCTGGGAAGTAGAGTATTAAATATGTCAGAACTTTCTCTCATGGCCCTTACAGCTCACTCAGTGGGAGCTTGCATTCTACAGATGAATAAGAGCTTCACCATGAAGAAAGGCAGAAAAGAAAGGCAAAATTTGAGACAAGAAGTAAAGTAGACTCAAGGTGAGTAGGGAGTCCCATGTGGCTGGGAGGGAGGGATGGGATGGCTAGAAGATGGGGCCTCAAAAGCTGCCACACTAAAGAGTTTGGGTGAGTCCTGGAAGATTTCCAAGAACAGTGGCGTGACCTCCCTCAGGGACAGTCCATGGCTCCCAGGATCCCTGGGATAGGACACAGACTGGCCTTTTAAGCTGCCATCCTGAGAGGCAGTAAGAGGAGGAGACACTCCTGCAAACCTTCTAGTGGATGTGGAACGCGGCTGCTGGTGAGCCGCCCACCCCCACCCAGGCTGGGTTACTGAAGCCTCCACTGCCAGAGGACCTCTGAGGGCCAGCCCCTTCACTCTGCTCACACCTGCAGCCTGTTACACCAGTTCCTGGGCTGCTGAAAATATATCTGGGGAACATAGGCGCCTTTGTCTTTGACTGAGAACCCGGTCTCTGCAGAAGGGGGTGGGGTGTAATATGAAACCCAGACCATTCAAGCAACAAGTCCTTGCCCAGGGAAGATTCCAGTTCAACATCTGCAAAAATGCCTGAGCTGGCAGAGTCTCTGCTGCCCTGCCTGGAGCCAGCAGGATGGACAGGATGAACCTTCAAGGTCATCCCCTGGCCATGATTCTGTGCAAAGAAACCTAAGGGAGGGAGGAAGGACGGGAAGAGCTGCATCTGAAGATGCCAAGAGCCCGGGGGCATTAGAGTCCTTGAATACGGTTCTAAAGTCTAGAATTGCAGTAGGCTGAGATTCTAGCATCTGTAGATTTAAAATGCTGAGAGTCTAGAATCCTGTGATTCTAAGACTAGCTTGATTAGGGAAAGTGAAACATCACAGCCATCACCTCCTCTTTGATAAAATTCACGCCTCTGGAGAGAACCCCACACCCTATAACTCCTAAACCAAACAGGCTTGTTTTCCCCTTTTCTGCCTTTAAATTGTCTTCTCGCTCCTCGGTGTCTGCTCATCTGCACGCCCCCTCCGTGGTCCCTCCTCCAAGGCTGGCAGTCGCACATTTGCCATCTGCACATAACCCAGTGATTAGCACAGCCAAGCAGGCGAGGAGGGGTGTGTAGCCCTTGCTTCCTGCCAGTCAGGCCGCCTTAAATCCGCCAGGCTGCATGGAGTCACTTGGGCTCCCAGAAAGGGCTGAGCAAGGGAGGGGAAATGCACACGCATGGACCCAGACATATCCATGGACCCAGACATATCCGTACACACACAAAAGAAGGCTCCAGACACACAGACATACAAAGACACAGAGAGAGGCATGCACACCACACACAGACATTCAGAGTGCACACTGATATGTGTACAGCACTCACACACATGCATGCAAACAACTCAGAGACGAACACACAGCTTCACAGTGACACACACCCAGCACACAGACACGCAAAAGTCACAGAGACATGAACAGCACACATGGAGATCTGCAGAGCCACACACACACACACACACACACACACACACACACACACACAGCACACACACGTAGAGACACAGCCACAGTGAAACATCCAGTGGCACGCACACTCATGTATATGTACAAGTGCACACATGCACACAAATCCACAAACATATATGTATTGGAGTTACACAGACCAACCTCTCAGGGCCGTGGCACTGAGTTGAGTGTGCCCTCCAAATGAGAGGTGGGAGGAAAGTCACCCTTCCCATTTCCCTCACAAGCCCCACTCATTCTTTCAGACATTAGGCACACAGCCTACGATGCACGCAGCCTACTATGTATGAAGCCTGGCGTGGGGTCTTGGGAGATCCCAGAGCTGTGACACAGTGGACTGGGGTTGGGGGGGCAGTTCAGTTGTGCCTCAAAAGCTCAGAGGCAGCCAGAACACATGCAAGTGTTGATTTCAGGAAACCATTCCCAGGGTTGTATAAAATGGATTGCCTAGAAAGAAAGGAGCCCTGGCATGCAGTGGTTAAAGCGCTTGGCTGCTAACCACAAGGTCATTGGTTTCAATCCACCAGTTGCTTCACAGGAGAAAGACGTGGCAGTCTGCTTCCGTAAAAATTGACAGTTTTGGAAACCCTATGGAGCAGTTCTACTTTGTCCTATACGGTCGCCGTGAGTCGGAACTGACTCAACGGCAGTCGGTTTGATTTGGTTTTGGTAGAAAGGTAATGAGCTCCCCCATCACTGGAGGAAATCTAGTAAAACAGAGAGGGCTTTACATTGGATGGGAGAGGGAGTGCTGGAGCAATTGAAGACCTTTAAGTTCCTCCTAACTCTGATATTTTGTACTTCTATCCATTCCAGTGGGCTTCGAAACAGTGATCTTCAATTTTTTTTTTTAATTACTTCTCTATCAATAAAAACATTTTAACCAGGCATCCCTAATATGTGTACATTTGCTTATTTGTAAATATATACTTTTTGGACTAGCATGTAGTTAATAGAACATACGCAAAAATAGAAAATCTTTAAATGATGAACTAAAACTATGTAGATCACTATCTTAAAGGATACAGAGTCAAAGTGACGTAACATTTGTTAAATACCTCCTTTTGGTTGGCAGTTCGAATCCACCAGCCACTTCTTGAAAACCCTGTGGGGCAGTTCTATTCTGTCTTGTAGGGTCACTATGATTCAGAATCGACTCAACAGCAACAGAGTTGGGTTTTTTCATTGTTGTTGTTTATGTGCCAGAAGGAGCCCAGTGGCACAGTGGTTAAAGTACTTGGCTACTAAACAAAAGGTTGCCAGTTCAAATCCACCAGCCACTCCACTGGACTTCCAAAAAGATTTACAGCTTGGAAACCCTGTGGGGCAGTTTTACTCTGTCCTATAGGGTCACTATGAGTCAGAATCAACTTGACAGCATGAGTTTGATTTTTTGGTTTTGTTTTTTGATGTGCCAGCCTCTCAATATAGTTTCTTTTAATCTTCAAATAGTCCTGTAAAGAGGCTATGCTTTGTTTTTATTTTGCTTTTTCTCCCCCATTTTATAAATGCTATACTGAAGCACAGAAAGGACAAGTCACCGACCTGAGGCCAAGCTGCCTGTAGCCAGCAGGACTGGGATTTGAACCCAAGCAGGCTGGCCCAGAACCCATATTCTGCCCTCTGACCCCTTGCTGCTCACAGGTGGTTCAGGGAAGGGGGCAGGGCTTGCAAGGAGTGGGGAAAGACTCATTTGGCTTTTGTAGGCAACAGCTGCAAGGTGTGGGTCCTCCGGCAGAGTGGCAGGGGCTGCTCCATCTGTGAAGGCCTCGAATGCCACCCTAAAAGGTTAGGGTTTGCAACTCAGGCCACAGGTACGGTGGGCAAGACATGGCTATTTCTTAATTGTCTTTGTTGTGGTGGCCATCAAGTCAGTTTTGGCCCATGGCAATGCTACGTGTGCAGAGTAGAATTGTACTCCATAGAGTTTTCAAGGCTGTGACCTTTTGGAAATAGATCGCCAGCCAGGCCTGTCTTTGAAGGTGCCTCTGGGTGGGTTCAAACCGCCAACCTTTCAGCTATAGTCTAGCACTTAACCCATTTACACCACCCAGGGACTCAAACTGCCTCTAAATCTTTGTTACTCAAACGGTGGTCCATGGGCCAGCAGCTGCATTCTCACCTGGGAGTATGTCAGAAATGCAGAATCTCAGGCCCCACCCCAGGTCTACTGAGTCAGAATCGGCATTTAACAAGCTTTCCAGTGACTCTGATGCACATTAGAGTTTAAGAAGCCATTAAATTAACTTGGTCTGTGGTGGTCCTATCCCATCGGGATGATGGGCAGCTCAGCCTTTGTCATTCTTGGGGCTCCCTCCTCTCCAGAGATTGCTCAGTTCCAGTGCCTTGGGGAGTCCCCAGCATTGGAGATGGCTTCCAGGAACCTGTCCAAATGTTTTCCGTGTAACTCCTTTGCCCAAAACCCTGCAGTGGCTCAATCTTGCTCCAAGTAAAACCCCAAACTCTGACTGTGGCCCAGGAGGTCCTGTTCCCTCTCCAACCTCCTCTCAGGCCACCCTCTCCTCCCTCCCTCTCTCCACCTCCTGGCCACCTGCTGTCCTCAACCTGCCACCACAGGGTCTCCGCACTGGCTGTCCCCTCTGCCTGGCCTGCCTGTGGCTCTTGCTCTCACTTCTTTAGGAAATGCCACTCCTGAGCAAGACCCTCACTGCCACCATGTGTAGAAGACCAGCCCCCCATCCCTGTCTATCCCTCCCCCTGCTGCCTCTGCCTCAGCACTTGTCCCTACAAAGTACGCACTGTATTTCATCATTCACATGTTTCTCTTTCCATCTTCTCCACTAGAGTGTGGAGGCTTTGAGGGCAGGAACTGTGACTGCCATTTCCAGACCTGCCACAGCCCCCGGCCCATAGCAAGTGCTCAGGAAACACCTATTGCCTGAATGTAGACCAGGCACTACTTCTCCGTGTACAGTATCCCGGCCCAAGAGGCCTTCTAGGCTCAGCAGCAATGTGGGCCTGCAGTGAGGCCAGAGCCCTTGGGACCCTGGTCTGGCTTCCGGGGGCACCAAGGCTCCAGAGGCCTTGCCCATCTCCCGTCCCCTCACTGAGTCCTGCCGGGTAGGAGCAGCACCCCCTCCCCGTCTGAGACCCTCTGGTTTCTTCAAAGTGTGCTCCCCTCCCCCAACCCCTGCATCTCCCAATTCTCCCTGGCAATCTTCTGGGTTTTAGACTTTCACAAAGACCAAACCAAAAAACAACACATTGCCATTGAGTCGATTCCAACCAATAGTGACCCTACAGGACAGAACAGAACTGCCCCATAAGGTTTCCAAGGAGCAGCTGGTGGATTCGAACTGCCGACATTTATGTTAGCAGCCAAGCTCTTAACCACTGCACCACCAGGACTCCTCACAAAGACCGGGAGGGTTAATTCTGGACATTCTTTTGCCAAATTCCCTGCAGCACATATTTACTAGGTCCAGTTATTTCCTGGAAATTGGAGAGAAGAAACATTAGGAGGACAAATACAGACTAACACTTTCTAATTTAGCCCGTCTTGTGTCTACACAGTGAGACCTCAGGCCGCCCATCCCCACTCTGCGCTTCTGCTTTCTTGTCTACCTGGGGACAGTGACTACTTTCTTTGGTGAACAGACGATCAGACTCAGTGACAGAGGAGACTCTAATGGTGGCATTTCAGGCATGAACCAGTCCAGTGCTAGGGCATCTGAGGACCAGGGAGCAGGTGGGTTGGTAGTCAGGAGGAGGAATAAGGTATTCAGTATCAAAAAGATCTGGATTCACTGCCAGGTGAGGCCAGCTTCTGGGCCCAGCCTTCACACCACATGACTCGGGGACTCCCATGAGGTAACAGGCTAAAGGGCCCAGGAAACCACCTCCAAGCCCACTGCCCTCCTCACTCTGGAGGCCAGAGTCCAGTTTCACCAGAAACCAGCAGCAGGGAAAGTGGTTTATGTTGCTTCAGCTGCTCCCAGAGCCAGGCCTGTTCCTGCTCTAGGAAAGACACTTCCTCTCAGGAACAGGAATAAGGCCAACTGGAGTCCCAGCCTCCCTGCCTAGGAAGGAAACTGGAGTTCAGTGAGGATGCCTATTCTTCGAGGAAAGGCAGGCCAAGCTGGGCCCTTAAGGAGGAGGGCCTGAACCCTTCAGTTCAGTTGCCAGTGCCCGGGTGACTGAGCTGCCTCCTACTTTCTGCTTCCTGCTCAGCTTCGTCTCTTACTCTGTCAGCAGCTACTTCCTGAGTCCCTACTCTGTGCCAGGCACTGCTCCAGGTGCTGGAAACACAAGAAAGACCTACATGGGGAGAAAGAGACAGAAAGCAGTAAATATACCAAGAAATATAAATGCTATCAAGAAAACTAAAGTGGCATAAGGGGATAGGAAGTGACAGGAGACAATTTTAGATACAGTGGTCAGGGCAGGCCTCTCTGAGGAGGTGACACTGGAGCAGAGGCCCAAAGGAAGAGATGGAGCAAAGCTAACTGGGCAAATAGGGTTCCAGGCACAGGGAACAGCAAGTGCAAAGGCCCTGAGGTGGGTGCCAGCTGGGCATGCTGAAGGAGTGCCAAGAAGACAAGTATGGCTAGATGGAGCGAGCGAGGGGGACACGAGGTCAGTGAGAAGCAGCACATGAGATCACATGGGGGCTTATAGGCCACACTGAGAACTTGGGGTTTTAGTCCACGAGACAAGTTGGAAAGCTATTGGGAGATTTTGATGGAAGGAGGGACAAGATATCTCTGGCTGATGTGCAGAGTCTGAATAGTCAGGAGGCCAGGGAGGAGGTGCCGGCGCTGATCCAGGTGAGAGATGGAGGAGCTGGCATAGAGTATGGCACAGATGGTCAGGAGTGGCTGGATCTGGATTTATGTGCAGGCAGAGCCAAGAGGGCTAATTGATAAGACTGTGAGCGGGGAGCAAGAGAGAGAGGAGTCCAGGAGGACACGAGAGCATTTTGTCTGAGCAACTGCATGAGGGGACCGAGACAGAGAAGATGGGGCAGGAGCAGGCTCCAAACATCCTTCTCAGCTGCCATTTGCTGATCTCTCTCTCTCTCATGCATCAATCCTCCCTCCACATGTTTTCAGATGAGGAAACTGAGGCTGAGACATGCTCCTGCCCAAGTTCACATGGCAGTGAGGGGCAGAGCCAGGAGTTGAGTGCAGCTCTCTCTGCCACTGTGCTATATTGTCCCATCAGAACTGGAAAGGCTCCCAGTCACCAGTCATTCATCAAATACTTGTGTGCCTATGCCGTGTCAGCAGGCTCAGCACTGGGACCTGGAAACCATCAAGCCAGTGCCTCAGTGGTGGCAGAGACCCAGAGAGGGTCCCGTGGGGCCTCCCAAGCTTGCAGCAAAGTAGATGTCAGAATGTGCAGAGGTCAAGAGCAGGTGCTGTGGAAGTGGAACTCCTGGAATCCACGCCCACCTCTGCAGCTCACAAGCTCTGTGCTCTTGGACAAGCCCCTTAGCTTCTCTGTGCCTTGGCTTCCTCATCTGTGAAATGAGGGTAAGAATTGGGTCTGCCATCTGGGGTCTTAAAAGCTAGCAAGTGGCCATCTAAGATACATCAATTGGTCCCAACCCACCTGGAGCAAAGCGGAATGAAAAACACCAAAGACACAAGGAAAATATTAGCCCAAGAGACAGAAAGGGCCACATAAACCAGAGACTCCATCAGCCTGAGACTAGAAGAACTAGATGGTGCCCAGCTACCATCAATGACCACCCTGACAGGGAACACAACAGAGAGTCCCTGACAGAGCCGGAGAAAAGTGGGGTGCAGAACTAAAATTCTAGTAAAAAGACCAGACTTAATGGTCTGACTGAGACTGGAGGGTTCCCAGAAGACATGGCCTCTGGACTCTCCATGAGTCCAGAACTGAAACCATTCCCGAAGCCAAGTCTTCAGACAAAGATTAGACTGGACTATGGGACATAAAATGATACTCGTGAAGAATGTGCTTCTTAGCTCAAGTAGATATACAAGACTAAACGGGCAGCTCCTGTCCAGAGGTGAGATGAGAAGGCAGAGAGGGTCAGAAGCTGGTTGAATGGACACGGGAAATCCAAGGTGGAAGGGAGGAGTGTGCTGTCACATTATAGGGAGAGCAGCTAGGGTCACATAGCACAATGTGTGTGTAAATTTTTATATGAGAAACTGACTTGAACTGTCAATTTTCACTTAAAGTGCAATTAATAAAGAAAAGGAAGAACTGGGTCTGCATTATGTCATGGTGAGGAGTCATCAGAGAATCCACTGAAATCCTTCAGGCCTGGGGCTTAGTAAGGGCTCCTGTGTTTTAGCTATTATTAGTATTATTACTGTCAGGCCCTGGGTGCCACCAACAGTTAAGCACTTGACCACTAGCTGAAAGGTTGACAGCTCAACTCTACCCAAAGGCATCTCGGAAAACAGGCCTGGTGATCTGCTTTCAAAAGGTCACAGCCTTGAAAACCCTATGGAGCAGTTCTACTCTGCACACATGGGGTTGCCATGAGTAGGGATTGACTCCACAGCACAAAACAACAGTATTATTATTAGGCAGAGTCAGCACTGGAACCCAGGTCTCCCTGTGCATGCTGAGGCAATTTGCTCTGCGTCCAGCAGTGTGGGGGGGGAGGCTCTGCTCAGCACAGCTGGGCTTGGCTCAGGCAGAGCCAGATTCCCAGAGCCTGAGAACAGTGTTTAGGGCCTGACAGCACGGCCCCACCCCTGAGGAGCTCAGTGAGCTGCCTGCCTGCCAAGTCAGTCAGTGGTTGAGTCGCTGACTTCTCTGGGAAAGCATTAATTACCGTGTGGCTCCCCCAGGCCCTGGCTCAGTGATTTGTCACAGCCCCTTAGCGCTGATCACTGGGTGGAGTCTCTAAGTGGGTAGAGAGGACAGGAGCCAGAGGAGGGATGGTCGGGCCAACTAACAGAGAAGGTGGGGCTTGCCTCATGGACCATTCCTACCAGGGCTTGAACTTCAGTCTATTCAGTGCAATGTGGTCCCGGAACCAGCAGCATCACCTAAGACCTACTGAATCAGAAACTCTGGGAGTGGGGCTCCGGGATTTGTGCGTTATCAAGTCTTCCAGGTGCTGCCGATGCCCGTTCAAGTTGGAGACTCACTGCTCTGATTTCTGTGCAGCTGTAGTACAAGGGTGGAGGGCTGTGGAGAGGTGATTATATAGTGTGGTGGACCAAAGCACAGGCTCACACAGACCTCCCCTCAAATCCAGGCTCTGCTGATTCCTTACTGGGCAGGTCACCATGTTTATTCATTTGAAACATACTTATTGACAACATATTATTTACTGTTAAAGGCCCTGGGGCTGCAGTGCTGGGACAAAACAATGGTCATAGTCAACATCTTTACATACATTTATTCACCTAACCCCTACGAGAAACCTTTAAGGTACAGTTCTATCGTTACCCCAACCTGGGCAGGTGAAGCACAGATTGGCAAAGCTGTAGGATCTGCTTCCAGGGACACACACAGAGCTGCTAGGCTAGACTGACCTGTGGCTAGTTAAAAACAAAACAAAAAACAGTTGCAGTTAAGTTGATTCCAACTCATGGTGACCTCATGTATGTCAGAGTAAAACTATGCTCCATAGGGTTTTCAGTGGCTGATTTTTCCAAAGTAGATTGCTTGCCCTTTCTTCTGAGGCACTTCTAGGTGGACTCGAACTACCAACCTTTGGATTAGCAGCCAAGTGCATTAACCATTTGCACCACCCAGGGACTCCTTGTGGCTAGTTAGGGAGAGGACAAAATGCAATACAGATATACAATAATGGCAGACTGTGATACATTCTATGAAGAAAAAATAAAGTAGGCAAGGGAATAGAGCGTGCTGGGGCAGCAGTAGAGTGACTATTTTAGCAAGTTAATCTGGCTTTCTGAAGAAATGACGTGTGAGCAGAGACGTCTCTAAGTCCCAGTTTTCCCATCTGTAAAATGGGGGAATTATTAGCACACCCGTGTTAGCAAAAAAACCAAACCAAACCAAACCAAACGCGTTGCCGTCGAGCCAATTCCGAGTTATAGTGACCCTAGAGGACAGAGTAGAACTGCCCCATAGAGTTTCCGAGGGTGTAATTTTTACATTAGCAGACTGTCACATCTTTTTCCTGAGAGCAGCTGGTGGGTTTGAACCGCCAACCTTTCAGTTAGCAGCTGAGCACTTAACCACTGCGCCACCAGGCTCCTTTATTAGCAAGGTGTAGTGTAAATATCTCACAAAAACATGCCTAAATAATAGTAGGTGCTGAACAGATGGCAACTTACGATTTGTAGAAGTGAGTTTGAATCCTGCCTGGCTGGGCCACTCACCAGCTGTGTATTGTGGGCAAGTCACTCCATTTCTCTAAGCCTCAGTTTCCTCAGCTATATATAAAACAGGAAGGAGAACAGCTTTCCCGCAAGGGGCTCTTGGGAGCCTTGGCAGTGACCCATGTAAAGGTCAGAAACCACAGAGAGGGCTCAGTAACACCTGCCCCACCTCCTACCCCCTGCCCTTGCATCCTCTCTAACCCAGTCAGAAGCTCCTCTCTGGGGCAGTTGGTACCCTGGTCCAGGCTGCCCAGGAGTCCTCACTGTTTTTATTTTTATTATTCTGGCTCCACAGCTGAGGCTTCTAGCTCCAAATGGCACCTCTTCCCCAGAAAAATAGGTCGTTGGCAGCTCCAGCCTCCAGCCTGGCCCCACACAAATGCAGCCTTGCAGGCCAGCCTGCTAACGCCAGCCCGGGGTTATGGGAAGTGGGGAGCAGAACCCAGGCAGACCCTAGTGCCAGACAGAGGGGGCCGTGCGGGTTCCAGTGCCCCAGTGGAGCGACCCTGGTCCAGTCGCTTTCTCTCTGAGCGCACTTCCTGTCTCTGGGACCTCAGTGGTGTTGCTGAGGCTTCAGTGAGATGATGGACATCAAAGTGCCTGGCCCACGGCAGGGGGCTTCATCACCTCTGCAGGCAGAAGCAAAACACAGACAGACATTATGTTCCCACCATGGTCGCTTTCATCCGTGCCGCTATCGACCCCTCAGATCAGGGTAAACCTTGTTATTCCTATTTCACGGATTGAGGCTCCCAATATATTTTTTTTTCCCAAGTCACAAAAGTCAAATCTGGCAGTCTTGGCCCAGATTCCCGCCACCCCTCTTTCCAGCAGACCCTGAAACAGGAGAGGGACGGGACTGACTTATCTAAAGGGGTCCCTCTGGCTGCTTAAGGGAAAACAGACAGGAGGGGGCAAGGGTGAAAGCAGGGAGTCCAGGGGGAGAAGTTGGGGGCTCAGACCAGGGTAGTAGCAGAGGGGAGTAGTTTGGTTCTGGATGGGACCCAAGGGCAGAGCTGGCAGGATTTGTTGGTGGGTTACATGTGGGGAACAACTGGAGGGTGGAGCTGCCTCAGGTTTCCCACCTATCTTCTTCCCAGTTTTTGCTCAAACACCACGTCCTCAGTGAGGCCTTCCCTGACCCATTTTTAAATTGCATCCCCGCCCCTTTCATTGGCACTCCTGGGCCCCTTCCCTGCTTTATTGCCCCCGGTAGCACTTAAACTCATCTAAATATTTTACTTGCTGATTTGTCTTCCCCACTAGAATGTCAGATCTTTGAGGACAGGGATTTTGTCTTTTTTTCCAGCTGCTGCCTCACCGATGCCTAGCACAATGCCTGACACATAGTAGATGCCAAATATTGTTGAGAATGTGAATGAATGATACATGTATGAAGGCAGTTCTATTTTGATCCAGAGCATCCCAGGAACCTGCTGTGGGGGAGGCTGATTTACATTAATTATCTGCCATAATCTCTCTAAGGGACTTCAGGCAAGTTGTCCCCTCCACCTCATTTTACCCATCTGCCCATTGGTCTCAATGACCTCCCAGCACTGACAGTCGGCCAAGGGTGATTTTATGTGGATTCTGGATCCAGAGAACAAGGCCCAGTGCCCCTCCTGGAGTGGGGGTGAGGATGAAAATGGTTCCTGCGTCAGAAAGCCCTGTTGAGCGCCTTTGCCAAAGGGGCTACATATAAATAGCAGGTGGTTCCATTATTATCCTTCCCTAATCCAAGCAGGTTCCTAATCCTGGGCAGGTTTGTGTGTGTATGCGTCTTAAAGAACAGTGAACCAGCAGAGCCTTCTGGAAGCCCAGGCCAGGGAGCTTCCTCAGCACCCCTGGATACAGGTGCTGGTCACCTTCATGGTCCCAGCCAGGCCCTGCCTCAAGAGTCGGAGACTTTTCCCTGCCCCCCACCTCAGATGCTAAGGACTTCACTGGTACCCCGCTTCCACGCTCCCCTCCCTCCAACCCACTCTCCACTTGTGGCCAGAGTGGCCTTTTAAACACATAAATCAGACCGTGGCACTCCCCTGCTTAAAGCCCTCCAATGGCAATAAACGCAGACTCCTTACCAAGGCATGCAGCCCTCCCCACCCTCCACTGGTTCCTCTCCAGCCTAGCTGGCCTGTTGTTGTTGGTTGCTGTTGAGTTGATTCCAACTCACGGTGACCTCGTGCGTATGGAGTAGAACTGCTCCATAGGGTTTTCTAGGCTGTGACCTTTTGGAAGCAGGTTGCCAGGCCTGTCTCTCCCAAGGCTCCTCTAGGTGGGTTTGAAACGCCAACCTTTCAGCTGGTAGTTGAGTGCTTAACCATTCGCACCACAAGCCTGGGGCCTTTATATTTGCTCTTCCATCTTCCTGGAACATCTTTCTCCCCAAGTCCCCACCTTGCTGCCCGTTTGTGTGACTCAGCCCCCAGCTTCTGAGGGAGCCCTGACCTGACTACCCTTATCTAAATGAGCTCACCTCTCTTACTCTCTCCGCTCAGTCTTCTGTTGTTCATTATTTGCACTTGTCTACTTATCTCTTTCTCCTGTGAGAATGTAAATTCCTCTTCAACAGGGACCTCGTGTGGGCCACTGTTGGTGTCTCCCACATCCACGGAAATGAGAATTCCGCTGCACTTCAAATGCTGCCCAGAACCCTGTGGGTGCCCAAGGATTGTTGTCAAACACTTTATTTATTTAACAAACACTGATGTGGCATTCGGTGCTTGCTGGGCACTGTTTTAAGTGTTTTACAAATATTAATTCGTCTAATCCTCACAACAGCCTTTTTAGTGGATACTCATGTTGGCCTCATTTCAGATAAGGAAACCGAGGCACAGAAAGGATAAGTTATTTTCCCAAGTCTGCTCATAAGAGGTGGTGGTGGGATTTGAACCCAGGGAGTGTGACCCATGCTTTCAGCAGCTGTACCCTGCCTGCCTCCCTGTCTTAGCCTAAAAGCTGGACCAAGCATTTGACTGGGAGGCTGGTGGGGAAGGAGGAGAGGATTGTTAGCCTAAGAATCAAGAATTCAAATCTTGCTTCTACTCTAGGCCTTGTTGTGTGGCCTTAGGTAATTCCACTCCATCTGTGGGCCTCAACTAGCTTCTGTTTACAGGGCTGGGCCTTCCCCCAGACCTGGCTTCATTCAGATCTCTTAACTGCCTGTTGTTGTTAGTTGCTGCGTGGAATTGATTCTGACTCATGGCAACCCCATGTGTGCAGAGTAGAACTGCTCCACAGAGAAGCAGATCGCCAGGCCTCCCTTCTGAGGTGCCAACCTTTCTGCTAGTAGTCAAGCACTTAACCATTTACTCCTCTTAAATGCCTAAACCAAAACCAAACCCGCCGTTGACCCTACAGGACAGGGTAGAACTGCCCCAAAGGGTTTCCAACGAGCAGCTGGTGGATTCAAACTGCTGACCTTTTGGCTAGCAGCTGAACTCTTAACCACTGTGCCACCAGGGCTCCGTTTTAACTGCGTAGTGAAGCAAAACTGGTTATCTCTGAGCTTATTTCCAACTCAAGAGCCCACAAATTAGCAGAGGGTCCTGGACTCCCTCCTCTACCAAAGTCCATAGCTTTCTTTTGCCAGGTGACCACAGCACTCCCCCTCGCCATGACTGACCTGGCTCCTACTGGGAACACGGTGTTCCCTCAAGAAAAAAGAAAGAGCGCGGGGTTGTTTTTTTCACCACAGGCTCTGTTCTTTGCTTCCAGACCTCTTCCCTTGCTCTCCAGCCAGTCTGTCGTCTTCGCCCCAACTGGCGCCCAGGCCTTCAAGCTCCCCTCAACACTCACCCCTGCCAGGGCCTTCCCCACCCCCAGAACCCGCCATCTGCGACAGAGAGGTACCTGGTCAAAAAACCCACCTCCGCGGGGAGACCCCGGACCCTTCCCCCCGCCTGCCTGCCACAGCCCCCCTCCTTGCTCCCCTCTCCTCCCAGCGACTCTTTTCCAGGCAGTACTGAAGTCCTTCCTACACAAGCGCTATTTTTGTACCACCACTCACTCCTTCCTCTCCCTCCTCCCCCCACATTCACTTACTTCCTGCTTTTCCTGCACCTCGGTCCAGCTCTGAAAGAATCGGGCCTCTCTCGCCGGCGTCCACCCACAAGAGGGGCCCTTCAGCTTTGGGGCACCGGGGCAGGGCCACTTGGGGAGGGGCAAAAGCGGCGCCACCCCCACTCCTATGCACAGACACACACTCACACACAGACCCACCCCTTCGTCGCCCCCGGCCTCTCGCCAGCAGGGAGCGGGGACTAACTGGGGGCTGTCCGCTGCCGGACCCCGGAGGCAAGCGGAGGCCGGCCGCAACTTCCCCAGTCCACCTTAAAAGGACGCTCTCGCCAGCTCGCGGCGCTGACCTTAGAAAAACAAGTTTGCGCAAAGTGGAGCGGGGAGCCCAGCCTCTGGGCAGCCCCCGGCAGCGCGTCCACAGCCTTGCAGCCGGCGTGGCGGCGCAGGTCCGAGCCTGGCAGTGAGTGGTGGCGGCGAGGGGAGCTGGCCGGCTCGGGGCTGGCGGGGGAGCCGCCGGGGCTTCGGAACTGGCACAGTGTCGGGGCCCAAGCAGGGAGCGCGGGCGAAAAGGGAGCGCGGGGCCGCGGATCGGCCGGGGGTGCCTCCCCGGCCTGGCGCGCTAGGCGGCCCGCGCTGCCTCCCTTGGGGCGCTCGGCTGGCTGGCGCGCAGGCGGGCGCTCGCCGGGAAACTGCCAGCGGCCAGAGCGCCGCAGCGTCCTCGAGCGGGAAGAGGGAGGAGGGCAGGGAAAGAGGAGGCGGCCGGGCTGCTGGAGGGCGGGGGCAGCGGCCAGGACTGCGTGCCGGAGCGTGCGAGCCGCCGCCGCCGCGGAGGAGCCCGGGCGGGGCATGTGGGCTGCGGCGGGGGCGGCTCTGCGCGGCCCGGCGGCCGTGCCTGCCCCTCGCCCCTGCCCGTCAGTCCTCCTATCTCCCGCGCTGTCTGTGTCTGTCTGCGCGCTGCTCGCTCACTCCTCTCGCGCGCTCTCTCTCTCTCCCTCTTTCTCTCTCCCTCTCTGTGTTTCTGGCTCTCTGCCTCGCTCCCTTGGGTCTGTTTCTCTCTCCCGCCGTCTCTCAGCCGGTCTCTGGCTTTAGTTCTCGCGCGCTTGGGGTCTCCCCTCTCCGTCTCTCAATCTCTCCCGGGGGGATTCTCCGAAAATCGCGGTGGGGGGGTGTCGGCGACGGCTCCTCACCGCCCCAGGGGCCGGTACGGGTGGGGGCAGCCCGGCCGGGAGGGGAGGCGGAGGGGGAGGAGGGGGGAGCCTTAGTCATTTCCCCGATCCAGCCTGTGCCCGCCCGACCGCACACTCACTGCCGCTCTCCCTCCTCGCTCCGCAGCCGCGGCTCATGGGGCCCGCCGGCTCGGCCACCGGCCGCCTTGGGCCGCTGCTCTGTCTGCTGCTTGCCGCGTCCTGCGCCCTGCCAGGTAAGCACATCCCTGCCGTCCCCAAACTGAGGGCTGAGGCGTCTCAGACTGCCACGCGGAGCTACCCGGCTAATGTCGAACAGTAATAGGACGAGAGATGGGTTACACCTCGGTTACAGATGCGGAAACTGAGGCCCAGAGAGGGCCAGCTACTTGCCCAAAGTCACACAGCCAAAGATAGAACCCAGATCCCTGCCTCGCAGTCTGTCTCTCTCGATCCTGACCGTGCCAGCACTGGACTGGGCGCTGGGGGCATCCCGGATGAGTTGGCTCAGCCGGCCCCTGCCCCATGGGGGAGGCAGGCTGTCTGTGTTCTCCGAGCAAGGCGCCCGGCTTGTCTAGAAGCTCTCTGGCCCAGGACTTATGCTTTCCACATGTTTGACTTATGAGTCTGAGAGGG
Organism: Dugong dugon; assembly: GCA_030035585.1. Classification (NCBI taxonomy): domain Eukaryota; kingdom Metazoa; phylum Chordata; class Mammalia; order Sirenia; family Dugongidae; genus Dugong; species Dugong dugon. The sequence goes on from CM057461.1 coordinate 35,194,456, forward strand.
GTCATCCCTGCGCTGCCTGGGATGGAACAGAAACAGGCTGTTGCAATGAGGGAAGAGGGGCCTCTCTCTCCCTCTGGTAAGCAGTGTAAACAGCCTTAGTGTGCATGGGGGAGAGAGAGAAGGAGGAAGGGAGGCCGCAGTAACCCTGGGCTGAGCTGCTGCCAACCACAGATCCTGATGTGAAAACACCCCGGATTGTCCCTGTGGTTGCCAAAGCGTCTCGCTGCCTGGTTGGGCTCCTTGCTCTCCCTTCCCACCACTCCTTCCCATCGGCTCCCTACTTCCCCTACTTTCCCCAGCTTCCCAGCAGCTCCCTGCAGCTCAGGTGCTCCGTGGGGCTGTTACCTGTGGCTCTGAGCATGTCTTTTTGTTGGCCTACATCAAACACCTGGCTGTCACCAGCAGGCGACCTCTGAAGGCTACTGTGTGTGTGTGTTCACCAAGGGGTGAGGTCACCATTCAGGAGTTCCACTTCTTAAAGGTGTTTTGCAAAACCTCAGGTCTCCTGGGAAGGTATAGGGTTTAGAGAAGCGGCATATAAGGGGGTGGGGGCAGAGTGGGGATCTGTGTGTCAGCAGAGAGGTCTCTGTACCTCCTACCCTTGAGGAGGGAGGTAAGGATGAGCTCAGTATTCACTCCACCCCCCCTTTCCTTTGCATTTGCCTGGAGACTGGTAACCATCTGATAGCAGGGAAGAGGGGAGAACTAGCAAAGAGTGGGTGGAGGGAGAAGTGGGGGTAGACAGCAGCTTCTCTCTGCCCTGCAGTTTCCCCTGAACCCTGGGGAGTCCACATGAGCAGCCCTTCTGGTCCCCCCAGCTCTTTCATTTCCAGTTGGGTCCTTGCTGGGTGGAAGGAAGTACTGATATATTTCATGTCTCCGGTGAGTGGCATTTCCAATCTGCTCCTTCCTGCCTGAGCCTGTCGTTTGCCCCCTGCGAAAGTCCAAGTTCCTGCCCTGCCATCCTTCCTGGTCTGGAAATGCATGAGCTGCTCTCACCAGTGCTTAATTTTCCTGGAGCAGGGAACTGGGCCCAAGTTAATTTCTAAATGTCTATTTCAGACTCTTCTCCCACTAGGACCCTGTGGTTCAGTCCTTGGCAAATGAGTGGTGATGCTGATTAACAAGTATTCAGATGGGCAATGGGCAGCCAGCCTTCCCAGGGTGCTGGCTGGGAACACCACCACCCTTCTTGTGAGCAAATCACCCCCTTGTGCCTATGAAAACAATCTGTAAAATGGTGAAGATTAGACCATAAAACTTCTGTTCCAATCCATTCAGCATCAATAGCCTGAAAAAGTAGGAGCAGCAGAGGGGCCGAGATTAACTTTGAAATAAATCAATCTTAGGAGGTAAGAATGAATTTCCTGGTTGAGGGTGGTGGGGAAGGGAGGGTTCAAGCCGTCATAGCTCAAGCCTCCCAGCACCCTTCACCCTGTTCTATAGGTCCTGTAGTCACCCTCTAGGCCTGGTCATGGAATTCACCCGCTTTGGCTAAAGGCTGGGGCTTCTGGCCTCTCCATGCATGGAATTTATGACGAAGCAGAAGAGAGGCAGGACAGATGGGCAGGAAGGTAGAAGAAGGCAGTTGTCCAATTTTCTAAGAAAATGGATTTGTTCGAGTGAGAAACTCAAATGTCAGGCTTAGTAAGGCGGCTTTGGATTAAATGACTACTAGTGTCTCAGGCAGAACTGTCAGCCTGGGAGGTGTCACGTGATGGCCACGGCTTCACATGATCACCGTATGAAGGGGGCTGGTCATGTGAATTATCTTGGGTGGGGGAGGCAGAGAAAGAAGTTTCTAAAGATTGCTCTCAGCACAAACGCTGCCAAGGGGAAATTCTAAAAAGATGCCAGTGAAGTCACCAACCTGCCTTCTTGGAGCCAATGTGAGGCCTGTGTTCTAAAACAGCTGCGTGGAGGGAAATGCTGTAACTATGCAGGGGCAAGGGGCCGGAGCTTGGGGACATCTGGCAGCCTGACTCTGCAGCATCTGCAAGGTGTGTCCAGGGCTGCAGCCAGCACGCTGAACCTGTAAGGTGCTCGCTTGGCCCCCCGAGGCCTTGGGCGCTCTGAATTACGCCCCCTTCCCAGCAGACCTCAGTGGAGTTCCCATCCGTTCCTTCCCTCTGGCCTGGACAAGGCCAGGCCAAGTTGGGGTTCAGGCCAAGTTGGAGGGCAACTGGGCCCTCCAACGAACTTTTGACTCTTTATGTATCAGGGCAGCATGCTGGTGGCTCCTTTATACTTTCCTAAGTGATAAAGTTAATCTCATTTTCTCTTTCATAAGAAGAGGAGGAAGGGGCTTTGGCCCTGATGTGCTTGGGCTGTTGGAATGCTCTTTAAAGCTATCGTGTTCTCTGGGTGCTTTCTGGCCATTTGCTGTTCCTTTAGTAACCCCATGGAGACTCATGATGTGATACATTCCTTTTCCTGCAATCATTCAGCACATATGAATTCCTAATGCAAACCATGTGTTGAGAGAAGGGAGGAGAACCAATGTTCGGTGAACGTCAACCACATGCCAGGCTGTGTACTGAGCACTTTATCTGCATAAACTCATTAATCAACAAAGCAAAGCATGAGGTGGCTGTTATCCCCATTGCTCAGATGAGGCAAATTGAGTCCAAAACTGATTACCGGTATCAGTTGCCATTGAGTCGACTCCGATTCATGGCAATTTCATGTGTGTCAGAGTAGAACTGTGCTCCATAGGGTTTTCTTTTTTTATATATAATTTATTTTTGTTGTTGTTGAGAATATACACAGCAGAACATACACTAATCCAACAATTCCTACATGTGCAATTCAGTAACACTGATTACATTTTTTGAGTTGTACAACCATTCCTACCCTCGTTTTCTGAGTTGTTCCTCCTCCATTAATATAAACTCACTGCCCTCTAATGTCCCTATCTAATCTTTTGAGTTGCTGTTCTCAACTTGATCCCGTATAGGTAGTTCTTAAAAGGGCACAATGCTCAAGGCAGACATTATTTACTAGTTAAGCTAACCTATTGTTAGGTTTTAAGAAGACTTCAGGGGATATTTTTGGTTTAACGTTTAAAGATTATCTCAGGGCAATAGTTTCAGAGGTTCATCCAGCCTCCTTGGCTCCAGAAAGTCTGAAGTTCATGAAAATTTGAAATTCTGTCCTGGAATTCCCCCCCCTTTTGATCAGGATTCTTCTATAGAATTTTTTTTTTTTGTATGTATATGGACTGTCATTATTTCTATAGCGTACTTCTTTTAAAATCATGCATTAGGTGAAAGTTTGCAGAGAAAATAGATTCCCATTCGATAGCTTGTACATAAAGCATTTCATGGCTTTGGTTTCATTCCCCACAATGTGTCAGCACTTTCCCCATTTCCACCCTGGGTTCCCAGTTACCTTTCGTCCTGATTTTCTACCCCTTCCTGCCTTCTCATCTTAGCTTTTGGGCAAATATTACCCTTTTGATCAAATATAATTAATTACTATAAGGAGCACAATCCTCTTGGGTGTTATTGTTTATTTTATGGGCTTGTTTATTGTTTGACAGGAGAGTGGTCTCCAGGAATAGCTTCAGTTCCAGTTCAGAAGGGTGTCTTAGGGGTTCCTTCAATTTCTGTCAGACCAATAAGTCTGGTCTTTTTTGTAAGTTTGATTTTTTACTCTACATTTTTCTCCTGCTCTGTCCAAGACCCTCTGTTGTGATACCAGTCAGAGCGGTCAGTAGTGGTAGCTGGGCACCATCTAGTCTTTCTGGTCTAGGGGTCATGTGGGCTGTGGTTCATGTGGTCAGTTTGTCCTTTGGAGTAATTGCTCCCTTGAGTCTTCGGTTTTCTTTACTCTCCTTTGCTCCGGAAGGTCTTCTATAGAATCTTTGATCAAAATATTCAGTAATGGTAGCTGGGCACCATACAGTTCTTCTGGTCTCATGGCAAAGAAGATAGTTGTTCATGAAGGCAATTAGCTACATTCCATTTTCTCCTGCTATTCCTGACTCAAGGAGCCCCAGTGGTGTGATGCTTAAAGTGCTCAACTGCTAACCGAAAAGCCATTGGTTCGAACCCACCAAAGTTCTGCAGAAGAAAGATGTGGCAGTCTGCTTCCATAAAGATTTACAGCCTTAGAAACCCCCTGGGGTAGTTCTACTCTGTCCTGTAGGGTTGCTATGAGTCAGAATCAACTAGACTTCAGTAGGTTTTGGGTTATTCCTGACTCTCCTTCCCCTGTTCCTCCAGGCAAATGGAGACCAATTGTTGTACCTTGAATGGCCACTTGCAGGCTTTTAAGAACCCAAGTACTATGCAATGAACTAGGAGGTAAAAAAAAGAAACACTAAACCTGTTATCAGGCTAATTACCTGGGATGTCCCCTGAAACCTTGACCCTAAATCTCCAAACCAAGGAATCAAATCCTGTGAGGTATTTGGTCCATAACGTTTTCAACAGCTGATTTTTTTTGGAAGTAGATCACCAGACCTTTTTTCCAAGGTACCTATGTGTAGACTCGATCCTACAGCCTCCGGTTAGCAGCTGTACAAGTTAACCGTTTGCACCACCCAGAGACTCCCAAAACTGATTACCCAGTCCAAAACTTGTCTAAGGCGTTTGTGGTAAGGAGCTTGGGTTTTGAATCCAGGCCTCCTTGGGTGGCCTCTGAGGGAAGGAGAAGTTTAATGACTCATTCAGGATTACTTTGTCCAAGCTCGAGGGTCTGGAGACCCAGGGCAAGAGCCCCCTCTGGGCTTAGATGGAGGTTTGTAGAAGGATTCCTTCTGGGGCAGAAGCTTTTAACTGAGTCACAGTATTTCTCAGATGGAAACGCTGACAACCCCTTGGCTGTCACAGATGACAATGCCTAGAGGATGACATAGCTCCACAGGAGCCCCCCATCTGGGCTACCGAGCTCTGGAGCCCCCAGAGTTGGAATATTCCTCCTTGCATCTTCCCGGTGCCCTTTGCGCCAGATGGAGAGGGGGTGTGCAAGAGGAAGGGAGTCTAAAAGTGTTACACGGATCCCACACGCACTTGCTCGCTACCTCCAATGGCTTCCTGCCACAGGTTATTTTCTTATTTGTTGTCTTGGACTGACGGAGGTTTTTCTTCTCTCCCTCTTTTTAAATGTGCTCCGATTTCTGGCTTGTCAACACAACTCAGTTCATGTCACTCTCCTGCTCAAAACTGTTGAGTGGGCCCAAATTTTCTTAAAAAATAAATAACTTCAGCAGCAGGGCTGGGCTCTCTCCCTCACGGGCCTTATTTTAGCCACATGTTTCCCAAAGCACTGGCCTGCTGAGATGCTGCAGGATAACAGAGCTTCCTTCCTATGGGCCAGAGCTTTCTTGGCCATACATATACATTAGCACATTTAAGATCCCGAGACGTCCTGCAGTGTGGAATTACAAGTTGGTCCATATTTACTCCAGTGTTCTCCAAATATGTATGGGCAAGAGGCCTTTGGTTTGCATAACACCTGTTACCATGGGTGTTCAGTACTGTTCAGTAAAAGTTCTTGTTCAAATTCATGTCCTTGGCTAAACTTGAGAAAGTTCCCCTTCCATCTCAGTGCCCTTGCTTCAGCTGTTCCTACCATCAGGAATGCCCTTCCCTATACCTCCCTGGGTGGTACAGCCAGTTATTACATTCAGTAGCTAACTGAAAGGTTGGAGGCTCAAGTCCATTCAGAAATGCCTCAGAAGAAGGGCTTGGCAAGCTACTTCTGAAAATCAGCCATTGAAAACCCTATGGAGTACATACAGTTCTACTCTGACACACATGGGGTCACCATCAGTTGGAATCGACTCCACGGCCACTTTTTTATACCTTGTCTTCCTAGGTCCCTGGAGGCACACATGATTTGCGCTTGGCTACTAACTGAAAGGTTGGCAGTTTGAATCTACACAGCAGCGCTATGGAAGAAAGGCCTGGCAATCTACTTCCATATGATTACAGCCACTGAAAGCCCTGTGGAGTGCAGTTCTCCTCTGAAACACATGGGGTCGCCATGAGTCAGAATCATCTTGATGGCGACGGGTTTTGCCTCCAAATGTCCAAATCTTACCATCCTCAGAGGTTCAGCTTGTGTCACCTCCTCCTTGTGCTCCAGGGGACTTCTTCTTTCTCTGAGTCCTCACCCCAGGATTTTCTCTGCCCCGTCTGAGGCTACTTCCTACTTTCTCCTTGTTTTCTCACTATGTACATGCATGTTTAACAGCTGGTTCACATTATGCTTCTGCAACCTTGGCGAGTTAATCTAGCCTGTCCATGTAGAGCTATAGTGTAGCCTAGTGCTAAGGTGTGGGCTTGGAGCCAGAACCCAGTGTGAACCCCAGCTCCAGTTAACTGGACTTCCTGTGTCTCAGTTTCCCCACCTGTAAAAGAGGGATGATATTAACAACTCTATTTTAAACAAGGACTAAGTAAATTAATGTGAACATAATGCTTGAAGCCGCTCCTGGTCTGCAATGAGCATTCAATACCTATTCGCCAATGTTGTAATCATCTTCATTATTTGATTGCATCTTGATTTCCTTATCTATAAAATTGGGACTGCCCATTGTAAGACACCTAGGTCCCTGCGTGACACAAACCATTTGCTCTCGGCTACTAACTAAAAGGTTGTCCGTTTGAATCCACCCAGCAGCGCAGTGGAAGAAAGACCTGATGATCTGCTTTCATAAGATTACAGTCATTGAACACCCTGTGGAGCAGTTGTACCCTGAAACACATGGGGTCGCCCTGTGAGTCAGAATTGACTCAATGGCAATTGTCAGTTTCTTTTTCTTTTGGTATTGTAAGGTGCCTAGCTCAACTCCTCGCACACAATGGGTGTTCAAAAAACAACAAAGGCTGTTACGTGCGTGGATAGATGTCGTTCAACTTGAGGTTCCCCCCCTCCACCCTCCCGGAGCTTTTATGCTGTTGGGAGATGGACAAGCAGAACGAAAACCCAGCTAATGTGATATAATTGCCTGTAACTGAGACTCGGTGCTGTGGGCACCATCTGCCTCTAGGTGTCTCTGTCCAGGGGGATTCCCAAGCCTGGGAAGCTGGAGGGGGCCTGAGAGAGGCAGCTATCCTCTTGTCCGGTGAAGAAAACTGAGGCCCAGAGAGAGGGAGGGACTGCCATGCCGTGGTCACCTAGCAGAGCCGTGGTAGGCCTGGATGGGATGCCAAGCTGCCTGTGGTCCAGGCCAAGGCTTTTTACACTGGGCTGTGCCGGTTCCCACTGTTCAAGCCAGACAGGATCCTGAATTCCGTAATAGGAGTTATCATTTCCAGCTGCTTAATGGGCTCACCACTTTGCATGTATGACCCCAGTGGTGCTTACAGTCACCTTGAGGGATGTGCACCATTACCATCAGGCCCCTTTGGCCAATGCAGAAACCAAGGATCAGAGAGGCAAAGCAGATTGCTCAAGGCCACACAGTTAATGTCAGAGTTGTGATGGCGACCCAGATCAGTCTGACCGCAGATCCCATGTTGTCAGCTACTGCACCATTCCTTGATATCACTTCACTGTGTTTGACAGGTAGGGAAACTGAGGCCCAGAGGTGCTGGCATCCTGCTGTCTTGGTGTGTCTCTCATATTTCTGTTAATGAGCATACCCTCCTGGGAGGTGGGGTAGCGGGTGTTCCTAAGATGTGTTTCCGTCCCCTTAGTGGAGAGGGAAGCCCCTGTTTTCACAGCTGAAGCTGCTTTCCTGTTCACTTCAGGCCATCCTGGGCAGGTCTTCCCATTGAGCCCTCTGCAAGGTGGATTTTCCCTACCAGGTGTCTTGCCAGGCTCTCTGTCCAGGGAGATGCAGAACAGCTGAGGTGGGAGCTGCTGATGCTCCAGATTTGGTTCTCTGTGTCTGTGAGATTTCCTGGCACATCCACTTGTGGTCAGGTGCTACGCTGCCCATTGTCACCAGGAGCCAGAGGAGATCAGTGTGCGGTCAGGAGGGAGATTGGAATCAGGGAATGAGTGATGGGGCTCCAGCCAGGAGGATGGTGGGATGGCGGGTGGGTGGCGATGCCAGGCCGTCTCTGTTGCCCCTGCTCTTCAAGCTGCCACGTCCAGGAATTGAAGCCCAGGGTGGAAGGAAATACTAGTGCATGTGGAGCACCCACTGTGTGCCAGGCTCAGGCTGAACCTTGAGCCCCTGTTATCTCTTCATTATCTGTTTATTTTGGAAAATTTCAAACATGCAAAATTAGAAAAAATGATTAGACAAACAGCAGCTGTCACACTCCACCATCCTTGTTCCACCTGCCCCTTGCTTTGTTGGGACATTCTGAAATGAACACTAGACACTACGGATCATTCCACCCATCGATACTCCAGTGTGCATCTCTGGATGTGCATCGTAATCTAATCCTCACAATGAGCCAAGAAGCGTGCAGTCCTTCACCCCATTTTACAGATAAGGAAACTGAGGCTCCTCAAAGCCAGCTTGGGCTCCTCCTAAAGCCACACAGCTGGTGAGAGTGAAAGCCTGCTCCCAGCCTCCGTTTGCTCCTGACCACTGTGCTGTCCTTGTTACGGCCGCTTCAGGTATAATCACTCATTCAACAAATATTTCTGGGCATCTGCTATGTGTGAAGAGTGGTTCTCGGTGCTGGCGATACAATTGTGAACAACATAGACAAAAACACCTGCCTGCAAGGAGGTGACATTTTAGTAGGGAAGAAAAAAACAAACCCAAGTGAACAAATCATGTCAGGTGGAGACGGGTTCCAGGGAGGACGCCCAAGCAGGATGAGGGAAGAGAGAATGGGGAGGATGGAGACAGTCGAGGGCCTCTCTGAGGAGCAGAGGCCTGAATAAAACTGAGGGAGCACCCATTGGGGTATCAGGGAAAGAGCACTCCAGGCAGAAGGAACAGCATGTGCAAAGGCCCTGAAGCCAGAATGATCTTGGAATGTTCCAGGAATAGCAGTGAGGCCAGTGTGGCTGGAGGGGAGGGAGGTGAGAGTGGTGGGTTACAAGAGGTATCAGGCCCAGGCCAAGTAGGATCTCGTTCACTGAGCACCAGCATTGAGCATGCCAGCTCATGAGCTGGATCATTACTGTATGCATTATCTCAGTGAATTCTCATCACAGTTCTGTGAGATGGGAACGATTACTCTACCCATCAGGCAGATGAAGAAACGGAGGCTCAGAGAGGTGAAATGACTTGCCTGAGGTCACACAGCTTGTTAAGTACAGAGCCAGGATGTGAACCCAGGCCTCTGAAGCCTGTATCATCCTCATCACTGTTTCTCCTGTTCCACCCTTGCCCCCTACAGTCTTTTCACCGCATAGCAGTTGCAGTGAATCAGATCATCTCAGGTCTTGCTCAGAACCTTCCAGTGGTTTCCTCCACACTTAGTAAAACCAAACTCCTTACCACGGCCTATGGAGTGTGATGTTATCTGGGCCCCGTCTATCTTGCCAACCTGTTCTCATACCACACTCCCCTTCCTCCATGGGCTTCAGCCACGATGGCCTTCTTTGTGACCTTCATATGTAGCTTCTTTCCTACCTCAGGGCCTTTGCACTTACTGTTATCTCCTCCTGGATCACCTTCTCTGGCCTCGTTTACTTCCTTCATGTCTCAGCAATGGCCTTCCCTGATCACGCCATTCTAAAGGAGTTTCCCCTTGTTATTTTCTCTCACCCTGCCAAATGTGTTTGCTTCCCAGCTGTCTTCGCCATTTGCGTGTTTGTTTGATTATTTCAGCCCTGTCTCGCCACTAGGTCATAAGCTCTGTGACGGTAGGTGCTGTGTCTGGCTTATTCAATGCTGGGCCTTCCAGAACCTTAGTGCAGTGCCTGGCACACAGTAGGTGGGTGAATGCATATTGGTTGAATGAAGGAACAAGGTGAGTACTAGGCTCAGCATCACGAGGTCACCTAGGCAGTAACCTGGTCCAAAAGCAGCGCCTGTGCCCTAACCAATACACCACCCTGCCTCTGTGGCCAAGTTGGCGACCACCACAAATCCCTGCCTGTTGTTCTGCCATAGGGAGCCCTAAAATATCAGAGAACACAAAATATCAGTGCAAGGTGGGACAGAAGATCCTCAGGTTGTCAAGGCAACAAGCCCAGTGGCTGGTGGGTGCTGGTATCATCTGGATGCTCTCCCAGCCTCTCCTGGTCCTCCTAGGCTTGGTGAGTACAAGGGTGTGGCCCGTGCACAAGTCTTTATAGCTCTTTCCCTGCTGCCTTGCAAATGGGGCCACACTGCAAGCATTGCTTCACCATCTCCGGGTTCCGTCTCAACCCAGTAAGTGCTCATCAGGGTCTCTGACCCTCTTGCCTCCCTGGCTTCCTGCCACCAGCGTTCTCAGCCTGCTCACAGGTCCCGTTCCAGAGCTGTCTCAAGCATACGCTGGGAGGGCTGGTTCTGTCTTGGGAGAATCCTTAGCCTCCTGGGCACAAGGCTGTGATCATCTGTCATCCCTTCATCCTTAAATATCCAGCTGCATGGCAACAGCTGCCCTGTGGTGAGTGCTTATGGTGCTAAGTCCTTGACATTTACTAGCCCATTTCATGCTTAGCACAGCCCTTGCATCATCATCCCTACTGTACGGATGAAGAACCAGAGCCCCAGAGGGGTTAAGACATGTCCTGGGGTCTCGTGGCTGGAATTCAAACTGAAATATTCATTCAACAAATGCCAGGCACTGGTCTAAGCCTAGGAGATACTGCAGGGAACCAAACCAAGGCCCTGCTCTCAAGTAGCTTACAAGTAAATCTAGCGGGGGGAGGTGGACACTAAAGAGGTTAATGACTAAATCTGTCACATGACAGGTGGCGAGTGATATGTGGAAAAATAGAGCAAGGGGCACAGAGTGGTAAGTATTTTATACAGGCTGGCCAGGGAAGGCCTCTTGACTAGGCCTGGAGGAGACAAGGAGGCCAGCCCTGTCAATATCTAGGGAATGAGCATGGCAGGCAGAGGGAATGGCAAGTGCAAAGGCCCTGAGGTGAATGGAGATCTGGCATGGTTGTGGAAGAGCAGGGTGGGGGGCCTTGTGGGCCACCGTAAGGATTCTGGATCTCACTCTGAGTAAGCAGAGGCTACAGGAGGTTTTCCAGCAAAGGAGGGCTGTTATCTGAGTTAGGTTTTAGAGGCGCCTAACACTGATGACCGAAGACCAGACGAATTGTGGAAGGACATCATACATGAAGAAAGCAAGAGGTCATTAAAAAGACAGGAAAGAAAGAAAAGACCAAAATGGATGTCAGAAGAGACTCTGAAACTTGCTCTTGAACGTAGAGTAGCTAAAGCAAAAGGAAGAAATGACGAAGTAAAACGGCTGAACAGAAGATTCCAAAGGGTGGCTCGAGAAGACAAAGTAAAGTATTATAATGACATGTGCAAAGACCTGGAGATAGAAAACCAAAAGGGAAGAACACACGTGACATTTCTCAAGCGGAAAGAACTGAAGAAAAAATTCAAGCCTCGAGTTGCAATAGTGAAGGATTCTACGGGAAAAGTACTGAACGATGCAGGAAGCGTTGAAAGAAGATGGAAGGGATACACGGGTGACTGTACCAAAAAGAATTGGTCGACGTTCAACCATTTCAGGAGGTAGCATATGATCAGGAACCGATGGTACTGAAGGAAGAAGTCCAAGCTGCACTGAAGGCATAGGCAAAAAACAAGGCCCCGGGAATTAACAAAATATCAATTGAGATGTTTCAACAAACAGATGCAGCACTGGAAGTGCTCACTCGTCTATGCCAAGAAATTTGGAAGACAGCCACCTGGCCAACCGACTGGAAGAGATCCATGTTTACGCCTATTCCCAAGAAAGGTGATCCAACCAAATGCAGACATTATTGAACAATATCATTAATATCATAGGCAAGTAGAATTTTCTTTATTCTTTTTTTTTTTTACTTGTTTTGTACTTTAGGTGAAGGTTTGCAGAACAAGTAGTTTCTCATTACACAGTCAGTATGCATATTGTTTTATGACATCGGTTAACAAACCCACAACATGTCAAAACTCTCCCTTCTCGACTTTGGAAGACCTTTTTTTCTTTTTTGGTGAAAATATACATAGCCAAAGACACACCATTTCAAAAATTTCTACATTTACAATTCAGTGACATCAATTACATTCTTCCAGTTGTGCTGCTATTCTTACTATCCTTTTCCAAATTATTCCATCACCATTATCTTCAACTCAATATAATAGGCAAGTAAAATTTTACTGAAGATCATTCAAAAGTTGCTGCAGCAGTATACCAACAGGGAACTGCCAGAAGTTCAAGCGGCATTCAGAAGAGGACGTGGAAACAGGGATATCATTGCTGATGTCAAATGGATCCCAGCTGAAAGCAGAGAATACCAGAAAGATATTTACCTGTGTTTTATTGACTATGCAAAGGCATTCAACAGCGTGAATCACAATATATTATGGATAACATTGTGAAGAATCGGAATTCCAGAACACTTAATTGTGCTCATGAGGAACCTGCATGTAGATCAAGAGGCAGTCGTTCAGACAGAACAGGGGGATGCTGCATGGTTTAAAGTCAGGAAAGGTATGTGTCAGGCTTGTATCCTTTCACCATACCTACGCAATCTGTATGCTGAGCAAATTATCTGAGAAGCTGGACTCTGTGAAGAACAGGGCATCAAGTTTGGAGGAAGATTTGTTAACAACCTGCATTATGCTGATGACACAACCTTGCTTGCTGAAAGTGAAGAGGACTTGAAGCGCTTACTGATAAAGATGAAAGACCACAGCCTTTAGTATGAATTACACCTCAACCTAAAGAAAACAGAAATCCTCACAACTGGACCAATAAAAAGCATCATGATAAACAGAGAAAAGATTAAAGTTGTCAAGGATTCCATTTTACTTGGATCCACAGTCAGCACCCATGGAAGCAGCAGTCAGGACATCAAAAGACGTGTTTCATTGGGCAAATTTGCTGCAAAAGACCTCTTTAAAGTGTTGAAAAGCAAAGATGTCACCTTGAAGACTAAGGTGCACCTGACCCGAACTATGATGTTTTCAGTCACCTTATATGCATGCGAAAGCCGGATGATGAATAAGGAAGACCAAGAAAGAATTGATGCCTTTAAACTGTGGTGTTGGTGAAGAATATTGAATATACCATAAACTGCCAGAAGAACGAACAAGTCTGTCTTGGAAGAAGTACAGCCAGAATGCTCATTAGAAGCAAGGATGGCAAGACTACATCTCACATACTTTGGACATGTTATCAGGAGGGATCCGTCCCTGGAGAAGGACGTCACGTTTGATAGAGGTTCAGCGAAAAAGAGGAAGACCCTCCACGAGATGTACTGACACAGTGGCTGTAACAATGGGCTCAAGCATAACAACAATTGTGAGGATGGCACAGGACCAGGCAGTGTTTCGTTCTGTTGTACGTAGGGTCGCTAGGAGTCAGAACTGACTCAACGGCACCTAACAAGGAGAGTGCGCAGTGTAGAGGGGCGAGGAGGGGCAGAGAGGCCAGTTTGGAAGCTGCGATAGGGTTCAGGTGAGAGATGGTCGTGCAGTGGATGTGGTGAAGAGGTCAGAGTCTGGTCAGGGCTTCAAAGCTGAAGTGGCAGATCTGCTAATAGATGGTGTGTGGGGCGCGGGAGAGCGAGGAGACAAAGAGACATACAGTTCCCAGTCCAGCCCTCCTAACCACTGAACGTGTACCCTCGGGGTCGGGGCGGTGTCTCCTTTTACGGGTGAGGCAATGGAGCCTTAGAGAAAAGTATGCACGTGTGTACACACTCACGTCCACTCTCATACTCCTGTGTGTGTACTCTTCATGCATATTTGACATACTTGTGTGCATCTATATTTGCACAGTCCACCCTGTTGCATATTCTTTCACACATACTTGTGTCCACATGTTCTTTTGCACACTCCTGCTCTACATTCTGTGTGCGTACTCTTTCGCACACAACACACTCACATGCATGTGTACTTTTGCACATTCCTGCCGTACACACACACACAGCCACTAATCACAATCCAAAAGATATGAAAGGTAACACCGGATAAGGTGCTGCCGCGTGCGTGATGATAAGCCTGTGACCCCCAAGCATGTGGATAATGACTGTGGTCAGGGAAGAGGGGTGCCGAGCTGCCCCTGTTGTGGGTGCTGGGAGGGGTGTCCTTCTAGCCATCTTAGGGTGCTGAGTGCTGGGCACCGCCAAGCTCTGCTGCAGGCTCCCAGGTCCCTGGGCTCCTTGAGTTTGTGGAAACCTGATGGGTGGCCTCCAGCCTGTTTCTTTGGTTCCAAAGCAATGGTGGCCTGTCCTTCCTGGGGCCCTGGCCCAGCTGCCTCATCGGCCACCTGAGAGTGGTCACCTTGCTGCCCACTGCTTCCTGGGGGATGGACAGCTCTCATGCAAGTGGCAGTGAGCTCCGTCCTGGATGAGGCTGATTCTTGGGAAGGGCCATTTCAGCTTGTTCTCCCCGCCCCAGATGAGACAGGCTCTGGAGGATTTATACCTAGGGATCAAGGTGGCCTGGCTCCCTCTGGGCAAAGTTTGGTTCTAAGTTGATTTGTTTTTCCCATTAGAAAAAGCATCTGTGCTTATTTTTTCACTTATAAAAATTATTTTAATCTTTTTTAATCTCAAAACTCACACATACGCATTGCAAAAAATATATATATAGTAAAACCTGCGAAAGCCGGAGTCTGTTTAAGGCGGAAACCTGCAGACAAGGAAAACTAAAATATTTTCCACTAAAACGAGCATGGAAAACTGGTAAGCCTGCACCCTGTCAAAGGTGGAAAACTTGGTGAGACCCAGACAAACAAGGCAGTCGCATCGAGTTCCGGCTCTCACAGGATTACTGTGTCAAATATGTTTTTCCAAGCCTGATGTTCACTTCTGAGCCCCCTTCTTACTGCATCTCTCAGCAGCATTTGACACAGGTGCCCCCTCTCCTTGGCCTGTTTGAGGAAGAGAAAGGGGAGTGGGGTGGGGGGAACACAGTGAGTCACAGTGAGGGAGGAGGAGATGGGGGCCAAGCCATCAGCTGGAGCCACATGGCTAAGGGGGCTGGAGGGCTCATTCCAAATGTAATCATCCGGATTGTTTCCTTAACCTCTTGTCTTCACGACCAGCACACAAGCTCCCTGAGGGCAGGGACCACAGCTGCTGCACAGCCCTTAGCTCAGTGCCTGGCGCACAGTGGGATTCAGGATTGAAGTCCTGACTGGCCCTGTGCTGTGGGCGCCCAGTGTCCTGTTGACACTGGTTCCTTTACAGCAAATACAGGGGACTGTCACCATCCACTGTGCTGACTCCTCCCATTAGAAAGCTTAGTCACATGTTTTATTTCATTACTTTTATTTTTTTCCCAAAAGCAACGAATATTCATGGTGAGAAAAAAAGACTTTAATGTATAGTTTACTATAAAGTAAAAAGAAAACCTGCCACCCTCCCCGTACTACTTCCCAAAGGCAACACGTTGAAACATTTGGGGGTTTTCCATTCTAGACCCTTTTCTCTATACATTCGGTGGTTAGTCAGTCAGCACATATTTATGGAGCACCTACTCTGTGCTAAACCTCCTATCAGGAGCTAGGGAAATAGCAGGGAGCAAAACACAGAATCCCCCAGGACAGTTCATTGAAACAATAAACACATAAGGAACACACGTATCCATACAGCTTTGTACAGAAACAAACCTTGATTCTATAAAATTGTTTAATGTTCATCCGGTTTAGAAAATCAGAAAAATACCCGAAGTAGAAGGGAAAAGAAGAAAAAAATCCCACGAGTTTTTTATTCATAATCCAAAGAAATTGCATGTATAGTACAGGTGATACTTCATAATTTGTATACCTTGCAGTTGTTTATATACATATATGTGCATGTATTTATATTTTATACATATAGTTTTATTTGTACTTTATACAAATAAAATTATGTGTGTAATTATATCATTGTATTATATATGTATGTTATACATTTGGTATAAAAATAGTTAACAGTTTTATTTCACATAGTCATGCTTGTCATGAAAGTGCAGTTTTTCCTTCATCTTTTCTTATTGCACAGGTTATGCAGACTTTATTTTAAAAGAAAAACAGAAAATATAAACCAGCGCAAAATCCCTTGTAAATCAACTACTCAAAATTAATCACAGCTATTCCTTAATGTCATGTATTCATTTTAAAAAAATAGAAGTTTAGAATCACACTGAATATGCCACTTGGCAACCACCACGATTCTCGTACCACATTCCCACGTCGATCACTGTAAGTACACTGTCAGTTTTCATGGCTGTAGACTTGGCCGTGAAGTGGACCCGTGGTAATAGGACCAACCAGCCTCCTTTCTTTGGATGTTAAGTTACTCTCAATTCTTCCTTTTTATAAGAATACCTGAAAGAATGAAGCTAAATGTTTGCACATATCCTTAATTACCTGATGGAATAATTTTTTTTTCCCCACTCATTATGTTTTAACTACATCAAAATGTCGATTGTAGGTTATCTGTGATATTATATGAGATTATTTTGTTTTCTCTAAATGCTTTGCAGTGAACATGTTTTATTCATGTAATCACAATATCATTGAAAATTATACCATAAAATTTTCTATATTACCACAGTTTTCATGGTGATGGCTTTTTATGGCTGCTTATAATTCCACATAGGGGATAGGCCGTAACTCACTTAACCATTCCCTATCATTGGCCATTTGGGCTTTCTTCCAACTTTTTGAAGATTGTTACGCAGAAAGCACACTCCATATTTGGGGTAATGACCTCAGGTAAAGTCCCAGAAGTAGACCAGCCCAGCAAAAAGGCTAGTGAACAGTTTTCACACCTTTAGTACATCCTGCCAAACTGCTTAGCCTGTAACTCGTTGCTGTCAAGTCGATTCCGACTCATGGCAACCCCATGTGTTGCAAAGTAGAACTGTGCTCCATAGGGTTTTCATGACTGTGACCTTTCGGGGGCAGATTGCCAGGCCTTTCTTCTGCAGCACCAATGGATGGTTTGAACTGCTAGCCTTTAGGTTGGTAGTTGAGTGTCAACCATTTGCATGACCGAGGGACCTTATACAATGTTCAGATCTCCACTCCCACCAGCAGAGTGTGAGACACCTGCCTAGCTATCCTCGTCTCCCAGATACCTCTCAGCCCCCCCCCCCCGACAGTCGCTTTCCCTGCCCGGGGGGCAGGAGCAGCAGGAAATGGTGTTGTCAGCTATGCCAGCATGATGACCCCAGGCCCAGAGCCCCAGGAGTGATTTTTAACAAGCCCGTTTCCTGGAACAGAACCTAGAAAGAAAAAGAAAAGAAAGGAAGAAAGAACTGTGCTGGAAAAAAAAAACACACATACACAGATTAATATTTGGCGCTTATGTCGCACTTTTAAAATTCTTCACACGCTTTATAAACACTAGCTAATCAATTAAGCAGCCTAAATCTGGCTACAGTTGGTGGAGAGATCTTGAGAGGAGCTTAAAAAAAAGGTAGCCACCCCCGCCACAACTCCAGATTTTATTGTCGCCTGCCGGGTGTGATTACCGGCCTCCAGCAGCACCACAAGAACAGCCCTGCTCCAACATGCCGCTCGCCTGACTCCCTGACTCCGCAGCTCCCTGCCTGCTGCACCGACCATTGACTCACAGCCCGGTGTGGTGTTATTGATAAGGATAATAATAACTGCCAGTTATGACACTTGATCTGTGAGCTGCTCAGCCCAGGCTCCAGGCTTGCACTGTCTCCTGGAAATGCCAACCTTAGCTCCATTTCACAGATGAGGAGAGAGGCTCAGAGAGGGGATTTGCCCAGGATCATGAAGCAGGTAAAGTCCCTCATGCATTAATTCATGCATTCATTCAGCATTTATTTATTGCGGGCCTAGTGTGCGTGCCTGGAACCCGTGGGTGGCTGCAAACAGTTAAGCATTCTACAACTAACTTGAAAGGTTGGCAGTTTGAACCTACCCAGAGGTGCCTAAGAAGAAAGGCCTGGCAATCTGTTTCCCAAAAAGTCACAGCCTTGAAAAGGCTGTGCAGTTGTACTCTGCACACATGGGATCACCATGAGTCAAATCAACGGCACCTGGTTTTTTTTGGTTTAGTGTGTGCCTGGTGGTAAGACAGTTAGTATGCTCGACTGCTAATTGAAAAGTTAAGAGATTTGAGTCCACCCAGAGGCACCTCAAAAGAAGGGCCTGACAATCTACTTCCCAACAATCAGCCATGGAAAGCCCTTTGGAGGCCGGGTCTACTCTGACACATGTCGGGTCACCATGAGTACGAATCAATTTGACAGCTTCTGGTATTTTTTAAGTGTTGTGTCAGACGCTGTTCCAGGCAAGGAGTTGGAAACAGTCCCTTGTGGATCTTACATGCTAGTGAGGGATATGATGATTGAGAGAAAACCAAATATATAGTGTATCCATGTGATGATAATAATGGGACAGGAACCAGAAGTTGGCCAGCACCACCTATGTGGCAGGCAGTGTGGATGACTGGGCCAGGCAGTCCTCAGGACTACCCTGGGGGTAGATGCTGGTACCCCACCTTATGGATGATGATGTGCAGAGAGGGTGGGTGCTGGACTGGCTGAGAGGGAAACCCGTCTCCCCAACCCACGTGCTGGCCCCAGAGCCTGCACTTCTTCCAAGCAGCATTTCCAGTCTGTCCTGTCTCCGATGCTGAAATGCTGATCCACTGGGCATGTGCCTGGCTCGCTGCTCTTGGCAGCTGCAGTGCTGCCTCCGATGTCACTGGGATGCTTCTTGTCTCTGCCGCGGTGTGCCTGTACCTCCTTGTGTCTCACACACCTGGCACCAGCCCCACGCCTCTAGGCTGGGTGACACTGGCTGTGCCCCAGCCTCTGTGGGCCTTCGCTTCTCCCTCTGTCCTGTGAAAAACAGGCTGGCGCTCTGAGACTCTGCTCACCTACCGTGAGAACCCAGCCCCAAGGGTGATCCTTGACCCAGGACCCAGGGCGGGGTGAGGCTGGGAGGGGGGAAAGAGACAGGAAGAAGGGCAGGTGGATGAGACCTGTTCTCAGGCCCTGGGTTAGCCCAGTGGGATCACACGGGGATCTGTGGGTCTCCCTTCCATTGGTTGCCTGCTCCTGCCCACAGAGAAGTGCCAGGCCCACAGGCTGGTGAGCAAATCCACAAGGGCTCTCTCCTGCCCAGGCCAGAGCTGGAGTGGGCTGCTCAGGGCACCTGCTGCAGCCCTGGCTGACGTGCAAGGCAAAGGGGCCCAGGTCGGCACATCGCGGGGCAGTGGACAGTCAGGCTGGGACCGGGTCGCCTATCTCCCCGCACACCAGGCTATTACCGCTCCACATCTCTGTCTGGCTCATTCTCTTTTCCCCCACTCCACCTCACTCTCTCATTCTGTTTGCCTTTCCCTCTCTCTCTGTCTCGTTGTTCTTCTCTCTCTCTCTCTCTCTGTCTCGTTCTGCTTCTCTCTCTCTCTTTCTCCCTGGTCATTGTGGTTTGTCTCCATTTCCTCTCCCCTTGCCCCCACTGTGTTCAGAATCAGGCCCTGAGCTGTTCTTCTTTGGTCCCTACACATCTCACAACGATGTCCTCCTGCCCCTTAATCGTCCTGGCTATGTCCTCCCCTTATCCCGCCAGTCTCCTTACCAGGGTCCCTGTCTCATGTGCCCCAAGTAGCCTTTGATTTGGGCCTCAGGCTCCTTCCCACTGCCCAGCTCCTGTGTGTCCCGCATCCAGCAGGGGCCTGGCCTGCAGGGGCATCAGTCAGGGCTGGTGGGGTGACTTTTGAGCAGCAGCTCCTCCCCATTCATTCACTGTTTGCATAATGAGAAGAATAGCCCTCCCCTGTGCCAGCTCGGTGCTAAGTGACTTCTGTGTGTGATCTCATTGTCTTTTCAGAACAAAGCAGAGGGGTGGGGTATTGTACCCATCTCCTAGATAAGGAGTCAGACAAACAAAACCGATGGATAAGCGTATTCACACGGGAATAAGGGATCCAGCCAGGTTTCAGACCAGATCTGATGACTGCAAAGGCTAAACTCTTCTGCCGTAGACAGATCTAATCCTCGCAGAGACTGGGGATGGGGTCAGTAACTATTTCACAGAAGAGGAGATTAAGGCTCAGGAGCAATACAGGGACCCGCCCAAACCAAAGCGGTCTGCAGAGCTCACTCTCATGAGTGCCCGCTCCGAGCCTATCAGTCACCTGAGTGATTGCCCAGGGTCCCACGGCTGGAAGGCACCAGGCCAGGACTCCAACCCAAGTTCTCCTGCTTCAAATCCCACATCTTTTACATGACTCCACTGCCTGGACGAAGCCCAAACCACTGAGTACAGCTCCCTGCTTGGGGCCTGCTTCCTGGGCCAGGCTGGAAACAACCTAAGCTCCTTTCCGAGCCCCCCACACACATGCTGCCGCACACCTCTGAGCCTTGGCCCGGGCTGTTCCCTCATCTGGGAACACCAGGTCCCCTTTCTTCCTGGTAAATCTAGATTTGAACCCCAGAGCCCAGCTCAGACAGGGATCTTCCAGAGAGGGCTCAGGGCTCCACTGAGGTCGAGTCCACACCCATATCTGCCAGGTCATTAACCACTGTGTGCCTCAGTTTCCCCATTTGTCATGCAGTCTCACCGTGTAGGCTTGTGGTGAGGATTCCATGAGACGATACACGGGACGTGCCGAGCACAAGGCCAGGCTCATGGTTTGCACTCAGTCAGCGGAAGTTGTTGCTGATAAACACCTGAGACAACAGACAGGATCCCGCAGGATGAATAACGGCCCTGTGTTTCCTGCAGGAGTGACAGGTCAGGAGGAGCTGCAGGTGATTCAACGTGAGAAGTCGGTGTCGGTCGCAGCTGGAGAGGCGGTCACTCTGCCCTGCGTCATCTCCTCTCTGCATCCCGTGGGGCCCATCCTGTGGTTCAGGGGAGCTGGGCCAGACAGGCAGTTAGTCTACAATTTCAAAGGAGGCCTAGACCACTTACGCCTCTTCCCCCGAGTGACAAATGTTTCAGACTACACGAAAAGAGACAACATGAACTTTTCCATCCGCATCAGTAACATCACCCCAGCAGACGCCGGCACCTACTTCTGCGTGAAGTTCACGAAAGGGAGCCCTGATGACGTGGAGTTTAAGTCTGGTCCTGGGACACAGGTGACTGTGAGTGGTGAGTAGTGTGGGCCCCCTCCCCCCGGTGTATGATGACAGCTCAATCCTAACGCCCTCCGTTCTTTGAACAACAATGAAGCATCAGATGTGATGGAGGGTGTTTATACTCATGGTCACCTTTCAGCCCCTTTTACAGATCAGGGAGCTGAGGCCTAGGGGGCATGCTGTTTGCTCAAGGCCCCATAGTTGATAAAAGGTGAGAAAAGTCTAGAAACCTAGTCACCCTGGCTCTAAACCCTTGCCTTTTCCAATCTTGTCCCCACAGATGAAGGGACTGACAGTTTGGGCGACTTGCTCAGTCACAAGGACAAAGTTCACCTCCTGCCCCCAAATTCCTCCCCCTGCATTGGTGTCGTGTCTTCTCTTATTCGACAAACATTTGCTGAGGACCTACTGTGTGCCAGGCTCTGCTCTCAGTGTTTGGAAACAGCAAGGAACAAAGCGAGCAAAAGCTCTCCTCCCACGAAGCTTCCGTTCTAGGGCAGAGAGGGTGTGAGATTCTTTATTTAGTCTTCAGAAACATCACACTGAGCAGAAAGTCCTAAGAGGCAAAGCCTCGCTGTTTTGTCTGAGAGTCCTGGTTGGAGGAGATGCCAAGAGGGCTGGCTTGGCCGGGGCTCTGCCGGGAAAACCCCATGATTTAGGACAGACAGCCCCACTGAGCCCAGAGGCTCCATATCAGGCCTGGCCATCTCAGAATGTCTCTCACCCCAAGGATGAGGCTTCTCATGTGGGTGACTTAGGAGTTACCCAATTGAGGCAGCAAAGAAGATGCTCCTTTTGGGTTTCCTGCCAGAGGCCCAGGATCCTCTTTGTGACTCCTGGATCCTGGATATCAACCCCAAAGGACCTTTAGACACCGTCCAGCCCAGCCCCAACTCACAGATGGGGCACCTGAGGGAGGTTCTTCATAGATCAGGGGCTTCAGAATAACTTTTGGGGTGTGGGTGCTTCAGAATAGCACCTGTCAGTGACAGCTCCTTGGGGGCTCAAGAAAATATGCTCCAGTGGCAAGAACACCCTACCCATGAACATACCTCTGGGACTGAGAAGGGGCCTCCACCTCTCTGTCCACCAAGAGGGGAAGCCCAGACACAGCCGGGTTCAGATCCAGCTCATTGTTGGGGAACCTTCCCATCTGTAAACATGTCTGTGTCTGAACACGTGAGGGAATTTCAACAAATACTCACTGTTCAGCCACAGAACCTCCCCCACTCCCCAGCACACCACAGTGTCACTGACAAATCTGTTCCGTCCCCCTCTCAGAATGCTTCCAGCTTCTGTAAAGAGCTAATCTGGAGGAAACTGCCTGTGATCTTGTTTGTATTTTGAAAACCCATCAGCCAGACATGCTTCCTGAGGGGATTATTAAAAAAAAGAGAATTACAATTTGGTGGTTTCTGCTGCTTTTTTCATCTGGTTTTTTTTTTTCCTTTTTTTCTTTTTTTTGCAGCTGCAGGGAGCAGGATTTGGGAGTCTTTTTGGTGTTTTTCTGTGCTTTTGTTTTGCCTTCTTACTGCCTAAGGAGTAAATATGTAGTTTAAGAACTCGTAATGAGCAGATCTTACAATCTCAATAATAGGTATTATTTACTGAGCACCTACTACATGCCAGGCTCCACATTGCACATACACCATCCCTAATCTTACCAGGTTGGTGTTTTCATCCACTTTTTACAGGAAACAGACACTGAAGCTCAGAAAGATAAAGCACGGAGACACTAACATTAGTCAGCCCTTGCGTGGGGTGAGCTCCGCCAGTACCCACTGTGTGTCCTTGGCCAGCAAGTGCCTCTCTGAGTCCCATCCAATAAATGGGGGCTACTGTCACCTCATGCACAGGGCTGGCGGAAAGATGAAAGAGCTGAGGGGCTGGAGGGATCAGCCCAGCATCGGAACCAGGGAGCCCTCAATAAATGGTTACTGGTCACCCCATGTCGTGCTTTTAGGGATATCCAGACAGCTGGTATTCTCATGACTTGACTTATTCAAGTGACACCCTCCTTTCTATGCCCTAAAATGTTCCATGAGTGTTAGGAGGCAAGTCATACATTCACAAATACAAATATTTGCACTGTTGCCGGCCAGTGACTGTGCAGAAATTGGGGCAATAATTAACAATTTGGAGCCCCCAGAGACACTCGGTTAGGACCCTCCCACAGGTAGGGACAGCCCTGGTTCTTCTGATTCTTTGATTCCTGGAAGCTTTCAGGGCACTGGAAGTGCTTTCTGGGCTTAGTGTCCCCATCTGTGTGACTCTTATAAGTAACGGTTAATAAATTACCACCTTTCGGCTTCCTCAGCCCTCAGTGATCTCCAATTTTCCACCCAAAAGAAGACCCTAGGTTCAGAGAAACATTCTCCGCCCCTCCTTTCAATTTCCAGGCTTGCACAGATTAGGCCCTGCTGGAATATTGGTGGAAAGAATGAAAAGCATGAAATAATTAATAAATGCCTGAAGGAGAGGGGGCTCTGGTTGTAAGTAAAGTCTGGGTTGAAGATAGGTCTGCCTTTATTTCTGTTAAACATCGTATGTGGCTTGCCAGAGTAGAAATGCTGACTTTGCCTCATTTGATCTTCATCAGCCCTAGGAGAATGCTTATGGTCCCATTTTACAGATGGGGAAGCTGGGACGCGCGTTGGCCGTACCACCAGTGGGCTGGACACCCTGGATCTTGCTTTCATGTCAGTCTTACTGTGCCACTTCTTTCCTTGCATTTACTTCTATTAACACTTTCTCTGAAATGGGAAGGCTTCTGGGTGAGGCCTGCTAGGAATAGTTGATACAAAGAATGAGACCAATGAGTAATTTATTCCAGTGCCAGGTGCGGGGAAAAGCAGGTTAACTTTGGACTCAGGCCTGGAATTCCATGATGGCCCCACCACTCGCTGTCTGCCCTCAGTCAGGTTCCTTCACTTCTTTAAACCTTTGTTTCCTGCTCTATGAGATGAGGACAGTGACCCCTCCCTCCCAGCATTATTAGCAGGATTAGAAAATAATAAGCGTAAAGAGTCTGAGCAGGGTCACACTTGACATTCATGGTGATGATGCAGTGATGGCGATTGTTCATAAACACTCCTTCTTGTAGCCAAGCCCTCTCCCCCCGTGGTATCCGGCCCCTCAGCGAGGACCACACCTGGGCAGACAGTGACCTTCACCTGTGAGTCCCATGGCTTCTCCCCCAGAGATGTCACCCTGAAGTGGTTCAGAAATGGGAATGAGCTCCCAGCCCTCCAGACCATCGTGGTCCCATCAGGCGACAGTGTCTCCTACAACGTCTCCAGCAGGACCCAGGTGATGCTGACCCCAGAGGACGTCCACAGTCAGGTCATCTGCGAGGTGGCCCACAGTACCTTGCAGGGCTCTCTTCGTGGGACGGCCAACTTGTCTGAGATCATCCGAGGTAGATGACATTCACACCCCGCCCAGCCCCCCACCCAGTCCCCAGCCTGCTCACCCAGGTTTGCTCCAGGGCTTGAACTTTCTGGGATCTGTTTCCTAATATTCCCTCCCAATTACCATAAACCTATAATGTGTCAGTCACACTGCTCAGCGCTTTCACTTATTACACTTTAATGGCAGCTTCCCACTGAACACCTTCCACGTGCCAAGCACAGCGTTAGTTAATTTCATTTATTTTACCAATAACGACAGCAATTATTGAGCACCGACTATATGTTAAGCCCCTATGTGCTTGGTGATTTGATTTTATTTTGCTACGGTTATTATGTTCTGACTGTATACAAGTCATTGTGCTTGTTGATTTTACTCATTATTGCCCTAATACGTGCTGTCAGTCCTTGAGCACCTACTGTGTGTCAGGCACTTTGCCTAGTGATTTCATTCATTATGCAAAGAGGATGTATATTGTTTGAACACCCGGTGCATGCTTAGCACCATCCTCGTGGATTCCCTTGGCATGATGTTGGGAGATAACCGTTATCAAGCCCCCTCCCCCGCCCCCGTGATCTGTCTGTTCCACAAAGTCAGAGCTTCTGCTCTGTGCTCTTTCAGTTCTGCCCACCTTGGAGGTTACCCATCCCCCCACTCAAGGGAACCAAGTGAACGTCACCTGCCAGGTGAAGAAGTTCTACCCCAAGAGCCTAGAGCTGACCTGGTTGGAGAATGGTAATGTGTCCCGAACAGATTCAGCCTGGATCCCCACTGAGGACAAGGATGGGACCTATAACCTGAAGAGCTGGATCCTGGTGAACTTATCTGCCCCCAGAGAGGATGTGGTGCTCACCTGCCAGGTGGTGCATGACGGGCAGCCAGCAGTCACCAAAAACCTGACCCTGAAGTACACTGCCCCCCTGAAGGACCAGAGCACAGAGCCAACCTCTGGTGAGGCCTCCACTCCACCCCGCCCAGCTCGTGTTTAAATTGTATCTTAATTTTATCTTTATTGTTTTAATGTTAAAGTAGTCATCATACTTGTTTAAAAAAAAAAAAAAACTAAAAACCAAACCCATTGCCATTGAGTCGATTCCAACTCATAGCAACCCTATAGGAGAGACTAGAACTGCCTCATAGGGTTTCTAAGGAGCAGCTGGTGGATTCGAACTGCCTACCTTTGGGTTAGCAGCCAAGCTCTTAACCACTGTGCCACCAGGGTTCCATGTTGTTAGGTTCCATCAGGTTGATTTCGACTCATAGTGATCCCATGTGACATAGCAGAACTGCCCCATAGGGTTTTTAGGCTGCAGTCTTTACTGGAGCAGATTGCCAGGTTTTTTTCCTGCAGAGCCTCTGGGTACATTCACACTGCGGACCTTTTGGTTAACAGCCCAGGCTTAACCTTTGTGTCACCAGGGCTCCTTCATGCATGCTTATTATAGAGTAATCTAACCCAAAACCAAATCCATTGCTGTCGAGTTGATTCCGACTCATAGCGACCCTATAGGACAGAGTAGAACTCCCCATAGGGTTTCCAAGGCTGTAAATATTTATGGAAGCAGACTGCTACATCTTCCTCCGGTGGAACAGCTGGCTGGTTCGTTCGAACCACCTACCTTTCGGTGAGCAGCCAAGCACTTAACCACTGTGCCACCAGGGCTCCTTGTAGAGTAACCTAGATGCTTGTAAATATAAATCAGATGTTTAAAGTGAGCTTCCTTCCCCGAAATCCCACAGCCCAAGGTGACCCACCACTGTAAGAGTTCGGTTTATATCTTTATAGATATTTTCACATAAATATATATTAAGGAAAGACAAAGAGAAGGAGGGAAGGCTAGAAGGAGAGAGATCATCCTGTTCATAGCGTCCTGCCCCTTGCTTTCCTCACCTAACAGTCATTGCTTTCCTGGGTCCATGTGAGCCCACGGACCTCCTCCTTGTTCTTTCTAACCTCTGCCTCATCTCCCTCACAGCTTGGCAAGCCTATCCCAGGGGTCATTCAGACATTGCACTGGATGGGAGGTGCATTTAGGATGTTTGCAGCTTATACAGTTAATGCTGCAAAAAACATCCTTGTACATATCTCTCTCGTGTGCGACTATTCCTGTGGGATGAATTCCCAAAGGAGCATTTCTGGTCAAAGGGCACGCCTATTTAAGACAATGGTAACACTGCCATATTGTCCCCTAAAAGGGTTGTACCAGTTCACTCCCCTGGAAGAGTAAGAGGGTGTCAGAGTATCCTTTTCTCACCCCCTTACAACCTGTTATCAATGTATTTCATGTCTTTCTTCAAAATAGAAGCACCTAGTGGTGTTTCAGTGCCCTGTGGAATGTTCTGTTTCCTGCCATAATGGCTAATCCTGGTATATAGAAGAACCTTTGAATGGATTAGATTTGAGGCTATTTCTTTCCTTAATGCATCCTTCAAGGGAAACCGATCCAAACCATTTGCCGTCAAGTTAACGCCAACTCACGGCAACCCCATGTGTGTCAGAGTAGAACTGTGCTCCATAGGGTTTCAAATGGCTGAATTTTTGGAACTATATTGACAGGCCTTTCTTCCAAGGTGCCTCTGGGTGGACTTGCACCTCCAAACTTTCACTTAGCAGCTGAGTGTGTAAAGCCTTGGGGTCATATCAAGGTGGCCCTGTGATTTCATCGATGCCTGGTTTTCATGGAATGAGCACTGCACCGGGAGACAGGATGTGTGGATCTCCACTCTGGCTCCGTCACAGGCTGCTGTGTGGCCTTGGGCAAGTCAGTGGCCATCTCGGGGCACCATTTTCTCACAGGAGTGTTGGAGTAATGAGCTTCCTGGCCCCTCCAACTCTGAGTCTCAGCTCGGAGCGACTGTGACTGTCTTGTTCAACACTGCAGCTTTGGGGCCTGGCACACAGCCTGGCACATAGAAGGCACTCAATAAACACTTTTAGAAAGGATGAAAGAGTTGGTTGGTTGGTTATTTAGTTAGTTAGTTCTCAGTATTATCCAATGAAGTGAAGATTGTTATTGGCCCCAATAATAAGAGGACATCGAAGGGTGAAAGACTTGCCCAAGGTCACAACTAGTAAGGGCATTGAGTTGAGCCCACATTTCTGTGACTCAGAGTCCTGGTCCTGACTAACCCCTGCACACTAATCTAGAATCCCCAGCGTGTGCCCTGGGACCAGCCAAGGAGCCAAGCCCTCTGTCCTCTATTTCCAAGCCTCTGGGTCCACAGCTCCTAGGCTGGCCCCTAAGCCCAGCATGCATAGCCCAAGTCCCAGGCCTAGCCCGGCGGACAGCCCCGACAGCTCCGTGGAGTCTGGTGGTACCAGCATACGCCCACCATGCCTCACCTGTCTCCTCTTCCCCTCCCTCCCTTACACCTGATGCAGATGCGGAGCTTCGGATGCATTTGTGCTGCCATAGTGCCTGTTCTGTGGTTCACTCCGAATGAAAAGGAACATGTTTCTCTTCCTTGGGGTTGCGATTTCTGTCCACATCCTGCAGTCGGAGCTCCTTTGTGGCTGTCAGCAACAAATATTTTCCCTCCTGGAACCTCGGCATTGTGTCTACACTGCCCATGAATGACCCACATGGGATGTGTGTGCAGATCCCCCAGTGCCCCCGTGCAGCTCGGAACATCTGGGAATGCCCAGCCAGATGTTCTCCGTTAGTGATGCCTATTTAGTGGTGAAAGGGGGGTGGTGGGCTTTCATTGTGTCTGTTTTTAGTCTGTGAACATGAGTATCTATTCCATGTGATCCCTAGGCAAGCCTGCCCAGACTAAGCCTATCTTCATTGTGGTGGGCCTGGTGTGCGCCTTGCTGGTGGCCCTGCTGATTGCGGTCCTCTACCTCCTCCGAATCCGGCAGAAGAAAGGTGTGTGGATTCCCCTCTGCTGCTCCCTGGCAGTTTTGCCCTGGGCTCCTTCCAGAGGGAGAGGCCACTACAGTGCTTTGGGCTACAAGGAGCTTAAGCTGTAAGGACATCTAGTTATTTCAGGGAACAGGAAGCCCAGACATAACAGCTTCACCAGGTAGACTCAGGTCGGTGACTCCCATGGTCGTCCCCCGTGGTTGCAAAGTGGGCTCACGTCCTTGCAGGACCACCTACTGAGGGGCATGGTATCGACAGGGGGCTCTTCTCACCTGTCTCAGGGAAAAACTGTATTTCCTAGGCGCCCTGGGCAACCTTCCCCGGCTGTAGGGAGGATTCAGTGGCTGACTACGTGTGAAATGGCAAGTGCGCTCTAAGTATTAGGTCCAGAAGTCAGGGTTGTGTGTGAGCCCAGAAACAACGGGCCACCTACCTGGAAAGCCCCCCTTACCAAGGCAAGATATGTAGCCTTTGGCTCTAGGGGAGGAGGGTACAAGTTCAAGTCTTGCCCTTGTTTCTGGGCGTGTGTGGGGTGGGTGGAAGGGGGTTGTTGCTATGGAAAGGCCTCTGACTTTGGAGTCACACCAGCGAAGGTTCCAGGGTTTTGCTACACGCTCTGAACAATCAGTTTGGCCTCCATGGGCCTCAGTTTCCTCAAGTGTAAAAGGGGTAGAGCAACGCCTACCTCAGACAATAGTTATGAGAACCAAGTAAGCTCCTGTGTATTCACAGGTCTGGCACGTAGCGGGACCTCAGTAAACAAGTGTTCTCTCTCTCACTCTTGGAGGAGACAGTTCTAAGTCAGTCTTCCTGAAACTGTTTTGACTACGACAGATAGAAATACATTTCCCATCTCACTAGAACACACACACATACACACATACACAACTATATGTAAAATTAAAAATCTATTTCCCTTTTTCTCACATTCTATTTTCTTTTTCAAATGCCTGTTGTGACCCACTGTGTGCTACAGTCTGCAAAGTGAGAAAGGCTGTCCTGAGTGGACCTTTTGCCCCTGGATGGGCAAATTGTCACATCAGTCATGCATCCCATCCACCTCTGTCCCCCAAGTTCCCCTCCCTCCTGGGGTGGCTGGATGGACTCTTTGCTCTTAGACACTGGCTGAGCCTTGAGTGTTCCCTATCCAAGAGGGCTGGCGTCAAGCCCAGCCTTGAGGGCTGGAAGCTATAAGGTGTCCCAGCAGGAGATGCACCCCGCGGCTCCCCTAAAGTTCCTGGAGAGCCCCCACATGGGGAGGACTTCTTGAATGGGGAAGCAGGATCCCTTGCCCACCACGGTGACAAGCTAGCCTATCTGATGGAGGCTTCATGGCAGTCATTAGCGAAATTCCAGCCCCTCTGCCTGAAGTCCATCTTCCCCCGGGCCCTGACATGCGTGATCTCATTATGCTGGGACTAGACATCAGTGGCCGGGGTTCCAGAAGAAGAGCGGAGGCTGGGAGAGCTGCACACACAGCCCCTGCGTGGCCGGTGTTTGTCTGCAGAGCCCAGCTCTCAGAGGCAGGCTCCAGTGGCAGTCACGTCTAGCTCTCACCCAGCTCTTCGGATGTACCAGGCATTGTTCAGAGTGCTTTGTGCGTGGTGACTCAGTCCTCACCACGGACCTCTGAGGTGCTGTTACTAACCCCATTTTACAGATGAGGAAACTGAGGCATGGGAAAGTTATAAAACTTGCTTGGGGCATTGCAGCTGCTAGGTGGTGGAGTCAGGATTCAAACCCAGGCAGCAGGTCTCCAGGGAGCACACGTAGGACCACTCTGCCCACCACCTCCACCCTAATGAGGCACCCTTTCTCCTTGTTGGACTCTGAAGGGGTCCACCCATCAATAATCACCATGAGATGCTTCATTTCAACTCTACCACTTACCAACTGTGTGCCCCTGGGCAAGTCACTCAGTGTCATCAGTGTAAAATGGGGGTGACCAATGTTCCGTCACTGGATTCCCCAGAGGCGACTCGTGTACAGTGCTTTGCAACTCATCGCCTCTGTTCAGAGGTTGGCTGCTGAGCTGCAGCCTTCCCACCTGGAGCCCACTCACCTAAACTCCAGTGCCTGCCCGGGCACCCGGCGTTAACCTGGCAGCGAGAATCCTTGCATCAGGGTAGTCTCCAGCCTATGAGCGTGCAGTGCAGAGCACACTCGAGTATGCACGTTGCTTTTTAATTACAGTTTTACAGTGAAATGGAAGTCAAATGTCTGCTCTGGGGCGCCCCATATCACAGGTTTAAAGCCTCTGAACCAAACAGGCCCTTTGTTCCCTTCCAAGATCCTTTTTCAGAAAGTGGTGACATGTGGATAAACGGATACCAGCCCAACCCTGTGAGCTGTAGAGGTGAAATCCAAGCACAGAAGGGGAGATGACCCATCCAGGGTCACACAGCGAGTTAGTGGGGGAACTAGGATTCAAGCCTGGTGCCCATGACTCCCAGCCCTGGAATCTGTTATCCAGTGCGAAGGGCTCCAACTGGGAGCTGGGCTTGCTGTTGTGTGAGGTGCTGTCAAGTTGTCCCCCAACTCACGGTGACCCCATGCACAACAGGATCAGACCATTGTGCTTCATAGGGTTTTCACTGGCTGATTTTTCAGAAGTAGATCATCAGGCCTTTTTTCCTAGTATGTCTTGGTCTGGGCGCCAAGGGCCTCCCTTAAGATTTGTGGTTGAATGGAAGTGAGGCCCAGACAGAGGCAGGACACTCGGCCCCTCCCAGGCTGGAGGCTGCTTTGGGATCTGACCCATGGCGATTCCCAGGGGTGGGAAAGCAGCTTACTCCCTGTTGTCTTCCTCTATGGGAAATAGTGGACCGCCGCATGATGGCTCACGATGACTCTGAGGTATGATTTCAGCAATTCTTCCCACAAGTCACTGCAGGCAAACCTTTAGGGGAAAAAATTACATAAGAAAAGTGTGCTTCTAAGTTAAATAACTGGCTTTTGTTTTTCTCTTCCAGCCAAGGGCTCTACTTCTTCTACTAGGTAAGTGCATCAGTGGGCTTGGATGCTTCTCCAGTTACTAGTTGGTTGTTGACAACCCGAGACACTGCAGAGCATAGTCCACACCACTAACCCTCACTTCTATGCTATGCAACGTTTTTATTCTTTATCATTCATTGTAATCTCCTCATGCCAGGGCTGTTTTAATTATTGCTTTGATTTGAGGCATTGAGTTCTTGCCTGCTGTCCCTGACAGTGACAGAAGCCTCCAAGCTTCCTGCACTCCTAGATGCCCTACACACTCTGCAGACTCCATCCCAGGCCCTGGTTGTATACTTGGTTCTTCCCTTGATTCAGTAGATATTCATTGAGTACCTGGCATGGGTTGGCCCTGGAAACGGTGTGGTGGCTAACAGCGAGAGCATCTGTGCATCCCTGAAGCTTACAAATACTTGGGAGCTCAGGTGACTCTGACACCACAGACGGCCCATTCGTTTGTTGATTTCATGTTTGCAGTAATTATTTTCTGAGTCCCTACTATGTGCCAGCTCTATCTGGGTGTTGGGGACTCAGCAGGGAAGAGATGTGGGCCGGGCCTGCATGGGGCTTACTACTAGTGGGGGAAGCAGGCAAGAGCACAGAAGTAAGCCCTGTGGAATGTCATGTCAGGGGATGTGAGTGCTATCAGAAAGGATCAGACGTGGTAAGGGGATGGAGATTAATGGGGGGGCGGTCTTAGGTAGAGGAAGGAGGCCTTCCTGAAGAGGTGATGGGAGCAGGGACTTGAAGCTAGAAAGCTCTGATGGGGAGGAGCATTCTGGGCCAGAGAACAGCCACTGCAAAGGCCCTGTGGTGAGTGTGGGTGGTGGGCACGAGGAACAGGGAGGAGGTTTATGTGGCTGGGGCAGAGGGGAGGGGAGGACTTGAGGTCGGGAGATGCAGGTTCACGGTCTCTTATTTGAAGCCCTTGCAGCCAGATGTGCTACTAATTCAGACTTTTTTACTTGGGAAGGTCCCTATTCACCCCAGCAGGGTAGGGGCCTTAATCCATACTCAAACATGTTGATGCATCTGCAGAGAAATATGTGAACATCCATGTTGTGTTGTTGTCAGGCGCCATCAAGTTGATTCCGACTCATAGTGACCTCTGTACAACAGAATGAAACAATGCCTGGACATGCGCCATCCTCAGAATCGTTGCTGTGTTTGAGCTTATTGTTGCAGCCACTGTGTCAATCCATCTCACTGAAGGTCTTCCTCTTTTTCACTGACCCTCTATTTTACCAAGCATGATGTCCTTCTCCAGGAACTGGTCCCTCCTGATAACATATCCAAAGTATGTGAAACGAAGTCTCACCATCTTTGCTTCTAATGAACATTCTGACTATACTTCTTCCAAAACAGATCTGTTCGTTCTTGCGACAGGCCATGGTGTATTCAGTGTTCTTTGCCAACACCATAATTCAAAGGCATTGATTCTTCGGTCTTCCTTATTCATTGTCCAGCTCTCACATGCCTACAAGGCGATTGAAAACACCATGGCTTGGGTCAGGCGCACCTTAGTCTTCAAGGTGACTTCTTTGTTTTTTAACACTTTAAAGAGATCTTTTGTAGCAGATTTGCCCAATGCAATGCATTGTTTGATTTCTTGACTGCTGCTCCCACGGGCATTGATTGTGGATCCAAACAAAATGAAATCCTTGACAACTTCAATCTTTTCTCCGTTTATCATGATGTTGCTTACTGGTCCGGTTGTGAGGATTTTTGGTTTTTTTATGTTGAGGTGTAATCCATACTGAAGGCTGTGGTCTTTGATCTTCATCAGTAAGCTCTTCAAGTCCTCTTCACTTTCAGCAGGCAAGGTTGTGTCATCAGCATAACGCAGGTTGTTAATGAGTCTTCCTCCAATCTTGATGGCCCGTTCTTCATGTAGTCCAGCTTCTTGGATTATTTGTTCAGCATACAGATTGAATAAGTATGGTGAAAGGATACAACCCTGATGCACACCTTTCCTGACTTTAAACCAGGCAATATCCCCTTGTTCTATTCAAACGACTGCCTCTTGGTCTAAGTACAGGCGCCTCCTGAGGACAGTTAAGTGTTCTGGAATTCCTTTTCTTTGCAATGTTATGCCTGCCTAATTTGGTATGATCCACACAGTCGAATGCCTTTGCATAGTCAATAAAACACAGGTAAATATCTTCCTGGTATTCTCTGCTTTCAGCCAAGGTCCATCTGACATCAGCAGTGATATCCCTCATTCCACATCCTCTTCTGAATCCGGCTTGAATTTCAGGCAGTTCCCTGTCTATATACTGTTGTAACTGCTTTTGAATGATCTTCAGCAATATTTTACTTGTACGTGATTATTAATGATATTGTTCGATAATTTCCACATTCTGTTGAATCTCTTTTCTTTGGAATGGGTACAAATATGGATCTCTTCCAGTCTTGGCCAGGTAGCTGTCTTCCAAACTTCTTGGCAT
This sequence comes from Dugong dugon, assembly GCA_030035585.1. Classification (NCBI taxonomy): domain Eukaryota; kingdom Metazoa; phylum Chordata; class Mammalia; order Sirenia; family Dugongidae; genus Dugong; species Dugong dugon. The sequence goes on from CM057461.1 coordinate 35,228,259, forward strand.
AGACTTCTAGTGCTGCATCCATTTGTTGAAGCATCTCAGTTGGTATTTCAACAGTTCCTGGAGCCTTGTTTTTCGCCAATGACTCCAGTGCAGCTTGGACCTCCTTTTCAGTACCATCAGTTCTTGATCATATACTACCTCCTGAAATGATTGAACGTTGACTGACTCTTTTTGGTACAGTGACTGTGTATTCCTTCCAGCTTCTTTTGATGCTTCCTGTGTCCTTTAATATTTTCCCTAGAGAATTCTTCAATATTGCAACTCCAGGCTTGAATTTTTTCTTCGGTTCTTCCAGCTTGAGAAATGCTGAGCATGTTCTTCCTTTGCCTTTACTTATATTAACCCATTTGTAATTTAATTATCACAAGAAACCCTATGATTTATTATCATCCCTGTTTTATAGACCAATGGTTCTCACACTTGCATGTGTAACAGGATCACCTGGAGGGCTTGTTAAAACCGATTACTGGGCTCCACCTGAGAGCGTCTGATTCAGAATTTGTATTTCTAATGAGTTCTTGGGTGGTACTGATGCTGCTGGTCCCGAACCACACTTTGAGAACCTCTGTTCTAGAAGCTTATTGTTGTTGTTAGTTGCCATCAAGCCAATTCCAACTCATGGCGACCCCGCGTGTACAGAGTAGAACCGTTCCATAGGGTTTTCAAGGCTGTGACCTTTCAGAAGCAAATCGCCAGGCCTGTCTTCTGAGGCACCTCTGGGTGGGTTTACACTGCCAACCTTTTGGCTAGTAGTCTAGCACTTAACCATTTGTGCCACACAGGAACTCCAAAAGCTTAATGGAGTCCTGGTGGCACAGTGGTTAAGAGCCAGGGCTGCTAATCAAAAGATCGGCAGTTCGAATTCACCAGCCGCTCCTTGGAAGCCCTGTGGGGCAGTCCTGCTCTGTCCTGTAGGGCCACTATGAGTTGGAATCGACTCGACGGCAATGGGTTTTGTTTTCTTAATATAATATGCTTGAGGAAACTGAGGCTCAGGGAAGTCCCGTGATGGTCCCAAGGTCCTGCCGCTAGTAAGCGCTGGAAACCCCAAACTACAACCCAAACCTGGATTCTTCTGACACTAAAGCAGGGACTTTTTTCCCCAAATAGTTATTTTATTAGATGGTTTGAACATTAAATTTGTCATTGTTTGCCATCCAACATAGTTACGTGAAGTTTGCTGTTTTGTGCATATGTGTTTACTTTTATTCTATATTTATTTTCTAAACTCTTTAGCACAATGTTCTGGGGGCGTTCAGGTTGCCACAATCCAGCTCATGAGAGAGCTTGTCTTTTGTGCTGCCAGTTTGGAGCGTTTGTAACTTTTGGTTTGTTTAGCTTGTGGCTTCTTTGTCTTTGAAGTCTGTATTCTTCATTTGTAACAATTGGGTTTTCATTTTTTCTATATCCTCTAACTCCAGAGTTTTCTTTTTCTCCCCCTTCCTCCCACTTCTGCATTCACGGTTGAACCATATTATTAGAAAAGGCGCCGGGTTGAAAATATCAGGATGGGAGCTCTGACCATTCGTCAGTGTTTTCCCTAAGAGATAATCATTAAAAACAACAACAACAACAACAAAAAACCCTAAAGAGCATCTTTTCTTTTTTTTTTTTTAACATCTCTTGTGCTGCATCAGTAGACAGAACTTTGGTTAGTTTTATGAAATGTAACATTTAACCCTCTGATTTTTTTTGGGGGGTGGGGGTGAAGAAACTGCAGTGACTTTAAGTGGAGAAGGTGGACACCACCTCACTCACACACACTCATTCTCAGACTGAAAAGAATCCCTCACCTCCTCTTAGCCGGCACTCATACGGGCACCGTGTGGCACAGGTACACTGAAGGTAGGCTTGAGACCTGGGCTCTATCTTTCATATCAGTAGCAAAGACCAGGCTGCCTTTTACAACAAGGCACCACAGCTGAACCCAGTCCCTCCTCTCTCAAACCAGTCATTCCACTCAGCACGAGCCAAAAACCAGAAAAGATAGTTCTAGCCTCTCCTGGGAAGAGATGGCTTGCTTGCTTGCTTGCTTGCTTGCTTGCTTGCTTGCTTGCTTGCTTGCTTGCTTCCCTCCTTCCTTCCTTCCTCCCTCCCTCCCTTCCTCTCTTCCTCCCTCCCTAGTAAATCCATCGTTTTTCTCTTTTCCAAAATGGCCGATGTTACGGTTTTCTACGAAGTCAGGGCTTACTTAACCTCACAACAGTGCTGCTCTTGGCGGCAGCGTCTGTGGCAGGATTTTCAAGGTTGTGTGTTTTCAAGCCTCAGTCACTCATCCTCTCATTCCCAGACATTCAGCACCTGTGCAGTCTCCTCACGTCGGGGTTTTCCCAAAGAGTGGAGATTTCCAGTGGGGGGTCCCATGCGATCATCCCAATGGTAACAGATCAAGCTTGGTTCTTCGGTTTCCTCAGTTGTTTTGTTGCCCATGTAGCAAGGGTTTCTGCTTCGTTAGTGTTCAGTCTCCGTCCTTCCACCCTTCAGTTAACAGTTCATGGATCATGGACCTAGCTTCTACTAATTTCAGTGCATCCTTCCCAAATGCTGTACATAAATCCCCTATCAGTCCAGCAGCACGAGCTACTACTTCATCTGTATGATCTTCTTCTTCAGCAACGTGGTCAATGAAAAACAGAATCAATTCTCCTCTGGCCTGGACCAGCATCACATCCAGGTGTATGTTCTGATCTTTCAGTCCCTGGATGATTCCAGTATAGGCTTCCAAGCAGCCTTCCCTTAGCGCATTCAGATAATCCACCATGTCATAGCCTGACTTGTCCACCTGGGCTTGGGAGCCCTGCTGAAGAGTATTCAATAGTACCTCAAGGTATTTTTTAAACTCTACAATAGTGAGGGCAATATCACCAAACACGGTCGGAATCTGTGACTTTACAGACCTGTGGACATTCTCATTCCCCAAATTGGCGCAGCAGGACATGAGCGCCTGGCACGCAGATGAGGAGCTACAGATCCTGGCGCCACTCGCCAAGGACTGCCTAAAGTGGGTGCTTTTCATCACTGCTCGGATGCTTCATGCTGCCTATTTCGTCTTCCCCAGAGAAGCCAGCCATTTTCAGCCTGTTTTTTATTTTCCAAAATGAGCTTACCAAGAGAGCTGTGAGAGTGTGTGCTCCCTTTCATCTCACTAAACCAAAGCGGTAGCTAGTGAGCAGTAATGGCTTCCCTCGCGGAGGCCACTTTCAGCTTCGGTGTGTCAGGATCAGACTTTCCAAAGGACGCTGGCGTTGGTAACAACCGAGCCCCAGGGGGTGCCAGGGGGCATGCTGCCACTTTGAGCTCAAAGGGCCCTTCCAGTTGCAAGGAGGCCGTGGAGGGATTGGCGATTGCTAACTCCCTGGGTTATCTGTAATCTTCCCCTGTTCAGATGAGAGAAAAATGTGTCTCTCCTCCCTTAACTGGGCACCAGGGCTCGTTCAGTTGTCGGACATTCACTGCGCTTATTCTTGGAATATTTAGGGCTTCCCTGGTTCTTTCATTTACTCACCTGGATTAGCCCAACTCAGTGCTGGGCTTTGAGCTGGGGGACTGCAAAGGGGAACAAAGAAGACACTAGCCCTGGCCTCATGGCACGTGTGATGCAATGGGAGAGATGTTCATTCATTCAGCAAGTATTTATAGAGTGACAGCCTTGTGCTAGTCCAGTGCTCGGTGCTGGGGCTTTGGTGGTGGACTTAACTCTCGTGTCACCCCCTTGGGAAAGCTTCTCTGACAGGGCTGGGTGGCTGGGACACCCCTCTGTCGCAATCCCAAACCTTGCGTATTTTCATATCTGGTTTATGTGTCTGTCATGCTTCCTCACCAGATGGGGACAGGTGCTTGAGAGGTGACTTGGAATGAATGCCGGTCAGACTGGCCCAGCGTCTTTGCACACTCAGTCCTCCCTGCCTCTGTATCTGCTTCACTCTGTCTCTTCCTTAGATCTTGTTTTAAACAGTCCTTTCTCAGAATACCTTTGCTGAACCCCCAAACTCTTCTCTCAGAACTCCGTCCCTCAAACTCCATTCTCGGGTTCCTTGAAGAGTCCCTGCCCACGTGGAGCCCACAGTCCAGTGGGGAGGCAGGTCAGCAAACAAGCTGGGAGGTTAAGAAATGATGTAATGCAGGTGCTGACTAAATAAAATACAGCTGGGTAAGAGGATGGAGCAGAGCAGGGAGGTGGGTGGTGGTGGGGATCAGGAAAGGCTTGTCTACGGAGGTGACAGGTGACAGGTGATGTTTAGAAGATAAATGAAGGATGAGCAGTCTCCAGCCACAGGGAGATCTGGGGCAATAGTGAGCCAAGCAGAAGGAAGAGTGGGGCCCAGAGCCCATGAAGCACTGAGAAGGAGGTCGGGGCAGCCTGAGTGGGGTGAGGGAGAGAGAAGGGAGAGAAGACTAGAGCAGTCGGCAGGCCTGGCCAGTTAGAGTACGGAGTTGGATTCCGCTGTGTGCTGAGAAGGGGTGGAGGGTTTTGAGCAGAACAGTGATGTGACATCATGTTTGCCTTTGAAATGTGGACAGTGGAATGCAGAAGGACAGGAACAGAAGCGGGGAGACCAGAGAGGAGGCTCTTCAGGATGTTAGTGGGCAGGGATGGTGACAATGACAGAGTGGTGGGTTTTGGTATATATTTTGGAGGCGGCACTGACGAGCCTTGGGGTGGATTAGATGTGGGCTGTAAAGGAGGAGAGAGAAGAATCGGGGATGACCCGACTTCTTGAGCCTGAACATAGGGCTGGATGGATCATGGCGGTGGCATTCACTGGAATAGGAAAGACAGGGGAAGGGACGGACCTGGAAAATGGATAATTGATCACAGTCTGAAATACTGCTCTGACAGAGAGGAACCCAGTGTGCTTAGAGTGGAGTTTGGGGGTTCAGTGAAAGTGTCCTGAGAAAGGACTCTTTAAAACAGGATCAGAGGAAGAGATAAAATGAAGCAGATGAAGAGGCAGGGAGGACTGAGTATACAAAAGCCCGGGGCCAGTCTGACTGGCATTCATTCCAAGTCACCTCTTGAGCACCTGCCCCCACCTGGTGAGGAAGCATGGCAGACGGATATATAAACTAGGTATAAACATAGACAAGGAGGGGTATCGCAGCCAGCCCAGTGCCATCGGAGTTTTCCCAAGTAGACAATGCCAGAGTTGAGTCTTAAAGGATAAACAGGAGTTAGTCAAGAGAAAAAGTGGTCAAGGGGGTCAATCCAGGCTGTTATTAAAATGTAAAGTACGTAGCCCTCACTAAATATTCAGTGGATGGATAAGTGGGGAAGTGAATGAGCCTGTGGGAGTCAGCAGAGGCCAGACCACAGGGCGCTTCTGAGCAGGGCCAGGAGTTGGCCTTGAACCAGAGAGGAGCTGGGCTTGAACCCCAGAAGTGTTTGAAGCTGGCGGGGTATGGGTAGATCTGTATGATCCCCTATCAGATGTGGCCCCCTCCTGGTCAGCTGTCCCTGTGGCCACATGGGGCTTGCCATGCCCCAGAGCTACCTTCTCAGGCAAGCCCTCATGCCAAAGCCGTGAAAACTTGCTCCAAGCCCCATTGCTCAGTTCCAACATTATCCAGGATCACATCCCCAGGGTTTCTGACTGGAGAATTATCCGGCTCCTGCAGAACCAGTGGTGTGGTTTTGTTTACCACCTTCACCCAGCAAGTGAGCCAAGCCCGGCCTCCAGTTAGAGAGTCAAGTGCATGAGCCAGCCTCTTTGATTGGCCAAGACCTCTTGGTCTTTCTTCTTTTTTTATGATAATACATAAGTATTTATAATATAGAACATTTGGAGAATATGGGAAATTAGAATTAAAAATGCCACCCAAAGACCTGAGAACCTGTTAGCATTTTCCTGTTTCCTTCCTGTGTTATCCACACATTTTTCATAATTGAGGTCTTTCCACAGATTTTGCTTTTTCACTTACCATGTTAATATCATCATTTGTAATAAGAAAAGTCTCCTTAGAAGCCTTTTAAGTCTGTATCTGAGTCCACCCCTCCTTTCCTTAACCAGTCCCAGTTGGCAGAGCTGTACTGTGTAAACACACCGGTGACAAGTGCCTGTGTGCATAAAGCTTTTTCTGTATTTTAGATTCCAAAAAAAAAAAAAAAAAAAAACACTCATGAGTCAAAAGCTGAGGACACTTTCCAAGCTCTTGATCTGTATTGCTAAGCTGCTTTCCAAAAGGGTTATACTGGTTAGCCCTCACCCCCATCAACAATGTATGGAAAGTGCCCGTTTCACCACACCTTCCCCAGCACCGAGTATTATAACTTTTTTCAAGATAACTTGCTGATACAGTAGGCAGAAAAACCAGTGTGTTGTTGAAAACTCCTTTTTACTGAGATTGACCGTTTTGTCCCCACATTTGATAAGCAGCTGTATTTCTTGTTTGAATTGTTCATCCATGTCCTCCACCCATAAAGGAAGTGGAACTTAAACGTTATTCTTAGCAGTTTGTATGAGCCCTTGAGATAGGGAGGATATTTTTATCTGTGCGTCTCTTTCCTTTTTAGGTTGCATGAGCCTGAGAAGAATGCCAGAGAAGTAACCCAGGTACAGTCCTTGGTGAGATACACTTCCGGAACCTAGATGGTGTGATATCCTCAGATCAGCTGGCGTGGCAGATCCTGTTCTAAATTAAGACATGTTCCCTTCCCAGGGAGTGTGAGGAGGATCCTTACATTCCTGGTCCCCTCCTTGTCCTCGTACGCTCCCTCTCTCTGCTCCCGCCAGCATGGGAGTCTACCATGGGCTCCTTAACTTGCTGCCACCCGTTGTACAACTCCAGAGAGCACCGTTCACAAAGTGTTCTCTGTAAATGGTGCCCTGGAGTTGGGCTGCAGCCCTCCTTTGTGTGGATTATGCCTGCCTGCCTCAGTGTATTTTCCCCAGCCAGTCCCTCTACCAGGAGCACCCTCCCCAGCTCCCCCACCACCCCTTTGCAGCCCATCTCACACAGAATCCGTGCAGCCCAGCGCTGCCTGAGTCTGTCTAGTCTTTGCTGATGGGAAGACCCTGTGTCATTAATCACCTCATGCAAGGACACACTCCCTCCAGCTGAGATTTCTCAGACAACAGGGTTGGCCTGTTTCTGAGAACCTTAGCCCCGCTTATCACCAGCTGACACTGTCAGACCTTGGAGGCAGAGGGCTGCTTGGCGTCTGGTAATGAGACAGGCCCTGCTCTGAACCCAGGGATGAGAGAGCACCAGCTGTCCTTGACATCTCCCAGGCGGTTGTCATCATTTTAGATGTGATCTGTGGAAGGGAGTCAGGCTGATGAAAGGCGCGCTCTTTGTCAGCCGGAACACTGTGGCCTGCTCTCCTGACCCGTTGCCGCCCCAACAGCAGCCCTGAGTCCTGGCCTCCTGGGCATGAGCTCGGGTTGTAATTAGGAAAAACACAGTAATTTCCAATAGTGAGAGAGGGATGCTTTCTCTGTCATTTTATTTCTGGATTTCCTTCTGGAACTTTCTTGGGAGAGGACAGTGGTGAGAGTTGGTCATTCAAGCCTGCATAAAATTCACATTCAGCAGAGATTTACTGAGCACCTATTATGTGCCTGTCTCTGTGCAGTGAGCAAGGCATCACAGCCCAGCTCCTTGGGGCTGTGGTCTTGTGTCTCAGATTCCCAGGCCGGACGCCAGCCCTCGCTAGGGAGGGAGTATAATGCAGGGTCCCAGGGAAAAGAGAGGGAGTGTGCTGGGTCCAGGACAGAGGAGCTCTGTGGTAAGACACAACTTTAGAATCCAACAGACTGGTTCTTTACCACCTGTGAGACTTTAGCGAAATTATTTTACCTCCCTGGGTCTCAGTTTCTTCAACTGTAAAATGGGGTTAATAATTCCACCTAGCAGGGTTGTGGTGTGGCCTCGATGAGGTGATACACGTGAAAGCGTAGTGCTTACCAGCCATCGGTGGCCGAGAGCTATGGTTATTATTGTGTGACAGGAATGAGTCGTGGTGGTTGTTGGTAGTTTCACTCCACGTCTGCAGCCCAGGTGCTGCAGAGTTTCTAATTCACAATGTGTCATTTTAAGGCAACAGCTGTGGGTGATAAGGTTACTAAGGAGTTGACGATCGATACCATTTATTGAGCCTTTACTGTGTGCAGCCCCTGTTCTAAGAGCTTTAGCTGGATAATCTCAATCTTCACAGCAACCCTTGTAATAGATACTTCTTATCCCCACTTTACAGATGGGAAAAACTGAGGCCCAGAGGAGCTAAGTGAATTGCCCAAAGTGCCTCAGTTAGAGAGGGCAGACCCAGGATTCAAACCCAGGCCGTCTGTCTCCAGAGCCTGTACTACTTGCTAGCTGATGGTCTCATTCTTACACAGCCCTGTTCTGTGTCTCACAGTCCCCAGTTTCACCCTGAGTAAGGCCACCAGACTCCTTCAGCTGACATTGTTGCCACTCATTCATTCAACATTGATTGGGAGTCTCCTGTGCATCCTTGGTTTCTGCACTGTAATAGATGCCCAGTTGAGTAAATGAGTGAATTAATGAATGTCCCCACCCATTGGGAGATCAGCTTCTAGTCAGACCCCCAGACAGACCCTCTCAGATCTGAGTGGTGGGTGCTGTGATGGAGAAACGGACTGAGGGAACACAGAGAAAGAGCCCTGGACCCAGCCGAGGGAGGCAAGGTAGGGAGGGTCTTGCAAGAAGTGATGCTTGAGCTGAAATTTGTGATGTGCGTTGGGATTCAATACATGAAGAAGGAGGTAGATGGATGTTCCAGGGAGAGGGAAGAGCATGGGGAAAGGCAGAGAGAACTGCAGGTGGCTCAGGTTAGGAGGAGGAGGAGCAGGATGGGGTGGCATTGCAGCAGGGCTGTGGTATGACCTTCAGGCCATAGGGAGGAAGGTTGGTTGCAGAGGTAATGCTGGAGGCAGGAAGACCAAGGAGGAAGGTGGTAGGATAATCCAGGCAAGAGTAAAGGGTACCTTAATTAGGGCTGAGCCAGAAAGGGCCAAGAGGAGATAGAGCACCAGGATCTGGTACCCAATTGGTCAGTAGGCAGGCTGGAGGCTCCAGAATGACTCTTTCCATCTCATTTAGATCCAAGACACAAACAACATGAACAACGACATCACCTATGCAGAACTGAACCTGCCTAGGGGGACGAAGCCTGCACCACAGGCCACCGAGCCCAACAACCACACAGAGTATGCCAACATCGAGGCCAGCCCACCACCCAGGTCGGAGGACACCCTCACCTACGCCAATCTGGACATGGTCCATCTCAACCAGGTCCCCAAGGATTCTGCCCCCAAGCCTGAGCCTTCCTGCTCAGAATACGCCAGCGTCCGGGTCCAGAGGAAGTGAACGGCCTTGGTCGTTTTAGGGCCGTTCCCCATGAGCTTCCTGTCCCACATGGAGCCACCATGGTGGGGACAGCAGCCCAGCCCCCAGAACACCAGGATGGCCAGGCCCTGGGACCCAGGGGTGAGGGCAGCTCTTGTCTCCCCACCACTCTGGCTCTCCAACACTTTAGGCCCCCCACGGCCCTACACGTTCCCACACAGGGAGGCTGATGTTGCCAAACCAGCCAGGCAGCCCACCTGGGCACTGACCACAGCAGCCGGGGACCCAAGAGCTCCCGTGCCTCTGCTGCACCAACACCTGGATCTTGATCATGGTCTTGGAGACCCTTGACTGCCTCCTTGATGCTCCACAGCCTGATCTGCCAGGCTGAAGAAGGAGAAGATTCCACCTCCTCACCTGCCAACACTACCATACCAGGGCTTTTGGCAAACCATTGCCCTTTAGACTGAACTGCCCCATCCATGGAGAAGCTGGACAAGAACCCTGGGACCCATATCCTGAGCCTTGGTGAGGTTGCTGCCAGTGGTCCTGCCTTCCCCATCCCTGGGCCGACGAGCTGCAGGCCCTGGGGGAGAAGGGAACCTTCCCAGGAACCCCCTTGAAGGACCACCAGATGAAACCTCCTCCTTCTCCTCCTGTTCTTCCTTGTGCCCCTCCAGAACTCCTCAAGGACCCGTCATCCCAACTGTGACACTCCACACAGACCCTCCTGTTCTCTCTAGCCCAGCTTGCTCTCTACAGCTAGTACTAATTCACAACATCTCGCTGTAGACGCCTGTAAATTATTTGAGAAATGTGAAACGTGCAATCTTGAAACTGAGGTATTAGAAATTTTGATCTGTGGTGTTTTATTTTTTTTCCTTAGGACAACAACGACATTATCCTGACTCTTTGTCACGTGATAAAGTACATGGTTGGGTTTTGTGAAGTCTAAGGTTTAACAGTTTGTTGTCCTGAAAGGATTTTCTTATAGCAGAGACTGAATTCCACCAAGTTCCAGAGCCCTGAGGATGAGGAGGAAGGGCCGGTGTGGCTGCTCCATGGAGACACTGAGCCTTCTGGCCAGGACTAAATTGGCCCTGTTCTTAGTGGAGCCATGTGGCTGGTACTCCTGCCGTCCGTGACCCACAGTGGTAAGTCGCAGTCTTCCAGTGCTTCTCCTGGCCACGTCCTTGGTAGTGTGGTCTTGTCAAGACCTAATGCCTGTCTGCTCATCTGTAGAATGGGAAGAGGAAAGATAAAGTCCCTCCCCACCATCTCTCACAAGCACTTTAGGAACCTGCAGGGTGGGGAAGCTGAGCCTGGCTGTTGTCCCCACCCCTTTAGCGCCCTTCCCTACCCCAGCTCTCTGAGCTGATCCCTCAAGGAGGAATCTTCCATTACTGCTCTCAAAGCTTCTCGGGATCAAACTGGAAAAAATCAAAGACAGCCAGGAGGACTGCGCAGCTGTGAAGCCAGGGCTGTTCTGTCCTCTGTCCCTCCATCTCAGGAGGGTTGACAGAGGCAGTGACCCCTTCCAGTTCGGGGAGCCAATGCCCCAGAAGGTATGAGGGCCTGGCTGGCCCCAGGGCAAGCAAGCCCCGTTCATTCGGTCTTCACTGTAACTGATCAACTCATAGAGTTAAAATGCTAATATTCATGGCCCCTTGGCTGGTCTAGGCACTCAGTGCCCAAGGGATTCCTGGCCCAGTCTCACGAGAGGCTGGGCCATCGGGCATGTCATCAGGTCCTAAGATGGAATTTGAGGAGTTCAGCACAGACCCAGCTCTCTGGGGATGGTGGCTTGGTGTTTTCCATAACAGCATCCAGGAGTTAACTGAGCCAGCATGCCATGTGGGCATGACCTGGCCTGACAAGCCAGGGCTCCTTTGTGGCATCTGGGAGCCACAGTGGCCCAGCCACCTGTCTCCTGTCATTTCCAATTCCAAAGGGTTGGTTTGTAAACCTTGGTCTCCCTGTCTTCTACCCAGAGAGAGCACATGCCCATGTGCACACACATACACACATTCACACACACACACATATACACACACACAGACATGCATGCCTGCATACACACAGATACACATACGCTCACACATTTTTGCACGTACACACACACATATACGCACATAGACACGGAATTTTAAAAGAATGTTTTCTTGGTGCCATTTTTCTTTGACTTTATTTTCATTTTTGGAGGGGGAATGAGGCCAAGGAAGACGTATAGCTTTAGCTTCATTCAGCCTGGCAGCCTGGAGATTCCCCACACCTTGTGTATCGAACCTCAGGAAAAGGAGGAGGTTGAAAGAACACTGCGGAAGGAACGTGGTTTCGGGCGTTTATTTTAAGACTGCTGGCAAGGAAACAGGCCCCATTTTGTATATAGTTGCAACTTAAACTTTTTGGCTTGCAAAATATTTTTGTAATAAAGATTTCTGGGTAACAATGACCCCTTTGGGTGTTATTGTCCTTGTCTCTATGAGTGTGTCCAGAAGCCTTCTTGGAGGTGGCAGCCTGTTCCCAGGAGCCTGGAAGAGAATCCAGTGTGGCCCCAGTAGTCAGTCTTCTCGCTTGGGTTTTATAGCTATAGGTAAAGGCTTTTGTGTCCCCTGGCTTGGTGGGAGTTGTATATGGCTGTGACCAAAATGCCTGCTTAAGCAGAATTCGGACAGACAACTACATTTGAATCTGGCTCCAACACTTAATAACCAGAACCAAAAACCAAACCCACTGCTGTTGAGTCGATTCAGACTTATAGCAACCCTATAGGATGGTGTAGAACTGCCCCCATAGGGTTTCCGAGGCTGTAAGTCTTTAGGGAAGCAGACTGCTACATCTTTCTCCCAAGGAGCAGCTGGTGGGTTTGAACCACCAACCTTCTGGCTAGCAGGTGAGTGCTTTAACCACTGCACCACCAGGGCTCCTCCACCCTTAGCAGCTGAAAGAATTGGAACAACTCTCCTCTCTGAGACTCAGGTCCTCAGCTATATAATGGGAATAAGACTATACCCCGCTGGCATTGCCGTGGGGATTAAAGGATGTAACAAGGCATCGAGCCCCATCCTTGGTGCACAGCAGGCTCTCACTAAGCGCTGCTTCTTCCCTTCCTGCCTAAACATTGCCCAGCTGAGCCACTCACCCTTCACTACCTGTGGACTCTTGGGCAGTTAGCTGGGGCTCTCGGGGCCCAATTTCTTCCCCTAAAAATGCAGATATCTGATGGTTATCCTATGATATCTTTGTAGGATGATTTCATGTGAAGTGCTGGTATATGGAAACCAAAAAGAAAAAAAAAGTTGCTGTTGAGTTGATTCCAACTCATAGCAAACCCATAGGACAGAGTAGAACTGCCCCGTAGAGTTTCCAAGGAGTGGCTGGTGGATTCATACTGCTGACCTTTTGGTTGGCAGTCATAGCTTGCCTTGCACTGCTTAGCCACTGCACTGCCTGGACTCTTGTATATAGTACCCATTAAAACCCATTGCCGTCGAGTTGATTTCGACTCATCATGACCCCATAGTAGGCGCTCAATAAATATTCGTTTCCTTACTTACCCTTCCTCCATTAGAATGCTAATAATGTTAAGATTATTATGTATTTATAATACAGTATTAATCTAATAATACTTAGTGCTTTCTATGTGCCAGCACTTTACATTGGGTAACTGCTTTAAACTTCAGAACTCGAAGAGATAGGTAATGTTATTGACTCCGTTTTCTAGACAAGGCACAGAAAGGTGGTGTAACTTGTACAGGGTCACACAGCTAATGCGTGATACTGCTAAGACTCAGACTGCAGCTGTCTGACTTCACTGCCCAACTTCTCGCCTCTGAGTTAGTAATCAATACACCATGCAGTGGGCACTAACTATGTGCCAAGTTCACAACAACTATAATACGGTAGTCCCCGATCTACGACGTATTCAAGTTACCACGACCCACATTTACAACTGGCCAGTTTTTTTGTTTTTTTTTACATTTTATTGTTAGTAATGTGTACTACATACAGTGTTGCAGTGCATAATTTGCTGATATTATCACTCTCATGTCAACCTCCAAAGACAAATAGACATCGGCTTTATAAAGATACTGATAATAAAAGGCAATAATAATGAAAACTAAAATAGAATGAGGTATTCGACTTACATCAGAACTGACTTACGACAGAGTCATCCGAACAGAACCCTGTCGTCAGTTGGGGACTACTTGTAAAAGCTAATGCCTGTTATGGTAAGTAATATGCCAGGTGTTATACGTGTGTTAACTCGTGTAATCCTCCCAACCTCTGTGTGAGGTGGGAGCTCATTATCCCTGTTTTACAGATGAGGAAACCAAGGCACAGAGAAGTTAGATCCTTTCCCCTGTGTTCCATGGTAGAGCCAGGGTTTGAACCAGTCCGGCTCTTCCCCACCACACTGTTCTGCCTCATTTAATTCTCATAACTATCAGATGGCTGTGGTTGTGCCCATTTTGCAGAGAAGGAAACTTGAGGTTTGGGAAGTGCACGTGACCTGGCCAATCTCACATACCCATTGCTACTGAGTCGATTCTGACTCATAATGACCCTATTAGGACAGAGTAGAATGGCCCCATAGAGTTTTCAAGGAGCATCTGGTGGATTCAAACTGCCGACCCTTTGGTTAGCAGCGGTAGCTCTTAACCACTAAGCCACCAGGGTTTCCATTCTCACATAGTGAAGTTTATTTGAGTCAGGACTTTAACTCAGACCCACAAGCCCACTGAGGATCTCCTCTGCACCCTTGGCCTGGTCCATGTGATCAGGGACCTCTGAGTCAAGGAGCCTCCTGTGCGGCTCAGAGAGGTCGCTTGCCTCACAGGTCAGGACCTTGGCCGTGACTGAGACCTCAGCAGATTCCTGGCCCTTGGCCTGGGTTCAGCTCTCAGCCTCCCCTAGGGGGCTAAGCCAGTGAGATACTTGTGACTCTTGGCAGGGCTGGGTTGTTCACAGCAGACATGAAGGCCGAGTGGGCAGGGCAACGGCCTTCTGGGGAAGGTGGGGATGATGGCCTGCACGTCCAAGGGCTTCGCTTCTCCACGGCCCAAATCTCCAGGGCTGGAGGTTGGCAGGTAAAATGAAAGTTGATGGGAGCCAAGTGACCCTTTTCCTGCCCTCCAGGAAATCAGCCAAGCATTTGGCATTTATTGGGCCCCTGCCGTGGGTTCGTCATTGTGCGAAGAAGAGCGAGAGGATTCTCCTCCCATGAGGGCCAGCCAGAGGCCCTAGCCTCCTACAGCCCCTGCCCACTTTATCCGATCATCAGCAAAATTTCTGCCCCTTCTCAAGATTCTAATGCTCAACTGGAATATAGCCCCTGAGTATTCTAGCATATTCCCACCAGCCCAGATTTGATCATATTAGTTTTGACATAGCTCTTACTACATATTAGACACTTCTAAACTGTACAAATGTTAACTTGTTTGATATTAACTCACTCCATCTTTTTAAATGTATGCCAGCCTTCTGGTTAGCAGCTAAACTCTTAACCACTACTCCACCAGGGTTTCCCTAAAACCTGTAAGGTAGGTACTATGATTAGCCCCATTCAATAAAGAAATGGAAGCACAGACAGATGACTGTATTTTTTTGCAAATAATGTGCCACGTAAATAACGGGCACATTCGTATTACACGTGGCATACCTCGGTTACAAAAATAGCGAGGAGGGTTTTACAGTTGGCAAAAAACGTATAATCCGCACGTAATTTGTGTAAAAATACGGTGAGCATCTTGCTCAAAGGCCCCCATCTGGGACATGATACTGCTATGGGCATGGCCCAGTCCCACACTGGTTGGGCGTGGTGAGGGTTGGGTTGCTAGAGAGACAATGAAGGCCACAGACAGTAAGAATTGGGATGCACTGGCACGGTTGGTAGCTGGAAGATACACCCATGGGGTCACCACCAAAGCATGAGAATGTCAAGGAGGTCCTGCGTCGCCTGTTCACCAGCTAGGGGGCTCCCCCTTACACCCCCCCAGGGCTCAGCCCACCACCTCTGGGGTCCCCAGTGTTCCCCTTAACCGTGGCACTATGCTTGACTGGGGTCTGAGCTTGTTTCTTGAATACAGAATTGTGAAGCTGAAAATGCTTTTTTAAAAGACCTGTATCCCAGATGTTCAAAAACGAGCTAAACCTTGGTGACAGAGGTCAGTAGAGTGGTTGCCCATGGAGGGAGGCCTTGGGGGTCATGGGGTGCTCTATATCTTGACCTGTTACATGGGGGTTTACATGTTAAAATTCATAGTGTTGCACACTCAAGATTTCTGCACTTTCCTCAATGTAAATGCTACCTCAAATTTTTTAAAAAACCGAGTACCCCACCACCCTGAGATTTCAAACCCCTCCACCCAACCCTTGGATGCCTGCCCCAGACTGACAGCTTTGAAGATGATGTCATCACTTATCTTTGGTCTCCAGGGACCAGCCCAGGGTCTGGCCCAGGCAAAGGGCCTGAGGAATGTTGTTGAGTTAATTTGAAAGAGAGCAGCCCTGACCAAAATAACACATGAAACGGAAAGAAAAAGTGCTAAACTGGGCTCAAAGACCAAGGACACCTAGAAGGATAAAGCCATTTAGCTGTCATCACTTCATCTACTGAGACACCCTGAATTCCTCTCTGCTCCTTCCTCATTCACCCCATGCCCCACACCCCTCCTCCTTCCACCTGTGGGTATCAGAGGAGGGAGCCTCAAACCACAGATTCCTTGCCCTGTGACCTTGGGCAAATGGCTTCACCTCTGTGAGCTTCCATTCCCTCACTTGCGCAATGGGGTTCTAAACTCGTTGCCGTCAAGTGGATTCCAACTCCTAGAGACCCTATAGGACAGAGTAGAACTTTCGCATAGGGTTTCCAAGGCTGTAATCCTTACAGAAGCAGACTGTACATCTTTCGGGTTCAAACGTACCAGTCCTCTGGTTAGCAGCCCAGCACTTAACCACTAGCCACCAAGAATCCTTGCATGGGGTTCTGATGGTGGTTAAATGATACCATAGATCTAAGATAGGTTGTACAGTGTAGCGAAGTGAGCAGTCAACACACACACAAGCACGTATACATGCACATACATGCATGCCCAGGTGTGTGCACCCACCCATCCACACACGCACACACATACACACACGTGCACACTCACAATGGTGGCTCCCTCCTCACTGAAATAATCTTATCAAGTCCCTCCTTCCCTCAATAGCCTGGGATGGCTCCATCCTACTGGCTCTGGGGAGTCCAACACCCCAGACTAGCTCTCAGGGCCCTCTTCCTTCACCCCACCTGACCTATTTAAGGACATTTCCTGCTCCTCCTCAGCCCAGACTGGACACTCTGGCCACACTAGTCTTCCTGTCCCACCAAGTAACGGGTGGATCTCACCACCCCACTCTTCGGTTAAAATCCTCTCTGGCCAGTTCAGGCCCACACCCTCCGGGAAGCTGCCTTTGACTTCTCTGGCCCCACAGTGAGTCACTCCCTCTGTGACTTGGTAGCCCCCCAACCATATCGTGAGCTCCCCAGCCCAGAACTTCATGTCCTACCCTTGGGGTCCAGCCCCTAGGAGAAGGGGTACTAAAGCCCACTATGTGCCAAACAGGGTTCCCAGGCACTTGAACTCTATTTCATTGAGTCTTCACGTCCTTTGGAGATAGGTGTTATGATGTCCATCTTACAGATCAGAAAATCAAGGCTCAGAGAGGTGAAGGGATAAGCTCAAGAACACTCATTCTCAATAATTTTTTCTCAAGCTTCTACTGTGATCCTGAATGTGGGCAAGATTCTGAGGTGTAAGTTTAACAAAAGATGGGCCATGGCTCATGAGCTCATGGGGTGCGAGGGGGCACAGCAACTGCCAATCCCAACACGTGGGCGAGTGCCACCAGGGCAAGGGGATGTCAACGTGTGATTTCCAGGGAGTTATGAAAGATGATACAAATGCAGAATGAACACATTCGTGAGTGAGCAAGCAGGAGGGTAGAGCTAGCTCCCAGAGTAAATGCGTATACGCAGCTTTCGGAACAAGAATGTTCGAATAAAATTTCTAGGTTACATACAAAGCTGGTTAATGTTCTGCAGGGCGATAAAACCATATCGTTTCGAATTTCCTTTTCTGCCAGACAGAAGCATCTCTAGTGGACAAAGATCTATGAATTAGCATATTACTTTACAAAATCTGAGCCCTAATCAAATATCAAAGTCAAGCTCAGATATATTATTGTTGTTAGTTGCTGTCTAGTTCATTCCAACTCATGGTGACCCAATGTGTTACAGAGTACAACTGCTCCATAGGGTTTTCTTGGCTGTATGTTAATGAAAGCAGATCACCAGGCCTTTTCTTTCACAGTACCATTGGGTGGGTTTGAACCACCACCTAGGGACCTTATAACTAATCCTTTATGGGCCTTTTAAACAATGCCACCTCCCTTTGCCTTATTTCCAAGCTTTGGATAACTTTTCTTATTAAAGGAAAATACATAGGCCTTACCCAGCCAACATCCAGCAGAAAAGTCTTCCTGAAGAGGAAATCCCTGAGCTAATAAAAAGGACAAAAAACAATGAGCCAGATAACGAGGGTGCAGATAAGCCAATGCCAGGCAGAGGCAAGCCTTCCCTGTGGGAGCTGGACCCTGCCAAGTTCTGCAAGCCCATCACTTCCTGCACTGGCAACACTAGCCTTCTGACATCTTCTGGAATGAAACACAGAGCTTTGCACATGCTGTTCCTTCTGCCTGGAACACTCACTGGGTCTCTCCTGCTTGCCCTCAAATCCAGAAATTGGGCCGAGTTCCTTTATTAAACACCATAGCAACCATATCCAGAACTTCTCCTTTGCAATGCTTGTCATAGTTTATAGTTACATATTGACCTTGGGATTACTGTATTTTACGCAAATAATATGTGCCTTCTACGTTTGTTTGCCAACCACTCCCTCCCCCCTCGAGGTATTTTCATAAGTGCCACTACGCCAATTTTTTTTACATATTGCAGTAAAAAGAATAACATAGTGTGCTTACAAAAATACCTCAGGGGGTGGGGAGGGAACAGTTGGCAAACAAACGTAGAAAGTGTGCGTTATTTGCATAAAAAATACAGTACTTGATTCACGTCTATCTCTTCTACTGCCCTGGATGCTATATGAGGGCAAGGATAGTGTTGGCTTCACTCACCAATGTAACTCCTGTGCTCAGCCCATAGGAAGCATCCAATAAATATTTGTTGTATAGATGGGAGGATGGATGGAGCAATGGATGAATGGAAAGGAGGAAGGGAGGATTAATAAATAGATGCATGAGAACATGGAGGAACAAAGGAAGACCGGAAAGGAGGGAGGGAGGGTGGAAAGAAAGTTTGTAAAAAAAGCCTAGATGTTGCAGACTTCTTGGCATCTTAGGGGAACTGAAAGTCCCCCAGTGGCAGGTTTGGAACTCAGATTCAAACTCCAGTATGTCTGACTTTTCCCACTGAGTTACTCTGCCTTTCATCGTGATTCTGGGTTCAGAGCAATCACTTTTTAAAAGCTTGATGCACACTCCCCAGCAGGAAAGGAGCCAGTGACCCCTATGTGAGCCAATGGTGTCTCATGAGGGGAAACCAGGGCTCGACTTAAGAAATCAGGATGAAAGACCGCAACTACTTTCTCCACTCTGAAACTGCATAACCCTGGTGCTACCGGGAAATGGCATAACTTGCAGAGCTGGCAG
Organism: Dugong dugon; assembly: GCA_030035585.1. Lineage (NCBI taxonomy): Eukaryota > Metazoa > Chordata > Mammalia > Sirenia > Dugongidae > Dugong > Dugong dugon. The sequence goes on from CM057461.1 coordinate 35,247,276, forward strand.
GTCGGCCGCAAAGCAGATGAGTCCTCCTGGCCCCACATCAAGGACAACAGGCCAAGCCCCCATGGTAGAAGGTTCCCGCCGGCGCCAGCCTTCTGCCCCTGCGGCCAGCTCTGAGCAGGGTCAGTTGGTGTGGCAGCCGGCCGTGTGGATCTGGGCCACAGACTTGTCTCCAGAATGAGGTTGGATGAGAGCTTAAAGGCAAGAAGGCTGTGTCCCGATGGATGCTGTCAGCTCCACTCTGCCGTGGCTCCCACGGTGCCCGTAAATGGACCCTCTGCACAAGCAGATTAACACATTATCACTAATATCAAGTGCATGACGGAGAGACAAAGAGCAGCCAGGCCGGGGAGCTGCCATTACCACAGGACCTTTCGATGGAAAATTTTTCTTGGGGCAATTAAATCTTCAGCTGTGGCCTTGCAGGGAGTGCCAGCTTGCATTTTAATTATCCTTAAAAGAGGAAAGTAGAAGAAAGGACACAAGGCAAAGAATCAAAAAATAATCTGCTTCATAAACACGACCATCACCTCGTGGCTGTGCATCCATTCCAAAGGTTTCTCCCCCATCAGCTCGGCAACGCCCTTGACCCTGTGGGCTCCAGGCTCCCTGTAACGAAAGGGGAAGAAGGGAGTAGGTGGCGGGAGCGGGAGCTGGCGTCTCTGGAGCGTGAAGTAAGTGTCGGTGTTAGCATTGGCATGTTGATCTCCACCACGTTCTATGAGGTGGGAATTATTAACTTCATTTTACAGAGGAGGAAACAGAAAATAATTGGCCATACTGTAGCATCGGTTTCAGCAATATAAAAGGAACAAATGACTGACGCACGCGGCAACATGGAAGAATCTCAAAACACATTCTGCTAAGGAGAAGACACCAGGCACTATAGAGTATACACTGTGTGGTTCCATTTATGTAAAGTTCTAAACCTGTTGCTGTTGGGTCGATTCTGACTCATAACAACCCTGTAGGACAGAGGAGAACTGCCCCAGAGGGTTTCCAAGGGGCAGCTGGTGGATTCGAACGGCTGACCTTTTGGTTAGCAGCCTGAGTTCTTAACCACTGCACCACCAGGGCTCCGTATGAAGTTCTCGAACCTGCAAAACGAATCTCTAGTGACAGAGAAGTGGGGGCTGAGGGTAGTGGGGAGTTCACTGGAAGAGGCACAGGGAACTTTTGGGGAAATGGGAATGTTATTTGTCTTGACTTAGGTGATGATTACCAGTACCAATTAGTATCAAGCTGACTCTGACTCATGTATGTCAGAGTAGAATCGTGCTCCATAGAGTTTTCAATGGCTGATTTTTCAGTAGATTGCCAGGACTTTCCTCCAAGGCACCTCTGATTGGATTTGAACTGCCAACATTTCTTTTAGTAACTGAGCACTTAACCATTTGCACCACTCCGGGACTCCAAAGTGCTAGTTACCTGGGTGTATATATATTTGTCAAAACTCGTCAAACCGTATACTTAAAATGAGCCCATTATATTGTTAGTAAATTATTCCTTAATGCAGTTTGTTTAAAAGAAATAATAATAATCATACAAGTTAATATTTAACTAGACATTACTGTGTGCCAGTCCCTGGTGCAAGCAATTCTCATCTATTAAGTCACTTAACCCCTCACACCAACCAGTTACGTAAGCACTGTTACTGCCCCATTTCCCAGTAGTGGGGGGATTGAGGCACAGAGAAGTGGGTTCAAATTCTAGCACGCTGACTCCTAAGCCCACACCTTTAAAAGCAAAATTCAAAGTTACCCAGCTAATTAGTTCAAAATGAAGGATGCAATCCCAGGATTCAAATCTCAGGGACTTTCCAACACGATGAAAGGGGCAGAAGGGGAAAATTCATTCATTCAAGACACAGTTACTCAGTGTCTACTCTAGATCGCATGGTGGACACAAGTCCCCAGGCCTTGTGGACTTCCTGGCCTAGTGGGGGAGAAAGGGGATCATCAAATCATCAGAAAAATAAGCCTGAAGTTGCAGTCAGTGACCAGAGCTCTGAGGGGAGGGCCAGGGAACCTAAATGCCCAATCCCAACCAGGCCTTTGCCCTCCTCACAGATCTATGCCAAATGAGCTGCCTGCCCAGGCTTGCCCCAAATTCCTGAGCCACCTAGTGATAACTTGATTTCCTTTCCAAGCTGTGTGTTCTGCGGCAAGCAGGAAGTTTTAAAGTCTTGTCTTGCAGAAGACATGTCAAAGCCCTTTTGAAATCGCCTGCCCTGCCCTTAGCACCTCGCACCCCAGAGCTCAGCTATTTCAAAAATGACCCCTGGGCATTCCCCAGGCTGGGCCACCCAGGGAGTGCATTCCAGTGCAGCGGGGGTGGCACTGTGGAATAACAGCTGATAGTGCCTGGGGCTCTGAGCCCAGACACTTGCCTTGAACCAAGCCACCAGTCTTCTAACCCCCTGAGAGCATGGCAGTTTTAATGCTACTCAAAGGAAGAAAAAAAGAGAGCACAAAAAGAACCTGGGGTAGAATATTCCAGGCTGAGGGAACAGCAAGGGCAAGCATTGTGAGGCTGGACTAAGCCTGGAGGGAGAGAATAAGGGGAAGGAGCATTTTTTAAATGAAGCAGGCCAGGCCCAATGAAGTAGAGCCAGGAGGCCATGGTGAGGAGTTTGGATTTTATTATGAGGGACATGGGAAGCCACCTGAGGGTTTTATGCTTCAGAAATGCTGGATTCCATGAGGATTTGGTGTTCTGTTCCACATCCTCCCACCCCCCTCCCCCTTTGATCAGGATTCTTTTATAGAATCTTTGATCAAAATGTTCAGTAATGGTAGCCTGGCACCATCCAGTTCTAGTCTCATGGCAAAGGAGGCATTTGCTCCATAGGGTTTTCAGTGGTTGACTTTTCAGAAGTAGAATGCCAGGGCTTTCTTCTGAGTTGCTGCTGGATGGACTCATGTCTCCAACCTTTCAGTTAGCAGTCAAGCATCTTAACTGTTTGCACCACCTAGAAACTCAGAATCAGGCTAAGTGCTGTTGTAGGGTAAAAACATCATAAAGTCTAGTAAAGCAAAAAGAAAGTTTTATTCAGCATATATTCAAAAGGACAGAAGTGGGAAAATGGACAACCATGCTGTCAGAGCCATGTCTGCCCAAGTCCAAAGAAATATCACAGAACAGACAAAAGTGGGAAAACGGTCAAGCTTGCTGCCACAGCCATGTCTGCCTGAGTCCAAAGAACAGTTACAGAACAAGCAACAATGGGGAAACAGACAAGCTTGCTGCCACAGCCTTGTCTGCCAGAGTCCAAAGAACAGTTACAAAGCCATCAGTATATATTAACATTACAAATATTCAAAACCATTGAAAGCCTAGCCTTTTCAGATTGGCTAGAAACTGTGATCCTACATTTTGAACTGTCTTTCTTAACACAGGTTTCAGTAAGGTCTTCAGGAAGGTCTTCATTGGTCCAACAAACTTCTATTCACTAAATGCTAACAGAAAAAGATAAGAGTCGAAAGTCTTTTAGGTTGTGTTTGATTGGCTTTATGTGAAAGTTTCCCTAAAAGATATTTTCCAAGAGCATCTTAGCTATTGTCTTTATACCTCAGGGCCCAGATGATGTGCCCTTGTGAGTCCTTGTGAGCCCAGCTCCAGCTGGGTCACATTCTCTATGCTCAAGGAGAGGGAATAATAACTCCAATATTATTTCCTAAATCAGTGGGCTAAAAAGACCACCCAAAGTCCCCCTCTTTCAGCAGAAATTAGAGAGAGGCTTCCAACACCCTGAAGAGGGCCAATTTACCCCTATTCTTCCACTGACAGAGCATTTGCTTCTTTTCTGTTCAGCCTTGAAAGCAAGGAGCAGGGAGAAGGCTGTGGAGACAAGCCCTTGGTTACAAATGGTGAAAGACCAGTTGGAAAACACTTCTCCCCCCTCCCCGAATCCCAGGAATGTAGGAACCTCTGTCCTCTGAGTCTTCTGCCTTCCAGCCCCCTGGGGCTCCACCCTGCCTTCCCCACCTCACACCTCATTTGTGATCCCTGATTTTGGCTGTGGCCTGCTGGCTCACCTCCCAGCTTCCATTCCACGCTCACACTGCCACCAGAGTGTGCTTTCATGAGTGGGCTGTTTTCAAGAAGGTATTTTCTTTTTAATCAGCAGCCACAGACTCTGCAACAGTGTTTAAGGACTCTATTATTTTCCCATCACTTAAGGGTTTGTTTGTTTCTTTAAGTTTTACTTCTTTGGGGGGGGTACTAAGTTTTCACAACTGGATGAATAAGTAATACCATGATAAATGGAGACAACATTGAAGTTGTCAAGGATTTCATTTTATTTGGATCCACAATCAATGCCCATGGAAGCAGCTGTCCAGAAATCAAATGACGTATTGCACTGGGCAAATCTGCTGCAAAAGACTTCTTTAGCATTCTGCATTGTTTTTGTTTGTTTGTTTATTGTTGTAGTTTAAATGAAGTTAACATTTTAAGTAAGTCTCTCATACAAACATTTACACACACATTGCTATATGACCCCAATTGCTCTCCCCATACCGTGACAGCACACCCCTCCTTTCCACCCCTCATTCCCCATGTCCATTCAACCAGCTCCTAACCCTTTTTGCCTTCCCATCTCACCTCCGGACAAAAACTGCCCTTTCAGTCTCTTGTACAACTTGAGCTAAGAGGCACACTCCTCAGGAGTGTCACTTTATTTCCCACACTCCCGTCTAATCCCTGTCTGAAGAGTTGGCCTCGGAAATTGTTTTAGTTCTGGGCTGATAGAGAATCCTGGGGCCATGGTTCTGGGGTTCCTCCAGTCTCAGTCAGACCATTAAGTCTGGTCTTCTTACTAGAATTTGAGTTCTGCACCCCACCTTTCTCCTGCTCCATCCGGGACTCTCTGTTGTGTTCCCTGTCAGGGCGGTCATTGGTGGTAGCCGGGCACCATCTGGTTCTTCTGGTCTCAGGCTGATGGAGTCTCCGGTTTATGTGGCCCTTTTGTCTCTTGGGCTAATACTTTCCTTGTGTCTTTAGTGTTCTTCATTCTCCTTTACTCCAGGTGGTTGGGACCAACTGATGCATCCTAGATGGCCGCTTGCAAGCTTTTAAGACCCCAGGCACCACTCACAAAAGTAGGATACTGAACATTTTATTAATAAGCTTTGTTACGCCAATTGACCTAGATGTCCCCTGAAAGCATGGTCCGAAGACCCCTACCCCTGCTACTCTGTCTCTCAAAGTGTTTGATTGTATTCAGGAAACTTCTTAGCTTTGGTTTAGTCCAGTTGTGCTGACTTCCCCTGTAGTGTGTGCTGTCCTTCCCTTCACCCAAGGTAATTCTTATCTAGTATCTAGTTAGTAAATAACTCTCACCCTCCCTCACCACCCTTGTAACCATCAAAGAATGTTTTCTTCTGTGTTTAAACCTTTTCCTTGAGTTCTTATAATAGTGGTCTTATAACAATATTTGTCCTTCTGTGACTAACTAAGGTCACTCAGCATAGTGCCATCCAGATTCCTCCATGTTATAAGATGTTTCATGGCTTCATCATTGTTCTTTATCGTTGTGTAGTATTCCATTGTGTGGATATACCATAATTTGTTTATCCATTCTTCCATTGATGGGCACCTAGGTTGTTACCATCTTTTTGCTATTGTGAACAGTGTTGCAATGAACATGGGTGTGCATATATCTATTCGTGTGACGGCTCTTATTTCTCTAGGATATATTCCAAGGAGCAGAATAGTTGGAATCGTATGGTACTTCTATTTCTAGCTTTTTAAGGAAGTACCAAATTGATTTCCAAAGTGGTTGTACCATTTTACATTCCCACCAACAATGTATAAGTGTTCCAGTCTCTCCACAACCTCTCCAGCATTTATTATTTTGTGTTTTTTGGATTAATGCTATCCTTGTAGGGGTGAGATGATATATCATTGTAGTTCTGATCTGCATTTTTCTAATGGCTAATGATCAGAAGCATTTCTTCATGTGCCTGTTAGCTGCCTGAATATCTTCTTTGGCGAAGTGCCTGTTCATATCCTTTGCCCATTTTTTAATTGGGTTATTTGTCTTTTTGTTGTTGAGATTTTGCAGTATCTTGTAGATTTTAGAGATTAGATGCTGATTGTATTTGTCATAGTCAAAATTTTTTCCCAGTCTGTGGGTTGTCTTTTGACTCTTTTGGTGAAGTCTTTTGATGAGCTTAAGTGTTTGACTTTTAGGAGCTCCCAGTTATCTAGTCTCTCTTCTGGTGCTTGCGCATTGTTACTTACGGTTTGTATTCTGTTTATGCCATGTATTAGGGCTCCTAGCATTGTCCCTATTTTTTCTTCCATGATCTTTATCGTTTTCGATTTTATATTTAAGTCTTTGATCCATTTTGAGTTAGTTTTTGTGCATGGCATGAGGTAGGGGTCGTGTTTCAGTTTTTTGCAGATGGGTATCCAGTTATGCCAGCACCATTTGTTAAAGAGACTGCAAAAGACTTCTTTAAAGTGTTAAAAAACAAAGATGTCACTTTGAGGACTAAGGTGCACCTGACCCAAGCCATGGTATTTTCAATCGCCTCATATGCACATGAAAGCTGGACAATAAATTGGGAAGACTGAAGAGGAATTGATGCCTTTGAATTACGGCATTGGCAAAGAGTATTGACTATATTGTGGACTGCCAGAAAAACAAACAAACCTGTCTTGGAAGAAGTACAGCCAGAATGTTCCTTAGAAGTGAGGATGGTGAGACTTCATCTCATGTACTTTGGACATGTTATCAGGAGGGACCAGTCCCTGGAGAAGGACATCATGCTTGGTAAAGTAGAGGGTCAGCAAAAGGAGGAAGAAGACCCTCAATGCAATGGATTGACACAGTGGCTGCAACAATGGGCTCAAACACAGCCAATAATTGTGAGGATGACAGCGTTTCATTCTGTTGTACATAGGGACGCTATGAGTTGCAACTGATTTGACGGCACCTAACAACAACAAGATTTCAGAAATTCATAACTAGCGTGCATGCAGTGTCTGATTTTAATGTTGACGTTTGAAGATGCTTTTGAGATGATTTATTTCATTTTTCCATGACTGACCTGGTGAATTGCTTAATTGAGAGAGGATGTTGCAACATACTGCCTCTTAATATTTTATCCTTGAAGACAAGTGAATTTTTTTTCCATAGCAAAATAGAAGAATAGCAAACTTGCTGACACAAATAGGAATTATTATTAATTAACTGCCTATGAGCTGTCAGGTGCCAGCCTGGCTTCATTGTCTCATTTTATTGTCAGCAATGCTATAAAGGAGGTCTGAGTTTTGTGCTCATTTTACAGATGAGGAAACAGGGGTGTTGAAAAGTTAAGTACTACTAGTAACTTGCCCAAGGTTATAGAGCTAGTCGAGGACAGAAGTGGGGTGCAAACCCAGTACTCACCAGCGCCCTCAGTTTGCAATCATGGTTTTCCTTGGCCACTTCTCTCTCCTTTGCCAACATCACAGCTGGGTATAGGGGCTTTGTGCAGTGTCAACCTGGCAAAGCTGGAACTGTGTTTCCAGGATTCCTTTCCCTATTTGGTTCTGGGTTGGCACTGGCCACAAGTGACATTTGGCTCAAGGTTTTGAAGGCATGGGTGAAGACACCAACATAATTTTACACTCTGAAGGTCAATGCAGGGTGCCGGGCGAAGTGGCCACTCACCCGTGTTGTTGCTGATCTGTGGTTCATCTTGTTGGCACGGGGCAGCATCCAGACCTTCAACTTCTCCAGCTCCCACCAGATATTGTCCTCTAACTTCCAAGTCCTGGGCCATGTGTGCAAGCAGCTCTATGGGGAAGGGCACCAGGTTCTCCTGCAGGTCACTGCAGCTGTGTCATGGTTGGAGATGGTGAGAGGCACATTCTGTTCCAGTCAGTGCTCTTGTCCGCAGGCAGCTCTCTCTTCCAACTGCTGGTCTGGTAACCTTCAGAAACTTCTAGCTCAGCACAGGATGCAGAGGCAACAGTCTGCCCCGCCAGCTCCCATACTCCCTGTGGTCACACCCCATGGTGAACCCCTTATTCTGTATCACTCATAAAGGCTCTGCTTCCCTGATGGACCGTGACTGATACATGGGGGTTTGAAGTTTATTTGGAATGTGGTCTGCTCCTCTCCACTGAAAGCTGCCAGATTTAGCACATAAAAACTCAGGATGCTCAGTTAAATTTGAATTTCAGCTAAATTAAAGAACACTTTTTTAGTATAAGTATATCCCATGCAGTATTTGGGATATACTTATACTAAAAAAGAGCCCTGGTGGTGCAGTGGTTAAGCACTTAGCTGCTGGTAGTTCTACTCTGTCCTATAGGGCCACTATGAGTTGGAGTCAACTCAATGGCAAAGGGTTTGGTTTTTCGTTGGGTATACTAAAAAGTATCCATTGTTTTTCTGAAATTCAGATTTAACTGGACGTGGCCGTCCTGTGTTTTATCTGACAACCCTATTGCCAGTGGATGCCCTTCCAGAGAGACTCAGCTAACTGAGCATCTTCAACTAGCCAGGCATGACTAGAAGAGCAGGTGAGAGCACTCAATCAGCATGTAAGAGCTGTGGAGGACAGAGTGGCTGAGGTTGGTCCTGGCAGGGCCTCAGTTTCCCCATCTTAGATCACTTTGTGAAGCTAGAAGTCCCCAAGGAGACTGTTGTCCTCACATTGATCACCACTGCCCTCAGGAGACAGTCTGAGTCCTTAGCAAGTCTTTCAAAGGCCCTGCCTGCCGCCCCACCTCATCTCCTGCCCAGCTCACACAACCACCTGGAAGGACTCGATAGTCCCCTAAAGCCAATCTCTTTTCACCCCTAAGACTTGATCTCTATTCTTCTCCTTGCCTGGAATGCCTCTCCCAACAAGGAAGGAAGGAAGGAAGGAAGGATTAACCCTTTTCTCTTTGGCCCCAGGCTTGTCTGGCAACAAGGGTCTGGTCAGAGGAATGGATCAACAGCACCCATTTATTCTCGTATCTCTTTCTGCAATCACAACTCAGGTTTGTAGCTGTCTGATTTATTATTACATGGTGCAGTGCAGAGTAATTATATGCTATGATATAATTTGTTATAACTTGGGCTGAGGCCTATAACTGTATAATTTATTATTATACAGTATGGAGCTGAATAAGATGAAGAGTATATAATTTATTTCAGGCTCACAAGCCTAACCTGTAATCCAAATGCAGCAGGCAGGCTATGTGGATGAGTTAACGTTTCTACGGAAACCTCAACTTAGATATTTCTTCATTTCTGACTTCTTTTCTTGGGCTTCTCAGAACACTACCTGGCCAAGTGACCCCAAGTTTCCCGGGTAATTTTGATTTAAGTGAAGCCAAACTCTTGGGCAGACCTGGCCCAGGCTCAGCGGGGCAGGGGACCAGGGTGTGCTTAGCCATCGTGTCAGAGAAAAGTAGTCTCCAGAGCTGTCATCTGCCCAGAGAACATCATCATCACAGGGAGGCCACAGCCTGTTCAAGAGGACACCAGAAGCAGGAGCAGAATCTTGATCAAAACCCAGTTTCCTAGGTCCCAGCAGGACCCCTGGGGCTGCAGCGTCTCCATTCATTTATTCAGAAATGATTCTTTTGTTCCGTTCTCAGCACCACGAATATGAGAATATGCCACTGGACCAGAGAGCGCCCCTCCCCATGTAGAGTTTGCACTTTGGTAGTTGAAAGCTTGCATCTCTCTGGACCCTGCTCACTCCAACTGTGGTCCCTGAGCCAGCAGCAACAGTGTCACATGGGAACTTGTTAGAGGTGCAGACTCTCAACCACCCTGACCTGCTAGATAAGAATCTGCATTTAACAAGACCCCTGGTGACTCGTACAAATTCCAGGAGTACTGCTTGAGTTTCCATATGGTCTAGCAAAATTATTTCCTTTTATACCTCTCCAAAAAAAAAAAAAATATATATATATATATATATATATATATATATATATATATATATATACCCACTCACTGAACTTAGAAGAAGAGTTCCTTCTCCCTGGGGACTTTTATATACAGGTAGTTCCCGATTTATGATGTATTCGAGTTGCGATGAACAGCACTTACAACTATCGGTGTATCTGGAACATTGCACTTCCTGGGAGGAAATGCATGCAGAGGGTATAGAAAAAATTGCTGAGTATGTGAACATGCTCCAAGCATTTGATCGGGATAATATGATGGAAGAAATCAGTGGAATGATCATCCATATGGCAAGAAGACTGAGTTTAGAACTTGGTATCACTGAGGTGGAACAGTTCATAGATCACAAAGAAGGGGGAATGGACAGATCAGGACTTAATGGATTTTGAAGAGCAAAGAAATAATAAGGAAGAGGAAGGAGAGAAGTTGTCAAAAAATTTTACAGTGAAAGGATTAGCTGGAGTTTTTTCTAAACTAAACCAGTTGCTTGAAAACATGGACACAAACATGGATCAGTTTGCTAAAGTTGATAGGCAGATTCGGGAAGCAGTGAGATGTCACCACGAAGCAGATGAAGAAAAAAAGTAAAGGACCATAGAGACAACTCTCACTAATTTTCTGAAGAGAAACACCATCCTCATTCCCAGAGATAATCCAGATGGTCCAGAACCTTTCACAAGTGGAATGATTACCCAAACTGACAAAATGCGACGTCCTCCAATTCTTCTTCATGGTCAGAGTAAATTTTTATGATTTGCCTATTTTTTATGTATGTACGTATTAATACGTATCTGTAAGGTTATATGTAATGTTTGTAATCTCCAAAGACAAAGATTGGATTTATAAAGATACTGAAAATAAAAGGTAATAATAATGAAAACTGGGGAAAAAAGAGGTATTTGACTTATGTCAGAAGCAACTTACCATAGAGTCGTCGGAATGGAACCATGTTGTAAGTTGGGGACTACCTGTACAGGTACAGTGAAACCTGTGAGCCACAACCAGACGGGACTGCTTTGTTTTTCCAGGTCTCACAAGTTTTCTGCCTTTGACAGGGTACAGTCTTACTCCTTTCCTTTACTACCTATTAGTGGAAAATATTTGAGTTTTCTTTCTCTGACAGGTTGCTGCCTTACACAGGTTCTGGCTTTCGCTTTTCATTTTACTGTATGTATAAAAAATCATATATATATAAGGGTTTTTTTTTTTTCCTTGTCCCAAAAGTTCATTGTGTAACTTTTGGTAATTTCAAAAAACAAAATAAAACACACACAAAGAAAAAAATAAAAATCATCCAGAATCCTACCACCCAGAGATGACACTGTTACTATTTTAGTGCCTAGACCATCAGACATTGTTTGGATACTTGTAGCCATTTCCTAAAGCAAAGCTCCAAGGAAAGCTAGAATTACGTAGAGAAGTGGTTCTCACACTTGAGTGAGCATCAGCATCACCTGAAGGGCTTGTTAAAACACAGATTTTGGGGCTTCATCCCCAGAGTGTCTGGTTCAGGAGGTTTGGGTGGAGCCTGGGAATGAGCATTTCTAGCAAGTTCCAGGTGATGCCAAGCTGCTGGTCGAGGGACCACACTCTGGGAACCAGTGATGTAGAGGTTAAAGGCCCGGACTCTGGGACTAACCAGGTTGGAATCCTGGCTCTGCCACCTGCTACCTGCCCACAGGGAAGTCAGCTGGCCTCTTTATACGCCAGCTTCTATATCCACAAGGACAGTACCTGCCTCATACGACTCTAGTAAGGATTAAATGAGTTAATAGATGTAAAATAACAGGCAGCATTAATTATGATCAATATACATGTCATTTTATAATTGAGTTTTCTTAACAGTTGTTCCTAAACATTTTTCATGCCATTATTCTTCTGCAAAGGAGCCCTGGTGGTACAGTGGTTAAAGCACTCAGCTGCGAACCAAAAGTTGGTGGTTCAAACCCACCAGCCACTCTGCAGGAGAAAGATGTGGCAGTCTGCTTCTGTAAAGATTTACAGTCTTGGAAACACTGTGGGGCAGTTCTACTCTGTCCCATAGGGTCGCTATGAGTCGGAATCTACTCGACAGCAGTGGGTGGGGATTCTACTCCATATTTGTTTATAAAGTCTGCTGGGTTGTCCTTCAGATTAATGGCTTCACTAATGTGAACAGTGCTGCAATGAGCATTCTTGTGGCTAAATCACGGTGCACCTATCTGGTTATTTCTTTAGGATATAATGTTATTGGTGTGAAACTGCTGAGTCAAATGGCATGAACATATTTAAAGCTTTTGATAAGTTTAGCTAAATTGCCTTCCAGAAAAATAATACTGATTTATAATGCTACCAGCAGGGTAAGAGGACACCTTTACTAATGATATACATACCAATACCATGTTAGTGTTTTTAAAAACTATGCCAATATGTTGTTAGTTTGGATTTCTTTGATGACTACTGAAGTTGAATATTCCTTCCTTCCCTATATCTTAGGACTTTAAGTTAAAAAAAAAAAAGATCCCTCAAAGGTTGTGTTTACATGATGTCAGCCAGCCCTCTTCCTCTCTACTGAACCGAATCTCTTTCTCTGGGCATCATTCCACACTCCTCAGCCCTGTGGGAACACAGGCATTGTCTCACAGGTAACAGCTGCCTGATTTAAACCCCACATGTGCTACTGGTAATATGCCTCCCACTTAATAGGTGGATATCGATTAGAAAAGGCATGAATCATTGAGAGGGAAACAGAAGGAGGGAAGTCATTTGTTCAACAAATTTTCCTCAGCATCTCCCATGGGTTAGGCCTTCTGCCAAACACCTAAGGTGCAAAGGTGTGGAAGAAGAGTGCCCGGCTCCTCAAGGTTCTCAAAGTCCAGGAGACACGCACACAGGGAACGCACACAAAATGCTGTGAAATATAACAGTGCAGATGAGGACAAAGGGGTAGACATTTCATGGAAGAAATGGTGCTGGCTTTGAAGTCAGAGGGAACCTGGGCTCAAATCCTGTCTCTTCTAACTCCTGACTTTGGGCAGGTTGCCTACTCTCTCTGAGTCTTAATTTTTCCACCTGTGAAATGGAAAGACTATTTTGAGGCTCAAACTAGTTCAATTACAAGTAAAAAATGTTTGGAAACAGGTAGGGTACAAGTCTCAAAATGGCAGCCCAAGTGACAAATATAGCTTATAGAAGGTCTTGTTTGGTCAATCCTGTGTTTATGGGAAAAAAAATTAAAGAGAAATGAGAATGGCTTAGATCAGTAGTTCTCCATGCTAGTTGCCCAATAGTAATACCTACAGATACATTGATTCCTTTAGAAGAGACCTGAGCTCATTCACTGACTTCTGCTTCCAGCCAAGGTGGAATAACAGGGAACAGATTTATCCTCTCACCTGAAACAAAAATCTGGGCAAAATAGATGAAATAACAGGACATTGGACATCAGGTAACAAAGGACATCCCTAAGAAACAGAAAGCAAAAAAGGTGAGCCCTGCAATTGTCCAAGCTTATTATCTGGAGAGAGTTTCCAGGCTACGGTGCAAAAGGGGGACCCAGGTGGAGCCCAGTGGTCACCTTGAGTTGAGAAGATGCAGCTGGGAGGTTAAGGCAGCTAGAGTCCACAGGGCAGAGCATAACTGAGAAGAGAGACGCAGAGAGAAAATTCTAGAGATCTGCAGAAGGACCCCTTAAGTCTTCATCTGAGCACTGATGACCACATGCTCCTGAGTCCAGGAAAGAACCACTTGAAAGGATTAGAGGGGATACTCCTAGGAGCCTAGACAGGGCTGGGAATAGATTCTGTGCCCAGGAGTCAAAGTGGAAAATTCACAGAGCAAAATGCAAAATACTTACAAGGTTTTGCTTCAGCAGTGGGGCAAAATTAGCTCTAAACTAAATACTGCTCTAGTCCCATCTAACAAAGCTTAAAAGCAAACATTAAACGGATTCCAAGTAACTTAACTGTATTCCAGGAAGAAGTTCAAAATTATTTATAGAAATTAAGGGAAAAAAATCCATCACCCGAGGCAAAATCCACAGTGTCCGATATCCAATGAAAAATTACTAGGCATTCAAGAAGCAAGAAAATTCAACCTATTAATGAGGAGGAAAAACATCAGCCATTGGAAATGGACCAGAAATGACACAAATGATAGAACTGATAGACAAAGACATTAAAACTGACATTATAGCTTTATTTTGTATGTTCAAGAAGCTAGAGGTAAGATGGAGCATGTTAAATTGTGATGAGGAAGACATAAAAAAAAAGACCCAAATCAAACTTCTAGAGATGAAAAGTGCAATGTGTAAAATGAAAAATCCACTAGATGGGATTAACAGATTAGACCTCACAGAAGAAAAGACTAGTGAACTTGAAGATATAGCAACAAATATCATCCAGAACTGCACCTTCGTTGCTAACTTCATGGTAAGGATCAGCACGAACCCAATTCCCAAAGCGTGGAAATAGATCCAGTCTTCACCTTCCCACTTCTCCATCCTAGTCACCAGCCTCCCAAGTAGCACACACTGTCTCTGTCTCCAACCCTAGCCACCAAGAGGGTCAGAGCTCACAAGTTAGAAGGATACCTTCTTTCAGACTGCCAAATAGGCAGATGCCAGCCCCTGCTGGCTTTCACTCCCCCTGTGGGTTCGTTAATTCACTAGAACAACTCACAGAATTTCACGGAGAGTTACCATACTTACAGCTACAGATTTATTACAACCTAAAAGGATACAAATGAAGACACACATAGAGTGAGATCTAGGTGGAGTCTCAGTGTGAAGCTTCCATACTCAAAAGAGGGACACACTATCCCCTCCTGTATGGTCACCAACAAGGAAGCTTCTCTGAACCATAGGGCTCAGGGCTTTTATCAGCCTCAGAATGTGGTCCTGATGGATTATATTATGCCTCCTGAGGCTTAGTCAACATCAGTCCATCAATGGTCCACCTTGGTCTGGTCAGCCCTCCACTCATGAGCCTTGGGTGTGGGTCCAGCTCAAAAGAACTGAGAATAAAGGCCAGATTGGTTTCTGCAGGGGTGTTCCACACCTTGCAAAAATGAAACACAAAGAAAAAAAGAAGTCTTAAAAAAGACATGAACAGAGCATCAGTGAGCTGTGGGACAACTTAGATTTCCAAGGAACAGCTGGTGGATTTGAACTGCTGACCTTTTGGTTAGCAGACAAACACTTATCCACTGTGCCACCAGGGCTCCATCAAGCATATATATATATATACACACACACATACATATAAACCTGTTGCTGTCAAGTGGATTCCAACTCGTGGTGACCCCATATGTTACAGAGTAGAACTGCTCCATAAAGTTTTCTTGGCTGTAATCCTTATGGAGGCAGATCGCCAGGCTTTTCTTTCATGGCACCACTGAATGACTTTGAACCTCCAACCTTTAGACTAGTAGGCAAGTGCAAACCATTTGCACCACCCAGGGACCTTAAGCATATATATACATACATACACACACATGCACACACACACACATACATAAATTGGAGTCCCTGAAAGGGAAATAATGGTTGAAATTTTTCCAAATTTGATAAAAACTATAAACCCACAGATCCAAAAACTTCTTTGAACTCCAAGCACAAGAAACATCAAGAAAACTACAGCCAGGCCTGTCGTAACCAAACTGTTCAAAACTAGACATAAAGAACGAACCTTAAAAGCAGCCAGAGGAAAAAAGACAGGTTATGTACAAAGGAACAAATGTAAAAATGTCATTGGATTTCTCAAAACAAACAATACAACTGAGAAGACAGTGGAGTAACATCTTTAAGGCTCCGAAAGAAAGGGGGAGAAACGCTAGCTTGGAATTCTACACGCAGCAAAACATCTTTACAAAAAATGCGAGGGAAATCAAAATCTTTTCAGATGTATAAAAGCTGGAAGAATTCATTTCCAGCAGACCTACACTATAAGAACTATTAAAGGAAGTCCTTCAAGTGGAAAGAAAATGATATCGGATGGAAATATCGATCTACACGAAGGAACAAAGAGCATCAGAAATGGTAACTACTTGGATAAATGTAAAATATTTTTTTAATCTCTTTAAAATATAACTGACTCTTTAAAGCAAAAATAACAACAATGTACCGTGGGGTTTATAATATATGTAGCAATAAAATGAATAACAACAATAGCACAAAGGCTAGGAGAGGAGAAAAGGAAGTCTAATGTTGTAAGGTTGTCATGTGTGAAGTGGTACAATAGCACCTGACGGCAGACTGTGATAAGTTAAAGATGTGCACTATAAACTCCAAGCAACCACTAAAACAGCTCAACAAAGAGTTATCACTAATAAGCCAACAAAGTAGATAAAATGGGATGATAAAAAATAATCAATCCTAAAGAAGGTGGAAAAAAGAGAAAAAAGCTTCCTACAAGAAATCCACTTTAAGTAGAAATATGCTAAATGTAAAAAATAGAAAAAGATATGGTATACACATACAATGGAATATTACTCAACCATAAAAAAGAAATGAAGTCCTGATGCATGCCACAACATGGATGAACCTTGAAAACGTCATGCTGAGTGCAATAAGTCACAAAAGGACAAATATTGTATGATTCCACTTATACGAAATATATAGAATAGGCCAGTGTATACAGACCTAAGTTTATTAGTGGCTACCAGGAGTAGGAGGGAGCGAGGGGCAAAGGAGGACTCAATGCTTCGGGAACACTGAACTTCTGTTACAGGTGATGGAAAAATTAAGAAATGCATAATGGCGATGGTTGCACGACATGATGAAAACAACAACAGACGTCACCGAATTGTACATGTGAAGAATGTTGAAATAGCAAACGTTTTGTTACATATTATATTTACCACAGTTTAAAAAAAAAGATAGATAGAAAATTTGTGTAGCCATATAAATTTCAGATAAAATAAATTTCAGGGCAAAGAATATTGTCAGGGATAAAGAGAGTTTTTCATAATGATAAAGGATATGAATGTCTTGGGCCCATTCCCCAGAGATTTTGACTTCACTGGTGTCATGGATTGAATTCTGTCCCCCCAAAATATCGATCGACTTGGCTAGGTCATAATTCCCAGTATTGTATGATTGTCCACCGTCTTGTCATCTGATGTGTTTTCCCTAGGTGTAGTAAACCTTCTCTCTGTGAAGTTGATAAGATGGGATCAGCGACAGTTACGTAAACTCAGTCTACAAGATTAGATTGTGTTTTAAGCCAATCTCTTTTGAGATATAAAAGAGAGAAGTGAGCAGAGAAACACGGGGACTTCATACCACCAAGAAAGTGCACCAGGAGCATAGCGTGTCTTTGGACCTGGGGTCCTTGAGCTGAGAAGCTCCTCGATCGGAGAAGATTGATGACAAGGACCTTCCCCCAGAGCCAACAGAGAGAGGAAGCCTTCCCCTGGAGCTGGTACCCTGAATTTGGACTTTTAGACTATGAGAGAATAAACTTCTGATTGTTAAAGCCATCCACTTGTGGTATTTCTATTATAGCAGCACTGGATGACTAAGACAATTGAGCTAGGCTTGGACCTACGCGTTGGTGTCTGTGAAAGCTCCAGACACTTCCAAAGTGCAGTCAGTGGTGTTCCCACCCTGGCCTTACCTGGAATGTGAATCTCCATCTGGCCGACTTTGGGTTGCCTGCTTGGCCCCTTTAGGCACTTGGGTTTGCTGCTCTTGTAGTAGAGACTTGGGAAATGATAACAGCTAATGTATGGTGCAGTGGTTAAGAGCTCAGCTGCTAACCAAAAGGTCAGCAGTTGGAATTCACCAGCTGCTCCTTGGAAACCCTATGGAGCAGTTCAACTCTGTCCTTTACAGTCACTGTGAGTTGGAATCGACTCGACAGCAATAGCAATGCAGTGAACATTTCTTGTGTGTCTGGTACTGTTTTAGAATCTTGAGATGTATTATCTCATCTAATCCTCCCAGCAGCCCCATGAGGTAGATCCTAATATCACTCCCATTTTATGGCTGAGGTTATAAACTGAGGTCCAAAGAACTGAAGAAGCTTACCAAGACCACCTCCTAGTCAGAGGTGGAGGCGGGTGGCCCCAGCAGCTGTGCTCTAACATTTCACTCTGCCTCCTCTTAAACATGTGGTCCCTTCCTTGTGGGCTCAAAGTGGAAGGCAGGGCCATCTGTGCTGGGGGCTGAGAATGGAGACTTCCCAGCATCTGCTACAGACTGTCAGCACAGAGCAGCAGCAAGTTAGCCTCAGGGAGCAGCTGCCAGCACCTCCCAACCTTCATCTGCCACCACCTTCTGTCCTGGGGCCTTGGCTGTGATTCCAGAGTTCAGCTGACTGTCAACCCTGTAGCCAGTAACCTCTGGGTGGCCCATCTTACCCTCAGGACATTGTTCTGTTGGGTCAGCATTAAAGAAAGGGTCTCCCTGTACAGACAAACTCTTGGAAACCTCAAATGTCAAACAACCAGATTGACATTGCATTCCATGGTGATGAGTCATGGACCTTTGTCAATGTCTGTGGAGGAACTGCTGGACACAATTTCAGAGGACCAAGAAAGAGTTATTAGACCCAGGCATCCATAGAGATATTTTATCCATTCGTTCTTCCGTAGAATATTTATTGAGCACCTATTGTGTGCCAGGCACTGTTCTAGGCACTGGGAATAGGGCGAGGGCTGGGAAAAGGTCTCTGACTCCCAGGTGCTCACAACCCACTATAGGGAAACAGACAGAACTTCTTGCAATAGAACAGGATGACCAGTGAAACAGGTCATGTCAGGTTATAATGGAGGCACCTTTTTGAAGGATGAGCAGGAGTTTTCTGGGTAGACAAGCAGAGGGCAGTCAGGAGCCAAGAGGCAGAGGTGAGTAAGAGCGGGAGGTGTTGGGAAGCTTCTGGGGGCTTGGTATGCATGGAGGGTACGTGTGAGGAAGTGGAGCCAGGCCAGCTTGGAGAAATAGAATGTGCCAGATGATAAAGGATTTTGAATGCCAGGCCTGAGAGTTTGGACTTGACTCCTTAGCCTGGAACAAGAGTTTCATGTAGGGGGATACTGGAGCTTCAGAAAGACCACCCCAGAGGCAGACGAATGGCCAGTAGGGGCTGGAGAAGCCACTGAAGGCAGAGAGCTGAGAGGGGGCAGGTAGGGAGATGCTGGCAAGAGATAATGGGGGTCTAGCTTAGGTAAATGTCAGTGGGTGACAAGGGAGGAATGGGTGGAGTGAAAAGGTGGAATGAGTGGGGCCTGGTAACCTATCAGCCATGGGGCAGGAAGCAGAAGGCGGGGAAGGCTGTGCTGGAGATAATCTGCAAGATATTTCTGTGGAGGCACAATAGCCCAGAGCATCAGCACAGATGAGGGAGGGTAACAGTGACTCTGGCCAGTGGCTTTCACAGTGGTCAGGAGAGGGTGCTCTGTCACCATGGACACTGGGCAGGGGGAGCCCTGCAGGGCTGATAGAGGCCAAGCATGGCCATCCTCACAATGCACAAAGCCAAGAGCCTTAGGAGGCCATAACCTTAGGAACAGATGAGAGTGATCTCAGGCAGCCAGACCTGCCCTCCGCCATCTGCCTGCCCTTTGCCCTGTTTGTATCTAAGTCTCAGCCACACTTGCGGGTCCCCAATCACTCTGTGCCTGCTCTGCCTCCAAGCATGTGTGCATGCCGCCGCCTCTCCCTGAAAGTCCCACTGCCTCCATCCTGTTCCACTTGTGGCTAACCCCTCTTTAGGACTCAAACTCAATCTCCTCCAGGACTTCCCCGTCTCCCAAATGACTTAGAATCCCTCTTCTGTGCTCTGCCAGCCCCTTGTCATAGTTCTAATCACTGTCATGTGATGGCCTTTCTTCTTGTCATTGACCACGACTGGTTGGTGAGTGCCTTGAGATTGGAGCTGAGTTTTATCCATTTCTTAATTTTCAGGGTCAGCATAAGGACTGAAATGATGGATGGGTGGATGGAAAGATGGATGGATAAGTAGATGTGAGGAGGGAGGGAGGGATTGATGGAGGAATTGATGGATGGAAGAATGGGTGGATGAATCAATGGATGGAAGGGGAAGGAAAGAAAGATATACAGATAGGTGAGTGTATGGATTAGTGGAAGGATGAGTAAATGAATGAATGATTGAGGGAGTAATAGAATGGGCAGGTGAACAAATAAATGAGTAAGTAAGCGAATGATCATAAGAATGAATGAGCAAGCAAAGTGATGAATGAGTGGGTAAGTGAATAAATAAGGAGGAACTAACTGATTGAGAGAATGAATAGATGAATAAATAATTGAATAAACTGCGTGGATAAACAAAGAACAAGTGAATGAGTGAATAAGCAAATGAATGAGAGTGGTCAATGAGTAACCGCCATGGCAATGTGGGCCCCCCAAGCAACAACTGTAGCCCTCATCTCTTCAGCTGGTTGTGTGCACTGCTGTCTGCCCAGTGCTTAGGACTGTGCTTGGTGCATAGAAGGTACTCAGTAAACATGTGTTGAATAAATGAATGAACAAATGCATGTTGTTAGACCAGTAGACCCAGTGCAGTTGTAAACACTGGGACATCAACATGAAGCTTAGGTTCTCATCCTAGCCCTTCACTTTTACACAATATCACTTTGAGCTCATTCCTATTTCTTCTCTGAGTCTCTGTTTGCCCATTGTCAAATGGGCATAATTAGCCTTACTTCTCAAGATCCGATAATAAGAACTAGGGGCTCATCAAATGTTAGTTCCTTCCTGGGAAGGAACTTTTTATACAAGTTGAAATCCCTCCTGATTTTTTTTTTTTTTAAAATATAACAAAGCCCCTAGCATGCGTGTCTCTCCTCTCATGGACGCCCTTTCTCATTCACACAGCGAAGCAGCTGACCTTAACCCATCACTCCCCCGGGCATTCTGGTCTCTACTCCGGAAATGCTCCTGCACTACAGCAGTTCAGCCTTGGTTGAGGGCCCTTAGCATTTATATAGTTATTATTATTGCCTTTATCATCATCATCATTATTTAAAATTTCCCCAGAGCTTCTGGCAGGGTTAAGTGGACTGTTTTGGGGGCCTGTTTTTATTTTTGCTTTTAATTTCCAGTGGAGAAAGGATGGGGTGGGTTCAGGAAAAAGGTGCTTTGTTCTGGAGTGAGGCTTATATTTCTGAAAGGCAATTGTTGAGGTTCACTCTTCAGTGGTACAGATGAGAGCTATGGCAAACCTTACTTTCTTTTCTCTGTGGAGAAGAAATTGCTTAATCATTTATCTGCAGCCGAGGAGAAAAGACAGCACCAGAGAACAGCCCATTTTAATAGGAAATATTGAGACTTCTCATCTTAACGATAATGACCCCCAGTTTATATTAAATAGGACCCTGAGTTCCCTCCTTAATGCCTTCATTTTCTTTCTGTCTCCTGGAGTTCAAACCACAAAGCCATCTAAACCAAAACCAAAACCAAACCCTTTGCCCTCGAGTCGATTACGACTCAAAGCCAAGACTATCTAGATGTTGGGAAAACCACCCTCAAGTGCATTGCTCCGTCTCGCCACGAGGGGGCGCTCCCAGATCAGACACAGCCCACCTGCCTCGCTGCTGCCACCTCCAGTGGAAGCAGCATCTTTGCAGATCTGCCCCCTAGAGAAGGGCCAGGGGTCTCTTGCCCGCTTAAGATCTCCAGGAAGTCCAGATGCAAGGACAGGACGTTCCTAGAGACTTCCTTGGGTCACTATAAAACACACTGGGTGATAGGAACGAAACTGAGGGCCTACTATGCGCCAGGACTTTCGTAACTCAAGCCATTCACTCCACAAACTCAGAGGCCCGCTGTTGGGGCAGGCCCTGTACTGGCCTCTGGGATCCATCTGTGCATGAGAGGTGGTCCCTGCCCTCCAGGGGCTCACTGTCCAGCAAAGGGAGCAGGCTGAGGTCGAGAGGGAAGCTTGACCCTCAGATTAGTTTTGTTGACAGCCAGTCACCTTCCGTAGCATTTTGCTAAGAATATGGTCTGTGCTGGGGATCAGCTTCAGCCTGGTCCCCGGTGAGCTCTGGAGTGTGAATCGCACAACCAGGAGGTGAGGGACTGGGCCTTTGTACCTCCAGGTGGGGCGGGAGGGAGAGGGCAGATTCCTGGGGGAGCAGGCAATTTTCCAGAGAAGGCGGCAGCTGTGGGCCTTAGCAGCTTGGACTCAACAGGGGGAGGGAGCACCAACCGGAAATGGGGATCTGTACGTGGCTCCCACAGCGTCTACTACTAAGGTCGACAATGATTAGTATCAGGTTATTGTTGTATCAGGGGCAGTGGTGGTTCAGTGGTAGAATTCTCACCCTCCATGTGGGAGACCCAGGTTTGAATCCTGACCAGTGCACCTCAAGCACAGCCACTACCCCTCTGTCAGTGGAGGCTTGCGTGTTGCTGTGATGCTGAACAGGTTTCAGTGGACCTTCCAGTCTAAGATAGACTAGGAAGAAAGGCCTGGCAATCTGTTTCCAAAAAATCAGCCTGTGAAAACCCTATGGATCACAATAATCCGATCCGCACCCAATCACGAGAATGGCACAGGACTGGGCAGCGTTTTGTTCTGTGGTGCACGGGGTTGCCATGAGTCAAACACCACCTCCCCAGCAGCTAATAACATCATTATGGGCATTATTATGTCCAGGATTCATCCCTTCCCAGGCAGAGCGCAAAGACGCCTCCCGGAGATGCCCTCTCTTCCACAGCTCCTCAGAGGCCTCCGTACCCAGCCCCAACTCTTTCATGAGCGTCTTCCAGGAGCCCATTCTCTCTCCAAAGGAAAGTCTCCAATGAAGAACAATGTATAACCTTGAGAAGTTCAGATGAGGTGAGATGGGGGCGGGGATCCTCCATGGAGCTGTGAAGTCCGCATGGGCTCTCTGAGCATGCGCACCGGTGCTGGTGCGGGCCTGTGGGGAGTCCCTTCTCCTCACCTCCTCTCTGGTTTCCCCCATCCAGTAGGGGGCCTTGTCCTGCCAATTCCATCCCCTTGACTTGCCCCACCCAGGCGGGCAGCCCCTATGTGGCCAGGGGGACAAGCAGGGACTTTCGGGTTGCCCAGAAACCCCAACTCACACAGGAGCGATCTTGGGAATGTCGGTGTGTGGGAGATATTTTGCATACAGTAAGGGCTCCTTGTCAGTGCTTGTTATTTAATTAATACTCAGCATATTACAGTAGTAATAAAACAAAAAAAGATCAGTTCACAAAACTTATTATTCTACTCGATGCAGCCACTTTGCAAGGGCCTTTGATTGATACACAGTCTGCTCATACTCAGTTAAATGATCCAACCCATTTGCAAACTTGGATAATTAAATTATCTTCAACATTTTACACAGGGCTTACTAATTTAATACATTCAGTTTCCTTTTTAAACACTTCCACTGCCTGACCTGACAAGCAAAACTTTCCCAAATACTTAAACCACTTTGGACAATCTAATTTTTAAAGAAGTATAGATATAGTGAATCTCAAGATCTCTGGAATCATTTAGAACTTTAGCATAAGAAGAGTCCTACACTTCTTGACAGAAGAGTCACAAGTCTAAAATGAATTACATGTTTTAAATTGGAGTCACAAGGCTAATTTGTTCATACTTTAATATGCCAGAAGATCTCTTCAACGTTACGAATACTTTAAATACACCATAAACCCATTGCCGTCGAGTGGATTCTGACTCATAGCGAACCCTCAGAACAGAATAGAACTGCCCCATGGGATTTCTAAGGAGCAGGTGGTGGATTTAAACTGCCAACCTTTTGGTTAGCAGCCGTAGCTCTTAACCACTACACCACCAGGGCTCCTTAAATACATCATAGTATGCGTTTTGATTCTTAACTTTTGCAGAGTTAAAAGGCATTTACCCAGTAAGGGAAACGTTCTCCATCCTAAGGGAACTGGGATGACCCCCTCCAGTACACTGTACCATCTCAGGGGCAGAAGTTCCATACTGTGGCAGAAACTGCTGGGCTCCCAAAATCTATGCTCCCCTTCCTTTTTAGAAATAAAACCCCAGATTCTGAATCAGCATTTGGCCACCTGGAATAAAGACTGTGTTTCCCAGCCTCCCTTGCAGCTAAGTGTGGCCATGTGGCTAACTGTGGCCAGTGAGACATAAGCAGAAATGTTATGGGGCAACTTCTGGAAACGTTTCTTAAAAGACAGCTGGTGTGTGTGTCCTTTCTCTTCTTTTTTGTCCATCCCTCCATCTTGCCACCTGGACTATGGGTGTGACAGTTGGACTCTAGTCACTACCTTGGACCTGGCAGATGAGGGTCCCATTCTAGGGGTGGTGGAGAGTGAGCTAGAAGGAGCCTGGGATTCTGATGATTTCATGGAGCAGGATGTTCATTTCCACCTGTAACAGGTTGCTTGGAAAGATCCCTCCAGCCCCACGTGCCTCCTGGCCATGTGACTTTGCCCTCTTTCCATCAAAAGATGAAGTCTATCTCCCTCCCCTTGAATCTACACTGGCCCTAGGGCTTGTTTTGGTCAGTCATATGTAGCAGAATTGGCATGGCTTCGGAAGCTAGGCCTTCCACATTTGCCCTCCTGGAACGCCGACCTGGGACCCCATGTGAGGAAGCCAGGCTAGCCCACTGGAGAATGAAGGTCCCAGTCAGCAGCATTAGCTGCAGACGCACGAGTGAGGCTGTGTTGGGCCTCCCAGCCCCGTCACCCCTTCTGCCACCAGGTACAGCGGTAGGAGGGAGCCCAGGCGATACCCACAGGCCAATGCTTGGCCCACACATAGAATCCCATTTCCAGCCACTAAGTTTTAGGGGGGCTTGTTTATGCAGCAAGAGCTAAATAAAACAGCCCTAGGCTGCCCACCTCTGACTTTTTCATGAGAAAGGAAGAAACTTTGGTCTTCTTTAGCCATTGTTGCTTTAGGCCTCAGTTGAATCAAATCCTGAGGCACCTATGGACCAGAGATTTTTGCGGGGAGGTGACACCTCAATGTCCAGGGTGGTTCTCTCTTGCTGCTGAGGGACATGCTAAGCCCTTTTAAAATTGGTTTCCATAACAACAAGGAACTCCATTTTCTCTAAAGAGGTTGGTCTTGTGGGCAATTAGATTCTGATCATACCGTTACCTAATTCTTGTCTGATCTGAGTCTACAACCCCCCATACACTCCCTGCCTTGTCCACCCCCTGCCCAGGAGGTCAAAGCCGACTTCCTTCGATAATCTCCTTACTGCCTAATTGAATTCTGCAGCCTTTTCTTGTCCCTGCTGTCTGCCCAGGCTGCAGCTTGGGGAGATAAGATGCTGCCTTTTGGATTCTGCGTCTCTCTCAGGCTCCTTTCTGGACTCTGTGCTATCCGTGAAGTCAAAGTAGACAGGAAGCGCGATCCTTCCTCCTCTTGAGCTTCAGTTTTCGGGGATTGAGAGCATCTCTGAGATAATGTCTGCAAACACCTGGCCGTGTTTAAGCCACCTCAGTCCCTCTTAAAGGCCCCAAGTGGCTTCCCAGAGCACTGAGACTGACATCACAGAGGCCTGCCTAGCCCTTTGCATCCTCCATGCCATGCCACCAGCCACACAGTGTGTTCTCATCTCAGGAACTGCACCCTGCTGTCCCCTTGGGCAGGATGCTCTCTGTGTAGCTCTTCTGTGGTTAGCTCCTCCTCCATCCTTCAGGTCTTACCTTAAATGTCACTTCCCCAGAGATACCTTCCCTGATCCGTACTGTCAAAAGAGTCAGCCCACTTCATCCTACCCCTACACATACAAACACAATAAAATTTTTTCACTGATAATAAAATTATAATTTCAATAAAAATTAAAGCTCTTATAACTCTTAAAGTTACAGTGGGTATTGTTTCTCACTGTCTCCTCCTCTACAGTGTGAATTCCAGGAGAGCAGGAAGCTGGCCTGTATGTCCCCATAATGAATGGATGAGTGACCCAATGAATCAGCTGTCAGTACAGGGCTTTGCACAGAGCAGCACTCAGTCCTTGGTACCTGGGAATAACTAAGCCACTCTAACACATAAAGCCCTTCTAGTGAATTCCAAACTCATTACCATGGCATACAAGCCCTGTCATGATCTGAGGCCACCTCAGCCCTCGAAGCATACAACTCCCTCTGGTGACCCTGGGCCCAGCTTCACCACCTGCAACCCCAGAAGGAGAAAGTTTTCAGTGCTCCTCAAAACTTTCTCATTCTATTAAAGAGAAAGTCTCTATCTGATGCTAGAGGGTCTTTAACACCCATCTAATGCTTGCAAGGGGCACTGGTGGTTCAGTGGTAGAATTCTCGCCTTCCATGAGGGAGACCCAGGTTCTATTCCCGGTCAATGCATCTCATATGCAGCCACCACTCATCTTCAGTGGAGGCTTATGTGTTGTTATGAGGTTGAACAGGTGTCAGCGGAGCTTCCAGACTAAGATGGATTAGGAAGAAAGGCCTGGTGATCTACTTCTGAAAATCAGCTAATGAAAACTCTGGATCACAATGGTCTGGATCATGGCGATGTCTCAGGAACAGACAGTGTTTCATTCTGTTGTGCCTGGGACTATCATGAGTGAGGGGCTGACTCGATGGCAGCTAACAACAAACGACAAGGTTTGCAAGACTTCCTTTTTTCTGTCTCTGGCAGACTTCAGCTCCGTGCTGCCCTCTCGTAATATTGTGTTGTGTTTCTTGAATTTATTGTTATGCTACTTCTATTTACGGAATATAATACTCGCTCTCCATTTATGGTGGTAAAAAAGTTTCCTTCTTAAGTCGGTTCATTCATGGAACGTTTTTAAAAGTGAGTTAAATTAAAGAAAAATGTTAAGTAAAGGGTAGTGTCGGGATGTGGCTGTGGCAGATTGCACGTGGATATCAGAAGATTGAGAAACACAATGACAGGATCTCTGAGGGTCCTTTTAGCAATGGCTGGTTGTAACTATATGTTTGATTAAGCTGATGAGCTGAAATACATTCATTACAGGGTTATTTGCAGTGGTGATAATAATAATAATAATGTAAGCAACTCAAACATTGTATCACCTAGGAAGGGTGACCATATAATTCTTCATCTAGGACTCTTTTAAAAGTGAAAGAAGTGATATTAATAATAGCACAACCTCAGGGCCATCCCAGCAACCCAGGATGTACAGTTTCTCTATCTGTCAGGAAATGCTTAAGTAAATTATAGTATATCCAATTTGTGAACTATGATGATTATGTACATTTATAAATGACACTTATGAAGAGTGTGTAAAAAATGGTTAAGATGTATAATGTTAAATGTGAAAAGCATATCACCCAGTGTTTAGATACGAGCAGAGAAACAGCCCCTGGAGGAAATCTGTTCAAATATTATGGCAGCTATTGCTGAGAGGTGGGATCAAAAGTAATCTTCACTTTCTTTGTTGGACATAGAAGTATCAATATTTATGACTCTCCTTGTTCCAGAAAACTGTGATTCAGCACATCTGACCCTGTCACTCCTTTGCTTAAAATCCTCCATTTCCTCTGTTCTTGAAATAAAGCCCACCCATCATAACATGGCCTACAGGTCTAGAGTGATCAGGCTGCACCTCCCTTCATATGCCTGGCCAGCCACTCTGGCTTTCTTTCAAGCTCTTACACATAGTGGGCTCCTTCCCTCCTCTTGACCTTTGCCCAGGCTGGTCGTTCTACCTAAAACCCTCCCTGCACAAACCCACACCCCCACCTGGCTAAGCTTCTGCTCCTATGTCAGGTCTCAGCTCCAATGTCACTTCCTCAGGAAGCCTTCTCAGCACCCCCCCCCCAATCAGGCCAGGCCCCTCGTATTCACATCTGCAGCTCTCTTTCTTATACACTTGTCCCCCAGGACGTTGCACACTTGTAACTCTTAATTTAGTTTTCATAATTGTTTGCTCTCTGAGATCATCTCTACTGAGCTGTAAACTCCTTGAAGGCTAAGGTTGTTCACGTTTTGATCCTGCCTGTGCCTGGGTCAAGGAGCCCTGGTGGCGCAGTGGTTAAAGAGCTCGGCTGCTAACCAAAAGTTCGGTGGTCTGAACTCACCAGCCACTTCGTGGGAGAAAGATGTGGCAATCTGCTTCCCTAAAGAATTACAGCCTTGGAATCCCTATGGGGCAGTTCTACTCACAGTGCTATGAGTCGAAATCGACTCAAAGGCACTGGGTTTTGAGTTTGGGGTGCCTGGGTCCAGGGTCAGGGCTCAGTAAACAGTTTTTGTCTGAAGCCTGAGTCTTCCTTAATTTCACATGTGCCGTCTTAATGCTTTTCTGGGTTTTCAAATGTTTCTAAATAGGCAAAAAACACTGTTTCAAACTGTAAAATCAATAAGGAAACTGAATAGCAATATTCCCTGATGCGTTAAGATCCAATCCAATTTGCAAAAATTTGATTTGTACACTTTCCAATAACGCATCTTTTATGTAAAGCAAATCCCAATTCAGGGAGTTTTCTCTCAAAAAACTTATAGCTCAAACCATGGAGAATGCATTTACAAAGCTGAGATAAAGGGGAGGGGAGCCCAAGCTGGCTTCTGCAGACTTATTTCTTAAGCGCCAATCCACCCCCACAACTGGCAATGTCCTGAGAGCTTTGCCTCTGCCTGCGGTGGTCCTGACGGCCATCGCTGCCTATTAAGAGAACACTGTGGTGGGGGGTTGATCCCAAGAAAGAAAAGCTCTCGTGCCATCCCTGATACCCTCGTTCTCTGCCTTTCCTTTGGAGGCTGCCACTCACTGACAGGACCACAGAATGTTCCCTCAAGCTCCCTGAAGCCTGTTGTTTACACTACAGCTAGAGTGGCCTCTTTGAATATGCGTCAGGTAATGTCCTTTCTGTATAGGAGTCCCTGGGTGGAGCAAACAGTACTCAGCTACTAACCAAAAGATTGGCAGTTCAAATCTACCAAAAGGTGCCTTGGAAGAAAGGCCTGGTGATTTACTTCTGACAGGTCACATCAATGAAAGTCCTATAGAGCACAGTTCTACTCTGAAACACTTGGGGTCCCCAAGAGTCAGAAGCAACTCCTCAGTGATTTGGTCTCTCAGTGATTAATGTCTCTTCCATGCTTAAAATCTTTCTACGACTCCCATCTCACCCAGAGCAAAAATCAAAGTCCTTTCCATGGTCTATACGTTGGGCGACAATATTATATAGTGTCCAAACCAGGACACTTGGACAGTAAAAGGGGACTGGTTCTATTACACAGGATAACAGTGCAAAATCAGAACAGTGTCTGGCAAACTGAGATACAGGAGGCCCTACACGGTCTGGTCATATCTGCTTCTGCAACTTCCTATCCTCTCCCCTCACTCATTCCCGTAGTCTGCTTTATCAGTTGCCATGGAGTTGACTCCGACTCATGGTGACCCCATGTGTTTCAGAACAGAACTCGCTCCATAGGGTTTTAAGTGGCTGGTTTTTCAGAAGTCAATCACCAGGCCTTTCTTCTGAGGCACCTCAGGATGGACTCCAACCGCCATCCTTCAACCTTTAGGTTGATAGCTGAATACATTAACTTTTTGCACCATCCAGGGACTCCACCCGAAACATTAGAAACCCATTTGAAATTTGTAGGTGATGGATCTCCCCAGGTAGAAAGTGAGCCCCAGAAAGTAGGAAGTCTGCTGAATCACCACTGAATCCCCTGCCCCTCCCCCAGTGTGGGGTACACAACAGGTGTTCAGTAAATTTTTGTCAGGTCAAGGACTGAATTCGGGGAAGGGGGCTTTAACACTGACGATGGAACAACTTTGTGCCGGACGCAGACCTCACGTCTCATCTGACCTCTGACTACCCAACGGGGAGAGAGCTATTACCCCTATTTTAAGACATGGAAAGTGAGGTTCCGTTACCTTGTTCACCATTTATTGACTCAGCAGGTATTACGTGACAGCCCCTGAAAAGACAAAGGACCTTACAATAGCGTCAGCATCTTTTTACAGAAGAGAAAACTGTGTTCTGGGGAGGTCAAAGGCATGTCCCCCCTCCTACGGCCAGATGTCAGAACCAGGACCAGACTCAGGTCTCCAGGTAGCTGCACTCTCAATCCAGTGCTCTTTCTCCAAGCCAAACACCTCATGGATCTTACCAGTAACAGGCAGACACCCCCCCAATTTCCCACACACCAGAGCAGGTCCTTAAGGAGCTAAGCTGGTGTACTGAGGTGTTTAAGAGTGAGACAGGTATGCATTTTCAGATGGCAAACTTCATGTCAAAGGTGATTACGGATGAAGGGAACCCTGGGGGCAAAGAATAATGGGACTTGGCTTAAGTTAGACAGAGAGGAGACCAATAGGGTGTGAGTGCAACTTACGTGCAAATTTACATATTAGAGGAGTAATTATAAATCTTTGTTATAAACTTGCCAGCTAATGGGAGACATGGACCCAGCACATGAATCAAGGATGCCGAGATGACATCTCTTGTGGAGCCATTGTTCCTGACGCCGTCGTGGGGATTTTTGTTGTCTTCACTTCGGGGCCTTTAATTAATAGACGAGCCCCATCGCTCGGCTCATTTGCAAAGGGCTTGGAGCTGAGGGGTGGGGGTGGGCGGTAGGAATCCGAAGGATCATTGTGATTGTCACGATCATGATGACAAGACTTTCCTCGCTGGTGATGGTACAGGGCGTTGTCGTGGAAACCGCGTGCTTATTAGTAACGTGTTCTTTTAAGGTTGCTGGGACGCTGGCATCTTTTAACCAGTGCCTGCTCTGTACTGGCTACACGGTAGCTTTTGTGACATGGACAAAGAATCGGTCCTCCGTGAGGCCTGTGATTTTTTATTCCAACTCCTGCTCTGGCTTGCTCTCCATCCCCATAAACAGCGCATAAAAATTATCTGCCTGAGACAAGGACTAGAAGGCAGAAGGGGACAGGAAAGCTGGTGATAGGGAACCCAAGCTTGAGTCAGAACAGCGTTGACGTGTAGTCGAGCTGGTAACCATTGTCATAGGGCGCCATGTGTACTAACTGTTTAATGAGAAACATTTTGTTCTGTAAGCCTTCATCTAAAGTGAGAATAGCAGCACAACCGGAAGGGTGTAGTCGATGTCACTGAACTGTGCATGTAGAAATTTTTGAAATGGTGTATCTTTGGCTATGTATATTTTCACCAAAAAAAAAAAAGGTCGAAAAGAGAGAGGGTTGACATGTGGTGGGGTTGTTAACCGATGTCATAAAACAACATGTGTACTACTGTTTCATGAGAAACCATTTGTTCTGTAAACCTTCACCTGAAGTACAATAAAAAAATAATAATAATAAAATTATCTCCCTGAGCCATTTGGGGTGCTGGAAGTGTTCTCTCCTGGGATCTGGATGGTGGTGACACAAGCGTGTGCACGTGTCAAAATTCACTGAGATGCATACTGAAGTGCACTTTACAGCATATGTTACCGCTCAGTACAAATGTTTCTTATTGTCACTTTTTCTTACCACCAACAGAATGTTGTCCCTTCACCAGCTGTGTGCCTCACTCAGGTGACGTCTGGAATACCATACCCGGAGGGACTGCCGTTTAAAGGGGGCAGCAACTTGTGCCGCACACCTCTCATGTGTTGGGTGCATCGCTGATTTTATATGATTGAATCCTTGCCCTTGTTCAGGGAAGTCAGTATTTTTCTCCCCATTTTACAGATGTGGGAACTGAGGCTCCGTGAAGTCAGTGCTCACCCAGAGTCAGCCTGAGGAGCCAGGACCTGAGCCCAGGGCTCTGAGACTGTAGCCTGTGCTCTTTCCATTTTATGTGGATGTGCTTCTTTCACTACGTGAAACAGGTCCGGGAAAAGGGGTTCAGGACAGCAGCACGCTGGGATCCATAGGACATGGAGGAAATTTTTTCAAGTGTTCTCATGAGAAACAGAAAAGATTTAGACAGAGGTCATAAAGCAATGGTGAGAGTGATGTGTCTCATCCCCAAACATGCTATGGGTTGTCCTACCTAGTGATTTAAAAAAAAAAAAAAACATTACTTGCCTCCATTGAAAACTTGAGAGATGGCACAGGCAAATTCAGGTTTCTGGGTCTCTTGGAAATCAGAAGATCCGGTGGCTCTGGGCCCGCATTCCCCACACATACACTCTCCAGTCTGCCCCAGTCCCCACCCAGCCACCCTCACTCATTATGGGGGTGACCATCCACTCTTTTGTGGTCTGGCATTTATTTGCTCTTCTCCTGGGAACCCAGTCCAATTTTCCTCCCAAAATCCACCCCCTTTTCCACTCTGAGTCAGGTACTTTGGGTGCGGTTGAATCCATCCCTGGCTCCAGTGGTGTCCAAGTAGCTCAGTCCTGACCCATCAGAGCAGCGTGTTCCTCTGTCCACAGTGATTGACACTGGCTCAGGGTTAGACATATGACCCAACCAGAGCCAGTGAGGTGCACTGAAACTTTGGTTGGTTTGCTGAGAAAGCAGCACACTGGAATTGAACCTGCATGGCTGTAGCCTGGAGCTGCCATCAGCCATCTTAAAATGAACGAATGACTCTGACACAAAGAAGAGAAAGCTTAGTGATAGAGAGACAATGGGTCCTGGTGCCCTTTTTGAGCTCCTTGATCAAGCTCTACCTACAGCTAGCTATCCCCGGATTTTTCAGTTATGGGAGCCAACAAATTACTGTGGTTTTTTGTTGTTGTTGTTGTTGTTGTCGTTGTTTGTTTGTTTGTTTAGCCCATTTTAGATAGTTAGGAGTCATTTGTTTGCAAGTGACAGAAAATTCTTCCCCAGAGAATCTTCCAGGCTAGCACACAACAGGATTAGGACCCAATGGGTAAAAGTGTCAGGAACCAAAATTTCAACCTAACATAAAGATGGAATTTTCCAAAACTGAATCATTAAGAAATAAGAATATTCTGTGATATCCAAGTCACTAATGGTGTTCAAAGAGATTGAACATGATTGTCTATGTGTCATTCTGGCACAGGGTATGTGGTTAGAGGAGATGAACTCAAACTTTAGGTGCCTGCCAACTTGGTGGCTCTATGAATATCAAGAATAGAATATTCCTCAGAGAAGGGTTTCCTGAATACCTTAGGGAGATTTCCCCCTAGTTCTGTTATCCTTTTTCACTATATCCTGATTGTTTCCTTCACAACAATTACCACTATTTTTAATTCTAGATTTATATTTTTGTTGACTTGTTGAGTTCTGTCTCCCCAAACTAGACTGTAAGTTCCATAAAAGCAGAGATTTTGTCCATTTTGTTCACTGTACATCTAGCACCTAGCAAACAGCCTACCACACACACAACAGGCCCTCAGTAAATACTTGGTTGAATGAATGAGAGAATGAATGATTCCCTCTCTGGGCCTGTGTTTTCTATTGAAGTCACTTAGAAAGCCAGTGTCCAAATGGGCCCATTAAGGTCTATAACCACTGAATCTCTTTCACATTAGCCCTATTTAAAGACAGTTCATTTGTGCCATTTAATGAAGAGTGCCGTTTTAGTAACGGACGTTATGCTGCCTAATCTCTAGAGTGTTCTTCATCCCCAGCACAGCCTCCTTGTCTAGGAGCTCCAGCATTGCTCTCTCCCACCCCGGTCATCCGCTCAGGACTGAAGACAGCCCCTGGGCAATACGTGGGACTCAGCCTCCCTCTGCAGCCCCCCTTCCCGCTCTCTTCATCGTGTTGATGAGTATTTGAGCCTTGCCCTCTCGCTTAAGACAATGTTGGAAAAGAAACTCTTATTTACTGAGCACCTACTACGTACTAGGAGCTTTACACATATGAGCTATCTAATCCTCACAGCCACCCTATGAAGTCGGCACAATGAGTCTTCATTTTACAGAGGAGGGAACGAAGGCTCAGAGAGGTCAAATGATTTACCAAAGGTCACACAGATCCAATTTTCAAATTTTAGGTGGTAGCACTCTAAAGTTATGCTCTTTCTGTTATTCTACATTTAGTTTTCTAACTTTTGTGTGTGTACGTGTGTATATACCATACCAGTATATAATATCGCAAAACAAAATATGCAAACAAAAAAACCAGTTGCTGTGGAGTCAATTCTATCTCACGGCAACTCCATGTGGGTCAAAGTAGAACTTTGTTTCATAGGATTTTCAATGGCTGATTTTTTGGAAGTAGATCACCAGGCCTTTCTTCTCAGGCCCCTCTGAGTGAACTCGAACCTCCAACCCTTCAGTTAGTAGCCAAGCACATTAACCGTTTGTACCACCCAAAAAAAAAACCACAAAAAAACCAAACCCATCTGACTCATAGCGACCACCCAGGGACTCCTGTACATATATGAACATCATGATTGTGTGATACATACACACATACATATAATACATACATATAGTCATGCATGTATATATATGCATATGTACATGTAAATATATTTTTTGATTCCCTGGCATTCCTTTCTTCAAATGGTCTTTTCACACCCTGGGGACACACACACATACCCCAAATTTTTAGCATCTTTCTTTTATTTATTGTACTGGAGGAGAAGGGAACGACACGGGCCTGTTCAGGACTAAGCAAATTCCGACTAAATTGCATCAATGGGATTTTTTTTTAAAGCATACAGAGTAACCCTAAAACAATCTATACTTTTCAAAACATCGAGAGACACCTAGGGCTGTGCATGAAGACATGTGTCCAGTAGCATTTTACACAAATTATCCAAACTCAAGTCCATTTCCTCTCTTATCCAGCCCAGCTTCCTGGACCCGCAAACCAAACCACAGTGCCTGGGGATGACAGAGAAAGAGAGGACTCCCACTGAAACCCAGGCAGCAGGAAATCTCCTGCCTCTGATTCTGGGTTATTTAAATCTAGGGAGCTCATTTGGCCTCAAGCACTCAATCATTTCATTCCTCTTTCTGGTTTTATTTTCAAACATTAGAGGATAGAATC
This sequence comes from Dugong dugon, assembly GCA_030035585.1. Lineage (NCBI taxonomy): Eukaryota > Metazoa > Chordata > Mammalia > Sirenia > Dugongidae > Dugong > Dugong dugon. The sequence continues at coordinate 35,281,969 of CM057461.1, forward strand.
ATCACGGAGGTTGAAGAGGGCCTTTTTCTCTTTCTAGCTATTGCTCCTGGATTCCCTTACTCAATGCCCAGTGCATATGCTGGGCCAGATGGCTTGGACTGTTGGTGGCTGATTCAGCTGCTCAAGAACATGGTTATGTTTAACCTCATCAACTTGACTCTGCTTCAGTTCATCCTGGGGCAGAATTGTGATACCAATCAGTTTAATTAGTTTAATGAGAGCCCAGGGAACTGGTCTACATTTTGAGTTTGTTGCACAGAACAAATTGGTTTCCCTCACTCCCTCCTCGATCATTTCAGCATTCAGAAGGAGAACTGCTCTCAATTCACCATTTAGGAAAAGGATTTTTATTCCCATCCTCTATGGGGAAGTTCTACTCTGTCACATGGGGTCGCTATGAGTTAGAATGGGCTCCACGGCACCTAACAACTTCTTGTGTAAGGAGGTGAGCACTGTCCAGGGTGCCAAAATGAACTGGAGTCAGAGAATCAGTTCTTCCTGTAATGCATTTCTACACATCGATAACTCTAAATACACCCAGTGGAAATTTAGCCTTCTGGAATTCTGAAATCTCTAGTGTATGAATTCCTATTCCAATAAAAGGCAGCATTTCAGCATTCTCCTTAAGTGTGGTCTCCAAAGTGGGGTGCACAAGGAGGTCCTTTGAGGTTATGGAGTAAAATATTAGGATTTCTATTTATGTTTATCTAGCTTGTTGTACAAGGAAGGCCAGTTAATACTACTATTATTCAAATTTACACACCAACCACTAACGCCAAAGAAGAAGAAATTGAAGATTTTTACCAACTTCTGCAGTCTAAAATTGATCAAACATGCAATCAAGATGCATTGAAAATTACTGGTGATTGGAATGCAAAAGTTGGAAACAAAGAAGAAGGATCGATAGTTGGAAAAGATGGCCTTGGTGATAGAAACAACACTGGAGATCGCAAGACAGAATTTTGCACAAACCAATGACTTATTCATTGCAAATACCTTTCTCCAACAACATAAATGCAACTATATATGTGGACCTCGCCAGAAGAAATACACAGAAATCAAATTGACTACATCTGTGGAAAGAGATGATGGAAAAACTCAGTATCATCAGTCAGAACAATGCCAGGGGCCAACTGAGGAACAGACCATCAATTGCTCATATGCAAGTTCAAGCTGAAGTTGATAAAAATTAAAACAAGTCCACAAGAGCCAAAGTATATTCCACCTGAATTTAGAGACGATCTTAAGAATAGATTTGACACATTGAATACTAATGATCAAAGTCCAGTTGAGTTGTGGGATGACATCAAAGACATCATACATAAAGAAAGCAAAAGGTCATTAAAAAGACAGGAAAGAAAGAAAAGACCAAAATGGATGTCAGAAGAGACTCTGAAACTTGCTTTTGAACATAGAGTAGCTAAAGCGAAAGGAAGAAATAATGAAGTAAAAGAGCTGAACAGAATATTTCAAAGGGCAGCTTGAGAAGACAAAGTAAAGTATTATAATGAAATCTGCAAAGACCTGAAGCTAGAAAACCATAAGAAAAGAACATGCTCAGCTTTTCTCAAGATGAAAGAACTGAAGAAAAAAATTAAACCTCAAGTTGCAATATTGAAGGATTCTTGGGGCAAAAAATTGAATGATGCAGGAAGTATCAAAAGAAGATGGAAGGAAAACAAGAATCACTGCACCAAAAAGAACTGATCGACATTCAACCATCTTAGGAGGTAGCATATGATCAAGAGCTGATGGTACTGAAGGGAGAAGTCTAAGTTGCACTGAAGGCGCTGGAGAAAAACAAGGCTCTAGGAATTGACGAAATACCAATTGAAATATTTCAGCAAACAGATGGAGCGCTGGAAGTGCTCACTCGTCTTGGAAGACAGCTAACTGGCCAACCGACTGGAAGAGATCCACATACATGCCTATTCCAAAGAAAGGGGATCCAACAGAATGCAGAAATTTTGGAACAATATCATTAATATCACTTGCAAGTAAAACTATGCTGAAGATAATTCAAAAACCATTGCAGAATACATTGACAGGTTGCTGCCAGAAATTCAAGCCGGATTCAGAAGAGGATGTGGAATCAGGGATATCATGGCTGATGTCAGATGGATCTTGGCTGAAAGCAGAGAATACCAGAAAGATGTTTACATATGTTTTATTAACTATGCAAAGGCATTCAACTGTGTGAATCATAACAAATTATGGGTAACATTGTGAAGAAGAATGGGAATTCCAGAACACTTAATTGTGCTAGTGAGGAGTCTGTACATAGACCAAGCGGCAGTCTTTCGAACAGAAGTGGATACTTTATTGTTTAAAATCAGGAAGGTTATGCATAAGCGTTGTATCCTTTCATCATACTTATTTAATCTGTATGCTGAGCAAAAAATCTGAGAAGCTGGACTATATGAAGAAGAACACGGCATCAGGATTGGTGGAAGACTCATTAACAACCTGTGATGTGCAGATGACACAACCTTGTTTGCTGAAAGTGAAGAAGACTTGAAGCACTTAATGATAAAGATCAAAGACTACAGCCTTCAATATGGATTACACCTCAACATAAAGAAAACAAAAATCCTCACAACTAGACCAATACAGCATCATGATAAAAAGAGAAAATACTGAAGTTGTCATTTTGCTTGGATCCATAATCAATACCCATGGAAGCAGCACTCAAGAAATCAAACAGCATATTGCATTGGGCAAATCTGCTGCAAAAGACCTCTCTAAAGTGTAAAAAAGCAAAGATGTCACTTTGAGGACTAAGGTGCACCAGACCCAAGCCATTGTATTTTCAATTGCCTCCTATGCATGCTAAAGCTAGACAACGAATAAGGAAGATGGAAGAAGAACTGATGCCTTTGATTGATGGTGTTGGTTACGAATACTGAATATGCCATAGACTGGCAGAAGAACTAACAATCTGTCTTGGAAGAAGTATAGCCAGAATGCTCCTTGTAAGCAAGGATGGCGAGACTTCATACTTTGGACATGTTGTCAGCAGGGACCAGTCACTGGAAAAGGACATCATGGTTGATAAAGTAGAGGGTCAGTGAAAAAGAGGAAGACCCTCAATGAGATGGATTGATAAAGTGGCTGCAACAATGGGCTCAAACATAGCAGCAATTGTAAGGATGGCACACGACCTGGCAATGTTTCATCCTCTTGTACATAGGGTCACTATGAATCAGTACCAACTCAACAGCATCTAACCACAACATCTTGTTATTCTACCATTTCTACCTTTCTTATGTTTTAGATACATGTATATAATATCTGAATGAATATATCTGGATTTGGGAGGGATGCTCATGTTTCTTCTGACAGAGGCATGTGATCAGTAAAGTTTGGGGCTCGTAGATCTAGAGGTTATGAAGAATTGGGGAGTCATATGAACAGGGTGGAGGGATTGACATCAACAGTTGGTTATGGTGGCAGTTTTAGAGGTCTAGGAGCCTGAGACAAGCACTAAGTGTACGGTTTGGTGAGGAAACCTCTTTCCTTCTCCATCATTGACCCCAGAAGAAAAGTTGGCTAGGTTTGGATGTTTTGTAGAAAGTGCTGGACTGAGCATGAGGGTGGGGCACATACAGGAGGATGAATGAATGCACTCTAATCTGGAAAGGTGTCAGGGGTAGCTCCCAACTCAACTCCATGATGGGGAAGGGGTTTACACATCAAAAAGCTCTCCAGAATAGGCATTGGGATCTTCCTGAGACCGAGTCACCACCTTGAACTGGCGCCGGAGAAAGCCACCATAGCGCTTCTGGTTGTCCCACTTGAGCTTGGGACGGATGCGCCGCAAGAAGCCCCCGTAGCGTTTGTACAGGTCCTCGTGGGCTGCCGTATCTCCATCCCCATCCCCCTTCCCAGCCACCTCTGAGCTCCTCTTGGGGTATTTGCGCAAGAAGCCTCCGTAGCGTTTGTCCTGTTCCTTGAGGTCCTCCTCATCAGACCTGAGTGCCTCAGCTTCCATCACACCATCTTCCAGCTGTGTGTCTCCCATCAGCTCAGACTCTGCTCCCTCCTCAAACCTGCCTGACAGACCCCTGAACTTCTCCTCCAGGCTCTGGCTCAGAGAATTCTCCCTTGTGGGGGTGTTTGAGATGAATTTGCTTTTCTCCAGCTTCTTCAAGAAAGGCTCAGAGCGCTTGGCGAGCTCATCGTAAGCATCTTCCAAAACAGCATTGCTCTCCAAGCCTCCCTTGCCATTGAGCCCTAGGGTGATGGAGGTGAAAACAGACAGGAAGCCCTGGCATCTCTCCCACTCCTCAGAGGGCAGCAGGGAGGCCTGGCATTCCAGGGAGCAAACCTGCAAAAGACCCAACAAGACATAATTGTCATGTCACCCCATGAAACTTCAAAACACATGCACTCTTCCCACCCTGGGCAATCACTGACCAGTGTCTGAGAAAATCAAAATCAGCTACCATTGCTAAGCACAGGGCTACCCACTCTGATGCTCCCAATGACGCTTAAAGGTGGGTGATTTTGTGCCCCTGGAGAAGAAGAAGAAACCAGCTTGGAGAGTTCTCCCAAGGGCATATGGCTACACGTGGTAATGTCAGAATTGGAAGTGAGAACTTCCCACAGTGCTCTGAGGGGCTCACCCCTCCTCTCCTCACTTCCTATTCCCAGAAGGAGCGGTTCACTCTCCCTAACTTTCCCAGGTGTGAAGGATACTGCAACATTTTATAGAGGGGGACAGAAGCAATGCAGAATGGTAGAAATAATACATGTGAGGGGACACATGAGGGTTCATTAAATCAAGGGGAGGGGGACAACAGTATCTACTTCATAGAGGTGTTAGGAGAATCCAGTTATCATGATGGTGGTGATGATACAGTACCTGACAATGTGCCAGGCTCTGTTCCAAGTGCTTCATGTGCACTGATGCATTTGATCTTCCCAGCAACCTTATGAGGTTGTTACTATCATTAGCCCCATTTTACAGAAGAGTAAACTAAGGCATCAAAACTCATTGCCATCAAGTCAATTCTGACTCATAGCGACCATATAGGGCAGAGTAGAATTGCCCCATAGGGTTTCCAAGGCTGTAAATCTTTACAGAAGCAGACTACCACAACTTTCTCCCATGGAGCTGCTGGTGGGTTCAAACTGCCGACCTTAACCACTGTGCAACCAGGACTCCTAGAACTAAGGCACAGAGAGGTTAAATAACTTGCCCAAAGTCAGCAGCCAGCAGAGCCTATAAGGGACAATACTGGAACTTGCACCCAGGTAGTGTAATGCCAAGAGTTCTCACAACCACTGTGATTTCCCGAGGTCATACATATATGAACAGCACCTGATGGGTTGTATGCATCTTAGTAAACAGTGGCTAGCATCATGTATTAAATATTATCCATCACTGTCTCATGGCATCATTGTCATACTGCAGATGAGGAAACTGAGGCACAGAGAGCAGGTTCCAGGGTCATGGAACTAAAAAGTGGAAGACCCAAAGTCTGGTCTGTACACCACACCCTTGGTGCTTGGACTCCAGCCTTTCTTGCACAGGGAGACACCTGGGGGAGTGTGACTCAGAGTAAAACCAAGGCCAGGCCAAGAGATGCTAAGACTCAGGAGACAGGTCAAGGCTTTGACCCTGTCCCCCAGACACTGGCATTTAGGGGGTGGAGAGAACGCCTTCCACGGCAGTGACTGGACTTGGAGGTGCCCATCAGCCCAGTGGAGAGAAGCCCTGAAAAGTTCATCTTGAACTGCCCATTCCCAAAGTCAGCACCACTTAATGAATGACACTCCCTGTTGCCAGGCACCAGGCTCCCTGGAAACCTGGGCCTCTCAATGGACCTCAGTGAACCCGTGGTGGGGAGACCTAAAGTGGAGTGGGAGCTGGAAATAGCAGCCCCTGGTGCCCAGGCTGTCCACAGGGCAGGACAAACCCTGCACGGATCGGACGAGTCTAGAGGACAAGCACCAGCATCCCAGACCTCCATACACAGATGGCCAGTCCCTGCTGGCCCAGGACCAGGGCATCGAGGACCCTGCCTGAAACCTACCAGGGGGTTGATGGGCTTGGGCTCATCCTGGGTCTTCACTGCACACAAGGAGCACGGGGACAGGCAATCTGCCGTGGCAGAGGGGAGTGTGAGGAGGCAAGCAGCCAGCAGCAGTTCCTGCCAGGCCATTCTGTTGCAACTGTTCCTGCTGGGGAGAAAGAAAGAGAAGATGGTGAGATCTGTGATCACCCCCTCTGGGTGGGGTGTGTCCTGAGCCTATGCAAATCATCTCATTAACTCATGCCAGCAGCACCACAAGGACAGTATTCTTGTTTCCATTTTACAGTCGAGAAAACAGAGGCCCAGAGAGGTGAAGTGGGTGGCCAAGGCCAAGGTCAATTAAGAGAATCAACATGTGCATTGGCTTGGCATGTTTGAGGACACAGTATTTCAGGGAAGAATACAAGACACTGCTCCTGAAGACACACAGAGCCAATTACCAAACAGTGAAATATTTTGAGAGGAGGCACAGTAGCTAGGAGAACATAAAGGAGGAACATCCCATCCAGCTGTGTGCTAGGGGCCTTCCTCTACTTTCATATTCAATCTGCCCAATAGCTCTTCAAGGTGGGTTTTACTATTTTCATTGGACAGATGGGGAAGTTGAGGCTCAGAGGCGGGATGACATGATTGCTCACAGAGCTAGGAAGGTGAAAAGCCAGGACATGGTCTCAGTCTGTCAGACTTCAAATCCCTTGACCACCGACTGAGCCAGAAGACACTCGGCTATTTGCTCTTCTGAGTTCCCTGAGGTTTCCATCTCCTCCCCTCACCCCCTGCCCCTCAGGCTGTCACCCAGTCAGTCCTTTCTCCTTCATAAGGTCCCTGGAATTTGCCTTTTCCACCCCAGAACTGCTGCTTACACTGGCCATAGCTTCACCCTCACCCCCTCTGCATGCTGACCTCCCTGCCTTCAGGTGCTTCTCTGATCCCTCCTGCCCACCCTGAAATGCCCTTCTCAGCACAGCAGTTCTGTGATCAGACCCTTTGGGCTGAGTGAGTCCTGGCTCTTCTGCCTAAAGGTCAGGGACCCTTGATCCCTTCCCCACACTCCAACATTTCGGCTCTGGGATCCAATTGCATTCAAATTCTTGAAATTCCCCTAACGAAGGTATCAGGCCCTGCCCCACCTCTGCACCTTCACACATGCTGTTCCCTCTACCTGGAAACCCTTCCTCTCCTCTTCTGTTACCTGTCACTTAGGTCTCAGATCAGAAGTCACCTCCTCTAGGCAGCTTTCCCTGATCTCTTAGGCTGGGTGGGATGTTCCTCCTTTGTGTTCTCCCAGCTACTATGCCTCCTCTATCAAAATGTTCCACTGTTTGGTAGTTGGCTGTGTGCATCTTCAGGAGCTGTGTCTTGTCTTCTTCCCTGAAATGCTGTGTCCTCAAACATGCCAAGCCTGTTCCTGTCTCAGGGCCTTTGCACTTTCTGTTTCCTCTATCTGCAGGACTCTGACCTTGGATTTTCATGTCTTGCTCCTTCTTGTAAGTAGATGAGTTAAATGTCACATCACCAGAGAGGCATTTGCTCATCCCTGTATCTAATATAGCTTCCTTGATCTCTCTCCACATGAAAGCTCTCACCACCTCCTATTGTCCTATTTATTTGATATATGTTTGCTATTTTTGTGGGTTGTCATCTCCCCCACTTGAATATAGCTCTTTACGGTCAGAGACTTTAACTGTCTTATTGCCTACTGTATCTCGGCACATAGTGGGCCCTCAATTCATACTCAGTAGATGAATCAATGCTTTATAAATGGCTTGTTGAAAGTTGTCCCTTTCATAGTCAACCCTTTATAAACCAAATATCAGGACTCAAAGCCATTCAAAAAGGGACATGATGCAGTTCTCCCAACTGGAAATGCAGGGTTCCCTGAAGACACCCCAGCCCGGGCAGGGGCTCCATGCTCTTCCCAGTCTGGTCTTTGTAGCCCAATGCGCCTAATGCCACTCTCAAAGATGACTATCACCCTCCCTCCGTGGTCTCCATCCCTGCAAAAGGCCGTGATTGCTCAGTAGTATTAAATATTTTCCAACATCATCTCATGAAATCACCCCCATTTTACAGATGAGGAAACTGAGGCTCAGAGAGGGCGGTTCCAGGGTCCCCACCTGAGCACACTTAATAATGGTCCCAGCCACCATTTATTTAGCACCTACTGTGTGCCAGGCCCTGTCTGAAGCCCCTGAGTCCATCACCTCACTTATCCCTCACCAGTGAAGGAGCACTTCTGATTTAGTGAATTGTCCATGTCCTTTAGCGAATGGTGAAGCTGGGGTGCAAGGCCAGATCTGTTGGACCCCTACACTATTAATGACTACAACTTCTAGAACAACTTTGATTCATTAAGAGCTGAGCCCTCTGTGAGGCCCAGAGGACCTCTACTTGTATGAATACACTCAACCCATGCACCAACTGTGAGAGGTAAGTATCATCATCCCTACTTTATAGATGAGAAAACTGATGCCCAGAGAGGCTTGGTAAATCTACTGAGGTCACACAGAGATTAAAGGTGAGATCTCAGGTCAGTTTGCCTCTTTTGAGGCTGGGCAAGATTGCTCCCCTAAGCAGGGAAGCTCAGAGTGGAAAACCCAGGCAAGTGGTCCTGTGTCTCTCCTAGAGTCTCTCTCCTGCCTCAAGTTTCTCTCACGCGCTATCAGCTGCTGAGCGAATTTGGGTTCCAGGCGAGAGTGAGCTGCTCCATTAATGTGCGGATACAAAGCAGGCAACTCGTGTTTCCTTGGCTCAGATGGTTAGGCTGGCCTGTTACAAGATTAGCACTGAATTAACCCCCTGGAGATAGGAGCCCACACCATCCCCTAACTCCACCCATCCAGAAGCTTCCTGCACTGCTTGGCTGCCAAGGTAGGAGACCGCCCCAGCCAGCCTCTTTGGGACCTCTTTGTCCCAGCAAAGATAGTTTCAACATTCTTTCCTTTCACCTGTCAACTTTATAGTTAATAATAATAATTCTACCTGGTCTGATGGTTATTAAGTACTCACAATGTTCTGGGCAATTCCCATGGATTAACTCATTCATACTCAGGAACTCTAAGGGTGGGTACTATTGCCATACAGACTTGACAGATGAGGAAACCGAGACACACCCAAGTTAAGTTACCTGCCAAGGTTCCAGAGCTAGTAAGCAACAGAGCTGGGATTTGTACCAGACAGTCTGAAGAGCCTGCCTTCTTAACCTCTGTGTACTTCCCAGGCCACTCCGATACACCCTACCCACACAGCAACCAGAGGATTCTTCTGAAATGCGAATCTGACTGCACGCTTGCCCTTGCTGACCTCTTCAGAGGCTCTCCTTCAAGGTGATGCTGGGCCCCGTTGCCTGGCATGGAAGGGCTTTCCCCAGAGGGAGAGCTGACAGTGACTGGGTGCTTACTGTGTGCCAGGCACGGTGCTGAGTCCTGCACATGTCTTAATGTAAGGGGTCCTTATAACAACAAGATAAAGCTGGCACAATATCCTCCCCATTCTACAGATGAGAAAATGGAGGCACAGAGAGACAACGTATTCTGCCCAAGGTGTCACAGCACGTTGGCAGCAGGGCTAGGATTTGAACCCAGACAGAATGAGTGTGGGCTCCGCCTGACCTGGGCAATTCCGAAACGGATGCACCATGCACCCTGCCCCCTACGTGTTTGCACTTGGGGCTCCCTCTACCTGCAATGCCTTTCTCACTGCTCCCATCCACTCCCATCTCCCCCAGACCTGGCTAGCCCTTACTTATTCTCCAAAACTCAGCCTCAGGTGCCTTCTCCAGGAAGGGTGCCCAGATTTGGCCCCTCCTCAGAGCTCCAACAGCCACCTGTACTGGCTTCATTCCATAATTGCCTCTTACTTTCTTGAGTCCCCCACCACAGATCATGTAAGCGCAAAGTCCCTAGGTGAGAGTATGGGTGGACCGTGTGGATGGTAAGGAGGCGAGGGTGGTTGAAAGAGTATGAGGAAGGGAGACTGGGGTAGAAAGAGCAGAGAGGTGGGCAGAGGCCAGGTAATGCCAACCCTTGTTGTCCAAGGCAAGGAGTTTGCATTTTGTTCTAAATGTGATGGGAAGACTGAGGAAGTTCGAATGATTGAATGAACCAGTGGTGCCCCTAGCACCAAATACAGGGCTGAAACCAGAGCAGGAGCTCATACCAGTCTGTGAGGGAATAAAAAGGTGAATGCTGGCAAATGTGCCCCAACTCCTTGACTTCTCTGAGGCCAGTTTGAATTTTTCTGGATCTCATCTTCACCCCGCCGCCCAGAATAACCTCATGGTTGTCTAAACCAATACCTGCTAAAAGAAATTCCACACATATTTATGAAACCATTGGGGGGGTGGTAGGGGGAGGCAAGAGGAAATGAGAGAAGAGGGGAGGCGGAGAGGGTGAGGAGAGGTGAGGGAGGGGGAGACTGAGACAAAGAAAGAAGAGAGGATACAGTGGGAAGGGAAGGAAGAAGAGGGAGAGAGAGAGAGGCACTAGAGAGGCAAAGATACCAAGAAGGAGACAGAGAAGGAGGGAAGGAGAGAAGGAGGGAAGAAGAGAGGGACTGACAGAGAGGGGGAGACACGGAAAGGGGAAGGCATTGAGAGGGAAGGGAGAGAGGAAGGGGAGAGACAGGAAGAAGGAAACAGGAAGGTCACTCGTCAGTATGAGGACCTTTATTCCAAGGTGTTGTGGATTGAATTGTGTTCCCCCCACCAAAATGTGTGTCAACTTGGCTAGTCCAGGATTCCCAGTATTGTGTGGTTGTCCTCCATTTTGTGATTTGATGTGATTATCCTATGTGTTGTAAATTCTAACCTCTATGATGTTAGTGAGGCAGGATTAGAGGCAGTTATGTTATTGAGGCAGGACTCAATCTACAGGATTAGGTTGTATCTTGAGTCAATCTCTTCCGAAATATAAAAGAGAGAATCTAGCAGAGAGGAGAGGGATCCCATGCTGCCAAGAAAGAAGCATAGGGAAAGGACAGCATCCTTTGGACCCAGAGCCCCTGTGCTGAGAAGCTCCTAGACCAGGGGAAGATTGATGACAAGGACCTTCCCCCAGAGCCAACACAGAGAGAAAGGCTTCCCACAGAGCTGGCGCCCTGTATTTAGACTTCTAGCCTCCTAGACTGTGAGAGAATAAACTTCTGTTTGTTAAAGCTATTCACTGTGGCATTTCTGTTATAGCAGCACTAGATAATCAAGGCTAAGGCTTTGCTTTTTTCCAGTTTTGCTGAAGGCAGTGCTCAGGGAGCTGTGGTTACCTTGACATTGGGAAGGGCTTCAGTCACTGAGTCCTTGTCTTCAAGAAAAGTCTTCTCCACCCAATCCCACAGACCAGAGCCCCAAAGGAGCTCATCCCCCCTCCCTTCCTTGTCTGTGCCCAAGTCCTCTCTCTCCCCTCCCCCCACCCTTGGCCTCAGTGCTTTTTCCAGGAAGAAGAACTAGAGGAGGATCTTTGATGGGGTGGAGACCAAGCAAAGGGCTGTCCAGGGAGGCCCTTCTCCCTCAATGACAGAGGGACAGAGTGAAGGGCAGGGTCAGACAGGGCCAAGCACTCTCCCTGTGCATCCAAAAACGTCCAAAGGTTGCAACCTGGCCACCTACAAACTCAGCAAATGGGCATGGGACATTCTGACCTGCACAGGGATTTTTTTTCTAATTGCTGTCAACATTTAAAAATTGAGAGACTTTTTGCATTTAAAAATTTTAATTTTCAACTTGTCTTGGAAAATCAAGAGCTCTGAAGATTCTGGGCCTGCATTTCAATGTAGCAACGGTCATAGATGGACACTCGCTACCCAGGTCACCACAGTCCACACCTCGTGGCTTCCCTCATGTCTGTCCTTGTAGAGCACCTGAGAGACACTTGAGTTTGCAGCCCCCAGTTGCCTACTCCACCAACTTTGGAAAGCAGCATAGGGTGGGATCCAGAGAGATGCTACCACAGGATCTTCAAGTGATTAGGAACAAGGGCTCGAATCCCAGCTCACCACCCACTGCCACTTTGGGAGCATTTTACTTAACTTTGTGGCGCCTCAGTTTTCTCAGCTGTAAAATGGGGCTAATAGTACCTCAGAGGGTTGGTGTGGGGATTAAATAAGATACCACGTACAGAGCACCTCGCATTGTGCCTGGCACACAGTAGGTGCTTTAAATAGCATAGCGTGAAGGCTTCATTCTAATCATACTTGGGCTCTAAGAGATGGGAAGAGAAGAAGAGGAGATAATAAAGGGCCCAGCACACAGTAGGAACTCCAAAACAGTTGTTGAATGAATTAACTGCCATGGGTGGAGGGCCTACTGTGTGCCAGGCTAGCCTGAGTGCTCTTCACGTATGAGCTCATCAAACCAGTAACAGTGCCAGACTGTGCATCACCACTTTACATGTATTTCTAACCCTCGCAACAATCCCAGAGGTGAATGTTTTTATGCCCATTGTACAGAAGACCAGACTGAGGCTAGGAGAAGTGAAGTTGCTTGCCTAAGTGACTTGGTTTGTAAATGGGACACCTAAGCTTCCAACCAGATCTCTTTGGGTTAAAAGGGTCGATAATAGTAATAGAGACACATTGGCTCTGAGGTTTTCCTAAGTGAGCTTATTTACTTCCTTTTATAGGATAAACACATTACTGAGTGGTATCAGGTGGGTCCCAGAGGGAATGTTTCGACCTTTCCAAAGGCCTTGCTGAGGAATGGAGCCTGGAAGCCATACATCAGAGATAGACCTGTCTACTTATTATCTTTGATTTGGTATGAGCTGAGGTGAGAGGAATTTAGCCCGTGGTCATGTGAGAAGAGAAGGGCAAGCCCACTTGGTTGGCCCCGAGGAGCAGCCTGGGGCACAGGCCCAGGGGAGGTCAGGCTTGCATAGCCCACAGTGAATGAACTAACGGCCCCTTTCAACAGACCGGGCAGCTGGGCGCCTTCTACCGGCCCTCACAAAGGAAAAGCCTCAGCACCTGACAGTGTATGAAGCGTTTCCTCAGCCACTACTACAGGGTGCTTTGTAACAGCCCAGTGGGGGAAACATGGGCCAGTGGGGTTGGGGAGGGTGAGCCTCCCTTAACAGGAAAGGAAGTAAGGGCTCTGGGAGGTAGAGGTTTTGTCCAAAGTCAGGTGGTGTAACTGGTGAAGAGGTAGGATGCAAGCCGCCCCCTGTGAAGAGTCCAGGGCCCTTTCCAGCAGCCCCTGCTGCCTGCTCTGACACTCCTGGCTGGCGGTTCTCTAGGCAAGTACTGAGGGGGCTGGGGAAACTCGCCTTGTGGTTTTCCTTTTCCCTGAGAGAGAAAGGCATGGGCTCTGGGGTCAGACACACCCCCATCCTATCTCTCTCACTTGTGACCGAGGGTGGTGAGCTGCTTTCCTCTTCAAGCCTTAGTCTTCTCAAGTGTAAATGGGCTGGTATCACCTCACCTCCCTGCTTGCCCCTGTGACAACATCATCTAAAGGGCAGCACGTCGTGAAACCCAAAACCAAACCCGTTGCCATGGAGTTGATTCCGATTCCCTATAGGACAGAGTAGAACTGCCCTATAGGGTTTCCAAGGAATGGCTGGTGGATTCAAACTGCCAACCTTTTGGTTAGCAGCTGAACACTTAACCACTGTGCCACCAGGGCTCCAGCACATCGTAGACCTCCTTTTTATCCCAGAGTTCCTTCCAAAGGAACGATCTTCTTACTCCTCTCTCCTCCGTGATATGTGATATTTCCATATTGTAGTCAGCGGGAGGGCTCAAAGGAGCTTCAAGCATTTTTATTAAAAAAGCCAACACGGAATAATAATGGCGTGATTTAGCATCACAGTTATCTCTCCGAGCCCTTTATCGCATGTGATTGTCCGTATTTGATAGAGGAGGAAATGGGAAAAGGTAGAAATGAAGTCACTTGTTGAAGGTCACGCCATGAGTCAGGAGGGAAATGGAGACAGAACTCGGCCTCCCACACCCGGGCTGTGACTCCCACCCAGGAGGTGGAGATGTTCCCATGACCCTATAAAGACAACAATCTTAACAGCCAATGAGAATTGCACGGCTGCCCTGTACCAGGCCCCATGCACTCCAGACGCCTCCATGGGCCCTATGGACCCGGGCTCCTATTACAGATCCAAGCTCCAGATGGAAAAAGCGAGGACCAGCAGGGTGGAGAGCCCTCCAAGGCCCCCAAGGTCATTGAGCACAAGTAGTAGAGATGGAATTCCCTGAGCCCATAGCATCCCCCATTCGAGGCACATCTACCAAGGACCGAGCTCTTCGCTATGCAGCTTCCCTCAGTTATTTCATTTTCACCCTCAGGAGACACCAGTGGGCAGGCACCATTAGCCCCATTTTCCAGATGGGGAAAACAGAGGATCAGAGAGGTGAAATGACTGGGCCAAGGCTAAGAGGCAAGGAAATAGCAGAATCAGGCTTAGAATTCAGTCTACCAGATCCACTCCACTGAGCCCTCCCTGAGGTATGCATTAAACGTCCGTCAGATTACCCCTAAACACTCACATTCTTGAAACAAAATCATTCCAGGCTTTTTACCCCAGTTGAAAATATATAGTTCATCTTTGTGGATCTCCAGTGGACTAGCATAGGGAGATTGTGAACACTGGAGAAATAGTGCCTTATGAGGCCTTTAGGGTCGATAGCAAAGGATGAATGATCAGTTTTAGGGGAACACAGGAGTTCGAGTTCTGAACAGAAGGTGAACCCACCATTTAGTCCAACAAGAATCAAATCACAAAACACTGGATGAGGGCCCCATGCCGAGGGTGACGACCTCTCCCGGACCATTCGCTGTACGACACCAGAGTGCAAAGACAACCCTGTAGTTGATGATCCTGGTGGGATCATTAACAGCACTTTTTAAAGAATGTTTTTCAAGAGCAGGACCCGTACAGAACCCCACTCCCTTTTTGTTATTTAGTGCATGTATGGGATGGACAGGAAAGTAAAAGGAGAGTGGACTAGAGACAGAGAGAGACAAAGAGGTACAGAAAGAGACACACAGAGACATAGATACAGAAAGAGAGAAACAGGCTAACAAGAGGAACAGAGACAGGACTCACACACAGAGAGAAAGAGACAGAGACACCAAGAAAAGCAGAGAGAGAGAGAATGGACACGTGGGAAAAGAAAATAAAGATGAGACGGAGAGATAGGGAGGGGAGAAGGGGAGGATGGGACAAAGGGGAGGGAAGGGAACTAAATAAGGGAGATAGGGAAGGCAGGAGAGGAGGTGGATTTTGAATCAGGAGGTTGACCTTCTGCTACGTGAATCACACACACATATTCTCTCCTCCTGCTCCTCTCTGCTCCCATCCTTTGTCCCTAGTGGCCAGTGGATCAGAGACCCAATCACAAAATAACTTCTCAGTAAATCCCTGTCAGGAGTCCTTGAGAGTTGCAGATGGCTAGGGCACTGGGATGCTAACCAAAAGGTTGGAGGTTTGAGTCTACCCAGAGGCACCTCAAAAGAAAAGTCTGGCAATCTACTTCGGAATAAGTCAGTCATTGGAAAGCCTATAGAGCTTAGTTCTACTCTGACACACATGGCATTGCCATGAGTCAGAGTCAGTTCGATGGCAACCAGTTGGTTAAAAGCCTGTCAAGTTAAACTGAATTGTCTTGTAAGAGGTCAAAGGGCCAAATGGCGGTTCCTAGCCACTAGGTAGACAATTCATCCCCTGGTGAATGTACCTGCAGCCTGCAGCCAACCACTCCGGCCAGTGAAGTGGGCCAGATGGATTCAGGGAGGAGCCTCCCAAGCCCAGCAACGTACCTTGTGGACCTGGGCCACTTACCCCCTGCCAGGAGCACCCATCTGGACCAAGGCTGGCAGAGATGTATGGAGGAGATTCTCTCCATCCCAGGGGCTGGTCCCAGGCTTGCCTGGTGTCACCAGCCAGAGTTTACTGCCCACCACAATGACCAGCCCCATCTCAGTGAAACTGTTAGCCCTTTGACAGAACTCAGTGAGATGAACCAACATTTATGGGCTGTGATGAATGACAATGGTGAGAGACATCAGCTGGCTCACCACCCTTTCTCAGACCCTCTTTGAAATCAAACCACCAACTAGTGATCCTCTTAGAGTGATGGGAGAGAGCTAATAAAATACAACAGTTGTGTAAGAATGACCCGAGGAGGTGGGCACGGAGAGGGCAATTAAAGAGAATCAATCAAGAACAGACTTCTTGATCCCACAGTGGCCGGTGAAGAAATAGTCTTCTGTTGGGGTGGAGAGGACAGTGGGGAGGGGAGAGGAGTGTCAGCCCTGCAAACAGAAATATTAGACGTTAGGGCAGATTTCCTGGGCAAAGGACGAGGCATGATGGAGCAGGATGATCATGTACATTTTAACTGATATGGGCGAGGGGTCCAACTCAGCCACTGTAAAACAGTGAAAACTTGAGGAGTCATGCTAGCATTTATTGAGTACTAGGTATGTTACAGTATCCACTTGGAGCCTCACAATAACCTTAACAGTCTACTTGCCATTGAATCGATTTCGACTCATGGAGAGTTCATATGCGCAGACTAGAGCTGCCTGCCAAAGGGTTTTCAAGGCTGTGACCCTTTGGAAGCAGATCACCAGGCCTGCCTTCCGACTTGCCTCTGGATGAGCTCATACTGCTAACCTTTTGGTTAGTAACCCAGAACTTAACCATTTGTGCCAACCAAGGACTCCTCACAATAACCTTAAACCAAAAACCAAACCCACTCCGTCGAGTCAATTGCGACTCACAGTGACCCTATAGGATAGAATAGAACTGCTCCATGGTTTCCAAGGCTGTAATCTTTACGGAAGCAGACTGCCACATCTTTCTCCCATGGAGTGGATGGTGTGTTCAAACCACTGACCTTTCAGCTTGCATCCGAGCACTGTAACTACTGCACAGCTAAGGGCTTCTTATAATAACCTTAAAAACCCATTGCCACCCAGTCGATTCTGACTCATAGCAACCCTATAGGACAGAGTAGAACTGCCCCATAGGGGCACCCCTTAGGGGGTGAATATTATTACTTACAAACATTCTTCATTTTACAGATAAGGAAATTAAAGCTCAGAGAGGGCAGCTACTGTCCCAAATTCACCCAGCAAATGAGTAGTGGGATCTGGGATTTGAACCCAGCACAGTTTGAGGTGTTGTGACACGCACGTTTATATGGTATGTAGAAAATTTCTGGCTTGTAGCAGTTACCTCAAGAAACTTAACAACCTTCTATGTGTTTTAAGGTGATCGCAAATTTCTCAAACAGCCCCAGAGCTGGTCCTTTTGCCCACCCCGTTAAAATGTGCTAGGTTCTACCACACAGCCTCAGGAACCACAGTGACATCCCACTCCCAGCTGCCAGGAGACACGGCATTCACCTGCCACCCATCACACCTCTGAGGCAAAGCAGTGGGCTTGAGCTCCATCAGCAAACGCACACCTCCCCCAGGCACATAGCTCACCGGCTTGGGCTGCTGCCGAGGCTCCCCCCACGCAGATCTCAGACACT
Source organism: Dugong dugon (assembly GCA_030035585.1). NCBI lineage: Eukaryota > Metazoa > Chordata > Mammalia > Sirenia > Dugongidae > Dugong > Dugong dugon. Next base: position 35,299,494 of record CM057461.1, read on the forward strand.
AGGGATAAATGACCTGCAAAAATAGAACAAAAGGCACAGTGGGGTGGGCTGGGAGGAGAAGGTGAGGGGAAAAGAGAACAAGGATGCTGCGCTGGGGGAGAGCCCCAGGGGCAAGGGAGAGAACCAAAAGAAAAGTATTGGCATTCTGAGACATTTTGCACTGCATTCTGATGAGAACGCCTGTCACATTAGAAAGACAAGCCTGGTCTATTTTACCAACCATACGAAGGGAAATGATAATGAAGACTTTCTGTCTGTGGGAGAGGAATTGAAATCAGATCCAATAACCTGAAGAGCTTGTCTCCCCTGGGAAGCGTGGAGGCTTAATTAAGGAATGTTTGTAAAGCTTTATCAAGAGATCCTTGATAGAAGATACCATGGAAAAGTAAGAGGTCGCAGAATTTACTATTCCACCCTGGAGCAGTAAGCAGGCTTTTTTTTTCTGAAGCTCACCAGCTTTTTGCTAGAGCCAAACTTTGGGATTCTGTAAGACTTTCTTTGGATGTGAGTATCTTTCCCAGTGAGCAAATGGTTTTCCCTGAGCATCCTCCCTGCTTCACTCAGAAGCCTCTGGCTGTAATTTACATGAAAGCAACAAGTCCTTTCAAAAGTGAAACTGACAAGAAAAATCCTGCTCTGCCTGGGTCTCCTGGCACATTTTCTTTCTCTTCCCTCATTGGGTCCTAGCAAAACACCCCCAAACTTCATTCTGTGTAAAATTGTGTCAAAGGAAGCCCCTCAGACCAGCACCCTGTCAGCAATTCAACACCATCCAAAAAGAACGAAAAGGCTGAACTCGGTGGTACATTGGTACACGGTAAATGTCAGCGCCCTGAACCTCATTAACGTCCCCCAAGCTCTTGTTCTCCAAGTCCATGGAGAATCACTGACCTTTACGATCACCCTGATGAGCTGCACCTCTCACTTCTCCCACCCAGGTGTGCCAGTCTCCTCTGCCCCGGAGATGACATGCGAATTGCCGTGTGGCAGGACACAAGGGGAAGAAGACTATGGAGCCAAAACCAAGAGACGGTCCTCTTGAAGAGAGCTACCGCCTGTTTAAGCCAGGACTGTACAGAGAGCAGTCAGCCTGGCTTCTGTAAACCAGCCTCCCAACTCTAACTAACTACCTTTACCACATGGTCAGACACAAACCTGAAATCCCCCTGGCCAAACTCCTATCACCTCCCGGTCCTAAGGACCAGGAATAAACATATAAAAACAAGAGACAGAATTCCAGCGCCCCATCTGGATATTACCGTGCGTTCTTTTGTCCCTGGACAGCTTCTGGCCAAGCAGGTTGGAGGGTGGTGGCAGGTGGCTGGCCCAGGACTCAGGGTCTCCCTGATTCCAGCTTGGAAGGAGGTGCCAAGAGACGGCTGTGAGCGCCACCAAAGCCCCTTGGAATGGCAGTTCTGGTGTCTCGCCCCCCTTTTATGGACTCGAGCCTCCCCCCAACCCCATCCCCATTGCTCAGCCCTCCCTGAGCATAGGCTGCTGGGAGCCAATGGGGAAGTAGCTCGGAGCAGTCAGAGGCTCAGACCCCCCGGCCCTTCAACTTGAACTCCCTGGGCCGACACAATAGGCTCCTCATGGTGACAGGGATGTGGAGGAGGAAGGCAGCCACGTGGGGGACAGGGGATCTAGGTGTAGTGTTGTTTGTCACTTGAAATCCGGCCACTTCAGCTTCTGATGCTTTTCAAGGAGAGTGTCACAGAAAAGGAGAGAGGCAGAAAGAGTTCAGGAAAGAGACATAGAAAGAGGGAGTTAGAGAGGAAAAGAGACAGACAGATAGACAGATCTACAGGCAGATAGAGACAGAGAGCCCGTGCCAGGGAAACGTAGAGTGAGGCCAAAAGATTCTGGAGAGAATCAGAAACACAGAAGCAGACGATGTCAGGGACACAGAGACACAGACCGAGCAGGAGAGAAAGAGTCTGAAAAACAAAGAGACACAGAGCATCGGAGATGGGGCCAGCCAGAGAGACAGGTGTAAACAGAGCCAGAGGAAGAGAGACAAGGAAACTGAGAGACAGAGACAGAGAGAGACAGACTAGGAACACCGGCGGGGAGAGAGACGAACAGACGCGGAGACAGAGAGGCGGAGAGAGTCCCATGATAATGGAAGAAAGAGAAGGAAGCCAGCAGAGGCTGAGCTGCCTTGTGTAGTGTGTTGTGTGCTGGGGCACTCTGTGTGTGGCTGGGGCATGTGTCTGCTGGAAGGTTTGGTGCCTACATTTGCCTGCTGCCGACAGGGACTCTGGCACACGCCTGTGCTGGTGCCGGGCATGCCAGCCTGGCAGAGGCACAGCTCTCTCCCGCAGCCAGGAGCTGCTGTTTTCTCTGGTGGTGACACAAGATTAAAATCATAAAAATCCTCCTCAAAATCTGGGCTGCGATGTGCACACACTCGGGTGGGGGCATGCCCACCTCATGTGTTCCCGTGCCTGGTGCCAGCAGCAGCTTGAACACTGCACCCCTTGTGCCTACAAATACCTTCCAGAACATAGGGGCTTTCGGAGTTTGGAAGAGAACATGCTTCACTCCCAGCTCAACAGCAGACAAGCTAGACTATTTCAGAAGTCTGGCAAGGGCCGCCCATTTCTTGGGCACCTGTGGCTCACCAGGCAGTTTGCCGAAGTCGGTGAGTTTCATCCTCGCAGCCCTGCCAGATAGTTAATATGTTCCCATTTTGCTGGTGAGGAAATGGAGGCTTGAGAGGGGAGAAACTTGCCCAAAGTCACACAATAAGTTAGTCATCAAAGGATGATTCAAACCCAAGTTTATCTGATTCCAAAGTCCCTGCTCACTCCTTCACTCCTCCTCATGAAGCCTTAAAGCTGCCCACACTGAAGGGTGGAGGCAGGAGCTTCCTTCTCTGGTACTCAATTTCTCCATCTGTACAATGTAGAAGAGGGTCGTGCTTAATAATATTTAAGATGTGGGTTTGACTCCTGGCTCTGCCACTCACCAGTAGAGAGACCTTAGACAAGTCACCACCTTCAACCTCAGTTTGCTCATCTGTAAAGTGGGGATAAGAGTGTCCCCCTCAGCCAGCTCTGGTTGAGGGCGAAACGAGAGGATGTGGGCCACAGCACTTAACACATCTGGCACTTAGTGAGTGCCCACTTCTGCCTGTCCTTATGATTAATTGCATCATTCCAGCTCTGACGCACGGAGGCTCTCTGGGGATGGTCCTCTCCCTGCACCTGGTTCATTACACTCTCTCATAAAAAAACGAGTTGCTGCCAAGTCAGCTCTGATTCATGGCAACCCCATGTGTGTCAGAGTAGAACTGTGCTCCACAGGGTTTTCAATGGCTGATTTCTCAGAAGGAAATCTCCAGGCGTTTCTTCCGAGGTACCTCAGGATGGACTCAAACCTCCAACCTTTTGGTTAGCAGCTGAGCACATTAGCCTTTTGCACAGCCCAGTGACTCCATCCTCTCTCATATAAAGAGGAAAACACAAGGGGCCATTTGCTGAGCAGCCGCGGTGTGTCAGATATTTCCACACGTTTCATTGTATCCTCACAACAAGCAAGCCTGTGGCATGGATATTATAATCCATCCTCAAACCCAGAAAGCAACTGGAGTTCTGAGAGGTCCCAGCCACATGGGGAGAGAGGAGAATTTGAACCCCAGTCCTTGGGGCTCTGAAGCTGCAGCTCCCCCACACTCCCCTGTAACCTTGAGGTGAGGGCTCCCTCCCAAAGAGGACCCTTCTGCTGTGGTGGGTTTCACCACATCCTTGATGTGGTGAAAAACAGGTGAAATTGTGCACTACAGATTAGTAAGCAAGCACAAGTAAGCCTGTGCCTACCTTGCGTATTGGGTAATCCCTCCCTGGCTCTCGGTAATAGCCTTGAAACAGACATCGGCTCTAAGAGATGGGATGCAGTGGTCTCCCTGCCAAGAAGTCAGCAGGCTTTAGGACAATAGAGGAGTATGGGCCCTTCTTGGCTATTGTTCATCATAAAGAGAAGTAAGGACAATGAGGTTAAAGATGCTCAAGGATAATCCTGCTTTAAGCCATTAATGCTTAACATCCTTCGCCCTGAGTCTATTGTCAGCATCAAGAGCAAATGGTTTATCCATTTGCTTTTCCTCTCCTTTCACACGTCCTTTACACGCATACACAAGAAAAGACCAGGAACAGTTTTCCCCTTAGTACTAGAGTACCTGGCCTTGAGGGTCACACCCTCCCAGGCTCAGTGGTGTTCAGGGTCCTGTCGCAGCCCCATGGCAGCAGCACGTGGGATAGGAATCATGGGCTTGCAGAAGAAAGGCCTGGCAATATACTTCTGTAAAAGATTGCAGCCAAGAAAATCCGATGGAGCAGTTCTACTCTGTAACACATGGGGTTGCCATGAGTCAGAATCAACTTGATGGCAATGGGTTTTTTTTTAAATTAGTTTATCTGATTATTATGTCTTGCCCCTGGTGGTGGAAGGTAAACTCTATGAAAGCGGACTTATTGTCTTGTTCACTGCTACATCCATAAAAAGTATCTGGAGTATACTAGATACTGAGTAAACATTTGCTGAATTAGTGACTAAAAGAACTACAAAGGGTTTAGTCACTACAAGTGGCTGGAGCATAGAGTGAAGGGGGGGAAATGGGGAAGGAAGGGAAATGGGGAGACCAAGAAGGACCTCAAATGCCAAGTTAAGTGCAGTACTTTATCTTAAGAGCGTTTGGAGGCTGGAAAGCATTGAAAACAGTTCTCCATGTGGATGGACACAGAGCCTAGAGATCTAGAAAAGCAAGTAACTCAATCATTTTCTTTTCAGTTCATGAGTGTATCTTGATGTTCTGGTGCTGGTGATTCAGATTCAAATCAAACATGGTTCCTCAGCAAGCTCGTAGTCTAGTATGGGACATATACAGGCATAAAAATTTATAGAGTAGGTGCAAAAGCAAAGCAATGTAAGATACAGGAGAAGCACAAGTAAGCTAATGATTAATTCTGTCTGGGAACATAAGGAATGTTCAAGAAGTTCTCCCTGAATAAGGAACATCTGAGGTGGGTTTTGAAGGATGAATAGGAGTTTTCCAAGCAAACAAAGGAGAGTCTCCTAATGCACCTCAAAGAGCCAATGTCATTATTGCAAAATTAGGAAAAGAAAACAAGAATTCTAACCCCATCATGGTTTCCTTGAGCTAACCAGGATTCCCCTTTATTTTGCTGAAGGAGCAGAGACATGTGCCTTAACTCTCTATATTTTCCTGCCCATTCTGCTCCCAGAAGTAGAGGCACATATTAATTCAGAGAGACTCTGCCCTGGCCTGAATTCTGCTTTTCTACCTTGCTAGGAGCTCTGGCCTCCTGCTGCACCCACTGGCTGCCTCTACAAAGGAATGTCAGAACAGACAGCGAAGAGGAGTTTACCCTGGATATCTCCCAAGCAAGACATCCCCCTGAAATCACTAGCAGCCCAGACACATCTCAAATGTGACTTATAGTCTCATGTTTGAAGAAGGTGCTATTTTTATCTCTGGTCTCCCAAGGGGGATGTCTCCTAGCAACTCTCCTCCCCTCACCCATGAAAAGTCCATTGGCCTGTGGAAGGTGCTTCTCTGAGGCAGGGACTGGGATGGGCCAGGGACAACTTAGCAAGTACACAGTCCACCAGCTGACCCTGGAACTCCTGGTCTGGTGCTCAGCACTTGAAGAAGGATTCACAAAGATCCATCCATTCCACAGCTCTTTTCTGAGCACCTCCTGTGGATCTGACTCTCTTCCAGGAGCTGGGATACAGAGGTAAGCATGGCAAAGACCTTAGCCTCATGATGCTTCCTTTCCAGGGATGAACACAGGCAAACACAAAAGCATGTTAGTACGAAACCAAACTAAACCCACTGCCATCGAGTTGATTCTGACTTACAGCAACTCTACAGGACAGACTAGAAATGCCCCATAGAACTTCCCAAGTCTGTAAATCTTTATGGAAGCAGACTGCCACACATTTCTCCTGCGGAACAGCTGGTGGGTTTGAACCGCTGACCTTTTGGTTAGTAACTGAGTGCTTTCACCACTGAGCCACCAGGGCTCCTTCACATAAGTACAGTGGATAAAAATGAAGCAAGATGAGGGCTTAGAGAGTGACAGGGACAAGGAAGGACAGTTTGTATGGGGTGAAGTGAGTGTGAGGGGGGTAAGGAAGGACAGTTTGTATGGGGTGAAGTGGGTGTGAGGCGGGTAAGGAAGGATACGTTGTATGGGGTGAAGTGGGTGTGAGGGGGGTAAGGAAGGACAGTCTGTATGGGGTGAAGTCGGTGTGCGTGGGGTAAGGAAGGACAGTTTGTATGGGGCGAAGAGGGTGTGAGGGGGTAAGGAGGATAGTACGTATGGGGTGAAGGGGATGTCAGGGAATGTTTTTGTGAGGAGAGGGCATTGGAGCAGTGAAATAATAATAAATAGACTTACTCTGTGACCAGCCATTTACTCAAGAGAAATGAAAATGTATATCCATACATCCACACAAAGACCTATACATGAATGTTCATGGCAATTTCACTCACTACAGCCCCAAACTGGAAACAACCCAATGTCCATCGACAACAACAAGAACAAACAAACAAAAAAAAAAAACCAAACCGGTTGCTGTCAAGTTGATTCCAACTCATAGCGACCCTATAGGACAGAGTAGAACTGCCCCATAGGGTTTCCAAGGCTGTAATCTTTATGAAAGTAGAGTGCCACTTCTTTCTCCCGTGGAGCAGCTGGTGGGTTCTAACCGCTGATCTTTGGGTTAGTAGCTGTGCACTTAACCACTGCACCACCAGGGCTCCTCGTCCATCAACAGAAGAACGGATAAATAAATTGTGACATATCCACAGGGTGGATTCCAACTCAGCAATAGAAAGGAATGAACCACTGATACACACAACTATATGGATAAATCTCAGAAACCTTTTGTTAAGCAAAAGAAGTCAGACACAAATGGTATCACATGATTTCTTTGATATGAAATCAAAATTCAGGCAGAACTAATCTATAGTGATGGAATCAGATTGTGGTTATGGGGACAGGTTTTCTGGAAAGAGGCACAGGGAACTTTCTGGCAGGATGGACATGTTTTATATCTTGTTTTGGGTGATGGTTACACGGGTCTATATAATAATCAAAACTCCTGGCATCGAACCCTTAACATCTGTCAATTGATTGAATGTTAATTTTATCTTAATCTTTAAAAACAAAGGAGGAAAAAATATATATGGGGTAAGACTTTTCCAGACAGAGACAAAAGCTAACGAAAGAGCCTGTGGCAGAAATAGACTGTGCATGTTAAGGAAGGGAGGAGGCCAGTGCAGCTGGAGTTGGGTGGGTGAAGAGGGCCAGGGCAAGAGGTAGGTCTGAGAGGTAGCCAGGTCGCATGATAGGAATTCCCGAGGCTGTGGTGGTTGTGATGGGGAACCCCTGAAGGGCTGGAGCAGAGGGCCACCATGATCTGTTTAACATTTTTATATGTTAAACAGATGGTTACTGTGTGCGTGAGGGCAGGAATGTAAGCTTGGAGAATAGCGAGGAAGCTTCTCCAGGTGAGGGACTGTAGTAGCTGAGACAGGGATGAATACAGTGAAAATGGTGGAAAGTGGTGGAACTGGGAATCTGCTCAGGGGAGAGGGCAACAGGATTTGCTGATAGATGGGATGTGGGGGAGGGGTAAAAGGAATCAAGGGTACGCTAAGGACTTTGGCCTGACCAATGGAGTGAATGGTTTATTAAGGTGGGGAAGACTGAGATGGGCATGTCAACCCAGAACCCATGGTCTGGCAGGCGAGGCAGACAGAGGAAGGATTCTGACGAGGTGGGGAAGTACTCTAGGTAAAGGGAAGAGCAGGTGCAAAGCTGGGGAGGCACGCTGGGGCACTCAAACATTAGTGTGACTGTTGCCGAGAGGGCCATGTGGGCAGGGAGGGGCTGAGCAATAGGCTAGGCAGGCAGGGAAGGGGGCTGTGAAGACCCCAGAATGCTACACTTCTCTGTGCCTCCAGGACAAACAGAAGCTCCTCTGGGTGCTATGGGGCTTGCAGCTACTAGCCCTTGCCCCCTCTGCACACTCATTGCCTCCTGTCACCTGTTTTCCAACCATTCAGACTTAATTCAATTCCTCTGATTTGTTATGTTTGTTCTTCTCTGGGCCTTTGCACATGCTGTTCCCTCTACCTAAACATCATTCCCTTCCTCATTGCCTGGTTAACACCTGCACATTCCTTAAACTTAAACATACCTGAGGAGATCTTTCTTGTCCCCTCCAATGTGTGACTTCCTTTGTGTTACCACTCATTCCACTTATAACAACTATTGATCTCGTCTTCTTGACTGGACCATAAGTTCTGAGAAGGTGAGAACCACATCTGCAGGGTTCTGCGCTGTATCGCCAGCAGTCAACCTGGTGTCTGGCATGAATGAATGAATGAATGAGGCTTTGGAGTACACACATTCATTCACTCAACAAATAGTTGTTATGTACTGATCACAGGATGGACACTGTGCTCAACACTGAGGAGAAAACAGATACGGCCCCTGCCTTCATGGAGCTTACAGTCAAGTTGGGGAGATAGATCCTAACCAAATAATCACACATTAAAGACAGGAAAAAGCTTTGAAGGAAAAGTGCAAGATGAGAGTGTTTATTGGGAATCTGCCCAGCCTAGAGATCTGGGAAGCCTTCCCTGAGGAAGTGATGTTTGAGCCTGGAACTGAACAAGAAATAGGAATTAAGCAGTGAAGCAACAGAGGAGATTCCCAAGAATATGGAATAGAATGTGCAAAGGTCCTGAGGTAGAAAGTGAATGGAACTGGAAGAAGATCGGATGGCTAGAGCATCAAGACCAAATGAGGTGGGAAGGATGGGCAGGGACCAGACATGCAGGACCTTAAAGACCACAGTGAGTGCATCGTTTAGGAATGCTTTTTGCTGCAAGCAACAAAATTCAACTTCAGTGGCTTAAAATATAAGGACACGTTCCTTAGCTACCTAGTGCTGCTGTACAGAAATACCACAAGTGGATGGCTTTAACAAAGAGAAATTTATTCTTTCACAGGCTGGTAGGTTACAAGTCCAAATTCAGGGTGTCGACTCCAGGAGAAGGCTTTCTCTGTCTGTCGACTCTGGAAGGAAGGTCCTTCTCATCATTCTTCCCCTGGACTAGGAGCTTCTCCACGCAGGAACCCCGGGTCCAAAGGACGCGCTCTGCTCCCAGTGCTGCTTTCTTAGTGGTATGAAGTCCTCAACTCTCTGTTTCCCTTTCCTTTTATCTCTTGAGAGATAAAGGGTGGTGCAGGCCACACCCCCAGGGAAACTCACTTTATGTTGGCTCAGGGATGTGACCTGGGTAAGGGTGTTACAGCCACACCCTAATTCTCTTTAACATAAAATTATAATCACAAAGTGGAGGACAACCACACAATCCTGGGAATCATGGCCTAGCCAAATTGATACACACATTTTGGCGGGGGATATAATTCAAACCATGGCAACACGTATTATTTGCTCAGCATGCAGTTAAGAGGTCTGTGGTCCTGGGTTGGTCTGGAGGTTCATGATCTCCTCAAAGACCCAAGTTGTTGCCTTCTTTCTCCCTTACCAAAATATATATATATTGGCTTTTTATCCCCAAGCTTGCTACCTCATGGTTCCGGCTGCTGTAGACTAAAGTATTAAGTGCTCAGATAACTTCATTCAGATGCAGGAGATGAGGGACATCTGAGGAGAAGGGCAGGGCTTCTCTTTATGCTCTGTTTTCCTTTTATCAGGGAAGAAGTTTTCCCCAGAAGCCCCTCGGCAGGCTTTTGGTCATGTCTCATTGACCACAACAGGGTCACATGACCACTTCTAATTGCAAGGTAGGCTGGGAAACCATGATTCTCCTTTTTCCAGGTGGCTCAAGTGGTTAACAGCTCAGCTACTAACTGGAAGGTTGGCAGTTCAAATCCACCCAGAGGTGCCTTGAAAGCCCTGGTGATCTACTTCTGAAAAATCAGCCACTGAAAACCCTATGGAGCAGTTCTACTCTGAAACACATAGGGTCACTGTGAATCGAAGTCGACTCCATGGCAACTGGTTTGGTTTTATTTTTTTAGAGCAAAAAGTGGGGATTGGAATGGTTGTTGCAAAGCCAACCAACAGCGTCTCCTACAATTAGAACTTTTGATCTTCATCATAAGAGATCTGAGATGTCATTGAAGAATCTGGGATTTTAAGCAACAGGACAATAAAATAGAGTTTGTGTCTGTCTTTGAAAGATCAGTCCCTTCACCTGATGATCAGTGTCATGTCTGAGGAAGAAGGAAAGGGGGGCAGGTTGGCATTCTCAGAGGGAGAGACAAGACCCTATCTTGGTAGGACTGCTCTTTTCTCAGTAGGTGAAGAAGTTTTGAGCCAGAAGAAAGCTGTCATTCCTGATGAAACATCAATCCTGGTAGCGAGGCTGAGCTAAACTTCTAAGCTTCTGGTATCTGCTGTCCCCCTCAAGCTATATGTGACACAGCGCTGACTTGTTTCCAGCCTGAGTTCATAAAGATGTTTCACTTCCTGATGAAGAAGATGCCCATTTCCTACAAGAGGAGAGCTCTCTGGCAGGCATGAGAATGCAGGGAAAGCAATTGTATTCTTCTCATAGCCAAGAGATGCCAACAGGGGAGCTGATGAGCTGGAATTGGAGAAAACATCCCATTCCCAATGGGTTGTTCCTCATCATCCGGTAAGCTCCATGAAGTTATGTTGCTCTTAATTACAGCTCTTAGTAGAAAGTGAATATCTCCTTCTATTTAGCCTCAGCTGGCAGCAGAACTTTATTGCTCCTGCATTACTGTGTATCTACTTTGTATCCATCATTCTGCTAAATTCTCTAGATACACAATCTCATTTAATCCTCATAACAAACCAACAACAAAGGTGCTATTTTTGCCATTGTTTGTCAGAGGAAGATACTGAACTTGGAGAGGTTGTGACTTGCCTAAGCACACAGTTCATAAGCTGTATAACCAGTTACCACTGAGTCGACTCCAACTCATGGCGACCTCGCGTGTGTCAGAGTAGAACTGTGCTCCACAGGGTTTTCAATGGCTGATTTTGTGGAAGGAGATCACCAGATCTTTCTTAAAAGGCACCTCTGGGTGGACTTGAACCTCCAGCCTTTCAGTTAGCAGTCGAGCATGTTAACTGTCTGCACCACCCAGGGATTCCATAAATGGAATAGATCTAAAGTTTATCTGACTCCAAAGGCCTCACTCTGAACGATATCTCATAGAGGTAAGATAACATCCGAGAGCAGTAAATACATAAAAATGCTACTATTTGCTGAGATATTCATTGACAGTGAACATCTGTGCCAGGCACAATGCCAAACATGAGCTATGTAAGATCTTTAGTAACTTTGTAGGGTAGACACTGTAAGCTCCTCTTTGCAGATGAAGAAACTGAGGTCCAGATGGGTGAGATGACTTCCCAAGTAGCACAGCTGCAAGCAGTAGAATCAGGACTTGTGTCAAGACCTGTCTTACTCCAAAGTGAACCCCCTTTCTGCTGTGTCACATCTGCCCGTAACACTCCTCTATCCTTCCCAGCCTACTCAACATCCTGAAAGTGTATGAGGTCAGTGATCTCAAGTCCTAAGGGAGAATCCAGCCAGCCCTTGGCAAGGAGAAGTGAACACATTTGTTTACTGAGCATGCACTATGTTCTGGGTCCTGGAGTATGGACTTTATGTTAGTGACTATGTGTCTGGAGCAATATACCCTTGACCTGCCACCTGAGTTTTGCTGCCAGTTGAGGCCAAATAGAAGGAGACATTCACTTCTTACTAAGAGCTATTACTAAGAGCAATGTAACTTCATGGAGCTCACGGGATGATGTGCAACAAGAGAGAATGGGCCCCTGCTCAAGACTTCACTGGGCAATGATGTGAAATGTTTCTGCCAAATGAAAATGCCTTAAATCTCAAATCATTAAAATCTAATCACACTCACCATGTACCAAGTCCCTTCTAGGTGCTTCTCCTAAACTACCTTGTTTAATCCTCAGGAAAACCCTATGAAATAGACATCATTAACCCCACTTTGCAGATGAGAAAACTGAGCTCAGAGCAGTGAACTCACTGGCCTGAGGTCACACAGTCAGTAGGTGGTAGAGCTAGGCTATAAACCCCAGTCTGCCTGCCTCCAAAAGCCATGGCACTTGTCACTCATGATGCTGCCTCTCAAAAGCCACTAATTCTCAAATTCCTTAGGAGCCTGAGCATCAGCAAGAAGACAGATCCACTGAGGGATCTGGGATATTTGATGTGAAATGAGACCCTTGATCTGAGAGCTACTCCTCATCATCCTATGAGCTTCATGAGGTACATCGCTCTTAATAATAGCTCTTAATAAGAAGTAGGTTTCTTTTTGCCAAAGGGGAAGATTAAATTGCCTTCTTTCTCAGTCTAGAAATCTTACAGTTTCTCTTTAAATCGTGTTGAACTGACAAGTTGCTGTCTTTTCTGTATTTGTTTCACAAAACACTTCCAGAGTACCTATTATAGCCTAAGTTCTATGCTAAACCCTCGGATGAGTGGTTGAGAAGACCCAGTCACTGCCCTCTGGGGCTCACAGCCTGGTGGGATTATGAAAAGTAAACAGTTAATTTCAGTACCATGTAGAAAGGTCTGAAATGAGTAAACAGAGGGACTGTGGAATCAGAGGAGAGGTACCCAAGCCAGCCTGGCCAATATGGGAAGTCATCCTGGAGCTGGAGACCAAGGTTGGGTTTTGAAGGATGAGTAGGAGTATTCCATGGTGATCAGTCAGTCTTCAGAACAGGAGAAAGAAAGCACTCCAGGCTTTTTAAAGCAAAAAATAGATCTAACATAGGAATTAGAAAGTTAAAAAGCGTGAGGGACAGGAGGAGTAGACCTGGTCTTCAGGAATGACTCCCAGAATATTACATGACCAACCAGCCAGGGAACCAAGGCAACTGTCACAATCAGAAAGTTGGGGAAACAGGAGGCCTCCCCTACAACTATTGAGTTCAAGGACTTGCCACCATACCATGATCCAGGGGCCAGGAAGTCACCATGCTGCCTTCCCAACTGCTTCTCAACACCCTTAAGGGAGTCATAGGGTCTGAGATGCTGCTGCAAAACTCCTACAGCTCCATGACTGCTCTTGCTGGAGGTAAGAGCCAGGGTGGCAGAAAGATGGCCTCCATTTCATCTTCCAAACCTCACACAAGTCAAGCTAATTGATGGAACTTAATTTGCATCCAGAACCCTAGCTGCAAGGGGGCCTGGGAAAAATAGGTTTCAACTTCCCAGACTCTGTAGTACTGGAAGACATGCTAAAAAAAGTTGGAGAAGGAGGTGCGTGAATGGACACTGAGGACCCAGCAAGCATAACTACCACATATGAGAAGGAAAGGAAACTGCATCCTATGCCAGTGGGCACACCTTTTGAGTTTTCTTTCCTGTCCATCCACAGAGTCCTTTTTCCACATTAACACTCCCAGACAGTGTGGGACCACTCAAAAACCCCTCTGTCCTGCTACCACACAGGGTGGGAAAACCTATCAGACCAATGAATCCAAGTTCTCATTTCAGTGATGGGGAAACTGAGGTCCAGAGAGGAGACCACACAGTCAGTTGATGGTCAAGCTGGCCCTCGAACCTAGTTCTCCTAACTCCGAGTTCTAATCGCTTCCCATTGTATTGTAGCTGAGCCTCTCTTCTTCACATTCCGGGGCTCACCCAGCCAGGGCGTGGCTGGAGCTGAGGGTGGAAGTTGGTGCAGGTGAAATAACATAGTGTAGTAGAAAGAGTCCAGTCTCAAGTCAGGCAGAACTGAGCTCTGTTTCTATCTCACTCCTCCTTGCTGTGTGGCCTTGGGCCAGTTACTTTACCTCTCTGAGCCCTAGTTGCCTCCTCTGTAAAACAGACATAATGGTGGCATTTCACAGGGTTGTGGTAAGAATGACAGGTACTTTATATAAAAGAGCACACAGCAGATACTCTGTAAATGGAAGCTAGTATGATCAGTTCTACAATACTATTTTTCATTTATAAAATGTTATCATTGTTAATAGTAGCTGATGGCTCTTCAATAGAAGGTAAAACAACTTTAAAAGTTTTTTTGTTTGGTTTAACCTGCTCTTCTTTTTTTTTCTCCTACATCATTAGCAGCATCAAAAGACCTACCCTGTAACTCCTTCCATCATCCTGGCCTACCTACACTAAACATCTAGGATCCCTCCCCTCAAGTAGTCCTCAGAAACGCACACCCAGAGACCCCCCAGGTACGCACAGACACATACACATAGATTCACACAACATACATTGATGTGCATACACAGATATGAACAGACACACACCAACGTAATCAAATACACAAGCCTCACCAGCACTCCCAGCCTCACACACAAACTCATGGAAACACAACCACACCCAAACACATGCCCAAACATGCGTACCACACACACACACACACACACACACACACACACACACACACACACACACACACACACACACGGCAACCACAGCAGCCCATGTGCAAACACCCCCTCAGGCATGCACACCTCACACCCTTCCAGTTATGTGACGTGTTCCAGAATGTTAAGAGTTGCAGGGAAAGGAAGAAGCTGGGGATCCGTGTTCCTGATTTCTTTACAATTAATTGGTCGGTGACAGCTCAGGCCTTCACAGAGCCCTCACTGAAGGGCCCTTGTCAGTCTAAAGCTGAGTCCTCAGCCTGGCTCCCATCTCTAGTAATTTAATTAATGTGCCATTATATCTTCTCCTTCTCTAGGTCATCCTTACAGGTCCCTGGAATAATGGCATTTAAGGAGGGAGTTTTCTGAACACCCAAATCCCTCCAGAAAGGTTCAGCTTCCTTGGTGAGGCTTTTATGTGCAGGGGGAGGGTGCACAAAGCAACATGGTTTCCATTTTTGAGAAAAATAAGTGGGAGGGAATAGCAGACCACTGCACACTTGCAGATCATCATTTATGATCCAATCCCCACGGGTCTCCTTGGCAGCGTTAAAATCACTCTGTGCTTCTATGCAGGTGTCACAGAATATGCTCTCTCCTTTCTTCTGCTTTATTGTTGAGAGGCAGTGTAGCACAGCAAAAATACCCTGGCGCATGAACTTGAGTACAAATCTGCTTCATCATTTCCGGACAGTGTATATTTCTGGACTGGGAAAGTTGCTTATCTCTCTGAGTAATGACTTACTTATCAACAGAGTACGGTGATTATGAGTAAGGGCTCCAGAGCCACATTGCCTGGCTCTACCCCTGACTAACTGTGAGATCTTTGGTAAGTTACTTAACCTCTCTAGGCCTCAGTTTTCTTATCTGTGAAATGGGAATAATAGTAGCACTTCCCTCACACGGTTGTTGCAAATGTGAAATTGATAGATGTAGTTATTATTCTCATCACCGCTACCTCCAGCATTGTTGGGGGATTAAGAGAGGTTAAGAATGAGAATATTCCTTGGAAAGAGCAGCATTGCCAGATGCTGCCATAAACAATCACCACTCATCTGTCTGTTTGTTGTAATGTGGTGGCTTGTGTGTTGCTATGATGTTGATAGCTATGCCATCAGTATTTCAAATACCATCAGGGTCACTCATGATGGACAAGTTTCAATGGGGCTTCCAGACTAAGACAGACTATGAAGAAAAGCCTGGTGATCTACTTCTGAAGATTAGCCCATGAAAACCCTATGGATCACTACAGAACATTATCCTATATAGTACTGGAAGATGAGCCCCCTAGGTTGGAAGGCACTCAAAATACCCAGTGGCCACAACAATGGGCTTGAGCATATCAATCTTCTTGAAAATGGCACAGGACCAGGCAATGTTTCAGTCTTTTGTACATGGGGTCACCATGAGTCAGAGCCAACTCTATAGCAACTAACAGTAATAACAAACCATTATTAAGGTTGGTTCCGCATATGCAGGGGATTAGTCATTTTTTGGAAACACCAAACAAATGAACCACATACTTGCGATTCAAGAAAAAATCAGGACTTCAATTGGCTTGGGGTCAGATGGATTTGGGACTGAGTTTCATGTCATCTCTTAGACACTCTGTGACTCTGGGCAAGATATTTCCCAAACTTCAGTTTCTCATTTGTCAAATGAGTAAACAGAGCTCTACCAACATCTCAAAGATATTGAAGAGCCTATAGCACACAAGATAGGGTATACAAAATTCCTTTGCAACCTTGGACCAGTGACATGCTCTTCTTGTTTAACAGAATTGTGTTCAGGGATTTGGGATCATGAATCTCCCCATGGGAATGATAATATCCACCCACCTCCTAGGGTGGATGTGAAGCCTAAATGACATTCTCAGCAAATATGCCTTAGAAGGTGAGTTCCCTGCCCTACACTGTCTGGCAGGAAGTAGTCCATGCTGCATTACTCTGGGGACAAAACTTCAGTGGTGGGGGCTTCTAGAGCACTTGCTTTTAAGCTGTAGCCTATTCTAGACTTCGTCGTCCTCTATCTCTCAGGAGAGCAGGTAGAAATAAGACAGAAGTGGGTTTGCCTCAGAGTTCTGGTGTCTAGAGCTTCTTACTTGCCTTTAGGCATTCTGGTTCCATCTAACAACTTATTCCCTCTTTTTCTTAGCTCCTGGACCTGAGACTTGCATTAAACAATGGTCTTTGGGCGCATAGTAGGTACCCAAACATGTTTGGCTGAATAAATAATACATTGCTCCTACTGTCGTATTTAACCTCTATCTGTTAGATCTTTAGACATGATGAGCTCTAGAAAGGCAGAACTCTGACCTAATTTTCCTTGAACCCCTGGTGACATCCAGTCTTGTGGCTTATGCATGGTAGATGCAGCAGTAACTTCCATTTTGTAAATGTTTCTTCTGTTCCAAGTACCTTACTTTCTCCTTCTCAAGACCTGTAGGATTGGGTCTCTGTCAATTCATCCAACCCTTTGTAAGATTTTTTTTTTATAAATCTACTCCACTTACACTGGCCCACTTGCTGTTCCTTGGGCATGCTTCTTGTTCCCACCTCAAGGCTTTTGAACTTGCTGTTTCCTCTGCCTGGAACACTGCCCTCCCCCATATTTGCATGGCTCACTCTCTCACTTCATTCATATCTGTGCTCAAATGTCACCTCCTCAAAGAGGCTTTCCATGATTACTCTATTTAAAACAGCATTCCCTGTCATCATCTATCCTCGTGCCTGGAATTATACTACACATTCATTCGTTCACTTGTTTATTGTTTGCCTCCTCACTATAATGTAAGTTCCAGGAAGCTAGGACGTTGTCTTTCTTGTACTTGACTGTATCTGGAGCTCCTGTAATAGTGCCAGGCCATGGTAAGCACTCAATAAATAGAATGAATTAATGAACATATTATCACATTAAATATGTTTGAAATAAATCCCTAGTCAGTTGGAACACTCACCTAGCTCCAGCCTGTTAATCTCAGACCCTACCTCTCCGGTTTCCCCATAGCCAGTTCTGCCTCAAAGCTGCCCACATTCTTGAGTAAAAGACGTGGCTGAAATCAGCTGGAGGAAGCATCTGTGACTGCGGCCTTTTCCTTGCCCAGAAAGAGGCTAGAGAAAGGATTCATCACGTTTTCATAAAACTTTCAAACAAAGCTTTATGGGGTTATGGGCTCCCACGAGCTCCCTCATTGTAGAGATTATTGCCTTGTGTGGTTATTAAACAGGAGAGCACCTATCTACCCGGTGATTCCAGCTAGTAAGAAATACTGAGCAAAGACAGCTGGAAAAAGAAATATGCTTAGATTCCAAGAGATGGCAAAATGAAGATGTCACTAATAGCCAGTGAAAATCTGGCTCTTTCCTTTCCCTCTATCCTCACTTCCCCTGGGCTCCATTTTCTGCCTCACCACCTGTGCTGCCTCATGCCAAGCACCATGAGTTTGCTTTTCAGAACCACGGACAGCGATCTGCTGGCAGCCAGGCAGACAGAGGAGCCAAACCACAGGGCATCTGTGCAGCCAAACAAATTTACTGTGCATGTCCTGGGAGCCTGGCAAAATAGAGAATACAAAGATGTACATGGTCTTGACCTGCACATAAGTTAATCTCTTCAAGTCATCAGTGTTCCCAAACTGATACAGCTGTGGCAAGGCTTGGGAAGTGGGGAGAATCAAAGGGAAAATGTTCCCCTTTTTAACAATGGTTGGATTTCTGCTGTGTGTTCGCAAATGTCATCTAATTTTCTCACTAGATTGCCAAGTCAAAGAGAACAGACACTGCAGCTATCCAATTCATCATGATAACCCAAGCACCCAGCATAGTGCCTGGCACATAGTCGATGCTCAATAGTTGTTGAATGGATGAGTGGATGAACTAATCCTTACATAACCCTTTAGGTCTGTATTCTTACCCCTATTTTACAGATGAGAAACCCTAGCGGCTTAGTGGTTAAGAGCTTGGCTGTTAACCAAAAGGTTGGCAGTTCAAACCCACCAGCCCCTCCTTGGAAACCCTAGGGAGCAGTTCTACTCTGTCCAGTAGGGTCGCTATGAGTTGAAATCGACTCGACAGCAGTGGGTTTGGGGTCTTTGGTTTTTACAGATGAGAAAAATGAGGCTAAGAGAACTGCCACCGCATGACAGCTGTGAAGTGGCAGCACTTAGGTTCGAATCCAGTACCTCCTGATTTCATACTGGGCTACTGATTAGAGCCATTTACTGTATACTGAGCACTCTTAGAACCTAGAAAAGGTGCTATCCTGGGAGACAATGGTTCTACCCCTAACCTGAACACTGATTCACTATTCAACCTTGGGCAAATCATATTCCCTTTCTGACCTCAGTATTCCCCTATGTAAAATGAAGAAACAGGTTTGGATGGCTAAGTCTCCCCTCCTCCCCCACCTAGCCCCGAAAGCTGGACTATGCATCTGTTGCAGTTAGACAAGGGGACCAGCAGGGAGCGCAATCAAATGAATCCCAAAACGTCCCCTTGCCTTTGTAGGGCATTAAATGAGAAGTATATTGATATCCCAATAGACCTCTGACTCCTTTTCCACCTTCCTGCTATAACCAGAAGGTGTGTGTAAGCAGTGTAGGCTCTTTTTAGGGTGCAACAAATGAACTTCAACCCCTCTTGAGAAGTGAGTAAAGAGGCAGCCCCAGAACACAGATACAGTGGAGTGAGGCTGTGGTGACTTATTGCCCAGGAACCCACTGGTTGAGTAACTTTGGACAAAGCCTTGAGCAAGGATAACTGTTTTAATGGCTTCAGCAGTGGAAAAATCAGCTGGGCTGATTGATGTCCTGGGTTTCTAGTTAGTGGGTGGCTTCCAGCCATGGCTCTTCCTCAGCTCACAGAATTACTCCAGTAAGTGATTTGCTCATCCCTAACTCTTCCTGGGGGCGGGCGGGGGGGGGGGGGTGCGCTGAATCAACTCTCTTGCAAGCCTGATTGGGATTTAATGGGGGCCAGTGGGTATTTGTGCACCAGGGGCAGTGTGGGTAGAGGGGAAATAGATCCATCAGGCTTGGCAGAGTGTCTGGATACTGCCTGTGGGTGTGGAGGGGAAAATAAAATCAGAAAAGAACTGATTGCAAAGTGGATGTTTTTCAATTATTTGAAAAGAATATGAGTCAAATGTTTCATAAACGCTGTTTCTCTAACCAAATCCTTGTTATTAAAATCTAGATTGGCCAAGGAAGGTCCCCAGTAATAGGGGCTGGAGGACTTTTGTCAAGGAGCCTAATTCACAGGAGTCATCTAGTATCATTGGGATAGCACAAGCTCTGCTATTAGTCAGACTTCAGTTCAGATTTTTGCCCTGCCACCAGCTATCTGTGGGACCAGGATCCAGTTGCTTAACCTTTGTAAACTCAGTTCCTCATCTGTAAAATGGAATGATAATAATACCTACACTTCTATCTATTTATTCCTGCATAAGAAACCACATTAACACTTGGTGGCATAACAAAACAACCATTTGATTATGCTCACAGAATTACATAGGTCAAGAATCAGACAGGACATAACAGATGTGGCTTGTCTCTGCTACACAATGTCTGGGGCTCAGCTGGGAAAACTCAAATGGCTGGGGATAGGAACCACCTAAAGGCCTTTTCACTCACGTAGTCCCAGGCTAGAGTGACTCAAAGGCTGGGTTCAGCTGGAACGATGACTGGAGCACTTACCTCTGGCCTCTCTGGCATGACAGCCTCAGGGTCACCATGGATTGGGGACTGACTCAATGGCAACTAACAACAACAATCACTACTAGATGTGATTCAAGCCCAAATATAAAGCCTT
The DNA here is from genome assembly GCA_030035585.1 of Dugong dugon. NCBI lineage: Eukaryota > Metazoa > Chordata > Mammalia > Sirenia > Dugongidae > Dugong > Dugong dugon. Next base: position 35,319,773 of record CM057461.1, read on the forward strand.
GGTGGCCTACCATTCACTCACTTATTTAGCAGATATTTATTGAGCACCTACTCTGTGCCAGTTCCTGTGATAAGTGCCAGGGGCACAAGACAGGTTCCCTATCCATAGTTAACATGGTGGTGGTCAGATGAAAATGGAGAATGGGGTGGAAGTTAATTAAATAACAACACAGTGAATTAAAAATGACCGTGACTGAGAAGGAAAAGCATTGGATGGTCTGTTGTTGCTGTTAGATCTGTCGAGTCAGTTCCAACTCATAGTGATCCTAGGTACAACAGAATGAAACATTGCCTGGCTCTGAGTCATCCTCACAATGGTTGCTATGTTTGAGCCCACTATTGCAGCCACTGTGTCAGTCCATCTCACTGAGGATCTTCCTGGTTTTCACTGACCTTCTACTTTACCATGCATGATGTTCTTTTCCAGGGACTAGTCCCTCCTGATAACATGTCCAAAGCACACTGACCGTATTCTCAGATGGCTTCCTTCAGGGAAGCAAGATGGCAGCAGTGTCTTCAGGGCTTACATCATATCAGGTTAACTCTAATAGAAACAAAGTGTGTCTCCTCAAGATGATGGGACAGAAGTACTGGACATCATACTCATTGGCCAAATTCATTTACCAGCCTAACCCTGAACCAAGCCCTGTGGCCAGGGAAATGGTGTATGATAATTAGTTTAGTCCACTCAAGGCTCATTTCTAGAGTTGAGAGTAAATTGCTTTCCGGACATCTCCACTTCAATGTTCCTCAAGCATCTCAAACTCTCCAGACCAAACTCATCTCCCCTAGATATGTGCCTCCATCTCTATTCTCCATGATTGTGAATGACATCACGTTATACCCAGTTACCTGATCCAGAAACTTCATCGTCATTCTTGACTCCTCTCTCTTCCCCACCCCTCCATTGAATCAATCACCACATTCTCTTAATTCTATCTCATCTGTATCTCTAAACCACTTATCTTTCTCCATAAGCCTGCCGCTTTCCTGGGAGAGGCCACCATCATCTATCACCCTGATTCCTGAAACAACCTGCTAACCAGTCTGAATTCCTTCAATCTGGCCTCCTCTAATCTATTAAAATATTATAGGTTTCAGTTCCAGGTAGGATGGCGTAAGCGCCCTGTCTCTCCCACTGAATGCAACAAAATCTAGGCATAATGCATGGATCAGCTGTCTTATGATTCTGGAAAATAAATGGTAGCAGGCTGACTGGAGAAGGAAATCAGAACTCTAAGTACGAATGACCTAGCAGGTAATTTTCTGTTCCATTTTTCTTTCTGTATTATCTGGCTTGGACTCAAACACAGTCTAAATTCCAGAACTGTGCACCAAGAATGAACAAAAGAACTCAAAGAGAAGCATTCTTTTTCTGGTCTAAAGACTGTAAACAAGAACCTCTACAAGGCAAAGAGAGTGGGTGAAGTTCTCTGGTTTTGTTTAATTGATTTGTCTGTTTGTTCTTTCTAACCCCATTCACTCATCCGTTTATTCAATTATTATTTTTAAAACCTGATACACATCAGAAATGACACTAGGCATACACGTGCATGAGACATAGCCCTGTACTCGTGGTTCTCTGGTTCACTTGTGAATACAGGTAACCTATAATTACAACACAATGCATAGTATGAGATTCAGTGGTTCTTAGAGGGAAGAGGACTTAAGTCTACTGAGGCATCGGGGAAGGCTTCTCAAAGGAGGTGCGATTGGAGCTGAGACTAACGATGAGTAAGCATTTGCCAGGTGAAGAAGCAGCTTGTAGTTAGGTTATTTTTTCAAATGATAGAAATCTCAAACAAAGAAGGCTTAAACAAAAAGGGAATTTATCCGCTCACAAAACTTCAAAGTCCAGAAATCTGACTGACTTCAATGTGGTTTGATTCAGAGGTTGACAATATCACCAGCCCTCCAGCTCTGCTTCCCTAAGCTTTTCTTGGGCTCTGCTGTCCTGTGCTTTTGGCTTTCCCCAACTGGAATACTTGATGGCTGTAGAGATACTGTACATATCTACATTTCACATCTATCTTGATAATTCCCAAGGAAGCACGAGAAAACATTTTTCCCAGAATCTGTAGCAAATGTCTCCATGCTCATATTAGGTTCTGTGCCCATCCCTGCACCAATCACTGTGGCTGACAGGATGGAAGACTCTGCTGGGAGTAAGCTCTGGAGCTGAGGGTAGAATCAATCCCATCCAAACACCATGGCTGAGAATGGAACAAGGATACTTTCCTAAAGGAAAATCAAGGTGGTCTTGGCAGGAAAAGAATGCTGGGGAAGCAATCAACATCCATCTACGGTAAGAGAAAGGGCAGTTCAAACATATGTGAAGATTGAGAGGGTGAAATTTAAAAAAAAATACAGAAGTTTCAATATAGATGAAAAATAAATGCGGTAGGAATGTGGGCACCAGAAAATAACACCATGTCCAGGGACTATTGTAGATGAAGAGAAATCTTTAAAAACTTTTCATCACAGGAGTGATCGTATTTGTATTTCTCAAAAGCTGCAGAGGGCAAACCCTGAAGAAGGCAAGTTAGGAGGCTGTTGTAATAATATAGGTAGACCAGTTGGAAATCTATTCAGCTCTAAGTAATAAAAATCTATATAGTGACTTACATAAAATGGGCATTTACAATGGGCCAGGCATAGTACCAGATGTTTTACATGCATTATTTCATTTAATCCTTATAACCACCCAGTGAGTTTAGTCTGTTTTGATCATTGAATATCCAGTGTCCAGAACAGTGCCTGATAAACAATAGATGTTCTGTAAATATTAAACAAAGGAAGAAAGGATTATCTTTACTTTATAGGTGTAAAAGCTGAGGTTCAGAGAAGTTAAATGGCTTGCTTAAGGTTATGCATCTACAGAATGGTGGAACCGAGAGTTCAGCTTAGCTCTGTGATTTTCCACTATGATTTGCCATCTTCCTGTTAAACAAAGAAAATGAAACCACAGGGAACTTAGAACCTTTCCAGACACCAACTCCTTCCATAGCCTCCAAGGCTCTGCATCATCTGGCTTCCAACTGCCTCCCCAACTCAAACTACTGTTCCGCTCTCTGCCTTACTGTACTCAAGCAACTTTGGCTCCTAGCTCATGCAAAGGTCTTCCCAACCTCAGGGTCATCCTGGTTCTTTCATCTACCCTGAAAGCTCCACCCAGATCGCGAGGGATGGATGCCTCCTTCTAATCCATCAACTCTCAGAAGTCTTCCCTGACACAAGACTAAGTCAGGTTCTCCAGGTACAGGGTCACTTAACACCACCTAGCTCTTTTCTATAGCACTTCTTGGAGCCTATTACTAAAAAGTTATTGGCTTCATTATCTGTTTGTTGTCTGAACTCATGCTAAAATGTAAGCTCCACGAAGGCAAGAACCATGCCTGACTTCGTATCCCTGTCTGGTGCCGCACAATCCCCAGTGTGCAGCAAAATGCCTGGCATAGAGTACTCAGTACATATTTTATGCATGCCTGAATTGGTGGATGAATGAATGTGATGGATGGATAGATGGATATAATTCATAGAAGGATGGAGGAATGAATGGATGGATGGATGGATGCCATGATTGGATTGAAGGGTGAATGAATGGATGGATCTTCTCTAGACCAGCAGTCCTAGGGAGTTCTCCATCTCATCTTCCTAGTTTTCATGGTAGAATGCCTCCTGCTGTAGCTTTTGGTTACTCCTCTTTCTTTGCTAACAAGACAGCCTGGTTGGATCTTACCTGGGCCCACACTGCTGGGAAGGTAGCCAAGCAACTCCAGATCGGCTTTGGTGTGCAGCAGCAGGAGATTGTGGGCTGATGTAGAAATATCCTCTCCCCAGGGAGAAGGTGGGCCTATGGCAATTATGCAGCAGAAAGGGCTGTTGAAGTAAGTCTGTCTTGCACAAACAGGTTAGAGTTAAATTTTACCTGAGCCATGAATCACACTGTCAGTCTCCTATTCAACCACATCACTGAGCCAGCAACCTTTGTGAGCGCTACTATTTATATAGATACAAATATCTATATATTTATACAGACAAAGGAATGTGCGCAACTGAAGTACTCTGATTAATTGTGTTCTTGGGGAGAAAGACTTTTTTCAACACTTCTCCTTTTGTGTTCAGTAAAAGCTGGTTCAAGGATGATGAGAGGGGGGTCCTTGAAGGACTAGGAGTGCCAGCAGTGGGAGGAAAGATCAACGATTCATTCAGCAAACATTTCCTGATGCCTACTCTGGGATGAGCACTGAGAGTGGGAGTGGATAGTGGAGGGTACAAGAATTAATATGACATGCTTTTCACCCCCATGGTATTCAAAGTCTGGTGGTGCTTCTGACTGACAGGAGGAAGGATAGTGGGTGGTTAAGAATTTAGACTCTAAAATTAAAGAGAGGGAGATTCAAAGCCCAGCTTCACCACACACTTGCTGTGTGACCTTGGCAAGATATTTAAGGTCTCTGAGCCCAAGTTCTCACCCCTATGGGCAAAAAAAAAAAAAAGACTTTTTTTTAAAGTTATCTACCTTCTAGAGTTTTTGTGAGTTTCAAATAAGACACTGAATTTTAGTAAAGCATGGTACACAGTAAACACTCACGAGTCACCATCATCATGACCGTAGTCATTGCCATTATAGCTAACATTTTTTTAGCATTCAGTATGTGCCAGGTACAAAAATCACTTTATATGCGTTAATTCTTTTAATCTTCACAACAACCCTAAGAGAGACACGCTACTTTCTCGCATTGTACAGATGAAAACAGTACAATCCAAAGAGGTTAAATGTCTTGCCCAAGGTCACACAGTTACTACTTAATGGAGCTAGGCTTGAAACTCTGCAGATAAACCTAGATCCAGAGAGTCACAAATCCATCTTAGGCTTTCTTTAGCACCCTTTTGGATTCTTTTTTTTTTTTTTTTTTGTTAAACTGTGTTGATCCCCCTGGCAGAGCCTTGAGGACAGAGGGAAAACTGCTTCTTTGGTCATTAATGAATGACCTGACCAGTGGCCCTCTCCAGCCCTGTTATTCATCACTTCTCCTTCACACCACCTGAGCCAAAGTGAATAACATGCAGTTCCCGTTTGTGCCAGACCTTGCCTTCCAGGCAAACTGTGTATTGCACTGACAGCCCTCAAAGAGCCTGGAATCTCCCACTCTACAGGCTGTCAGACCCCACCCCCTGCCTCCACAAGTTCCTGTGGCTTTGCCTGGTCCCCTCTGTCAGCTCTATCGGGGGGTGCTGTCCCTGATCTCCTCCACATCCTCCCAGACCCCACATTTAGCCCCCTAGACAGGCTCCACAGAAAGTCCACTCAAAAAAAGCTTTGAACAAGAGCCAGCGGTGACATCATGGGGAGGAGTCCTTAAGGGCTGGGATGGTGGGCGGGGACCAGTATCGCCCCAGCACCTGGAACAAAGTCTGACCAGAGTAGGCACTCTATAAATTAGTCAAACGAATTTGTAAATACCTGAACAAACACAGGAATAAAAGAAATAAAAGGGAGAAGGAGGGAGGGAGTGAAGGAAAGAAAGAAGGAAGGAAGTGGAGCAGGGGAGGAAGGGAGGGAGGGAGGAAGGAGGGAACACACACCTTGCTAGCACCCCACCCCCTGACCATTCCTAACTCATTTCAGAACCAGGATATCCTCCTCTCCTTGTTTCGGTTTCCACATTATAGCAACCACCTCTTGACACTTAAGAAATGGCCTTAATCTTCAAAAAACTAAAAATAGAACCACCATTTCTTGACTGCTGCTTCTATGGGCATTGATTGTGGATCCAAGTAAAATGAAATCCTTGACAACTTCAATATTTTCTCTGTTTATCATGATGCCACTGATTGGTCCAGTTGTAAGGAATTTTTTTCTTTGTGTTGAGGCGTAATCCATAATGAAGGTATATTGCCTTGGGCAAATCTGCTGCATAAGACTTCTTTAAAGTGTTAAAAAGCAAAGATGTCACTTTGGGAACTAAGGTGCACCTGACCCAAGCCATAGTGTTTTCAATCACCCCATACGCATGCAAAAACTTGACAAAGAATAAAGAAGGCTGAAGAAGAATTGATGCCTTTGAATTATGGTGTTGACGAAGACTATTGAATATACCACGGACTGCCAGAAAAACAAACAAATCTGTCTTGGAAGAAGTACAGCCAGAGTTCTCCTTCGAAGTGAGGATGACGAGACTTCGTCTCACATACTTTAGACATGTTATCAGGAGGGACCAGTCCCTGGAGAAGGATGTCATGCTTGGTAAGGTAGAAGTTCAGTAAAAAAGAGGAAGAAGACCCTCGATGAGACGAATTGACATAGTGGCTGCAACAATGGGCTCAAACATAGCAACAATTGTGAGGACGGTGCAGGACCCAGAAGTCTTTCGTTCTGTTTTACATAGGGTCCCTGTGATTTGGAACTGACTCGACAGCACCTAACAACAACAACAACAAAACTACCATATGACCCAGCAATTCCGCTCCTAGGTATATACCCAGAAGACTTGAAAGCAGAGAAGCGAACAGAGACTTGTACATCAATATTTATTGCAGCGCTATGCACAATAGCCAAAAGGTAGAAACAGCCTAAATGCCCATCAACAGATGATGGAATAAACAAAATGAAGCATGCAGTGAAATACTACTCAGCTAGTAGAAGAAATGAAGTCTTGATACATGCTACAATATGGATGGAGCTTGAAAACAATAGGCTGAATGAAATAAGTCAATCACAAAAGGACAAATATTGTATGACCTCACTTATATAAAAAGATGAGAAAAGGCAAATGTATAGAGACCAAAGTTTATTAGTGGTTATCAGGGGTGGAAAAGTGGGGGGAAGGGGGATTAACGGTGATGGAAAAAGCAAGTTGATTAAGGGTAGGTTGCACAGCTGATTATTGAAACTGCTGTCAATAAGTTGTACACCTGTAAAATGTTGAATTGGCAAAAGTTGTATAATAGATATAATTACAACAATGACAAAAAGGAAAAAAAAAGAGCAGCTTCTGAGACTGCTTATGTTCAACCAAACACCTCATGGGGTTTGGTTCTTTGGTTTGGAGGTTTAGGGTCATGGTTTCAAGGGATATGCCCGTTAATTGGCCTAATAACTTATTTAGTGATTCTGTTCTACCTCCTAGTTCATTGTGTAGTGCTTGAGGTCTTAAAAGCTGCAAGCAGCCATCCAAGGTACAACAATTAGTCTCTATTTGCCTGGAGCAACAGAGGAAGAAGCAGAGTCAGAAATACGAGGAGGATATAAAATGTGTGGCTAATTGCCTCCATGAACAACCACTTTCTTTTCTGCCATGAGACCAGAAGAACTGGATGGTGCCCAGCTACTATTACTGAACATTTTGATCAAGATTCTATAGAAGTATTCTGATGCAAAGGGGGAAAATGCGGAACAGAATTTCAAATTCTCATGGACTCCAGACTTTCTGGAGCCATGGAGGCTGGAAGATCATTGCCATGAGATCATCTTTAAACCTTAAACAAAAAACATCCCCTTAAGTCTTCTTAAAACAAAGCAATGGTTTAGCTTAACTAGCAAAAAATGTCTTCCTTGGGCATTATGCTTTTTTAAGAACTATCTATATGAGATCAAATGGACAACAGCAACTTGAAAGATTAGATAGGAACCTTAGGAGCAGTGAGTTTATGTTAACAGGGCAGGAACAACTTGGAAAAGGAGGGTGAAAATGGTGGCACAACAGAAGAATATAATCAATGTCACTGAATTGTGCATGTAGAAACTGTTGAATTGGTGTATATTTTGCTGTGTATATTCTCAACAACAACAACAAAATAAAATTTAAACAAAAAGAAAGAAAGAAATAGCCTTGAAGGTCTCACCCTCATTCACCCCAAGGAGCTTATCAACCTACTTCTTGTAAACAATGACAGAGCTCTCCTTGAGACAAACCATGCCCAGGGCCCACACCAGTCCAACAGAAAGAAAAAAATCTGTGGAGGTGGGACCCAGGCATTGATATTTTTTTATTTCTCCTCCCCTCACAGAGCCCGATAACCAGTGCCACTCCCGTTTTGTGGTTAATGCTCCCTGATCTTTTCAGTCTCACCTTCCTCCAGGAAGCCTTCCCTGCTGTCATTCCCCAACCCAAGTTGAGTGCTCCTCCTCTGAGCTCACATAGCATACGTACATCTGCTGTGTCAACACTTATTTCCTGGGTGAAATTCACTTACTCTCTCTCCCCCTCTGAACCCTGACTTCGTTAATCAGGCTGTATCTTATTATCTGTGGGTGTCCCCAGAGTCTAGTATAATACTTAGCACATTGTAAAAGAGAGTAATAACTGTGGAATAAATGAATTAATTAAACATTGAGGATGCTTCCAGTTTTTTACTCTTATAAATAACATTGAACATCTCATTAATATGCCTTTTCTTGTGTTTTAGAATATTTCCCAGAAGTAGGTCTACTGGGACAAGGACATAAACATTTGTGTGTCTCTTGTCATAGGTCTTTAGGTGTCTCACTCTGCACTTTACTCCTTCCTGATAAGACTCTGAATGTCTCACCCATAGAGTTTGGACAGGATTGACCTTTAACTCCTTGAGCATACCCCTGGCTTAATCCAATTAGGATATCTCTCACTCTCTCTCTCTCTCTACACGCATATACATGTGTGCGTGTGCGTGTGCATACACACAGCGATTGGTTCAGGGATAATCACATGATCAAAGCTCAGTAAATCAGGGCCAAACAGACTCAGATCCTTTTTTTTTTACTATCAGGAAAATGCTATGAGTCAGAATCAACTCGGCGGCAATGGGTTTGGTTTTGGATTTGGTTATCAGGAAAATGTACCCTTCTGACTAGAGCCTGAAAACCTACAGCCCTGGTGCTCCTGGAAGCCATTTTGTGGCCATGAGGCGAGAGCGTGCCCCTTGCTGAGGATCAGGGCAGCCCTCACCCTGAGGAGAGAAATACAGAAAGAGAAACTGATCATGGTCATGTTGCTGCTGGATTAAGCCTTACATGAAGCTGGACCTACCTTTCAGCTGTTTAGTTATGTAAGTTAATAAGTTCTCTTTCTGGTTTAAGCCACTTTAAGTTGTATTTTTGTTTTTACTTTCAAACACAAGCATCCTAACTCATGTATTAACCTGTTGCCATCGAGTTGATTCCAACTCATAGCAAGCCTGTAGGACAGAGTAGAACTGCCCCATAGGGTTTCCAAGGAGCGGCTGGTAGATTTGAACTGCCAACATTTTGGTTAGCAGCCATAGCTCTTAACTACCCCCCCAGGGTACTCTATTCTGTCAAATTACTTTTCAAAAGAGTTATCAACATTTGCAATTAGGTTGAAACCTCCTCTCCCAAATGGCTGTGATCTTTCAAAAATAGATCACCAGGACTTTCTTCTGAAGTACCGCTGAGCAGGTTCAGACCACCAACCTTTCGTTTAGTAGTGGAGTGCTTAATCATTTACACCACCCAGGACTCCTAGTTGAAAGTAAGAGAAAGACAAATCAAACTAATTTAAGAAATAAAAGAAATGTATTAGTTCATATAATTAAAAAGCAAAAGGTTCTGACTTCAGGAACAGCTGGATCCAGGGCCTTGATAAATGTCATCAGGGATCTCTCTTGCTACATCTCTTGGCTCTGCTTTCCCTTGGTTGGTTTCATCTCAGGCAGTGAAACATGTCTAAGTGCCTTTGCCACATAGTAACAAAGATGGATACTGCAGCTCTTGACGTGCATGGTCCTTCGTGCGTATGCCTATAAAAAGAGAGTTGCTTTCTCTAAACCTGAGGGGTTTATCAAAATCTCAGGGATGGCCTTCATTGGCTCAGCTTGGTTCATGAGCCCAGACGGAACATGGCTTGCCCAAGATATCTCGGGGAGATGAAAAGCTCGTGTCTACTACAAGGATCATACCACACATGCCATTTCATTCCCTGCTTTTTTCAGTTAACTTTATATCCATGCTGAAGAGTATGCTTTTAACATCACTTTGAAGGACTTCTTTGTAGTCCTATGAGTGGATGTACCTTTGTTTATTTAAGTCCCTGTTGTTGAACGTTTAGTTTATTTCCAATTTTCCACTGCAACAGTCAGCACAGTATGCCTTTTACCTAAATCTTTGCAAACACCGATCAGATATTATTTCCAGATATGGAATTGTGAAGCCAAAGGGTATGCATGTTTTTAACTCTTTTGATGCTTTTTGTCAAACTGACTTCAAGAGAGATTGTAACAGTTTATACTCCCACCTACACGATTTAAGAGCGGTGACTCCCTCCACCCATATTCATACTGATAGTTAACACTTAAAAAAAAAAAATGCCAATTAGACAAAATGATATTTTGTGGTTTTAATTTGTATTTCTTTTATTGCTAGTGAGGCTCAATGAATTTCAAATCCTTCCATACAAATTGTCTCTCCTGGTAGAGAAGCAAAACACCTATAAGAATGGGCTGGCTCAGGGTCTGCAGCCCGGAGGTCCTGAGAAGAAGTGGAGACTAACAAGAGCATTAATTATAATGATAATTTAAATACTAATGATAGCTAACATTGACAGAACATTTACTGTGGATCAAGCATTGTGCCAGCACTCTCCATTCGTCCGTATTTAACCTCCTTGGATGCCATATATTTAACCCTACCCATTAGGGCTCCCTCTATACACCTAGGAGTCCCGGGGAGGTGCAAAAGGTTAAACACTCAACCACTAAGCAAAAAGTTGGCATTTTGAATCCACCCAGAGGCACCTTGGAAGAAAAGCCTGGTGATCTACTTCTAAAAGGTCACAGCCATTGAACCCCATGGAGCAGTTATACTCTGAAACATGAGTCAGAATTGATTTGATAGCAACTGGTTCTCCAATAGACCTAGAGGTTAGAGCTTTGCTGTGACCCCATCTTCTGGCTACAAAGTCTACCCTCATGATTTCTGCAAATCCCCAGGGCTTTTCTTTACTGTATCCTCTGCAGGGATGTCTCAGGTTCATCCCTAGCTACCTGGCCTCTTCACTTCCTTTTCCTAGAACTCTACTCACGCCAAGCATTTTGTGAGTTTTGTCAACTTGATACAGATTTGGGAGCCTCTGGGAGCAGGCAAGTGGCATCCTGTACACTGTCTGAATAACTCCATCCTTTCCCTTTTCCTCTCTCCTGCTCAGGAGGAAACCACGTTCCTCTCCCAGTCTGTAGAGCAGAATAGGAATTGCCTTTGGTGGTTTGAACAGGTTTCGTAGGGGCAGGTTTGTGTCTCTTGCCCTCCCCAGGCTCATCAAAGTATTTTTTTTCCAAACAAAGGTTAGAAAAATATGGGAAATAAAATGTTCTTTCTGGCTTTTAACATCTGTGGGATAAGGAGCTATTGCTGCTCCCATTTTGTAGATGAGAAAACTGAGACTAAAAGAAATAGAATAATTTGTCTGAGGTCCTACACTTATATGGTCTAGGACATTCTAAGGAGAATGTTACCCTAGCAACAAGATCTACCTACTTTCCCTAAACTTACAGAGCGTCTTCTTGCCCCTGTGCCTTCCCTCTTGCTGTTTCCTGTGCTTCTCATTGACTGCACCACAGTTCCCCATTGTCCCAACGTCTGCTGTACAAATGGACCATGTCCTCATCCTTCAATCTCTGAAACAGAGCTTGGCACGTAACAGCCAGGGAAATCAGCCATAGACACATACCCATGTCATCATGAAATGTAAGACAGTCATGACCTAAAGACCACCCCCTCCACCACTCTCAGTGCTCAGCCTTTCAAATAACTCTAGAGTGGAGCCCAGATACCCACCCAGGACATTGGTAAAGATCAGCTCGTTCCGAGCTGACACTTACTCATTCACCCAGGCACCTTTCCATTCTCTTAGCTCAGGCAGTTCCTGTTGCAGAGCTGAAAAGTCTCCTCTGCCTCATTGTGTGCTGTTCTTGGGGGCGGGGGCTTTGAGTAGATTGCTGAACAGCAATTACGCTTATTACTGGTTAGGATTTCAGGAAGCTTCTCTGTTTGCTGAGTGCATTCATTTCCAGCCTTTCCCATCACTCATTCTTTCTGACAGCCCCATTTTGCAGGTAGAAAAACGTGCAGATAGAGAACAATGCAGGGAAGTCGAAATAAAAAAGCAAAGTCAAAAGATGGAAAGAGAGATCCCTGATGACATTGTTGGTGTCCATGGAGCTACCAAGGCTGAGCACTGGATGTCTCAGTTACATGCAAGCCAATAAATTCTCTCCTTCACTTAAACCAGTTGGAAGTGAATTTCTTCCACTTGTAATCAGAAAGCTTATGACTATTATGCCTCTCGTATGTGGTGCCCTTTAGAAACACAAATCTCTTTATTGCGTTTTAGTTCATTTTACAAAATGCAGGCTCATTTTTTAAACTGAAACCATCCAAAACTGTATAAAGTATAGATTTGGGGTTAAGCATAACCCATGGAGCACATAGGCTTTCCTCTTTCAAACTCCCATATAACTAAAGATATAAAAGAGATGACCATAAGGATAAAGAGAATGGGAGAGAAGACAACAGCAATAAAACGTCAAAGCTGCTAAGCAAATGGACAAATGGCAACTGACTTAGCAGACCTGAGAAAGCTGAAACCTCTGTAGGTAATGGAGAAGGAGAAAACCTACCTAATTTATGCTTTTTGTTTTCTTTGAACTAGTAGCTGTTGAGTGGATTTCTACTCATGGCAACATCATGTGTCTCAGAGTAAAACTACGCTCCACAGGGTTTGCAATGGCTGATTTTTGGAAAGTAGATCGCCAGGTCGTTCTTCTGAGGAACCTCTGGGTGGACTCGAACATCCAATCTTTTGGTTAGCAGTTGAGCGCGTTAACTGTTTGCTCTACCCAAGGACTCCAGTTTATGCCAGGGATCTCCCAAAAGGCTCAGGAATTGGAGATGCCATGCATCGTTTAAAATAGGGTGCAAGTAGAGTTGGGAAGAGAAGGTTTGTTAAAAGTCTGTAAAAGTTGTAGCTAAGCCTCTGGACACTTCACTCTGCCAGAAGATTGGAGGGTTGTCTCTCTGGAGAGGCTGAAGCAAGAGATTCTAGCCTTGGGAGGTTCCATCTGGAAACCAGGATGAGGCTGAGTTAAGTAGCTGGTACAGCCTGAAGGCTGGAGCTTCATTCTCCTCTCTGCTCTGAGAGAGCTAGGCTTTCACCCCACTAGGCAGGCAACTAGAGGATTCCTCTCTGGGAAAAATGAACAGCCCAAGAGAAAAGGTCCACAGATACTCACTGTGGGGCCTCCCCCAAATAAACAGCCTAGCCAGATCACTTCATAATGAAGCCCTTTCCCAACCAACACCTTTCTCCTAGGCTTTTATTAACATGTATAATAGCTTTAAAACGAGGGAGGTTGCAATTACATACACTGCTCTGCAACTTGTTTTTTTAACTTAATTATGTGTTATGGACACAGCCCACCTATATACATGTAGTCTGTGTGTGCAGTAGACTTACACCTATGGAGAACAGAATATTCACATTGTTTCCAAGTATCACCTTATTGCTGTCAATGTCAACTCATGGCAACATCACGTGATACAGAGTAGAACTGCGTCATAGGGTTTTCTTGGCTATAAACTTAACAGAAGCAGATTGCCAGGCCTTTTCCTCCACAGTACCACTGGTGGGTTCAATCCGCCAAACTTTAGGTTAGCAGTGGCGCAAAAACCTTTGTGCCACCCAGGGATCTTAAGTATCACTCTTGTTGTTGTTATTGTTAGGTGCCGTACAGTCGGTTCCAACTCACAGCGACCCTATGTACAACAGAACGAAACACTGCCCTGTCCTGGGCCATCTTCACAATCACTGTTCTGCTTGAGCCCATTGTTGCAGCCACTGTGTTAATCTGTCTCACTGAGGGTCTTCCTCTTTTTCATTGACTCTCTACCAAGCATGATGTCCTTCTCCAGGGACTGGTCCCTCCTGATAACATGTCCAAAGTAAGTCAGATGAAATCTCGCCATCCTTGCCTCTAAGAAGAATTCTGGCTGTACTTCTTCCAAGACAGATTTATGTTCTTCTGGCAGTCTATGGTATAGTCAATATTTTTTGCCAGCACCATAATTCAAAGGCATCAATTCTTATTTGGTCTTCTTTATTCATTGTTCAGCTTTCCCATGCATATGAGGCAATTGAAAACACCATGGCTTGGATCAGGCACACCTTAGTCCTTAGAGTGACATCGTAGCTTTTTGACGCTTTAAAGAGATCTTTTGCAGCAGGTTTGCCCAATGCATTGCATCGTTTGATTTCTTAACTGCTGCTTCCGTGGGCGTTGATTGTGGACTCAAGTGAAATGAAATCCTTTACAACTTCAATATTTTCGCCATTTATCATGATGTTGCTTACTGATTCAGTTGTGAGGATTTTCGTTTTCTTTATGTTGAGGTATAATCATCCTGAAGGCTGTCGCCTTTGATCTTCATCAGTAAGTGCTTCAAGTCCTCTTCACTTTCAGCAAGTAAGGTTGTGTCATCTGCATAACGCAGGTTATTTATAGAGGGAAGTGAGTTGCCTTCCAATGGAGAAATCTGGCAGACACTGTTTTAACCAAGGGATCAGATTTGGCACCACCACCGACGGACAAACTGGTACACATGATGTCTTATGTGACGCACTAAGAAGACACAATATCACTTCTGAGTCATTTCCATCAAAAATGCACCTCCGGAATCTAACCATGAGGGAACAATCAGAGAAATCTAAAATGTAAGACAGCCTACTAGGCTCTTTAAAACCGTAAATATCATGAAAAGAAAAAAAGGCTGAGGAACTCTTCTAGATGAAAGGCAACTAAAGAATTATGACCACTAAATGTAGTGCATGATCCTGGACTGAATCCTAGATTGGAAAGAAACTAGCTAAAAAGGACTTCAGGAAACAATAGGGGAAATTTAAATACATATTTGTTATAGTAGGTTGAATTGTGTCCCCCAAAAAGGTACAACCCCCGGCACCTATGAATTACCCTGATTTGTTAGTGGGGTTTTTGCAGTTGCAATCAAGTTAAGATGAGGTCATACTGGACTGGGGTGGGCCTGAAATCCAATAACTGGTATTTTCATAAGAAGAGGAGAGTATCCACAGAGACGCACAGGAGACAAAAAGAAGAAGGCCATGTGAAGACAGAGGCAGAGATTGAAGTGACACAGCTCAGCTACAAGCCAAGAATGCAAGGATTGTCAGCAACCACCAGAAACTAGGAGAGAGGCAACAAAGGATTCTTCCCTAGAGCCTTCTGAGGGAGCATGACCCTGCTGACACCGTGATTTCAGACTGGTAGGCTCCAGAACTGTGAGCTGTGAAGGGATATATTTCTATTGTTTTAAGTCACCCAGTTTCTGGTAATTTGTCACAGCAGCCCTAAATATATTAGATAAGATATTCTCTACTGTTGAATCTCCTACATGGGATAATGGCATTGTGGTTTGTGTAGGAGGATGCCCTTGTCCACAGATGCTGCTGCAGAAGTATTTAGGGGTGAAGTGTCCTGATGTCTGCCGCTTACTCTCAAATAGTTCAATGAGAGAGAGAGAGGGAAAGAAAGCAAATGCGACAAAATGTTAAAAATTAATGAATCTAAGTAAAGAATATATGAGTGTTCATTGTACTATTCTTGCAACTTTTCTAATGTCTGTAAAATTGTCTGTAAGAAGTTTGAACTTTTCAAGATAAAAAGCTGGAGGGACAAAAGATTTCCACTCTGGAGTCTGATCCACCTCCTGGGCAGGTGACTCAACTTCTTCAAGGGCCACTTCCTCCTCTGTAAAAAGGTGATAACAATAGAGCTTACTTCATGACGTTGTTGAGAAAATTAACTGAGATAATGCCTGCGAAGTTCGTATTATATTTCCTGACATAGTAAATGTCAGCTGTCATTATCATGTACCTCATTCTCTTTAATGGATGCATGATTCTATTATCTTGACTTTCTCTTGATTTGGCAGGAACGTCATCACCCAGTTAACAAGCTCTGCTATTTTCTTGTCAGTGCAAGATAAGGTGGTCACCGTTTGTGCTGCCTGCTATTGAATGAAGCAGAAAGAGGTCTTGCTCTGACTGTAGGATTTGGATGCCTGACTGGTGGTTTAGACCTCCTTCCCTACCTCCTTCGGGTAATAGAACACCCTTCTCTGTGTAGAACCCAGAAAACCTGGTGGCACAGTGGTTAACAGCTACGGCTGCTAACCAGAATGTCAGCAGTTCAAATCTACCAGGTGCTCCTTGGAAATTGCATGGGGCAGTTCTACTCTGTTCCATAGGGTTGTTATGAGTCCAACTCAATGGCAACGGGTTTGTTGTTGTTTTTGTGTAGAACCCATCTAATGTGATTTGGGTTGTGTTAACTCTGCTTCCTCCATTGCCATGAGGATGACCACTGACCTAGGCCTGAACAAAGTCTCTTTCCTCCTGGCCATAGTGGTTACTTTAAGGATAAGTACCATCTCAGGCTCATCTCCAGCACCATCTCCTGGAGCCCTCCGCAGGAGATCTTTGCCAGTGCCATCTGGAATACCTTCGAGGAACTTGCAACACAGAAGAGAATAAAGCCAGCCCTAGCCCAGAAGATCCCTCAGTCTAGAAGGGAAGACAAATGATATGCAAATACAGCTCCCTAATATCCAAAAAATACCCAAAAAGGGATCAGTGCTTTTGCATTTCTCTGTCATTTCTTCAAATGATGCAACAAAATGGAACTTCTCTGAAACCTGCTTTATCTGCAAGGGCAGAGATTTCAGGTTTCCTCCAAAACACCTGCAAAGGGCAACCCCCTCTCCCCCACCCCAATTATCACTTGTTTCTCATCAACACCTTTTCCTAGGGAGGCTTAATAAATGAGAGATGGTACTGGATGATAATGTCAGGGAGCCAGCCCTATCAAATAACTCTGGAAATCCCAAAGCTTAATGACAATGCTTTTCCTTTGAACTCCTAACTTCTATTTTTTCTTTTAAGCACTTCCCAACAGTTTCATTTTTTTTTTTAATATATATTTTATTGTACTTCAGGTGAAGGCATTCAGAACAAATAGTTTCTCATGAAACAGTAGTACACATGTTGTTTTATGACATTGGTTAACAACCCCACAACATATTAACCCTCTAAATTCTCAACCTTTTTTTTTTTTTGGTGAAAATACACATAGCCAAAGATATACCGTTTCAAAAATTTCTACATGCACAGTTCAGTGACATTCACTACGCTCTTCCAATTGTGCTGTTATTCTCACTTAAGATGAAGGCTTACAGAACAAAATAGTTTCTCTTTTAACAGTTACCAAAGATGTTGCCCTATGACAATGGTTAACAATCTCACAACACATCAACAATATCCTTACTCAACCTTGGGTTCCCTATCACCAGCTCCCTTGTCCCCTTCTGCTTTCTGGCCCTTGTCACTGGACTCCTGTACCTCATTAGTCTCATTTGGTTTTACGGGGCTGTCCACTCCCAGGCTGAACAGTGAACCTCGGAGGTAACTTCACCACTGAGCTAAAAGGGTGTCTGGGGGCCATACTCTCGAGGTTTCTCCAGTCTCCTTTAGGCCAGTAAATCTGGTCCTTTTTTTTTTGTGAGTTAGAATTATGCTCTACATCCTTCTCCAGCTCTGTCCAGAACACTCTGGTGTGATCCTGGTCAGAGCAGTCAGTGGTGGTAGCCGGGCACCATCTAGCTGTACTGGACTCAGTCGGGTGGAGGCCTTGGTAGCGGTGGACCATTAGTCCTTCGGACTAATCTTTTCCTTGTATCCTGTTCTCTTCATTCTCCCTTGCTCCTGAAGGGATGAGACCAGCAGAGTATCTTAGATGGCCGTTCACAGGCTTTTAAGACCCCAGACACTACTCACCAAGGTAGAATGTAGAGCATTGTCTTTATAAGCTGTGTCATGCCAATTGAGCTAGATGTTCCCCGAGACCATGGTCCCCAGCGCCCTTCGCCCAGCAATTCAGTCCCTCAGGGAGTTTGGATGTGTCTATGGGGCTTCCATGACCTTTCCTTGTACAGGTTGTGCTGGGTTTCCCCTGTACTGTGTACTGTCTCACCCTTCACCCAAGATACCATTTATCTATTGCCTATTTAGTATTTCCCACCCACCCCTCCCATCCCTGGTAACGAACAAAGATTGTTACAATTTGTGTGTGAACTTTTTCATGGGTTTTTACAATAGAGGTCTCATACAATATTTGTCCTTTTGTGATTGACTTATTTCACTCAGCATAATGTCCTCCAGTTTCATCCATGTTATGAGATGCTTCACAGATTCATTGTTGTTCTTTCTCGTTGCATAGTACTCCATTGTGTGTATGTACCATAGTTTGTTTATCCATTCATCTGTTGATGGGCATCTAGGTTGTTTCCATCGTTTTGCTAGTGTGAACAATGCTGCCATGAACATAGGTGTGCATATGTCTATTCGAGTGACGACTCTCATTTCTCTAGGATATATTCCTATGAGTGGGATTGCTGGATCGAATGGTATGTCTATTTCTAGCTTTCTGAGGAAGCGCCATATCATTTTCCAAAATGGTTGTATCATTTTGCATTCCCACCAGCAGTGCATAAGTGTTCCGATCTCCCCGCAGCCCCTCCAACATTTGTTATTTCCAGTGTTTTTGATTCGTGCCAGTAATGCCGGGGTGAGATGGTATCTGATTGTGGTTTTAATTTGCATTTCTCTAATGGCTAGCGATCGCGAGCATTTCCTCATGTGTCTGTTGGCCATTTGAACGTCTTCTTTGGTGAAGTGTCTGTTCATTTCCTTTGCCCATTTTTTAATAGGATTATTTATCTTTTTGTTGTAGAGGTGTTGGATTTTCTTGTAGATTATGGAGATTAGACCTTTGTCTGACTTGTACTGTCCAAAAATTTTTTCCCAGTCTGTAGGTTCTCTTTTGACTCTTTTGGTGAAGTCTTTTGAAGAGCATAGGTGTTTGATTTTTGGAAGATCCCAGTTATCTAGCCTTTCTGTTGGGTTTTGTACATTGATGGTTATGGTTTGTATCCTTCAACCGTTTTATTTTCTTATGTTCAGACCATCCTTTGATGCAAGTGGGACAAATATAATCATATAATATGTAATTATATAATCAAATATATCCATCCCTCTGATAGCAAAGAGGGTGGTGCAGTGTCATGGAGAAGAGCGCGGGCTCTGGCGTCAGACTGCCTTAATTCAAATCATGGCTCTGCCAGTTAGCAGCTTTGTAACCTTGAGCCAGTGAATCTGCATCTTTGAGTCATCTGTAAAATGGAGATAAAAAGTACTTACCTCATGGCATTGTGGTCAGGCTCAAACAAAATAATGAAAGCAATTGCAAGACCTAACACATAGTAAGTACTCAATAAATATTAGCTATTACTACAGACAGCCCAGTGGTGACAAAGGTAGACAAACCTGGAGAACTACTGGGCAGAAGTATAGTGCTAGGCATATAGGAAGATACAATGGAACAGGAAAATTGTTCTTGCTCTTTAGAATCTTACAGCTAGGTTGGGAAAAGGGAATAAAATGCAGGGGGAAGTGAAACACAATACACACAATAAAAAAGATGTCTCAAGGTGGCAGATTCTCAGATGCACAGTACAAGAATCTGAGTCAGCTCTACAGGGTGAGGGTAAGACTAATTCATCTCTAGGGCTGAGAGTCAGCATAAAACCAAACCCAAATAAATGCTCAGGAATGACCATATAAATGTTTAATAGTCAGAATGAGAAAATTTATTAAAGACAGATGTGGTTTAAGAAGCCTCTTACAAAAATATCACAGTGTTAGGGGTTATGGAGTGATCTGGTCTAGAACCCAGGTCTATCTGATGCCAAAGCTCCTGATATTTCTATGAAACCCTACTGCCTTCATTCATTTATCTCTAAATCTCCTCAAGTTCTGAAGCATAGCACGTGTTCTCTCCATACTGGTGGAAAGGATAGAAGGATGAGTGGATGGTGGGTAGATTGTGGAGAGATGGATGGGTGGTGGATGGATGGATGGATGGATGAATGGAGGATGGATGACAGGTGGATAGATAGTTAGATGGTAGATAGATGAGTGGATGGTGGAAGAATGGGAGGATGATGGATGGTTTTAGATGGATGGGGGATAGATGGATAATGAATGATGGAGAGATGAATGGATGGTGGGTGAATGGGTGGATGGTGGGTAGATGAACAGAGGCACAGACTTGCTTCCTACTTAAAGGTCATGAAATATAACCTATAGATTAGGCAGCAGCCCAGGTTGAAATCAGAATGAAGAAGCAAACAAGTATAGTCAGGTACTTACAAGCTATAATAATATCTAACATCTATTGAGTACTTACTATGTGCCAGAGCCTGTGCTAAGCCCCTTAGAGAGACGATCTCCTGCAATCCTCACAAAATCCTATGAGGTCATTACTATCCCCATAAGGAAACTGGAGCCTGGAGAGGTACATCTCCAAGTAACACAGCAAATAGTTGTCAGAGTCAGAACTCAGACCCAGGCTGCTGAACTCCAAGCTCCTGCTCTTAACCTCTGTACTAAATTGCTGTGATGAACTTTTTCTTCAGAGAAGAAGCTCATAATACCAACCAGGAGTAAGGGAATATTTCCCAGGGAAGGAGACACCTGAGCTGAGTTTTAAAGGATAGGACAAAAGGTGGCTTTAAGTAGAAAGAATAAAGAGCCTATTACTGTGGAGCCGTAACAAGTCCTTCACACATGTGAGAATGGAACAGGAAAAAAGACAAGACTGGACAGGTAGGCTGGGACCAAGTCACAGAGGGCCTGGAATGCTGCACATAGAATAATTAATAGTAATAGTAACAATAATAATAATAATGACAACTAATACTGTGAGTCAGGCATCCTGCTAAGTACTTTTACTTGTATTATCTCATCTAATCCTCTCAAATATGTGAGAGAGTTGCTACTATTAGCCCAATTTGCATCTGAAGACATGGAGCATCTGAAAGATTCAGCAACTTACTGAAGGCCACTGTCTTAGTCATCTAGTGCTGCTGTAACAGAAATACCACAAGTGGATGGCTTTAACAAAGAGAAATTTATTTTCTCACAGTCTAGTAACCTAGAAGTCCAAATTCAGGGAGTCAGCTCCAGGGGAAGGCCTTCTGTCTCTGTAGGCTCTGGAGGAAGGTCCTTCTCATCAATCTTTCCCTGGACTAGGAGCTTCTCTGTGTAGGAACCCTAGGTCCAAAGGACGCGCTCTTCTCCCAGCGCTGATTTCTTGGTAGTTTGAGATCCCCCTGTCTCTCTGCTGGCTTCTCTCTTTTATATCTCAAAGAGATTGGCTCAAGACATAATCCAATCTTGTAGATTGAGTCCTGCCTCATTAACATAACTGCTGCCTATCCCACCTCCTTAACATCACAGAGGTAGGATTTACAACACATAGGAAAATCACATCAACCTCAAAATGGAGGACAACCACACAATACTGGGAATCACGGCCTAACCAAGTTGACACATATTTTGAGGGGACACAAGTCAATCCATGACAGCCACACAGCTACTAAGTGGCAAAGCCAAGACTTGAGCCCAGATCTCTCTGACTCCAAAGTTCATGCTCTGGACCACCATGCTGTATTGCCCTGTATGGGCTAAAACTTTATCCATTATACAAGAGTTTGGACTTTATCCCGTCCAATGGAAAACCACTGAAAGCTTTTAAATGGGAATAACCTGGTCAAATATTAGTATTAAAAATAACCCCTCTGATGATGATGGAAGATGGTCAGAGGAAGGCAAGATCGGTCACTTCTGTAAGCCCATTTTGATGGGCCTCTTCTGCGTGCTTACCTTTGCCTAGACAACCTGCATTTCACCTTTGAGGTCCCTGAGCCCATTCCTTGGATGGGAGGCCAAGACATCTGATTCGCTGTGTGATCTTAAGCAAGTCCTGACCCTCTTTGGGCCTCACATTCCTTATATGGATAAGAAGGGGCTGGGCTCACAGATCCTGAAGAGTCTCTCTAGCTCTGACATTATAGCTTCCCTCTTATGTTCTCTGGGATGATGTGACTAAATGTGCCACTTTAGCACACTTATAGCAGACTCAGGAAAGTTGACATCTGCATTTTTTCCACTAGCCTGAAGTTCCTATGGCTCTTCCTCCCAACATAAAAGGGTTATTTTTGGCCACTGTTCAATATAAAGCTTTTGTTTTCCCGGCCCTTGGGTGTCAACACCAGCTTGTCTCTAGAGAATCCTCTTCAAGGCACCTTTGCTTTCCAGAGCCACTAATTCCAAGGCAGAAGCTATTTATAAGCCTCTGACAACGTATAATTGCTGACTGCGTCTAGCCGAGGAGCTGTCAACAAGTAGCAGAAGGCTGGGAGATTGGTTCCAGAAACGCCAGCAGAGATGTCAACTGTCTCTTGCTTGAGACACTGGGGAAGGTTTGCATCCCACTTAAGTGTGTCCCAGGAACTAAACTGGGTATATAGGGAGGGTGTAATTGTAAATGAAATGGCAACCATGGCCTCTGGTCCCTACTCTGAAGAGTATTCAGGGTAGGACTGACAGCCCCAGACTTGGTGGAAAGGGCAGGTTCTACTGACTAGTGGGCAGCGTAGTGTAGTGCTCACATGATAGGTGAGTAAGAAGGAAAGGCAGCCAATAGAGAGTGTGTGATTAAGGCAGTTACTGCTGTGGGCTACCGGAGCTCAATCCCACTGGGGATTTCTGGGAGACAGAGTAGAACACCTGCCTCATGGTAATTCCCCTGAGGGGCAAGGGAGACAGGGTATTTATCCAGAAACTGCTATCGGCAGTTGAAAGTTGTTGGGGAGTGGGTTGTTAATGCTCCAGCACTTTCAGCCTGCCAGGCTAGCAGCAGGAGGAAACCGTTGGGCAAAGAAATGCAGGTGCTAGCTGTTGGGAGTCACTGAGGTGGTAAGGGCAGGAGATTATGGGTATGGTCCCAAAAGTGTATGCTGCACTGAAGTTTCCTTCTCTATAAGATGGGGAGGAGAATTCCTACCTTACAGGGTTGCTGCTGTGCTACTGCGCTGCAAACTCCAGGGCTTGCTATTCCTAACTTAGAAACCCTGAGTTGCTGTGGAAATTAAAACAGAGGGTGTACAGAAACCATCTGACACATAGTAGGTCCTCAATATGAGGCCATTCTCTTTCCTTTTTCTCATTTTAGTAATTGCTTCACCATACTGAGTACTTACTTTGTGCCAAGCACTATGTTGTTAGCTGCCATCCAGTTGGCACAATGGAAGAAAACACTGCCTGGTCCTGCGCCTTCCCCATGCTCAGTTGCCGATCAAACTGTTGTGATCCATAGGGTTCTCACTGGCTGATTTTTAGAAGTAGATATCAAGCCCTTCTTCCTAGTCTGTCTTAGTCTGGAAGCTCCACTGAAACCTGTTCAGCATCACAGCAACACACAAGCCCCCACTGATAGACAGATGGTGGCTGCACAGGAAGTGCATTGGCTGGTATTCGAACCTGGATGTCCCACTTGAAAGGTGAGAATTCTACACTGGACCACCGTCAGGCTCATGCCAAGCACTATAGTTGGTGTTATCCTCACCTGCAATACAGGTATTAGCCATCTTTTAGAGAAGAGGAAGCAGAGGTTCAGAGGGCTAAAGTAACTTTCCCAAGGTCACATAACACATAAGAACCAGGTTTGTCTGACTCCAGAGCCCTTGCTTTTAACCTCTGTATTGCACTGAGCTACCGAGGGCTGATTTCTGACACGCTGCTCAGCTGAATTTATTTCAGAGCTTAACTGCCAGGTGCCTCAATCAGCATCCTCCCTTGTCAGACATCACCCAGATTAGCTTTGGAAGAAGCTGCTGCCAGGAACTGGCATGCCTTCTATTGCTTCTCTTCCTTCTTGATTAGTGACCCCCCAAGGTAGCTCAGGCAGGTAGGAGAAAGGCTTCTGCCTGCCTGAGGCTTTGGCCTCTTCTGCCTACACATGCCCCAGAGGCATCACATAGCACCACTTTTTGAGTGCTCCTTGGGGGAGTTAATTCTGAATATAGGCCTCCAGGTTTGCAAAGACAAGCAGTCCACCAAGACTCTTTGTCCTGTCAAACTGGTTCACCTGACCAATGACTAACTCTGGATGCCATGTACCAGGAGCTGTGTGAATCTTCACAATGACCTTCTGAGTTATTGTCAGGTTTCTTGGTAGCAAGCAACAAAACTAATTTAAGCAGAAAACGGATTTATTGAAAAGATATTAGTTAACCTAGTGAATCACTGGGAGGGGGGAAAGCTAGAGAACCAGGCTTGGAAGCTCTGCAGCCAAAAACACAGCCTAAACTCTGCCACAGACCTGGTCCTATGAGGCACTGCTTCCACGGAGCACTGGATCCTGTGGCATACACCACTTCCCCCAGCAGAACTGGTCAAAGGACTCTGCTGCAGGCTTGGTACCTGCAGCTGCTCTTCACAAATGGGATACCATGGTCATTTCTGCCCCTGCCACCACAATAAACTCTCCGTCATTCCATCACTTTGTGTTACTAACTCCTCCTTCGAAGTGTAGAGAGTAGGTGCATCTTATTAGCTGAGCCAGGTCACACATCCATGCCTAGCTGCAGAAGAGCCTGAGATTCAAAGCCACTAGCCTTTCAGCTCGCACAGAGAGAGGCTGACTCTGCCTTCCACAAGATGAACTTACTCCCCTCCCTCACGCTCAATAATACCTCTTCCACCTTCATCCAGTGCAACCCATTGGTCCCCTTCTAGGTTAAGCATCGCCCTTACCCGTTGGTTCTGTAAAAGCGAAGATGACTAGATTTCCTGTTGGCAATTTAGCACCATCCCCACCCTTCTCTGCTGTCCTCCACAGCAGAGACTAGAAGCCTGGAAGATACTTTCCTGAGAATCCTTTGCAAATAGGTTTCTGTGTTGGATCTGCCAAAGAAAGGCATTCATACGATATTGGAAGGCAGAAGAGAGGCAGAAGGTAGATTAATTGTTCCTCTGCACTAGTGGGCAGATGCAAAAACTTCAACACGCAGCCACAAAGGGTTCTGCAGCAGCCTCTAGACACTTTCCTGCAAATCACCTCCTTGAAGCTACAGGCAATTGTGATCTTCAGCAGCAGTTTTCTTGCATTCCTGCAACTTCTTGATTCTCTGAAAGCGAGCAGTAAACCTGAACAATAGTAGAGACTTCTGACTTTTGTGTCTCCAGCCCATCCAACAACTTTGTAAGCCCCTAATTCCCTCTATTAAATCTTTTTCCTGCTTGTAATACTTAGAGTGGGTTCTGATTTCCTGACCGATGTGGAAAGTCTTCCCAAAAGGATGGATGATAATCTTTCATGTGGGTATGGATAGGCAAGTCTGCTTTTCAGTATGGCTTCACAGTAACTCACCATGATAACAAGCTGTGACATAACTTCCCTGAACCTCAGTCTCCTGATTTTTGTTGAACATTTTATTGTGTTTTAGGTGGAAGTTTACACATCAGATTGCTTTCCCATTCAACAATTTATACACAAATTGTTTCATGACATTGGTTCTTATCCTCGCAATGTGTTAGCACTCTCCCCATTTCCACCCTGCCTTCTGCGTTTTTTTTATTTTCCCCGTTTCCATCCCTCCAGTTTCCCTGCTCCTCCCTGCCTTTTCATCTTTGCTTTTGGGGAAATATTGCCTGTTTGGTTTGCATAGTTGATTGTTCTAGGAAAGATATTCCTCATGGGTGTTTCTGTTTATATTATAGGCCAATCTATCATTTGGCTGAAAGGTGACCTCCAGGTGTGGCTCCAGTTCTGTATTAAAGAGTGTCTTAGGGCGATAGTCTCAGGGGTTCCTCCAGTCTCTATCAGTTCAGTAAGTCTAATTTTTTTTTTTTATGAATTTGAGCTTTGTTCTACATTTTTATCCCATTCTAACCAGTACCTGCTATTGTGTTCCTGGTCAGAGCAGTCAGTAGTGGTAGCCGGGCACTCTGGTTCTTCTGGTCTCAGGTCATGTGGGCCATTAGTCCTGCAAACTAATTGTTTCTTTGAGTCTTTAGTTTCTTTCACTCTCCTTTGCTCCAGACAGGAGGAGACAAATAATTATATCTTAGATGGCCACTCACAAGCTTTTAAGACCCCAGATGCTACTCACTATACTAGGATGTAGAACATTATCTTTATGAATTATGTTGTGCCAATTGAACTAGATGTCCCCCGAGACTATGGTCCTGAGCCTTCAAACCCAGTAACTCAGACCCACGAGGTGTTTGCATATGTCCAGGAAGTTTCCTTAACTATGCCTCCTATGTGCTCTATTGTATATATGAACATATATGCAGCACATACAAATATATAAATACAAATGCCACAACTATACCTATATATGCAGGCACATGTAGTCTCATACACTCTCCCACACTTATATAGCGTACATATCCACCTGTGTAACCACTCACAAATTTTGATTGTTATTACTTTGTTGCAGAACTGTATATGTTATAGTATTTACCATAGTTGTCCTTTATTCTTGTGTACCTTTCAGTGTTTTCACTTACCTTGGTCATGTTGTGCTGACTTCCCCCATATTGTGTATTGCTTTCCCTTCACCAGAATTAATATGTAATTAAACTCTGGTGGTGCAGTGGTTAAGAGCTATGGCTGTTAACCAAAAGTTCAGCAGTTCGAATCTGCCAGTCACTCCTCGGAAACCGTATGAGGCAGTTCTACTCTGCCCTGTAGGGTTGCCATGAGTTGGAATCGATTCGACGACAACGGGTTTCGTTTTTTGTTTTTTGCTTTTTTTACCATCTAGTAGGTGATTCTCCCTTCCAACCGCTCCCATCCCTGGTAACCATCAAAGAACGTTGCTTTCTGTGTGTAAATCTATTCTTGACATTTTATAAAAGTGGTATCATATAATACTTGTCCTTTTGTGAGTGACTTATGTCACTCAGCATAATATCCTCCAGATTCATCCATGTTATGTTTCACGGACTCATCATTATTCTTTATCGTTGTGTAGTATTCCATTGTATGTACCACAGTTTGTTTATCCATTCATCTACTGATGGACACTTAGGTTGTTTCCATCTTTTTGCTATTGTGGATAATGCTGCAACAAACATGGGTATGCATATGTCTGTTCGTGTGACAGCTCTTATTTCTCTAGGATATATTCCTAGGAGTGGGATTGCTGCATCGTATGGTATTTCTATTTCTAGCTTTTTTGAGGAAGTGCCATACAGTTTTCCATATTGGATGTACCATTGGTTGTACCACCAGCAGTGTATAAGAGTTCCAATCTCCCCACAACCTCACCAGCATTTGTTGTTTTCTGTTTGATCAATGCCATTTTTGCAGGGGTGAGATGGTATCTCATTGTAGTTTTGATTTGAATTTCTTTAATGGTTGATGATGGCAAACAGTGTTTTTGGTGGTTAATGGCTAATGATCGCGAGCTTCTCTTCATGTGTTAGCTGCCTGAATGTCTTCTTCGGTGAAGTGTTTATTCATGTCCTTTGCCCGTTTTTTGATTGGATTGTTTTTCTTTTTGTTGCTGAAGTGTTGAAGTTTCCTATATATTTTAGATATTAGACCCTTGTCAGATATGTCATTGCCAAAAAAAATTTCCCAGTCCATAGTTTCTCTTTTCACTCTTCTGGTAAAGTCTTTTGATGAACGTAAGTACTTAATTTTTAGGAGGTTCCAGTTATCTAGTTTATTTTCTGTTGTTTGTGCATTTTTAGTTATGTTTGATGATGTATTTATGCCATAGATTAGAACCCCTAGATTTATCCTTATGTTATCTTCCAGGACCTTTATAGCTTTAGGTTTAACATTTAGGTCTTCGATCCATTTTGAGTTAGTTTTTGTGTATGGTATGAGGCATAGATTCTGTTTCATTTTTCTGAAAATGGATATCCAGTTTTTCCAGCACCATTTGTTAAGGAGACTATCTCTACCCCATTGAATGGATTTCGACCCTTTGTCGAAGATCAGCTGTCCATACCTGGATGGATTTACTTCTGGGTTCTCGATTCTGTTCTATTGATCTTTGTGTCTGTCTTTGTACCAGTACTAGGCTATTTTGATTACCAAGGCTGTATAGAAAGTTCTGAAATAGAGAAGCGTGAGGCCTCCTACTCCATTCTTCTTCTTCAATAATGCTTTAGTTAAACAACTAGATGGTGCCTGGTTACTACCAACATCTGCTCTGGCAGGGATCACAACAGAGGGTCCTTGACAAAGTGGGAGAAAAATGTAGAACAAAATTCAAATTCACACACACACTCACAAACACCACGCTTGCTGGTCTGACAGAGACTGGAGATACTCTAAGAGTATGGCTCCAGACACCCTTTTAACTCAGGAGTGAAGTCACTCCTGAGGTTCACCCTTCAGCCAAAGATTAGATAGGTCTATAGGGCCAACAATAACACACATGAAGGACAGGCTTCATAGTTCAATCATGTATACAAGACTAACGGTCACACCAGTCCAAAAACAAAGATGAGAAGGCAGGAAGGGAGAAAAAAACCGGATGAATGAAAGCAGGGAATCTGGGGTGGAGAAGGGGAGAGTACTGACACATCACGGGGGTGGCACCAATGTCACAAAACAATTTGTGTATTAACTGTTTAATAAGAAACTAATTTGCTCTGTAAACTTTTCCCTAAATCACAATAAAAAAAATAATAATGCTTTAGTTATTCACGGCCTCCCTCCTTTCCATGTAAAGTTGGAGATTAGTTTTTCCATTTCATTATAGAATGTTGTTAGTCTCCTGATTTTTTAAATAAGGATAATAATAGTACCTCATGCAGTTTTTACAAGGATTAAATATGATAATGAGTAGGTATAAATTAGTATACCATTTCTGCTGCTGTAATAGAGACATAAAATAATAGTGGCTTATGCAACATGAAGTTTATTGCCCTTTCCCTTAACAGTCTGGGTGTAAAACGTTCATGGTTGGTACCAGCTCCTTCTCTTATGTGGCTCCACTGTTCCTGCCCAGCTGGCAGGAAGGAGTAGAGAGGAGGGGAAAGGAAAGGGCCTTCCATTTGAGGACTCAACCTGAAAGTTGCATACATGCAACATATCTTATTAGCTGGAACCTAGTCACATGGCAAAGGAGGCTGAAAAGGGAATCTTTATTCTATGCAAACATGTGCCCAGGTTTTAATTCTATTATAGAAAAGAGAGAAATGGATACTGGAGGCAAGTAAGAAACTCTTCCACTGTGTGTTAAATACCAGGCATAAATGCCTAGCACGCAGAAATCATCCAGACAATAATAAGGAGGAGGAGGATTTTTAAAAATTCATAGAATGATTACTACATGCCAGGCACTTGAGTTGTGTGATTCCCACACAGCATGTGAAACAGTTTAGGGTGCAGGATGCTCTTTAAGGAGTGCCCTTGGAATCAACACCTACGGCGGGGTCAGGGGGTGGGGAGCGAAAGTAGAATTGGGCAGAAGGAGAAGTCAAGCAGTGATGGAGTCTAACAATAGCCTTGGCCAGTCCCAAAGACAGCTCTGAAGCTAAAATAACCCTTTGGTGTTATCACAAATTGGGCCAAGATGACCAGGTCATCATACTCCTACATCAGTCGTCTTTGGATATGGGCCACCAAGGGAAGATGAAGATCTTGGGCAAGGAGGCTCTCTGTAGCTGATGCACTCCTGGAAACTAGGGCAACAACTAAAAGTTACCCTGGGAAACACATACATTACCTCATTTAATCCTCACAACAACCCTATGAGGTAGAGGCAGTTAATAATCTAATTTTACAGATAAGTAAATGGGAGTTCATTATTCTTGTTGTTAGTTGCCTTCGAGTTAGCTCCATGTACAACCAAACAAAACATTGCCCAGTCTTGTGCCATCTTCATGACTGTTGGTATGCTCAAGTCCACTGTTGCTGCCTCTGTGTATTCTGAGTGCCTTGTAACCTAGGGGCTCATTTTCCAGAACTATATTGGACACTATTTTGTTACAATCCATAGGGTTTTCATTGGCTAATTTTTTGAAGTAGATCGCCAGGCATTTTTTCCTAGTCTGTCTTAGTCTGGAAGCTCCACTGAAAACTGTCCACTATGGGTGACCCTGCTGGTATTTGAAATACCAGTGGCATAGTTTCCAGCATCATAGCAACACTTAAGTCACCACAGTACGATAAACTGACAGACAGGGTTCAGAGAGGTTAAATAATTGCCCTGGGTCACAGGTCCGTGTCACTGTAGAGCTGATGCTCACTTTCTTTTATCTCTGAAATCTTTTGCAGCTACCTCCTCCAATCATTCACAATTCGGACAGGGCAGGTGCAGGAGAGGGGAGGCCAGCAGGAAGGGCAGAAAGGCCCACCTAGAGCCAAGTGGTACTCAAAGCACAAACTATCCTTGGAATGTTGGAAACTTCTTTTGGAAAGCTCTTCAGAGCATTAGGCACATTATTTTAAAAAACCTTCTTGCCTGGAAAAATCCTGTGCTTTGAGGATAAAATTGAATGTGTGGGAACAGCAGAAGGTCACTGGGTGCCATAGCTATAGCTACCAAGTAAGGAAACAGAACAAGGTAGAGGACATCATTAGAGACTGAGAGCTAGCCATGGCTTATTCAGGTCCAAAGGGCAATCAAACCTGGCAGGGCTGTGGCGATTTCAGTGGAGGAACTCCTAAGCAACCCACAGGATAAATGGTCCAAAGTCACTCATTAGCTGTGTGACCTTGAGGAAGTCACTCCACCTCTCCGAGACTCAGTCTCCTTATCTATAAACTAGGGACAGCAACTCTGTCCACCTGAGCAAGGCAGTGCGTGGTAGTAGTTGGGATTGTTGGCTTTCAAACCAGACTATGTGTGGTCTTGGGTTCTTGGTTCTGCCACTTACTGTGTGGTTTGGGACAGGTTCTCTAACTTCCCTGTGCCTGTTCCGTCACTTGTAAAATAAAAATAAGAGTACCTATGAAACAAGATTACTGGAAAAATTAGATGAGGTGGCATTAAAAAAGCATTTAGAACTACACTGGAGATCAGCAAGCACTCAATAAATGTTAGCTACTGTTTTTATTACCTTAGAGGGAGGTGTGAGGATTAAAGCAGACAGTAGGTGTGAAGGGTTTGACATGTAGTTCAGTTAGAGGATTGGCTCAGAAAATCGTGGTATTCTAGTTATTTATTGCTGCATAACAAATCATTGTAAAACTTGGTGGCTTAAAATACCAACAATCATTTACTTTGTTCATAAATCTGCAATTTGGGCAGGGCTTGGCAGGGTTGGCTCATCTCTGCTCCATGTTGCAGCAAGTGGGGAGGATTCTCTTACAAGATGATTACATGGGTAGAAAGTTGATTCTGGCTGATGACTAAGAGCTAAGCCAGGGGCTGTAGACCAGGGGTCTCTATTATCTCCACATGGGCCTCTCCATAGATTGGCTTGGACTTCCTCACAGCATGGCAGCTGGGTTCTAAGAGCAAGTGCTCCAAGAAATAGAATATGGAAGCTTCTAGTCTCTTAAGGCCTTGGCCTGAAAATGGGTACAATTTCATGTCTACTGTGTTCTATTGGTCAAGCGGTCACCAAGCCTGCCCAGATTCAAAGAGAGGGACATAGATCCTCCCCTTGAGTGGAAAGAGTGCCAAAGAATTTGTAGCCATCTTTAACTTACTACAGGTAGTTTCTGTTCTCATTCCAGGTACTGACCCCAGATACACACACACACAGACATATATGAGTCAGCTCTTCTTCTCCAAACCATGCCCCCAACCTAGAAGTAAATGATCAGTGAGGGGATGAGAGGCCTCTCCCTCAAACTGACTAAATCCTATTTATCATTCAAGATTCAGTAGAAGAGAGTCTGGGAGTCTCCCATCTCCCAGCATCCCTGGGTCAAGTGCTGCTCTGGGTTCCTAGTATCCCTGCTTCCCTCTCCCTAGAGCTGGTCAGGGAGCAGACAGTTGCATTCAGGACCATAAATGAGAATGGTGAAGAGCACAGTCTGTGGAATCAACCATAAGTCCTGGCTTCATGAGCTATGACCTTGAGAGGGCTTCCTAAATTCCCTGACCTTAGACAGATCATCTGGAAAATGGGGATGATAATCTCTACATCATAAGGTCATTCTGAGGATTAATTGAGGTCACAAGTAGGTAGGGTGAAAGTAAATTAACAAGCTACGAATTAGGTACATTTTTTAAATACGGTATTTCTTCATTTCAGATATAGATCTCATCTTGCTCTCCAGCTCCCCACCCCACTGGGTTGTGGTGAGTGGGCAGAGGACTGGAGACTTTAAATAACCAGTTAAAAGTATGTCTTCTCAAAACAGGAAATTGTATACTTAGTATGATATAACTATGTAAAAAGACAAAGAATAGAAGAAAATATACCAAAATGTTAACACTGCTTGACCCTTGGTGGATGGAACTATAAATGATTTTTTTCTGCTTCTTTGTAGTTTTTGGTATGTCCCCACACTTTACCAGTTTATGTGTTACTTTTTATAATAAAGACGTATATAAAGTGAATAAAGATATGATAGCACCCCCTCCACACACACACACACACACACACACACACACACACACAAAATTATCCTTCTATAGAGTAGGATTTCTAGATGATGCTGTTGGAGTTTGGGCCAATGTGCTGAAGGAAACCACACTTTATAAGACATTTAGCATCCCTGCCCCTCGCCCACTACATGGCAGTAGCACTCCCCGGTAACAACCAAGAACACCCCCACATTACGCACAAAAATATTCTTATTTTTCAGAGATGCATTTAGGGGTGAAATGCCAGAATGTCTGTAATTTACTTTTAACTACTTCAGAAAAGAAAACAGATAAAGCAAATATGGCAATAATAATAATAACAATTGAGAAATCTAGGATATGCATACATGTATGTTTATTATTCTTTTTACTCTTCTTCATAATGAATGAGAAAAAAATTCCCCACATATTTCTAAACAGCCCCAACTGGTGTGGTATTACCCCTGGTTGAAAACCTATGTTTTTGTTCTGTCTCAGCCTGTTTTTCATAAATGTTTCGTCCAATTATCAGTTTAAAACCCCTGGGGGCTGCTTTTTTTCTTCAAATGTTTCCTCCACCCCTTCCTTCTCCTGGATGCAGGGGAAATGGCCACATGGCAATGGGAAGAGGTAGCCCTTATACTGTCCTACAGGTCTACAACAATAGCTTCATGGATAAGAATCCGCATAAAGCCGATTCCCAGAAGGCGGAAATCAATCATATCCCCACTTCCCAACTTCTCCAACATTTCTGAAATCAGCCGCCCACACGGCACTCTCTCTTTCTCTCTATCCTTAGCCACCTGGGGCTAGATCAGACCTTACAAGTTAAGAGGATACTGTTGTGAGGTTTGTTAATTTGTTCAAACAACTCACTGGTTGATATCATCCTCCCAGATGAGTCTTTTCTGGTCTGGCCAGCCCCTACTCACCAGCACCATATCCTCAGGTGTGGCTTGAAAATCCCAGACCAAGGCATTCCAACTACTCCAAGGGTTATTCCTCTGGAGCCAAGGATAAAGGCCACTTACTTAGGGTAAAACTAGGTCCTTTGCTACCCTGGGTCCTTGCTGGTGTCACAGAGATAGCCCTTGCACTTCCTGGTCAGTGCATGTACTGCAGGCATCAGCTGCTGGAGTCCACAGTCATTGACACTCATGATCTGTTCTCCTGGCATGGACTCTGCACCACACAAATCTGGGCACCTGAGAAGCTATGAGTCTCAGCTACATCCTCCATCTTGCCCTGCCTCAGCTGGCCACCCCGAACTCCACAGGCTCACTGTTTGTCACGACTCTGAGAAAT
Organism: Dugong dugon; assembly: GCA_030035585.1. Taxonomy (NCBI): domain Eukaryota; kingdom Metazoa; phylum Chordata; class Mammalia; order Sirenia; family Dugongidae; genus Dugong; species Dugong dugon. The sequence continues at coordinate 35,353,541 of CM057461.1, forward strand.
CTCCTCCATTCCTCACCGAGGCCACAGAGGGGCTTCTGGGTCTCTCTCTTGCCATGTGCATCTGGCGATGATCCCTAATCCAAGTAACAAAACTGGGATAGGATAAGATGCAGTAATGGGGTAGCCCAACCATCCCCCATATTTTACACGTCTATGGTACTTTACAGTTTTTACATATATTCTCTTTCCAATAACAAACCCTTCCTGAGGGCATGCTCTGTGCCAAGCACTGTGCTAAGTGTCTGGGTCTCCACTCTGCTACATTTACACAGTAGGTGCCTGTTGATATGTGCAAACAAATCACAATGCGTACATACAAATGAATACCAGGCAGCTGTGAAAAAGAAAATAATTGGTATGTGCTGGAAGGGAAAGGTGTCCAAGACATGTTGTTAGATGAAAAGGCAAGTTTCAGAATAATTGTTGTTGTTCCGTGCTGCTGAGTAGATTCTGACTCATAGGGACCCTATATGACAGAGTAAAACTGCCGCATAGGGTTTCCTATGCTGTAAATTTTTACAAAAGCAGATCTCCAGGTCTTTTCTCCAGAGACCTTTTGGTTAGTAGCCAGGTGCTTAACCATTTTACCACCAGGGCTCCTTTTTAGTGTAATAGGTAGAGTATAGTCCCTTTTCCATAAAAAATTATATATAAAAGTATAATAATGAGAACTTAAAGCAACACACTTTTCCATCCTTGTGTTAAAGGATACTCAGACCAAGTAATAATAATTTAGCTGCTTACTCCAGAAAATACGTGTTCCTGGAAGATAAGACTATGAATCAACAAAACTCCTTACCTATCAAAAGAGATAACTTCCTCTTCAAGACTCCCTTTAAGGAGACTTCTGGCAAAATGGCCTTCTAGGCAGAAGCACCATGGCGTCCCTCCACAGCAAAGATCTGAAAAGCTAAGCTGAACAGAGAAAACAACAATCCTGAAACCCTAAAACATCAAATGAAGAGATAAAGAACTCAGCCAAGCACCAAATGGAGTGAGAAAACTGACAGAGAATGGAGAGCGAGGAGAGATTCATGCAGAGATCCCCTATCAGCTAACGCAGCGTGGATCCACCATCTTGGACTCCTATCAGAGACCAGCAAACAGGGGGTACAAGAAAGCAGCTTCACGGAGCTTCCAGCGGGAGACAAAACAACCGGTAATTTGCGATATATGCTTTCCCACCCCCCACCCTTCTTCACCCCCACTCGGCCTCCTCTGCTTCCCACAGCCACACTCTCTTGTCCAGGAAGCACCGGCTGCTTGGATTCCACCCACCCAAACCGGCCAGCTCTCTGAGTGCCATTTGTTGGCTGCTGGTGTTGCTTTTTTTCTGCTTCTTTTGATTGCTTCCTTACCTCTCACCACCTCCCCCTCCTTTCACTCAAATACCTGGCTCCATGCACCATCTTTGCTTCTTCTGGAGGGGCTCCGGAGCTCCATTTGAGTGTGGAGCTGCTTCCTGGTCTGGGCTGCCGTGCTGGTGGGATCCCACGGCTATTGTTCATTAGTTTGTTTTGAATTGTTTGTTTGTTTTCTTTTCCCTTTCTTGAGTTGGGAGCCTGTTCTGGCCAGGTGGTGCTGTGTCGCTTGGAACCTACCCCCTCAGCTGGCACAGACATGCAGAGGGATCCCAGAGAGCATTTCTTTTTTCGTGGGCTGTTTTTTTTTTTTTTTTTCCTGTTTTTTTAGGGGCTTTTCTTGTTCTTTTTTGTTTTTAAATTTGTTTTGTTTTCTTTTCCCTCTTTTTCCCTTTTTGTCTTTCTTCATTACTCGGTTTCTCATCTCTCTATATACAGCCACAGTAGTCAACACAGCCTGGTACTGGTACAACAACAGATACATTGACCAGTGGAACAGAATTGAGAACCCAGATGTAAATCCATCTACCTATGGTCACCTGATCTTTGACAAGGGCCCAAAGTCCATCAAATGGGGAACAGACAGTCGTTTTTAACAAATGGTGCTGGCAAAACTGGATATCCATCTGCACAAAAATGAAACAGGACCCATACCTCACGCCGTATACAAAAACTACTTCAAAATGGTCAAAGACCTGAATATAAAGCCTAAAACTATAAAGTTCATAGAAGAAAAAATAGGACCAACACTACAGGCCTTAGTACATGGCATTAACAGGATACAAACTATAACCATCAACACACAAACCCCAAAAGTTAAGCTAGCTAACTGAGATCTTCTAAAAGTCAAACACCTATGCTTTTCAAAAGACTTCGCCAAAAGAGTAAAAAGAGAACCTACAGACTGGGAAAAAACTTTTGGACAGTACAAGTCAAAGGTCTAATCTCCATAATCTACAAGAAAATCCAACACCTCTACAACAAAGAGACAAATAATCCTATTACAAACTAGCCAAAGGAAATGAACAGACACTTCACCAAAGAAGACATTCAAATAGCCAACAGACACATGAGGAAATGCTCGTGATCACTGGCCATTAAAGAAATGCAAATTAAAACCACAATGAGATACCATCTCACCCCGGCATTACTGGCACGAATCAAAAATACTGGAAATAACAAATGTTGGAGGGGCTTCGTGGAGATCGGAACTCTTATGCACTGCTGGTGGGAATGCAAAATGATACAACCATTTTGGAAAATGATATGGCATTTCCTCATAAAGCTAGAAATAGACACACCATTCGATCCAGCAATCCAACTCCTAGGAGTATGTCCTAGAGAAATGAGTCATCACTCGAATAGACATAGGCACACCTATGTTCATGGCAGCATTGTTCACAATAGTAAAACGATGGAAACAACCTAGATGCCATCAACAGACAAATGGATAAACAAACTATAGTACATACACACAATGGAGTACTATGCAACGAGAAAGAGCAATGATGAATCTGTGAAGCATCTCATAACATGGATGAAACTGGAGGACATTATGCTGAGTGAAATAAGTCAATCACAAAAGGACAAATATTGTATGAGACTTCTATTGTAAAAACCCATGAAAAAGTTCCCACACAAAATGTAACAATCTTTGTTGGTTACAAGGGATGGGAGGGGTGGAGGGAAAATACTAAATAGGCAATAGATAAGTGGTATCTTAGGTGAAGGGTGAGACAGTACACAATACAGGGGAAACCCAGCACAACTTGTACAAGGAAAGGTCATGGAAGCTCCATAGACACATCCAAACTCCCTGAGGGACTGAATTGCTGGGCGAAGGGCGCTGGGGACCATGGTCCCGGGGGACATCTAGCTTAATTGGCATAACACAGTTTATAAAGACAATGTTCTACATTCTACCGTGGTGAGTAGCGTCTGGGGTCTTAAAAGCCTGTGAGCAGCCATCTAAGATACTCCACTGGTCTCATCCCTTCAGAAGCAAGGGAGAATGAAGAGAACAGGATACAAGGAAAAGATTAGTCCAAAGGACTAATGGACCACAGCTACCAAGGCCTCCACTGGACTGAGGCCAGTACAGCTAGACGGTGCCCAGCTACCGCCACTGACTGCTCTGACCAGGATCACAACAGAGGGTTCTGGACAGAGCTGGAGAAGGATGTAGAACAAAATTCTAACTCACAAAGAAAAGGACCAGATTTATTGGCCTAAGGGAGACTGGAGAAACCCCGAGAGTATGGCCCGCAGACACCCTTTTAGCTCAGTGGTGAAGTCATATCCGAGGTTCACCTTTCAGCTGGGGAGTGGACAGCCCCATAAAACCAAATGGGACTAATGAGTCACAGCAGTCCAGGGACAAGGGCCAGAAGGCAGAAGGGGACAGGAAAGCTGGTGATAGGGAACGCAAGGTTGAGTAAGGATAGTGTTGATGTGTTGTGAGGTTGTTAACCACTGTCATAGGGCAACATGTGTACTAACTGTTAAATGAGAAACTATTTTGTTCTGTAGGCCTTCATCTAAAGTGAGAATAGCAGCGCAATTGGAAGAGCGTAGTCGATGTCACTGAACTGTGCATGTAGAAATTTTTGAAATGGTGTATCTTTGGTTATGTAAACTTTCACCAAAAAAAAAAAGGGTCGAGGAGGGAGAGGGTTGACATGTTGTGGGGTTGTTAACCAATGTCATAAAACAATATGTGTGCTACTGTTTCATGAGAAACTATTTGTTCTGTAAGCCTTCACCTGAAGTACAATAAAAATTTTTTTTTAAAAAGCAGCATTTCAAATCAGGTCAAATATTCCAAAAGAGAAGTATGATACATTTTTATGAACCACAGGGGGAAAAAAATAACTTTTTTTTTTTTTTTTTTGCTTCATACTACTCCTTCTGTTGAATCTGACACAATTAAATAAAATGATGAAGCTTCATTAAAAAAAAAAGAATCCCTTTAAGGCCCTTCCCTCCCTGGGCCCACCAATTCAAGGCAGTTATGTCAGAAATTCTGCCCAGTGCCAGTCAGTACCTTGCCTTGTATGACCCACCTTAAAATCACCCACTGCAGTCTCTAAAACCCTGGCAGTATCCTTTCTTACATTCTTCATTTTAAGATATTGCTAAGACTTTTTCAAAGTGTTGTTCTCCCTTACTGCAGTAAATTTAATACACGTAGCTTTGTTTGATCAACAGTTTTTCCTGGTGGTCTTAATTATAATAATTTAATATGTACTGAGCACTGGGATGAGTGTTTTACACACTAATCCTACTCTGTGAGGTTTTTAATATCATTATTCCCATTTTGCAGATGAAGAAATTAAGGATTACAATTTGAACAACTTGCCAAATGTCACACAGGGAATAAGTGGCAGAGAATGCATTCAAACCCGAATAGTCTTGCTTCAGACCCTAAGAGCTTAACCAGCTTAACCGTAATATTGCCTTTGTTCCAGTTATTACGACTGTATAACAAATTACCCAAAATCCCAGTGGTTTAAAGAAACAACGTTTATTTTTCTCACAGATCTGCAATCTAGGCAGGGCTTGGTGGAGATAACTTATCTATGTTCCACACAGTGTCAGCTGGAGTGACTCAAAGGTTGTGAGCTGGAATCTTCCGCAGATTCATTCATTCACTTGTCTGGCAATTGATGCTAAGTGTTTCAGCTGGAACATCTACATGTGGCCTCTCCATGTGACCCGGGCTTCCTCAAAACATAGTGGCTATGTTCTCAGGGTGACATTCGGAGATTTCCAGGTGGAAGTCATATTGCCTTTTATGACCTAGCTTGGAAGTCATGCAGCATCATATCCACTACATTCCATCAGTCAAGGCAATCACAAAGCCCTTCCCAAGTTCAAGGAGAAGGGAAATATACTTACCTCTTGTGGAGAGTGGCAATATTTGGGAGAGCACATAAGACCAGAAATATTGTTGTGGTCATTTTTGGAAACACAATCTTCCACAGATTCATATACTTAGTTGAAATATTATATATCAAATAGTTATCTATGGTTATTTCTGGGGCTGGTAGGGAGTTTTTCATTTTCTATGATGCTTGGGCTTTTTTAAAGAGGTGTGTAAAACACTATGGCAGCATTTTTTGGGGGGAGATTTAGTGCATGTTCTCAAGGAGCTTATGATGAAGGTGAGTATTCTGATCACTACCTGTTTCTTCTCCGGTATCCATTTTCTGCCTCTCTCTGACCTGCTGTGTACCCTAGGAGGATGATGTCTACAGACTCTGTTACCTGGGCTCATTGGCCCTGTGACTTCTGGTTAAAAACCCATTGCCATCGAGTTGATTCCGACTCATGGCAACCCTATAAGACAGAGTAGAACTGCCCCATAGGGTTTCCAAGGAGTTCCTGGTGGATTGGAACTGCCGAATTTTTGGTTAGCAACTGAGCTCTTCACCACCATGCCACCAGGGCTGGGTTCAGCCAGTGGGAACACTGGAAGGAAATTACAGAATGAAGTAAGAGAGAGTTTGAGGTATGTATTCTCCCCTCCCCACCCGTCCGTGGTTCTCACAATGGCTGTGTTCCCTTATATCCCCATAGCATCTGTTGCGCAGCCCCTCTCCCACAGCTACAGGTCTCACTGGGTTCCAGTAACACTTTCTTCAACTTGATCCTACAGGCTCAAGAGACTTGCCTCTGTGGCTAGTCCCTGGGGTACTTCACCATCTCTTATGGGTTCGCTTAATCCTATCCGTTCCTCTCTAACTGTCTCTTCATTAAACTCTCTTCAATTACGCCGTTTAAGTGTGCCTTCTGTTTCCTATAGGTCCCTAACTAATCCAGTAAGGCACTGATGGAGACAAACATACACACGATGACATAAGAGTGTGCGATTGCTTGAGAGGCACGTATAGAAAAAGAAAATCTAGGTATTACTGAAAGAGTCAGAGGAGCCTTCCCAAAGAAAGTTATACCTAAAGTGAGACACAAAAGATGAGTTAGTGTTCACCAGTTTGTGAAAAAGAGGACTTTCCAACCCTGTGAGGTTTCCATAGATGAAGAAATAGCCCCCAGAGATGTTAGGTGACGTCCCCATGGTCACACAGTGGCCACACAAACATTTTGCTTAATCCATCACACCACAGGACAAGTTTGTTGTATCAGTTGAGATGTTTTTGGCTGTAAGTAACCAGAAAGAAAAAAAAAAAAGCTTAAGCTGTTGTTTGCTGTTGTTGTTAGGTGCCATCAAGTTGGTTCCAACTCATTGCAACCCTATGTACAACAGAATGAAACACTGCCTGGTCCTGCACCATCCTCATAATTGTTGTTATGCTAGAGCGCATTGTTGCAGCCAGTGTCAGTCTATCACATTGAGTGTCTTGCTATTTTTTTGCTGATCTTCTACCTTACCAAGAATAATGTCCTTCTCCAGTGACTAATCCCACCTGATAACATGTCCAAAGTATGTGAGACCAAGTCTCACCGTCCTTGCTTCTAAGGAGCATTCTGGCTGTACTTCTTCCAAGATAAATTTGTTTGTTCTTCTGGAAGAACATGGTATATTCAATATTCTTCAACAACACCATAATTCATAATCATCACTTCTTCTTCAGTCTTCTTTGTTCATTGTCCAGCTTTCACATGCATATGAGGCGACTGAAAATACCATGGCTTGTGTCAGGCGTACTGTCATGGATCAAATTTTGTCGCCAAACAATACATGTATCAATCTGGTTAGGCCATGATTCCCAGTATTGTGTGGTTGTCCTCCATTTTGTGACTGTAATTTTATGTTAAAGAGGATTAGGATGGGGGATTGTAACACCCTTACCCAGGTCACATCCCTGATCCAATGTAAAGGGAGTTTCCCTGGGATGTGGCCTGTACCACTTTTTATCTCTCAAGAGATAAAAAGGAAAAGGAAGTGAGCAGACGGGGGGAGCTCATACCACCAAGAAAGCAGAGTCCGGAGCAGAGCGCATCCTTTGGACCCAGGGTCCCTGCGCAGAGAAGCTCCTAGTCTGGGGGAAGATTGATGAGAAGGCCGACAGAGAGAGAAAGCCTTCCCCTGGAGCTGATGCCCTGAATTTGGACTTTTAGCCTACTTTACTGTGAAGAAATAAATTTCTCTTTGCTAAAGCCATCCACTTGTGGTATTTCTGTTATAGCAGCACTAGGTGACTAAGACACACGTCTTTGTCTTTAAAGTGACATCTTTGCTTTTAAACACTTTAAAGAGGTCTTTTGCCATAGATTTGCCCAATGAGATGCATCCTTTGATTTCCTGACTCTGTTTCCATGGGTGTTGATTCTGGATCCAAGTAAAATGAAATCCTTGACAACTTCCATCTTTTCTTTGTTTATCATGTTGTAGCTTATTGGTCCACTTGTGAGGATTTTTGTTTTCTTTATGTTGAGGTGTAATCCATAGTGAAGGCTCTAGACTTTGATCTTCATCTGTAAGTGCTTCAAGTCCTCTTCACTTTCAGCAAGGAAGGTTGTGTCATCTGCATATTGCAAGTTGTTAGTAAGTCTTTCTTCAATCCTGATGGCTCAATCTTCTTCATATAGTTCCAGCTTCTTAGATTATTTGCTCAGCATACAGACTGAATAAATATGATGAAAGGATACAACCCTGGTGCACACCTTTCCTGATTTTAAACCACGTAGTATCCCCTTCTTTTGTTCAAACAACTGCCTCTTGATCTATGCACAGGTTCCTCATGAGCACAATTAAGTGTTCTGGAATTCCCATTCTTTGAAATGTTATCCATAATTTGTTATGATGCACACAGTCAAATGCCTTTGCGTGGTCAATAAAACACAAGTAAACATCTTTCTGATATTCTCTGCTTTCACACAAGATCCATCAGCAATGATATCCCTTGTTTCATGTTCTCTTCTGAATCCATGTTCAACTGCCAGCTTGAATTTCTGGCAGTTTCCTGTCAATGTACTGTTGCAACCACTTTTGAATGATCTTCAGCAAAATTTTACTTGTGTGTGATATTAATGATATTGTTAGATAATTTCCACATTCTGTTGAATCACCTTTCTATGGAGTGGGCACAAATATGGACCTCTTCAAGTCGGTTGGCCAGGTAGCAGTCTTCCAAATTTCTTGGCATAGACGAATGAGCACCTCCAGCACTGCATCCATTTGTTGAAACATCTCAGTTGGTATTCTGCCAGTTCCTGAAGCCCGTTTTTCTCCAATGTCTTCAGTGCAGTTTGGACTTCTTCCTTCAATATCATTGATTCTTGATCATATGCTACCTCCTAAAATGGTTGGACATTGACAAATTATTTTTGGTACTGTGACTCTGGGTATTCCTGCCATTTTCTTTTGATGCTTCCTGAGTCATTCGATATTTTCTCCCATAGAATCCTTCAATATTGCATCTCGAGGCTTGAATTTTTTCTTCAGTTCTTTCAGCTTGAAAAACGCCGAGCGTGTTCTTCCCTTTTAGTTTTCTAACTCCAGGTCTTTGCAGATTAAAATACTTTACTTTGTCTTCTTCAGCCCCTCTTTGAAATCTCCTGTTTAGCTCTTTTACTTGATTATTTCTTCCATTTGCTTTAGCTACTCTGTGCTCAAGAGCAAGTTTCAGAGTCTCTTCTGACATCCATTTTGGTCTTTTCTTTCTTTCCTGTCTTTTTAACAACCGCCCGATTTCTTCATGTATGATGTCCTTCCACAACTCATCTGGTCTTCAGTCATTAGTGTTCAATGCATCAAATCTGTTCTTGAGATGGTCTCTAAATTCAGGTGGGATAAACTCAAGGTTGTATTTAGGCTGTCATGGCCTTGCTATAATTTTCTTCAGCTTCAAGCTGAACTTGCATAGGGGCAATTGATGGTCTGTTCTCCAGTCAGCCCCTGGCCTTGTTCTGACTGATGTTATTGAGCTTCTCAATCATCTCTTTCCATAGAGGTAGTCAGTTTGATTCCTGTGTATTCCATCCAGTGAGGTTCATGTGTATAGTGAAAGCCGTTTAAGTTGTTAAAAAAAGATATTTGCAATGAAGAAGTCGTTGGACTTGCAAAATTCTATCACCAAGGCCATATTTTCCAACTACTGAGTTTCCAACTTTCATATTCCAATAACCAATAATTATCAATGTATGTTGATTGTATGTTTGGTCAATTTCAGACTGCAGAGATTGGTAAAAATCTTCAATTTCTTCATCTTTGGCCTTAATGGTTGGTGTATAAATTTGAATAATAGTCGTATTAACTGGTCACCCTTGTAGGCATATGGATATTTTCCTATCAATGACAGCATGATAGTTCAGGATAGATCTTGAAATGTTCTTTTTGACGATGAATGTGATGCCATTACTCTTCAATTTGTCATTCCCAGCATAGTAGACCATATGATTGTCTGATTCAAAAGGCCAATACCAGTCCATTTCAGCTCAGTAATGCCTAGGATATTGATTCCATTTCATTTTTGACAACTTCCAATTTTCGTAGATTCATATTTCATACATTCCATGTTTCCATTATTAATGAATGTTTGCGGCTGTTTCTTCTCATTTTGAGTAGTGCCACATAAGTAAATGAAGGTCCCAAAAGCTTGACTCCATCCACGTCATTGAGGTCGACTCTACTTTGAGGAGGCAGCCCTTACCCTGTCGTATTTTGAATGTATTCCATACTAAGGGGTTCATCTTCTGGCACTATATCAATGTTCCGCTGCTATTCATAAGGTTTTCACTGGCCATTTTTTTCAGAAGTAGACTGCCAGGTCCTTCTTGCCAGTCTGTCTTAGTCTAGAAGCTTGGCTGAAACCTGTTGACCATGGGTGACCCTGCTGGTATTTGAAATACTGGTGGCATAGCTTCCAGCATCACAGCAACACATAAGTCACAACAGTACGACATAGTGACAGACGAGTGGTACTGTTGGTGGATGTGTAAGTTGGTTTAACCACTTTAAATGACTATTTCGAAGTATCTATAAAATTGAAATATGTAGCTCTTTAAGGAGCATTCTGGCTGTACTTCTTCCAAGACAGATTTGTTCATTTTTCTGGTGGTCCACGGTATATTCAATATTCTTCAACAACACCGTAATTTAAAGGCATCAATTCTTCTTCAGTGTTCCTTATTCATTGTCCAGCTTTCCCATGCATATGAGGTGATTGAAAATACCATGACTTGGATCAGGTGCACCTTAGTATGCAAAGTGACATTTTTGCTTTTTAACACTTTAAAGAGATCTTTTCCAGCAGATTTATCCAATGCAATACGTCTTTTGATTTTTTGACTACTACTTCCATGGACATTGATTGTGGATCCAAGTAAAATGAAACCCTTGACAACTTCAACCTTTTCTCTGCTTATTATGATGTTGCTTATTGGTCCACTTGTGAGGATTTTTGTTTTCTTCATGTTAAGGTGTAATCCATACTGAAGGCTATAGTCTTTGATCTTAATCAGTAAGTACTTCAAGTTCTCTTCGCTTTTAGCAAGCAAGGTTGTGTCATCTGCATATTGCAGGTTGTTAATGAGTCTTCCTCCAATCCTGATGCCATGGTCTTCTTCATATAGTCCAGTTTACAGATACATGTTCAGCACACAGATTGAATAAGTTCATAGCATCTTTAAATATATATAGAGAGAGCGAGAGAGCCCTGGTGGCACAGCTTGGCTGCTAACAAAAATGTTGGCAGATGGAATACTCCAGCTGCTCCCTGAAAACCCTTTGGGGCAGTTCTACCCTGTCCTGTAGGGTCGCTGTGTGTAGGAATCGACTTGACAGCAATGGGTTTGGGTTTTTTTGGAGATATATATATATATATATATATACTTTTTTTCAATAAAATACGTATTTTTAAGCAAATATATATATATATATCCAAAACTTGTGCTACCAGTGGAACACTACACAATGATTTTAAGCTACTGATATACTCAACGTGAAGGCATCTCAAAAACTCTTTGAGCAAAAAGAGACAAACACAAAAGAGTGCATATTGCATAAACCCATTTATATGAAGTTCAAGAAAAATATAAAGTTAATTTATGGAGATAGAAATTGAATAGTGGGGAGTGGGTATGACTGAGAAGTGGCATGAGAGAGCCCTCTAGAGTGCTGGAAACGTTCTATATGCTGATCTGGGTGGTGGTTACATGAGTTTACAAACATAAAAATTCACCAAGCTGTACAGTTATGTTTTGTGCACTTGCTGTATGAAAGCTATATCTCAAGTTTTAAAAAAATGCCACCAAGTATCCAAATTCTTTCTACATATGTTCACCCTGCCATCTTCAGTGTGTGGATTTCATCCCCACATAATTATAAGATGGCTGTTGGAATTTTCAGGCATTACTTGTAGTCAGGGATATGTCTAGGGAAAGAGGAAATTTCTCTTTTCCTGTGTCTCTTTGAAAGGTAAAGAAGTATTTCCTAGAAACTTCCCATCCAGTGGATGCTCCATCACATCTTATTGGCCACAATTGCATCATGTGTCCTGCCATAAACCAATCACTGGAAAGGAAAAGCAGACTGCCAGGATCAGAATTTACCATTCCCCTGACCACTTGGAAAGAAAGGAGCTCTTTTTTGGGTGGCAATGAATTCTATACTCAATAACAATGAGTTCCTGAACCAGGAACTAGGCTTGCCCCTGAGAGGTGACCCGTCTTCCTCTACAATTTCTTCTTCTTCTTTAAAATCTTTTTTTTTAAAAAGGGTGTATCCTCATTGTTTTTCTGATTATGTAATGAATGTTCATTGTAAAAGTTCCAAAACTACAGAAAAATATCAAGTAATAAGTGAAAATCCCCTGTAATGAATTGCCTCCCCCGCCCCAAAAGATAATGACTATTAAAAGTTTGATCTATGGCCTTCCAGATTTCTTTCTAGGTATATATGTCACTTCATATATTTATATAATTTTAACCTACAGAATTGGAGCACATCATATATGGCAAACACTATCATTTGCCTATATGACAAACACTTACCATCATTTTCTCTGCTAACACAACCCCAGTATTCTTCAGGTGGCTAGTGGCCAAGTGTTTCAGGGGAAATTGCCCCTTTTCTAAACCAAGGAGGTGAATTATAATTAGTCTAAAAGGATGGTTCGGAACCCCAGAAAAACACCTGGGGAATTAAAAACATATACCAAGCGCTAGGCCCCAGAGATACAGCATTAACTGGTCTGTTGTGGGTTCTGGCATTAATATTTTGCAGGTATTAACAGGCAGCTAGGATTGAGATCTACTGGTCTCAACTCTTTGTGATGCTGTCATTTTCCTTGCCACTGGGGTTAAGAATGAGGCACATGATCTAGTTCTGACCATGAGCCATGTGGAGAAGTCTGATGGGGGTTCTGGAAAAGTGTTCCTCAATCCCAAAAAGGAACACAGTTAAGCTCTTTTCTGCCTCAACACATTGTCATTGGTGTGTCACTCCTGGAACAATGGCAGTCATCTTAGGACCGTGAGGGGAATGAGGCTAAGAGGACGAACTAAAGACGTGGGGATGACAGAGCAGAAATATGGAAAGAACTTGCGTCCTTGACAATGCCATCATGCTGCTGAATCAGCCAGCTTTGTAAGCACTACTTCTGAACTTCTTGAGTGAGACAATAACATTTCATTGATGTTTCTACCATTCTGAGTTTACACACAGCCCAAAGCTTCCCAATTAATATAGTATAAAAGTTGTTTATAACCCACTTTTTAACTTAATTTAGGCATTTCCCATTGATTGTCACTAATCTAAGGAGCCTTGGTGGTGCACTGTTTTAAAGCAAGTGACTGCCAACCAAAAGGTCAGTGGTTCAAAACCACCAGCGGCTCTGTGGGAGCAAGATGTGGCAGTCTGCTTCTGTAGAGATTTACAACCTTGGAAATCCTGTGGGACCTCTATGAGTCGGAATCGACTCAACGGTAGTGGGTTTGGTTTTTGGTTTGGTCACTAATCTATTCCTAAAAGACAAACGTTCTTAGTGAAAATGCCAACAGGGGACCTATTCCCATTATATTAAATAAGAAAAATTATAACGCATCACACATCAGCCAAAACCCTAACCAATTTCCTAAAACTTTATCAAATACAGTAAAATGCCTATGTGTAAGTTTAAAAAAACCTGTCATATTTGGATATAAAATGCTTAATATTGCTTCCAGACCACCAACAATTAAATTGATTGTTAAACACTCACTTTGTGTATAATAACATGGCCTCTTTTCTAGCCCAACTCCGTGGTTGTCACTGGGTTGGTTTTTTCCCATTGTATCTTCTCTTTTTCCATCTCATCCAGGTCTATTTATCAGGACATAATTTTATCATTGGGTTTTAGAAAGAGAATAAAGGGAAAATGATTACAACAATTGCATCAGGATTGTGTTCGGAAGCATATAGCAGAAGAGATAACAAAAGGTGTCATAAACAAGTAAAAGGCGTCTATGGCTCATGTAATAAGTCCTGAGTAGACTGCCTCTTTCCCTCTTCCTTTCTATCAGAGCACACAGGCTTTCATTGTCAGGCTCTGTGGCTCGTAGTTGCATGAGACTTACTGCACCACCAGGCAACACATCCGTGCTGCAGGCAGGGAGAATGGGGAAGGGGCAAAAGACCAAGGAGGCAAGCAAACAGGCTGTCCCTTTTATAAAAGGGAAGTCTCAGCAAGTGACTCCCACTTGCACTGCATTAGCTAGAAATGGATCGTATGGCCAACCCTTGGTATGGAGGGTCTGGGCCACTTGCTTGATTTTTCAACACTTGTACATGTAATCCCGATCTTCTATTGATTTTACTTGGGAAATAATATGAAACTTTTTCGCCCTAAATAATTTTGCTTAAAATGTTCTATTGAGTTTTAGAGATGTAAAATATAAATGTTTTTGTATGTAAACTCTTGCCAAAAAAGCATTGTTATTGAGAGACGTATATACTCTAGCAAGTTTGGGTATTGTAAACCAAGAGGCACTCTACTGGGAGAATGGTAACCAGGAAAACACTCTGCAGGATCTGCCTGAATACTGTGGAGGTCTTTCCATATGTACAGCTCTACTTCATCTTTGGCAACAATTGCATAGTAAGGATGTCATTGTGTGAATGTACCGTAATGGATATAACCTGTCCCTTATTGTGGGACATTTAGAATGTTTCCAGTGATTCACAATTACAAACAAAGCTGCATTGGACATCTTCACACAAGCGTCCTTACACATTTGTCCAATTACTTCTTTGGGATAAATTAAATTCTTGAAATGAAATTGCTGGGCTGGACGTTCTTTAAATTTAAAATTTTGATACATACAGCCAAATTGCCCTCCAGAAAGGTTGTACCAACTCTACTAGTTCTCCATTGCTGAAGCAATGAACATGCATCACGGTGGCACCCTGGTCCACCTAGAGGAGCAGGAGGATGGATAGCTCCGTAAATGTAGCCTTTTGAAAGCAGAAAGCTTCATAATTCAGGCACCAATTGCATTTAGAAATGAGATTAGCACATGGAATCTTCCCATTCATCTCTCTGGGAGTTTCAACGTTCCATTCCCCTGGGTAGATGAAACAATAAAACAAAACCAGTGAAATGAAGTCAATGTGGAACCAGGACATTTACCTTGATAAATGTTTCCTTTTAAGACAGACTTTCAGGGCAGCTTGCTTAGCTCCAACTTGAAGGAGCATCACCACCATCATCCTGTCCCAGTTTCTCCCTACTAGTGACCCTTCCTCTCTAAAATACACACCTTGATTCCATCAGCCTCCTTCTCTAAAGTATGTCATGATACTCCACCCCACTCCGTGCATGTTCTAGAAAATGATGCCCCAATGTCCTAATAGAACAGTGCAGTTGTTCACTACATAATAATGACAATAGCATCAACAATAATATAAAAGCTAGCACTTAGTCATGCCAGGCACTTTACATGTATTATATATATTATCTCGACTGATCTTCACAACAGCCCTGTGAAGTGGTACCATGACTAGGTTGGACTCTACTTCTTTGAATGAAATACTGTACATAAATTGACCTGCATAGGACCTCAGGATTCTGAGAATTGACCCAGTTCAGCCTGCCTGGAGGACAGACTTATGAGGCAGGGGCCACTGAAAAGATTTCCACACTCCCCACCAAAATCAGATTTGGATTTTTGAGAATTGTTCCGGCTGCAATGCAGGGGATAGATAGGAGAAGGGGAGAATGGAGTTAGAGAGGTGAGCAGGGAGACTAGCCATCCATGCTGCATCCAGGTGAGAGATGATGAGACCCTGAACCTGGACAGTGGCTAGTGGAAGTGGAAGATTTAGGAAGAGGAACCCACAGGCCAAGGACTAAATGTATTACCAAGACAGGGGAAGGGATGTCCCTGCCAGACCCTGGGTATTTTACTCAGCTGTCTGGGCTCACTCTATATCAGTGAGCGTTCCTGATAGCAACCCACAGATACATACCAATCTGACTGATGTAAGCAGAAAGGAAATATACTAAAAAATATACAGGGTACTACAGAGAATTCCCAGGAAAACTGAAGAATCAAGTTAAGGGCAGAAATACAGATGCCCCATGTCAGAGCTGCTCGGTCACAGCTGTAGTGGACTGTTCTGTTGCACAGTGATCATGTTCCATTTCGGGGGCCTGCCTCATCTCTGCTTTTCTGCCTCAGGGTCTTCTCGAACCCTCAGGAGTCTGCTTAGCCCCACAGGTGCAGTCCAGAGTGCAAGAAAGCTACTGTCCCTGGAGGCAACCCAATGGGGAGGGACTTGGTGGATAATAGCCTCACATTCTTTTGTTTTTCAGAGGTCCCAGCTGGGATTGAGCCCCTATTTCCTTTAGGAACCACTCTGATAATGCACCTTTGTAAACTTTTCCTCCCTGCATCTATTGTTCTGGTTACTTCTTCATGCCTGCTTCCCGGGATCCCCTTGCAAATAAACCACTTACACCTGAGGTCCTTGCTTCAGGCTCTGCTTTTGGAGAAAATCAAACAAAGACTGGGACTCTGCAGTGGGGAGCCGTGATGAAAATCAAAGTACAGAACTGGTCTGGGGAGAACACCGCTGATCTGGTGAAGCACTAGACGTGGCAGATTGCACCCTTGACCCCCCTTGCCTGGGAGCCACAGCACCACTGCCACCTCTGATTCAGGAATACAAATTTCCTATGACTGCTGCCCCTTCAAGCAAGCCTTCCTCACCTTTTTCATTTCCTTGTGTCGTTTGCTTTCTATTTAAAGTGTAGGTGTGTGTACCTGATTGGTTGGACCTTGGTCACATGTCCTTGCAGTAGCTGCAAGAGAGGCTGGGAAATTGAATACATATCCTTTGAGGCTTCCCGAATATAGAGTGATCACTGCTTCCCAGTAAGACTCATAATGTGAGGAATTCTCCAAATATAGAAAAGGAGTTCAGGTGCCGGGTGGCCCCCAAATGATTAATGTCTATTCCACACACCACATGGGTTAGGGCTGGGCCCACCGGGATACTTCACACCCCTCTCCTGACAGATCCCCACATCTGGTGCTGAACCAGAAGGCAACACCTTGACCTTGACTCCCCTTTTCCAAGTTTAAGTTCAATTTCACATTATTCAGAAAAGCCTCAGTAAGCCCAGTCCCACTAGGTAACCTAAGGACAGAGGCATAAAGTTTTAATAACTACCCTTTCTTTGCCTTTTTCATTTTCCAGTCAGCTCACTCTGCCTTCTGCTGAGCTTTGAAGTATAATTCAAAGGACTGAGCTGATTTACTCCCAAGCACCTATCCAGTCCAGCTCTCACCCAATTAACAACAAGTGCTTCATCCTGAACCTGGGGAAGCAAGTGCTGCCGGGATGTTATTGTTCTGTTGGCCAACCAGGCTATTGGGAGAGGGGGGTTTGCACCCAGAAGCAGCAGACAAAACCCTCTAAAGGAGATAGAGAAAATGTACAGAGACAGAGGGCCCCTTACCTAGGCAGCGTTTAACCCAGACAGGAGGTTGGGGTCAAGGAAGACTTCTTGGACAACCTGATATCTCAGATGAGTCTGGAAGGAAAAGAAGGAATTAACTCCACAGAAAAAGAAAAGAAAGTACACTTCCATCAAAGTCCCCAGCATGTGCAGAGGCCTAGAAGTGTGAGAAAAGCAAAATATATTCGGGGAACAAACCCAGGAAGAAATCTCAATTACTGGTTCATCACCTCTTGAGGGGAATCTCAGACCCCCTTGGGGAATCTGATGAATCCTATCTCATAACTGAGCCCATGTGCACATATATACATAAATGGCATCCAGTGTCAAAGGGTGCAGGAACCCTAGGTTAAGAACATAAGTCAGTGCTTCATTTGCAGATGGACAAATTCCCAGAGAAGGCCAAAGTGGCAGTAACAGCAAAACATTGCCTCTTCACCAGTATTTTGTTTGGTTTCTATCGTTAATGTTGGAAACATTCCTCAAATGACTGATGACTTTACTTCAAAGTAAGGCAAGCAAATGCTGGTTTCAAGCTCTGTGAGCATGGATAGGGTCTGACAACTGATGCATTTCACTGTAGGACAACCAAGTGTCCAGCCGGATTCTTCATGGAGAAGCCCCAATGTCACGATTGCATGTCTCTTCTCTGGGGCAGTTTGGTTTCTTCACAGAAGGAAGCGCCAATCTACTGCCAGGTGGGGACGGGGGGGGGGGGGGGGGGGGGGAGATGATGCCGAAGGAGCCTAGATGCAAATTATGTGGAGCTGGGCTGGGAGGGGATGGGGGTGGGGCTTCATTACTCAGGATGCAGCTTTTTAGGTAAGACCTATTTCCAGTCCAGCCTCTAATCTTTCACCCATCCTATGACTGTGGTCTCTAAATCTGGGACCTCTCTGGTTTCAAGTCGCCAGAGATTAAACCCCTGGCATCCTGGGGGTGGGGGTGGGGGGAGAAGTGCCTGACTGCAAGGGATCAAAATGTCTCACAACAATGACTTTCAGCCAGTCCTCCTGTTTTCAACACGCTTCTTTACCTCCACTTCCCGTAGTGCGTGGCTCTGCCATTCCTGAGCCTTTCTGGGATTCTGGCGTGAACAAGCTACTCCTTAGTGTATGCCTTACCTTAGGCAATGTGGCTGACCTTCCTGAACCCTAACAAAGTGCTTGCAATTCCCCAGCCCCGGTCTTGTCTTCATTTATTGGGTTTCAGGGTTAGAGAAGACTCTCAGTTTCACCAAAGATGGAGGGGGTGTTTTTTTTTTTAATTGTACTTTAGATGAAGGTTTATAGAAAAAAACTAGCTTCTCGTTAAACAGTTAGTACACAAATTGTTTTATGACATTGGCTAACAACCCCACAACATGTCAACACTCTCCCTTCTCAACCTTTTGATCCCTATTACCAGCTTTCCTGCCCCCTCCTGCCTTCTAGTCCTTGCCCCTGGGCTGGTGTGCTCCTTTAGTCTCGTTTTGTTTTATGGGCCTCTCTAATCTTTGGATGAAGGGTGAACCTCAGGAGTGACTTCATTACAGAGCTAAAAGGGTGTCCAGGGGTCATACTCTCAGGGTCTCTCCAGTCTCTGTCAGGCCAGTAAGTCTGGTCTTTTTTTGTGAGTTAGAATTTTGTTCTACATTTTTCTCCAGCTCTGTCCAGGACCCTCTGTTGTGATACCTGTCAGAGCAGTCGGTGGTGGTAGCCGGGCACCATCTAGTTATCCTGGACTCAGTCTGGTGGAGGCCGTGGTATAGTTCATTAGTCCTTTGGACTAATCTTTCCCTCGTATCTTTAGTTCTCTTCATTCTCCCTTGCTCCCAAAGGTGTGAGACCAACAGAGTATCTTAGATGGCCACTCACAGGCTTTTAAGACCCCAGATGCTACTCACCAAGGTAGAATGTAGAACATTTTCTTTATAAACTATGCTATGCGAATTGAGCTAGATGTTCCCCGAGACCGTGGTCCTGGAGGGGGTGTTTCTGTTGTGTGTTCTCCTTTTTGCCTGCAAGTATTTAATGAGAACAAGATAACAACAACTACAGTTTTGGCCATCTTAAAACCAGAAGTCTCTCCATTTTGAAAAACAAACACAACAAGCCATTTCCTTTGAAATCTATTCACATGTAGAACTTGAGCATTTTAATTCCTTCTAATATATATTGGGACTATTATAGTAAGTATCTAGAGTAGTGCTTCTCAAAGTGTGGTCCCTGGACCTGCAGCATCAACATCACCTGGAAACTTTTTAGTAATGCATATTGTCAGGTCCTACCCCAACACACTAAATCAGAAACTCTAAGAGTGTGTTTTCCACAGTTAAAACACTCAAACTGTGTTTTAACAAGTTTGAGTATCAGTTTTATGACGGCTGATGCACAGTTAAAGTTTGAGAACCACTGATCTAGAGCAATACAGATGAAATCAGGTGTAGGATGAACATCAAAGGTAGTGTCTAACTCTAGAACGTATAGAATAGGTCAAGGAAGTCATGAAAGGGGAAGTGACAGAGACCACCATTCGTTGAGTGCCTACACGATGCCTGGTACAGAGCTCACCAGTTTACGTACCTGATCTCTCTTAATCCTCAGTTTCCTTGAAAAGAAAGAATTATTTCCCAATTTTGCAGATAAAGAAACTGAGACTTGGGGAGGATAAGTAACTTAGCTAGTTAAGAAGGATTTGAACCAAGGTCAGTCTGACTCCTTTGTCCCTTCTCTTGATTTTCCATACCTCCCTTTTGTAAAATTAATCTCACCCCTGAGATTATCTGGCTATCGTAGAGCACAGGAAAGAAAACAAGATCTCTCCTCTGCCTGGTAAAATCGTATTCATCTTCCAAAGCAGAACTCAAACTCCACCCCCTCTGGGAAGTCTTCCAGAACTGCCTTGCCCAAAGTTAACCCCCCACAGGGCCTTGCACATACTTCTTCTGGAGCACCTGATGTAACTTACTGTAGAAGTTCTCAAACCTGTTGTCTCAGGACCTCTTAAAAATTATTGACATTCATAGGCAAAAAATGAACCTCAACCTAAATCTCACGTTTTATACAAAAATTAACTCAAAATGGATCATGAACTTAAATATAGAATGCAATACTGTAAAACATTTAGAAGAAAATGTAGGAGAAAATCTTCAAGAAGAGTTCTTAGACTTGCCATCTAGCCCCAAAAGCATGATTCATTAAAAGAAAAAATTGGGGGACCTCATACCACCAAGAAAGGAGCACCGGGAACAGAGCGTGTACTTTGGATTCGAGGTTCCTGAGCAGAGAAGCTCCTAGTCTCAGGGAAGACTGATGACGACAAGGACCCTCTTCCAGAGCCGACAGAGAGAGAAAGCCTTACCCTGGAGCTGACACCCTGAATTTGGACTTCTAGCCTACTAAACTGTGAGAAAATAAATTTCTCTTTGTGAAAGCCATCCACTTATGGTATTTCTGTTAGAGCAGCGCTAGATGACTAAGACAGAATTTGGTACCGAGAGAGTGGGGTGCTGCTCTACCAGATACCTACAATGTCGAAGCGGTTTTGAAATTGTGAATGGATAGAGAAGCAGCAGTGGCAGAGGACCAGCAACAGCAGAGAAGCTGCAGCGGCAGAGAACCAACAGCAGCAGAACCAGGAGACCAGTGGAAGACGGTGCTGGAGCCAACCCACGGAGCGAGAGAGCTGAGTGCCTGTGTGCAGGAGGCTTCCTGGCGGAGTGGGGTGCTTCCGGGCACTTATTGGTGGAGCTACTCAGCTTTGGAACACTTGCCCCAGCAGGGCAGATGTGGGCTTGAGGCCCAAGGGCCAAGAGGCCATAAGAAGCAGAAGCTGAAGAGAGAAGGAACACAAGAAGCCGAGCTGCCTCAGTCTCAAAAGGTATGGCCATGACCTCCAGGGTTTCAAAGGCTGGAGCCATGGCCTCTGGTGCTTCTAAGGGTGGAGTTGTCACTCCAATGGAGTAGAAGCATGGTGGGCCTGAAGCCAAGGAAGCAGAGTTGCCATCCTTGTGGGCCTGGAAGGCGGACCTGAAGCCCAGGGCTGAGGAACCTCCACTCAGAATCTGGAGAGTGTGGCCAATACCTAGAGTCTGGAGGGCAGGGCCATTGTGTGAATTGTCTCAGAGAACAGAGGTTTATTTTCAAAGCCTTGAGGGCTAATGTAATGTGTTCTGCTGACTTGCTTGGTGCCTGTTACCTCTTCTTTCCCTCCAGTTTCTCCCATTTGTAATGGAAATGTCTAGCTTGTGCCCGTTCTGCCATTGTACCTTTGGAAGCAGATAACTTGTATTCTAGATTTCACAGATGAAGAGGAATTTTTTGGATTTTGGACTTGGAGTTAAGACTTTTGTTATGATATGATGGGGTGAATATGTTTTCTATGTTGCAAGGATGTGATTTTTTGGGGACCAAAGGGTGGAATGTCATGGATTGAATTGTGTCCCCTAAAAAAATGTGTATCAATTTGGCTAGGCCATGATTCCCAGTGTTGTGTGGTTGTCCTCTGTTTTGTGATTGTAATTTTACATTAAAGAGGATTAGGGTAGGATAGTAACACCACCCTAACCCAGGTCACATCCCTGATCCAACATAAAGGGAGTTTCCCTGGGGTGTGGCCTGAACCACCTTTTATCTCTTATAAGAGATAAAAGGAAAGGGAAGCAAGTGAAGAATCGGAGACCTCATACCCCCAAGAAAGGAGCACTGGGAACAGAATGTGTCCTTTGGACCCGAGCTTCCTGCGCAGAGAAGCTCCTAGTCCGGGGGAGGACTGATGATGACATGGACCTTCCTCTAGAGCCGACAGAGAGAGAAAGCCTTCCCCTGGAGCTGAAGCCCTGAATTTGGACTTCTAGCCTGCTAGATTGTGAGAAAATAAATTTCTCTTTGTGAAAGCCAAAAAAAAAGAAAAGAAAAGAAAAAATTGATAAATTGGACCTCATCAAAATTAAAACCTTTTGCTTTGTGAAAGACCCTGTGGAAAGGATGAAAACACTGGGAGAAAATATTTGCAAGCCACATATCCAACAAAGAACTGGTATCTAGAATGTATAACCCAAGAGAACCAAACCCACTGCCAGTGAGTCAATTCCAACTCTTAGCAACCCTATAGGGCAGAGTAGAGCTGCCCCATAGGGTTTCCAGGCTGCAAATCTTTATGGAAGCAGACTGCCACATCTTTCTCCACCAACCTCAAAAGCCACATCTTCAGACATTCGAAGATGATCAGATACTGTCATAGTTCTGACCATAAACGATGCCAACTGGCAATGTTGCTGATGGGTTCAAACTGCCGACCTTTACATTAGCAGACAAGTGCTTACCCACTGTGCCACCAGGGCTCCTAGAATGTATAAAGAACTCTCAAAAGTCAACAGAAAAAAAAAAATCCAGTTAGAAAATAAGCAAAAGACATAAACAGAATCTCACTGAAAAAGATTTGGCAAATAATCACAGGAAAAAAAAATTTCAATATCATTAGCCATTAAGGAAATACAAATTAAAACCACACTGAGAAATCACTACACGCCTATGGAGCCCTGGTGGTGCAGTGATGAAGCACTCGACTGCTAACTGAAAGGTCAGCAGTTGGCACCCACCAGCTTCTCGGCAGGAGAAAGATATGGCAGTCTGCTTCTATAAAGATTACAGCCTTGGAAAACCCATGGGGCAGTTCTACTCTGTCCTATAGTGTTGCTGTGAGTTGTAATGGACTCGACAGCAATAAGTTTTTTATCAGAACGACTGAAATACATAGCTATGATAACACCAAACGCCGGTGAGGATGCAGAGAAACTGGATCACGCATAAATTGCTGGGACAAATGTAAAATAGTACAGTCACTCTGGAAAAGAGTATGGCAGTTTCTTATAAAATTAAGTATGTGTTTACCATACAATCCAGCTATTGTGCTCTTGGGCATTTATCCCATAGAAATGAAAAACTTATGTTCATACATAACAGCCAGAAATCAGAAAAAATCCAAGTGTTCTTCAACGTGTGTGATACACACATGAAATACTACCAAGCGATAAAAAGGAATGAACTATTGAGACAAGCAACAACTGGGATGGATCTCAAGGGAATTACGCTGAGTGAAAAAAAGCCTATCTCAAAAGATTACATATTATATGATTCAATTTACATAACATTCTTGAAATGACAAAATTATAGCGGTGGAGAACAGGGCTTTGGGAAAGGAGGGAGGAAGGTGGCTGTGACTATAAAAAGGTAGCACAAGAGAACCTAGTGATGGAATTGTTCTGTATCACAGCTGTGGTTGTTGTCACACAAATCTATGACTGTGGTAAAATCGCGTAGAACTAAACACACACACACACAAATGAGTACTCGTAAAACTGGTGAAAGCTGTCGATTATATCCATGCCAATTTCCTGGCTGTGATATTGTACTAATGTTATGCAAGATATTACCACTAGAGGAAGCTGGGTGACGGGTATACAGGATTTCTCTGTATTATTTCTTATAATCATGAGAGTTTACAATGATCTCAAAATAAAAAGTTTTTAAAAAAACTATTGAGGACCCCAAAGAGATTTCGTTTATGTGGGCTGCATGGTTAAGAGCTCAGCTGCTAACCAAAAGGTTGGCAGTTTGAATCCACCAGCCGCTTCTTGTAAACCCTATGGGGCAGTTCCACTGTGTCCTATAGGGTGGCTATGAATCGGAATCGACTCGATGGCAATGGGCGTTTTACAGTAGAAATTAAAATGGAGAAATTTTTTAAAGATTTATTTATTTATTTATTTTCAGAACAAATAAGCCCATTACATGTTACTATAAATAAAACATTGTATGAAAAGTAAGTCTATTTCCCCTCAAAAAATAGTGAGAAGAGTGAGATTGTTTTACATTTTTGTAAATCTCTTTAATGGCTGGTTTAAGAGACAACTGGACTCTCGTATCTGCTTCTGCATTAGACTATGTTACGATAGCAAACATCATGTAG
Source organism: Dugong dugon (assembly GCA_030035585.1). NCBI lineage: Eukaryota > Metazoa > Chordata > Mammalia > Sirenia > Dugongidae > Dugong > Dugong dugon. The sequence continues at coordinate 35,377,755 of CM057461.1, forward strand.
CCTCTGGAAAACTCCACTGTCTTCTAGTGAAAGAATAAGAGTGAAATAGGCAAATAATGTCTCAGTGTTTTATGAAAAGAGTTTTGACCTCACAGATTCCCTCAAAGGGCCTCAGCGACTCCCAGGCATTTGGAAATCCCTGAATTATCGTCATCGTTCGTCCACACGTCTGCTCCTGCACTTTACAGTGAGTGAGGGCAGGGAAAGTATTTTTCCCATCTTTGTATTCTAAGGGCCCAGTACACTGTCTGCCACACAGCAGATACCCAATAAATATTTGATAAAGCAATGGATGATTTAGGACTCGTTAGTCCTTTTCTAGCCCTGGAGAAACAGTGGTGAAGCACTTGGCTGCTAAAGGAAAGGTCGGTGGTTAGAACTCACCAGCTGCTCTGCAGAAGAAAGATGACGTAGTCTGCTTTTATAAAGATTGCAGCCTTGTGCTATAGGGTCACTATCAGTCAGAGTCGACTTGACAGCAACAGATTTGATTTTTTGGCTTTTCACTCCTTTCTAAAAGTCCCTAGGTGGTGCAAAGGGTTTGCGCTTGACTTACTGTCTTAGTTATCAAGCACTGCTAAAACAGAAAAACCACTAGTGGATGGCTTTATCACACAGAAGTTTATTCTCTCACAGCCTAGGAGGCTAGAAGTCTGAATTCAGGCTATCAGCTCAAGGAGAAGGCTTTCTCTTCATCATGGCTCTGGGGGAAGGTCCTTGTCATCAATCTTCCCCTGGTCTAGGAGTATATCGGCACAGGGTCCCCAGGTCCACAGGACACTCACTCCCCTCCTGGTTCTTCATTCTTGGTAGCATAGGGTCCTCATGTCTCTCTGCTCTCTTCTCTCTTTTATATCTCAAAAGAGATTGACTCAAGATACAACCTAATCTTGTAGATTGACTCCTGCTTCATTAAATAACTGCCCCTAATCCTGCTTCATTAACATCATAGGATTAGGATTTACAACAATAGGCTAATCATATCAGATCACAAAAAGGCAGATGACCACACAATACTGGGAATCATGGCCTAGCCAATGTGACACACATTTTGGGGGACACAATTTAATCCATGACAACTACTAACCTAAAGGTTGGCGGTTCGAACCCACCCAGTGGTGCTACTGAAGAAGGAGCTGGCAATCTGCTTTGTAGAGATTACAGCTGAGAAAATCCTCTGGAGTAGTTCTACTCGGACACACATGGGGTCGCCATGAGTCTAAAATCAACTCTACAGTAATGGGTTTTCTGTGTTTGTGTGTGTGTGTGTGTGTGTGTGTGTGTGTGTGTGTGTGTGTTCGTCCTTTTCTGCAGACAAGAGGAGAGGGAGAAAGAAAACGAGAGAGAGAGAACAAATCTGGTTGACAGTGTATTACTTTACACTTCTCGTTCTGACTCAGAAGAAAGGTCAGAGTGTTTTGGTCTAGCTTAGTCCCAGGGCACAAACATCATTCTGAGAAATCAGAAGGCTCCTGGGCATGAAACATGGGTCTGCAATGATTGAGTGTCCTTTTGAGAAAGGTCTTTCTCTGTGTCAAAATTTCTCACAAGCTTTGACCTTGAGGCCTCTACACACCATTCAGACCAAGCATGGTGAGAAAAGAGGCTTCATGGGTCACTCAGAGACAGTAGATTGTTTTCCTTGCATTCTTAATCCCTAGGCCGTCCCCAGAGCATCCTCGAGTGGCCAGTCTCAGCCCACTGAGACTGCTCTGGGAAGAGGAAAAGCCTTTCTGGCCACCATTGAAAACTGGTTCTCAGTTCTCATCCAAATCATTCATCAAAGCATGATTTAGCTGGGAGCACAGAAAAACACAGAAATTGACTTAAAATTGCCACCGAGAAATGTTTATTGGCATCCACTGTGCGTCAGACTCTGAACCAGACCTGTGAGAATATTTCAAGGTGACTAAACTCTGTCCCTGCCTCAAGAGCTCCTGCCCTGGTGAGAAATGATCTGACCACACACTGGACAGCAACGAGGACTCCAAGAGTGGACTGAGTGCATGGCGAGGAGAAATCACCTCTGCCTGGACCAGGGAAAGGAGGTGCACTTGAACTTGGCCTTGAAAGGAAGAATGGGATGTCACCAGGTATATAAAGGGACAGCACACCCTAAGGTATTATCTTAGGGAAGATATAGATTCAATTGTCTTAACACAGACCTAAAGTAACAGCAGTGGTGGTTTAGTGGTAGAATTCTCGTCTTCCATGCAAGAGAACCAGTCCAATGCACCTCGTGCGCAGCTACCACCCATCTGTCAGTGGAGGCTTGCATGTTGCTATGATGCTAACCAGGTTCAGAAGAGCTTCCAGACCAAGATAGACTAGGAAGAAAGGTCTGGAAATCTACCTTTCTTCCAAAAGATCACAGCTATTGAAAACTCCATGGAGCACAGTTCTACTCTGAAACACATGGGGCCACCATGAGTTGAGGTTGCATCAATGGCAACTGCTAACTGGTTCCCAGGTGATGCTAGTGATGGTGGCCGAGGAACTTTGAAAACTACTGGTGTAGGAAATGTGAAGCCACAGAAAGTTTTGGACAAGAGAGTAGGGTGACAAGGTCTGTATTTCAGAAAGCTGATTCTGGTGAAGCAATAGAGAATGAACTGCACTGAACCTTCCCAGAGTACGAGTGTTTCACACCTCTTGATCCTTATGTTCCTGAGAAATTTCACTCAAGAAAAACAGAGCCTGCAAAGCAGAGTACAGAGAATTTCAGCACCCGAGGGTGACTCTCCACTTTCTGGCAGGGCTGATGGAGCCAGCCTCAACCTGGACCCATCAGTCCTTTGCTTTGTGCGCAAAAGCCTGGATATGTGTGGTCTTGGGCAAGTCCCTTTCCACCCTGGACATTGGTTTCTCCAACAATAATAATAATGAGGACTATGTACCTGCTTAAGGTGCCAGGGATGATCAGATGGCATGGGGATCAAAAAGTTGGATAATGCCTTGAGCCTGTGGGGACTCTGACATGATCCTGTACTCCGGGTTGGAAAGTAAACCGGCACAATCCCTGGACGACAATTTGACAATCAAACCAGAATTTTAAAGGCCCATTCCCTTTGAACCAGGAGTTTATTTCCATGAAGTAAGCCTACAGACACATTTCATGTTTCTGCGCAAAAGACAAGCTTATTCAATGCCCATTGTTTGTACTGGCAAGAGACAGAAGCAACCCAAATGTCATCCACAGAGAGATAGCTAAACAAACCATGGTACATCCAAAAATGGAATAATGGGCAGTCCTTAAAAAATAACAGTCTCAGGGAACATCTAGCTCAATTGGCACAGCACAGTTTATAAAGAAAATGTTCTACATTCTACCTTGGCGAGTAGCATCTGGGGTCTTAAAAGTCTGTGAATGGCCATCTAAGATACTCTGCTGGTCTCAGCCCTTCGGGAGCAAGGGAGAATGAAGAAAACAAGACACAAGGGAAAGATTAGTGCAGAGGACTAACGGATCACAACTACCACGGCCTCCACCAGACTGAGTCTGGTACAACTAGATGGTGCCCGGCTACCACCACCAACTGCTCTGACAGGGATCACAATAGAGGGTCCCGGACAGAGCTGGAGAAAAATGTAGAACAAAATTCTAACTCACAAAAAAAGACCAGACTTACTGGCCTGACAGAGACTGGAGAAACCCCAAGAGTATGACTCCTGGGCACCCTTTTAGCTCAGTAATGAAGTCACTTTCAAGGTTCACCGTTCAGCCAAAGATTAGACAGCTGCATAAAACAAAACGAGACTAAAGGGGCAGACCTGCCCAGGGGCAAGGACTAGAAGGCAGGAGGGAACAGGAAAGCTGGTAATAGGGAACCCAAGGTTGAGAAAGGGCAGTGTTGACATGTTGTGGGGTGGTTAACCATTGTCATAAAACAACATGTGTACTAACTGTTTAATGAGAAACTATTTGTTCTGTAAACCTTCATCTAAAGTACAATAAAAGATTAAATTAAATAAAACAAGTTAGATCTACAAGAACTGGTTTGAAAGAATCTCATTAATATATATATGTATACCTGTTGACATCAAGTTGATTCTGACTCAAAAGGACCCTATGAGACAGAGTAGAATTGCTCCATAGGGTTTCCAAGGAGCGCCTGGTGGATTCGAACTGCTGACCTTTTGGCCAGCAGCTGTAGTTCTTAACCACAAGCCACGAGGGCTCCATATATATATATATACGTATATATATATAAAGCAAGGGACAGAAAGAACAGTGTGATGTGATACCATTTTTTAAAAATGAACGTGTGTATGCATGTATATAAGGAGCCCTGGTGGCATAGTGGCTAAAGTGTTGGACTACTAACTGAAAGTTTGGTGCTTCCAAATCATTAGCAGCTCCACAGGAGAAAGATGTGGCAATCTGCTTCTGTAGAGATTTACAGCCTTGGAAACCCTGTGCAAACGCCATGACAGTGGGTTTGGTGGGTGAGTATGCATGTATATATGCTTGTACTCGGCAAAGCACATTTCTGGAGGGATTCAGAAAAATGGGGGGCTTTCATGATAGGAATTGGAACAGAGGTCCAGGTTAAGAAGGAAACTTACATTTCACTGCAACTTTTTTTTGGATGGAAAGTGTTGATTTTTTTCAACCCTGAGTATGTATTACGTATTTAAAGAAATAAACATACAAGAAGTGCCAGGTACTTAACGTTTATCTCACTAAATCCAGAGAATAATTTAGAAGGGAAGTACTCTGACTATTCTTAGTATATATCATGAGAATATAGATGTATATGCATATATTTGTTGTTGTGTGCCATCAAGTCAATTCCAACTCGTAGAGACCCTTATAGTACACAGTAAAACTGCACCATAGGGTTTCCTAGGCTGTAATTTTTACAGGAGCAGATAGCCACGTCTTTTCTCCCGCGGACAGGCTAGGGGGTTTGCACTTCTGACCTTTTTGCTAGCAGCCGAGTGCTTAACCATTGCATCACCAGGGCTCCTTATACATATATGTGTATATATACGTATACATATATGCATACATAGACACAGTCCTCAGCTTACAAGGGAATTCTGTTCTGGTGACCGTTGTAAATCTGTTCTGAAGCAAATGGAATACCTTTTTTTTTTATTTTCATTATGCCTTTTATTATCAGTATCTTTATAAATCTGATCTTTATTGAATTGAGGTTGGCGTGAGAATGATAACATCGGCAAATTACTCGCTGCAACAGGGTGTCAGAGTGAAACTGTGCTCCATAGGGTTTTCCGTGGCAGCTAACAACAACATAGAGAGAACCGTGGGAGGCAGGGCAGAGGAGGGACAGAAGAGACCTTGATTTGCAGGTTTTACTAATTTCCGTGGTGTAAATACTCCCACCAAGGCTGATTTTAAGCTACCCACATGCTGTCACTGAGCAGAGTTGGAAAGAGATGCCCACAATCAGCTCTCACATGCCTGGAGAAGCTTACACCGCTCTAAGGTACCTTGCACTCCTAGGGATGGCACCATTGAAAACCCCCACTTCACATCTGAAAGAGTTGCTTTTCAAGAACAAAACAAACATAAGCAAATAAACCGCATTAGGACCAAGGAGAAGCTTCTGGGAATCTTTATAGATAGATAGATTCTGGGGGGTGGGAGTGGGGTGGGGAGGGTTATTTACAGTGTAAACGACCTGTCTTGTTTTGCAATGGATTTGAAACAGAAACCCCAAAATTAAAATTAAGCATCTGGGTTTTATATTTGCAAATTGCTTTGCTATTCTCTTTATGAAATACTGCACACAGCTACACAACCATACGGCAATAAAAGAATAATAAATTAATCAGTGTCAGCGTTCTGTCGACACAGCCCCACATGTCTACCAGGGCCAGCCATGTAAATTAGGAAGGTGGCTTAGAAACTTTCTCCGTGCTCTAATGGGGGGACAAGAGAATCAGATAGACCTGGATTTGAGTTGTGTCCCAGCTCTGCCACTTACTTGTTAGGTGACCTTAGGTAAGTCTTGAGTCTAAATTTACTAATGGGAATAGTGCCTACCACACAGGTTTGTACAGGCAGGTTTGTCACTTAGAATAAATGAGGTTAACATACCATCTATACCTGAATATAAGGCAAAGTGTTTTCAAAAAAAAAAAAAAAATTATTCCTCAGAACAGAAATAGTTGTCTTGTATTTAATTAAATTCTTACAAAGGCTCACAAAGCCTTTCATATTCCCTAGACTTTCTCAAAATAAAATTATCGTTTGGGAAAAAGCAATTTACAGAAGTCATCTGAAGAAACTGGTTTAAGATTTTTTATTATCGTAAAGATATACATAACACAATATTTGCCAGCACAACACTTTGCACGTGTACAATTTAGTGATATTAATTGCATTAATCATGTTGTATAAGCATCACCAGTAATCATCGTCAAATTTTCTGTCACCATAATCAGGAAATCAGACGATGTATTGCATTGGACAAATCTACTGTAAAAGACATCTTTAAAATGTTAAAAAGCAAAGATGTCACCTTGAGGTTTAAGGTGCGCCTGACCCAAGCCATGATATTTTCAATCGGCCCATATGCACGTGAAATCTGGACAATGATTAAGGAAGACAGAAGAAGAATTGATGCCTTTGAATTATGGGTGTTGATGAAGAATATTGAATATATCATGGACGGCCAGAAGAAAGAACAATTTTGACTTGGAAGAAGAACAACCAGAATGTTCCTTAGAAGCAACATTGGTGAGACTTCGTCTCCCATACTTTGGACGTGTTATCAGGAGGAACCAGTCCCTGGAGAAGGACATCATGCTTTGGTAAAGTAGAGGGTCATGAAAAAAGAGGAAGACTCTCAGCGAGATGCATTGACACAGTGTCTGCAACAATGCGCTCAAGCATAACAACCATTGTGAGGCTGGCGCAGGACTGGGCAGTGGTTCATTCTGTTGTACATAGGGCTGCTACGAGTTGGAACAGACTCAATGGCATCTAACAACAACAACATAAACAAAAACTCATTGTTTCCTAAACAACAACTCCCCTATCACTCTCCCTCCCACCGTGGTAACCACTAATAAATATTTAGTCTCTATACATTTGCCTTTTCTAGATATTTCATGTAAGTGAGATCGTACAATACTTATCCTTTTGTGATTGACTGATTTCACTCACCATAATGTTTTCAAGGTTCATCTGTGTTGTAGCATGTATCAGGACTTCATTTCTCTTCGTGGCTGATACAAAAACATTTTTTTGACACAGATTTAGTCATTTATTAGGGGTTGACTCACACCTCTTATAAAGACCTCTTATTAAGATGCAAGCCTTATAAAGACAACTTTTAGAAGTAATACATTAAGTGTTCAAATGTTGTAATCATGAATATAAACCTATGGGACACAAGGGAGAAAAATTACTCTAAGATTAAGTGAATGGAACTTGTAGGATAAAATATTTCAGAGATGGAATCACATAAAAGCTCAAGAAGTGCTAGATCATAAGCAATTTAGATAGGAGTGAAGAAGATGGAATCTGGGAAGCAGGTTGGGTGACACAGAAACCAGCTCCAGTGATAATGAAGACCCTGAGATGGAACAAAATTGTTCTGTAAAACATGGGAGTGGAAAAAAGCATTTTTAAGTTAATATATTATTTAAATAATATAAAGTATGTGCATACATAAAATAATAAATATCATGCACAGACACTTGCTTATTTTATCTACAGCATTTAGAATTTATATATTCAAGTTGGACCTCCAAATATTTTCCTTTTGAGGGTTGTCTTATTGTGAAAAATGAAAGAGTCCCCTTATACTCGGAAACATCGAATACTGAGATACACCTAGTATTGAAAGCACTTAAAACCCACAAAGTTATGTGAGAATTAATTGTGACAGACTCGGTTATCATTGTTAATATTATTTGTATTATGATTGTTCCACCACAAGCTGGGCTGTTTGGTTGGGCTCTTCTAAGCACTTACCTGGGTTGGAATTCCTCGGTCTTCCACTTCCTAGCTGTGAAATAGAAGTAATAATAATATCTCATAGGGTTGTTTAAGGATTCAGTAAGATAGTACACATAAAAAGTGTTTGAGGTATTTACCTAAATGAAATGAAAATGTATGCCCAAATAAAAATTTGCGCACAAATGTTTATAGCAGCTTCACTTGTAATTGGCAAAAATTGGAAGCAACCCAGATGTCTTTCAATACGTGAATGGATAAACAAACTGTGGTACAACCATACAATGGAGTACTACTCAGCAATAAAAGAACTGTGCTATCAGGCCACAAAAAGACGTGAGGAACCTTAAATGCATATTGCTATGTAAAAGAAGACAGTCTGAAAAAGTTACATATTGTATGATTTCAACTATACAACGTTTGGGAAAAGGCAAAACTATAGACAGTGAAAATACCGGTGGTTGCCAGAGGTTCAGGGGAAAGGGGAGGTTTGTATAGACAGATCACAGGACCTTTTTAGGACAATGAAACTATTCACTGTAATTCGTTATGAATGGTGGACACATGACATGATGCGTTTGTTAAAACCCATGGAAGTGTACAACACAAATCGCGAACCCTAATGTAAACTGTGGACTTTAGTTAATGATAATGTATCAATATTGGTTCAGCAATTTAACAAATATGCCACAGGAATGCAAGATGTTACTAATAGGAGAAACAGGGTATGAGGGGAAGGAGGGTGCGGTGCAATGAATTACTTAATATGGCCCTTCTAGCCACCATCTTTGTAATTCACACAAAATGATTGAGTGGGACTATGCAAATAAGGTATATGGAACCTGTGATGATTGGGGTTATGTGTCAACTTGGCTGGGGCATGGTTCCCACTATTGTGTGGTTGTCGTCCATTTTATGTGTTGTAGAACCTGACCTCTACATGTTGATGAGGTAAGGATTTGTGTGAGGTGTGTCTTGGTCACAGCCTTGCAGGAGGGTGTGACTCAAGCCCCACCCTTACTAAAGTTATGCCCTTCCCTGGGGTGTGGCCTGCATCTAAGATACAGTGTTTGTTCTGGCAAGGCTCTCTTTCTGCATCTGGATCCTGCGTCCAGTTCATGATCAATTCACCTCCACAGAGGCCCGCTGTCTGACCTGCCAATCCTGGGATTTGCCAGCCTTCACAGCCCCTTGGGCTGGCAGCCTATCATGTTACCTGATTTGCCAGCTTCCACAGCCTTGTGAGCCAGCAGCCTCTGGTCTGAACCTTGGGTTTGGGTTTGTCAGCTTCTGCAGCCACATGGGTCTACGGAAGCCCATGCCTGCACTAATTTGGGACTTGCCAGCCTCTACAACCCTGTGAGCCATTTTCTTTATACAGTTCTGTTCATGAGTTCTGTGCAGCACGTTAGGGAACCCAAAGACAGGAGGGAGAGTGCTGAGCGGAGAGGGAGTAGTTGATGTTAGAGATGATGGAGCGGTACAGCAGCTTGGAAAAGTTGGACATTTGGGACATCTTTAACCTTCGCCTCATAGGAACCAGCTTTATGCTGATCCTTAGAAAAGAAATTATTAGTTTAGAGGGTATATGGGAATTCTCTGTACTTTTTGTACAATTTTTCTATAAACTCCAAACTGCTCAGAAAAATAAAGTCTATTTAAAAAATGCTTAAAACAATGCCTCGTAAATATTTTTTAAACGTTAGTTATAATTATCACTAAGGGAGAACAAACTATTTGCAATCATGTCAGTTTGTCTGACAAAACAGTGAGCTTCTACCAGCAGGGACCCTCTTATTCATCCCAGGATCCCCAACACACATTATAAGGCCTAATACCTAGTAAGTGTTTGTTGAACCAAGAATAAGTTTTATAGACAATGACCAGAAGGCAGTGTGTAATGTGCAGGGCCCATCAGGGCACCTAGTTCCCCTTGGTTGAAAGAGTAGCACTGTGAGTGTTGATACCTATGGCCTCATTTATCTGTGGCCATAGTTCTACGTCAAAATCTAAAGCAAAATCATGGTACAATAGAACTAGAAAAGACTGTGGACTGGATATTTCTGTCTCTGTGACTTCACTAGACCACAAGCTCCTCCATGACAGGAACTAAGTTTTAACCATCTCAGTCCTCAAGCTGGCAGAGTAGGAGCTTAGCAAGTACTTATTGAAGAAATGAATGAACACTGTACATTACTTTTGTTCTTTTTTCTTACTGAATTTTATTGTTTCCTCATGCTTACAAAAAAAGTACTTAAAAGTTCATACCAAGGATGCCCACTTTCACCTCTGCTATTCAACACTGTACTGGAAGTTCTAGCCAGAGAAACTAGACAAGAAAAAGAAATAAAAGGCATCCAAACTGGAAAGGAAAAAGTGAAATTATCTCTACTCACCGATGACATGATTCTATATATAGAAAATTCCAAAGAATACACACACACGCACAATTGTTAGAGCTAATAAACAAATTCAGCAAAGTTACAGGGAACGAGATTGACATACAAAAATCAATTGTGTTTCTATACATCAGTAATGAACAATCCAAAAAGGAAATTTAAAAAACAATTCTATTTACTATAGCATCCAAAAGAAGAAAATACCTAGGAATAAATTTAACCAAGGAATTAAAAGACTTATACACTGAAAACTACAAAATATTGCTGGGAGAAATCAAAGATAACCTAAATAAATGGAAACACATCCCACATTCATAGATTGGAAGACTTATTACTGTTAAGATGGCAATACTACCCAAGCAGTCTACAGATTTGATGCAATCTCTTTCAAAATTCCAATGGCTTTGTTGGCAGAAATGGAAAAGTTGATCCTCACATTTATATGGAATTGCAAGGGGCCCTGACTAGCCAAAATAATATTGAAAAAGAAGAACAAAGCTGGGGAACTCACACTTCCTGATTTCAAAACTTATTACAAAGCTACAATAATCAAAAGATTGCAGTACGGGCATAAGGACAGACATATTCACCAATGGAATAGAATTGAGAGTCCAAAAATAAACCCATACATCTATGAACAATTGATTTTTCTTAAGGATGCCAAGACCATTCAATGGGGATATAGTCTCCTCCACAGATGGTGCTGGATAATTGGATATCCACATGCAAAAGACTGAATTTGGACCCCTACCTCACATCATTAAGGAGCCCAGGTGGTACAAAAGTTAAGTGCTCGGCTGCTAACTGAAATGTTGGTAGTTCAAACCTACTCAGCAGCTCTATGAGAGAAAGACCTGGTGATTTGCTTCCATAAAGACTACAGGCAAGAAAACCCCACGGGGAAGTTCTCTTCTGTCACATAGGGTTGCTATGAGTTGGAATCCACTCAACGCCACCCAATAACAACAACAACAACCTCACATCATTACAAAAATTAATTCAAAATAGGTCAATGACCTAAATATTAGAACTAAAACCCATAAAACTGTTTGAGAAACTCTTAGAAGAAAACATAGGGGTAAACCTTCATGATCTTGGATTTGGCATTGCGTTCTTAGATGTAAAGGCACAAATGACAAAAGAAAAAAATAGATAAAATGGACTTTATTAAAATTAGCAAGTTTTGTGCTTCAAATGACACCATCAAGAAAGTGAAAAGACAATCCACAGAATGGGAGAAATTATCTGCAAGTCATATACCTGATAAAAGAGTAGTACCGAAATAAGTAAAGAAGTTTTACAACTGTAATAAAGACAACCCGATTTAAAAATGGGCAAAGGATATAGACATTTCCCCAAAGAAGACATACAAATGGCTAATAGACACATGAAAACATGCTCAACAGCACTAACCCAAAAAACCAAACGCACTGCCATCGAGTTGATTCCAACTCATAGTGGCCCTATAGGACAGAGTAGAACTGCCCCATATGGTGTTCACGGAGCTGCTGGTGGATTTGAACTGCTGACCTTTCGGTTAGCAGCCAAGCTCTTAACCACTGCACCACCAGGGCTCTTCAACAGCACTAGCCATTAGGAAGATATAAATCAAAACCACAAGATACCAGTTCTGAACCACTGAGATGGCTGTAATATAAAAGACAGACAATAACAAATACTGGTGAGGATGTGGAGAAATTGAAATCCTTGTACATTGCTGGTGGGAACATAAAATGGTTCAGTGGCTATTGAAAAAGTTTAGCGGCTCTTCAAAAACTTAAACATAAAATTACCATATGCCCCATCAATTCCATTCCTAAGTATATACCCAAAGAATAAAAAACAGGCACTCAAACATGTTCCCACAAGTTCAGAGCAGCACTATTCACAATAGCCAAAAGGTGGAAACAGTCCATAAGTCTAGTAACAATAGATAAACAAATTGTGGTATATGCATACAATGGAATGTAATTCAGCCATAAAAAGGAATGAAGAATTGATATGTGCTACAATGTGGATAAACCTCAAAAGCATTATGTTAAATGAAAGGAGCCAGACACAAAAGGTCACATATTGTATGATTCCGTTTATATGACATATCCGGAATAGGTAAATCCACAGAACAGAAAACAGACTGGTGATTGCCAGGGACTGTGAAGAGGGAGAAAAGTGGAGTAACTGCTTAATTGGCAAGGTGTTTCCTTTTGGGGTACGAAAATGTTTTAGAACTAGATAGAGGGGGTAGCTGCACAACACTGTGAATTCACTAAATGTCACTAAATTGTTTGCTTTGAAACGGTTAATATTATGTGAAATTTACCTCAATTAAAAAAATATCAAAAGTATATACATAAGAAGTTCAAATGAAACAAAATTGTGTTAAAAGTGAAAGAATCACCAGAAACCTAAGTCCTAGAAAGAATCCTTCTTGGCATTAAACAACAACAACAAAAAATTGTGTTGCCATTGAGTTGATTCCAACTCATAGCGACGCTACAGAACAGAGTAGAACCGCCCCATAGGGCTTCCAAGGAATGGCTGATGGATTTGAACTGCTGACCTTTTGGTTAGCAGCCAAGCTCTTAACCACTGCGCAACTAGGGCTCCAAAAACCAAGCATACAGAGTATTATTTGCCCAAATGTTTCCTTTATGCATAAACTAACATGTAAGCATAGGGGCTGTTTCATGTAATGGTTCAAGACCGCGAGCTTTGGATCTGACATGCCTGGGTTTGAAACCAAGCTTTGTAGTGGTGTGTCCTTGAAAAAGCCACTTACCCTCTCTGTGCCTCAATTTCTACGTAAAATGGAGATAATCATAAAACCTACTGTATAAAATGGAGATAATCATAAAACCTACTGTATAGACTTCTCTGGATGATAAATTAGTTAGTACACATAGAGCACTTAGGACAGCCCCAAGTACAGAGAAATAACTCAGTAAAGGTTAGCAATTATGTACACATAATTGGATAAAAAATGAGGCCATACTATAGAGCCTATTTTACACTCTCCATTTTATGCAACGATATACTGTGAATATTTGTTTTGTGGTGGTATATACAAATCTAATTCCTTCTTTTCGATGTCTATATTATATTCAAATGGATGGCTGTATGTAACTAATCCCCTGATGTTGGTACTAATATTTTATTATTACTGTAAAAATGGCATGGTGGGAACATCTGACCTCCTCTAAATTCATGAAGGGAGCAGGAATCATCATTGGCATCAGCCCAAAGCTGATTCCTATGAGGTGGAGGTCAGACGTACCTCCGCTCTCCAACCTTTATACCAATTCTAACACTAGCTGTCCCTCCCATGGCACTCTCTACTCCTCTGCTGGTTTCAATAATTTGTTGCAATGGCTACACAGAACTCACAGACCATACTCACAGTTATGGGGTTTATTAGGAAAGTAGAAGATTACAACTCAGGATCAGGAACGACTCAGGAAAGTTTTTCCATCATGCCAGCCTCTTCTCAGCTGCACCCACAGGCAGGCCTCTCTCTGTCCCTCGGCCTCTCAGCCCTCAGCCCCTTGACCCCTCATGCCTCTAGGGCCAGCCCAGCCTCTGCTCTGCTCAGGCAAGTGTTACAAAGCTCTTTAGCTCCACCGATGAGTGCCTGGAGGCACCCTACTCTGCCAGCAAGCCTCCTGCCCAAAGGCAGTCAGCTTTCCTACTCCATAGGCTAGGAAGCCCACCACGCTATCTCCTGGTTCTGTTGCTGCCAGTTCTCTGCCATGCTTGCTGCTGCTTCTTGCCGTCTTGTGCCGTCTCCAGTGCTATAGCTCTTTGTCTCCTGGGTCTAGGAGGTTCTCAGCGCAAGGACCCAAAGTCCAAAGGATGCACTCCACTCCCGGCTCTTCTTCCTTGGTGGTAGTGAGGTCCCCCCTTTCTGCCTCTGGTATGGCCCATTTTAAGTCTAGCAGGATGGCAAAACTACCAATCCCCTTGTTAGGGTTCCATATAACTTATTTGCATGGTCCCACCCCCACAAGGGTGCCATGCATCTTTTTTCATTATTAGCAAGCTGTCCAATCCCCTTGGTGGGCCACAAGCACCTTATTTGCATAGTTCCACTCAATCATTTGGGCGGAATTACAAGACCATGGAGAGAAAGGCCATATAAAAGGGATCTATCATGCCGCAGTTACAAATGACCACAATAAAAATCCTTGTTGCAGACTTGGGTAAGTATTTCTACGGGATAAATTTCTAGAAGTGGAATTGCTGGATCAAAGTATATAAATTTCTTAATCTATTAATAAATAATGAGTTACCAAATTGCTTTCCAAAAGGATTGTATTGCTTTACACTTTGATCAACGAGGGCACTTTATTGCCTTATGGTTGTGTATGTTTCAGCCAGATTCCCCAATAATTTGTAATGTTCCAGTAGTTATAGGATTAAAGACTTTGACCTACTAGTTCTGCATTTTATTCCTTTATCTTTTCAGAAATCATAAATGACTCCTAAGAACTTAGCAACCAATTTTCTGCACCAAATATTCAGATACATAAACTGACAGAGAATGTTGTGCCTTTCTCAGATGTGAGAGGAAGAAACATTGGAATTGCTTCACCTTTTCAGTGGCCAACAGGAAGAACATTTGAAATTAGAACACTCCATTACGTTTTGGCAACAGGGTGGCTGTATCTACATCAGTCTTTGCTTGCTGTGAGTAGGCCCCATCATTTAATAGACAAGAGGCCTTCTCTGTTGAGTCTTACTGGGTTCTAGTTCAACGTTCCCCAAGTGTAATGAAGGCACTGCTGGTAGCCCACCTGACATTTTCAGGTAATACGGGTCCACCTCTCTGGCCTGAAGCTGAACAGTGCCACCAAGCTGACAAGCTGCTTTAGCGGTGGCTGATGCCCATGATCAGTTTTATTCTTAATTTGAATTTTAATCCAAGTAATAAATATATATACTGTTTAAGAGTTAGATACTATTGCAAGGCTTATAACAAAAATCCCTTGACCCACTCCCAAACCCTACCCTGTGGTTACCTCTCCATTACCTGCTTTCAGCATCACTGAAAAAATTTTGGTTTTAGATGTTTTCTATTAGTTATCAAAGATAACAATTTATGTTCCTTTTCTCTTGCTCTCTCTCTTACACATACACATGCACAAACACACACTTCCCTTCCGCAGTATTTCCAAAATAACTATGTTATAATGTTTGGTTAAATCAATGTGCAATTTTTACATTATGACAATGTAACATTATTTCCAGCTGAGCATTACAGTTTATGATGATTACAGAGTTTTTCTTGTAAACTGTTTTTGTCTTTCTTGGCTATAATAATTACCTCATGTCTTATTTGCTTAGTTTTTCTACATAGTAGCTCCAATTCTTCCCCAAAGTCTTTGCCAGAACTCAATTTCTCTACAATTGTATTAGCTCTGTGCTCAGTCTAGGGGCAGTAGAGTGTAATGTGTTGTTGTTCGGTGCGGTCAAGTTGATTTTTGACTCATCATGACCCCATGTGACAGAGTAGAACCACCCCATAGGGTTTGCAAGGCTATAATCTTTAGGAGCCCTAGTGGTGCAGTGGTTAAACCATTTGACTGCTGACTGAAAGGTCGGCAGTTTGAAACTACCAGCAGCTCCATGGGAGAAAGATGTCGCAGTCTGCGCCCTGTAAAAATTTACAGCCTTGGAACCCTGTGGGGTCATTATGAGTCGGAATTGACTCCACAGCAGTGGGTTCTCTGGTAATCATTACAGAAGCTGACTGTCACATCGTTCTCCCACTGAGTGGCTGGTGGGTTTGAACCTCCAACCTTCTGGTTAGCTGCCCAGCGATTAACTGTTGTACTACCAGGCCTCCTTTAGTATAATGTAGTAGTTCTTAAAGTGGAGCCTCTAAACCAGCAGCATCAACAGCAGCATCAACTGGCAACACGTTTCAAAAAACACTTTGTCATCGAGTCGATTCGGACTGATAGTCTGCCTCATAGGGTTTCCAAGGCTGTAATCTCCCGAGGGGCAGCTGGTGGGTTCAAATAGCTGACCTTTCCTTTAGAGGCTGAGTGCTTAACCACTGGCCACCAGGGCTCCTTGGCACCTTGTTAGAAATGCAGATTATCAGGTCCTGCCCCAGACCTACTGAATCAGCCCCTCTGGGGGTGTGGCCTAGCAACCTGGGTTTTAATTCCAGGCGATGCTGATGCTAGGCTCAGGCTTGGGAATTATTGGTATGGTGGTTAAGAGTACAGTTCAAATTCCAGTTATTCCACTTATTCATGATGTAACTTAACCTCCAAGCCTCAGTCTCTCCATTCACAAAAGGGGGACAAAAAATAGACCCCACAGGGTCATTGTGAGCTACATGGTGTTAGCCATCACGACAAGCTCCCGTTTTTCTTGGAAACAGTCCTCCTGGAGCCCTCTGAACTCCAGCTCCAATAGGGGAGAAGAGCTCACCAGGTCTGTGGCATTGCCTTCTCCCAGCCCCTCCCAGTAAGCCCTGCTCCCAGAGTGGCCCACCATTGAGTCACTCACCTCAAGCTTCCGTCCTTCAGTACCTCCTATGTCTTCCAAAATCCTCTCCCAGGTCCTCTGTATCAGCTTCTCTTCCCTTAACCTTCGCCCACCTAAGATCCCACTGCAGAAACCACCATATCCCGTGTTCTCAGCCCCACGCTGCTCCAGCCTCCAACTCTCAACCTTCCTCCTTGCTCCCTCCTAACCTCTCACCCTAGAACACTCCTAGCCCCTCTCTCTTCTAGCTTCTACCTCCTTACTCTCCTCCACTCCGCCCAACCTTTCCCTCCCAGGCTGGGGCCCCAGTTTTCCCAAGGATCCACCCCCAGGGCTGGCTGCTCCTCAGGTGCTCTCAAGCCCCTTGGAGTATGCGGATGGGGAGAGGACTGGGTCACCAGCCCCAGCCTCTCTGCTCTGCCTTCTCACTCACTGGTGGCAGTTCTTAATGTAACAACATATCTGAGACTCAAAGAGCCCTAGTGATGCAGTGGTTAGGCACTTGGCTGCTGGCTGAAAGATCTGTGGTTTGAACCCACCAGCATCTCCACAGGAGAAAAGATCTACCTGTCTGCTCCCGTAAACATTTCAGTCTTGGAAACCCTATGGGGCAGTTCTACTTTGTCCTATAAGGTTGCTATGAGTCTGAACCAACTCGACAGCACACAACGACATGGGCCTCAGTGCTCTCATCTGTGAAAGTGGTAACAATAGTATCCTGCAACATCACTTACCAGGGGGCAGTGGTGGTTCAGTGGTAGAATACTCACCCTCCATGCAGGGGACCCAGGTGGGATTCCTAGCCAATGCACTTAATACACAGCCCACCACTTATCAGTGGAGGCTTGTGTGTTGCTATGATGCTGAACAGGTTTCAGTGGAGCTTCCAGACTAAGACGGACCAGGAAGAAAGGCCTGGCAATTTACTTCCAAAAATCAGTTAATGAAAACAACAGTCCGATCTGCAACCGATTCCAGGCAGTGTTTTGTTCTGTTGTGCATGGGGTTACCATGAGTCGGGTGCTGACTGGAAGGCAGTTAACAACATAACATAGTCTTAAAAAAAAAAAAACGGTTGCCCATTGATTCCTACTCATGGTGACCTCCCATGTGTCAGGGTAGAACTGCCATCCATAGGGTTTTCAGTGGCTGATATTTGGAAGTAGATTGTCAGATCTTTCTTCCCAGGTGCCTCTGGGTGCACTTGAACCTTCAAAGCAGCGAAGCACAGCAACTGTTTTCATCCCCCAGGATTCCTTACTATATAGTAACCAAAAACCAAAACCAAACCTGTTGTCGTTGAGTCTATTCCGACTCATAGCAACCCTATAGGACAGAGTAGAACTACCCCATAGGGTTTCAAAGGAGCATCTGGTGGATTCGAATTGTTGACCTTTTGGTTAGCAGCCATAGCTCTTGACTACTACGCCACCAGGGTTTCCTGCTATATAGTAAGTGCTCAGTAAATCCAAAGTCCTTGTAACGGCCCACAAGTCTCTGCCTCACAATGAGCCCATCGCATCTCTCCCCCTCAGTTCCCATTCTCTTCCCCCATTCGCTTAGCTCCAGCCTCACTGACCTCCTTGTGTGCTCCCATTGGTCTTTGCACTTGTTCTTCCCTCCGACAGGTACACTCTTCCAGCAGATAAGCGTTTAGCTGGCTCTTTAACTTAAATCGAAACTCTGCTCAATGGTCACCTTCTTAGAGTTTTCCCCAAACCATTCATTCTAAGATAGTACCTATCACATCTCTTGTTATCCCTTTACCCACTTTATCATCCTTCATAGGAATGCTGTTGTTTGGAATCACACAATTCCATTGCGTCTTATTTTGTCAGCCCCTCAAAGGCAGGGATTGAATTCTGTCCTGCGGCCCTTCTCCTAAAATGGTGCCTGGCACATAGCAGGGACTCAAAAACTCTTAGTTGAATGAAGGACTTTTAGTGTAGCCATTGCCTTATTCAATCAGTATCTGAGTGGACTTTAGCTCCCACGCTAGATTGACCTAGAGCTGCTTGTGTAGAGGGGGCGGGACTAAGGGTCCAATGTGCCTTACAGTGCTCTGGACGCAGCAAATAGGTGCTCAGCAAATGCAGGGCTTCCCTTCTGCATGCCAGGCATGCTGGAAGGGCTGGAAACCTCACTGCTGAGCTTGTTATGTGTCTAGCACCGTGTGGGGGTCCAGGGACACTGAGGCACACATTTGTTGACAGAGGAAGTGGAACAAGGCTTGCTGTAAATGTTCACACCATTTACCTGGGGAGGGGCTGAGTGGAGTAAGGTGGTGCAAAGAGCCTGGGGCCTCAGTTCAAACCCCAGCTGTATGAACTCTGCTCTCCGTCTCTTCATCTGTAAAATAGGGCTAATGATAGTAACTACCTCACACGATTGCTATGAGAATTCTTTATTAATCCCTGTGCCTGGCAAATAGAAAACCTTCATAAATGTTGGGTTTTAGTCATAACAGTAAGTACAGGTTACTTCTGTAATTTAAGCAAAACTTTCTTTAAGTTGTCAGGTCATCACCTATTTATCAAGTAGTCTGCTCATAGCATGCAAAAGGATTCATACTCCTAGTGATTCTCCCAGGGCTTCAGCTCCAATCTCTTTCAAAATTCAGGCTGGGAAACTAGGCAGGGGAGGGACTTTGCCAGCCTTGCTCAACCTGTGGAGCCAGGGGATGGCAAAGCTGGGAACAGAGCTGCGCCTGGCACAGGAGCCCAGGCTGCGCAGTGCAGCCTTCTGTCCTAAGAAGGCTCCAAGTAGTGATTCAGATCTTCATTGCTGCAGGGTTTTGCTCTGTCAAAAGCTTTTAAATCAACTTTATTGAGATGTAATTTACATACAATAATATCCCATTCGCCCAGAAATTTCCTTTGTGCCTCTTAGTAGTCAGAGTCCTACCCCCAAAGGCAACCACTGATAGGATATAGGATTTCTGCCACTATAGATCAGAGTTGCTTGACTTCATATAAATGAAATCATACAGTATGTATTCCCCACCCTTTTTTTTTTTTTTTTTTTACAGTTTTGGGATAAAACTGATGTATACTAAGCTGCACATATTTAAAGTGTAAAATTTGAAATTTTTGAAATATTCACCACAATCATCACCTTGAAACCATCACCACAATCAAGATAATGAGCACATCCATCACCCCAAAAAGTTTCCTCATACTCGTTTTTATTCCTCCCTTCCTACCCCAACCACTGACCTGCTTTCTGTCCTTACAATAGGTTGTCTTTTCTAGAATTTTATACAGAATCATCCAGTTTGTACTCTTTTGTGTTCTTTCACTCAGCATAATTATTTTTGATTCGTTTATACTGTTGGAGGCGTCAATATTTCATTCCTTTTTTCTTGCTGAGTAGCATCTCCTTGTATGGAAATTCCACAAGTTGTTTATCCATTCACTTGTTGAGAAACAATGGAGGGTTTTCTAGTTTGGGGCTATAGTGTTCTATGAACACTCCTATGCAAGTTTCTAGGTGTGGATTTTCTGGGCCATAGGGTAGATATATAAGAAACTGCCAAGCTGTTTTTCCAAAGTGGCTTAAGCTTAACATCAAGCTTGTTCGCCTCTCAAGGCTTGCACTTGCTGTTTCCTCTTCCTGGAATGCCTTTTCCACAAGTTTCAGCAAGGCATTCAGGCCCTCCGATCACCATTCTACAGCCGTTATAATAATAATCAATTTAGGCAAGAATCATCAATGAGTGCTAAAACCAGTGGGCGAAAGAAAGTCTGATAAAGAACCAAAAGAACACCTACTGACTCGAGTCGATTCTGGCTGATAGTGACCCTGTAAGACAGAGTAGAATTGCCCTATGTGGTTTCCAAGGCTGTAATCTGTACAGAAATAGACTGTCAACATGTTTCTCCCAGGGAGCAGCTGGTGGGCTCAAACCGCTGACCTGCAGCCAAGCACTTAACATTGTGAAAGTCTGATGAAGAACAGGATAAATAGTTTCAAAATATCTTCCCACAAGATACTTATTAATTACAAAGGGAAAAATAGAAACTTCACAGTGGAGTAACTTGGCAACCAAATAATCAAATTTAACATCACCAATATTGGGACCAAGCCCCGGTGGCTGCAGTGGTTAAGAACTCCGCTGCTAACCAAAAGGTCAGCAGTTTGAATCCACCAGCCGCTCCTTGGAAATCCTACGGGGCAGTTCTACTCTGTCCTATAGGTTTGCTATGAGTTGGAATCCACTCAATGGCAACTTTTTTTTTTTTTTTTGGAATATTGGGACAAAGAATCCCTTAGTAGTTGGTACAAATGGTTAATGTGCTTGGCTAACTGAAAGGCTGGAGGTTTGAATCTACCTAGGCTTGGCGATCTACTTCTGAAAAAAATCAGCCACTGGAAAATCCTACGGAGCACAGCAGTTCTACTCTGACACACATGGGGTCTCCATGAGTCTGAATTAACTCCACAGCTACTGTTTTTCTTTTTTTTCTTAATATTGGGACAAACCAATGTTATTGCCTCCTGATTTAATGCACGGATGACACAACTTTGAGTAGCATCCCTGTCAAAAATGCATAACCTGAATCTAATCATGAGAACATGTTAGATAAATCCAAACCTGGGGACATTCTACAAAATAACTGGCCAGTACTCTCCAAAAGCATCAATCATGAAAGACAAAGAAAGGCTGAGGAAATAACTTCCTCTCCAGAGTAAAGGAAACTAAAGAGACATGACAACTAGATGCAACATGTGATCCTGAATTGGCTCCTGGGGAAGAGCTATAAAGGGTATTATTGGCACAATTAGCTAACCTTAAATATGGACTTATGGACTGTGTGTTAAATAATTGTATCGTTGTTAAAATTCCTGATTTTGATAATTAAGAGGATACCCTTGTTCTTAGGAAATACACACAGAAATATATAAAGAGGCATGATGTCTGAAATTTACTCTAAAATGGTTTAGGAAAAAATAATATATATTCATATATAAACACACAACACGTGTGTATATACCCACATACACAAATATGAGGATAATGCAAATATAGCAAAATGTAACAATTTGTTAATGTGGTTGAAAAGTATATGAGAAAAAAGTATTACTATTGTAATTTATAAATATGAAATTTTATCCAAAAATAAGTTACAGAGGCTTTTAGCGACCATGCTGTCAGAAGTGGCTGTCCCTAACCCCCAGGCACTTTTTATCTCATTTTTTTAAATCACATTTATCACTGCTGAAAATTATCCTGTGTGTTTATTTAATAATAACACCTAACGTTATTGTGTGCCAAACCCTGTTCTTCCCATCTTAGATGAGGACGAGACACAGATGGTTGGTCAACTTGCCCAAGGTCACTCAGGTATGTTTTCTTACTCCTTCAATGGCACAAAAACCTCAACTAAGGCAGAGACTATCTTGTCTACTTACCTTTCCCCAGCGACTTAGAATGCTGCCTTAAGCACAGTATAAGCAGTCAATAAATATTTATAGATTCAGTCAAATATTTATTGGGCATCTACTAGACAGTGGAGTAAACAGTTAACAAAATATTTAAAAACCCATGCCTCAACGAATATGACATTAAGCACTCTCAGCCCGCACTCAATATAGTGCGGATATATAAAAATATATATATATTTATATATAAAATATAATTATACATAAAAACTCATTGCCGACGAGTCGATTCCGACTCATAGCGACCCTATAGGGCAGTTCTCGCTCTCTCTCTGTATATATATCACACACACGTATTTCATTCAGTCTTTACAACCCTGGAAGGTAAGGCCGATTCTACCCATTTGCAGAGGAGGGAACCAAGGCTCAGAGAGGGGCAATGATTTGCCCAAGATCACTGAGCTAGTATGAAGCAGGGCTGAGATTCTAATCCAGTACGGGCGGTTCCCAGGGCTGAGCTACGAATCAATTAAACTGACCAATCTAATCACTGAATCAGTATTTATTAGCAGCCTACTGCGCGCAGCTCGTCTTCACGCAGCGCAGGCAGCCGCGGCGTCTCAGAGGCGCGGTGTGTCGCGGAAATTTGGCGCCAATTTTTCGTTGGTCGGGTGTTCCTGAGTGTTCTCGCCCGTGATTGGGCCCCGGCTGCGGCTGCTCCGTCGACCCTGGCAGGACCCTGGCTGTGCGGCGCTCGGCCGGCCTCCTGGGGGATGGGCCACCAGGAGTCCCCGCCAGCCCGAGCGCCGGCGGGAGGTGCGACTTATATAAAGGGGTTATGTAAAAGGCTCAGCTGGCGCGAACACGTGGAGAGCCGTGGGAGCCTGGACGCCCGGTTCCTCCCCGCGAGCGCCGCTGCCACCACCGGTGGAGCAGCAAGATCCGTCCCACACCCAGCCCTGGCCACCGCATCTCGCTCAGCTCAGTCCCGGAGGCGGCCCCGGCCGGGAACAGACCATCCCCAGACAAGGACTCCAGGGGGTAAACGGGCCGCCCGGAAGTGGAGGGGCGCCGGCCAGGTAAGCGCGCGGTCCGCGGAGTAAAAGCAAGCGCCGAAGCCAAAGCCATATTCGCCGTCTCGGCGCTTGAGGAGGGGAAGCGGACCCCCGGCTTGGAACCCTCAAGAAACGCCAAACTTTTTTAAGCCAACCCCCTCTCCCCGCCGCCCTCTGGGACTTGGGCGGATCTCCTGGGCTCTGCTCCGGCTTAATTCAAAGGACTGTTTACACCCCGGAAGAACACAGGGTGGGACGCTGGGAGGGGGACCCCAGTGGTGGCCAGGCGAAGAAAAAGACTTTAACAGTCTGAATCACCTCTTAAGGTTATTTTCATAAATTGTGGAGATAGGAGGTTCATGTTTTTTCCTATTCTTACACGGTAAATTGACTTAGAAAGCAGGGAGTTTTTGTTTTTCTTTCCGGTTCCACCTCTGAACTGTTGCCCTGTGGTGCCGTCTCACCCATATACCCCTCCCCTCTCCCGTTCAGTCTGCGGCTGTGGTTTCAGTCTTAAAGGGGCCGCGGCGGCCGGAGGTGGGACGCTCTGCGGCCTGCGCTCCTCGCCTCCTCGCCTCCCCGCCTCGGCCTGGTCGTTTAACTGATTCTTTGGCCCGCAGGTCGCAATCCAAGGTCTCGCTCCTCCGCGTCCCGGGGCAGGACGGAGGGATGAGGCAGGGGGGGCCCGGGCAGCGCCGTTGCTGCTCCCCCCGCTGCCCGCAGCCATGGAAACGGGGGAGGAGGACGGCGCCCGCAGAGGTACACAAAGCCCCGAGCGGAAAAGGCGAAGCCCAGTGCCGCGGGCGCCCAGCGCGAAGCTGAGGCCGGCGGCGGCGGCCCAGGCCATGGATCCGGCGGCGGCCCAGGCCCCGGGCGAGGCCTACTTGGCGCGGCGGCGGCCGGAGGGTGGCGGCGGGTCGGCGCGACCGCGCTACAGCCTTTTGGCGGAGATCGGGCGCGGCAGCTACGGCGTGGTTTACGAGGCGGTGGCCGGGCGTAGTGGGGCCCGGGTGGCGGTCAAGAAGATCCGCTGCGACGCCCCCGAGAACGTGGAGCTGGCGCTGGCCGAATTCTGGGCCCTGACCAGCCTCAAGCGGCGCCACCAGAACGTCGTGCAGTTTGAGGAGTGTGTCCTGCAGCGCAACGGGTTAGCCCAGCGTATGAGCCACGGCAACAAGAACTCGCAGCTTTACCTGCGCCTGGTGGAGACTTCCCTTAAAGGTAGGAGTGCCGCGGGTTATCACGGCCATACGGGCCCTGGACCTGCCGATCTCTACTTGGCTCGGCCCAAACTGCCTCCAGCACCCCCAGGCCTTACTCCTGGTCCTGTCATCCAGGGCCTAGACACACCCTCACTGCCTCCTTTCCAGGCCCAGGCGTGCGGGCCCTCTTCTCTTCTCAGGACCTACCGTCAGTCCCTGGCTCAAATGTTAGCTGGTATTTTCATAATAAGAGCTAATTAAGTGCTAACCATTAGCTTATTAAGTGCTCAGTAAGTGTGAGCCATTATTATTAAACATATAAAACTTTTAAGATCAGTTAGTGGGGTGGAGGGGGTAGAGTTCTGAGTTGGTGGGAGAATTGCAAAATTCCCTTACTCTCTAGGGTCTTTTTTCTTTCCCTTCCAAAACAAAACCCAGTTTAGTGGACCCACTCACACCCACTCCCTGTCTGGGTCCAAATACCCAGAAACCCTCCAGCTCCGCTCCCAAAACTCTTGCTTCCTAGCCTACCTTTTCCTCTGAGACCTGCAGCCCTTCATCCTGAGGCAATCAAGCAAACTTCTCTTCTGGCCAAGTCTTTTGGGGCATGCAGAATAATAACCCCACAGGTGGGCTAGAGCTGTCACATAACAAAACATCACATTTTTTCCCTCTGTCTCACATTCTGGCTGGGAAGGGATTTTACTTTTAGGGAAAATGGGACTCAGTAAGGCCAAGGGGCTTGCAGTCCTGGGAGAGCTAATAATCTTAGTTCAAGGGTTTTAACTGCAGTTAGGGAATGCTCAGTACTCACTTGCCTTGTTCAGACTACAAGTAGGTAAGGATCTGTTTAGAGAGAAGGGGCAATGGGCTAGAGAAGTTGGAGGCGGCTTCCTGAGGCAAAAGAATCCAAGGAAAAGGGAACTAATCTGAGTCCCAACTATGGTCTGAACACTGTTCTAGATGTTTTACAGAAGTGATTTTAGGTAATAACTTTAAAAGTAAATGCTGTCCCCTTTCTGTAAAGGGAGAAGCTGAGGTATAGAGAACATAACTTGATCAAGGTTAATTAGCTTGTTAGGGAAGTCAGAATTGACTCCAGAAGCTGTACTCGTGCCTTCCTTGTAACTTCTTAAAGCCTACATGATGTGAACCCAGATCTGTCTTGATGTAAGGCCTGAGTCCTTTCATTATGTGTAATGGTGCTCTCTCTACCCCGAGAATGAACTTGAATTGGCCTTTAAGACTGGGTAGGATTTTGGGTGAGATTAGATAAGGTAGTGTCCTAAAATCTTGTTTGGGATTTTTGCCCAACTTTGCTTTTTAAGATCCCACCAACCCATTCCGACAGAACCTCTTGTCCATTTGAAGTCAGTTGCTGACAGTGGATCACGGGACGTGATCATTATCACCTGAGGTTCCGAATAGATTTCCACCTTAATTCCCATCCCTGCCCCTTCCATTCTGAAAAGCTCACCTTCTCCCGAGGGTGAATGTATTTGTTTTGAAAAGATTCCCCAGGAGATACTTTTAATCTGTCTCTACTCTGGGAGCTCTTGGCTTATTTTCAGTCTTTCCATTCTCAGACTTTCTTCTTTGCTGTAGTTAACGAATGGCCTGGACTTCCATATGAAGGATTTTCTTGGGGTGTGGGAATTGGCTTTGCCTAATGCTCCTCTTCCATCCTCAGTTCATTTTTGATAGTCTTGAAACTTCAACTTGAGTTCGAAGCCATGCCCCCTACATATAAATACTATTCAAACTTTCTTCACATGTCGAATTTCTCAAAACTCTATGGTAAACAATGGCAGCCCAGCATCCTGGTTAACATAGACTTTAGGGTAAGACTTTCAGTCAGTAAACTGACTGCATGAGACATGGGACAAGTCGTTTAAAACCTCTGAGGAGTATTCCTTTGTTTGTAAGATAAGGGTGAAGAGTACCTATATCATAGAGTTGCTGTGCAGACTGGTAATGGCAATAAGTGCTCTAGATAAGGAGGAATTTGTTGCCTCACTAAGTTTGGGTTACATTCTGAAGCCTCTTCCATCACCCCCTTCCAGGTTCACAGTGTTCTTATTCAAGTTTCCCAAACTTGTTTGACAGAGGGGCACATCCTATTCTGTGGAATACCTGCCAGCAGCATCCTGCAGGAAGATGTTCTCGGGCAGCGTCAAGTGACATATCCTCCCTTTGTAAACTAAACCTGAGGCCTAGAGAAATGAAATATTTTGCTTTAGGTCACATACTGAGTATGTACCTTTCAGTTGTTTGGAGTTTTCAAAATATTCGAGCCTCTTCCTATGGTTGGGTAATGTTCTGGGCTTGGAGGTAGAGCAGCAAACAGCCATTGCCCCTGCTTGTGGAACTGACATTGAAGCTTGCATGTAAAGTGTGGATTTATCAAGTGGTAAATGTTAGGTGCCGCTGAATCAGCTCTGATCCATAGCAACTCTATGCACAACAGAACGAAACACTGCCCGGTCCTGTGCCATCCTCACAATTGTTGCTATGTTTGAGGCCATTGTTGCAACTACTGTGTCATTCCACCTTGTTGACGGTCTTCCTTTGTCGCTGACCCTCTACCAAGCATGATGTCCTTCTCCAGGGACTAGTTCCTCCTGATAACATGTCCAAAATAATGTGAAACGAACTTTCACCATCCTCGCTTCTAAGGGACATTCTTGCTGTACTTCTTCCAAGACAGATTTGTTTGTTCTTCTGGCAGTCCGTGGTATATTCAGTATTTTTCGCCAACACCATAATTGAAAGGCATCAATTCTTTGGTCTTCCTCATTCGTTACCCAGCTTTTGCATGTATATGAGGTGATTGAGAATGCCATGGTTTGGGTCAGGCCCACCTTAGTCCTCAAGGGGATATCTTTGCTTTTTAACACTTTAAAGAGGTCTTTTGCAGTAGATTTGACCAGTGCAATGCATCTTTTGATTTCTTGACTGCGGCTTCCATGGGTGTTAATTGTGGTTCCAAGTAAAATGAAATCCCTGACAATTTCAATCTTTTCTCTGTTTATCATGATGTTGCTTACTGGTCCAGTTGTGAGGATTTTTGTTTTCTTTATGTTGAGGTGTAATCCATACTGATTTTGATCAGTAAGTGCTTCAAGTCCCCTTCACTTTCAGCAAGCAAGGTTGTGTCACCTGCACATCACAGGTTGCTGAAATCTGCCCACCATGGGTGACCCTGGTGGTGTTTGAAATACCGGTGGCATAGTTCCAGCATCACAGTGACACGCAGACCATCACAGTACCACAAACTGACGGATGAGGGTGGTAAGTGGTAAAGAGGCCATCATTTTTGCTTAAAGTGAAGAACAAAGACCCCCATTACCCCACGTTAAGTTTTCCTGACTTAAGCTTCCAAAGTTTAGCAGTCTTCATCTGTCCTGGGGCCCTAGGTCTACGCATGCTGATACCACTCAGTAATGTCAGAGGTGCATGGAGTCTTAGAGATAAGCTTGTTTAACTTTATCATTAAGTAGAAAAGTTCTTTACAAGCGCCCTTTGCCCAGTCTTCTGCAATCTAGAATGATTTTGAAATCGAAGAAAAAGTAAAGTACTATATTACATTGCCTTTAAGTCTGAGCTCAACCAGATCCACAAACTTACATGGAGTTCCTATGTGGTGTTGGGGGAGGGAGGATACTCCTTGCTGCAAAGGAACTTACATTTGAAAAGTTTGAGAATGTGTAGATGACTTATATGCTAATCAAGGTCAGTGGAGGAAATGGTAGGTTGGTTCATTAACAAGAGCTTTGTACAGAATTAAGAGAGAATCTAGAGAAGGCAAGGGCCAAAAGGTGCCTAGGGCCAAGAATAGATGGAGAAGAGAAAGTGGAATCTCTTTCACCATTGGGCCAAATAGAGATTACTTTCCACCTTCAATCTCAACTCCCTGCTGAATATACAACAGTCAGTTGTATAGTCTCAGGAAATTTTTTGATATATAAAGAATCCGATGTCGAAAGAAAAGGGAAACTTCTTGAAATACTGTTCCTGGTCTTATTCGCCTTCGATAGACTTCTGTGTCTTATGCCCTTCTCTCTCTGTGAACACAGACTGAACAAATCATACCCAGAAGCAAGTGGAAACTCTAGACAGTTGGAGGAGGTCTTAGATTTCTGGTACGCCCTTCTGTTTCACAGGGAAGGAAGCTGAAGACCAGAAAAGGTACAGGACTTCCTCCAGAAGAGTTAGAGGCAGCACTCAAACCAGCCTCCCAGACTTTTTAAAACTAGATTATCCTATAAATTACTTGGTTGGTTTTGGTGTATTTAACTTTTAAGAACTTCTGTTTAACTGAAAATGAAGGATTAAGGCATCAGCAATTTGCCTTTATCTCCTTGTTTGCATTGCTAAAGGATGTTGTCCTAACCCATCTAAGTCAAAATTCAGATCACTGCTACGTAGAAGCCAACAGAAAAGCCTGAGCTGATTGCCAAGCTCAGAAATTCTGGCACTCTCTAACTTATACACTGATCGTTCTGACAAATGGCAGCAAGTGAGGACAAAAAAAAAAAAAAAAAAAAAAATCCAGAGTAGTTTTAGCTCAATGAAACTGAATAAATAGAAGTTTGGAAGAGCTAGGAGTCTAGCTTATTGCTGACTTGGTAAGATACTAGTTCTGCTTTGCCTATTGTTTGATGTTTACTGTACTGAGATACTATTTGGTGGCTTGAGTTGGGTGGGAACCTAGGCTGGATGGCGCTTGATATGGGAGGTGTCTGCCTGCAAGTCAATGCTGAGTGGCTGCTGTGAGCCAGGCAGTCTCCCAGAAGAGGCTGCACAGTTTCCCTCACAAGGTGCACAGAAGACACGTGTCCAGATGACCACAATTCAAGGTCACAGGTGGTGGGCATCCTAGAAAGCAGTAGATGATTGTCTCCAGTTTAGTTAGAGGTGTGAGGAAGCAATAGAATAATCTGGGAAGGCTTCATTGAGCACGTGGAATTGGACCTAGTCTCAACAAGTCGACTTGGTACACTGAGAGCTAATGTGGCGAAGGAGACCAGGGTCTTAGCAATGGATTGGCTTATTGAGTGCCTTGAAAAACCTCAGGGCATAGGGCAGAGCAAGGCTACCGCTGCATGGGCTGCTAGAAAGCAACTCTGAATTCTCTGCTGTAGGATGGGGCCCGAATGCTTAGAGAGCCCCCCAGTTAAGAGGCAGAGAGCTGGATGGTGCTCTTTGGCTACCCTGACATACATAAGAGGTGGCATCTGGGTCCTGTAACTAACTGGAAAAAATAAAACACTGGGCTTTGAGGCAAAAGTCCCAGGTTCACCTTGTTAATAAGAGTTAAAACTTGCTGATTACAGTGTGCCAGGTGCTATTCTAAAGGCTTTATACCTGTTAACTCATTCAGTCCTCACAATTATCTTTTGAAATCGGTACTATAATTATCTTTGTTTTACAGATGAGGTGACTAAAGCACGAGGTTAACAAAATGGCCCGATGTGAAACAGCTAAGCAAATAACAGCCAGATTGAAGCCTAGGCATTGTGGCTTGAGTCTACTCTCTGAGCCACTGTGATGCTCTGTTGGGACAAGTAGCTTAAGTTCTGGGTTACTCTGTTTTTCTTGGTTGCGAAATGGGCATGAGTATATTTTACTCCGGGTTGATAAAACAGGAGGGCTGATGGAAGTGAAGATAGTTCAGAAACTAACCGGCAACTACTTTTTAGTTGTGTATTAATCAGTGCTTGTGGCATTTATGATTTCTGCTGGTACTTTCTCTGTGTCAGCTGCCAGGGAAAGGAGCTTCTCCTTTCTAATCTGCTCGAATGTTTTGTGGTTACCGTGAAGACTTCTCTTTTTGCTACTAACCGACTGCCTTCCTTCTGTGTTCATCGAGGATTTTAGGTGCCAGCCTCAGCAGGTAGAAACAACCCTTGCTTAATTGAGAGCTTTGGTTAATTGGGGTTGCATTGGGTAAGGCTTTTGGTGTACTGTAAACTCTTGAGAGCTTAGCTTTCTAGTATAACATCAGTTCATTTTCAACTCAAATTCTGCCTTTGGTGATTTCCTTAGAGCCAGGAGCCCTGCTTAGTGACTCAAATTCTAGATCCCCTTACCTGTCCATAGTTTTAAACCTACATATTCTGCATGCCCTACTGCTAGGACTTTTCCTTGTTCTTTCCCTTTTTTTGGAACTTCTCCAGCTCATGAGTTCTCATCTTGATTCATTTCACCCAATTTTTGAGCACCTGCTATGTGAGAGGTGCACTGTGGGGAACCCAGAGACTTGGTTCTACCTCACTGTGAGTGCCTGATCCGATGGGGAGGATGGATACGGTACAGCAGCTACTGCTTCACTGCAGCCCACGAGAGGTGCTCTGGGGGATGTAGCTGCTAGGAATGTAGACTTAAGTTTGGAGGAGGGAAGGGTGAGTTGTAAAAGGGTAGGTCAGAAAAGACCCTGGGAAGAGATAAGACTTAGGTATATGGCAAAGTCCAGTACATATGAAAGAGAATTGAGCTGGGCTTGCCATGGGTTACTCCCACTCTTGGCATGGCTGGTAGAATCTGCATGTTAACAAGATCCCTGTGATGTTCCAAGTTGTAATAGTTGGCCTTTCATAGTATTTTCACATTCAGTCTTATTTAATCCCCTCCATTGTCAAGTTGGTTTGGAGCTTTTTTGTGATCTGGTCTTACATATCAGAAAATTAAGCTCCATCAAGATCAAGTGACTTGCCCAGTACCACAGTTAATGAAGGGCAAGGGTCTAGATTTACATCCAGATGCTCTCTCCACTTCCTACCTCCTTGACGTGCTGTTTTATGGCCATATTGGACATGTGTTTGTGATGTCCAGAAACATTAATATAATTAACACCCTGTAGTTATCTGCTGTGTTTCTCTCCAGGCACAGTGCAAGGTGTTTCATGTCATGAGTAAGCCTTACAATAGCCCAGTGTTGTAGGTGTTTATTCCTAATTTATGAAAAATAAAACAGATTCATGGGATCGTAGAAGGATCTTTGCCCAGGGTCACATAGCCATGTAAGTAGAAGAATGGGGGTGATGTTGACCCCAAGGCTGGCTGGCTCCATAGCCCTTGTTCTTTCTAATACGTCTGCATGTTTGTAATTGGACTCTTGGCCTCTGTAGGACACTGCGTGTTTCCCTGCCAGCCCTAGTGCACAGTGACATTTGACTGGTCTCGTGAAGTGCTGGGAACACATCTTGTGGTGTTGACGCCGTACCCAGCTTCGTTGGTAACGTTACACAGCCCAAGATCACTTTCTGGGACTAGGAGCTTGGTCTGGATCATCATCTTTCCTTGGGAAGGCATACCTGATGGGTCTTTGGTCTGCGCCTCTCAGGACTGATCTTCGGATGAGCCACTTCTTTATAGAAAATGTTTTCTTGTACAGTTCTTAACCAGTCGAAAACAAGGATGGCTATAGTCGTAACTTATTCAACCTTCATTTTTCTGGGTTCCCCTCTAATCTTTTTTCGTCAAGTCTGTAATTTTATATTCTGCTTTTTTTCTTACTTTACATTAAAACATGCTTATGACATGTTATGTGACCTGTGCTTTTTTTAGCTTTCTATTTAAGTAAATTTTTGTTGTAGTGTAGCAATACCATAATTAACCGTTCCCTGTTCTTGGACACTTAAAATTGTTTCCAGTTCTTCACTTTTACTGTACTGTATGGAAAACCAGTTCTGGATGCTTTCGGTGGTGATAGTGGCTTTTGTTTTGCTTTTGGTTTCTTCTCTTAGAATAAATTCCTAGAGTGGGATTCTTGTGTCAAATGGATTAAGCATTTTTAAGATTTGCGATACATATTGCTGAATTGTTTTCCAAAAGAATTATCCTGTTTGTGCTATCATTCCAGTCACATTGAGGTCAAGAACATAATTAGTCCTTTACTGAAAAAGTAATCTGCATCTTGTGTTGGTGGAATGTCAACACTAGGGAACTTGATGAACTAGGGACTTGATAAACTCGTTGGGGCATACCTGAGAGTCTGCTTACAGGGAGTTTGTGTCAAAGTGGGAAATAGAATATCCAGGTGTTAAATTCTGCAGCTGGTGCTGAAAGGCAATAGTAGAGCATGGGAGCTGGGAACCCAGGCTGTGGAGACTCCGAGTCCTGCTGTTAACCAGCTGTGAGACCATATTTAACCTTCTGAGTTTCAGTTTTCTGCCCTGTAAAAGGGGATAATAGTACCTGCCTCACTGTGTTGTTGTGAGGATTAAATAATGAATTAATCCTCACAGGCACTTTACAAACGCTTATTAACTGCTATTAAAAGGAATTATCATCTGAGTAAATAGGAGGTTGGAGTAAGAGGAGAGGATTGTCTGGAGTACACTCTGAATTTGTCGTTTATAACACATGACATGTGATAAATTCCTAAATTTGATTGATTTTAAGCCTCCCAAATCTTTCTCCCATCTCCCTCCTCCTTTGCCAGCACCTGCCTTGCTAGTCCTTACTTCTTTCCTGGGTTTCAGGACCTCCTGATGGGTCTCCTGGTTGCTAGTCTGTCTTCCATCTTCAACCCCTCTTTCCTCCAGAGGGAACTTGTTTCGATGATTCTAAGAGATGCTTTTTTCACGTTAGCATCTCAGGAATCAGAAGTCGACTTAGTCAATAGCGTGTCATGGTTTTGTCAGCAGTCTTGTTATGTCTTAAATGGCATGTCTTAAAACTGATGATTTCATAGATTCTGTAAGTACTGTGAATACATCAAGAACTTAATTACTTCTCATTTCTTTTAGTCTAAAGTCAGATCTTTAGTTTACATACATCTCCATGATCCTTGCTTCCTCTCCAGCCCCATTTCTACCCATTTCCTACTGCTTCTCTTCTGGTGACCTCAGACCAGCTCACACTCCTCTGTGCTTGTGGGCTGCCTCTCTCCATCCTGGGAGACCCAGCTGAAGGGCCACTCTTGTAGTTATTCTTAACTTGCTTTCTCTCATCCTAACTTCCCTTCCTTGCGGCCCCCCCCCCCCCCCCCCGCAAAATTGTGCCCTATTCCTCATTCTCATAGTTGTTGTCATTCTGTTTCTAAAGACCAGGAGCCTTTACAAGAGCAGAGACTCGTAACTCACTTCTCATCTCTGTGTCTGACAAGCAATGCATATTCAGGAAGTGTTTGAATAGAATTGACTACAACCTGGAAATCTGACTTCTGGAGGAGGCTTGGGAATAGGCTTACAAATTTCTTTCCCTGGGGGTGACTGCCTTACCAAAGCTCTTATGGTGTTGTCCTTATGCTGAGCCTGCTGGCCCCAAGTCTCTGCATAAAACAGGCCATTTTATTGGGATACTTCAACACTACTTATTTATTTTCAAGAGTAATACAATTCGAGACCCTTGCTTGATTTTTCTCAGCATTTTTTCTGTTTCCCTGTGAACTGTGGCATGTGATATATTTTAAAGTACACAACTTACTTTGTGGCCTCCTAGCTATCGGATTTGAGGGAAAGGTAGTAAGACTATCCCAAAGGTGGGCCTGCCTCTCTCTCATCAAAGTACCGTGTGAACTTAGGCCTCTGTGAACTGGGAGATAGCGTTTTCTGGTGGAAGGACTTGGCTGCAGGTCTCATATCCCACCCAGCCATTCATGGCAGTGGTTTTGGGTAAGTTACTCTTTCTCAGCCATAGTTTTCCCACCTGTAAAACAGAGTGCCTGGTGAAACGTTCCAGCATTTCTCTTGGTTAAACAGAAAAGTTAAAGCATAGGCTACAAACCAGAATATCTGATCTCATTGAATAAAAACTAAAATAGATACAAGACTAGGGCCTTGACTGGTCCAAAGAGGGCAGTTACCTGGGAGGTCAGGCAAGTGTAAAGTAGGGGACATTCAAGCTAGACCTTATGGCATACCTTTAGCTGCACCTGCAGTGGGAACTTTTTAGTAGAGGAATCACCCCAAATAAAAGAAAGTGGCTGGTTTGACTAGAATGTGGGTTTTAGCAGTTACAGCCTGAACAAATGTAATGTCTTAGAGGGGATCATGCACCTTTCATTTTTCAATCTAAATTTCACTGACTCTTGCGTAGGCTTGGGCATTTTTCAGTTGTATTCATCTTTTGCCTAACACAAGAGCTTTATTCTGTGACCTTTGGCACTTAGATTTTTGAAATTAGTGACTTCCTAGGACTCAGTTGAGGGGTGTTGGTAGTGGTCAGTAAGTGATTCCCTCAACGTATCTTATACTGTGCAAAATGTCTTTCGCATTTGGAACTTAAATTCACAGTAATCATGTGGTGTGGGTGTCATTCTTGTTTGATGTGCAAGAAAACTGAGGCAATAAAAAGTCTAAGGCCCTGAGACGTTCAGGGATTTGCCCAAGATTCTAGCCATCTTTCTCCATCGTTCTTCACTGTCCTCATGTTTTCCTTTGAACTAAGAAGCCGCCAACAAACTAGCGGGCAGAGCTGGGGTTGAACCCAGACTGCTAGTCTTCTGGTCTGTACTCTTGCTGTTACTTCACCCTGGCTTGCTTCTCCACAGAAACACATCGAGTGTCTGCTGCAGCCCAGGCACTGTCCACCACCCCTCCCTCGCTCTTGCTGTGAGCCAGCTGATAGGCCCGGGAGGCAATGTGCCCGGAGTAAAGGGCTGCAATTCTGACTTGTGTCTTGTGTCGTCTAGTGGGCAGCTGGGAACTCCGGTGTGAAAACACATGCTGCAGGTTCTCAGGAAGTTGATTTAATGAAATAAGCCTAAGGCCCTGGCCTGTGCAAAGAAATACTTTTGTCCCTGGGACAAATAGCTGCTTTCCGCAGTTTTCCACTCTGTCATGCTCACCAATGCTGTGTCTGGTTCTGAGAATTCTTCCTCCTGTCCAGTGTTTTCCTTTCAAGCAACAGCCCCCTCCCTTAGCACCTCCTGAGCTTAGCTCACTTCCCCAGCCCAGGGGCCCATCTACCCCACCCATTCACTAATATAGGACACATTTTTATCCTTTTTTTCCTCTCCCCGGAATCTCATCACCTAGACTTACAGTGTACAGTCTGTTTTGCAGACTTGTTTTCTTTTTACTTCAGTTGCCATAGTTACCAACTTTGTATATAAAATAATCATATTCCCTACCCCTTAACCTCGTACCAAAACTTTCACTGTTTTCTGGTGAGGCTTTTGCAGAAGGAATTTGATGGCTTTTTTATCTTCTCCTTTATGGCTGTATTTCCAGTAAACATTTCTTGCTCTCCTTTTTATGGGTCTTTAGAGTCTAGATGGATTTGGGCTTCCGATTGCTGCTTCATTTTGTAGTGCTGTTAGGTAGAGAGCCTCAGCCCACTCAGAGCCATTGACCTAGAAAGAGGATTATGAGAGGGGAACAACTGATTTAAAAAACCCATCTGCCCTAAACTGGTTCTACCTGTATTACTTTTATTGTGAGTAATATAAACAAACAAATTATATAATTGCAGGGGAAGTGAAGTCTGTCAGAGTGTGGTCAGAAACCCAAAGCTTTTGCTCTTGTCTGTCATCTTCTTGGCTTTACCTATAACTCCCAAACCACTGGCTTTGATAGGCTGTGTGCCTTGGTAATTTCAGGTACATTTGGAATGCAATCCTGAGCACTGGTTTTCTTTGTAATAAAGTGGAGTAAATGACTAGTAAAAGGGGCCCTCTGGCAGGCGGAGGTACCAACCTCGTTTTTGGTAGAATGGAGACACCATCTTGTCTTCGGGCCTTGGCTCAGTTAGGAATAATCCATGTGACCACCCAAGGTGAGTCCCTGCACTCGCAGGCCCATCCTCCTCATCGGCAAGATGAGACATCTGCCTGCTTACCTTAGAGGGTTGTTGTAATTATCAGATAACCTCTATGTAAGGGTTCAGTGTACTGTTAATTGCTTTATAAAGAATATTGGGACTTGATTGGAGATGCCAGTCATAGCTTTTCTGGAGTCTTTGGTTCAAAAAGAAAGGCTTTTGGAAAGGCAGAACTGGAGTTTCAAGCCCACATAACTTGATTCCACCTTATGCCTCCTACTTTGGACTCCACTGTTTCCACGAGACTTCCTATTTATACCTCTCTGGTCCATTTCTCCCTATGTCTCATTACCATTTCATCTTTCACTCTAGAATTCCCTTCTTGCTTCTCCTTGCTGGTCCACTTTCTGTCCTTCAAAGGGTAATTCAAGTGCTGCCCCTTCTGACTCCTGCAGCTCTGGCAACTCCTACCTACCCTTCACTGTTAGTAGAAATTTACCTTGGTGCCAGGCATACAGCCACTTGATTACATGTCAGCTTGATGGTTGCTGTTGTAGATACCTGTTATCTCCTGGAAACAAAGCTTGGTAGAAACGAGTGGGTGTGTTATGTACCTAACTGCTAGGCATATGGTGGGTTAGCAGAAAATACTGATGAATTGAAGTGTGTCTCTGAAATAGACAAAGAAAATTCTAGTGCTATTCTTGGTGCATTAACAAGAATCATTGTACAGGTCAGGGAAAAGGGGGAGGGGAAGGTCATTTGCCTCGCTTGGAGTAATAGTGATACTGGTAACATACATTTGTACAGTGCTTTACTGCCACAACCTTTTTACATGCTTTGCCTTGTAGATGTGGGTGGTATGATGCTGCGTGTTGGGAGACCATATAATGAAACCAAAAGGCTTCACATTCAAATGGATTTGAATCTCTTAGATCTAAGTCTCTGAGCCTCAGGTTCTTCGTTTTGTAAGACTGGGATATTTCCTCCTACTTCACAGAGTGGTGATAAGTCTTCCATTGAACATAAAGTGCCAGTGTAGGCACTCATTAAATGATTACCCATGACCATTTACAGGTGGAGAAGCAGAAATATAAACTTGCAGAGAACTAAGTCACAGTAAAACCAGAGATCCCACCCAGGCACTCAGTTCCAAACCCCATGTCCTTGACACCAGTTCCTGCTGCCTGTGTCATATCTCAACATCCTGTAAGAGCGAGAGATAGGCCTAAGTGTGTAGAGTTGGGTCAGTGCCAGTTGTG
Source organism: Dugong dugon (assembly GCA_030035585.1). Lineage (NCBI taxonomy): Eukaryota > Metazoa > Chordata > Mammalia > Sirenia > Dugongidae > Dugong > Dugong dugon. Next base: position 35,415,191 of record CM057461.1, read on the forward strand.
CTGGTCTTCTAAGAGTAATTGTTTACCACCACTGTCACTCTTCCTTTGATACGCTGCATTCCTTTAGTCAAGAGTGGTATGAACTTGCCCATCTCAAATGCTTTCCTGTTTTCCTTTTATTTAGGGGAAAGGATCCTGGGTTATGCTGAGGAGCCCTGCTATCTCTGGTTTGTCATGGAGTTCTGTGAAGGTGGAGACCTGAATCAGTATGTCCTATCTCGGAGGCCAGACCCAGCCACTAACAAAAGCTTCATGCTACAGCTCACGAGCGCCATAGCCTTCTTGCACAAAAACCACATCGTGCACAGGGACCTAAAGCCAGACAACATCCTCATCACAGAGCGGTCTGGCACCCCCATCCTCAAGGTGGCAGACTTTGGACTAAGCAAGGTCTGTGCTGGGCTAGCCCCACGAGGCAAAGAGGGCAATCAAGACAACAAAAATGTGAATGTGAATAAGTACTGGCTGTCCTCAGCCTGCGGCTCAGACTTCTACATGGCCCCTGAAGTCTGGGAAGGACACTACACAGCCAAGGCCGACATCTTTGCCCTAGGCATTATCATCTGGGCAATGATAGAAAGAATCACTTTCATTGACTCTGAGACCAAGAAGGAGCTCCTGGGGACATACATCAAACAGGGGACCGAAATTGTCCCGGTTGGTGAGGCGCTGCTAGAAAACCCAAAGATGGAGTTGCACATCCCCCAGAAACGCAGGACTTCCATGTCTGAGGGGATCAAGCAGCTCTTGAAAGATATGTTAGCTGCTAACCCACAGGACCGGCCTGATGCCTTTGAACTTGAAACCAGAATGGACCAGGTCACATGTGCTGCTTAAAATTCAGGGCAAAGCATCTTGGGTGTTTTTAAACTAGGTGAGTACTCGCTTTTTATTCTACATGTGCACTCACTAAACTGGGTTCTTCATCCTGGGCCCTGGGACTGGGCCCATCAAGTTGGGAGGAAATGCACAGTTGAAGGGAACTCAGTGCTTATTAGCAAAGATCCCCTCCCCCTTCCTCAAATCTCAATGAGGAGATATTTAGAATTATTTGAGTGTAAGTTTGAAAGTCTAGAGAAGTCTTCTGAGAGGAGGTTGCATTTGAGCTGTGTCTGTTAATTTTCTTGGAAATACTTTTCATCAAGTAATAAATGCTTATTGTAGAAATGTGCAGAAGAGATACAGGAAATTTCTCAGAAAAATTGTATCTCTACTCACGTATCCACTTCTTCATAGTTCAGGTCATGCTTCTAGGTAAGTGCAGTTTTGTTTTCTCTTTTCACTCAACACTACCCTGAGCATCCCCCCATGTCATTATTTCTTTGAAAGTATGGCTTTCAGTGATTGTATAATATTCCATTATATGTACTATCATGTAACCATTCTCCTACCTTTTGATAACATTTTGATAGCAGATTTTAGATATTATGAAGGATGTATTAGTGAATATTCTTATGTGGAAATCTTTGCTTATTTAATGGATTTTTTGTGGGCTTTCATTTGTGCTAGGCTTTGGGGTGACAGTGGTGAACAGAACCAGAAACTTTTCCTGTCCTTGTGAGTTCTGCAGTTGAGCTGGAAAGACAAACATTAATCCATATTTATCATAGTTGTTTTATAATGAAAAAGAAGAGGTATTAAGGGAAATTAATTTTCAGAGGATACTACCCAGGGGAAGTGATGATTGAACTAAAACCTGAGGACGAATAGGGAATTGGGGGCAGGGGAGAGCATTTCGGGCTGAAGGACTAGCCTCTGCGAAGGATCTGACGCCAGTGGGAGCCTAGCATATCTGAGAGACTAGAGCAGTTTGGGATAGCGAGGAATGCAGACATGGGAGATCAGGAAGCACAGGATCCTGTGAGGCTGAGGGACCACTGTGCACAGAGGCTGAGGTGGGAAATTCAAAGATGAGCACTATGAACAGCAGCAGTAGTTCAGTTGGACCAGAGTCTGAGGTGTGAGAAAGGGTGATAAGGTCAGAAATTAGGTGGAACATGAAATCCTGGAATTTGACCTTGACTTAGTAGCCATTTGGGAGCCATCTGAGGACCACAGCAGAAGGATGATAGGACAGCTCTTGCAGCATTATGAAAACCATTGGTCATTCAACATATACAAGCTGTATTAGACAGAAGAAAGACTGGACTGGGAGACTAATTTTTTTTATTCACACTAGTAAGAGATGTTGTTGAAGTTGCATAGCACCAAGGATAGAGAAATGCCTGGATCTTAAGGGAGGAGTATTGTCAAGACAGCTGGCTAGATGTGGAAGGTAGAGGAGGAAAAGTAGTAGACATAGTGGGCTAGTGTATTAGTCAGATTTGAATTGTTTTCCTTAACAGGGAACCCCAGCCTTGTTTTGTGGAAAGGGAAAGGAAGAGAACATTGACCACCATATATGCTAGGTATTTTCACACGTACCATTTTGTTTCATCTTTACAACACTGCAAGGAGTTCAGTAATTTTCCCCAGTGATCCTACTAATTTAAGGTCACATGTATTGTATTCATACTTTCCCCCTCCCCTCTTATCTTATATGGCAAGCTGGAAGTAAGCCAAAGCCTGGAAGATGAGGTGATGGGGGATAACTCTGATCCCAGCGGCCACAAAGAAGGAGCCTCAGGAGCTCATCAGGAACAGGACCTTCTGTCACCTAGGTGGCCTTTTCTTTCATCACCCTCAAATTTCTAGTTGGAGTTAGTTAATAAAGTTGAGCTGGGTTACATCTGTCATGTTCTTAACTTGTTTATGAACTGAGTCACTAGGTTTAATTCTTCCATTCTGTAAACATTTATTGAGTACCTTCCATATGCCGGGCCAACTTGTCCTACTACCCAGTGAGTGAGAGAATACCGTACCCCGAAGATCTGGGGTAGTATCATGTTACAAACCAAAAAGGGCGGGCTCAAGAGTGTTCTAATTGTATTTTATGCCATCACTTCCAATTTCCATCTCATCTTCTCCACTTTTGAAAGACCTAGAGTTTGAGTTTGCCCTAGAGTAGGAAGAAGGTTGTCATTTGAAGAAGAGCCTGAATTTGGGTTAAGATTATGGGGTTGTCATAACTAAATGAGATCAGGGCTTCCGTTTGGACCTCTACACTGGTATTCGTGCTATTTTACAGGGTAAAGTTCTAGCTAAATAGGAGTGGTTCCTTTATCTAGGAGAAATGGGGTGACCTTGAGAAGAGAGGAGAAAAGATTAGGAACTTGGTTACTGGTAAGTGTCTCAGGCTGTGGTTAATTCATTTTGTGGCTCTGACAGCTAATCACTACAGTACCTGGTCAGTTGGTGCCTGTTTAGCCTATCTAGCCCTGTCCTGTCTGGGCACCTAGAACTGTGGGCCTCTGCCCAGGTCTGTATGACAGGGAGCCACACCTTGTGGTGTCAAAAGCTTGAAACCAGTTGTGGTGTAAATGAACTGTATCTGGCACTTTGGGAGGGATCATTGACCAATCCTGCCACTCCCACCGAACTTTTTAGATGGAGAAACTAATTCCATTTATTCATTCATCGCATTTATTGGGAAACTATTGGCCAGGTACTGTTCTAGGCACAAAAGATACTACACATTAGCAAACAGAATAGACAAAAATACTTGCCCCTTGTAGAACATCTTCTGGGGAGACAGTTAACATAAGTAAATTATTTTAGCATAGTAGAGAGTAATAAGTGCTATGGGGGGGAAAAGTAGGGTAGGGTAAAGGAGATCAGAATGCTGGAAGGTGGGTGATGGAGGTATTTTACTTTTAAATAGGAGAGATCAGGGTGGGTCTCCTTGAGATGGTGACATTTGAGCCAAGGTTAGGAGCTTGAGGGAGTGAGTCATGAGGGTTTCCCAGACAAGGAACAGCCAGTATATTGGCCTAGAGGCTGGAGCAGAGTGAACAAAGAAGAAAGTAGGAAAAGAAGCTAGAGAAGTAACTAGGAGTCAGTTAGGTAAAGGAGTTTAGCTTTTATTCTTGGGTGAAATGGGAAGCCATTGTTTTTAGCTGTGTGATACCTGATCTTTTGAAAGGATAACCTTGACTGCTGTGCTAAGAATAAACTGTAGGGGGGTAAGGGTGGAAGTGAGGGGATGAAATGGGAGGCTACAGTAATAATCCAGATGAGATCATGGTGGCTTGAGAGGGGAGGTGATGACTGGATTTGGGGTGTTTTTTGAAGTCGGCCAACAGGACGTCCAACTGGATTGGATGTGTGTGGTAAGAGAGAAAGGAGTCAAGGATGACTCCAAGGTTTCAGCCTAAGAGTTGCCATCAAATGAGATGGGGAGACATTGAAGGGGAATAAGTTTGGCAGGAGAAAGTTAGGTTTTAATCATCTGAAAGTTTGCAATGCCAGTTTAAAATCCAAGTACAGATGTAGAGTAGGCAGTTGGCTGAGTCTGGAGTTCAGGGGAGAGGTAGCACGTAGAGCTTTGCATGTATGTAGTAAACACACTTGTACCAGCATGGTAAAGAAATAACTCGATAATCTAGGATTGTGGATTTCAGAGTAAGGTTTAAGTCAGGGCTAAATGATTTTGTTTTGTAAAAGTGGGCTGGAAACATGGGATTTCCCCTGAGAAACTCGTGGCCTCGTGGAAAGCGTGGTTCTGGGACCCACAGGCCAGGGATTGAGTCCCACTTCTGTGGTTTACTGGCTCTGTGACTTTGAGCAAGTTATTTCACCTCTCTGGGCCTTGGTTTTATTATCCATAAAATGGAGTAGATCATATTTATGTTACTGATGCCATTGGGAGAATCACAAGAGGTTGTGGCCCTGAAAGTGCTGTTTATAAACTGTCTAAAGTAAATGTAGAATTTGTTTAGATACTCCCTTTGGCCTGAGGTGGAAGTATTGCCTTCTCTTCCATTCCCCTCTGAAGACCCTGGTCTTTAGCCAGGCCTCTTGAGAATCCCCAAGTAGCATTTCTTTTAAAACAAAAGCCGTACTCAACCCTGTTCAATCACTTGTCGTCCCCCTCCCCCAAATTACCTATCTTTAAAGATTAATGATGGGCCCTGTCCCCCCTTTATTTTTGTTTTCTGAAGGTGTTTAATTCCCAGTGGTTCCTACCAGCCAGCCACATGAAGTTCCAGATGCCACCTCCCACACATCGTCAGGGAGGGTGCTGGGGGATGAGGGAATCTGCATGCCTAGCCAAGTCTGCTGTCTCCAGTACACAAACCTCTGTTACTAGGGCCTTTTGAAGCCAAGGCCTTTGAATGACGTGGATTTGGAGAGGGTAGCTAAGGCTGAAGGAAATCAGATGTTGCTGTGACCTGAGTGATCATAGAGAATATTCTCTGCTCCATATGAGATCTTGGCAGCTCCCCAACATCAGAGAAAGAATTTGAGCCTCATTTCTTATTGAAGTAATAAAGGATACAGGGTAATAGGAAAGGTCCCCCGCCTGAATTATCCAACTCTGATTCACATATCACCTTGGTTCCTTTTGGCTAGAATCATACCCATGTTATATCACACTGTAGGTGCCAAGTTAATCAGTAGCAATATTAAAAACGTGAAGAAATGGAGAAAATTTCTTCATTAATGTGGTTTGTTTTAAATAACAGAATCTTCAAAACTGAGTCCTTGGAGGATAAATTTAAAAAGGGTTTTGGGCAAAAGATTTGGAATGCAGAACTAGAGCAGGTGCCTTCTCTATTTTGTGACTTCTGGGCCCCGTTATCAGGACGTGCATGTGCTAACCTAGGAGCACGAAGACACTCGGGTTAGGCTTTAAAGAGGGATGACAGTGCCGGAGATGACCCGAGATGCAGATGGTAATTACTGGTCATCTGTAGGCGAAATGCTTTATGACCATTATTTCACTTAATTCTTTCAACTAACTTCCCAAAGAGCTAATAAGGGGCAAAGTCTAGATTTGAACCCAGGTCTAAGCCCATGGTCTTAACCAGTATGGTATATTACCTCACTTGAATCATCTATAAATTCCAAATGTTTTCATAATTCAGCAAAAAATTGAGCATCAGGTAGATTGAATTCCATGTCCCTCCAGCTCGAAGCACTCTGAGCGACGTGGCCAGGCAGTACCTGGCACACTATGCCTGGCACTTAGTAGGTTTCTAGTCACTAGTAGTTTCTTCTCCTACCCCGGAAAAGTTTAAAGTATGCTAGTGAAGAACCAGGCCACTTGCTCAAAGGAAAGGACAAGCAAGGAGGGCTGCACAGAGAAGATCTAGCTGCCAGGGCCAGTGGTGTGATCCTTATACCCCAGAGGTTGATCCCCCCTTACTGTGTGGTGGAGCCTTGAATTGCCCAGTGGGAGAGTGGGAGGAGGGAAATGCCAGCTTGTGCCCTGAAATGGATGATTAGGTCCTTAAATAATGGGGATTTTATTTAAAGTAGAGAGATCATTGGGAGGGAGGTATTTAGCTGATGATTAGGTCTTTGGTCTAGGCAGATCCGGAACCTCTGAGCTTCTTTTTTTGTTTTCTTTACTGTTCTGAGCCCCTTTGGAGTCCCTGTCTGTAAATGGGAACAACAGCCTGCCTTACCCTGTCTCACTAGCATTTTACAGAGCCATGCAAGAGTGGAGGGATTGTGAGTGAGGATTCAAGTGTGTCTGGTTCTCTTTTCCCCAGGACATTGAAGCTCAGCCTTCAGCTGTGAAGACTCTAACAGCCTTAGGTGCCAACACAAAGAGGCATGTCCCCTGGGGCCTCATCTTTACTGGGGCTTTCTGAGGCGTCTTCCTCCCCAGGTGGGGAAGGCTGTTATTTTTGTAGGCTGAGGCAGCTCCTTAGCAGCCTGCTTCTTGCCCCTGCTGTTGCCATCCCTTGATTGCTCCTGCTCCATCAACCGGAAGAAGCCAAGCTGTCAGTTATGTAATGGGACTGGTGGCCCCCAGGGGTAATCTGTCCCTTGAAGCTCTGCAGGACATCAAAGCATCCATGAGAGGACAGGCCTGCCCTGGAGCTGTTGACATCACGGCCCAGTTGCTGCTCACATTCTCTTCCTGTCAGGCATCCTTGGCTTCCCCCTAGCCTAGACTGCCTCCCTTTGGGCAAATCCAGTGGCTCTTGTAATCAGCCAGCTGTTAGTGTACTGACTGTTGTGAGATGATCCAGGGGACTTCCAACTCCCACTTCCTCTTACCCCCGGGGCACAGAGATACTCCCTCCAGCAATAACTACTAGTTATTAAAACCTGCTTTGAGGGGCCCTCTGACTTTTTATCCTCACCCCTACGTTAAGCACTTTAGTACGTATATTATACATCATCTGCTTAACTGCATGTTATTTGCCCTCATTTTGTAGATAAGGAAACTGAGGGTCACTTTCCTGAGGTTTTGAGAGCCAGGATTTGAAACAAGGTGTCTGACTAGAAATTTCAGTGTTCCACTTTGCCACTTACAGACTCTGAAAAAGCAACTTTTGGTGGGTTTATATTTTGAGGCAAATGGTGGATTCCTCCTGCAAATAGCACTACACAGGTAGCCCCTTAGGTATGAGTGTACAGTGCTGCCTGTGAGTGTCCTTCACAGTTTGACAGCTGATTTTAGCTCAGGCACACTGCAGCAGGGCCCACCTGCCCCTTCAGATAAGTAGGCCTGGATGTGTGTTCCTGTGTCCCAATAGATAGAGCCTCCTGCATTGGCAGGTGAGGCAAGGCTGGGATGGTGAGGCATCCACATAACCAAGGGCCAGGGCAACAGGACAGGCAGAAGCCATGGAAGCAGACAGAGGTCAGAATTGCCAAAAGGTTGAAAAGTAGGAGATCCAAGTACACCCCACCCAGCCATGACTGCGCCAGGCACTGAGGGAGTGCTGACAGGAGCATGGCTCCAGTGACTTGGGAAGGGCCCTAGTTGTGTCTTTTCCCAGGTACCCTGGCAGAAGCCCATTCCCAGTGAATTTAGCCTGGAGACTTGGGGTCCATGAGGACCCAAAACAAAGTGACAAGGGCTGCCATGTTTCTCCCTGACAAAGCTTCTAGCGTATTCATTGAATTCTGACTAACGCTGGATTTCAGACCTTAAATCCTGAATAAAGGATGTCATCGTTCGTGTCTGCTCTGATTGATGTGGCTACCTACAGCCCTGTGTTGAAGGGTTGTGGGTCCAAGTTAGATTGGGTGAACAAGAGCCCTCCTGGCATACAGCAGACTTTGCCCAGTGGTGATGTTGGTAGCTTAGACCCCAGTGTTATCCTCCAGGAACTTACAGTTTAGTAGTGAGAGTAAGACATGGTCATTTAATTGTAACAGCATGTGGCTCAGGAGAGATGCAGCAAGACCAGAGAGAGTGGCGTTCAAAGAGGAAGGGAACAATCAGAGAAAGAAGGCTTCATGGAGGAGGTGGTATTTGGGCGTAATTCTTGAAGGTTGCCTTAGGGGTACTTTGTAAGCCACACGAGAAGTGAGGTTGGCATATTGAGGTTTTGTTGATACTGGACTCTCAGCTGTCAAGGGGAAAGGGTACTGTTCTAGTGGCGAAACTCCCAGCTGGGGGTACATTCTGTACCCAGGCCCCAGGGAGAACCTGTAGATCTGTCTTGATTAACTGGGGCAGTAGCAAGCAAGCTCCCAGCCCTTTGTTTCATTTGCACTAGTGAGTCCTCAGTGGTATTTCAAAATCAGAGGAAGTGGAGACGACCTCCAGCATTTCTTGGATTCAGAGGCACGGCAGGCCTTAAAACTGTCAGGCAAGTTTAAAATAAATCAATACCATAAAACACTGCAATGAATTTCCCAACTTTAAAGGAATTTCACTTTCAGTTAGAGATGCCAGGGGAGAGCTGTAAGTCAGTCTGCATCATACACAGGTCAGAATTTTGTATTTTGTTTCTTTGTAAAAGAAAGTGATGCCAAGGGACTTGGGGGGGGGAATGGATTAGAGCTACCCAGGCACACCGTGGGGCAAAGTGAGAAAGATGAAAATGCTTCTGCTTTCCAGGCTGCAAAAAGGGTCTTGATGTCGGGGCTGGGGAGGTAATTTTATGAATGGTAACTTTGGGTTTTCTTAATTCAGAGGCTTGATACTGTAGCAGTAACAGGGGAAGCAGGTTGGCTTTGGTATGTTGTGTTGGATTTTAGTATTGATCATCTGTCCCAGTGAGAAAGTCACAGAGATGGTGTGAGCCTGTGAGTTTTGACTCATACTGCATTTACTTCTGTCCTCTTGGAAATAGGAAACCCTTAAACATCATGTACAGCACCCCTTTGTTTTTCTTTGTTTCTTTTTTTGGACATGTCTAAGACATGTCCTCCCAGAATGCTTCAGTCTAGGACACATCGAAGGCCTGGACTGGGAGTGTGGTGCTGTCAGATTTCGGCAGACTGCATGGGCTTTACTAGCACAGCCCAACCTTGTACCAGACATAAGAGAACTGGAAGTCACAAGTAAAGACTTATTTGTTGTTAGTAACCAGTTGCATGCTTGGATTTGATGACTGTTTGGAAGGAACCCCTTGGTTTGCATGGGGCAGCAGAAATGAGTGTGACTATACCACACCCCAGAAAAACAACAGGGTGATTTTACCTTTGAAAAAAATTATTTCAGGGTTTGGGCCAACTGCCTAAACTGAAATCCAGATGCAGCAACTGACATGGTCCAGGGATCCTCCTGCCTCCTCCACCCAGAGAATCTCAGGGCGTGGCACCAACCAGAGCACAAAGAGTGAAGAGTGTTTAGAGATCATGTGGTTCCACCCACCTTTTTGAGGTCCCCATGAGTTGGAATTGACTTGATGGTAGTTGGTTTTTTTATAGTAGTGGGACAGCTGTCCCCACCTAGTTTTAGAATTTTATTAAGAGTCAGGCATAAGATACTAGTGCCATAGGCAGACTTAGACATAAGTCTTTAGAATTTGCAGTCTAATTACATGACCCTGGGTAGAGCTGAACCATGATTGGAGGGATTGTGTCAGTTCTATCAGTGGCAGGAACTGGGCATGTTATAAGTAAGGCGTTTTCTACTAATAGATCAAGATGCTACCCTGTGATCTTGAAGTTATCTCCAAGCTATTGCTGCACTTCTCCCTCTCCCCCTCACTAGATCTTAGTCCCACTCTCCAACGCGCACAGTGTCAGTGAGAAGCCCTAGCACAGTGGTTCTGTGGTTCCCAGACCAGCAGCAGCACCATCACCTGAGAACTTGTTAGAAATGTGTACTTTACGTCCCCACCTCAGACCTACTGACTTAGAAACTGGGGAGGGGTGTTTTAAAAAGCCCACCTGAGACACATTCAAGTTTGAGAACTACCCTAGCAAAAGAAGGCAAAGACACAATCAGGCCCCCTTCCCATCTTTTAACATGCAGACTGTCTGCCTTGTCTTTTACTCCTTTATCCTCAAAAAAACTTGGATAGAGGCCTAAGGGCCAGAAGAGCCTACAGGGTTTTAATCCTGCCTCTGTCTTGTATAATTACCTAGCACTGTGACTTTGGGCAAGTCACTTCTCTGGGCCTTGGTTTCCTTATCCAGAAAATCAGGGTACTTAAAGAATCACTTGTGTGTGTATGCACATACACAGGTACCAGCATATTCATGGTTCCTTAGTGGACGTGGTTCCAGGACCTGGAACTCCTGGCTCTTGGTGAGTTTCTCCTTTAGTGCATTTGTCCTTAGGATGAGGCAAGCCCCTGTGGCCTCCTGCTTCTAGAGGGATAATACTGTATAACTTCACCACGGGCTTTCCTGGCCCTGGGGAAGGGAACTTTTGAGTAATAATAACATTGATAAGATTCTCTCAGGTGAGCCCCGTCCAGGTAATAGTGGAGTCTCTGTTATGTCTGAATGGTAGGAAGGGTGGGATTACCCTTAAAGAAAAGGGACGTTGTGAGGCAGTGTGGCATTGGGAACAGGAAGCAGCATGCTGCAGGGGTAGGACTTAGGTCTCTTAAGTGGAGCTCTAGGATTTGGTTTTGAATCCTGACTAGAAAACTTCATTTATTCATTCTGTAGGCATTGATCACCTGTTGTGTGCCAGATTTTAGCTGTGGAGATGAAATTCCTAACCTTGGTCCATTTAAACCACGTGCATCTCTCTGAGCCTTAGAGTCCTCATTTATAAAATGGGGTTGCTAACTTAAACCCCATAGATTGTCATGAGGATTAAATGGAAAATAAATGTAAAGCTAGCATAGGGATGCTAGGCATGCAGAAGGCATTCCATAGATGTTGAGTCTTGCTGCCCTTTCATACTTCTTGTCCAAGCTGGTAACAGAGCTAGAATTTGTATCTGGGTGTGTAAAGGTTCATGTGCTTCTATGTATACTTGAGAGACATGTGAAGGAATACTGCAGATACAGTTTCAGTAGTGTATAATGAAGGAGATGGCAGATAATAGGGGGCCTGCCCAGGGTGGCCAGAGAAAATCTTTCTGAGGAGGTGACATTGGAACTGAGGCCGGAAGGATGACGCACATGCCAAGCAGAGGGGAAGAATTAGCAGCAACGTGGTGGGTACGGTGGCGAGTCCAGGAGGGGCAGGAGCTTGGATCCTGCCAAGCTTAATAAGTCGTGGTAAGTCACTGAACAGTGGCTTTCACAATCCAACTGACGTTTTTAGAAGATCACTCTGGCTGCTATGTGACCAGTAGAATTGGAGAGAGGCAGGAGTGGAAGCCAGGAGACACTTATCCACATTCGGTGGATGGCACTGGAGATGGACAAAAGTGAATGAATTACAGGTATATTTTGGAGACTTCTAAAGGGCTTGCAGATGGATTACGTTAGGGAGGTGACCGAAGGGGTAGACTCCAGGACGACTTCTTTATCTGTGATTTGAGACTGGGTGTTAGGTGGTACAGCCATTACAAGGTGGTGAAGAGTGGAGGAGGAGAGATTTTTGAGGGGTGGGAAATATACAATTGTATCTTGTATGTAAGGATATAAAACCATCCTCTCTACTCTGGATGGGTATTAGTGGCAAACTGTGAGTGATTGGGTGTTTTTGGAGAGCTGCTGAATCTCAATTTACAAGCACCCTTTATTTGTCCAGAACCTGCGCATCCTTTAGAATGGAGTTGAGTGCTGAGCATGGGTACCTTCCCAGGCCTGGAATGGCCTCCTTAGAGCCAGGGCTGAGGTCTCAGCCTATATTTGCAGGCTGGGTCATGCTGTGTTGTGGTCTTCCTTAGTCATCAGCTTCTCATTAGGTGCCTGATGTGTCTGGCCCTTGTTATTTGCATCTCTGCTATAATTGTGTCTCCAGAACATAGCATTTTGTTGTTTTTGTTTTTTAGAGCTGAAAACCTGTGCGGTGTCCTGTCACGTGGGCAGGCTGGTGGTTCTGCCAAAGAGCAGCTTTCTCGCAACAGCATCTCACTCTATCCTTTTCATAGTTATATAACAGGACTGTCGTTGCTGACTGTAAAATTGATTTGGAGGTCCACTTTAATTTGTAAATTGGGAAAATACTTTCTGCTTTGGGTTAAGGAAAGTAGTAGAAGGGACAGACGCTGGGGGAGAAGGTGTCTGGTCTTACTTGCCTTCTGGTTTCTAAGTGCAAGTAATGGGAGCTGAGCAGGTGGTTGCCTTAGCTTGACAGCTGCCTAGTGGGGAAGGGGTACAGTCAGTCCTAGTCCTGCAGCTATCCTCTCCTACCTTGATTTGAGCCTCTGGTAGAGGCTGGTCCCCTCTGGCTTCACTGCTAATTCACCAGATCCCTTGCCCCAGAACCGAGGAGATCCTAGATCTTTCTGTCTCTCTCTCTTTGTACTCATCTAACAAGTGGCTTGCTGAGAGCTTGTTTCAGCTTGCTGGTAGTCTTGTAGTCACTATATTAGTTTCTGAATGGGATCAAACCTGATGGAGCCTGGAGTGTATCATCATAAGGCATAAGGGAGGGCTTTCTCTCTACCTCTGTATCTCTCTCTCACCTGAACTTACTGAACATGTGCTGTTTGCCAGACTTGGTACGGAGTACTCCGTTTATTATCTTGTTAAATTCTTACACATGTTCTTGTGTCCTGGGTATCACAGTCTCCTCCTCCCTCCCCCTGACTATCTCTCCAGAGAGAGTAATTTGCCAGTGGCCACATGGCTGACAGATGCCAGCTCATGGGCTAGGACTCTGGTGCCCATGTCTTTCCCATTGGGCTATCCAAATAGGTTATATTAGCAGGTGCATAGGGGCACAAAAGAAAAAGACAAAAAACCTGTTGCCATCAAGTTGATTCTGAGGGGCACAGTACCATCTAAATGCTACCAGGTCAGGAGGGAGGGCTGGCTTTTTGTTAAAGGAGTAATGGCAACATGTAGGATGTGGGACTTAAGATGGACCTTGAAGAAAGGACAGGGGAGGACACTAAGCAGTGGACATAGCATGAGCAAAAGCAGAACGTTGGAAATTCATGGAAAGAGTATGTCATTGGGCTGGTTCACGTGGGGGCTAAAGTTGGAGAGCTAAATGGTGCTAAGTTTCAAAGACCCTTGAATGTCAGTCTAAGTATGATGAACTTTATCCTGCAAAAAAAGTAGAGATGGGTGGGTGCAAGATAGTATTTTAGGAAGATGAGTCGGTAACAGTGAGGGAAGAAGTGCCAGCCCCTGGCGAGGGAGATGGGATGCCACACCTGATTGTACATATCTTTCCTGAGCACCTGAAGGAAGAAGGGCAGCAGTGGAATAGGGTGATTTGAAATCCAGTGGTTCCATACTGTTGTGGGACATTAATGGAAGGAGTCCTTGCTTTTGAACCTGATAGACTGATAGACCTATGTTCACATTGCAGCTCTAACACTAGCTGGGTGGCTTTGGGCAAATCACCTAACGTCTCTGGGCCCCCATTTCCTTGACTGTTTAATGCTGGTGATGATGCTCATTGTGCACTGTTTTGCAGACTAAATGCACGAGAAATATGCAATCTCCAGTGAGATTCCTAGCACATAGTGAGACTTCAGTTAAGTGGCAGCTCTATGTATTGTCCTCATCCTGCTGTTTTGTTTTTGCCAAATCCTCGTAGGCTAATCATTTGCTTTCACTTCACTTCCCACTAACAATTTGTAGTACCTTTCTTTCCCCCAAAACATCTCCAAATCCTTTAGCAAGTGCCCCCAGTGAGTTCCCGTTGGCATGTTGGGCTTCAGGCCACTCAACTTAACCAGAAGTACCCAAGGTTCATATGGTCGGTCTCCTTTTACCCAGACCAATTTGTGGGCACAACCTTGTTTGAGTCTTTCCTCTTATATCCACAAATTGTCCTGCCCCCATGTGGGAGAGTGGCCTTTCCCCTTTGGCTAGTAACAGCACCTTAGCCATCTTTTCCTGGCAAAGGGCCCTTAAGGATAACTCACAGGGTCCCAGCCTGTCTCCTAAGCCTTCTCTCTGCTAGTCACAGCAGCCACAGCTGAACTTGTCTCTTTGGGGACCAACTGAGGCAGTTGGCAGCCTTTATTTTATCCCCACACCTAATAAGTTGAGGAAGTAAATTAAGGTATCCACAATTACCAGGGTTCTTTCTAGAAATAAAGAGTTGTTCTTAGTTTATCTTGAGTTCCATCCAGTACCTGTTTACCAGCTAAGGTGCTTAGGGGAAACTAGCAACCGAGGCCCTAATGGCCTCATGACTTCCCAAGGCCAGAGGGACCAGGTTTCAATGGGTGTGGGTCCTAAGACCCAGACAGGATGCTGGGGTACGATTCCTGCCTATTGCCAGTCACCACAGAGACCTCCAAGTCTCAGAATCTTAAGTCTTGCCCAGTGATTCTTCTTTTGTGTGTACTCGGGTGACTTTAATACTAGCATTTTTGGTAACAGCCTCCAAGAGATTAAAAAGCTAAAAAAAACATTAAGCAAGTCAACAGTGGTAGCAACATGATCACTGCTACAGTATGACCACGTTTTAGTGTTCATAAGAGCTGCAGTTTGTAGAGAATGGTTCACTGTCCTGAAGGAACTTTCTGACATACTTTTTTAAGCTGACACCTGCTTATGTAAGCACACTTTCTATGCTCCTTCCCTCCTCCTCTCTGTATGTTGTGCCCTGCTGTCCATTAGTCCTGCCGGTTGTTGCTTGTTGCTGAGTGCTCACTGTGGTGAGTGGGCCATGGATCGAACTCAGCTAACATGGCCTAGAGGCTGTGCCTCTCAATGGCATTAATCTGCCTTAAGGGGGGGTCTCAGATTCTACTTGAAAACCTGCAGGGATAGGGACCTAACCGTCCCACTGTTAGAAAGGGCCTGAGAACTGAGCTGAAGTCTGCCGCCTCCAAAATACTCCCCAGTGATGTAATTCCCCTCACTGCCCTCACCCCAGCCACACAGGTTGTACCGCTCACCTTTGCCATGGGCAAGCCCCACCTAACACTCATGTTCTGCTTTCTAGTTAGTTTTGGTTTTGCCTTAATAGATAAGGAGTTCACAGCGGTCCTTTTCTCGGTATTCCATGGGTCATGGACCCTTCTCGAGATCTGAATGTTGGGGATAGTCTCTCAAAAAAAAAAAAAAAAAACGGGATTTACACACATTGTGATATTTCATGTACCTTCAGGGAGTTTGCAGAACGTTTGTGTCCTTGGAGTTAGAAAGTGCCCAGGTTAAGAACCCCTGGCTTGGTCCCAAGTCCCTCATTTGGCAGTAAAGAAACTGAGTCCTCAGAGAGGAGTCCAGGGGCAGAGAGCTAATGAGATGGGAAGTGAGATTTCTTACCATGACTCTTAACCACCACCTGAGAGCCTTTTTCATTTTTCCTGCATTTTAGTTCAGTGTGTCTTAAAAATTGCCACCTGGAGCACATTCCTATGGTTGTATCGTACTGTTAGAGAGCCGGGGCGGCCTTTCAGAGTTCACAGGGCTGACTTCCTCTGGACACACAGGTGGGTGAACAGGATGTGAAGGATGGGAGGCAGTGGCTTCTTAGCAGCCCTGGTGTCATAAGGAATGGTGCTCAGGTCTTCGTAGGTCTGTCCTCTGTCCCTAGCCCCTCTAGTTCAGCAGTCCGTGTATTTTGAAAGCAGAGTATGGGAGCCCTGCACCATATCTAGCAGCACTCCAGGCAGAAGTCTATTGCCACTTCTTGAATCACTTGTTAGCTCAGGAAAGTTGTTGGGTGTTTTTGCCATTTTATAGATGATTGGGCCCAGAAGGAGGCCATGGTGGGTTTTAAGATCTGGGGAAGGCCACAGAGTTCAGGTCATACTCTGGCCTCCCAGTCCTAAATCTGCTCTTCTCGTTAACCTCTTACTATGACTAACTTCAGTTTAGGGCACATATTCTGAAGCCAGGCCAGCTCCAACTAGTCACACCCCTGAATTTCAAGGTCCCTCCCCAGAGAAAACAGTCTGTATTTGCACAGACAATTGTCTTGTCTTCTTCCCCTTTCAGGGAGGGCATCCTGTTGAAAGGTTGGTGTGGGAAGGAGTAGTGGAGACAGTTGGAATCTGTAACTAGTAGGCTTTGTAGTGTCAGAGAAAGCCTTAACTACTGTGTGTCTCATTCCCCCAGTGCAGCTCAGACGGTGTGGGGGAGAGGGGTAGCATGGTGTAGCAAGGTGGGAAAAAAACACAGGCTTCAGAGTTGGGTACAATCCCAGTTCAGTCCCTTACCAGCTAGTGGAGCTTGGAAACGTGGCCCCAGCTTTCTGACATGAAGGTAAGCATCTTTCCACACCTGGCTTGTTGGGCTGCTCAGTGGAAATGCCTGCCGAGTAGTGAAGGAGGAACTCAACCAAAGGCAGGAAGTTTTGTAACCATATTTTTATGTTAAAATCCTGTCATGTTGAATGAACGAGTGATTCTGTGAGGTTCATAAATTAATTTTTTACTGCCATGTACTAACTCCCAGCTTCTGTCAATCGCTCAGTGTTTGAGCTCCTCCTAAAAATTAAAAATTCAACACTGCTTAGCAACCTGAGAGGCTGAAGAGAAGCATAACATTGTCCCTGTCCTTAAGAAAGCTTGTCTAAGGGGGCAGTAAGATTGGAGCACACAGGATGGTCAGTAGGGGGTCAGTGGTCACATGATGCTGAGAAGAGAGAACAGAACAGACATGAGCCCCTGTAGAGAGGGAGTTCTCTGGGGGTGCTTCCCAGGAGGAGTTCAGTCTGAGCTGACAGAGTAAGGGAGCAGAGGGGTAATCAGACCAGCAGGAGCTGAGGCCGAGACTAGAAAGGTGAGAGTGACGTTAGGCCAGGTCGTCTCGTCCGGAATTTTTGCCTGAGTGCATGACTGCTGAGGTTGTTTCATTTTGTTTTTTGCTGTGGATTTAAAGCCGCCATTGTAGCTTATTAAGTCTCTCCTGTATTCCTCACCGTGCCCTTTACTTACGTCGTCACTGGTCTTCACTCCCTGCGGGGTAGACCTTTCCACATTTTTTTAAGCTGAGAAAACTGAGACTCCAGGGGCTATGAGTTGGTAAAGGTCAGAGCCAGAAATTAGTAGAGCTGTGGTATAAATTTTAGATCTGCCCCACTCCCGAGGCCATGCGCTTGACAGAACACTACTTGCCATTCCGTAAAATATACTGTTTGAGTGATACACCCCCATGACTGGGGCCTGCTCCTAGATTTCTGCCTGTGGATGAACTCCCTTGTTTTGATCTTCTGATCAGGGTGCACAGATGATAAGGCCTGGTACCCTTTTCCCTAACACCATGGCCCTTCTGTAGACCTTAAGACTGAGGACACTGTCATCCCAGGTGGCGTCATGATTAAGAGCTACGGCTGCTGACCAAAAGGTTGGCAGTTCGAGTCCATCAGGCGCCCTTTGGAAGCCCTATGGGGCAGTTCTACTCTGTCCTATAGGGTTACTATGAGTTAGAATCGACTCGATGGCAATGAGTATCGTCCCATTTGTGATCTCTACCCGCGTTCTTCTGACCCTACAACAGGACACTGGGTACTGTGCTGAAGGCAGCTCACAGCAGCATCATCCCTGTTTGTGTCCTACTTTAAGAACCATTGTTGATAGCTGAAGCTTGGCTCTCTGGCCTCAGCCCCTCTGACAGATTGGGATAGACAGTAGTGCCCCCCAGGCATGTTGGTATCTGAGTATAAAGAACCACATGCCTTGGTGTATTAAACAAGAGAAGAATGACTCATTTTGAAGCTAATTCTGTTTAGAAGGGAAGGGCTGTCATCTTTGACCTTGACAGATTATCTTACCGCTGTGCCTCTGTGGGGCCTGTGATGCCTGGCTGCTCCACAGCACGACATGCTGGAAATTAATAACGTAAACCTCAGTTTGCTTATCTGTAAAGTGGGAGATAATTCCTACATGGTCCTTTGTCCAGACGAAGGAGGTATTGCACATTAACTGCAGGTGTCTAGCCTAGCTAAGACTATCAGCAGTGATAATACCTCCTGGCAGGGTTTAGATAAGAATGAGTTCTCGACCTACCCACCCAATAATACCACATTTTGAGTTGACTTTTGTTGTTACTAAGATGAGAAGCACGATGGAATAGAAAAAACTGTGGGTTTGGAGTTTGCATCCCAGTTAACCACTTACTAGCTGTTAACCTTTTGCAACTTGTTAAGTAACTTGAAATTCCTCCTCTGTGCAGAGAACCTTTCTCACAGACAAACGTGTATGTATAGAGAAGAGAGAGTATTCAAGGGCTCACACCTGGCAGTAGATGCTTAATGCTTCTGCCTATCTTAGCAGCAGGAGAGACTACCTTCCATGCCCTGTGCCGCTTCAAAGCCTGAGACTAGTGTGTGAGCAAGCCCTCTAGTGAGTGCCAGCGTCACCTGGGGTACTGGCTCACCCTTTTAATGGATTGTGTGTCAGTCTTGTACAGTACTACAGAAAATTGTGGTTATTGTACACCACTGAGTCAATTCCGACTCATAGCAACCCTATAGGACGAGCAGAAGTGCCCCATAGGCTTTCCTAGGCTGTAAATCTTTATGGAAGCAGATCACCAAGCCTTTTCTCCCACAGAGCAGCTGGTGGGTTCAAACCGCCAACCTTTTGGTTAGCAGCCAAGCACTTAACCATTGTGCCACCAGGGCTCCTTCTACAGAAAATGGATTCTAGCAAACAGCCAGGTTGTATTTCAAATTTCTAGGTCCCTGAGCTCCTTCACTCTGACTTCAAAAATCCATTTTTAGGTGATCCAAAAGTGCTGAGGATACTTCTGCCACCGTCTGGCTGTCCCTGGGGCTGTTATGGTAATGGTGTGACAGAGGTTTATATCCTTCAGGGTGGAGATTGGAGAGCTACCTATTCCCTCCTCATCCACCACACCAAGGCTTTCATTCAGACATCTCCATATTGAGAACAAAGGACAGAAAGTTCCTGGATTAAGCTTTGACTCTAGGTGAGTTGTAGTAGGCTTGACTGCCCTGCTCTGTGCCCGGTGCTGTGACGGGCAATTTACTTCAATTCTCACTCCTCACAGAGGACCCCAAGAGGGTAGATGGTGCCATCCCATTTTTTAGTAAGGAAAAGGAAGCTCAGATCATGTAAGTGACTACAGGTAGTCCCCTTCACAACCCGATGTATTCGGGTTGTGACGAACCACACTTACGACTGTCCCTTTTTTTTTGTGTGCGTCTTATTGTTAGTAGTACATGCTATATACATTGTTGCAGCGCATGATTTGCTTATATTATCATTCTCATGCTGCTGTGGTATAATGGATTGCCTCTATATGGCCTTTCTCGCCATGGTCTTGTAACTCCCACCAAATGGCTAGGTGAGACTGTGCAAGTAAGGTGCTTGTGGTCCCCCAAGGGGATTGGACAGCTTGCTAATAATACATAAGGTGGATGACATCCTTGTGGGGGCATGGGACCATGCAAATAAGGTCTGTGCAACCCTAACAAGGGAATTGGTCAGTTTTGCCATCCAGCTAGGTTTAAAATGAGCCATCCCAGAGGCGGAAAGGGGGGCGCCTCACTACCACCAAGAAGAGCCAGGAGCGGAGCACATCCTTTGGACCCAGGACCTCTGCACCGAGAATCTCTAGACCCAGGAGACAGAGAGAGGGAGCTGTAACACAGAAGACAGCAGAGACAGCAGCGCAGCAGTAGCAAGAGCAATAGCAGCATGCAACATCAGGAACCAGGAGGGCTGCAGAGCTAGGCTTGCCGACCCGCATAGAAAGAGAGCTGAGCGCCTTCGGCCGAGGCTTGCTGGTAGAGTGAGGTACCCTCAGGCACTTATTGGTAGAGCTAAAGAGCTTTGTAACACTTGCCAGAGCAGGAAAGGCCAGGCTGAGCACCAGGGAGAGGCCTGCCTGTGGGCATGGCGGAGAAGCCATCCTGACCTGATGTGTATCCTGAGTCATTCCTGGTCCCGAATTGTAACATATTACTTCCCTAATAAATCCCATAATCGTGAGTATGGTCTGTGAGTTCTCTGTGGCCATTGCAACAGATTATCGAACCTGCAGAGGAGTAGAGAGTGCCGTGGGAGGGATGGCTGGTGTCAGAATTGGTAAAAAGGTTGGAGAGAGGAGGCATGTCTGACCTACACCTCATAGCAATCAGCCTTGGGCTGTTGATGCTGATAATGATTCTTCTCCCGCCTTGTGAAGTTAGGTGAGGAGGTCTGACATTGCTGCCATGCCATTTTTACACATCCCAACCCCCAAAGACAAAGATAGGATTTATAAAGATATTGATAATGTTGTGTTGTTAGGTACTATCAAGTTGGTTCCAACTCATAGGGACACTATGTACAACAGAACATTTAACACTGCCCGGTCCTGCGTATGCTAGAGCCCATTGTGGCCACTGTGTCAGTCCATCTCGTTAAGGGTCCTCCTGTTTTTCACTGACCCTCTACTTTACCAAGCATGATGTCCTTCTCCAGGGGCTGATCCCCTCCTGATAACATGTCCGAAGTGTGTGAGACAAAGTCTCGCCATCCTTGCTTCTAACAACAATTCTGGCTGTACTTCTTCCAAGACAGATTTGTTCGTTCTTCTGGCAGTCCATGATATATTCAATATTCTTCGCCAACACCATAATTCTTCGGTCTTCTTTATTCTTTCTCCAGCTTTCACATGCATAGGAGGCTATTGAAAACACCATGGCTTGGGTCAGGCGCACCTTAGTTCTTAAAGTGACATCTTTGCTTTTTAACACTAAAGAGATCTTTGGTGGCAGATTTGCCCAGTGCAATGTGTCATTTGTTTCTTGATGATAAGTAATACTGATAATAAAAGGCAATAGTAATGAAAACTAAAAAAAAAAAAAAAAATGAGGTATTCGACTTACATCAAAACCGACTTAACAACAGTCATCAGAAGAACCCCGTCATAAGTCGGGGACTACCGGTATTAAGTAGCAGAGCTTGGACTTAAAAGTAGGACTGTCTCCCGTAAAGCCTGTGCTGCTTCCCTGATAGAGCATGCAGGTGAGGATGCTGGGTGTAAAACATGGCTGTGTTCCCAGAGAGTTTGTACACCAATACAGTTTCAAAGCAAGAGATGAGGACCAAATTTTTAAATCACTCCCATTTACTTTCATCGTCATTTCATCAAAGAAATGACATTTTGGCACCAACAAAGTAGGAAGACCATAATTTCACAATAAAGGATAATCCTTAATCACCAAGATGATCCTTCTCTGAAGGTTGAGGATAGGGGAAGGAGAGTGACACGGGAGCCCATTCGGTCCCCAACCACAAAATCCTGTTGCTTGCTCCCTCCTCAGCTCCCCTCAACTTCTGCTCTTCAAGCCGCTTATGGGCTTAATGGGAGCAATTTGGTGCCCCGGTTTCCTTGGACAGGCCAGACAACTGCTTGGCTGGCCGAGGAGCTGTGGCTGGAAGGCTGCTCACTGCCTGGTGGCTGGCACCACATTGCCCTTTGTTCCCTGAGTACCAGATCTGTGCTGAGACACCTAAGCCAAACCTTCCCCGAGACTTTCTCTGAGTGAATCTATTTATAAATGAAGGGATTAAATAGGTTTTAACATCCACTTAAGCTCTTGTTGTCTCTCCAGGAAGGGACTTTACATTACAAAATTATATGTTACATGGAGGGCTTTGGAGTACGACAGCCTGAGTTTAAACCCTTTACTGTTTATTAACTGTGTGATCTCCTCTCTGAGCTTCATTTTCCTTATCTATAAAACAGGCGACAGTACTACTACATCATAGGTGGTTGGGGTAAAAGGAGGCAATGGATGTAAAACACCTGGTCCGTTTTGGGCACAGTGGATGGGAAGTGGTGTAGGAGGATTGAAAGTTGTCTATAAAATGGTTAGCAGCACCTGCCTTACCAGGTTGTTGCTACCTGTAAAAGCATTAGAACATGCCCAGCACATATTAAATGCTCAGTAGGAGATTGCTGTTGTGATCATTACAGAGAAGGAAGATGGTAGGATGTGAAGGGGGAGCTTCATCCTAGAGTTGAAATAAGAAAGTGAAGGATTCGCCAACAGACCTTCCCAATCAGCAGTACCTTCCCATCAAGACCACCACAAATGCAAGCTATTAGAGCCTGCCCCTTAGGTACCCATACCCTTGCCCCAGATAAGCCCAGATCATGCTTTAGAAGCACACCCAGGAATGCATACTTGAGGAGATGAAGCAAAATGGCTTTTTGTAGGGGGAGGGGGAACAAGTGTTATTAAGGCTCTGAAAGCACTAAACTGAAGACTCAGTGAAAAGAGTTTGGGCAGTGAAGTTGAAAAAGTTTGGGTTAAATGCTGTTTCTATCATTCAGCAGCCCTGTGACATGGGGCAAGTTGCTCCCTCTCTCTGGGCCTGTTTCCTTGTTAAAACCGGACAAAATACCCATCCTTACAAAACTAGATGAGCGTGGAAAAGAAAGATGGAACGTACTGCAGATGTCACCTGCAGGTCTGTCACATCACCATTTTTCATTATGCTTAGCAGATGTGGCTTTGCCCTCTAGAAGGGCTCCGTGGTCAGTGGGGAATAAGCTGGAGGGGTTTCACCAAAAGGCAAGTCCTGGTTGAAGCTGATCACCAGGCAGTCCAGCCAAAGCAGGGCAGTCAGGGAGCCGAGAGGTGGCAGCTGCTAAGATGAAGTGCAACAAGCCTGAGGGCCAGCCAGGGCTGATTATTGTTTCCAACAAGTGCCTGAGAGGGGCTGCTGCTGCTTTCCTCCAGAACCATGTAGTGCGGGCCATTCTGTCCATGGTTACAGACAGGACCCCACATTCTCCCAGTGAAGTTACTGTGCCATCAGTCCCTGTGGAAGGTGAGCCTTCTCTGATGAGAGGCTGAGGAGGAACCCCAAAGCCAAGGCCCTCACCAGAGAAGAGAGAGCTCTGTCTTTTCCTTCTGCCTGCTGACGTGGAGAACCAGACTCAGACCTGTGAGCTGTCCTGAGGCTTGCTACCAGGAGGGCCGAAGCCTGTGCCAACACTGGTGGGTAGAGGAGCCTGTGGGAAATGTCAGCTTCTCCTCCTGGCAAGGGACCCGGTGATTATAGCAGTCATTACATGGTAGTGTCTCAGGAGTTAGTGCAGAGGCTGTGCTGGGGTGTGACCTTCTGCATCACATTCTTTTCCACTTGTTTGTCGAAAAGGGATTCTGGCTTTGGAATCTCTGCCTCCTTCAGGCACTACCTATCAGCTGCCATGTGCTGTCTTCCTGCTGGTGGTCCTCCTTTTGAGAGGTTATCTTCAGCTTGAGTCCTACGGGGGAGGGTTGAAAGAAGTATTGAAAAGATCATAGCTGGTCCCAGAGATTATTTTAGCAGATCACACATGGCCATACAGTTCCTTGGCCTTTTCTTGTCATACTTTGCAAGGTCTTAGTTTCTTGGATGATGAGATGGTGTTCCTCCCAGCTTTCCCCACCCCATCATCTTCTAGTTGATCTACTGATCTACTGAAAGTGGGGGGAAAGCAATGGGCATGCTAAATGCAGCTAGAGTTTGAGATGGCTGAGCCATCACAAGATATGTTTATGTGACTATATTTTTCCAAATCAAAATCTGAGATATAGGACCCACCAATGGATTTTTGTTGAGGGAAATTAATAGTCAGGGGAACAGAAACAGGTGAGTAAAACGTTGGGCTTGAGAAATCACTGTTCTCCTTCCAGATCATGTACTTTTCCAGTGCCCTTACCATCCACCCCACTTCACTCCATGCACAGATACCAAGTCACCCCTCACCTGTACAGTGGAGTCGGGAACCACACGACTAACCTCGTTAGACAGATGGGGAACATTCTCCAGTGTCCACTGAGTGTGGAGGAGCCCAGACTAGAGCTGGCTTTGGTCTCAGACGGCTACTCCAGGACCTTTCTGCTAGGACTGCCAACATTTTTTCTTCATTAAAGTACATACACTTTTTCCCATTAAAAATTACAGCAGAAGAGTGTGATGTGTGTTCAGTATAAAAATACAGAGGAGGAGTGGAGGAAGAGGAAAATCTACCCATGACAAGCACAACATTTAGATTTATTGCATGCCAGACTTTCCTACATGTGGGGGCTTTTGGTTTTGTACATAGTTGTGGTCATACTGTATGCCCCACAACTTTGTAGCCTACTTCTTCCATTTAACTCAGGGACGTGCTTCTGCCAAAATGTTGTTCAAAACGCCACACTCATTGCCTCTGCAGTGTATCGTTGAGTAGATGGATCAATTGCTCTACCACACTTTATCTTTGGACTTGCGGGTTATTGGCCTCGTAATTTAAACAATACTTTAGCAAACATCTTTATTCATGAAGTTCTTTCCACATTCAGGGATTCTAAGTTACATTTCTAGAAGTGTAATTACGGGGTCTACAGGTATAAGCATATTTAAAGTTCTGGAAACATTGCCCAATTGCTTTCTAAAAGGCGTTTTCACACCCCTCCAGTGGTGCCTGAGAGTGCCCTGTTCATGGCACCCTCATCCAGCTAGAAACAGTTTTGATGGTTGAATGGCAGAGTCCCCACGGCCTGTGTAGACAATTGGTTGGGATGGGATGGCCTCATCAAATATGTCATTACCTGCTCTGAGCGGGGTACTTTTCAGGCATTTGTTCACTCAAACCTCAAGAGTCCCCACTTCTCATAGGAGAAAACTGAGGCTGACAGGAAGTACATTGTCCATTGTCACTGTACTCCACCGCCTCTTAGGAGGACCAGCCAGGTGTCTCACCAGGAGCTGAGGACGACAAGCCAGTGCTATAGACAGGCAACAAGTTACGGTGGGGAGGGCTCTGGCCCAGAAGGACTGCAGAGAACCATCTAGGAGAAGAAAGGCAGGCAGTAGTGGTATGGGGGTAGGTATAGAGTGGTGGGAGGGAATGTCTGTGAGTGCTGGTGTTGTCACTTTCTGTGTGACTTTGGGTAGGTCACTTCCTCTTTGGGGGCCTCAGTTTCCCATCTGTCAAATGAAAGCCTTAGACTAGGTGAAGTTCTTCTGGCCTCCAACTTCCTTGAATGCGTAGTACAGTAGGGAAAAGAATATAGCTTTGGAAGCAGATCTGGTTCACATTCTGGCCAGGTTTGACATAACTGAGAATAAGATCTCTGCACTTCAGGTCTTTATAAAGTGGGGATGACACCAAATGGGGTTGTCTGAATTCAGTATGGAAAACTTGGAGCAGCACTGTCCACTAGAACTTACTGCAATGTTGGAAGTATACCCACACTGTCCAATATGGTAGCCACTAGCCACATGTGGCTGTTGAGCACTGGAAATGTGGCTTGTGTGACCGAGGAACAGAATTTACTTCAAATAATCACATGTGGTTAGTGCTGCTGAGTAAGATAGCACAGCTCCTGAGTGATGCCTGGCACACAAAATGTGTTCTACAAATGACAGACCAAGTCTAGCCACTGCGCACCTGGCTCAGGTCTAATCTGGCGTGCTGCACTGGCAGCAAGTCAGCCAGCAGGCCCTTCTGGAATGGACTAGCTCGTAATGCACTGGGTTCCATTCTCCCCACCAGAATGCCTTCTGCTCTGCCACTTTGCTCAATGGGGAAAAAATTACATATATATACATACTAAAAGGGATCATAGAGTACACACTATTTTGTAATTTCTTCTTACTTCCAGTAAATAGAGAATGTATTTTCTTATCACTGAATAGTCATCAGCATCATTCTAAAGGCTGCATAGGATTACACAGTGCAGCTGTGCCATAATATATTTAACCAATCCCACCGAACTTTGAGGCAGTTTCCAGACTTTTCACTCTGACAAACCCTGCTGTGAATGACCCTATCTTAAATATTATATGTAACTTATATGTCTAGGATGGTGCCCTAAAGATGGAAATCCTGAATCAGATGTTCTTGTGTTTGGCGTGAAGTCCCCCAGCAGTAACATACCAGTTCATCACAGCCCTGTGAGGAGGGCAGGGTGTAGGGGCTTTATAAACACCCCTTGCTACTTCAGGTGCAGTCCTCAGACCAGCAGCATCAGGCTCCCCTGAGGGCTTGTTAGAAAAGCTGGATCTCAGCCCCCTTCTAGGCCTGAGCTTTATCAAGATCCCCAGGTGACTTGGATGCTCACTAAAGTCTGAAGAGCCATGACTTGTCCAAGGCTAGTGGTCCACCTAGGCCTGATCCTAAGTGTCTTAGTTATCTAGTGCTGCTATAACAGAAATACCACAAGTGGATGACTTTAACAAACAGGAATTTATTCTCTCAAAGTTTAGGAGGCTAGAAGTCCAAATTCAGGGCATCAGCTCTAGGGGAAGGCTTTCTCTCTCTGTTGGCCCTGGGGGAAGATCCTTGTCTCCTTTCAGCATCTGTGGGCCTGGCATCCCTTGGAGATCTCCATGTGTCTTGGCATCAATCTTCCCCTGGTTCTAGGAGGTTCTTAGCCCAGGGACCCCCGGTCTAAATGATGTCCTCCACTCCTGGCTCTTCTTCCTTGGTCATAGTAGGTCCCTTTCTCTATGCTTTGCTTCTCTCTCCTTTAATTCTTGTATGATAAAAAGTGATGCAGGCCACACCCCAGAGAAACTCCCCTTATATCAGATCAGGGTTGTAACCTGAGTAAGGGTGTCATATCCCACCCTAATCCTCTTTAGCATGACCTAATCTTGTCTCTTAGGATTTACAACATATAAGACAGTTAGATCACAAAATGGAGGACAACTACACAATACTGGAGATTATGGCCTAGCCAAGTTGACACATATTTTTGGGGAACACAGTTCAATCCATGACACCAAGTGTTCTTGTGACCCCATTTACCTCTTGTGAGGCCTTCGCTTGGCTCTTCACAAGAGCAGCTCCATTTATTAAGCTGCACTCAGTGCTGGAAGCAATGAAGTGTGAGACCCCAGCACCCCTGGGGGCTGAGTTCTCTAGGGTGGGGGAGAGGAATGCTGTTTGGATGCTGACTGGTCTTTCTGATTCTGTCAAGGACCTGACGTTGGGGACTTTCCCCATTGAATCCCCTTCCTTAGACCCCTGACCCCTCAGAGACTGAGGTGTTAGTGACTGATGGCAGAACTGCCCACCAGCCTTCAGTAACTTCTTAGTGAGTATTGAAGCTACTGGTGGGATTTCAGGCACACAGTGGAAGACTTGTCTGATTGAGTTGTTCTGCGGTGGGAGCAGCCATTTTAAAACTTAGATGATTCTCTCATGCAGCTAGGATGGAGCATTGCTGTCCTGGGGGGCCCCACCCTGCCTGGTACAGTGCTGTACTAGCTCTGACCAGGTTGCCCAGACTGGGACAGCCTAGGTGGGGAGTGTAGTCTGGCTCAAGATGAATCTTTCTGCCGGCTCTTGTATTCTCTGCCTCCGATAAAATAGGTCCCTGAAGGGCAGGCTTCTTGTCTTACTCCTGCGGGCCTGGCACCAAGGTTGCTTTCAAATAATGGCTGATAATAATAGGGCTAGGCACTATTCTAAGTTTTATATATATTAGTTCATTAGTCTTCATAATAACTTGTGAGGTAGGTACAGGGGAAGAGACCAAGGAGCAGAGGATTTAGACTCATCCGAAGTCAAGTGGCAGAGCCTGTTAACTGACCCACGGGCTCTGGCTCTGAGCCCTCATTCGTAAGCCAAGTGGTGTACTTTGTGGGGCAGAGTGCCACCAGTTGGCTCTAGGAGACCTAGCTCTGAGTCCAACACTGCCCCAGTGTGTGGAACTCTGGGTGAATTGGCCTCTTGGAAGATTTTAGAAGGTAGCCTTGTTCAGGTTCTTAGAGGCCCAAGTGTGACTGTGACATCTCTGAGCCTCAGTTTTCACATCTCTAAAATGGGATAAGTAAACCTTGCATGGGTTGCTGTGAAGTTTTTAAGTACAGCACAATGAGTCATGGAAGGTTGGAGGGAAGTATGAGTGAAACCAAGGCTGGCAAGGTCTGCGGGGGCAGACCATGCAGGGTCCTGTGATGTCTTTGTCCTAACAGTACATGGAAGCTGTTAGAGAGGGATGGGATTCCTGATTGGGTTTGTGCCTGGAGCCAGCATACCTGGGTTCCCAGCCAAGATCTGCCCTTTAGTTGATGTGACCTTGGGCAAGTTATAAAACCTGTGCCTCAGTTTCCTTGTCTGAAAAATGAGAATAATTTGTGTCTTCCTCACGGTGATTGTGGTGAAGGTAGATGTAAGCCATATAAATATTTAGAAAACTCTTTGCCCCTCTGCCATGTCCCCCACCCTGCAACACACACACAGCTTCTGAGTTCCTCTGGGCTGAATGCCAGGACCCTATGCTGTGGCTGGAGGCGCCCCCAAACCCACTGAGCCAATGTCCACTCCTTCCCTCCTTCTGTCTTCCAGGTTGATCCCTCGGGACCCACAGTCTCATCATGTCTCGCACAGAGGACGGCAGAGGGTACAGGTGGTAGCTTGGCTGGTTGGCGATTTCCCGACAGCTGGATCTCCGGCAATGTGAAGCTTTTGTTTGGATGTTTTCCTTTGTTTTTGTTTTTTTGTCTTTTGTTTTATTTTATTTTATTTTTTCCTTTAAACCAATTGCGACTTCAGAAGAGCAGGAAGCTATGCTGTGGACAAGCACCAGTTTCTTTAAAGAAATTTAATATGGACAAAGCATATGTATAAATTTTATTTTTAATTTTTATAAGGGGTTGGGGAACTTTTTTGTTTTTGTCCTTCCCTTTCCTTCTGTCTTTCTTTTACACATCTCTCAGTTCTGCTTATTAAATATAACACCTCACTTTCCCAGAGAAGTCCTGCCTCTCCAGAGAGAATTTGGAGATTTCTCCTGGAAGGGGGTATGAAGACTAAGGAGGCCGCTGGGCCACCTCCCCACCAGACGCAGGAACTGGCCAACTCCTTGGTGGGCTGGTCATGGCTAGCCCTTGGGCCTTGGAAATGGTCAGAGGCGAAGAACCACGTGGAAGAAGACAACCAGGGCTTGGCCTAGAGGACTCAAGAAAGAAGGTCTAAACTGCATGGTTTGCTCTTTTTAAGCTGTTTGAAGCTGCAGGCCACAACTAGGACTTTACAGTGGTGGGAACCAGTTCCTCCTCCTGCCCTTTTTAACCAGGAACTCTGAGGGGAGGAGGGTGGAGGGTGATCATCTCCTGTCTCCCACATCCTTGGCGGATGAGTGGCCTCCCTACCCTGGCTCTACAAGTCTACCTTTCTCTTAATGTTCTTCCTGCTGAGGAAGACCCCCAGGAAAAAACTGTTGTGCCAAACCTCTGCCTGGGACACAGCTGGGTCTTCAGTGGGTATCTGTCACTGCTTATGAGGTCAGCACCTATCACCTGCTGCTTCTTGGATTGTCTTCTTCCAGATGTGCTCACCAAGGGTCCTGGTTGTCAGAGACTGCCCCATCCCTAAGATCCAGCTGGGACCGTTGCCATAATAACAGGGTGTCCTGAACTGGCTGCCCCTGTCGTCTCCTCGCAGTGAAGGGTGTGCCCTCTGTGCCAGGGCCTGTGACCTTGCCCTGCTGACATAGTGTCAAGCACCATCTCCCTTCCCACCCCCAGGGGCTTACTGTTAGGTACCTGCCCTCAGTGTGGATGTGTCAGATGGGAAAAGAATGAGCTTCTTGAGAGCAGGGAGGTGTTTTGTGTGACTCAGTAGACCCCCTGCAACTCTTAGGTACCCATTTCTGGGCTGGCCACCTACAGCTTTCCGGGCTGTGATGCTTCACCCCCACCACCAGTGTCTGTGTAGCCTCTCCTGTGCTCTCTGACAGCGCTCTTGCAGCCTTCCTAAGTGGGGCCTACCTCCTCGTGGGTTGCTTCTCTGTACCCTGCAGGGAGATGGGAACCACTCCTGTGTTGTCCCTCTCTGTCTGGATACTATGTTGGTAACTCTGAAGGCTCCCATTATGGCCCAAATAAGAAAGGTTTCTGGGGAAGTGGAAAGGAATTGTTCTTTGGAGTTTGTTTTTGGTTTTTGTTTTATCTAAACCAGCATAGGATTGACAGGGGAGAATGTTAGAGGGTATTTAAGTTGGTATGTGACCAAGCGGGGCTATCCCCCCAAAGCAGCAGTCCTTCGGCCCAGGGAGTTTGAGCCAGACTCCACAACATGTTTTCTCACATTCTGAGAGGTCGTCTCCCGAGGCCAGCCAATACCAAGGTTTCTTCCTTTCGTGGGCAGACAGTTGGCTGTGGTTAGCAGGATCTAGCAGGCTGCGGGCATAACCAGGCCCTTCCCCTCCTCGGCTGAGATCCACCGTGCCTGTCTCGTCTCCTGCGCTCTTGACTTCTCCAGCACCCTCCTGAGTGTACTCTCAGAGTTACAGCCTGGAGAATTGGAACAGTGGCATCCCCTAATTGCAGTGCAGGTTCCTTCTCTGCCCCAGTACCCTGCCTTCCCTTGGGGGCAGCTGTCTGTACATGAGCAAATGGGAAAAACAGTCCCAATACCCCATCTCTCCTTGGCTGCAGCCCCGTGCTCCAAAATCCCTAGTGAAGGCTCAAGCCTAACAAGTTATTTACCTTTAGCTCTCCTTTTTCTTTTGCCCTTCCGACGTCTCTTAAGCTGTGTCTAAATAAGGTCTTAGGGTATTACTGCTCCCCCTTCATTGTTTTTCTTCCCTGTAATTCACAGATGTCCGTGCTTTTGGGGTGAGGTAGACAGCCAGGTGGGTAGGCAGCTTCATGCACCCTCATCTCCAGGACTCCCAACCAGTTCTTGGTGGTGGCACCTCCTCCCCTAGCTCAAATGGGGCTAGCTCTTTTGCCCCAAGTGCCTGTCCTTCCCTCTTCTTCCCTCCCCTGCCATCTGTTTTGTCCACCTCAACAGGCACCCAGCCAGTTAGCTGGAGTCAGTCCCAAATAAATGCTGACTCTGCCACAGTCAGTGGGCAAGCCTTGGGGTTAATCTCAGGTGGCACCTTTAGAGCCACTTTTAATCTCTTCCCATCATGGCTCAGTTTCCTCTTACTCCTTGCCTCGCCACCTAGGTCCCAGGCCTGTCAGCAGCTCTGTGGTGCATCATCTCAGTGCCACCAGGTTTGTGGGGACTGCCCAAGTTTTAGGAGTTTCCAGACTGTTAAACAGCAGTCAGTTCTTCTCTTCTTGGCTCTGTGGAAAGGATAGCCTGTTGGCAGGAGCTTCGTGGCCCCACCTGTTAGTGAGAGGAAGCAGCATCCCCAATCATAGTGCCTTATACCAGTGCCCTCCCTGACCAGACCTCCTGGCCAGTGGTAGCATGTGGCTTCCCTCCCCCTGTGTCTGTTGGTCACTTGCACTCCCCATTACAGATAGCCACGTGGGAAGGACTACCCCTTGGGCCCCCTTCACCTGTAACTTCCCAAGGGCTGGAGTCAGGCACACGTGTCCCCACCTACCACCAGAGCAGCTATAGCCAGGACTCTCTCTGCCTCTTACTGCCCAGCAGGTCCTCTGTCACTTAACCTCTATCCAGGAAGGTGCCACAGTCTGTTCATTCAGGACTGGCTCCATCTGTCCCCCTTGGGGGTCTTGGGGTCTAAGGTGGTGGGCTGTAGCTTCAGCTCATCCCAGAGACCTTGGGAGCGGAGAATGGGGATTCTTCCCTGCCACCTAGACATGGTTTGCCCCGTGACCACCTTCCTGAGGGAGAGTATTACATGTTTATTTAAGAAATACCGTTTACAGCCAGAGAAGAATGCCTAGCACGGGTGGAGATGGATGTACTGTAACGTAAGCGAGAGTCCAGCTCTCTAGACAGGACTGCCGGTAGCAGTCCAGAGCGAGTGACAGCAGAGATGCTAGGGGCGGCACGCACCCTCAGCCCTCTGCTCGCTGACCCTGAGGTGCTAAGAACCACTCACCCCTCTGTACAGCCTTCTTGCCCTGGATGTTCCCTGCCTCTCTCATTCCCCCTCCAAGATTCTCAGCCTCTTAACATATCAGTTGTCTCCTAGAAGACCAGTGTGTGGAGCAATAAGATTACTGTTTTTGCTTGAGTTTTTCCTAAGAAAAGGAAAGATGGCATTGTGGGAATCTTTCTTTTTGTGCTGTTGACTATTTATCTTTTTAGAAAACATCTTAGTAGAATGGATGTCTGGGTTTTAACCTCGAGGTATCTTGTGGAGGCTTGGAAAAGCAGGGGTTGGGCTTCTATTCCTAAGGAGGGGACCTTGATTCTTCACCTTGTACCAAACTGCCTGGGCTTCCAGCCCCACCCACCGAGTGCACCTTCCTCCACTGGCCCTGCTCACACACCCCTTCTCCCACATCTGGGGGGCACTGGTAGCCCTTACACAAGGTGGTTTCTTGGGTTGTCACTCCTCTTGGCTCATTCCCCTTCCTAGGCCTGTCTGGCAGCCACACAGCAGCCAACTCTTTGGGCCACCAGGTTTGGGAGGCTAAGGCCAATCTGCTGCCTCTGCCAGTCTCCCATGCTGTGCTGTAGCACAGCTTTTGGGACAGCACAGCACAGGCCCATCTCTGATCCTGCCCCTCCAAGGCTCAGGTCGGGGCTATTGAGTGATTAATCCACTGCTATTGGCCCCTTCACACCTAGCCCCTGAGCACTGACATGGCCATCGGTTGCCTGAGGCCCCCCTAAGATTGCAGGGCTTAACAGAAGGGAGGCCACAGGAGGAAGGGCGTGTCACTGAGAGACATTTTTAAATCCTTTGAGCCCCAGTGGCTTGTCTTTCCATCAGAGCAGCGGGGTGTATTTCAATGACTTCGTAACACTCGTGTGGGGCCGACTTAGGTGTAAGGGAGGTTTTAAACCAGGCACAAGGTTAGTTTCAAATACTAGTTCATCTATTTTTCTTTCTTTTTTTGCACAGAAGCTGGTAATCTAGGACCTACGTGTGAACAACTTTATATGAATATTTTTTGTACTTGGTTTACTTGGGTTGGTATGATACATTGTATTTAAATTCCTTGAACACTGTGGATCCCCCTAATGTTTATGAATGTCTGAGGCTTTGTAAATTAAGGGACGTTTGTGTGAATAAAGTTATTTGATGGGGACAAAGAAGCCATATGTGATTTGACAATGGGTGTCTTGTGGTTTTATTGGCACCTGTTTGGGAAGGAGGAGAAGCCAGCCTAGGCCGTAGCCCTCCAGTCCTGAAGGGGTGAGAGGAAAGGATGCTGAGCTGCCTCTGTGGCTCCCAGCCTTAATGAAATAACTGCCTTGTGGCCTTTGACTGGCATTCCTGTTCCACATCTGAGGAAACGTGCTTAGAAGGAATTGTCTAAAATTTTGGAGCAGGGAGGCTTGGGAGGGGGTGTAATTCAGACCTGTCCTGGTATGCTCTTCAGAGGGATTTGGGGCCTAAGAAAACATGACAAGCCACTCTTCCAGACAACCTCAAAGGCCCTCCAACCCCAACACTGATTCTTCAAGTTCTACCCTCTAGGGTAAGGGCCAAGTTCTTGAAGAGCTCAACAAGGAGGTGGGCTCTATCAGAGGGGAAAGTTGGAACTGAACTCAGTGGGCTGAGGTGCTTGTGGCATCCATGTCCAGGGAGCAAAAGGGTCTGATGGAGCTAGGCTATAGTGGTTGGGTTAGGGGTAGGAAAAAGCATATAGTCTGGCTACCTGGGCCAACAAAAGCCACATTCTGTGAGGAAAGAGGACGGGCATTTATTAGAGGCCTACTATGTGCCAACTGCTTCTGATACCTCTGCCATCCTGCATGGTCAGTGTGGTGTGTGCCCCTCTACTGATGGGGAAACTACAGCCCAGAGAGATCAAGAGTGCTGGCTGAGTGCTTGGCGCCCTGGGAAGAGCAGAAGCTGCTGCTTGCCAGCAGGGGCAGATCATTTGGTCTCACCAAACACCCATTTCTTCATATAAAATGGGATGAGCAGTTGAAGAACCTGATGTTGGGTCAGGCATGTAGTAGACTCTCAACAAATGGTTGCAGAGTTTCCTTTTCCCAAAGGGACAGGGTTGGGATTGTACTGGAGTCTTCTGAAGCCTCAATGAAGCTTCTCAGCCTAGTTCTAAGGGTTGATGTTTTACATGGAACCTACTGCTCAGGGACTTTCTGAGGAGACCTGATGAGCTCAGGAATAACAGAACTGCAGGAGGGCAGACGCAGGACTTAGAATGTGTGAGTTAGAGGAAAAAATAAGACGAATTACTGTGACTTCCTGGCTAATCTGAGAATGACCCGACTGCAGTCCAGGCCTGGGGTTTGTGTCCAGTAGCTGCTGGTGAAGCCTCTCCTTTCAGAGGAGACTTTGTGTTTGAACCTGGACAAGAACGTGGAGCTTGAAGAAGGACAACCTACGAGGGTTTTTTAAAATAACGGATTTATTTAGATAAATTTCACCCTTTTGAAATGTATGATTCAGTGGTCTTTAGTCTATTCAGAGTTGTGCAACTATCGCCGCGCTATCTAAATCTAGAACATTTTTAACACATTCATTAGCAGTCACTCCACATTCCTGTCCTGCCCCCTCCACACACACAGCCAGACCTAGGCAACCACTAATCCACTTTCTGTCTCTAAAGATTTGCCTATTCTGGACATTTCCTGTAAATGGAATCATACGGCATGTGGCCTTTTGTGTCTAGCTTCTTTCACTCAGCATAATGTTCGCAAGCCTCACTTCTAAGCTGTTACACACAATGCTTTTATGAACGTTCATGTGCAAGTTTTTATGTGGACATTATGTTTTTAATTCCCCTAGGTATATACCTGGGAGTAGAATTGCTGGGTCATATGGTACGCATACCCGTTGCCATTGAGTTGATTCTGATTCATAGCAACCCTATAGGACTGAGTAGAACTGTCTCATAGGGTTTCCAAGGAGCAGCTGGTGGATTCGAACTACCAACCTTTTGGTTAGCAGCCAAGCTAAGCTCTCAGTCACTGCACCACCAGGGGTCTGGGTCATATGGTAACTATGTTTATTCTTTGAGAAACTGAAACTTTTTGAAAGAGGCTACACCATTTTACAATCCCAACAGCAATGTACAAGGGTTCCAATTTCTCCACTTCTTACTGCTTTGCAGTAGGTTACAGCCTGGAGGGAAGGATCCAGTGTGCCCAAACCAGGGTTCACTCCTGTGGAAGAATTTAAGACACCTGGCCTTTCGTGGATTTTCCCCTCCCAACCTGCTCCCACCTGCCCCTCCGGCTCCAGCCTCTGGTTCAGTCATTGAATAACCCACTCAGTGCTGGTGAATCAGACAGGCCCTGCTGTGGAGGAGCTCCAGTCCAGAGAGGGAAGGATTTGTAGAAGACAGGTGCATCATTATAGCATGCTGGGCTCAGAGATGGGGAGGAACCAGGGGCTGTGGAGCACAGAGATGGCCCAGGTGCTGAGAATTTGATTTCCACCCCAGATATACTGAATCAGAATCTACATTTTAACAAGAGCCCAAGTCCAGCTCCCAGCCCAGGCCTTAAACATTGTGCACCCTTGGGTCCACTTCAGAGGCCACACCAGACCCGCCTTTCCCCCAATGCCACTTGTCCTGCCAGATGGACTCCAGCATATTCTGGCTGGTGTGTGGCTGGCTCACTGACATGCTCAGGTGGCCGGCTGCCCCAAAGGCTGCCTGCCCCTCTCACCCAGACGCAGGCCTGGCTGTCCGTACACACCCTCTGTGCAGCAGCTCCGCTAGGGGGCACATTTCCTCTGGGCCTAAGGTGAGGTGTTGGGCATATGTGAACAGGTCTGTGCCCCCTTCCTTAACCTTCCCCCACCCATTCTTCTCCCAATGCACAGGGCTGATGTGTCCACCAAGACCGGCATCCAGGACAGGGTCTGTTGGCGGCCACTGCACCGTGGTGTGAATCACCATCCCTGGGTGTCTCCTGGGCAGGGCTGCAAGCTGCAGCTAAACTCACTGCTCAGGAGCAGCCAGTAGGCCAAGTAGGCATGGTAGTCCTGGTAGTCCCAGCCCCACTAACCAGCAAGCTGTCCTCCTGCATATGATGTGAGGCGGGAAGGGGTTCAGGCGTGGAGCCTCAGACTCTAAGCCTGCTCTCCACCCACAAATGTGCCGCCAGAGGCAGCTCCAGGTCTTGCTGAGCACCAGCTTCTCAGCTTTCAAAGGCACCCTGGTCCCTGGGCCACTAGCTTCCAGGGTGGTTGTGGTGCACACTAAGATAGCACCTCAGTCAGGGCTCTCAAGAGAAACAGCCTATAGGGGCAATCAATATATACACACAGAGAGAGTGTGTGTATTTCAAGGAATTGGTTCACACAACTGTGGGACTGGTGAGTCTGAAATCAATAGGCCAGGTGACAGGCTGGAAACTCCAGCAGGAAGTCCATGTTGCAATCTGGAGGCAGAATCCTCTCTGAAGAAACATCAATTTTTGCTCATAAGGCCCTCAACTGATTGGATCAGGCCCACCACATTGTGGAGCTCATCTGCTTTACTTAAGGTAACCGATCTGAGTGTTAATCACATGCAGTGCTTCACAGCAGCAGCTAGACTTGTAAGAAAAATAATCCCCGAGGATCTTGTTAAAATGTAGATTCAGATTCAGTATATCTGGGACTATGAGTCAGAATCGACTCAGCAACAATGGGCTTGGGTTTTTTGGTTTTTATATCTGGGGCAGAAGTCAAATTCTCAGCATAGGGTCAAACCAAAACCGATTAGAAGTCCTGCCTGACACATAGCAGGGATTCAGTGTATATATTTATTAAGTGATGGGTGAGAGCAATGGAACACTGGGCCCCAGTGGAAGGAAATTGTTCAGGAGCCTACAGGGTGGAGGGCAGTGCGAGGACAGGAACCCAAGTCTCTTGAGCTCTGGCCCACCCCCTCTGCCTGGCCTGCAACTTCTCTCCATTCCTGAGGCTCATTCACAGTCCATTTCAGGCCCACCCACCCCTGAGGAATAGGAATACCAGCTACTTGTGCAAGAATCACCAGGTATGGATGATATCATTGGGACTTCATTTCTTTCATGTAGCACAGAAGTTAGCAAATGCCTTCTGAAAAGGGCCAAAAAGTAAATAGAGGCTTTGCAGGCCACAGGGCGTCTGTTGCAACTAGTCAACTCTGCCACTATAATGCACAAGCAGCTCATTTGTAAACAAATGGATATGGCTGTGTTCCAATAAAACTTTATTTATGGACACTGAAATTTGAATTCATATAATTTTCACAGGTGTCACAAAATATTCTTTTTAAAATTTTCTTCAACTTTTTAAAAATGTAAAAGCCAGAGAGGCAGAGCCAACATGGCACTACAGACAGAAGCACCACACTATACCTCCACAGCAAAGACCCCAAAAACTAAGTAAAACAGAGACAAACGTCAATCCTGGAACCCTAAGTATCAAATGAAGAGATAAAGAACTCAACCAAGCACTGAATGGAATAAGAAACTGACATAGAACAGAGAGTGAGGAGAGTTACGAGTGGAGGTCCCTTATCAGCTAACGCAACACGGATCCACCAACTTGGACCCCTGTCAGAGATTGGTGAACAGGGAGTACAGGAAAGCAGATTCATGGAGCTCCCAGCGGGAGATAGCACTCAGTAACCAGCGATACACGCTTTCCCACACCCCACCCTGCCTCCCCCTGCTCAGCCTTTGCCATTTCCCAGTGGGCCAATCTGCTGCTTCCCAGCAGGCTGCGATTGTGTCACAGGAGGCACCAGTTCCACGCGGTGAGGATTTGCCCCACCCACACTGGCTGGCTTCTTCAGTGCCACAGCCCACCTGCTCAGATATAACCAAATAAAACAAAAAAGCAGGACAAAACAAATCTACAATCAGTAAATGAAGAAAATAACTACTGGATTTTCCAAAGACACCAGACAATATCAAAACATACAAAAAAACAGGACAGGATGGTTCCAGTTGGTGTCCAAAATAAAACATTAGATGACTTTCCAGTAGAAGAAAAGGCACTAGAACTACCTGATAGGGAATTCAAATCTCTAATATTCAGAGCTATCCAAGAGTTGAAGCAAAAAGAAGACAAAAATGAGGAAAAAAATAGACAAATTCATGGAACATACAGACAAAAAAATGGAAGAATCCAGGAAAATAAATAATACAGGAACAAAATGCCAAAATAAATTCACAGCTAGAAATTATACAAAAACAATCACCAGAAATCCAAAAGATAAACAACAAGATTTCAGAAATGGACAGTGTCATAGAAGGGCTGAGGAACAGGTTTGAAATGGAAGATAGGATCAGTGAAATTGAAGACAAACACTGGATACAACTCTGTTTGAGGAAAAATCAGAAAAAAGAAGGAAGAAAAATGAAGAAACCCTGAGAATTATGTGGGATACAATCAAAAATTTGTGAGTGATCGGAGTTCCAGAACAGGGGGAGAAAATGGAAAACACAGACAGTATCATTGAAGAATTGCTGACAGAAAGCTTCCCTAATATCATGAAAGATGAAAAGCTGACCATCCAAGAAGCTCAGCAAACCCCATATAGGATAGACCCCAAAATAAAATCACCAAGGCATATCATAATCACACTCGATAAAACCAAAGACAAAGAAAGAATCCTGAAAGCAGTTCAAGAAAAACGAAAAGTCACACACAGAGGGGAAACAATAAGACTAAGCTCTGATTGCTTGGCAGAAACCATGCAGGCAAGAAGGCAATGGGGTGACATATATAAAACATTTAAAGAAAAAAGATTGCCAACCAAGAATAATATATCCTGCAAAACTCTTGTTCAAATATGATAGTGAAATTAGGACATTTCCAGATAAAGAGAAATTAAGGGAATATGTAAAAACCAGACCAAACTGGCAAGAATTATTAAAGGGAGTCCTTTGTTTTGAGAATAAACAACATTAGATGACAGCCTGAATCTAGGACACAAGATCGCACCAGCCAGATACCAACCAAGGAAATGAACTCTCAAGGATTCTTCAAAACCTAAAGACTTACAACAGGGAACCAGAGAGGTTCATCTGCAAATGAAAACAACACCAGAACTATAAAAGAGGGAATAAATGGTGTAGGTATAGAACTTTCTAATGGAGAGGAAGGCAGGGCATACCAAGTAATAATAGACTGGTTCAAACCTAGGAAGATAAGGGTAAATTTCAAGGTAACCACAAAGAAAGTTAACAAACCTACTCATCAAAATGAAGAAGAAAAACATAAAGTCTCAGTAAAAACAAAAGAAATGAAAAGAAATCCACAAACAAAAGGAACCCAGCACAGGAAAGTAAGATGAACAAAGAAATAGCTAGCATCACAAAAAAAAAAAAAAAAAAAAAAAAAGCACTATAAAAATGTAAGAGCCTGACAACCAGAGCAGTCGAGGGCTTGCTCCTGTGAGTTGGACCTGTGGTGAGCAGCATGTCCCATAACTGATAGGTCCAGCTGAGGAGGTAGTCCATGTGTCAGGCCCACCTGTCAGGCCCACATAGTTGAATGACAGATCCATCTAGCATGTTGGTGATAGAGCAAGAACCAGGCCCAGAGGCTCTGTTTCATCTCCAGCTAATCTTCTGGCCACACTTTTGAGTGTGAGGGAAGGAAGTACAGTTTAGGGAGATCACCCACCATCTGATACATGGTCATGAATCTAGAAGCAGCAAAGTATGAAGAAAGGTGATTGAAACAGGAGTCAAGAAACCTGAATCCAGGTTCAGCATGGTTTGCCAGTTGTGTAGGCTACAACAAGTTTTCTCCTTCTCTGGGCCTAATAGCGTAGTGGATTCTGGAATCAGATGGTTTGGATTACTACTTTACCACCTT
Source organism: Dugong dugon (assembly GCA_030035585.1). Lineage (NCBI taxonomy): Eukaryota > Metazoa > Chordata > Mammalia > Sirenia > Dugongidae > Dugong > Dugong dugon. The sequence continues at coordinate 35,455,085 of CM057461.1, forward strand.
ACTCTCTGCCCCTCAGTTTTCTCACCTATAAAATGGCAACAATACTACTACCCATTTCAGAGTTTTTCTGAGAATTGAGTGCCTGGCATGGAGGAGTAAATTATCTATAAGTGATATCTGTTAATGATATTTTTTAAGGGGAAAAACATTCTATGAGTTGCTCCTCAAAATAAAGGTCCAAGTTTAAATAAAATTAATGAAAGCTATATATTTTATTTCCCTCCTGGAGTGGCCCAATGCCTGTGAAAGGCACAAAGACATCATGTAGTAAGTTCTGGTCCTTAAACTTCACAGATCGCTGATGCTTCTATGTTGAGCCCCTATTAACATCTGATACAGGTGTTTGAGCAAGATGCTCACTTCAGGAGCTGCTAATCGAGATCATCTTCGCAGCTCTAAGATCCTAATTCCCTTCCAGGGGACTTTAGCCACCCTGTCCCATTTCACGTGGGGCTGGAATCACTTCCCTCTTTAAAAGGCCTCCAATAATTGCCTCTGCATGACCTACTGGCTCCTTGAGAGCAGACCAGAATATGAGGAATTTAATAACCATGGTCTGGGTCCCTGGCAAAGAGGCTGTGGGGCTGAAGCCCAGACAACTCAAAAGTGGTGAGAACAGAGAGTGCACTTTCTCCAGCCAACAGACCAAGGACTCTGCCAAAACCCTCACATTCCTGGTTCCCACGTTGGCAGAGCCAGCCACCCTCCAGCTAGTGTTTACCCAGCACCTCATGTGTGCAATTAGCATTCTACTCAGGGGCAACTGTAGCCTACTGCATGCACACACAGGCTGTACCGTGAGACATCTGGGTTCAGATAAGTTGCTCTACCTCTGTAAGACTCAAGTTTCCTCATGTGTAAAATGGGGATAATAACTATACCAGGGTCCTTGAGGATTAGGTACTACTGCATGAACATGAAACCCCAAATAACAGCTTAAACAAGATAAAAGTTGTTTTCTCTCCCACATAAAAGAAGTCTGGAGGTAGGCAACCCAGGGCTACCATGCTGATTATGTGAAGTCATCAGGGATCCCATCTTCTTCTGTCTTCCTGCTCCAGTGTCTTCAGCAAGGGGCTTCCATCTTCAAAGTGACCTCACAGTCCAGGGTGGCTGCTGGAGCTTCAGACATTTCATCCTCATTCCAAGCAGCAGCAAAGAGATGAAGAGAGCACAACAACGACAAAAAAAGAAGAAGAAAAAAAGTCACTGCTAAGGCTGCTAGTCTCATGGGATTCGGTTTCTTGGTTTGGAGGTTTAGCGTTATGGCTTCATGGGACATCTTGGTTAATTGGCCTAATATCATGTTTACTGCTTCTGTTCTATCTCCTGGAAACCCTGGTGGCGTAGTGGTTAAGAGCTATGGCTGCTAACCAAAAAGGTCGGCAGTTTGAATCCACCAGGCACTCCTTGAAACCCTATGGGGCAGTTCTCCTCTGTCTTCTATATGGTCACTATGAGTCAGAATCAACTCCATGGCAACTATTTTGTTTTTTCTGGCGGGGAGGGCTCTAGCTCCTAGTTCATTGCATAACGCCTGGGGTCTTAACTTGCAAGCGGACATCCAAGGCACACCACAGTTGGTCTGTATTCACCCAGAGCAACAGAGGAAGGAGAGTCAGGAATAGGAGGAGGAAATAGAATGTGTGGCTAATTACCTCCATCAATAACTGCCTCCTTTGCCATGAGACCAGAAAAACTGGATGGTGCCTGGCTACCATTACTAAACATTTTGGTCAAAGATTCTATAGAACAATCTTGATCAAAACGAGGGAAATGCAGAAGAGAATTCCAAATTCTCATGGATTCCAGACTTTTGGGAGCCATAGAGGCTGGATGAACCCCTGAAACTATTTCCCTGAAATAATCTTTTTTTTTTTTTAACTAATATTTTATGGTGTTTTTGGTGAACCAGTTTAAGTTCCCATTCAACAATTTCTACACATGTTGTTCAGTGACATTGGCTTCATTCGTCACAATGCATGAACATTCTCATTCTTACTGTTCTGTTTCTGTTTTCATTAATCTGGTTTCCCCACCCCCTTACATTTTCATCTTTGTTTTAAGGTAATTGTTGAATGTTTGGTCTCATCTCATATTGAGATAATCTTTAAACCTTAAACCAAAAATATCCCCTGAAGTCTTTTAAAACCAAACAATAGTTTATCTTAACTAATAAAGAATGTCTGCCTTGAGCATTTTTCTCTTTTAAGATCTATTTATACGGGATCAAACTGATAACAGCAACTGGAAAGATTAGATAGGAAACTTAATGGGCAATGAGTTTATGTTAATGCGGGAGGAACAACTCAGAAAAGGAGGATGAGAATAGTTGCACAACTGGAAGAATGTAATCAGTGTCACTGAATTGTCCATATAGAAACTGTGGAGTTGGTGTGTGTTCTGCTATGTATATTTTGACCAACAACAACAAGAACAAAATAAATTTTACAAAAAAAGAGAGAGGGAGGGAGGAAGAGAGCTTTTCCCTTTTAAGGAACCTTCCTTGAAGTCCTGCACAACACTTCCTCTTGTATCTCACTGGCTAGAATTTAGTCACCTGGCCACATCTGGGTGCCAAGGAGGCTGGGAAACAAAGGGGGGCAATCGTTATTAAGGATGAAGGGAGATTGGTTGTCGCAGTAGGCAACTAGCGGATCTGCCACATCCAGTGTGCCTCTGGCTCATTCTAATAAAGTTAGGTATAACCAAAAGTTGGTGGTTCAAACCCACCTAGAGGTGCCCCAGAAGAAAGGCCTGGTGATCTGCTTCCAAAAGATCACAGCCTCGAAAACCCTATGGCGCACAGTTCTACTCTGACACACGTGCGGTTGCCATGAACTGGAATTGACTTAATGGCAACTGTTTGCTTTTTTAAAATTTTTATTATTAATAATCACTCTAACTCCTTCAGTGAACCCACAGAGATGCTCAATGCCTACTTTGCTTACTTCCTGCCTGCCTTGAGTATTTGTTGAGCACCTACTCTGCTAGGTGCTGGGAATTCAAAGATGAAATACAGCTAGACCTGTATTCCCTCATCATGCAAATTTTCCTGAACCCCTCCTATGCTGAGCTCTGTCATAAGACGAAAACACTGAAACAGACAAGGCAGCATCTGTGGAGTCAGGTGTGGGATATACAGACAACATATCCTCAGAATTTTTGTTTCAGGCAAGATGGACCTAAGAGACTAAGAAAGTATGATCTGGTCCCATTCCTGTTACCAGGATGCAGCCTGTGGACATCTGTGCTCCATAACTCTGGACAGGCAGCCAGGCCAGGCCAGGCCTGCGGCTGGGGCCTGGGAGAGGAGGCCACCCAATTCCTGCACAGAAAAGCATTACTTTATTTTCCTGGGTCATCAAATGAGCAGTAATCTGGGAACAAAAGATGATTAGTGCTGGAAGCTTGCAGAACTGAGCCAGTGCCTCCTGTTCCCTCCCCCTACCCCCAGCCTAGCCAGTTCTCTGCTCTCCAGGCCCCAAACTCACTTCCCAGGACAGTGCCTCTGCCCCCACCCCACCCCGTTCTTGGGACCCTCACATGCTGTCTCCACCAGCTTTGGAGAGAGGCTTCAATAGTAAGTTGTGCCCATCTGGGTCAGTTCTTAACTTATTGCCTCTCAGCTCCAAATGCACCCTCAACATGTGCTCTGTGATAAGCAACAGATTCCTTTAGCATTTTTCCTTTGAAGTGAGCAAGGCTTTAAGCTCTCAAGAGAGGATGCTGGTGGGACATGGCAAGAAGAAGAGGCTCCTGCAATTTCCGGGCAGGGTGGGGGCTGCTGCAGTGGATGCTGACCCCAGCCATGGGCCCAGAATGCCATCCCTCTGCAGCCTTGCAGCTTCAGCCTGGCAGTCATCTTTCTGCAACCTTCTTGAAACCAAAGCCCTCCTCCTGCCCTTCCCCACTCCCACACACACAGAACAGTTGCTCCCTCACAAGCCCCCACTCCCCCCCTGCACCCCACACAGCCTAGGTGCTCTGAGGCCTGCCGCCTCTGCTGGTGCCTGCACTTCCACTGCATACCCATGCCACTGGCGCTGAACGCCTGCTCCCTGCCCGCACTCTGGAGCTTGCTGAGCAACTCCAATTCACCCCAGCCTGCCTAAACCCCTGCAATTCTCTGCTATCCGATGAGCTGAAGCATACCTTCTCCTGTGAGGTCTGAACCCCTTCCAATTTTGTCCTTCCTTGGACATCTATGAAAAAACTAGAGCTAACATCATACTTAGTGGTGAAAGATTAAATACTTTTCCCTAACATAGGAACAGAGGCATTGGTTCAACGGTAGAATTCTTGCCCCCATGTGAGAGACCAGGTTTAGTTCTCGGCCAATGCCCGTCATGCACAGCCACCACCTGTCATTAGCTGCTTGCATGTTGTTATGATGCTGAACAGGTTTCAACAGAGCTTCCAGACTAAGATGTAATAGGAAGAAAAGCCTGGTGATCTACTTTAGAAAAATCAGCCAAAGAAAACCCTATGGATCACCTCAATCTGATCCACAACTGATCATGGGGACAGCACAGTACTGGGCAGCATTTCCTTCAGCTGTACGTGGGGTCCTCGTGAGTCGGGGCTGACTTGATAGCAGCTAGCAACAACATAGGAATAAGACAGGGATATCCACTCTCACCATTCAACATTGTAATGAAAGTGCTAGCCAGTTTAATCAAGCAAGAAATAGAAGAATGAAAGTTGTACAGATTTGGAAAAAAAAAAAAAAGCTTTTATTTGCAGATGACATGATCAGCTATGTAGAAAATCCAAATGAATCTACAAAAAAAAAAAAAAAAGCTGTTAGAATTATTGAGTTTAGCAAGGCTATAGGGTACAGGATCAATATACAAAAATCAATGTATTTCTCATCACCAAAAAAGAAAATTACAGACCAATATCCCTTATGAATATAGACAAAAAAATTCTCAACAAAATCCTAGCCAACAGAATTCAACAGCATATCAAAAAAATAATACATTATGATCAGGTGGGATTTATACCAGGAATGCAAGGATGGTTCAACATTAGAAAATCAATGTAATTCACCACATAAATAAAACAAAGGAAAAGAATCACATGGTCATCTCAATCAATGCAGAAAAGGCAATTGATAAAATTCAACACCTTTCCTCATAAAAACTCTCAGCAAGATAGGAATAGAAGGGAAATTCCTCAACATAATAAAGGGCGTATGTGCACAACCAACTGCAATCATTATTCTCAACGGAGAAAGACTGAGTGCGTTCCCCTTGAGACTGAGAACAAGACAAGGATGCCCACTCTCACTACTCTTATTCAACATTGTACTGGAAGTCCTAACCAGAGCAATAAGGCAAGAAAGGGAAATAAATCGTATCGAAATTGGAAAGGAAGAAGTAAAACTAACCCTATTCACAGATGACATGATCCTATACATAGAAAACGCAAGAGATTCCACAAGAAAGCTACTGGATCTAATAAGAGGGCTCAGCAAAGTGGCAGAGTACAAGATCAACACACAAAAATCAGTTGGGTTCCTATACATTAATAAGAGAACTCCGAATAGGAAATCAAGAAAACAATACCATTAACAATAGCCCCCAATGTAAAATAGTACTATCACTTTGGAAATCGATTTGGTGCTTCCTTAAAAAGCTAGAAATAGAAGTACCATATGATCCAGCTATCCCGCTCCTTGGAATATATCCTAGAGAAATAAGAGCTATCACGCGAATATATATATGCACACCCATGTTCATTGCAGCACTGTTCACAATAGCAAAAAGATGGAAACAATCTAGGTGCCCATCAGCAGACGAATGGATAAACAAATTATGGTATATCCACACAATGGAATACTACACAACGATAAAGAACAATGATGAAGCCATGAAACATCATCTTATAACATGGAGGAAGCTGGAGGTCATTATGCTGAGTGAATTTAGTTAGTCACAGAAGGACAAATATTGTATAAGACCACTATTATAAGAACTCAAGAAAAGGTTTAAACACAGAAGAAAACATTCTTTGATGGTTACGAGGGTGGGGAGGGAGGGTGAGGGTTATTTACTAACTAGATAGTAGATAAGAATTACCTTAGGTGAAGGGAAGGACATCACACACTACAGGGGAAGTCAGCACAACTGGACTAAACCAAACCTAAGGAGTTTCCTGATACAATCAAACACTTTGAGAGACAGAGTAGCAGGGGTAGGGGTCTTCGGACCATGCTCTCAGGGAACATCTAGGTCAATTGGCATAACAAAGCTTGTTAAGAAAATGTTCAGCATCCTACTTTGGTGAGTGGCATCTGGGGTCTTAAAAGCTTGCAAGCAGCCATCTAAGATGCATCAATTTGTCCCAACCACCTGGAGTAAAGGAGAATGAAGAACACCAAAGACACAAGGAAAGTATTAGCCTAAGAGACAGAAAGGGCCACATAAACCAGAGACTTCATCAGCCTGAGACCAGAAGAACTAGATCGTGCCCAGCTACCACCAATGACCGCCCTAACAGGGAACACAACAGAGAGTCCCAGATGGAGCAGGAGAAAGGTGGGGTGCAGAGCTGAAATTCTAGTAAGAAGACCAGACTTAATGGTCTGACTGAGACTGGAGGAACCCCAGAAAGCATGGCTCCTGGACTCTCTATCAGCCCAGAACTACAACAATTTCCAAGGCCAACTCTTCAGACAGGGATTGGACTGGACTATGGGACATAAAGTGATACTCGTGAGGAGTGTCCCTCTTAGCTCAAGTAGATACAAGAGACTAAATAGGCAGCTTCTGTCTGGAGGTGAGATGGGAAGGCAGAGAGGGCTAGGAGCTGGTTGAATGGACATGTGGAATCAGGGGTGGAAGGGAGAAGTGTGCTGTCACATTATGGGGAGAGTAATTAGAGTCACATAGCAATGTATGTATAAATTTTTGTATGGGGGGAAAAAAACAGCCCCCAAAAGGGTAAAATGCTTAGGAATAAACCTAGTCAGGCATGTAAAAGACCTATACAATAAAAACTATAAAACAGTACTGCAAGAAACTAAAAGAGATCTACATAAATGAAAGAACATTCCATGCTCATGGACTGGAAGACTTAACATTGTGAAAATGTTCATATTACCCAAGGTGATCTGTAGATATAAATGCAATTCTGATTCAAATCCCAACAGCATTCTTTACTGAAATGGAAAATCTCATCACCAACTTTATATGGAAAGGAAAGTGGCTCTGAGCAGCCAATGCAATATTGAAGAAGAAGAAAGTAGGAGACCTCATACTTCCCAATCTCAAAACATACAATACTGCCACAGTAATCAAATAGCCTGGTACTGGTATAAGGACGGACACATAGACCAAAAGAATAGAATTGAGAACCCAGAGGTAAATCCATCCATCTGTGGTCAACTGATTTTCAACAAGGTGTCATAGTCCATTCAATGAGGAAGAAACAATCTCTTTAACAAATGGTGCTGGCGAACACTGGATATCCATTTACAGAAAAATAAAACAGGATCCATACCTCACACCATACACAAAAACTAACTCAAAAAGGATCAAAAATCTAAATGTTAAAGTAAAACTATAAAGTTCCTGGAAGAGCACATAGAAACAAAACTATGGACCTAATTTTTTGCAGAAATAGACTATCAAACACAACTACAAATGCATGAAAAACAGAAGAGAAATTAAACAACTGGGATCTCCTAAAAATTAAATACTTATGCTCATCAAAAGACTTTATCAAAAAAAGTAAAAAGAGAACCACAGACTAGGAAAAAAATCTTTGGGAATGACATATCTGATGAGGGTGTAATCTCCAAAATAATTAGAAATCTTCAGCAACTTAACAACAAAAAGACAAATAATTCAATCAAAAAATGGACAAAGGACATGAACAGAGGCTTCTCCTAAGAGGATATTCGAGCAGCTAACAAACACATGAAAAGATCCTTGTGATCATTAGCTATTAGAGAGATGTAAATCAACACTACAATGAGATACCATCTCACCCCTGCAAAAATGACACTGATCAAAAACAAACAGGAAACAACCAATGCTGGAGAGGTTGTGGGGAGATTGGAACTCTTATACACTGCTGGTGGGATTGTGAAATGGTATAACCACTATGGAAAACAGTATAGTGCTTCCACAAAAAGCTAGGAATAGAAATACCTTATGATCTCCCTCATAAGCAATCCTACTCCTAGGTATATACACTAGAGATCTAATAGCAGTGACACAAATAGACATATGCACATCAATGTTCATTGCAGCATTATTCATAATAGCAAAAAGATGGAAACAACTTAAGTGCCCATCAATGGATGAATGGATAAATAAAATTGTGGTACGTACATACAATGGAATACTATGCAGCTATAAAGAATAAAGATGAGTTCTGAAAACATAACATGGATGAATCTGGAGGACATTATGCTGAGTGAAATAAATCATTCACGAAAGGACAAATATTTCATGGTCTAACTTTTATAAAAAGACAAGAATAGGTATACACACAGAAAGCAATGTTCTTTGATGGTTATCAGGGATAGAAGGGGAGGGAGGAGCAATCACTTCCTACACAGTAGACACGTGTTATTTTTGGTGATGGGAAAGGTAATACTCAACATGGGTGAAGTCTGCACAACCTGACCAAGGAAATGATGACACTAAGAAGTACAGAAGAGTAAGGGACAATTTTGGTAAATGCTATAACATATACAATTTTCCAACAATGCTAATAACATCCCAAAAATATGTGTGTTGTTGCACAGGTAGAAAACCAAATCTGTTGCTGTCAAGTTGATTCCGACTCATAGTGACCCTATAGGACAGAGTAGAACTGCTCCATAGAATTTCCAAGGAGCGACTGGTGGATTCAAACTGCCTACCTTTTTGGGTAGAAACCGAACTCTTAACCACTGCACCACCAGGGTGTATGCATATATGTGTATAGGTAGGCACATGTGAGCATATGGGTGTGAATGTATAGGTGTATCTGTAGGCATATGTATATACATGTTTGTGTGTGCTACATATATATAATAAAGCACATAGGGGGCACAGTTGTGGATACTTTCTAGACATAAGCAAATACCTCGCGTGTTTGGTTTACTAGGTTCGAAGGCTTAGGGGACAACTCAGTCAATTGGCATAACATAGTTCATAAAGATATTGTTCTATATCTTAGTTTGGTGAGTAGCGCCTAGGGTCTTAAAAGTTTGTGAGGGGCCCTCTAAGATACAACTATTGGTCTGTACTCATCTCAGCATAAAAGAAAGAAGGAAACCAAAGACTCAAGGAAGAAACCATCTACAGGACTATTAGCTCACATGAACTACTGCCTCATCTATCCTAAGACCAGAAGAACTAGATGGTGCCCAGCTACCACTAACAACTGTTCTGAGCAGGGACACAATAGATGGTCCCAGATAGAATGGGAGAAACTTGTAGAACAAAACTCAAATTCCTAAAAAAGTCCAGATGTACTGGACCAGTGGAGACTGGAGGATCCCCTGAGACTATCGCCCTGAGATAAACCCTTTAAATTTGGAACTGAACCCAGTCCCAGAGGTCACATTTCAGCCAACTAATAGATTAGCTCATAAAATAAACAATGTCATCCGTGAATACTGTGCTCCTTTTAAAAAATCATCTATATGAGACCAAACAGTCAATATTTACCCTAAATCAAAGAAGAGAAGGTAAGAGGGGGCAAGAAAGCTAGACTGGTGGAGGTAGAACAGCCAGAATGGAAATAATGAGAATGCTGACACACTGTGAAAAATGTAACCAGGGATACTGAACGATATGTAAACCAAAAAACCAAACCCTTTGCCGTCGAGTAGATTCCAACTCATACCAACCCTATAGGACAGAGTAGAACTGCCCCATAGGGTTTCCTAGGAGCAGCTGGTAGATTCAAACTGCTGACCTTTTGGTTAGCCACTGAGCTCTTAACCACTGTGCCACCAGGGCTCCCAAACAATACGTATAGAAGTTGTTAAATGGGAACCTAATTTGCTGTGTAAACTTTCACCAAAAATACAATTAAAAAATCAATTTATTTCTCTATACTAGCAATGAACAATTGGGAATTGATATTAAAAAAATAATGCTATTTATAGTATCATCAAAAATATAAATTACTTAGGGAAAATATGCAAAAAATATGAAAGATTTGTATACTGAAAACTATAAAACATTGCCAAGAGAAATTAAAGAAAACCTAAATAAATGGAAAGATATACTTTGCTCATGGGTTAAAAAATTCAATACTGTTAAGGTGACAATTTTTCCTAAATTGATCTATAGATCCAATGCAATCCCTACCAAAATCCCAGAAAGCTTTTTTGTAGAAATAGACAAGCTGATTCTAAAATTCATATGGAAATGCAAAGGATCTAGACTGGTCAAACCAACTCTGAAAAACAACAAAGTTAGAGGACTAACATTATCTGATTTTCAGAATTATTATAAAGCTACAATAATTAAAGCAGCATGGTATTGGCATAAAGATGAACCTATAGATCAGTGGAACAGAATAGAGAGTCCAAAAATAGATCCACACATACATATTTGGACAACTGATTTTTTAAAATAATTTATTTTATTTTTGTTGTTTTTGCCAAGAATATATACAGCAGAACATACACCAACAATTTCTACACATACAATTCAGTGACATTGATTACATTATTCGAGTTGTGCAACCATTAGCACCCTCCTTTTCTGAATTGTTCCTGCCCCATTAACATAAACTCACTGCCCACTAAGTTTCCCATCTAATCTTTCAAGTTGCTGTTATCAATTTGATCCTATTTAGATAGATCTCAAAAGAACATAATGCTCAAGGCAGACATTTTTCACTAGTTAAGATTAAACTATTGTTTGGTTTTAAGAAGATTTGGGGGGATAATTTTGGTTTAAGGTGTAAAGATTGTCTCAGGACAATAGTTTCAGGTGTTCATTCAGCCTCCATGGCTCCAGAAAATTTGAATTTCATAAGAATTTAAAGTTCTGTTTTAAATTTGCCCCCTTTTGATCAGGATTCTTCTAGAGAATTGTCTCAGTTATCTAGTGCTGCTATAAGAGAAATACCACAAATGGATGACCTTAACAAGCAGAAATTTATTCTCTCACACTGTAGGAGGCTAGAAATCCAAATTCAGGGTGCCAGCTCCAGGCGAAGGCTTTCTTTCTCTGTTGGCTCTGGGGGAATGTTCTGGTCATCAATCTTCCCCTGGTCTAGGAGCTTCCCAGTGCAGGGACCCTAGGTCCAAAGGATGCGCTCCACTCCTTGCTCTTCTTTCTTGGTGGTACTGAGGTCCGTCTCCTCTCTGCTTTTTTCTCTCTTTCATATCTCAAAAGAGATTGACTCAAGATTCAACCTAATTCTGTAGATTGTGTTCTGCCTAATTAACATAAATGCCTCTAATCCTGCCTCATTAAGATAATAGACAGCTTACTCCCAAATAGGATCATAATCACAGACACAGAGGCTAGGATTTACAACACATAGGATAATTAAATCAGATCACAAAATGGAGGACAACCATACAATACTGGGAATCATGGCCTAGCCAAGTTGACACACATTTTTTGGGGACACAGTTCAGTCCATGACAAGAATCTTCGATCAAAATGTTCAGTAATGGTAGCTAAGCACCATCCACTTCTTCTGGTCTCATGGCAAAGGAGAAAGTTGTTCATGGAGGCAATTAGCCACACATTCTATTTCCTCCTCGTGTTCTGACTCTCCTTCTTTCTCTGTTGCTCCAGGCAAACAGAGACCAATTGTTGTGCCTTGGGTGGCTGCTTACACATTTTTAAGACCCTAGGCACTACGAAATGAACTAGGAAGTGGAAGAGAAGCACTGAACATGTTATTAGTCCGATTAACTGGGATGTCTCATTAAACCATGACCATAAACCTGCAAACCAAGGAACCAAACCACATTAGGTGTTTGGTTGTAAATAGACAGCCTCAGCAGCTACTTTTTGTTTTTTAATCGTCCTTGTCAATATATCACACAACTTCTGCCAGTTCAACTTTTTACAGGTGTACAACTTATTGACAGCAATTACATTAATCACCTGTCAAACCCTATGCCTAATCAATGTGATTTTCTCTACACCATAAACGAAAACTCAGTACTTCATAAGCAATATCCCTCTTCTTTCCCCTTTCCTCCCATCCCTGGGAACCACTAATAAACTTTGGTCTCTATATATTTGCCTTTTCTTGTCTTTTTTTTTTTTTAATTGTTGTAGCTTAAATGAAGTTTACATTTCAAGTTAGTCTCCCATATACAAATTTATACATATATTGTTATGTGACCCTAATTGTTCACGTCATACTGCGAAAGCACACTCCTCCTTTCCACCCCTGATTCCCCATGTCCATTCAACCAGCTCCTAGCCCTCTCTGCCTTCCCATCTCACCTCCAGACAGAAGCTGCCTATTTAGTCTCTTGTATCTACTTGAGCTAAGAGGGACACTCCTCACGAGTATCACTTTATGTCCCATAGTCCAGTCCAATCCCTGTCTGAAGAGTTGGCCTTGGAAATTGTTGTAGTTCTGGGCTGATAGAGAGTCCAGGAGCCATGCTTTCTGGGGTTCCTCCAGTCTCAGTCAGACCATTAAGTCTGGTCTTCTTACTAGAATTTCAGCTCTGCACCCCACCTTTCTCCTGCTCCATCTAGGACTCTCTGTTGTGTTCCCTGTCAGGGCAGTCATTGGTGGTAGCTGGGCACCATTTAGTTCTTCTGGTCTCAGGCTGATGAAGTCTCTGGTTTATGTGGCCCTTTCTGTCTCTTGGGCTAATCCTTTTCTTGTGTCTTTGGTGTTCTTCATTCTCCTTTACTCCAGGTGGTTGGGACAAATTGATGCATCTTAGATGGCTGCTTGCAAGCTTTTAAGACCCCAGATGCCACTCACCAAAGTAGGATGCTGAACATTTTCTTAATAAGCTTTGTTATGCCAGTTGACCTAGATGTTCCCTGAGAGCATGGTCCGAAGACCTCTACCCCTGCTACTCTGTCTCTCAAAGTGTTTGACTGCATTCAAGAAACTTCTTAGCTTTGGTTTGGTCCAGTTGTGCTGACTTCCCCTGTAGTTTGTGCTGTCCTTCCCTTCGCCTAAGATAATTCTTATCTACTAACTAGTTAGTAAATAACCCTCACCCTCCCTCCCCACCCTCGTAACCATCAAAGAATGTTTTCTTCTATGTTTAAACCTTTTCTTGAGTTCTTATAATAGTGGTCTTATGCAGTATTTGTCCTTCTGTGACTGACTAAATTCACTCATCATAATAAGTTCCAGCTTCCTCCATGTTATAAGATGTTTCACGGCTTCATTGTTGTTCCTTATCATTGCATAGTATTCCACTGTGTGAATATACCATAATTTATTTATCCATCCGTCCATTGATGGGCATCTAGGTTGTTTCCATCATTTTCCTATTGTGAACAGTGCTGCAATGAACATGGGTGTGCATATATCTATTCGTGTGACAGCTCTTATTTCTCTAGGGTATATTCCAAGGAGCAGGATAGCTGGATCATATGGTACTTCTATTTCTAGCTTTTTAAGAAAGCAGCAAATTGATTTCCAAAGTGGTTGTACCATTTTACATTCCCACCAACAGTGTATAAGTGTTCCAGTCTCTCCACCTCTCCAGCATTTATTATTTTGTGTTTTTTGGATTAGTGCTAGCCTTGTTGGGGTGAGATGATATCTCATTGTAGTTTTGATCTGCATTTCTCTAACAGCTAATGACTGTGAGCATTTCTTCATTTGTCTGTTAGTCGCCTGAATATCTTCTTTGGAGAAGTGCCTGTTCATATCCTTTGCCCATTTTTTAATTGGGTTATTTATTTTTTTGTTGTTGAGGTTTTGCAGTATCTTGTAGATTTTAGAGATTAGACACTGATCTGATTTGTTGCAACCAAAAATTTTTTCCCAGTCTGTAGGTTGGCTTTTTACTCTTTTGGCGAAGTCTTTTGATGAGCATAAGTGCTTGATTTTTAGGAGCTCCTATTTATCTAGTCTTTCTTCTGGTGCTTGTGCATTGTTACTTATGGTTCATATTGTGTTTATGCCATGTATTAGGGCTTCTAGCGCTGTCCCTATTTTTTCTTCCATGATCTTTATCATTTTTGATTTTATATTTAAGTCTTTGATCCAGTTTGAGTTAGTTTTTGTGCATAGTGTGAGGTATGGGTCTTGTTTCAGTTTTTTGCAGATGGATATCCAGTTATGCCAGCACCGTTTGTTAAAGAGACTGTTTTTTCCCCACTTAACAGATTTTGGGCCTTTGTCAAATATCAGCAGCTCACAGGTGGATGAAGTTATGTCTGGATTCTCAGTTCTGTTCCATTGGTCTGTATATCTGTTTTTGTACCAATATCAGGCTGTTTTGACTACCATGGCAGTATAAGTTTCTAAAATTAGGTGGTCTGCGGCCTCCCACTTTGTTCTTCTTCTTGAGTAATGCTTTATTTATTCGAGGCCTCTTCCCTTTCCATATGAAGTTGGTGATTTGTTTCTCCATCTCATTAAAAAATGCCCGTGGAATTTGGATCGGGATTGCATTGTATCTGTAGATTGCTTTGGGTAGAATTGACATTTTCACAATGTTGTGTCTGCCTATCCATGAGTAAGGTACGTTTTTCCACTTATACAGGTCTCTTAGTTTCTTGCAGTAGTGTCTTGTAGTTTTCATTGTATAGATCTTTTACGACTCTGGTTAGATTTATTCCTAAGTATTTTATCTTCTTGGGGGCTATTGTAAATGGTATTGATTTGGTAATTTCCTCTTCGAGGTTCTCTTTGTTGGTGTAAAGGAATCCAACTGATTTTTGTATCTTTAGCTTGTATCCTGAAACTTTGCTGAAATCTTCTATTAGTTCCAGTAGCTTTCTTGTGGATTCTTTGGTGTTTTCTGTGTATAAGATCATAATCATCTGCAAATAGAGATACTTGGAATTCTTCCCTACCAATCTGGATGCCCTTTATTTCTTTTTCTAGCCTAACTGCTCTGGCTAGGACCTCCAGCACAGTGTTGAATAAGAGTGGTGATAAAGGGCATCCTTTCTGGTTCCCGTTCTCAAGAGGAATGCTTTCAAAGTCTCTCCATGTAGGATGATGTTGGCTGTTGGCTTTATAAATGCCCCTACTTATACTGAGGAATTTCCCTTCTATTCCTATTTTGTTGAGAGTTTTTATCACGAATGGGTGTAGGACTTTTCAAATGCCTTTTCTGCATTGATTTATAAGATCATGTGGTTCTTGTCTTTTGTTTTATTTACGTGATGGATTACATTGATTGTTTTTCTCATGTGGAACCATCCCAGCATACCTGGTATAAATCCCACTTGATCATGGTGAATTACTTTTTTTGATATGTTGTTGAATTCTACTGGCTAGAATTTTGTTGAGGATTTTTGCATCAATGTTCATGAGGGATATTGGTCTGTAATTTTCTTTTTTTGTGGTGTCTTTGCCTGGTTTTGGTATCAGGGTTATGCTGGCTTCATAGATTGAGTTTGGGAGTATTCCATCCTTTTCTATTCTCTGAAAAATCTTTATTAGTAGAATTGTTAACTCTTCTCTGAAAGTTTGGCAGAATTCTCCAGTGAAGCCATCTGGGCCAGGGCTTTTTTTGTTGGGAGTTTTTAAAGTACCTTTTCAATCTCTTCTTTAGTTATGGGTTTATTTAGTTGTTTTACCTATGTTTGTGTTAGTTTAGGCAGGTAGTGAGTTTCTAGAATTTGTCCATTTCCTCTAGGATTTCAAATTTGTCAGAGTACATTTTTTCCTAGTATTCTGTGATGATTCTTTTAATTTCAGTTGGGTCTGTTGTGATATCACCCATCTCATTTCTTATACAGGTGATCTGCTTCCTCTCCTGTTTTTCTTTTGTCAGTTTGGCCAGTGGTTTATCAATTTTGTTGATCTTTTCAAAGAACCAGCTTTTGGTCTTGTTACTCTTTCAATTGTTTTTCTATTCTCTGTTTCTTTTCATTCTGCTCTAGCTCTTATTATTTCCTTTCTTCTGGTGCCCATGGGCTTCTTTTGCTGCTCTCTTTCTACTTGTTCCAGTTGTAGGGTTAATGTTTTGATTTCGGCCCTTTCTTCTTTTTGGACGTGTGCATTTATTTCTATCAATTGACCTCTGAGCACTGCTTTTGCTGTGTCCCACAGGTTCTGGTAGCATGTGTTTTCATTCTCGTTTGATTCTATGAATTTCTTTATTCCATCCTTAATTTCTTCTATAACCAAGTAGTTTTTGAGCAAGGTGTTATTCAGTTTCCACATGTTTTTTTTTTTTTTTTTTTTCCTTGTTTTTTCTGTTGTTGATTTCTACTTTTATGGCTTTATGGTCAGAAAAGATGCTTTGTAATATTTCGATGTTTTGGGTTTTGTTAAGGCTTGCTTTATGGCCTAATATGTGGTCTCTTCTGGAGAATGTTCCATGTGCGTTGGAAAAGAAAGTATACTTGGCTGCTGTTGGGTGGAGTGTTCGGTATATGTCTATGAGATCAAGTTGGGTGATGGTAGCATTTAGATCTTCCGTGTCTTTGTTGAGCTTCTTTCTGGATGTTCTGTCCTTCACCGATAGTGGTGTGTTGAAGTCTCCTACTACTACTGTGGAGCTGTCTATCTCTCTTTTCAGTGCTGTTAGAGTTTGTTGTATGTATTTTGGATCCCTGTCATTGGGTGTGTAAATATGTATTATAGTTATGTCCTCCAGGGGTATTGATCCTTTAATCATTATATAGTGTCCTTCCTTATCCTTTGTGGTGGATTTTACTTTAAAGTCTATTTTGTCATAGATTAATATTGCCACTCCTACTCTGTTTTGAGTGTTGTTTGCTTGATACATTTTTTCCATCCTTTGAGTTTTAGTTTGTTTGTGTCTTTAAGCCTAAGATGTGTCCCTTGTAGGCAGTATATAGACAGATCATGTTTTTTAATCCAATCTGCCACTAAACGGTGCATTTAGTCCATTTACATTCAGTGTAATCATTGATAGGTATGAGTTTAGTGCTGTCATTTTGAAGTCTTTTTTTTTTGTGTGTGTGTGTTGCTCACAGTTTCTTTGTTCCCCTTAATTTTCTGTGCTGAGTTGTTTTTCTTTATGCATTTTCTTTTCATCTTTTTCATTGTTGTTGATTTTGTGTTTGCTGAGTCTGTATATTATTCTAGTTTTTATTTTGATTTGTAGGAATGTTAGTTTCCTTTGTGGTTACCTTAATATTTACCCCAGTTTTTCTAAGTTTATGCCAGTCTTTTATTCCTTTATATCGCCTTGACTTCCTCTCCATATGTAAAATCTGTTTCTACATTTTTAAGTCCCTTTTTTGGTTTTCATGTTATCATCTTTTACATATTGACATCTGTTTCCCTATTTTCAGTGTTTTAGCTTTGATTTATTTTTGTGACTTCCCTGTCTGCTTTGTTATCTGGTTGCTCTGTCTGTGTTCTAGTCTTGAGTTGTTATCTGATGTTACTGATTTTCTAACTGGAGAACTCCCTGTAGTATTTCTTGTAATTTTGGCTTGGTTTTTGCAAATTCCCTAAACTTCTGTTTCTCTGGAGATGCCCTAATTTTGCCATTATTCTTGAGAGACAGTTTTGCTAGATATATAATTCTTGGCTGGCAGTTTTTTTCCTTCAAGTCTTTGTACATGTCATCCCATTGCCTTCTTGCCTGCACGGTTTCTGCTGAGTAGTCTGAGCTTATTCTTACTGACTCTCCTTTGTAGAATGACTCTTTGTTTATCCCTAGCCACTCTTAAAATTCTCTTTAACTTTGGTTTTGGCCAGTTTGATTATAATGTGTCTTGGTGACTTTATTTTGCGATCTACCTTATGTGGGGTTTGATGAGCGTCTTGGATAGATATCTTGTCATCTTTCACGATATCAGGGAAGTTTTCTGCCAATAAATCGTCAACAGTTCTCTCTGTATTTTCTGTTATCCCCCCTGTTCTGGTACTCCAATCACTCGTAGGTTATTCCTCTTGATAGAGTCCCACATAATTCTTAGGGTTTCTTCATTTTTTTAAAATCCTTTTATCTGATTTTTCCTCAAATAAGTTGGTGTCAAGTGCTTTATCTTCAGTCTCACTAATTCTGATTTCCATTGCCTCAATTCTGCTCCTATAACTTTCTATGAGTTGCCTAATTCTGAAATTTTATTGTTAATCTTCTGGATTTCTGATTGCTGTCTCTCTATGGATTCTTGCAGCCTGTTAAATTTGTCACTATGCTCTTATCTTTTTAATTTCCTCTATTGCTTGTTCTGCATTTGCTTAATTTCCTTCCTAATTTCTTGAAGAGTTCTGTATATTAATCTTTTCTAGATTCTTTATTTTGCGAGCTTGCTGAAGCCATCATGGATTGCCTGTTTATGTGATTTGATATTGACTGTTGTCTCAGAGCTATTGATAAGTTATTATATTTATTTATTTTATGTTAGCTTACTGTGTCCTAGCTTCTTGTTTTGTTTTCATATGCCCAAATAGGCTGCTCGTATGAGCTAGTTTGATTATTGACACCTTTGAAGTTTTAAAGTCCTGTCACCAGGTGGTTAGATCTGTTACTAGGTATGAGAGCTCAGGAGTCTTCCCACTCCTTCTGTATGGATTCAGCTCAGGTGCCCAGGTAGATAGCCACCAAGTGTGCGGTGTAGGCTCTCACCTGCAGTCCTAGACAGGCATGAGTGATTTGTGTAGGCACAGGCATCTGGCTGCAGCAGGAGGATACACTCTGAGCAAGGCAGGGTGCTGTCGGCCAACCCCAAGTGTCCAGGAGGAAGGAGTGTCCCTGTTCCCTAGAGCACATAGGTGGGTGAGTTTTGCAGCTGGACTATGAGCACCCAACGCTGTTGGCTGTAAGGACTGGGGGTCACTTCTTACTCTTGGGCCCCTATCACAGGTGGCTAGGTGGCATGGGTGGAACCACCAGTCCTCAGACCCCTGATGTGGGTAGCTGAAGGTCCTGCTTAATGGGCAGAGCAGTGTCAAATGTCACGGACCTGCAACTTCACGGCTGAAACAATTCAAGTTAGACTTGAGGTATATACCCTGTTGTACAGTGGTAATGAAGGCCTACCCTGTTGAAATGGGCCCACACAAGTCTCTGCAGGGGGAAAGGCACTCAAAGTCTGTGGATCTCTTATGTCTGTGCCTAGGCAAAGGAGCTGTGCCTACCCTGGGTTCCTGGCTTAGGGGAGCCAGCAGTTTATTTTTTCCCCTGTTTGTTAATTTGTTCACTCTCCAAGGCCAGGAGAATCGCACAGGGCGTGTAATGGATCCTACTTCTGGCCCAGGGAACTGGGCAATTGCTGAAGCCAGTTGGGACCAGTGCAGAGCAGGGAGTGTGGAGGTAAATGGGAGAGAAGTTTCTCCCTAAGGGGGGTGTTTTTGATCCATGCAGTAGGCCGTACACAAGTACTTATATTTTGCTGACCTGGGGTTGCTTCTCACTGGTTCTGGGTGGCCAAGTAGACTCTCTGGTGCTGGGTCTCTCCGGGTGCAGAAAATGCACCCCCCAAGCACTGCTGTTTGCCTGCCTCACTGCTCACCCATGAGCTGATCAGGCCTGAAGGGCTCAGGCTCTCGCTGGATCAGGTCTGGCAACTCCTCGCTGCTTCTGAACTGTCTCTCCCTCCCCCTGCCACTCAGTCCAGTTCTTCAACTTTGCCTTAGATATTCAGGGCTCCTAGATTGTCAGGTATAATTGATTCACTTGTTTTTTCAGGTCTTTGTTGTAAGAGGGTCCACCAGAAGCATCTGACTACTCTGCCATCTTGGCCCTGCCCTTAAGTGTTTAATTTTTAGGAGCTCCCAGTTACCTAGTCATCTGATGAAAAAATTTTAATTTTTAACATACCTGTTTTTGTCTTATTCTGAAGACACACAGCATGGATGCACACTCCTGCATCAGAGCTTTTGCCTTTGTTTGCTGTACTGAAATGCTTCCCACCTGCTTTTTGGCAGGCTCACTCCCTCTCTTCCTGTCTTCCTTGTTGGTTTTATTTAAAAATTTTTCTCGAGTACATATCACCATATACCATCTTTTTGTCGTGTTTATTGTCTGTCTCTCTCATTAATATGCCAGTTCCCAGAGGGCAGTAATTTTTGTCTGTCTTGTTCACTACTATATTCCTACATCTAGAACAGTGCCTGCTACTTAGCAAGTGCTCAGTAAATATTTTTGAGGGAATGACTTCAAAGCCAGGTCTCTGCTTTCTCTTGGACAGCTGTGTGTGTGTACATGTGTGTTGGTTGGGCTGGGGGTGGTGCACCAGCTGGGTCATTCTCCTGAGACTCATTTCCTGAGGTATAAGCAGAGTTCTCAGAGGGTTGGGTGGATTCCACTCACAGCATCAACACGTTACATAATCTGGCACCAGTGGAGAATGAGAAGGGCAGGCATGGCCTTTATTCTGTGTTTGCCCAGAGAAGCTTCCCCAGGCCACATCCTGCATGCCAACTCTTCAGCTTTGTGCTCCCTAATCGCCCCGACAGGGCCCACCACCCATTCACCCAGCCCACTGATTCTGAAAACACAAGTCCGTGCGTACTGACGCTCCGCTCGGGGCCTGGGAGGCCTGGGAGGAGCTCAGGCCTGGGTATGTCCCTGACACCACTGCCTGGGGCTTCAGCCCTACCTGAGCATTGGTGACTCTGGGAAGTCAAGCCCCACCTGTCCACCTGCTCACACATGCCCAGGGCTCCAGGTGTTCCTTCAGGGACACCGCCTAGCTGCCTGCTGAGCTTTCTTGTGCTGGGGACCACTGCCTGAGCTGCCTCAGTGGACACAACCCAGAGTCTTCTTTTACCGGAAGAGTGACCCAGGGCAGGTCATGTGGCTTATCCTGGCCTTGGTGGCCTCCTCTGCAAGCCAGGGAATCGTACCAGTGACTTATCTCCCAGAGTTATGGGGATGCAGTGTGCTGCAAGAGCCTGGTTACTCCTCAGAGGTCAACAAATGAGAGCTATTGTTGTTATCATGGTCAATGAGGGTCTGCTCAGTCATCTTATGCCAACTTCTGGAGGTTCAGATTCACTCATTCAATCCGCTCTGCTTTCTTTGCACATATAGCCCAGCACTGGGAGACAAATGAAAATAAATATACATCGGACAGTGAGTGCTCTGAAGAGAAATCAGGGTAATGGGATAAAGAGTGTCTGGGTGGTCAGGGGAGGCGCCCCTGCAGAGGTGACACTGAGCAGAGATCTGCCTGGAGTAAAGGGTGGTCATGGGGACAGCAGGGAGGAGGTACAGAAGAGCAGGAGCCCTCAGTGGAGTGTCTGCATGCATTGGGGGCCAGTGTGGCTGAAGCAGAGTCAGAAGGAGAACGCAACTCAGGGTGTCAGATCACACAGGGCCTGGTAGACTTCTTCCCAGCACAAGATGGGAGACTTTGGAGGGTTTTCAGCAGAGTGTCAGGATTTGCTTTCCATTTTTTAATTTAATTTTACTTTTGGTAAAAATACACAGGAAAACCTGCTCTCATTCCACAGTTTGTAGACTTAATGATCAGTGATTGGTTACATGCTTCACAATTGTCAACATTCTCGTTATTTCTGTTCTAGTTGTTTCACTTCCATTTACTTAATTTTCCTGCCCCTCTGCCCCTACCTCCTCATCTATGCTTTAAAATAGATGTTGACTCTTTCATCTTATATAGTTCTGTTTTGTTTTAAGAAACACAATACCCAATTTTTACTCTTTGGGCTAAACTGTTGCTTAGTTCAAAGGAGGCTTCCAGGGATAGTTTCAATTCAAGTTTTGAAAAGCAACTCAGCCATAGTCTCAGGGACTCCTCCAGTCTGAAAAGGTCCAGTAAGTCTGGATTCGTTAAGAATTTGAAGTTTTGTTCCATATTTTTCTCCCTTCTTATCAGAATTCATCTATTGTGTTTCTGATCAGAACATTCAGTAGTGGCAGCTGGGCACCATCTAGTTCTTCTGGTCTCAAAGTGGAGGAGGCGGTGGTTCATGTAGACAATTAGTCCTGTAGGCCAGTTCCTTCTCTGATTCTTGAGTTTCCCTCTTTCTCTTTTGTTCCAGACCAATAAATAGCAATTATTGTATCTTAGATGGCCTACTTGTAAACTTTTAAGACCCCAGACACTATCACCATACTGGGAGGTAGAACATAAACTTTAAGAGCTATATTATGCCAATTGACTGGATTGTCCCATGAGACCACAGCCCCAAGCTCCCAAGCCAAGAGAATTAATCCCATGAGGTGATTGGTTATGTCCAATTAGTGTCAGCATCTGTCGACCCCCTTGTTGTAGTTGTTATTATTGAAAAACTATACACAACCTAGCATTTGTCTGTTCATTTCTTTTCCCTATGTACAGCTTGTTGACATCAGTCATGCTGTGCAAACTTCACCCATATTTGGTGCTACCTTTCCCATTTCTATAAACAAAAAGTGACTACTACCTAGGGAGTCCTTCCCCTCACACCCCACCCCTGGTAACCACTAGTGAACATTAGTTTTTGTATATTTACCTATTAATGTCATTTCATAAAAGTTAGAACATACAACATTTGTTTGTTTGTTTGTTTGTTTTTTACTCATTTTAGTCAACATAATGTCCTCCAGGTTCATACACATTGTAAGATGTTTCAGGAATTCATTTTTCTTTATTACTGAATAGTACTCCATCGTATGTATGTACCACATTTTACTTATCCATTCATCCATTGATGGGCACTTAGGTTGTTTCCATCTTTTTGCTATTGTGATGTAATGAACATGGGTGTGCATATGTCTGTTTGTGTCACTTCTATTAGATCGCTAGGTTATATACCTAGGAGTGGTATTACTGGGTCATACGTGGCACAGTAGTTAAGCACTCGGCTGCTTGCTGGAAGGTCAGTGGTTCAAACCTACTAGCTACTCTGTGGGAGAAAGATGTGACAGTCTGCTTCTGTAAAGATTACAACCTTGGAAACCCTGTGGGGCAGCTCTACTCTGTCCTATAGGGTCACTATGAGTAAGAATTCACTCGACATCAATGGGTTTTGTTTTTTTATGGAAGCTCTACCTCTAGTTTTTTGAGGAACTGCCAGACTGTTTTTCCACAACGGCTGAACCATTTTGCATTCCCACCAGCAACGAATGGGAGTTCTAATTTCTCTACATCCCCTCCAATACTTATTATTTTTGTTGGTTTGTTAATCTTAGCCATCCTAGTGGAAGTGAAGTTGTATTTCATTGTGGTTTTGATTTGCATTTCTCTGATGGTTAGTGACACTGAGTATCTTTTCATGTGTCCCTTGGTCATTTGAATATCCTCTTTGGTGAAGTGTCTGTTCATGTCTTTTGCCCAGTTTTTGATTGGGTTATTTATCTTTTTATTGTTAAGTTGTGGAAGTTTTCTATGTATTTTAGGTATTAGACCCTTATTGGTTATATTGTTCCCAAAGATTTTTTTCCTAGTTCTATAGGTTGTCTCTTTACTCATCTGATAAAGTCTTTTGATGAATATAAGTATTTAATTTTTATGAGGTCTCCGTTATCTGTTTTGTTTTCTGTTACGCATGCATTCATTATTGTGTTTGATAACCTACCATTGAAAAAATTAGGTCCCAAAGCTTTGCTCCTATATTTACTTCCAAGAAATTTATGGTTTTAGATTTAACATTTTGGTCCTTGATCCATTCTGAATTAGTTTTTGTGTATGACATGAAGTAAGGATATTGCTTCATTTTACTGCATGTGGAAATCCAGTTTTGCCAGCATCATTTGTTGAAGAGACTGTTCCTACCCCATTGAATGGATTCGGCCCCCTTGCTGAAAATCAGTTGACCATAGATGCTTGGGTTTCTTTCTGGGTTTTCAATTCTATTCCATTGGCCTATGTGTCTATCATTAAACCAGTACTAGGCTGTTTTGATTACTGTAGCTGTATAATATGTTTTGAAGTCAGGAAGTGTGAGGCTTCCTACTTTGTTCTTCAAAATTGCTTTGGTTGTTTGGGGTCTCCTTGTCTTTCCATGGTGCCCTGGTGAAGCAGTGGTTAAGAGCTCGGCTGCTAACCAAAAGGTCAGCAGTTCGAATCCACCAGCCACTCCTTTTAAACCCTATTCTGTCCAATAGGGTTGCTATGAGTCAGAATTGACTCCATGGCAGTTGATTTTTTTGTCTTTCCATATAAAAATGAGGATTAGTTTTTCCATTTCTGTAAAGAATACTGTTGGAATTTTTATCAGGATTTTGTTGTATCTGTAGATCATTTTGGGTAGTATTGACATCTTGACTATATTAAGTCTTCCAGTCTATGAGCACGAAATATCTTTCCACCTATTTAGGTCTTCTTTAGTCTCTTTCAGCAGTGTTTTATAATTTTCATCGTATAAGTCTTTCACATACCTGGGTAAATTTATTCCTAGATTTTTTTTTCTCTTAGTTGCTGTCATGGATTGAATCACGTTCTCCCAAAATGTCTGTCAACTTGGCTAGGCCATGATTCCCAGTATTGTGTGATTATCCTCCATTTTGTCATCTGATGTGAATTTCCTATGTGTTGTAAATCCTACCTCTATGATGTTAATGAGGCAGGATTACTGACTGTCATAGATTGAACTGTGTCTCCCAAAAATATCTGTCAACTTGGCTAGGTCACGATTCCCAGTATTGTATGATTATCTACCATTTTGTCATTGATGTGATTTCCCTGTGTGTTGTAAATTCTATCACTATGATGTAATAAGATGGATTAGTGGCAGTTATATTGATGAGGTCTACAAGATTAGATAGTGTCTTAAGCCAATCTTTTGAGGTATAAAAGACAGAACTGAGCAGAGAGATGCAGGTCCTTTGGACCTGAGGTTCCTGCGCAGAGATGCTCCCAGACCAAGGGAAGATTGATGAGAAGGATATTCCTCCAGAGCCAACAGAGAAAGCCTTCCCCTGGAGCTGACACTCTGAATTTGGACTTGTAGCCTACTAGACTGTGAAAGAATAAATTTCTCTTTGTTAAAGCCATCCACTTGTGGTATTTCTGTTAGAGCAGCACTAGATGACTAACACAGTGACAGTTATGTTAATGAGGCAGGACTCAATCTACAAGATTAGATTGGTTTTAAGATAATCTCTTTTGAGATATAAAAGATAGAAGCAAGCAGAAGAGATAAGGACCTCATACCACCAAGAAAGCAGTGCCTGGAGCAGAGCGTGTCCATTGGACCTGGGATACCTGTGTAGAGAAGCTCCTAGACCAGGGGAAGATTGATGACAAGGACCTTCTCCTAGATCCAAGAGAAAGAGAAAGCCTTCTCCTGGAGCTGATACCCTGAATTTGGACTTCTGGCCTACTGGACTGTGAGAGAATAAATTTCTGTTTGTTGAAGCCATCCACTTGTTGTATTTCTGTTACAGTAGCACTAGATGACTAAGACAGGTGCTATTGTAAATGAAGTTGTTTTCTTAATCTCCTTTTCAGATTTCTCAATACTGGTGTATAGAAACCCAATAGATTTTTGTGTGTTGACCTTGTATCCTGAAACTTTGCTAAATTCCTCTATGAGTTCTAGAAGGTTTTAGTAGATTCTTTGAGATTTTCTACATTAGAAGTGTGTCATCTATGAATAGAGATAGTTTTACCTCTTTCTTTCCAGTTTAGACACCTTTTGTTTCTTTTTCTTGCCTAATTGCTCTGGCTAGGACTTCCAGTACAATATTGAATAGGAGTGGTGAGAGTGGGCATCCTTGTCTTGTCTTTTCAAGGGAACAATGCTCAATCTTTCTCTATTGAGTATAACCTTGGCTGTTGGTTTTTCATAAATGCCCTGTCTTAGTCATCTAGTGCTGCTGTAACAGAAATACCACAAGTGGATGGCTTTAACAAAGAGAAATTTATTTTCTCCCAGTCTGGTAGGCTACAAGTCCAAATTCAAGGCATCAGCTCCAGGGGAAGGCTTTCTCTGTCTGTCAGCTCTGGAGGAAGGTCCTTGTGATGCATCAGTCTTCCCTTGGTCTGGGAGCATCTCAGCACAAGAACCTCAGGTCCAAATGATGCACTCTGCTCTCGGCACTGCTTTCTTGGTTGTATGAGGTTCCTATGTGTCTCTGCTCGCTTCTCTCTTTTATATATCAAAAGAGATTGGCTTAAGACATTATCCAATCTTGTAGACCTCATCAGTATAACCTCATCATAGTGATAGAATTTATAACACATAAGGAAATCACATCAGATTACACAATCATACAATACTGGGAATCATGACCTAGCAAAGATGACAGATATTTTGGGGGGACACAGTTCAATCCATGACACTCCTGGCCCTCTGCTGCTGCTGCTCCTCTATCCTTTGGCCCCCCAAATTCATGTCCTTGCCATATGTAAAACATCATATCATAGTAAAAAGTTTTAAATCAACTCCAAGTCCAAAATCCAAAAATTCCTCTTCATCTGTGAAATCTAGAATACAAGTTATCTGCTTCCAAAGGTACAATGGCAGAACAGGAACAAGCTAGACATTTCCATTACAAATGGGAGAAACTGGAGGAGAAGAAGGGATAACAGGCACCAAGCAAGTCAGCAGAACACATTATATTAGCCTTCAAGGCTTCAAAAATAATCTTCTGTTCTCTGAGACCATTCACACAATAGCCCTGCCCTCCAGACTCTAGGTATTGGCCACAGTCTCCGGATTCTGAGTGAAGACCCCTCAGCCCTGGGCTTCAGCTCCTCCTTCCAGGCCCACTGGGACAGCAACTCTGCTCGCTTGGCTTTAGGCGCACTATTCTCCTAGTCCGTCGGAGTGACAGCTCCACCATTAGAAACACCAGAGGCCATGACTCCACCCTTTGAAACCCCAGAGGTCATGGCCATACCTTTTGAGACTGAGGCAGCTCAGCTTCTTGTGTTCCTTGTCTCTTCGGCTTCTGCTTCCTGTGGTTTCTCAGCCCTCGGGCCTCAAGCCCGCATCTGCCCTGCTGGGGCAAGTGTTCCAAAGCTCAGTAGCTCCACCAATGATAAGTGCCTAAAGGCATCCCACTCCACCAGGAAGCCTCCTGCACACAGGCACTCAGCTTCTTTTATCCATGGGTTGGTAAGCCTAGCTCCACCGATAAGTGCTCGGAAGTACCCTACTCCACCAGGAAGCCTCCTGCACACGGGCATTCAGCTCTCTCACTCTGTGGGTCAGCTCCTGTGCCGTCTCACACTGGTCTCCTGGTTCTGCTGCTGCAGGTTCTCTGCTGCTACTGGTCCTCTGCGGCTGCTGCTCCTCTATCCACTCACAGTTTCAAAACCAATTCCACATTTTAGATATTTGTTCAAGCAGCACCCCACTCCTGGTACCAAAGTCTGTCTTAGTCATCTAGTGCTGCTCTAACAGAAATACCACAAGTGGATGGCTTTTAACAAAGAGAAATTTATTCTCTCACAGTCCGGTAGGCTACAAGTCCAAATTCAGGGCATCACCTCCAGGAGAAGTCTTTCTCTCTCTGTCGGCTCTGGAGGAAGGTCCTTGCCATCAGTATTCCCTTGGTCTGGGAGCTTCTCTGCACAGGAACCTCAGGTCCAAAGGGCAAGCTCTGCTCCTGGAACTGTTTTCTTGGTGTTATGAGGTTCCCATGTGTCTCTGCTTGCTTCTCTCTTTTATATCTCAAAAGAGATAGGCTTAAGACACTATCCAATCTTGTAGACCTCATCAGTATAACCTCATCACAATGACAGAGTTTACAACACTTAAGGAAATCACATCAGATTTACAAAATGGTACACAATCATACAATACTGGAAATCATGACCCAGCCAAGTTAACAGATATTTTGGGGGGACACAATTCAATCCAGGATGTGCCCTTAATTATTTGTTTTCCATTTTTAAAGAGTCCCTCAGTTTCCACATTGGGAATGGATTCTGTTTGGGTTGGGGGCTGTAGAAGCAGGGGTTATGTCAGGAGGCCATGACCATAACCCTGGTGGTGCTTAGGCCAGACTGGTAGAAGCGAAGGTGTGAGAAGTGATCAGGGTCTGCATAGCTTCCGAAGGCTAAGCCACCAGGTTTGGCTGACAAACTGGAGGTAAGGAGGGGGACTATCAGGACAAGATGCAATAATGACAACTCTTGACACTTAAATGCCTTCTCTGGGTTATGCTCTTACATACAAGAAGTAGCTGTAATCTCTACAACAGCCCTGAAATCTGGATACTATTGTCCTCATTTCAAATATGGAGTGGCTGGGCTCAAGGAGAGGTGAATGACTGATATCAAGGGCTGTTGGGCTCAGTACAGGAATGGACATGAAGCGTTGTCATGATCTTTCACAGACAGATTCTTCTACAACGAGGTTATGGCTGAGGCCCGTGCTCACCCTACCTCCTTAGCTTTCCAGGCTCTTCCTTCTGGAGCATACAGTACTTTCCTTGGAGAAAGGTGACATCCAACACCATTTTTCTGACACATTACAGGGCTAGTGAAACTTCCCTGTCTTGTATCCATCTGTGCCATAGCCACTTGCCTGGGGCTCACTTCTTCATCCTAATGTGCTCTTATCTCCACTCAAATGTCCCAAGAGCACCTCAAGCTCAACAAGTCAAAAATTGAACCAACCTCTCCTTCCTACCACCCACCTTCTTCATGCTCTTCCTCCCACCCCCTGGTAGCAAGGACACCACATGCTACTCTCAGCACTTATTCACTCCTCACATCTACCTTATGAGGCAGGCATCATGGTTAACCCTATTACAGATGGGAAAACCAAGGCACAAAGAGGTTAAGTGACTTGCCTAAAGTCACCCAGCTGGTAAGTGGTAGAGCTGGGATTTGAACCTAGGCAATCCTACTCTAGAGCCTAACTTTATGCTCGGCTGCCCACCTGTCAGGACTGTGGAGAAACTGAGGCCAGAGGTACATAGAAGGTATTGACAAATGCTAACTCCCTAGCCCTTCCCTTCATACAAAGTGCTGCCACTTGGAACAGCTCATTATGACCCTGTGGCACCTGACTGTGTGATGTACTGTGATTGCTCCTATTTTTGATATGAGAAAACCAAAGGCAAATGCTGTTGAGTAATTAGCCAAGTTCACACAATTAGAAAGTGGCAGAACAAGGACTTGAACTCAGGTCTGTCTGAGGCCAGTGTTCATGTGCTGCAGACCTAGATGAAGACAGGCTCCTCAATGCCTTTTCTATGTGACCATTCAGTGTGTGTTTGTGGGGGTCGTGGGGGACAGTAAACGCCGATCGATTGATCGATAGGAAACCAGGCATCAGGAGGGAAAGCCAAATCCAAGGCTTGTTTCACACTTTTGGGTTTTCTTCTGGATGTAAAAAACAGTTCATTATTGAGATGGCCTCTGCATTCTGTCACCTGAAAGGTTGATAGCCAAGGTAATTGGGGGCCTATGACTGGCCTCTGTCCTGAAAATTCTTTTCAGGCAGATTTCAGCCAGGAGCACTGAATTCTACTTAAAATGTAAAATGCATTTATCTGTGAAGTGTTTTCCCTGAAGTGGGAATAGGTAATTGATTTTTAAATGAAGGCTACCTTTCTGGGCTCTGGAAAACGCTTTCAGGTCCCTTTCTTATTTTTCTGTGAATAAAGGCAATTATCCCAGGTCAGCATGCCACAGAGGAAGTGGGACTCACTAATTTTGCACAACAAATGTTTCACTGTGGCATTTATTTTCCTTATTGCAAAAGAGGTTATTGTATCAGCTTGTTTCACATCACAGAGAGAGGGAAACCAGGGTCTGCCTTAAACAGTGGACTGAGGTTAGAGGGTCCACAGGGTTTGGAAAAGCCCCTCTCTGCCTTGAATTCACAGTGCACTGCTGGGTTAATCACTTTCCCTCTCTGTGCCTTAGTTTCTGCATCTGTATAATAGTGATAATCACAGCATCCACCTCTAATAATCCCCGCTACTCGTAAATGGTAAAAATGGCCACAGATTAGTCCCCGCCTCTCTATGCCTTTTGGTGGTCCCCAACAAGGCTGATTCTGGGCTTGGCCACGTGACTTGCTTTAGCCAATGGCATAACAGCAAATGTGATGCCAGCATAGGCTTGGAAAGCCCTTGCTGCTCTTTGGAACTCAGACCCCCATGTGAATGAGCCTGAGCTAGCCATCTGGAGCATAAGAGGCTGCCTGAGGCAGAGATGAACTATCCCAGCTGAATCCCACCCCACTCCCAGACAAACCAGCTGCCAACTGCCAGACAGGCTGACTGAGGCTCTGCTAGACCATCTAGTCCCAGAGAAACTGGCCCAGATCAGAAGAATTACCCAGAGTTGTGGTTAGTTGCCATCGAATTGGCTCTGACTCATGGAGACCTGGGTGTAACAGAATGAATGTTGCCTGGTCCTGTGCCATCTATATGATCGTTGGTATGTTTGAGTGCTTTCTTGTGGCTATAACTGCCCAGTAGACCCATAAAACTGTGAGAAATGATTGCTTGAGTGTTTTAAAACACTAAAGTTTGGGCTGTTTTGTTCCACAGCAGAGGCTAACTGATACATCACCTCTTTGCCTTGTACCTGTGAAGTTCTCTGGTAGCAAGTAACAGATGCCAACCCTGGCTCACTTGGGTAAAGAGGGATTTATTGGGAGATTATTGGGGATCACAGAATTGAGGCAAAGACTGGAGAGCCAGGCAGGAACCAGAATAGTAGCTGCCTATCAGCGCCCCACCTATGCAATGGGCACCCCCACCAATTCTTCCATCCTTGCAGAATTCCCCTTAGGAGTTAAAATACCAGTTGGCAGGAGGAGGCCACATGTCCAGCCCTTGACTGTGTCAGAGTGTGAGAAGCAGGGCCTGAGAGAAAGACACCTATAGTGCAGTGACTGGGCGTGAAGTCTCCAGATCCAGCCTATATCAGCTCAAATCCTGCTGCTTACTAGCAAGCTCATCTTTCTCTTAGCCATCATTTTGCCCCCTCTAAACGAGCTGGGATGGGGCAGTGGTGAGTCAGTGGTAGAATTCTCACCTTCCATGTGGAAGACCTGGGTTTGATTTCCAGGCAATGCACCTCGTGAGTAGCCATCAACCATCTGCCAGTGAAGGTTGGTGGCAAAGTGGTTAAGAGCTCAGGCTGCTAACAAAAAGTTTGGCAGTTCGACTCCACCAGCTGCTCCTTGGAAACCCTATGGGGCTGTTCTACTCTGTCCTATAGGTTCGCTATGAGTCGGAATCAACTCAATGGCACACAACACACACACACACACACACACGATGCTGAACAGGTTTCAGCAGAACTTCCAGACTAAGGTGGACTAGGAAGAAAGGACTGGTGATCTACTTCTGAAAATCAGCCAGTAAAAACCCTATGGATCACAACAGTCCAATCTGCGACCGATCATGGGGATAGCACAGGACCAGGCAGCATCTTGTTCCACTGTGCACTGGGTTGCCATAGGTCGAGGGCCAACTTGATGGCAGCTAACAGCTTGGTGTATGTGAAGATCCTAGCAAGAAAACACAACATGCAGACTCAACACACGTTATTTCTCATTGTCCTCCTGGGATGAAGGGGAGCAATGGGAGTGCCCTGGGTGGTGGTGGGGTCAGAGCCCTGGCTTCTAGTCTTTGCTGTGCACCTTGGGCAAGTCACTTATCCTCTGTGAACTTCCATTTTCACATTTATGCAATTAAGGTGTTAAATGAGTGAGCAATTTTCCAAAAACATGTAGCCTTTCTCTTTTCCTTGCGAATCCCAAATAAAATGGTTGGACGCGGGGAGGAGTAGCAGGGTCGCACTTGTGAGCTCAGCTTGTCTTTCACCTGCCTCCCAGGCCCCAGAGACACTTCTGCAGAAGCCTGATGCTCCAAGGAATACCGCCTGTAAATAAATGATGGTACAGTCATCCTGGAACAAACACAGCTGGCATCCTAGCTTTACTACTTACTGCTGTGCCATCTTGGCTCACCACCTGACCTCTTCGAGTCCTCTGCATCATCTCTCCAGGAGGGATGGGAATTAGGAGACAAAGCTGGCTACTAAAGCGCAACCTCTGCCACCAACTTGCTCAGTGCAGGGGAGACTGGTCTTGGCAAGCCCATCCCCTTTTCCAGGCCCCAAACCTGATAACAGACTGGGATTCCTCACTCCACCCTCTCCTGGGCCTGCCTCTCCAGGGGCATAGCAACTCATAGAATCCCCAAAGCTCAGGCTAGCCCCTCCTCCCTCTCAGTCTCAAATCAAGGCAAGAAATCTAGGAGACCACTAGACTGATCCAGAAGTAGCAGGCCAGCTGGTGGGCAGCTGACCTTGACAACAGCCATCATCACACATTGTGGGTGGCCAAGGGCTCTGATGGTAGCCCACATCAACCAGCCCAGATGAGATCTGCCTGGACACCGGAGAGGGCCAGCGGAGTGTCCTTGTGGGCTTGGACAGCACAGCACCCATCTGCAGTGGTGTTTGCCTATGGCCCTCCCCAACTTCAGCTTTCTAGCACCCATTAGAAAAGCCAGGTTGTTGTTGTTAGGTCCATCGAGTTGGTTCCGACTCACAGCGACACTATGTACAACAGAATAAAACACTGCCCAATCCTGCACCATCCTCACAATTGTTGTTATGCTTGAGCCCATTGTTGCAGCCACTGTGTCAATCCATCTTGTTGAGGGTTTTCCTCTTTTTCGCTGACCCTCTACTTTGCCAAGCATGATGTCCCTCTCCAGGGACTGGTCCCTCCTGATAACATGTCCAAAGTATTTGAGACATAGTCTCACCATCCTTGCTTCTATGGAGCATTCTGGTTGTACTTCTTCCAGACAGATTTGTTCATTCTTTTGGCAGTCCATGGTGTAGTCAATATTCTTCGAGAACACCATAATTCAAACCGTCAGTTCTTCTTTGGTCTTTATTCATTGTTCAGCTTTTGCATGCATATGAGGCGATTGAAAATACCATGGCTTGCGTCAGGTGCACCTTAGTCTTCAAGGTGACATCTTTGCTTTTTAATACTTTAAATAGGTCTTTTGCAGCAGATTTGCTCAATGCAATGTGTCGTTTGATTTCTTGACTGCTGCTCCTATGGGTGTTGACTATGGATCCAAGTAAAATGAAATCCTTGACAACTTCAATCTTTACTCCTTTTATCATGATGTTGGTTATAGGTCCAGTTGTGAGGATTTGTATTTTCTTTATGTTGAGGTGTAATCCATACTGAAGGCTGCGGTCTCTGATCTTCATCAGTAAGTGCTTCAAGTCCTCTTCACGTTCAGTAAGCAAGGTTGTGTCACTGCATAACACAGGTTGTTAATAAGTCTTCCTCCAATACTGATGCCACGTTCTTCTTCATACAGTCCAGCTTCTCGGATTATTTGTTCAGCACACAGATTGAGTAAGTATGGTGAAAGAATGCAACCCTAACACACACCTTGCCTGACTTTAAACCACGCAGTATCCACTTGTTCTGTTCAAACAACTGCCTCTTGATCTATGTACAGGTTCCTCATGAGCACAGTTAAGTGTTCTGGAATTCCTATTCTTTACAATGTTATCTGTAATTTGTTATGGTGCACACAGTCAAATGCTTTTGCATAGTCAATGAAACACAGGTAAACATCTTTCTGGTATTCTCTGCTTTCAGCCAGGATCCATCTGACATCAGCAATGTTATCCCTCATTCCATGTCCTCTTCTGAATCTGGCTTGAATTTCTGGTAGTTCCCTGTCAATACACTGCTGCAGTCGCTTTTGAATAATCTTCAGCAAAATTTCACTTGCATGTGATAGTAATGATATTGTTCGATAATTTCCTCATTCTGTTGGATCACCTTTCTTGGGAATAGGCATAAATACAGATCTCTTCCAGTCTGTTGGCCAGGTAGCTGTCTTTGAAATTTCTTAGCATAGACAAGTGGGCACTTCCAGCGCTGCGTCAGTTTGTTGTAACATCTCAACTGGTATTCCATCAATTCCTGGAGCCTTGTTTTTTGCCAATGCCTTCAGTGCAGCTTGAACTTCTTTTTTCAGTACTATCAGTTCCTGATCATATGCTACCTCCTGAAATGGTTGAACATCCACTAATTCTTTTTGGTGTAGTAACTCTGTGTATTCCTTCCATCTTCTTTTGATGCTTCCTACGTCATTTAATATTTTCCCCATAGAATACTTCAATATTGCAACTTGAGGCTTGAAGTTTTTTTCTTCAGTTCTTTCAGCTTGAGAAATGCCAATCATGTTCTTCTCTTTTGCTTTTCTATCTCCAGGTCTTTGCACATGTCATTATAATACTTTACTTTGTCTTTCGAGCTACCCTTTGAAATCTTCTGTTCAGCTCTTTTACTTCATCATTTCTTCCTTTCACTTTAGCTACTCGATGTTCAAGAGCAAGTTTCAGAGTCTCTTCTGACATCCATTTTGGTCTTTTCTTTCTTTCCTGTCTTTTAATGACCTGTTGCTTTCTTCATGTATGATGTCCTTGATGTCATTCCTCAATTCATCTGGTCTTTGGTCATTGGTGTTCAATGCATCAAATCTATTCTTTTTTTTTTCAAATCTATTCTTGAGATGATCTCTAAATTCACGTGGGATATACTCAAGGTTGTACTTTGGCTCTCATGGACTTGTTCTAATTTTCTTCAGCTTCAGCTTGAACTTGCACATGAGCAATTGATGGTCTGTTCCACAGTCGTCCCCTAGCCTTGTTCTGACTGATGATATTAAGCTTTTCCACCGTCTCTTTCCACAGATGTAGTCAATTTGATTCCTGTGTATTCCATCTAGTGAAGTTCATGTGTATAGTCACCATTTATGTTGTTGAAAAAAACTATTTGCAACGAAGAAGTCGTTGGTCTTGCAAAATCCTATCATGCGATCTCTGGCATTGTTTCTATCACCAAGGCCATATTTTCCAACAACTGATCTTTCTTCTTTGTTTCCAACTTTCACATTCCAATTGCCAGTAATTATCAATGCATCCTGATTGCATGTTCAATTAATTTCAGACTGCAGAAGTTGGTAAAAATCTTCAATTTCTTCATCTTTGTCCTTAGTGGTTGGTGTGTAAATTTGAATAATGGTTGTGTTAACTGGTCTTCCTTGTAGGCATATGGATATTATCCTATCACTGACAGCATTGTACTTCAGGATAGATCTTGAAATGTTCTTTTTGACGATGAATGCAATGCCATTCCTCTTCAAGTTATCATTCGGGGCATAGTAGACCATACGATTGTCCAATTCAAAATGGCCGATACCAGTCCCTTTCAGCTAATACCTAGGATATTGATGTTTATGCACTCCATTTCATTTTTGATGATTTCCAGTTTTCCTAGACTCATACTTCATACACTCCAGGTTCTGATTCTTAATGGATGTTTGCAGCTGTTTAGTCTCATTTTGAGTCATACCACATCAGCAAATGAAGGTCCCTAAAGCTTGACTCCATCCATGCCATTGAGACTGACTCTACTTTGAGGAGGCAGCTCTTCCCCAATCGTGTTTAGAGTGCTTTCCAACCAGAGGGGCTCATCTTCTGGCTCTATATCAGACAATGTTCCATTGCTATTTATAAGGTTTTCACCAGCTAACTATTTTCAGAAGTAGACCACTGGGTCCTTTTTCCTAGTCTGTCTTAGTCTGGAAGCTCAGCTGAAACCTGTTGACTATGGGTGACCCTGCTGGTATTTGAATATCAGTGGCATAGCTTCCAGCATCATAGCAACAAGCAAGCTCCTACAGTACGACAAACTGACAGATGTGTGGGGGAGAAAAGCCAGGTACTGCGTACTTATTATTATCTTACATCCTGACAAGAACTCACTACATAAGGATCATCATCCCCATTTTACAGGCAAAGAAACTGAGACTTAGTCTGGCCCAGTGTCTTGCCAAAGATCAGGTGGCTGATCAGCAGCACAGGCCCTCAACTGTGTCCTGAAGAAAGAGCAGCAATCTGGAGGTCCTGGGCAGGTTGCAGAGTGGGTTTGGTGGGAGAGGTGGCAGATGAGGAGAGGTGGAGAGAGATGGCATTTGTGGCTCTGATACACCCCAAGTCCTGGTGACGTAAGGTCCAGAGTGTGACTGCAGAGGAGGTGGCCATCCTGAGGTGAAGTTGTCAACACCCTGAGCTACTTGGGGTGGATGACAGCCCCTTTGGTGGACGCACTCAAGGCCATGGACTGAGAAGCACTGAGCCTTTAGGTACTGACCCTTTTCCTCAGGTCTCATCCCTCCCTTGGCCAACCTTGGCCAGCATGGTGCACTAAGGGGGTGTGTCAGGGTATGGGGCAAAAAACCCTGGGCCATGTACTGCATAAGCCTCAGGCTCGAGCCTCCACTCTTCTTGCTACCTGTGTGGCCCTTCACAAGTCAGCCCACCTTTCTGGGTGTTATGAGGACTTCTCATCCTCATAATGGGCCTCATGAGACTCAGAAATGTTGAGCAACTTACCCAGGCTCACACATCTGGTAAAGGCAGGGCTGGAATTCAACTCATCTATTCCAGTTATCTATTGCTACACAACAAATCTCCCCACAACAGAGTGACTTAAAATAGCAATATTTATTTTGCTCGTGAGCGTGCAATTTGTGTAGGGCTTGGTGGAGACACCTCATCTCTGCTGCCATTGGCATTAGCTAGGGTGGCTGCAAGGCTGGAGCTGGAATCATCTGAAGGCTTATCCACTCATTTGCTGGGTGGTTGGTGCTGGCTGTTGACTTAGACCTTAGCTGAACATGTTCTCTGTGGGGCCTGGGCTCCCTCACAACATGGTGGCTGGGTTCCGAGAGTGAGAGTCTTGAGAGTCCATCTCCAAAACCCATGTTCTCCGAGTGAAGGACTGATGAGTGAAGAATAAAATTTTGGGTGTGAAAGAGCTGCCTGGAGCAAAAGTTCTCCATATAAAGCAGAATGCTTTGTCCCTGAAACCTGCAAGGTCTTTTGTAAGCCTGGAGGGCAGGGCTGAAGCAGTTGATTCCAGAACCTCTCTCCCAAAGGCAGAGGCTGAGCTGGTCATACAGGACCCCAGGACAGAGAGGCCCCAGGCAGAAACAGGCTTTTAGAATGAAAATGTCCCCTGAGCAGGGCAACATAGCTGCTACCACTTAGAATTCCTACCACATTCAGGCCAAGAACCCAGGAGCTGCCCTTGCTTCCTCTTCTTGCCCCCACGGTCAGCACCACTTCCAAAACATATCTGAGTCCATTCTCTCCTCAGCTTCATGGCCACACTGTGGGCCCAGCTACCATCAGCTCTTGCTTGGACCATTGCAGAAGCTAGCCTTCTCATTGTCTACCCTGGCTCGATTCCAAAACATTTTTTACTCAGCAGCCAGAGAGTTTTTAAAACTATGAATCAAATGTCACATCACTCCCTGTGTAAAAAGCTTCTGAGGGCTTCCTATCCTGACAGAAAAATTTAAACTCCTCAAACGGCCACAAGTCATCACTGTGTAACCTTGCACTGTGTTCCCCGCCTGGGATGATCTCCTACTCCTACTTCTTTGCTTGACTGATTCTTTCTTGTCCTTTGGGTCTCAGCTCCAATGGCACCTCCTTTGAGAGGCCCTCCCTGATCACTTGGTCTAAATTAGTCCCTACCTCCCACTTTAGGATTGTTCTTACCACCCTATAATATCACTTTATTTATTTGTTTGCTTGCTTTTTTATTTGCCTCCCCTCTCCCCAACCCTGATCTCAGGAGAGCAGGGACTGACCACATCTGTCTTGTCCACTGCTCTGTCCCAAGCATCTAGAACAGGGGTTGGCACAGAGGAGACACTGAACAAACATTTGTGAATAAGTGAGTTAAATGAGCTAGACGCATAGACACACATTCTGTCACCCTTGTACACTCAGTCACATGCTCTCCCACACTTGCAAGCACACACACACACACTCACATACATGGCTCATACATTCAGACACTCTTAGACATATTCTGCCTGGGGTCTCCAAGGTGCTCTGCTGCCGTAATCAGGGACGCTGCTGCTCCCTCGTGGTAGGAATAGGGAAGTACAGCCAGGGTCTTGCCAGGAAACAGTTCTGTAGCTAACCTCAGAATAACTTTGACCCTCCTTCCTTGTAGATACTCAGGGTGATTCCACACGCACTACCTCCTCCTAGGGAAAGTCTTCATATCATTTCTGAACCTCTCCTCTCCATCCCGGTATTTGGTCCAGGGCCTGGACCTCAGGATGTGCTAACAGATGCAGAGAGGGAAGGAGGAGAGGTGGGAAACTGCACGACTCAAGCAAGTTAAGATTCTTCCTCTCTTTACTGCTTCAACCCGCAATTCCAGAATCACTGTCATACGGCCTGGCACAGTAGGTGACAGTAAATGTTGGTACACTTATAGATTCGGAATCAGATGTGAAAGCCTGGAAAGCCGGAATGAAGCCTTGGGTTTTATCCAGTAGTTCTTAGGAAGCCACCAAAGGAGTGAAGGATTAGAACTGTGCTTTGGACAGATTAACCACCATATGCATTCACTCATTCATTGATCCATCCATTCAGCAAATAGTGCTCTAAACTTTTTTTCCACACCAGGCTCTGTGGTAGTTACTGTTGTCATTAACTGCCATCGAGTTGGCCCCCAACTCATGGTGACCCCATGCACAGCAGAACACTGCCTGGTCCTGCACCATCCCCATGACCAGTTGCAGATCAGACATTTGTGATCCATAGGGTCTTCATTGGCTGATTTTCAGAAGTAGATCACCAGGACTTTCTTCCTAGTCTGTCTTAGTCTGGAAGCTCTGCTGAAACCTGCTCAGCATCACAGCAACATGCAAGCCTCCACTAACAGATGAGTGGTAGCTGTGCTTGAGATGCATTGGCCAGGAATTGAACCTGTCTCCTACATGGAAAGTGAGAATTCTACCACTGAACCACCACGTGCCTGGCTCTGTGTTAAGTCCTGGTAATTTAGCAGTGACCAGACAAAGGTGATCTCGGCCTTCATGGAGCTCTTGGTCTGGAGTAACGTGTAGGAGAAAGACTCAGACACAGAGTGGCATTACCCCAGTCTAGGTAAGGTGAGTCCTGGGGCTTCATAGAAGGGCTTCAGCTCCTACCCAAGTAAGTCCTGTAGGCAGCGCAGAGGTGAAAGCATGCTCAGCCACTGATTTAGGCACAGGCCCTGGGGGCAGGGGCAAGCCTGGTGATCCTCAGCCCGCTTTCCAGGTAATGAGAAGCCAACCTGCTCAACTCAGTGGCTGCATCTGCTGATTTATTTTTTCCTGGTCCAATCAAATAGACGCAAATAGTATGCAAATATATGCAAGAGGTCCTAACTCAAGGAATGTTAAATAAATGTATTATGGTCTGTCTGCTGCAATTATAGTCAAACTCAGCGTCTAGGATGTGACCAACATGAAATTCTGAACTGATGTTAGGATCAGACAACATAATCACTTCAGAGACAAGATGAAGCAGAGGCCCCGGGACCCAGACACACCAGATGGGGAGATGCGGGTGTTTGTAGAAGATTCACGCTGTTGAGAGTGTGAGAAAATAGCAAGGAGTAGATTTCATTCTCAGCCAGGGCTAGAGTTTCAGTCCTTCCTTTGAAGAAATACAGATGAGCAGTTAAAAGTCCTGGGTGCTAGTCCCAGCCTAGGCCACCTGATAGCTGTGTCACTAAGTAACTAGTCACTTCTCCAATCTGTATTCTAACAATGGGTACAATGACAGGGAAGCATGGAGGAGACAGTGGAGGGGCCTTTGGTTGGGATCTGCAGAAGTAGACCCTGAGACAAGGATTCCTGTGAAAGTGACTTACTGTGTTCCAGGAGCAGCTGTGGGAGGATGGGGAAGTAGACAGGGAGCAGAGGGAAGCCAAACAGGGGGATTATACCAAAGTCCCACTTTGTACTAGTCCTGTGGGGGTGCTCTAGAGATGGTGTAGGTCACACCTCATTTGATGTACAAGGGAGTTGGGGTGTTTATACTCCTGTACTCATCAGTCATTGGAGGAAGGAACCAAAAACCCATTGCCATCAAGTCGATTCCAACCCATAGTGACCCTGTAGGACAGGGTACAACTGCCTCATAGAGTTTCCAAGGCTGTAATCTTTACAAAAGCAGACTGCCACAGAGTTCTCCCACAGAGCGGCTGGTGGGTTCCAACCGCTGACCTTTTGGTTAGCAGCTGAGAGGTCAACCCCTGCACCACCAGGGGCTCCTTGGAGGAAGTAATTCCCCCCTTAAAAAACCCAAGTTGTGCAGTTGACTCCAACTCATGGCGATTCCATGTATGTTAGAGTAGAACTGTGCTCCATAGGTTTCAAAGACTAAGTTTTCAGAAGTAGATCACCAGACCTTTCTTCCAAGGCACCTCTGGAACCTCCAACCCTTTTGGCTAGCAGCCAAATGCATTAACAGTTTCCACCATCCAGGGACTCCAAATTCCTCCTGGCAGACATAAATCCCCAGGCACCTTCCAGCTCTCCAAACATGCAGGCAAAGCAGGATCCAGCAGGCTGACAGCAGTCGTCAGACAGACCTGGGTACAGGCTGCTGAGAGGGAATGCATACTCGGGGCTAGCGTGCACAAGATGGGATCCAAGGGGTCCTTTGCCACAGGTGGGTAAGTGCTTCGGTAACTGCGCAGTGCGATACCAGAAGTAGGGGATACCCAGGTCCTCATCTGGGCTCTTCCTGGAGCTCACCCTCAGGCAAGTCCCTCCACCTCTCCAGTTCTATGTCTTCCCGGACAAAAGAGGGCAACAATACACGTGGACTATCATGAGGGTATGAAGAGTTGAGAAATGATAACTATGCTGGCAATGAGGCTGTGGGGACAGGCCCCTTCATCCCCTGCTATTGATCTGGAAATTAGTCAATAAAAACTTTATCGATCACAACAGAATAGTGTCCAATTATTACAGCCAAGAAA
Source organism: Dugong dugon (assembly GCA_030035585.1). Lineage (NCBI taxonomy): Eukaryota > Metazoa > Chordata > Mammalia > Sirenia > Dugongidae > Dugong > Dugong dugon. The sequence goes on from CM057461.1 coordinate 35,495,912, forward strand.
ACCCTATGGGCAGTTCTACTCTGTCACATGTGGTTGCCATGAGTCAAACTCCACTGGACAATACCTAACAACAACAACATAGGACTCTAATGGAGATCGCAGTTCCATAACAATATTGCCAAGTATATTCTATTATATGAATTTGCATCATTGCCCTGTGGAGGGCAATGTGACGCTATCAAAACTACAAATACACAGATCCTCCAGCCCAGCAATTTTATATACAGGATTTTATCCTATAGATATGTTCGCACACATGAAACAACATACCTACAAGTTTATCCATTATAGCACTGTTTGTAATACAAAAGGAATTAAAACCGCCTAATTGTTAAATAAAGTATGTAATTATGCAAACTCGTATAATGGAATACTTGGCAACCAAAAGAAAAGAAAGGAGGAGGAGGAGGAGGAGGAAGCACTCTCGATATCGTTATGGAACTGCGATCTCCATTCAAGTCCTATGTTGCTGTTAGATGTTGCCAGTTGAGTTTGACTCATGGCAACCACATGTGACAGAGTAGAACTGCCCACAGGGTTTCCTTGGCTGTAATCGTACTGGAAGCAGATCACCAAGTCTTTCTCCCGAGGAGCCTCTGAGTGGGTTCAAACCGCCAACCTCGCAATTAGCAGCTGAGCGCTTAACTGTTTGTGCCACCAGGGCTCCTTCCCAGCCCAACAGTTAAGTTAAAAAAAGCAAGATTTAAAAAAAAAAGGAAGCTAACAAGATAAAGAATAGTGTAAATAATGTGTATTTAACAAACTCTTATATAGCCAAGTATTGTTCCGGGTGCTTCTCAAACACGAATTCACTTAGTCCCCCTAATAATCCTATGTTGTTGTTAGTTGCATCAAGCCATCTCTGACTCATGGCTACCCCAAGTGTAACAGAATAAAGAGTTGCTGAGCCCTGCACCATCTTCATGATCACTGGTATGCCTGAGTCCATTTTTGCAGCTGTTGTATAGCGCTTTCTAACTGAGGGGGCTCGTCTTTCAGCACTATTTTGGACAAATTCTGTTGTGATCCATAAGGTTTTTATTGGCTAATTTTCAGAAGTAGAACACCAGGCCTTTCTTCCTAGTCTTAGTCTGGAAGGTCAGCTGAAACCTCTTCCCCAGGGTGAACTTGCTGGTATTTGAAATACCAGTGACATAGCTTCCAGCATCATAGCAACTCACAAGCTACCAGAGTACGACAAACTGACAGACAAGTGATGGACTGACAGACAGGTAGTCTGAGATAAGTGTTAGTATTACGTCCATTTTATAGATAAGAAAATAGAGGGACAGAGAAGTTAAGTAACATGACCAAGGTCACACAGCTAACAAATGGCAGAGCCAGGATTTGAAATGGGAAGAGGGGCTCCAGAGCCTGTGCTTCCTATCACTATGCTGTATTTCCTCTCAGTAGGTGGAGATTACTCTTAACCAATCATAATAACTTTACATTCCTGGCCAGTAATTGGTTTAAGAGCACAAGACCCACCCAAGTCTGGCCAATGAGATGAGGGGAGTCTGCTGGGGACTTGTAGAAAAGGTTTTCTCATTAATCAAAAGAGACGTCCAGGAGGAGACAGTCTCCTGCTTGCAGATGTTGTCATGTTTGCACGTGAAGCTGTCAGTGCAGGCAGCGCCCCCATGACTGTGAAGGACGAGACCCCAAAACAGAGGCCCAGGCACTGAGGGACAAAGCAGTGGAAAGACAGACAGAACCCGGGTCCTTGGTAAAGGCATCGAGCCACTGAATTAACCAGCCCTGGGGCCACTCTCCCTCTGGTCTTGTGAGATAATAAACATCCTTTCTTTAAGGCAATGTTTCTGAAACCTGAACAGGCATTAGCACCACCTGTTAAAACACAGATGGCTTGCCCCCACCCCTTGGAGTTTCTGATTCAGTAGGCAAAGCCAAGAATTTGCATTTCTAACAAGTCCCCAGGTGACCCTGATGCTGGCTGGTCTGGGGACCACACTTTGAGAATCACTGGTTTAAAGCATTTTGAGTTAGGGGCTTTGTTCCTTGAAGCTGGAAGCATCCTGCTGCACCCTGGGACCTTGAGTGATATGCCTCCAAATCTTTTAGGGTAGGGGGCCAGGGGTCATCGGATCAGAAAGGCAACATAGGACTGTGAAAAGAGCACTAGAACAGAGTCAGGAGCCCAGGATGCTCCATCTCTCCCCCTGCGACCTTGAGCAATTCATTCCTTCTCTGTTGGAAGAGGAGGACACATGAAACCACCACTTTTTCTTCTGATTCTGATACTCTGTGTTCCAGGATTCTCCGGAGCCAAGCCATCTGGCCTTGGCGATTCTGACAGTATCAGGTGCCACCGTCCCCTCTCACCCCCACCCTCATACCCCGGGAAGGCTTCAGGCCTGCAGCACCAGGCGCTGGGCGGTGAGTCAGGCGCCACGGTCATTTGTAGCGTATTCAAGTTCCAGGCAGAAAACTCATTTGGAGCCTGTGTTTGCGCTGCGAAAAGAGGGGCCAGAGCCAGACCTCTCTCCCTGCAGGGCCTTAATCTCCCCTGGCTTGAGCAAACCTGCATCACAAACCAGCATCAGAGAGGGAAATGATGCTCAGGTCTGTGGGGGTCGTTCCCCAGGGTTTCTGGATTTGAAGGTGTTGGGTAAACACAAATTTTAGCACAACTTCTCCCCCAATAGTCAATTAGTCACCGAGTGCTGGCTCCCACCTCCTGAATGTCGTCCGAATCTGCCTGGTGTCCCTTTCTCTTTGTGCTGGATCCTTGGAACAGGCTTTAACTGATCTCTCTTCCTCCATCTTGCCTCTTTGCCCTTCTGCCCCAAACACCTGACCTGGCCTTTGGATAAAGTCAAAACTCCTGAGCGTGGAAGCCCCGCAAAGCCCTTCACAATCTGCCCCCCCCCCATCTTCTGTGGCATCCTGTTCTGTCTGTTCGCCAGCTAGACCCACATATACAGTTTCCAGAATGTTTTGGGCTCTGTCTTCCCTCTGAGCCTGTGCATGTGCTGTGCCCCTGCCTGGAGCACAGTGTGCTCCATCCTCCCTCCCTCCATGAAGTCCCTGGGTCTCTGCATATCTCACTCCAGACAGAACAGGCTGCATGATTTGCGGAGCCCCCATGCAAAATGAAAACACGGGGCTCTCGTTCAAAATTTATTAAGGCTCTTGTTCAAAATTTCTTAAGAATTTCAAGATGGCATCAACAGTGCATTGAACCAAGTGTGGCGTGGACCCTTCTAAGCATGGGGTCTGGGTGACGGCACAGGCTCCCTGCCCGTGAAACCAACCCTGCTCCAGACTGTCCACCCAGTGCCTCCACCCAATGCTTCCTGTGCCCCCACAGCCCTCTGTGTGTCCCTCTGTCTCTGTGCTGATCACCTACCCTGAGTAGTCTGTTTTTCTCCCCCCACTAGACTGTGAGCACCAGGGGCAGGACTCCCATCTGTCTTATTCCCTGAGTGTTCCAGGTGCCTGGCACAGAGCTTGGCAGAGCTGGCAGTCAATGAACATTTGCTGGATTATCACACAAGGCATCAACAACCTGTTCAACACATATTTGTCCAGTGCCTCTGATGTGCCAGGCACAATTCTAGGCACCTGGGCTACACAGGCGAACAAAACAAAGAGCCTTGCTCTTGCAGTATTTGCATTTTAGGAAGAGAGGCACAGTGTCTTCTGCTGTGTTCTGGCAGGAGCCGTCCCTGAGACTGGGGTTTGAGTGCAAGTAGATAATTTGGTAGGGACAGGAAGCACCGGTGGGGGAGTGGGGAAGGGAGGCAGGAAAGAGAAGTCAAACAGGGATGTGAAACTGAGCAGATTACCACTTCAGGCACCTGGGGCTCACCCCATGGGGAACACTGGGAGATGGGGTCTCACCTGAGGGGCAAGGAAGACGAGGTGTTTATCCACCGGCACCCATCCTTCAGTGGTTGAGGGCTGCTCCTGGGCCGTCAGCTGCCGGGTCCTCTGGCCTGGCCTACACGCAGGCCGGTGGCTCCCGCAGCCAGAGTTCTTAGGTGGGGTTGCGCGTGCATGCAGGGAGAGGGGCAGGAGGGTGCTGACAGGATATGGGTGGGCTACAATCAGGGCTTGGAACCAGTTCTAACTGGTTCAGCTGTGGCCGATGAAGTGAAATCAGAACAGACCTGAATTTTTAAAATTTGGGAGAAGTGGAAGGAAAAATGGAATGGGAAAGATTACAGGTTGAAGCCTTGGAATGGGAGACTCGAAAGAGGCGTAGGAAGCCCTTTCAGGAGTCTGATGAGGAAGACTGGATTATTGCCAGGACTTCAGAGAGCAACATACATTCCAAGAGGCATGGTCGGCCGCCATCTTTGACCAGAGCATCACTGTTTCTGACTGCTGGTCAAAAGATTTGGTTACTATGCAATGTGCATGCTGCCCTTGTTTTCTAAGAGGGAGATTAAGTTTCTAGCAGAGCTTTGACCTGTAATTTTTCCCATTCTGGTTATCGTCCTGGTTTACCCACATTTAAAAATTCCGGGTCCATTCGTGTTCTGCTTTGTCGGCCATGACTGAACCAGGCAGAACTGGTTCAAAGCCCTGGCTACAATAGTCTGTGGTTCCTGGGTGGTACAAGTGGTTTGCGATTTACTAACCTAAAGTTTGTAGGTTCAAACCTACCCAGCAGCTCCACAGGAGAAAGGCCTGGTGATCAGCTTCTGTAAAGATTACAGCCAAGAAAACCCTAAGAAGCAGTTCTATACATGGGGTCACCACAAGTTGGAATCCACTGGACAGCAATAGGTTTTTGGTACAGTAGACAGCAACATGACAAATAAGTAGAGTATGTCGTATGTGGGAAGGTGATAAATAGAGCAGGGTGAGAGGATCGGGCATATGTGTGGGGAGGGGCCTCAGAATTAAACCCCCTTGATCTGGAGCCAAACCTCCTACACCTCAGCCACCCTCGGCCCTGGGGCAGCAGCTGATGGCCCCAAAACCCGTGCCTCAGCCCCACGAATCCACACCAATGTGTTTTTCGTTTAGCCTTTAGTTCTGGCCATAAATTACAATTTCATAGGCACTGATGGTGTGAGAGATGAAGACCCAAATTGCCAGAGACTTTTAATTTGGCTCTGACAGTTCCTCCACCGGCCTTGTTGATCTTTGGGAGAGCCCAGGCCAGCCACCACCCTGGTCTGATGGCCGATGGCCAGGAGCAGTTTCACTTGCTTCCCAGGGAGCAGCCTCGAATCTTTGGGGACGATCTGTCAGTGAGGAGAGGAAAAGGGGACACCGACCCCCATCACTGGTACCTGATATCTGGCGGCACATGTTCCTTCGGGTGGCCCTGGCAGGCGGCAGACAGAGGGCAACTAACCCCTGTGACATCTTCACGGCAGCTTCCAGCTTCCACAGAGAGCACACCCCCTGGGACTGAAAAGACTGGCTGGCCCTGTGAAATCACATTTGTCTTGATTTGCAGCCCACAGCAGAAACAAGATTCTGAGATCAGCAGCTGATGCACGAGACCAGGTTTCTAATTTGCTTCTGATGCACTAGGAGGAACTTAGTCACCAACTTGTTTTTGAGCCAGCACTTTGCCCCCTCCGACTGCCCCTCACAGAGTAGGTGCACAAACCAGTAACTCCAAAGAGGAGGGTGATGAACCCTCACATGCAAAGCACAAAGCACATGCACCTGGGTGTTTTCAAAGCCCTTTCACATCTGTGGTCTCATTTGCCCCCATAACAATCCTACAGGTTTAGCAGGAGAAGTATTAATAGTCCTCTTTCCAAAATAAGGAAGTGGATGTTCATGGAGGTTAGTCAAGGTTAACCAGCTAGTACGCGATGAACTGGTCTAGAACTCAAATTTTCTGAGCCTTAATCTAGTGCCTTTCCATTACATCAAACCATGCTTGCCTTCCATGAGCCCTTGAATTGGGATAAGATCTTGGGGGAGATTTTAAAAACTTTTTTTATTGAAGTATAGCATAGATTAAACACACACACACAGATCATAAGTATACAGCTCAGTGATTTCCACAAAATGAACACACTCATATATCCACTATCCAGGTCAAGAAATAGAACACCCCTCCTCCCCAGAATCCCCAAACGTGTGCCTCTTTCCACCCAGACCATATCCATGGGGTAGCACTTTCACTTTAAGTTTTGGCTTTTAGTCACATCTTTACCCTCAAGGGGCCTAATCCTCCAAGAGTTTCCATTCTTACACACACACACACACACACACACACACACACACACAGTGTCCAGGATTGACCTAGGGTGATGAAAAGAGCACTGGGCTGGGGGTCAAGAGTCTTGGGTTCTAGTCTTGACTTGGTTTCAATCTCATTATGTGACTTTGGGCATCTCACCTCTCTTTCCTGGACCTCAGTTTCCCCATCTGAAAAACTCAGTGATTTCCTTGGGCCGCTTTGCTTGGGACTGCTCTGCAGGCCTGAAGATGTCAGCATCCTTTGTTTTAGGTTCTCTATGGGACCCCAGCTCTCTGCAGCAGCTGGTGGCCTACTCACTTTCCGTACTGACCCCTAGGAACTGGCCTAGATGGCCTCTGCAGGGCCTGGGCTCAGCATATGTGTCCCCTTTGGCAATTGCTGATAAAAATCCATCATATTCAGAATGAGAACTGTTAATCCATTTTGGGATGAGCCAGTCCCCCATGATCAAAAGTACCTGCTAAATTTCACTGAATGCTTACTGTATCCTAGGAGTTCTGCCAAGAGCTTCACATGCGTATCTTATTTCATCTCTCCCCAGTCCAATGAATCAGCGTAATTCTTATCTCTAATATATATGTTAGGGATTTCTTTGGCTGCAAGTAAAAGAAGGCCTGCTTTAAAAAAGGAAATTTAACTGTATCATATAATGAAATGTGCAAGGAGCAAAGTTCTACATTCTTGTAGCACCTCAAGGGTGTCGTCTGTAATACCAAACTTTTTCTTTCTGCTCAGCTATTCTTGGTGGTTGTGGTCTATTGCAAATGGCACCAAATTTTTGGCAATTCTGCCTGTCAAGAAATGAGAGTCTATTTCCTCACCTCCTGAATCTGGACTGGCTTTGTGACTGTCTTTAAACAATAGAATGCTATGGATGTGAGGCTGTAAAAGTTCTAGACCTCAGGAGACCTTGAGATTTCCCTCTTGTCCTCTTGAAAAGCTTCCACCATGTGAACAAGCCTAGGGTAACCTTCCAAAGGATAAGACATGTAACCACCCAGACCACAGGGTACCACCCAGGCTATCATGTTTAAGCAATGTGACCCCAGCCCATAGCTGACTGGACCAACGCTAGACCCCTGATCCTGGGTGAACCAAATTCTCAACTTTTGGGACTAAGAGTGTAGTTTGGGCTCCTCTTGAATGGAGGAGCTATAAAAACTTTACAGCTCTTGGTGTCCATGGCAGGGAAGCCAAGAATGCTGGTTTGCAGAAAGGAAAGAGTACAGCAGATGGTCAGGGAGATGCAATGAATGATGTGAAGAGTCTCTTAAAAGCCTTCTGGCCCCAAGTCTGTTCTATACCTTTGTCCTTGAAGCTTCAGGTGAAACATTTTATACCTATAATTCTTTTTTCCCTTAAGCTCCCTTGAGGGGACGGGTCTCTGTCATTTGCAACCAAGAATCCCAATTGTTGTAATGGGATTTTCTAAGAATGAGTGTTGGAACTCAAAGATTTATGAGCCTCCAAAACTACCTTCATCAACTTCCTTAATTCAGTTAATTAGAACAAAGCGCAAATGAAGATCATGGCAGAAAAACAGAAAGGATGAGAACTATTTATTGAGCCCCTACTATGTGCTGAGCACTTTCATGTTTGTTATCTTATTAACTTTATATGTCAGAGTTCAAGGTGAAGAACAAATCCACTAGAAATGATACAGAACAAGGGATTTATTATAGGAATTTGACCTTATGCAATTCTGGGTGCTGGATAAGTTTACATATGGTTGTTGCTTCTGTGTTCGGTGTTGGGCCTGAATTGAGAAGGGCAGGCAGCTGGAGAGGAGAGATGATCTTGAAGTGGAGGAGAGCAAGAAAAACTGGAATCCACGAGGATAAGCTAGAACCCACATCAGTCTCTTACCACCTCCAAGCTTCCAACTTCAATAATGTACGTGACCTGTGTGAGAAGCTGGTCACTTTGCCATGGAGCTACACGTGAACCTGGCCCAGGATTCAGAGAGACTGAAGGAGGAGACCAGCATGATCTGGGGGAGCTGTGGGTCTGGCTGCTACCCCAGGAGATCCAGCTGGCACGGGAAGAGCTGTGGACCCAGCTGCTGCCCCACACTATCCGGTGAGCCAGCAGATACCCCTCATGGTGCATGAGCTGCAAATGCACCTGGCTTTATACTGACCTCTTGAGCACAAACATGGCCACCGCTTCACTTCCACCTTCCAAATCTCACGCAAATTTTTCTTGGGGCCAACACTAACCCAGAACCATGAAGGACAGGAAATGCTGGGAAAAGAGTTTGACATAATACAAAGCCACCACATCAATCCATACCACAACCTGATGGTTGCGGGTTCTTTTTCTGTTTAATAGATGAGGAAACGGAGGCTCAGAGTGGGTGAAGTGGCCAAAGTCATACAATGAGAAAGGACTGAGTTGAGAGCTAGGCTACCTGATTCCACTGTGTGAATGATTGGGAGGTTATCATATAGAGGATACTTGAAATCAGGCAGGTCTGCATACAGAGAGGAACTTTTCACACATATCTTGTGGGATTATTGGGAAATCCAGTGAGATGTGTGAACTTAAATAACATATATATTTTCAAATCAAAGTGCTCGTTTATGCATGTTCATTGTGGATAATCAAAAAGAAGATGAAAAGCCTCTGTGATCGTAGCCTGAGAAGGTATAAGCATCAAGAAGTCCATGACAAAGAGGAGGCAAAGACTTTATGGCTGGCTGAACTTTGTCTCAAATGTCAACGCAGAGAATCTAGTGAGTGATGTTGGACCCTGGTGAGCTACTCATTTCTCAAGCTCATCAGGACTAAATAGCTTCAAACCTGCGTATTCTGGTCCATCAAATGCCCAAACTCAAGAATTAATTGAGACCTCCACTGCTCCACAGCTAAAGATTATGTGTGTAACAAAGTACAAAAGTATGGTATTTAATATTTGACATCAGAATTTCTCTTTATTTGGAAGAATGCCTAGATAAATCACTAGGGGGAGAAGGGGAGAACTGGAGTGTTGACAAGGATCAGGGCATCAAAAAGGAAAAGGCAAACTGCTCTGCCTGAGACATTTGTTTTGCTGAGAATTTTGTTTTGCTTTAGGGAAGGAGTGGGAGAGGAGAGAGAGGACTAGAAGGAAAGGGAATGAGGACTGAGAGATGGTGGACCTAGACTATGTGGGCAAAAGGCCTGGAGGAAACCACTGGTACTGGGAGGCCAGATGGATTTTAAGAACACGGACAAAGTGATGTAACTTTATGCTGTAGCATGGTGTACAGTGCGATTCCCACACTGCTGTTTACACAAATGCTTTGTGTGGTTGATTTTCTTCTCTTTGACTAGACCAGGGGTCAGGAGAATGGGGTGGGAGGAGTAAGATGGGGTAGGTTTAAAGGGAGAAAGAGGATATATGTCACATTTGAGGGACACAGTGTAGGGGAATAAGAGTCCAAAGTTGGATTTGACATTGGAGGGCATCAGCCATCTCCCTACCCTGCCTTGGAACTTCACAGATCCCTTAGGGAAATATTTAACTGTGCTGGGAACAAAGGATTCTATCCAATTGTATTTAGATACAAAGAGGCAAGGAGGCCCCAGCTGACATAGGGGTTAGACAAAAACATAAAAATTGCAATTCCAAACACCATCCCCCCAACACAACAGTGGCAATATCTGAAGAAGGTTGAGGTCAACACAACCAGTACCACGTGCCCAGACCCTTAGTATAAAGATCACAGTAGGTTTAAGCCAATCTTAACAGTCCTGTTCCCCCCATTTTCCCAGCTAAGAGTGGCCTTGTGACCCTGTTCTGGCTAATGAGATCAAAGCAAAACAAAAACAAACCCGTTGCTGTCGAGTTGATTCTGATTCATAGTGACCCTGTAGGATGGAGTAGAACTGGCCCATAGAGTTTTTAGGGGGCACCTGGTGGATTCAACCGCCAACCTTTTGGTTAGCAGCTGTAGCACTTAACCACTACACCACCAGGGTTTCCAAGATCAAAGCAAAAGTCTGCCAAATTGGGTGCAGGGAGAGGGAGGGGGTTCTGGAAGCTTTTGTTTCCTCCTTTCTTCTACCTTGAACATAGACTCACTGGTTGGTGTGGTGGCAGCCATCTTGTTACCATGAGGAAAAGTCAAGACAATCACAGAGTCCTAGTTGAACCACTGAACCAAAACCAGCAGCCACCTCTGGCCTTGTTACATTATAAAAATAAACCCCTGTTGGTCTATAGCCACTATAGTCAGCTTTTCTGTTTCTAACACTGCACCCATTTCTAAGTGGAACTTAGGTGGATGAAGGAAACTGCTCCTCAAATGACTTGGTTTTACTCATGTCTTAGAATTAAAGACAAATTCAGAGGACAGTTTAATCAGATGCTTGGAACCAACAGGCACAGCTACAGCCCTGGTAGAGAATGGAAAAGAACTGCCAGATCTCATTACAGAAGGCGCAAAACAGCCCTCCGGTGAAGCATCAAAGTTAATGGTGTGTCTCAGTCTCATCCACCAGCAAAGCCAAGCCAGCAAAATGAAGCCAGTGATGAATGCTGCCACATCAGCTGTTAGCTTGCTATGGTTTTAGTCCCTTAATCACCAGCAGTATTAGGATCCTACTGGAGAAATGGGAGGCAAGAGAGCTGAGAAAGGGTATGCTACAGGAACAGAGCAGGCGTTTATGGGCAAGAAATAAGCAAGAGCAGTCAACTATTGTCCCCATTTTATATATGCGAAAGCAAACAGGATGAGAGTTCTACAGGGTTAGTTTGTATTTAAATTAATTGATTTAATCATCAAACACTTATTAAGTACCTACTGTGTACCAGGTCCTATACTGGGTGTCAGTGAGATGCTCTAAATCTAGTGGGGATAATAAACCAGGACACAAATAACTGTAACATAAACCAAATGGATCCTGGAAGTCTTGATAGAGGACCAAAATGGTGGGAGTATTGGGGAGAGAGACAACTTTGACTTTGCATTTCCAGTGGATGGGAGGAAGTGATTCGATTCAGCTTGGCAATTACTTTTGGGACACATGACCTGAGCATACAAAAATAAAGAGAAAGAGGAGAAATGAACTGATTCATCCACAAGGGCAAGGACTGTACTCTTACTAGGTTTCCAGTACCTATGTAAGTCCCAAATACAGGTAGTCCCTGACTTATGATGGGGTTCCATTTCAGCCACTCCGTAGTAGGTCAGTTCTGACACGAATACCTCATTTTTTCTTTAGTTTTCATTATTATTGCCTTTTATCATCAGTATCTTTATAAATCTCACCTTTATTTGTCTTTAGGGGTTAGAAACATTACATACAAACTTACAGATATAATACATACATAAAAAATACACAAATCATTAAAAAAAAAAAAACAATGGTTGTAAGTGCAGTTTGTCCTAACTTGAATACATGGTAACTTGGCAACTATCTGTAAATGTTAAATGCATATATTAATTAGGCACCTACACTGTTTGAGAGGCACTATGCTGGGCACATTTGGCATATGGGCCAGGGGGTTATTGCCAATTTTCAGAAGAGGACTGAGACCCAAAGAAGAGAAGTAATGCCCAAGACCTTAAAGGATTCAAACCCAGGTATATCTGAATCTGTATCCAGGCTTAATTCACAACACAACACTGATTCCTTCTACAAGTCAGGATTTGTTCAGAAAACCCAAGTGAAACTGGCTTAAACAGAAAAAGGAATTTACAGAACTATGTAACCCAAGAGTCTAGCGTAGGTTCAGGTAAGGGTTGATCCAGCAGCTCAAATGATGTCATCAAGGGCCCAGTTTCCTTTGAACTCACAGTTTTTCAATTTCTTCCTCCAGCTCTATGTTTGTGCCATCACAAACCAGGTCCAGCTTCTTCTTTGACATAGTGGTGCCACTGTTTTAAACTCCAGGCCTACAGTACTGACTGAGGAAGGACAGGGAATCTCTGGTAGCCCTTGCAGGAAAGGAAGAAAGCTTCACCTTTCTGGAAATCCTGGAAAACATATCCTCACATCTCACTGGCTCTGGTGAGTCATGTGCCTATCTGTGAAGTGTCAGTATGGGTCCCTGAGGATGGTTTTTATACGCAGAAAAGACTATTCTGGATTAGTTTTGAAATTTAATAGTAAATGTATTAAAGTTAGAAATTAAATGCCTAGTTTTTTAAATTTTTAAGTTCAACTTATAAACCTTACTGTTCTATTTCAAGATCTAGAAATTTTAATCATCAGGGTTAAAGGGCCCTTTGCAATTAACTAAGCATTGTAAACTGCACTAATCAATTCAACACAATTGAATTTCTTTTTAGGTACTTTAATTACCTATCTAATAAACAAAACCTTTTAAATACTTAGGGTTTGTAAATTTAATATAGTAAACTTATAAATATAGTAACTATTCAGGCTTCTTAAATGTTCCAAATCAGCTCTAGAAAATCAAATTATTAATTTACTTTTTGTCTCTATGGATTTTCCTATCCTGGACATACTATATAAATGGAATCGTACACTCTGCGGCCTTTTATGTCTGAGTTCCTTAATATTATGTTTTCAAGGCTCATCCATGTTAGAGCCTGTATCAGTATTCCATTCCTTTTTATTGCTGATAATGTTCCATCATGTGGTTATACCACATTTAATTTATCCATTCATCAAATGATGGACATTTGGATTGTTTCTACTTTTTAGCTGTTATGAATGATGCTGTTATGAATATTTGTACACACCTTTTGTGTGGACATATGTTTTCATGTCTCTTAGGTATATACCTAGGAGTGGAATTGCTGGACCATATGGTAACTCTATGTTTAACTTTTTGAGGAATTGCCAGACTCTTTTTCCAAAGTGGCTGTACCTTTTTGTATTCCCACCAACATTGTATGAGGGTACCAATATCTCCACATCCTCACCAACATTTGTTATTGTCTTTCCTTTTGCATATAGCCATCACAGTGGGTCTGAAGTGGTATTTTGTGGTTTTGATTTGCAGTTTCCTAATGGCTTATGATGTTGAGTACCTTTTTATGTGCTTATTCGTCATTGGTGTATCTTCTTTTTTAAAAAAATATTTTATTGTGTTTTTGGTGAAAGTTACATGGAAAATTTGGTTCTCGTTTAACAATTTCTATACATATCGTTCAACAACATTAGTTACATTTTTCACAATGTGTCGCATTCTCATTATTTCCATTCTGGTTGTTCTGTTTCCATTCATCTGGCTTCCCTGTTTGCCCCTTACCCTCTATTGTTCATTGCTGCTGTGTAGAAAAACAATTTATATTTGTATATTGAGCTTGTATTCTGCAAACTTGCTGAACTTGTTCATTAGTAGTAATGGTTTTTAGTGGATTCCTTAGGATTTTCTGTAGACAAAATTATGTCCTCTGTAAATAGTTTTACTTCTTCCTTTCCGGTTTGGATGCCATTTATTTCTTTCCTCTTCCTTCTTCCTCTTCCTCTCCTTCTTTTTCTATTTCTCCTTAGGACGACATTGGTAGTTTTTGTATTTCCAGGAATCTGTCTATTTCATCTGCTTATTTAACTTCTTGGTATATAATAATTGTTAATCATATTCCCTTATAATCCTTTTTATTTCTGTAAGGTCAATAGTGATGTTCCCTTTTTCATTCCTAATTTAGTAATTGGATTCTTCTCTCTTTTCTTCTTGGTAAGTTTAGCTAAACATTTGTCAATTTTGTTGATCTTAAGAACCAACTTTTGGTTTTGTTGATTTTCTCCATTGTTTTTCTATCCTCTATTTCATTAATTTCCACTCCAATCTTCGTTAATTTATTCCTTTTACTTTCTTTTGGTTTAGTTTACTCTTCTTTTTCTTGTTCCTTAAAATGGAAGTTTAAATTATTGATTTTAGATTTTTCTTCTTTTTTTCAAATGTAGGCATTTAGAGCTGTAAATTTTCCTCTGAGCATTGCTTTAGCTCCACCTCATAAGTTTTGGCTCCTTTCTTTTCTTTTTTTTAAAATAAATCTCAAAGTACTTTCTAATTTTCCTGTGATTTCATCTTTGACCCATCGGTTATTTAGGAGCATGTTGTTTAATTTCTATGTATTAGTGTAAGTCCCAAATATCCTTTTGTTATTGATTTCTAATTTCATTCCACTGTGGTCAGACAACGTACTTTATACATCATTTTGCTGTTTGTTTTCTGTACGTCTTATGTCTTTTCTGTTCCTCTATTTTTTGATTACTACTTTCTTTTTGATAAATATTTTCTAATGTACCATTTAATTCCCATGGATATGTATATGTGTATGTATATAATTTTTTTTTTCCTTAGTGGTTTCCCTGGGGACTAAAATTAACATCTTAAACTATAACAGTCTACGTTGGATTAGTACCAACTTAATCTCAATAGCATACAAATACTTTGCTCCTTCATAGCTTCATTCCTTCCCCTATCCCTTGTGCTAAGGTTGTTTTTATAGATTACATCTTTATGCATTATAAGCCCATAAAAACAGTTTTATAATTACCGCTTTATGCACTTGTCTTTTAAATCAAATAGAAGAAATCTTGGGTACAAGTTTAACTTCTCTGTACTTCGGTTTTTCATTTGTTCAATGGGGATAACAATATCAGTCAATATTAAATTTTATAATAATAATAATAATATAGCTAACATTATTAAGTGCATATTGTGAGTCAAACACTGTTCTAAGCTCTTTATATGTATTAATCATTTACAATCTAACGAAGACCTATGAGGTAAGTACTACCATTATCCCTATATTACATGTGAGAAGTTAAGTAACTTCCCTAAGGACATACAGCTGATAAGTGGTAGAGCTGGGATTTGAACCTAGACATTCTAGCTTCAGAGTTCTTACCCCCCACAATAATATATATAAAATATTTTGAGTTCAATATATGTACTTCAGAATGGTTTACTGAAGAGACCTTTTTAAAACACAAATCTGATCATGTCATCCACCCAACTACCGCAACCTTAGTTTAAAATGTGTCTATGGTTCTATCCTGCTCTTAGGATCAAAGAAAAATCTCCTCGTATGATCTATAAGCCCCACCCACTCACCACCCTAGACTCTCTCAGATCACCTTCCCTAGCACTCTCTCTGCTCCAGCCAGTCTTGCCTGCTTTGTTTCCTCATACTCACCAGGCTTCTCTGGCTTGCCACAGTATAGCTTTGCACATGCTGTTGCCCCTGTCTAGAATACTGTCCCCCATCATCTTTCCTCCTCTCCACCTCTTAACTCCTGCTCATCCTTCGCTTCCTCAGGGAAGCTTTTCCTGTTACCCCAGACTAGATCAGGCCCTTCAAATTAGAGAGATATTGGGTACTAGGTACCTCTCCCTTTTGTACATTTATGTTTTCTTGATGTGATTTTTTGGTAGTATTTGGATTTTAAGCCCCAGGATATCAAGGGCATTGCTTGCTTTTGCTAATCACTGTATTGCTAGTGCCTAGTTTAGAGCCTGACACCTAGTAGGGACCCCCTTAATGTATTTTGGAGTAAATGAATGAGTAAATGATTAACAAGTTCTTCTGACCTTGGCCCAAAGGCAAGAATCCCCAAGCTGTGTCTACATCTGTCCAGTACAGCTGGTTACTTCAGCCAACTCTATCATGAAGCCCTCATTCATTCATTCATCAAAGACTTATTCAGTCCCTACCATGTGCCTGGCATTGTTCTAGCAGATAGGGATTGAGTGGTGAACAAACAAAGTCTTTGCTTTCATAGAACTTATATGTAATAAACAGATAAATATGTTGAATAATGTCAGGTGGAATAAAACTAAAATAGGGTAAGAGTAGAACAGGGTGGGGGTGGGTGGCTACTTTAGCTAGAGTGACCAGGGAGGCTTCTCTGATGGGGTGTATTTGAGCAGAGACCTGGGTAAAGTGACAGAGCAAGCCCCTGCAAAGACCTGGGGACGATCCTTCTGGGCAGGGGGAAATGCAGGTGCAATGGGCTCCGCACTTCTGAGGAAGGGCGGGAAGTCTTGTGAGGCTGGAGCAACGAGTGAGGTGACGTGGAAAAAGATGAGGGCAGAATGCTGGGTGGTACACGCCAACCCCTGAGGGCAAGGCAGTTAACAACAGGATACCTTTGTCCCTGTGCTCAAATTGGTTTCGAGCCCATCCATTTGAGGTCCAACGTGAGCCTGCACTTGGACACAATGGCCTGGAAATGAGTCTGTTTAAGAGGCCACTTGTGCCCACTTGCTAACACCTTTGGATGGGCCAAGCAGGCCTACGCTGTCACACTTAGGATGTCTCTCTCTGGAAGTGCTTCTGGTTTCAGAATGATTGTTTTCAAAATAAAAGCACTCTTTGAATGCAGCCTTCCTTCTCTGCACCTCCCCTATGCCAACCTATTGATTATGTGCATAGGATGAACTGGAGAAGTCAACCAGGGGATTAAGAAAAATCCCCAGAAAATGCAAGGCCAGGAGGGCATGGTGGAGCCTAAACTAGGGATTTCAGGGTATCTCCACCCACCTGCCCTTCGAAATGACCTAGCTTAGTGGTTCTCAAGCTTGAGTGAACAGCAACATCACCTTGTTGAAATATGAGTTGCTGGGCCAAGTGATTCAGTAGGTCTGGGGTAGGGCCGAAGACTGCATTTCTTACATGTTCCCAGGTGATGCTGATGCCGCTGGTCTGGGACCACACTTTGAAGGCCACTGTTCTAACCCAAATGTAACCTCCAGCAGCAGGGGCCTCCTGGTCCCTTCTTTGGAGTGAGTTTCCTTTTCTGGGCTCACCTCACGGTACTCTGTTTGGACCAGTTTCCGGGAATTTTTCACTTTCTCCCTTGGGTAAAGCAGTAGATTAGAGGAGAGCACAGGAGTCAGCTGCTCCATAAATGTTAACTTCCGTTGCCTTGTTTCATGGGTCAAAGGAAAGGGATGACCTGAGAGTCTGCAGGCCTGGTCCTCTCTCTCGGCTCCTAACCAGTGGTGTGGCCTCAAACAAGCCACTTTTCTCTGGACCTCAGCGTTTTCTATGAAAAACAAGGTGGCTGGATGAATGGCTGTCATCCTAGTTTTATAGCTGGAAACCGAGGATTAGAGAGATGAGGTAGCCTGCCCATGGCTTCTCAGCCAGACACTGGCATGGCCTAGGTCTGACCCGGACTGTGGAAGTCACATCTGCAATGATCCACCCTGCAGAATGGCATGGAGGGGCTGGCACTGGGAATTTGCAGGAGAATGAAATGGGTTTAGTGGCATAAATGGTTTGAGTTTGGCTACTGTCATGGGTTGAGCTGTATCCCCAAAAAATATCTGTCAATTTGGCTAGGTCATGATTCCCAGTATTGTGTGATTGTCCACTGATTGTCATCTGATGTGATTTTCCTATGTGTTGTAAATCCTATCTCTATGCTGTTAATGAGATGGGATTATTGACAGTTTTGTTGACTCTATCTATAAGATTAATCTACAGTTTAAGCCAATCTCTTTTGAGATATAAAAGAGAGAAGCAAGCAGAGAGACAGGGGGGCCGCATACCACCAAGAAAGCAGTGCCAAGAACAGAGTGCATCTTTGGACCCAGGGTTCCTGCACAAAGAAGCTCCTAGACCAGGAGAAGATTGATGACAGGGACCCTGCCCCAGAGCCAACCGAGAAAGAGGGCCTTCCGCTGGGGCTGACACCCTGAGTTTGGACTTCTAGCCTACTAGACTGTGAGAGAATAAACTTCTGTTTGTTAAAGCCATCCACTTGTGGTATTTCTGTTATAGCAGCATTAGATAACCAAGACAGCTACTAATTGTCAGGTTGGTGGTTTGAACTCATCCAGCGACGCCAAAGAAAGGCCTGATGATCTGCTTCTGTAAAGATTACAGCCATTGAAAACCCTATGGAGCTCAGTTCTACTCTGTAATATGAGGGGTCGCCATGAGTTGGGGGCTGGCTCCTGGTAGCTAACAACAACATAGCTATTTAGCAGGGCTATTTGGATTAGATGAGACCATATGTGTAAAGCACTTGGTCACAGTGGGGACTAGTAAGTGTAATTGCCCCCACCTCCAGCAAAAACAGACCAAGGATGGCCTTCACACCTTGACCTCTTCCACCCCGCCCTCCCTAACCTCACTCAGTCTTTGATGGGCGTGATGAACACATACTCCACACTGTGTTGAAGAGAATAATATGAATTAATCAAAGAGCACAACACGGTTTCTTTCTTCTCCAGATTTTGCAAGAAAGAGACATCTTAGGTTCTCAACTGCAGTTTCCCTGGCACACCCTGGCTGGCTTCCTGAAGGGTGAATGACAAAGCTGATAGCTACTTGACTGAGAGGAGGTGGTAAAGGAAAATGGGACGTAAATTTTGTTAAGGAATAGGCTTTTCAAATGTCAGTGTTAGGATGACTTAGCATCAGGGAGCCGAAGGCTAGGGGGCCTGTTGGGTTTCTGCTTCTGGGAGCTTCTGTGCCACCATTTTGCTCACTTAGATTGTGTATTTTAGCCCTTCTGCCTCTATTGATCTGCTTCTGTCTGACATTCCTAATCCGACTAGCTCTAATTGGCTCAGATGGACGGCTGCAAGGCAGACACTCTCCAGGGCTGGCAGGCTTTGGGGATGGTTTACAGTGATGCTGGACTTAACCAGAGATAGCATGGAAAGAGCACAGCTTTGGAGACAGGCAGGCATGGGTCATTCTGTGCATGACCTCGGGCCATGCTGGGCCAGGCTGAGCCTCATTTTCCCTGCCTGGGAAATGGGGATAATATGTGTGATTTCCTACGGTCATTATAAGGCACTGGTGACTGAGGGGTAGAATTCTCACCTTCCACGTGAGAGACCCAGGTTTGATTCCCAGCCAATGCACCTCTAGCTCAGCCGCCACCCATCTGTCAGTGGAGACTTGTGTGTTGCTGTGATGCTGAACAGATTTCAGTGGACCTTCCAGACTAAGACAGACTAGGAAGAAAGGCCTGATTCAAAAAATCAGCCAGTGAAAACCTTATGGATCACAATGATCTGATCATGGGGTCCCCATGAGTCCAGGGTCAACTTGACAGCAACTAACAACAACAAAGGCCATTGGGGCTATCAACAGCCAGGTGTGTGTAGTGTATACTGTAGTCATTGGCACCTGGAGGCAGAAATTTTTGACAATAAGCCACTGCATGCTCACAAGAATGTTTATTACACCGAAGAAAATGTACAAGCGCTGAAATGCCAGGTAACATACACAGCTCCATGAGCAATGCAGCACCGCTGACATCTGCTGTCAAACTTCAGAGATTCACTGCTTTCTCCAGGCCAGTACAAATCCAGTCTTGGTTCCTCCAGTCTGTGGTTTAAATCGAGAAAATAAAATATGAGCACAATGTCTGGAAAATGGCTTTGTATTTAGGCACTTAGATTAGAAGGTAGGTTCAATTCTCTGCCTTTAAATGTTGGTGTTTCTATCAGTTATAACAAATAAATGTGCAGAGGCTGATCAACTGTTTCATCCCTTTTAAGAAATGAGGAGATGAACAGCTTCCCTAAATCAGTGTGGCACAGCATTTAATTTGATGATGTTTTTTAGAGACTCTATGTACTGCTTTCTGAGCCGAAACATATCACCCATTTACAGGAAGGAAACCAAAAGACAAACTACCAATTCCTAGTAAAGAGGGAAACTATCGTGATGGTTGATCACAAGCACAGACTCCATTTCCAGTGGAGGAGGGGGCAGGGGCTCAGGTACAATATTAGAAAACGATAAAGACAAAAGCCTATTACGCTCAGGCGCTGCGTGTGAAGTCAGAAGCCCTGGATGTCAAGACCTGCTTCAGCTGCCCACTTGTTCCATGACCCTGGGCAGTTCACTGGAGCTGACTGGGCCCAATCTCCTCATCCTTAAATGGGGAAGAGTACTGAATATTCTGCCTCTCCCTGGGTTGTGCTGCATGTCTTAGTTACCTAGTGCTGCAATAACAGAAATACTACAAGTGGAGGGCTTTAAATAACAAATTTATCTTTGCATGGTTCAGGAGGCCAAATTCAGGGCAAGCCTCAAGAAGCGGTCCTTCTTTGTCTATTTCAACTTCTAGTAGCTGCCAGCAATCCTTGGTGCTCCTGGGCTTGTAGACGCATCTGTCTCTGTCTTCTGTCTTCCTCTCCCCCTTGTGTGTGCCTTTGTGTCTATTCTGCTCTTTTTCATAACTCCAAAGTGATTAGGTTTAGGACCCACACTGCTCTGGTGAGTCCTCATTAACATAACAAAAGGAAAACCCTATATCCAAACAGGGTCATATTTACAGGTATAGGGGTTAGGATTTCAATACATATTTTGGGAGGACACAATTTAATCCATAATAGGGAGTGTCTGAGGGAGGGCCTGCCAGGTGATAGGCCCCAGAACTTGTACTTGGTATCTTGGATTTCATTTAATCTTTACAACTGAAGATTAAATCCTGAAATGTGTGACCTGCCCAAGGTCAGAGAGCTAAGAAAAAGCAATGCCAGGACTAGAACTCTAGTCTATATGCTGTCACTGCAAACTGTAAAGTAAAACAAGAACTATGGTTATAAATTTTATGGCTCTAGGGGCCACCATAAGGATGGAATAAAAAATAGAAAAATACTCATTTTTCATTAACAAGTATTTGTTGTAGAGCATAAGCCAGGCATCGTTCTGGGCCTCAAGATTATGGGGACAGAGGAGCATCGTGGGGGGAGAGGTACAATAAGCAAGTAAATAAAATAATGGTAGATAGCACCAGTTGCTATGAAGAAAGTAAAACATGGATTTTTGGTGATGAGGGTGAAAGGGAAGCACTCTCTGAGGAAGTGACATCTGAGCAGACCCTATAGGGAGTGAGCCACGCAGAGGTCGAGGCACAGGGGTCACAAGGGCAAACGCCCCAAGAAAGGACTTAGCTTGCATGTTGAGGATCAAGAGGAGGCCAATATGGTTGGAACTTTGTGAGAAAGTGTTGGGGGATGAGATGGGCACAGGGGCCCAGTTCTGAGGCCTTGTGAGGCAGGGTGAGGAGACTTGATTTTCTGATTAGAAGGTGGAAAGTGAGATAGGAGGGTTAATTATTTAATTCATGTAAAAAATTCAACTAAATTGATTTATTTTTGAACAGTCTGAGCCTGGGTGAAGCCAGCAGCTTGCAATCGGCTGATACCCTAAAGACTGGCGGTTTGAACCCACCCAGCAGCTCTGGGGAAGAAAGACCTGGCAAACTGCTTCCGAAAAGATGAGAGCCAAGAAAACCCTATGGAGCAACTTCTACTTCGTAACACATGGGGTAGCCATAAGTCAGAAGTGACTCAACAGTAATGGGTTTATTTTTTTGTTTTTATTGTTGAGCAGGTAACATAGTCACACTATTCAAACTTCAGAAAGTACCCAAAAGTAAGCAATCTCCCTCTGACTCTACCTAGCTCCTCTCCCTGGAGGCAATTTAGGTACCAATTTCTTGTCTTTTAGGGAGATAGTACATGTATATACAGTCAAACACACACACACGTCCTCCCCCCTTTTCTTTCACAAATGGTAGCACAGTATTTACACGGCTCAGGGACCTGCTTTTGCACTCCATCTTGGGGATCATTTCCTGTAGGTACTGGTGAGCATTCATCATTTTTTTTTTTTTTTTGTATGCCTACATATTCCTTCACTTCCTGGTACCATTGTTTATCTAATTAGTTCCCTGTTGAGAGTCATTTAGGTTATTTCACTTAAGGGTTTTACGGAGAAGTAACTTTCTGATTTATATTTAAGAACAATCCCTCTGGCTACCGCTGAAGACTGGGTTGTAGGAGAGTGACAGTGAATGTAAAGACAATGGAGGGAGTGACTGTTGTTGTCCAGGAGAAGAAGACAGTGTTTTGGGGCAGGGCGGTGGCAGTGAGGACATGAGAAGCGGACGGGTGTTTAAAAGGTAGAACCAATAGTATTAGTTGATTCATTGAATTATCAGTTGAGTCAATTCCAACTCAGGGCGACCCCATGTGTGTCAGAGCAGAACTGTGCTCCATAGGGTTTCAATGGCTGATTTTTCAGAAGTAGATCTCCAGGTCTTTCTTCTGAGGTGCCTCTGGGTAGACTCGAACCTCCAATCTTAACAGCCAATTGCATTAACCGTTTACACTACCCAGAGACTCCAATGGATTGGATACGGGAGGTTAATTAAATGGGACAAAGGATAGCTTTTGGAATTCAGCGGGGTTTTTTTTTTTTGGCAGGGGGTGGGGGCAGGTGAGATTCTCTTACTCTCTTAACAGCATTTCCTGTCTAGTTTCTGCAAACAGAGAAGGTGGCAAACGCAGGGGAACTGGCAGTAAAATACGGATCCTTTGCAAGATACTCTTCCTTTATGTTGCAAGAAGGAAAGAACGAAAGAGGAAGGGAGAAAGGGAGGAAAGAAAGAAGGCAGGCAGGCAGGATTATAGTCACTAAATTCAACATCACACTTATTTGGAGTTTTCCATCCTTTGTATCTGAATGGAATCAGCCCCTCACACTGCCTTGGAATGCCCTCCAGTCCCCATCCGCTGTTTCTCAGTCTTCTTTGCAGGGCTTCCTCTACCTCATGTCTGAACATGGCATTCCTCAGGCATCAGCCTGAGCCCCTGTTCCTCCCCGTCTGCATGGTCTCCTTGGGGGAATTTCACTCTGTCCTGCAGTTTTTAATACACCTATACGATGAACCACAGATTTCCTGTCTTCAGCTCAGGCTTCTCCCGACATCTGCCTGGAGACCTGTAGTTCCAACTGCTTACTCCACATCGTCACTTGGATGTTTAACGACATCTCACACTTGAAAAACTTGGAAAACCAAACCCGATGCTGTCGAGTTGATTCTGGCTCATAGTGACCCCATGACATGTTCCAAACAGAGCTCCTGATCCTCTGTTCATAACCTGTCTGTCTGGGGTCTGCTGCATATTAGTAAGCGGAAGCCTCATCCACTGTCCATTCAGATGCATGAACTACAATGCTAGGAGGCATATTTGATCTCCCACCTTGTCTTCAACAAACCCTGGTAGCTAACTAGAAGCACCTTCACAAATCTATCCACTTCCCTTCATCCACCATCCACCCTCACCTCCAATGCCTCTCTTTGGACGAGGCTACCCCCGTAGCCTCTTATCCATTCTCTCTGTCTCCACCGGTGCCCTCCTGGAGCCATTCTCCACACATCAGCCAAATGAGTCTTTTCAAAGCTAAGTCAGTTCATGCCACTCTCCTGCTGACAACTTCCATGTTGCCCACTGCAGCTCGCATTGTTACTGTCAGCTGCCCTGGAGTGAGCCTCATGGCTACCCTTGACTCGTGGCAACACCATGCGCAATGCAACAAAACGCTGACCAGTCCTGCACCATCCCCACGATCAGTTGCAGATGAGACTGTTGTGATCCATAGGGTTTTCACTGGCTGATTTTTGGAAGTAGATTGCCAGGCCTTTTTTCCTAGCCCATCTTAGTCTGGAAGCTCTGCTGAAACCTGCTCAGCATCACAGCAACACACAAGCCTCCACTGACAGACGACTGAGGTGCACTGGCTGGGAATCGAACTCAGGTCTCTCGCATGGAAGGCGAGAGTTTTATCATTGAACCACCACTGCAACCCAGCTCAAATAATACTAAAATCCTTTCCTGTGGCTCTGGACTACCTCCCCACCTTGTTAACATCTCTGTCCAGAGCTCCTTGCTCTCCAGCCACAATGGCCTCCCTTCTCCTTCCGAAACATGCTATCTGTGGCCCTGCCTCAAGGTGTTTGCACTTGCTGTTCCCTCTGCCTGGAACGCTTTTCTCTTGCCTCCCCACATGGCTGGCTCCTTCTTAAACTTCAGGTATTCTCAGCTTAAAATTCCCTTCTCAAACTTGATCAAAACCCCCTTCCTACCTTCTTACTCTCTGTCACATCACTCATATGTGCTGCCTAGGTCGGTGGAAGTGGGACCACTTTACAGTTTGCCAGTGCTGAAGCGACCCTCCATGAAATTCTGAAGTGACTAGCACCGTATTTCCCATTTGTTTCCTTGCTGTTTTAGTGTTGCTAATGGGTTGGCGCTTTGAGCAGCTGTGCAGATAACCCACCCTTTGATCTGGCTCTGCCTGGCACACGGACGACAAATGCCATGATAAATGTCAGACAGTACTACTCTGTTTCCTTCACCCACCCTAGCTCAGAGGGTTTCCATACAGATTGCTTGATTGATTCATTAACTTTTTCTAAGTCAGTGCATTTTGATCATTTGCCCACTTTTTGCGTCAGAATGCTGGGAACTTCATTTTGATAATTGAAATAATTTCTCAAAACTGTACATGATCACTTTGGTAATATGTAATCTTCATTCCTCCACTTCATAATGGCACTTAACATTTAGCTGAAGCTTCTTTCCTGAACATCCACCTGCAGTAGAAGTAGTTAGAAGTCTGAAAAGTAGTATTTCAGTGTATTACAAGAGGATAATTATTAAGGTCAAGTTTTTATAAAACAGACTGTCTTCACTGTGGAAGGACTACACAGAATCCTGCTAAATACCTTTGTTTTGAAGACTGCCACATACCACCGTGTTGAGCAGTCACCTAGGATACAATTTCCTTCAAGGACACCACTTCATTCCTGTACAGCCACTTCAACTGCTTAATCAATGGCTTAAAGAAGTTCGGATTTCCAGAATGTCAGTGGGAAGCCATTTTAGAGACCATCAAAGGGCATCTTCCATCTTCCTCCTTCCTCAGACAAGAAAACAAGCACCGGGCAGTGTTGGTGCCTCCCTTCTCATAAGAGTTGTGTTCTCTGAATCATACATAACAACAACAATGAAACAAACCAGTTGTCATGGAGTCAGTTCTGACTCATGACAATTCCATGTTTCAGAGCAGAACTGCACTCTGTAGGATTTTCAATGGCTATGATTTTTCAGAAGTAGATTGCCAGACCTTTCTTCTAAGGTGCCTCTGGCTGGACTCGAGCCTCCAATCTTTTAGTTAGCAGCCGAGTGCATTAACTGTTTATACCACCCAGGGACTCCCATACCTATATATGCCCAAACCATATGGTTAAGTGAAAAAAAAAAGTGTATGTAGATTATGAACCCGCCCACCCCTGTTTTTTAACCCATTTATTAGTAGATGCCTAGGAAAAACATCTGGAAAAATACACAGCCAACTTTTAAAGTGTTGTAAAAATTCTACCATTTAAAGATTTCAATTCTGCCAAATGAACCCTGTTGATGACATCTTGTAGCATGGAAACCAAAATACATGACGATATAAACGAGTGAGGGAGCCTCAGGCTCCCACTTTGGTACCTGTATCCATGATGCCTGATCCACCAATAGACAGACTGAGGGTGACCTTCAGGGTCGAGTCACATAGTAAATATTAGTAAAGCTTAATGCCTCACTTATTTTAAAATAAACATAACCGTAAATACAAATCTTAATATTCTCTTCTCCTTCCCCAGTGGATCATCTTGTATACCCTATGTAGCCTGCCTGAGAGAATCAATGCTTTTATAACATACAGATAGAGCACTCTACAAATGAGGAGGTAGTGATTCTTTAGGACGGTATGTTTATGCAGTCAGAGTACTGTTTTATGTATAAAGCATGTGATTAAAGGTCCCTAGGTGGCACAAATGGTGTTCATTTGACTACTAACCTAAAGGTTGGTTGTTCAAACCCACTCAGCAGTGCTGCTGAAGAAAGGCTTGGCAATCCGCTTCCATAAAGATTACAGACAAGAAAACCCTATGAAGCAGTTCTACTCAGTAACACATAGGGTCACCATGAGTTGGAATTGACTCAACGACAATGGTTTTTTTGGTTTTGTTTGTTTGTTTACGTGTGATTCAGGCATGTTGGGTGGTGTAAATGGGTAAGTGCTTGGCTACCAACTGAAAAATTGGAAGTTCGTGTCCACACAGAGGTGCCTCAGAAGAAAGACCTAGCAATCTACTTTCAAAAGATCAGCCTTGAAACCCTATGGAGCACAGTTCTACTCTGACACACATAGGGTTGCCATGAATCAGAATTGGCTTGACAGCCATTTTTTTAATATATAGCTATACCTCATTCTTTTTACCTTATTCTTTTTAATAGCTGCACACAATAGTCTTCCTCTCAATACAATGGTAATTTGTTCCTAAAAAATTCACAGGGTGAATTTTCATAAATGGAAAAGATTTATGGTATACAATTACTGCAAGAGGTAATAAAATGTACGTGATTCTCAAGGCTATGAAATTGAATTTTAAATGAAAATAAAACAAACAAACAGAATAAAGACAAAGGAAACAATGCAAGTGATGCCTGGGATTGTCACCGCTGTGAACAAGCAAACTTCACTATAACCGTATCCCCCACTGACTCCACCGTGGAAATGACTCCACAGTGGCTGCTCCTGAGGCTCAAGTCAGTCCTTGTCAATGCGACAGAATTCTTCATAAGCCAAACAGAAGGTACTAAATGAAACCCCTTATGAAGTAAAAATCTTGAACTTGCATAGGCATATCTTGGGGTAGGACTTTTCCACGATATGGATGTACCATAATTTATTTCCTAATTACCGTATCATTTGGGCATTTGGGTTGTTTTTGTATTTTTCACTAGGTATTTCCGCACCCACCTCGTTCCCACCCCCCTCAGCACTCCGCGGAATACTTCCCTCTTCTGAACACCGCCTGGCCCAGCTACGATTCTCACTCGCTTGGACAGCTGCAGTAGCCTGCTTCTGACTGGTTTCCTGGAATTTATTATCCATTCTCCACACAGACGTTGCAAAATGCATTTCTAATCTAAACATACCACTCGTTATCTCACTGCTCTTCCCTGGCTTGTTGCTTTTAAACTAAAATGCAAACTCCTTAGTGTGGGTACAAAGCCTTACAGGACAGGACATCTGTCTACCTCCTTCATCCCCCAAGCCCTCCCCCAGCACACTTCATTTCAGCACACTGGCCTGCTTTTCTCCCCTCAAAAGAGCCATGCCTTTTCTCACTCCAGGCCATGGGCTGTTCTCTGCCAGGACCACTCCTCCTCCCTCTGCCTGGCCAACCTCACCCATGCTTCACATCTTGGATTCAAAATCGCTCTTTCAAAGAAGCTCTCCTTGGCCCTACTAGTCAGGTGCTCATTGCCAAGCCTCCCACAGACCGCTGGACTTTTCTTTGCAACGGTCATCACACATGGTAGTCATTGATGTGATTGTTTAATATGCATCTCTCCCACTGGACCGAGAGCCCCACGAAGACAGGAACCACATGGAACTTGTTCATTCCTGCATCCCCATGGCCCGGCCCAGTTCTTGGCGCAGAGTACGCACTCAGTAAATATTTGCTGAATGAATAAACACTTTGCATTTGGCCGATCTCTCCATCTGGAGGGCCTTTTTCATTTTCTTCCATCTGGTAAGTTGAGGCCAGCCAGCTCCCACATCTCTCTGATTAGACCGAGAGTTCCTTAACAACTCGGTCCATGTTCTCAGTGCCCTGTAAAGGGCACAGAGGCACACAGTAAGCCGGCCAATTGAAGCAGAACATTTTACTTTGCTGAGTATCCTACATCATTGCCCTACAAATAGTTCCTGAGCCAAGAAATAGATGAAAAATATTAATCACTTACATGATTCCCAATGACTATTACTGATCGAAACGAAGCAAAAACAAACAAAACCTGTTGCCATTGACTCGATTCCGACTAATGGTGACCTCGTGTGTTACAGAGTGGAACTGCTCCATAGGGTTTTCTTGGCTTTATGGAAGCATATCGCCAGGATTGTTTCCTGTGGCACCACGAGTTGAGTTGGAACCAGCGCTTCGAACCACTTTGTTCAGGTTCAAACCTCTGCTGCAAATTCGCATTTCTAACAAGTTCCCAGGTGATGCTAACAATGCTGCTGGTTAGGGACCAATGCTGAGAACCACTAGTAGAGCAGTGGTTCTCAAAATTTATCGCACATAAGAATCACCTGGCAATCTTGTTAAACTGTAGACTCTGATTCAGTATATCTGGGGTGGAAATGCAAATTTTAGCAGAGGTTTGAACCAAATGAACCAGTTCGAAGCCCTAGTTTGAACTGCCAACCTTTCGGTTAATAAAACCAAACCAAACCAAAACACAGCCCAAACCCATTGCTGTCAAATCAATTCCAACTCATACTGACCCTATACAACAGAGAAGAACTGCCCCACAGGGTTTCCAAGGAATAGCTAGTGGATTTGAACTGCTGACATTTTGGTTAGCAGCTGAGCTCTTAACCACTGCGCCACCAGGTTAATAGTTGAGTGCAAACCACTTGTGCCATGTAGGGACTTTCTGGTAGAAACAAATAATACAAAATAAAACCGACAATAGTTAAGATTGTATCTGCTAATTTGGTATTAAAAATTAAAAACTCAGAAGAATCACATCTTGAGGTTAACACTGAAAATTGCAAAAGTTAGGGAAAATCTTTTGCCAAAGGTCATTCAAAAGCAGTTGCAGCAATACATCGACAGGGAACTGCCAGAAATTCAATCCGGATTCAGAAGAGGACATGGAACAAGGGATATCATTGCTGATGTCAGATGGATCTTGGCTGAAAACAGAAAATACCAGAAAGATGTTTACCTGTGTTTTATTGACTATGCAAAGGCATTCGACTGTGTAGATCATAACAAATTATGGATAACACTGTGAAGAATGGGAATTCCAGAACATTTAACTGTGCTTATGAGGAACCTGTACATAGATGAAGAAACAGTCACTCGAACAGAACAAGGGGATACTGTGTGGTTTAAAATCAAGAAAGGTGTCCATCAGGGTTGTATCCTTTCACCATACTAATTTAATCTATATGCTGAGCAAATAATCTGAGAAGTTGGACTATATGAAGAAAAATAGAGGAAGCACTGGAGGAAGGCTCATTAACAACCTGTGATATGCAGATGACACAAACTTGTTTGCTAAAAGGGAAGAGGACTTGAAGCACTTACCATCAAGATCTAAGACTACAGCCTTCAATATGGATTACACCTCAACATAAAGAAAACAAAAATCCTTGCAACTGGAATAATAAGCAACATCATGATAAACAGAGAAAAGACTAAAGTTGTCAAGGATTTCATTTTACTTGTATCTACAATCAATGCCCATGGAAGCAGCAGTCAGGAAATCAAATGACACATTGCACTGGGCAAATCTGCTGCAAAAGACCTCTTTAAAGTATTAAGCAAAGACGTCACTTTATGGACTAAGGTGCACCTGACCCAAGCCATAATATTTTCAATTGTCTCATATGCATGCGAAAGCTGGACACTGAGTAAGGAAGACTGAAGAAGAATCGATGCCTTTGAATTACAGTGTTGCTGAACAATACTGAAAATACCATGGACTGCCAGAAGAATTAACAAGTATTTCTTCTTGGAAGAAATACAGCCAGACCGCTCCTTGGAAGTGAGGATGGTGAGACATCCTCTCATGCACTTTGGATATGTTATCAGGAGGGACCAGTCCCTGAAGAAGGACATCATGGTTGGTAAAGTAGAAGGTCAGTGAAAAAGAGGAAGACCCTCAACTAGATGGATTGACACAGTGGCTGCAAGAATGGGTTCTAGCATAACAATGATTGTGAGGATGGTGCAGGACCAGGCAGTGTTTCGTTCTGATGTACACAGGGTCTCTATGAGTTGGAACCAACTAGATCTCACCTAACAACAACAAAAGGGAAAATCAGATCTAGCTGAAATAATCAATACAAACTAAAACAATGTCTGTGTAAAATTGTTCTTCATTAAACACTTATGGAAGACCGCAAGTAACAAATTTTAGACCTGCAAAATTTTACCAAAGAAAATTGAACTTGGTAGTGTGAATGCCCTCCAGTCAAAGACCACTAAGAACACACCTATAGTTGATCAAGTTGGGTTTGTAGAAAGAGAAAACATACATCTTGGGGGAACCACTGGGTGTTAGAAAGAAACTGTTACAGGATTTGAGCTTTGATTAGGTGATTTTGGGGAGGGCCTATGGAACTATGGGTTCGCTCTAGGTGGATACAGACAGAAAGCAGGGGCAAGTCTATGACTGGTATCCCAATAAACCTATAAAGAGGGCAGACTAGAGAGAGGATAAAACTGTAATTGGTAAAGTAGCAGTCACTCATTTTAGCCAAGAGAGGGGGATGTTTGGAATTTTATGGGTTTCACAGTGAACTTGTTTTTGTCTGTGCTTCAAAAAAAAAAACGAAAAACAAAAACATTGCCATCAAGTTGATTCTGACTCATAGTGACCCTATAGGACAGAGTAGAACTGCCCCATAGGGTTTCCAAGGAGCGGATGGTGGATTCAAACTGCCAACCTTTTGGTTAGCAGCTAGCTGAGCTCTTAACCACTACACCACTAGGGCTCCTGTCTGTGCTTATACAAAACTAAAAAGTAGCATTACTTTGTCTCTTTTATCATGCTCCCACAGTAACTTTGTCTAATGTTGATAATGGTAACAAAAACAACAACAAAAAAACCAAACCTAAACTCAGCAAAGATACAGAAGACCTAAAGGGCACAATCAGCCAACCTGATCTCATAGACATATATAGAACACTCCATGCAACAGCTGCAAAGTACACATTCTTTTCCAAAGCACATGGAATGTCCTCCAGAATAGACCACATCTTAGGCCACAGAGCAATCCTCAACAAGATCCAAAATGTTGAGATAATACAAAGTATGTTCTCTGACCACAGTGCCATCAAGGGAGAAATTAACAACAGAAAGAGCAAGGAAAAAAAGTCAATTACATGGA
This sequence comes from Dugong dugon, assembly GCA_030035585.1. Classification (NCBI taxonomy): domain Eukaryota; kingdom Metazoa; phylum Chordata; class Mammalia; order Sirenia; family Dugongidae; genus Dugong; species Dugong dugon. The sequence goes on from CM057461.1 coordinate 35,526,815, forward strand.
AACTGAATAACACCCTGCTTACAAACCACTGGATAATACAAGAAATCAGAGATGGAATCAAAAAATTCCTAGAATCAAACAAGAATGAAACCCATCATACCAAAACCTTTGGGACACAGCAAACGCAGTCCTCAGAGGACAATTTATAGCAATAGATGCACACATCAAAAAAGAAGAAAGGGACAAAATCAAAACATTAACTATACAACTCAAACAAATAGAAAGAGAACAGCAAAGAAAAGCCCACAGCCACCAGAAGAAAGGGAATAATAAAGATCAGAGCAGAAATAAATGAAATACAGAATAGAAAAACAATAGAAAGAATCAACAAACCAAAAGTTGGTTCTTTGAAAGAATCAACAAAATTGACAAACCACTGGCCAGACTGACAAAAGAAAAACAGGAGAGGATGCAAATAACCCAAATAAGAAATGAAATGGGGGACATTACAACAGACCCAACGGAAATAAAAAGGATCATAACAGAGTATTATGAAAAACTATACTCCAACCAATTTGCAAACCTAGAGGAAATGGATAAATTTCTAGAAACACACTACCTACCCAAACTACAACAAAGTGATGTTGAAAATCTAAACAGACCCGCAACTAGAGAAGAGATTGAAAAGGTAATTAAAAAAAAAACTCCCAACAAAAAAAAGCCCTGGCCCAGATGGCTTCAGTGGAGAATTCTACCAAACATTCAGAGAAGAGCTTGTACCAGTACTACTACTCAAAGTATTTCAGAACATAGAAAAGGAAGCAACACTTGAAAAATCATTCTAGGAAGCCAGCAGAACTCTGATATTAAAACCAGGAAAAGATGCCACAAAAAAAGAAAATTACAGACCAGTATCTCTCATGAGTATGATGCAGAAATCCTCAACAAAATTCTAGCCAATAGAACTCAGCATCATATCAAAAAAAATAATACACCATGACCAAGTAGGATTCATATCAGGTATTCAAGGATGGTTCAACATTAGAAAATCAATCAACGTAATCCACCACATAAATAAAAGGAAAGAAAAGAATCACATGATCATCTCAATCAATGCAGAAAAGGCATTCGACAAGGTCCAACACCCATTCCTGATAAAAACTCTCAATAAAATAGGTATAGAAGAGAAATTTCTCAACATAATAAAGGGCATCTATGCAAAACCAACAGCCAACATCATTCTTAATGGAGAGAGGCCAAAAACATTCCCCTTGAGAAGGGGAACAAGACAAGGATGCCCTTTATCACCACTCCTATTTAACATTGTGCTGGAAGTTCTAGCTAGAGCAATAAGGCAAGAAAAAGAAATAAAGGTCATCCAAATTGGTAATGAAGAAGTTAAACTGTCCCTGTTTGCAGATGATATGATACTATACCTAGAAAACCCTAAAGACTCCACAGTAAATCTACTGGAACTGATATAAAGATTCAGCAGAGTAGCAGGATACAAGAGAAACATACAAAAATCAGTTGGATTCTTATACACCAATAAAGAGAATGATGAAAAGGAAATCAAGAAAACAACATCATTTATAATAGCCCCTAAAAAAATAAAATACTTAGGAATAAATCTGACCAGCGATGTAAAAGACCTATACAAAGAAAACTATAAAACACTACTGTAAGAAACTCAAAGGGATCTACACAAATGGAAAAACATACCATGCTCATGAATAAGTACACTCAACATTGTGAAAATGACAATTCTACCCAAAGCAATTTACAAATACAATGCAATCCCAATCCAAATACCAACAACATTCTTTAAAGAGATGGAAAAACTAATCATTAACTTTATATGGAAAGGGAAGAAGCCCCGGATAAGTAAAAGCACCACTGAAGAAGAAGAATAAAGTAGGACTCGCACTACCTGACCTCAGAACCTACTATACAGCTACGGTAGTCAAAACAGCCTGGTACTGGTACAACGACAGATACATTGACCAATGGAACAGAACTGAGAACCCAGATGTAAATCCATCCACCTACAGTCACCTGATCTTCGACAAGGGCCCAAAGTCCATCAAATGGGGCAAAGACAGTCTTTTTAACAAATAGTGCTGGCAAAACTGGATCTCCATCTGCAAAAAAAATAAAACATACCTCACACCATGTACAAAAACTAATTCAAAATGGATCAAAGACCTAAATATAAAGCCAAAAACTATAAAGTTCATAGAAGAAAAAACAGGACCAACGCTAGAGGCCCTAATACACGGCATTAACAGGATACAAACCAATCCATCAACACACAAACTCCAGAAGATAAGCTAGATAACTGGGATCTTCTAAAAATCAAACACCTATGCTCTTCAAAAGACTTCACCAAAAGAGTAAAAAGAGAACCTACAGACTGGGAAAAAATTTTTGGACATTACAAGTCAGACAAAGGTCTAATCTCCATAATCTACAAGAAAATCCAACACTTCCACAACAAAAAGACAAATAATTGTATTAGAAAATGGGCAAAAGAAATGAATAGACACTTCACCAAAGAAGGCATTCAAGATGGCCAACAGACACATGAGGAAATGCTCACGTTCACTAGCCATTAGAGAAATGCAAGTTAAAACCACAATGAGATATCATCTCACCACAGCATTACTGGCACGAATCAAAAATACTGGAAATAACAAATGTTGGAGAGGCTGCGGGGAGATCGGAACTCTTGTGCACTGCTGGTGGGAATGCATAATGATACAACCATTTTGGAAAATGATATGGTGCTTCCTTAGACAGCTAGAAATAGAAATACCATATGATCCAGCAATCCCACTCCTAGGAATATATCCTAGAGAAATAAGAGCCATCACACGAATAGACATATGCACGCCCATGTTCATGGCAGCATTGTTCACAACAGCAAAAAGATAGAAATAACCTAGATCCCTATCAACAGATGAATGGATAAACAAACTATGGTACATATGCACAATGGAGTATTATGCAATGATAAAGAACAATGATGAATCTGTGAAGCACCTCATAACATGGATGAAACTGGAGAACATTATGCTGAGTGAAATAAGTCAATCACATAAGGGCAAATATTGTATGAGACCTCTATTGTAAAAACTCATGAAAAAGTTTATACACAGCAAGTAACAATCTTTGTTGGTTACAAGGGATGAGAGGGGTGGGTGGGAAATACTAAATAGACAATAGATAGGTGGTAACTTTGGTGAAGGGTAAGACAGTACACAATGCTGGGGAAGCCAGCACAACTTATACAAGAAAAGGTCATGGAGGCTGCATAGACACATCCAAACTCCCTGAGGGACTGAAGTGCTGGGTGGAGGGCTATGGGGACTATCATGGTTTGAATTGTGTCCCCCAAAAAATGTGTATATCAGTTTGGCTGGACCATGATTCCTGATACTGTGTGATTTCCCTATGTGTTGTAAATCCTGCCTCTATGATGCTAATGAGGGAGGATGGGTGGCAGTTGTGTTAGTAAGGCAGGACCTGATCTACAAGACTGGATTGTATCCTGAGGCAATCTCTTGAGATATAAAAGACAGAAGTGAGCAGTGAGACAGGGGAACCTCATACCATCAAGAAAGCAGTGCCGGGAGCAGAGCGTGTCCTTTGGACTGGGGTCCCTGCGCAGAGAAGCTCCTAGTCTGGGGGAACACTGAAGAGAAGAAGGCCGACAGAGAAAAAGCCTTCCCCTGGAGTTGACACCCTGAATTTGGACTTTTAGCCTACTTTGACTGTGAGGAAATAAACTTCTCTTCGTTAAAACCATCCACTTGTGGTATTTCTGTTATAGCAGTACTAGATGACTAAGACAGGGACCATGGTCTCCGGGAACATCTAGCTCAATTGGCATAATACAATTTATAAAGACAATGTTCTACATTCTAACTTGGTGAGTAGCATCTGGGGTCTTAAAAGCCTGTGAGTAGCCATCTGAGATATTCCACTGGTCTCACCCCTTTGGGAGCAAGGGAGAATGAAGAGAACAGGATACAAGGAAAAGATTAGTCCAAAGGACTAATGGACCACAGCTACCAAGGCCTCCACCAGACTGAGTCCAGTACAGCTAGATGGTTCCTGGCTACCACAGCTGACTGCTCTGACCAGGATCACAGCAGAGGGTTCTGGACAGAGCTGCAGAGGGATGTAGAACAAAATGCTAACACAGAAAAAAAGGACCAGATTTGCTGGCCTGACAGAGACTGGAGAAGCTCTAAGAGTATGTTCCCCAGACACCCTTTTGGCTCAGTGGTGAAGTCACCCCTGAGGTTCACCGTTCAGCCGGGGATTGGATAACCCCATACAACAAAACGGGACTGATGAGGCACAGCAGTCCAGGGACAGGGACTGGAAGACAGGAGGGGACAGGAAGGCTGGTGATGGGGAACCCAAGGTTGAGTAAGGACAGTATTGACATATAGTGGGGTTCTTAACCATTGTCATAGGGCAATATGTCTACTAACTGTTTAATGAGAAACTGTTTTGTTCTGTAAACCTTCATCTAAAGTGAGAATAGCAGCACAACTGGAAGTACATAATCAACTTCACCGAACTGTACATGTAGAAATTTTTGAAATGGTGTATCTTTGGCTATGTATACTTTCACCAAAAAAAAAAAAGGTCCTCCAAGGCCAAGAAGGGAGTGTGTTGACACATCGTGGGGTTGTTGACCGAGGTCATAGAACAATATGTGTACTGTTCAATGAGAAAATATTTGTTCTGTAAACCTTCACCTAAAGTACAGTAAAAATTAAAAAATTAAAAAAAACCCAAACCCATTGCCTTCAAGTTGATTCTGACTCACGGCAACCACTGCTCCATAGGGTTTTCTTGGACCTTTTGGTTAGTAGTGGAATTCAAAACTGTTTGTACCACCTAGGGACCTTAATCTGTTAAATTGTTTATGTCCAATTGGAAAATAACAAGGCCTAGCTTCCAGTGCCAGCCTAATGTCCCAGTATCAGCAGAGGCTGCTTTTTTAAAATTTTATTCTCAGTAAAATGATGGTGGCGTAAGAAACCTCATAATGACAGAAACAAAAAAATTCGGTATAAAAAATATTAAATGTCAAATCTTTATTATCAAATACACATGTAAAAGAATCACTCAATGAAAACAGTTTCCATAAAATGAAAATGGGACTGGATACTGTTTAACTACTATATTGTATAAAAAGTTGATTAAACTGGCTGAATGGCATTGACTCTGGAAAATTCTTTCGAAGCAGTTCATCACTGTTGATATGATCCTAATTAAAATTATTGGATTCTAATTTTGGTGGGGATGTAAATTGCTTGTGTCTTTGGAGAACAATTTGGCCTTATGCATGAAAATTAAAATTGCATTTAGCATTTGACAGAGCAATTTTACTTTTGGGAATTTACAGAGAAAATTGCACATGTACACAGAGGCATATACGATATTACTACAGCATTGGTTGTAGTAAAAAAAAATATTGGGAAAATAATAACCTTCAGTAGGGCACTGGTTAAATGCATTATGGCACATCCATGCTTACCAAAAACTAGGCAGCCATGAAAATGTCAAAAAGTCCTGCAGCGACAGCGCTCTGCCCACCATGGGGTACTCCACCACCCACTGAGAGCTCAGGAGGGTGAAGTCACGAGGGGGTCCCGGGAAGCGCGCCCACTGCCAGAAGCAACCCTCCACCCCAACAATCCTAAGAGTCTTGGAAAGGCCCTGGTTTTATGTCTTGTGTCGCCATCTGCCACCTATAGCTGGTCATGGGAGAGGCGCAGGTCCTGAAAAGACTCGTTATCCCGGCCCTCTTCTGCACTCCTCTCCTCCTTTACTTCCCTTTCCACATCTTCCCCATTTTTTCTCTTTCCCTTGGGACCAAAAAAAAACCCGTTGCCATCGAGTCAATTCCCGACTCATAGCGACTCTATAGCGCAGAGTAGAACCGCCAGCAGGCAATAACTAGCCCAGCGGCTTCCAAGTACTCCGCGCCAGGCTCCCAGCAGCGAACACGCGGCTCCGCATCACCATGGCAACCGGGGCTGCTGGGCACTTACGGCGGGAAAATGCTGAGCAGGTTCGGAGCTCTCTCCATCCTTGGAATTCGGAAAAGCCAAGGGAAGAGGAACGTCCCTACGTCCTCAAGATCCCACTCCTCTTTTTGGTCCGTGACTGCTAGCCGGCGGCGAAAGACCCTTCCCCAGATTCCTAGGAGACATTAAGTGCCCCGTCCGGGGTAAAGGAAGTACCGAGCAGCCTACTTTTCGGCGCGCTTCCAGAACCCTGAACCTTTTCCAGCGCTTCTCTCGTCCCCCATAACCATGCCTACCCGGAGCTACTGAACAGCTTTCTGGACCCTCTGCGCTCGTCCGCGGCCACTGGACCCTGCTTCTTCCGGCGCTTCTCCCGGCGCCCTTCACCATGGCAACCCGGGGTCGGGAGCTGGGGGCCCGGCCCCCGGTGCGTGGAGGCCGCTAGACTATTGCCTGCCATCCCAGGGGAAGAGAGAAGCGGGTGGAAAGCTGGATGTGGGAAGGGAGGTAAGGGCGGAGGGAAGAGTGCAGAAAGTGCAGGGAAGGCAGCTTCCATTTTCTCTAGCAGTTGGAATTTGGTGGGAGCGCGGGTGTGCCAGTCGCGGCCGTGAAGGAGCCGGGGCCTGGCCGTCATGAGCCCTCACCTCGGGGCAGGGCTCTCCCCAGGAAAGGCAGGGACCGCCGGCAGCAGGGGGCAGTAGCGGCTAGCGATGCTCAGAGGATCCAGATGTGGAACCCGAGGGCGAGGCCTGGATAGGCGAAGGGCCTGCTCTACCTCCTGATCTCACGACAGGCTTGGCCCACGCTGAGGACTCTGCGATGATGCTCCATACCTCTGAGCAAACGGATCTCAGCCCAGTCCCCAGTCTACCTCGCGCCCAGGGTGTATCAGCTTGCCCTTAAGCTACGGAGCTAGTGGTTAAGAGCATGGGCTCTGGGCCCAAACTGCTTGGGCGAGTTACCCTCATCTCAAATGGCGATAATGATAGTAATTATCTTAGGGTTGCTTTGAGTATTAAACAAGGTAATAAGACTTAGTGCGGTTTGTGGACGAAAGTTTCTGGCGCACGGTAAATGCTCCATAAATACCGGCTGCTGTTAGGAGACAGAGTTGAATTTCACCCGAGCCCTTTGTTAAAGAAGGTCCTCACTCTTACGTTTTCTGGTCAACTGCTTACTTTAAACAACTGACCAAGACAACTTTATGATCTTTAAATAACTTCAGAATAGATATTTCTCTTCCTTATCTCCTCAGCTTTTCCTCAGTCTTTACAAACTCTTATTTCCCTCTCTCTCCCTTAGGCCTTCCAGGATTCACATGGCCTTATCATAAGAAAACATTTCAAACAAAATGGAACAAAATGGCTGTAGTTGCAAATTGGTAAATCACGCACCCATCCCCCTTAGCTTTCTTTTAAAAGCTCTCAATCTTTGTCTCATCCGAGTAGGAACTCAGACTTAGTTCCCATCTCTCCCTTCCCTTGTAGTGGTCCTCCTCCCTCCCATTTCGATGGCCTTTTCCCCCTTTTCTGCTAGTCCCTTCCCCCTTTTTGTTCTTACTACTTCTTACTGTAATTGCTTTTGACTAGAAGTCATCCTTGCCCCCAGCACCCAGGACATTGTCCAGTGCAATTTTTTCTGTGACATAGTTGACCTTGGGCAAGTTATTTAACATCCTTGAACTTCAATTTCCTTGTTGGTAAGTGGGGATAGTAATAGCATGGTCGTTGTGAGGATTATAAGAATATCTGTAAAGTGCATAGAATGTGCCAGACACATTGGAAAAAAAAAGACTCTGCTGTAAAGTGGATTCTGGCTCATAGTGACCCTATAGGACAGAGTAGAACTGCCCACAGGGTTTCCAAGGCTGTAATTTTTTCAGAAACAGACTATCACATCTTTCTCATGAAGAGCAGCTGGTGGGTTCTAACTGTTGACCTTTTGGTTAGCAGCCCAGCACTTTAACCACGTGTGTGCTCTCTATTATTATCACCAGTCCCTGGGTGTTGAAAATAGTCTCTCAACTACTAACCGAAAGGTGGTTGTTTCAGACCATCCCAGAAGCACCTAGGAAGAAAGGCTTGCTGATCTGCTTCTGAAAAGTCACAACCTTTAAAACCCTACGGAGCACAGTTCTGCTCTGCAACACAGGTGGTCGCCATGAGTCAGAATCAACTCAATGGCAACTGGTTGGTTAAAAATCATCATGATTGTATTATTGTTATCACTATTATTATCTGTTTGCCTGTGGTCGATTGTGAGGTTAGAGAGGATGACTTTTGTCCTGGCACCACAAGGACTTTTAGCCTTGTGACCCTAATACTCCACGACGTGTTTTCTCCTTTTCAAAATTGGCGATTGAGAGTTTGACATAACTAACGCCATAATGATACTCTAAGTAACCTATAAGTCTTTTTTTTTTTTTTTTTGACTACACCAGCTGCACTGTTCTCTTTTCAAAGGGGTGTGGGGGCTTCTCCGCTCCTGCGGCCTTGGTCTCCCTCTTTTTCTTTGTTCTCTTGGGGGATAGCCTTCAGCCTGCAAGGTGGCAGCTAGGAACTTTCTTTTTCTTGCTCCTCAGTCAGAGTAAACTTGGCAGGCCAGTTCCACTAGCCGAGAGATTTTTATGTAAGTTTTTTTGCCTGTGTAAGTGCTTTTCGTTTGTTTTGGCTGTCTTCGCCTTTCCGTATGCTTTTAGTAAAGACCTTTGTTGTGTACAGTTTGGCCATCTGTAACTTCTGACGTACAAATATAAAGATTAGAGTCCAGATGTCCGGCATGCATATCTTTAATCTGATAAAGAGTTTCTTGTAATTGTGACGTATACTCATCCGACCATCTTCAGGCTACGTGCCTGAAGACACTATGTAACCCTTGCAAAAATGATATATAAGCTCTGATGTAGAAATTGCCTTTCGGGACTCCATGAAGACAGCCAGCGTTGGTGACACCTGTTGGTGTCACCTCCTAGTAAACTTCTCTTTCTGACTTGGAGTATGTTTCATTGGCTCGGCTGCTCCAGGGCGCAGACCCTAATCAGGCAACAGCCTCCGTACGGTATTGTTAAGGAGCCCTGGTGGTGCAGTGGTTAAGTGCTTGGCTGTTAACCAAAAGGTGGCAGTTTGAACCCACTAGCCCCTCCTCAGGAGAAAGATGTGGCATTCTGCTTCCTATAGGGTAGTTCTACTCTGTCCTACAAAGTTGCTAAGAGTCAGAATTGATTTGACGGCAGTGGGTTTTGGTTTGTTGCCATTACAGTGAAGCACTTGGCTGCTAACTGAAATGTTGGTGGTTGGAACCCACCCAGTGGCTCTGTGGGAGAAAAGACCTGGTGATTCTGCTCCTGTAAAGATTACAACCAAGAAAACACTATGGGGCAGTTCTACTCTGTCACGTGAGGTTGCTATGAGTCAGAATCGACTCGATGGCACCAAAACAACAACTATGGTGTTGTTAAAAGATCACTGAGCTGGGAGTCAGGTGGATTTTGGTCTTGGTCATGCTGCTACTTCTTTGTGTGAGTTTGGGTTCCAACACATAGCAACCCCATGTACAACAGAAAGAAATACTGCCCGATCCTGCACCACCCTCATAATCATTGCTATGTTTGAACCCACTGTTGTCGCCACTGTGCCTATCCATCTGGTCGAGGGTCTTCCTCTCTTTTGAGGATCCTCTACCAAGCATGACGTCCTTCTTCAGGGACTGGTCCTTTCTAATAACATGTCCAAATTATGTGAGACGAACTCTCGCTATCCTCACTTCCAAGGAGCACTCTGGCTGTACTTCCAAGATAGACTTGTTCGTTCTTCTGGCAGTCTATGGTATATTCAGTGTTCTTCACCAACACCCTGATTCAAATGTATCAATTTCTTCTTCTGTCTTCCTTATTCACTGTCCAGCTAAATTTAGCATGCATATGAGGTGATTGAAAATACCATAGCTTGAGTCAGGCGCACCTTAGTCCTCAAAGTGACGTCTTTGATTTTGAACACTTTAAAGAGATCTTCTGCAGCAGATTTGCTCAGTGCAATACAGTGTTTGATTCCTTGACTGCTGCTTCCGTAGGTATTGATTGTGGATCCAAGTAAAGTGAAATCCTTGACAACTTCAGTATTTTCTCTGTTTAGCATGATGTTGTATTGGTCTAGCTGTGAGAATTTTTGTTTTCTTTATGTTGAGGTGTAATCCATACCGAAGGCTCTGGTCTTTGATCTTGATCAGTAAGTGCTTCAAGTCCTTTTCACTTTCAGCAAGCAAGGTTGCATCATCTGCATATTGCAGGTTGTTAATGAGCCTTCCATCGATCCTGATGCTGCATTCTTCTTCATATTGTCCAGCTTCTTAAATTATTTGCTCAGCATACAGATTGAATAAATGTAGCAAAAGGATACAACCTTGACACACACCTTTCCTGATTTTAAACCACAAAATATCACCATTTTATGTTTGAACGACTGCTTCTTGGTCTATGTACAGGTTCCTCATGAGCACAGTTAAGCGTTCTGATCATAATTTGTTATGATCCACACAGTCAAATGCCTTTGCATAATCAATAAAACACAGGTAAACATCTTTCTGGTATTCTCTGCTTTCAGCCAAGATCCATCTGACATCAGCAGTGTTATCCCTCGTTCCACGTCCTCTTTAAATGGTGGTTTCCTGTCGATGTACTGCTGCAACTACTTTTGAATGATCCTCAGCACAATTTTACCTGCATGGGATATTAATGATACTGATCGATAATTTTCACATTTTGTTGGGTCACTTTTCTTTGGAATAGGCATGAATATGAATCTCTTCCAGTCTGTTGGCCAGGTAGCTGTCTTCCAAATTTCTTGGCATGGACCGGTGAGCACTTCCAGTGCAGAGTCCATTTGTTGAAACATCTCAGTTGGTATTCTGTCAATTCCTGAAGCTTTGTTTTTCACCAGTGCCTTCAGTGCATCTTGGACCTCTTTCTTCAGTACCATCGGTTCTTAATCATATGCTGTCTCCTGAAATCGTTGGATGTCGACCAATTCTTTTTGGTACAGTGACTCTTTGTATTCTTTCCATCTTCTTTTGATGCTTCCTGTGTCATTGAATCCTTCAAAATTGCAACTTGAGGCTTGAATTTTTCTTCAGTTCTTTCAGCTTGAGAAATGCCTAGCATGTTTTTCCCTTTTGGTATTCTATCTCCAGCTCTTTGCACATGTCATTATAATACTTCACTTTGTCTTCTAGAACTACCCTTTGAAATCTGTTCAACTCTTTTACTTCATGATTTTTTTTTCTTTCGTTTTAGCTACTCTATGTTCAAGAGCAAGTTTCAGAGTCTCTTCTGACATCCATTTTGATCTTTTCTTTCTTTTTAATGACAACTTGCTTTCTTCATGTCTGCTGTCCTTGATGTCATCCCACAACTGGTCTGGTCTTCATTCATTAGTGTTCAGTGTGTCAAATCTATTCGTGAGATGGTCTCTAAATTCAGGTGGGATATAGTCCAGGTCGTTTTTTGGTTCTTGTGGACTTGTTTTAATTTTCTTCAGCTTCAACTTAAATTTGCATATGAGCAATTGATGGTCTGTGCTGCAGTTGGCCACTGGCCTTGTTTGGACTAATGATACTGAGCTTTTCCATCGTCTCTTTCCACAGACATTGATTCCTCTGTTTTCCAGCTAGTGAGGTCCACATGTATAGTTGCTGTTTATGTTGTTGAAAAAGGTATTTGCAATGAATAAGTCATTGATCTTGCAAAATTCTACCATGCACTCTCCAGTGTTGTTTCTATACCCAGGACCGTATTTTCCAACTACAGATCCTTCTTGTTTGTTTCCAATTTTCGTATTCCAATTACCAGTAATTATCAGTGCATCTTTATTGCACGTTTGATCAATTTTGGACTGCAGAAGTTGGTAAAAATCTTCAATTTCCTCATCTTGGGCAATAATTGTTGGTGTGTAAATTTGAATAATAGTCATATTAACTGGTCTTCCTTGTAGGCGTATGAATATTATCCTATCACTGACACTGTTGTACTTCAGGACAGATCTTGAAATGTTCTTTTTGATGATGAATAAGACGCCATTCTTTTTCCATTTGTCATTCCCAGCATAGTAGACCATATGATTGTCTGCCAGCAAGTAGGTGCCGATTTTTACTGGCCATTTTGAATCATACAATCATATGGTCTGCTGGTGATGCAGCAGTTAAGAGCTCAGCCGCTAACCAAAAGGTCAGCAGTTTGAATCCACCAACTGCTCCTTGGAAAGCCTATGGGGCAGTTCTGCTCTGTCCGACAGTGTTGCTATGAGCTGGAATCGACTAGAGGGCAATGGTTTTTTTGGTTTTTTTTTTAATGTCAACAAAGGAGCCCTGGTGGCACAGGGGCTAAGCACTTGGCTGCTAACTGAAAGGTCGACAGTTCAAACCCACCAGCCACTCCAAGGGAGAAAGATGTGGCAGTCTGCTGCCATAAAGATTACAGCCTTAGAAACCATATGCGGTGGTTCTGCTCTGTCACATGGAGTCACTATGAGTTAGGATCCATTTGACAGCAACAGGTTTGTATGTCAGCAAGTATCTAGAATAGTATGAGGCAGAAAGTGGCAAGTTATAGATGAGGTACTGTAGGAATTCTGAGAAGGGAAAGTAAGTTTCTTAGTTTACACTTTATATTTCTAATAGGTAGAAATACTAGGAAGTTTGGGGGTAAAATGAAGATGATCCCTCCCCCTGTAATAAAAAGACAAGAATTTTCTCGCCTGGCACATTCCTATTTCTAGGCTGGCAGCTGTGCATCTAAATGCATTGCTGCCTGCCAGTCTAATCTGGAAACGGCAGTGGGTGCCCAGACTTGCACGCCTACACTGACCTCCTCGCCAGCTGGAGCAAGAACACCTGGTAATAGTTGTTTTCTTCTCCTTTTGTTTTCAGAAACTCTCCCCTAACTCACCAGAGGTTGAAGGCCCCGATTTAACCTCAGGTGTTAATCCACTAGATTAAAGAGTAAACAGTGTCTTGTGGAAATTACGTGTGTTGGTTTTAAGTGTCAGAGGGGGTCTGAGCCCCTGTGTGACCTTGAGGAGGTCTCTGAGCCTCGATTTTCTCATCTTTAAAATAAGGATAGTCGTACCCAGGTCTGTTGTGAGGATTATGTGAGACGTTGCGTGTAAAGGATCCAGCAGTGTCTGGCACGTGGCAAGTGCTCAAAAAATGTTAGCTGCTCTCTTCATCGGCATCATCGTTCTCTTATGTCATTAGCTCCCCAAGGCGTGGGCATCTTTCACCATCTTTTCTTCTCTGAGTTACCTGACACATGGTAGGGGCCCCGCAAATGTTTGTCGAATGAATGAGTGAATCCATCCAGGAAACCCGAGTAGCAGTGAATTTCATATTGCCCTGACTAGTAACAGCTAATGTTTATTGAACACTTGCCATGTGCCAGAAACTGTATTAAGTCCCATTACCTCCCTTAATACTCAAGTTCAAGTTTTTAGCCCTCTGATTTGTCTTCTGAAGCATTGGTGTCCTTAAGTCACAGTCCAGAAGCTGAGAGTAACGTCTGCTGCAGATTTGCATCTTATTTCCGTAATGAGGCCGGCAGTAGCACGATTTCTGTAGCCTCTGCTAAGATAGGAGTTTTGTGTCATGTTGACATCAGGCCCTGTGGTCGTCCTCCCCAAAGATGAACTGGCTTCCTTGATGCAGTTTCCTCAGCTTTATTAGTAGTTTGCTTGGCGTTACACTCCTGAGACAGCAGGGCTAAATGAGAATTTAGTGCAACAGCCCTGCAGCCTGGAAGGGCCCCATCTATCAGGGCGATGATGTCACATGACATTTGGTTCTTTCTCCTGCTTCTCTGTAGCCACTTTCAGAGGAGTGCAGCAGCAGCTGTAGGGGAGGGACAGACCAGGGAAAGTCTTTTTGCTGCTTCTGATCCCCTCACAGTATTTGAGTTTTGCATTAGAGAGGCCTTTAAGGATCATTTAATCCAGTGGTTTTTTACTATTCTATGGGACTCGGGTTTGAAGGACCACCAGGAGCTGCTTTTTGGGGAGAAGAACTACCTGAACAGGCAGAGCTTGGGACATCCTACATGGGGTTCAGCCAGAGTGAGCTCTCTGACACCGTTGGAACACTGAAGGACAAATTTCTCTGTGTTCTCCAGTAGAAACTGAGAGCAAGTCAGCACAATCTTCAGACAGAGAATTTAAGCAAGATATTTATGCATTTGTTTGTTCATTCATTCACTCAGCACATTCCCAGACCATACTAGGTGCTGCGGATAAAGCAAGAAACAGAATGAAGATCCTGCCATCAAATAGCTTTCATTCTAGTGGGAGGAGACAGGTAATAAGAATATATGCTATGTAGTGCCTCTCTGAGGAGGTGACATTTGAGCAGAGACCTGAGGAAGTGAGGATTATAAATGACGGAAGAACTTTCTGTGCAGAGGGAATAGTATGTGCAAAGTCCCTGAGGTAGGAGACCAGAGTAGTTGAAGAGGAGGGAATGATGGAATCAGCAAAACGATTAAAATACAGTAGACTAGTAGGAACTTAGAGACCATGGAAAGGACTTTAGATTCTATTCTGAGTGAGATAGGAAGACATTGGAGGGTTAAGAGCAGAGGAGTGACCTGACCTGACTGATAGGACCTTCTGGCTACAAGGTGGAGAGTAGAGTTTAGGGAGCAAAACCAGTTAGGAGGCTGAGACTAGCTAGATGGCTATTGAAAGGGTCCAAGTGTACAATGAGGATAGCTTGGATTCAGATGGTAGAGTAAAAGGAAGTAAGATGCAACTGGATTTGAGATGAATTCTGAAGGTAGAGCTTATAAGTTTTGCTAATGAGTTCCATCTGGTGGAGCTGGGGATGTTTACCTGGAGAAGACTCAGTAAGACTGAGTGTTGTCCTCTGGTGGCTGAAGGGCTCTATGAGAGAGCATCCTTCCTGCTACTGTGTGTTTGCTGGTTCCGATTGTATATAATTTGTGGTTTTGGTATAATTAAAGTATACCCTGAGGCTCTTGATGGGTTTGATTGTTTCCGTTTGGAAGGAGAGGGCATGACCTGGAGATGAGGTCAGCACACCTTGTCCCTGCAGCTTTGCCAATGTCTGACAGATGTGTTCCCCAGACTGAAAACTGTAACTGCCGAGGGGGTCTGAGAAGTTTTAAATTGGGTCTTTTGGGTCTTAACCTACAAAAGGCTGAGATTGTTCCCACATGAGCATGCGATAAGGTGGGGGCCTTGCAGGGCTGGAGAGGAGCCAAGAGGGAAGAAACCTAATGCCAGCCATGCAGGCTGTGTGCTTCTTGGCTTAGGGCCAGAGGACTGTCCTTTGGAAATTGAACTGTTCTGTCGGGAATACGTACAGTTGCAAGCAACAGAATACCACCTACGGTGTTTTAACAAAGCAAGGTTCATCTTTCTAACATGACAAGAGATTTGAATTAGGTAGTTGCTAATATTCAGTCAGCTGCTAAACAGTGCCATCAGGGACTCAGGCCTGTGTGTCCTTTCTTTCCCCTCTTCCTTGGAAGACTGTCGTTTGCTCTCATAGCCACAGTGTGTCAGCCTCAGATCTGGGCATTAAACCTTTGTTCAGAGCAGGAGGAAATGGAAAGAGGGGACAAAAGCAGTGCCAGCTGGATTTGTCTCTTTATCAGGAAAGCAAAAGCGTTCTCAGAACCCAACTCCTACCTCCATCTCAGCAGTCTTCCAGTCCTCCAGAACAGTGTCACATGACCACTGCTTGATGAAAGAGAGGCTGGAAAAATGGGTATTCCGCTTTGCAACCTCTTTAGTGGGGCAGGCGTGAGAGAAAGGGTTAGGGCAGCACTGTCTAATAGAAATATAATGGGGGCCATATATGTGATTTTAAACATTCTAGAAGCCAAATTGGAGCCCTGGTGGCACAGTGGTAAAGAGCTTGGCTGCAAACCAAAAGGTTGGCAGTTCAAATCCACCAGCCGCTCCTAGGAAACCCTATGGGGCAGTTCTGCTCTGTCTTATAGGGTCACTATGAGTCAGAATCAAATTGACAACAATGGGAGTAGCCAAATTAAAAAAAAAAGAAGAAACAGGTGAAATTAATTTTTAAAATATAACTTATTTAACCCAGTATATCGTAAAACATTTCAGTGTGTAATCATCATTAAAATAATTGAGATATTTTACATTTTTTCTTGTAGCAAGTCTTCAAAATCTGATGCATGTTTTATACATATAGAACATCTTAATTTGGACCAGCCACATCTCAAGGGCTCCATAGCCACATGTGGCTAATGGCTACTGAACTAGACAGCCCAGGGGTAGAGAGCATGTTGAGTGAGCAAACGAACAATGTCTTACCACAACTCTTCTGTCGCTATTAGTATTTTCTGTAATTATTTTCCTTTTTATTCTCCCAGTTGAATTTGGAAAATACCACCTTGTCTCAGCCTACTGAAGAAAAATAAGAAAAGAGGATTTTGGTTTATGTTAGGGCTAAAATAATAAAGTTGGAGAAAGAACATCCTGGAGCCAGGCCAAGTGAGAACATAGGATTCAGACTTTGAGAATTCCCAGGGGAAGGCATTGAGGTTGGATGGGAAGAAAGGGACAGCAAGAGGTAGGCTGATTGCTGTAGTAATAATAAGAAGAATAAGTCATAATAAGCAGAATTCTTAAGTTAAAATCAAACTATTTTTGTCTGATTATAGAAGTAAATTTTTTTTTGTAAAAAAACGAGGAAAACAAAAGCACCAAAAATAAAATGTACCCACAATTCTAGAGATAGCCCTCATTAATAGTATATTTTGTTAATTTTTTTCTGTACTTATGTACACATATAATCTATTTTCAAAAGAGATTGAAACTGTCCTTTGTGTAAATATTTTGCAAGCCTATTTTTTTTTTCATTTTAAAATACATTATGAATCTTGCTCCAAGCCCCAAGCCTGTTGCTATTGAGTCGATTCCGACTCATAGCGACCCTATAGGGTAGAATAAAACTTCCCTATAGGGTTTCCAAGGAGTGGCTGGTGGATTCGAACTGCCGATCTTTTGGTTAGCAGCCGAGCTCTTAACCACTGTGCCACCAGAACCTTGCCCCATGTCATCAAATATTCTTCTAAAATAGGATTTTTATTAATTATGATTGCACAGTGTTCAATTGTATGGATGAACCATAATTTAATTTAACCAATCCCCTATTATTGGACATTTAGGTTGTAGGACTTGGCTGATACTTAACAGTGGTGCTGTTAACATTTGAACATAAATCTCCATGCATACGTCTGATTTACTGGTTCGGGGTATTGATATTTTTGCGACTCATCCATGTTGTCATCTTCTAGAGAGTTTGTACTAATTGTGACTATTAACAACGTTGTAGGAGAGTGCTTATTTGATGACAAAGAATTTTCTAACAGGGTTATCTAAAGAAAGAATGGGAGGCAGTGAGCTCTTTCCCATGAGGGCTGTTGCAGCATCAGCTAAAGCTGTGGTCTCAACTCTTATCCTCACAGCGCTGAGCATCAGTTATGATGGCGCATAAAAGAAGTCATTCTCTCTTCCTAGCCTCCGAGTTGGACATCACAGAGCTAGATTGTTTGGTGGAGGAAATACTATAGGAAGAAACATTGCATAGGAGCCAGGGCTGGGGTAAATGACCTTTAAAGTTTCTTCCAACCTGAAGGACATATGTGTGATTCTTATATTTTTCAGACCAGTTGTCCATAGGATATTTCTTTGCTGATTCTGAAGTTTGGTCTGCACTCTGCTTTTTCATATGCTCAGGAGACAGGGATAGGGTGATTTCCTCAAGGGCTTTCCCAAAATATGAGTCCTTTTGAGGTAGAAGAGTTTCTCCCAGATGATGGGAAGTGTGTCCTAAAATCAGCACTGTGTTATTCAGATATTCTGTATCCTTGATGATTTTCTGTCCAGTATTTCTATTATTTGCTGAATTCTGTTGAAGTCCCCAACTGTAATTGTGGATTTATCTGTTTCTTCTTTCAGCTCACTTTTTTTAAGTTTTTGTTTCATATATTTTGAGGCCCACCATATGCCTGTCAGTTTGTCATACTGTGGTGGCTTGTGTCTTGGTGTGATACTGGAAGCTTTGCCACCGGTATTTCAAATCCCAGCAGGGTCACCCTTGGTGGACAGGTTTCAGCAGAACTTCCAGACTAAGACAAACTAGGAAAATGACCTGGCAGTCTACTTCTGAAAAAAAATTGGCCAGTGAAAACTTTATGAATAGCGGCAGAACATTGTCCAATATTGTGCCGGAAAATGAGCCCCTCAGGTTGGAAGGCACTCAAAATACAACTAGGAAAGAGCTGCTTCCTCAAAGTAGAGTCAACCTGAATAACGTGGATGAAGTCAAGCTTTTGGAACCTTCATCTGCTTATGTGGCATGACTCAAAATGAGAAGAAACTCCTGGAAACATCTATTAATAATCAGAATGTGAAACGTACGAAGTATGAATCTAGGAAAATTGGAAATCATAAAAAATGAAATGGAACGCATTAGATCAATATCCTTAGCATTAGTGAGCTGAAATGGACTGGTATTGGCCATTTTGAATCAGACAATCATATGGTCTACTATGCCAGGAATGACAAATTGAAGAGGAATGGTATCGCATTCATCATCAAAAAGAACATTTCAAGATTTATCCTGAAGTGCACTGCTGTCAGTGATACTAATATCTATATGCCTACAAGGAAGACAAGTTCAACAACTATTATTCAAATTTGCACACCAACCACTAAGGCCAAAGATGAAGAAATTGAAGATTTTTACCAACTTCTGTCTGAAATTGATCAAATATGCATTTGAGACGCATTGTTGATTACTGGTGATTGGAATGCGAAAGTTGTAACGAAGGATTGGTAGTTGGAAAATATGGCCTTGGTGATAGAAGCGACGCTGGAGATCACATAATAGAATTTTGCAAGACCAATGACTTCTTCATTGCAAATACCTTTTTTCAACAAGATAAATAGCAACTCTACACATGGACCTCACCAGATGGAATACACAGGAATCCAATCAACTACATCTGTGGAAAGGGACAATGGAAAAGCTCAATATCATCAGTCAGAACAAGTCCGGGGCCAACCGTGGAATAGACCGTCAGTTGGTCATATGCAAGTTGAAGTTGAAGAAAATTAGGACAAGTCCAGGAGAACCAAAGTACAACCTTGAATATATCCTACCCAAATTTGGAGACCATCTCAAGAATAGATTTGACACATTGAACGCTGATGACCGAAGACCATACGAGCTGTGGAATGACACAAAGGACATCATACATGAAGAAAGCAAGAGGTCATTAAAAAGACTGGAAAGAAAGAAAAGCCCAAAATGGATGTCAGAAGAGACTCTGAAAGTTGCTCTTGAACGTTGAGTAGCTAAAGTGAAAGGAAGAAATTAGATGAATTGACACAGTGGCTGCAAGAATGGGCTTGAGCATAACAAGATTGTGAGGATGGTGCAGGACCAGGCAGTGCTTCGTTCTCTTGTACACAGGGTCACTATGGGTCGGAACCAACTGGACCGCACCTAACAACAACAACAGCATTTTGAGGCACTATTCTTTGGTGTGTACACATTTACGATCATTATGTCTTCCTCAGGGACTGGTCCTTCTATCATCAGGTAATATCCCTTTTTGTCTCTAGTAATTTTCTTTGCTCTGATGTCTATATTATCTAGCCATTCTTGCTTCGAATTTGAAGTAAGTTTCTTATAAGCAGGGCCCTGGTAGCACAGTGGTTAAGAGCTCAGCTGCTAACCAAAAGGTCAGCGGTTCAAATCCACCAGCTGCTCCTTGGAAACCCTATGGGGCAGTTCTACTCTGTCCTGTAGGGTTGCTATGAGTCAGAATCGATTTGACAGCTACAGATTTTTTGGATAAGCAGCATATATTTGGATCCTGTTTATTTTGTTGTTTTTTCATGCACTCAACCAATTTTTGTATTTTGATTGATGTATTTAGACCATTTACATTTAAAATAATTGTTGCAATGTTAGAGCGTAAGCCTATAATTTGATTTGTTTTGTTTGTTTCCTCTGGTTCTCTTTTCTCTGTTTCTCTTTTATTGCCTTACGGTGGGCTACTTGAACATTTTTTTATTCTGTCTTGATTTTTGTATATGTTTTTTGATGTGTCTCCTTGCACATTGTTCTTGATGGTTGCTGTCAGTATTACACTATACATATGTGTTTTTACTTCTTCAAGTAAAATGTGGACAGATTACTTCCATTTAGGTCCCTTTACCTTTCTTGCTTTTAAATATAATTTTCTTGAGTATTAGATGGTGTTTTTTTCCCTCAACAATCAAATATGATTTATGAAACTCATGAGCAGAGGAATAGTCTGTTGTATGTACCCATATTTTTGTTTTTTCTGTTGTTCTTTCTTCTCTAGATTCTCCAAGATTCTTTTATTATTTCCTTTCTATTTGAAGAACTTCTGTTAGTCAATATGAAGGATAGGTCTGCTGGTGTCAAATTCTTTTAGTTCTCCTTTGTATGAGAATGCCTTTATTTCCCCTTTATTCATGAAGGATAATTTTGTTCTCTTTTCTTTCAGCACTTGAAAAATGTTGTGCCACTTCCTTCTGACCTCTGTGGTTTCAGATGATAAATCTGCTGTTATGACTCGATGGCAACTAACAGCAACAACAACATTGGTAATGTGTTGCTCCTCTTTTGTTGCTTTCCAGATTTTTCTTTGTCTTTAGTTTCAGAAGTTTAGCTCTGATATGTGTTGGCCTGGATTTCTTTGGGTTTATTCTGTTCGGGGTTCTTTCACCTTCTTGAATCTATACGTTTGTGTCTTTCACCAACTTGGGAAGTTTTCAGCTGTTTATTCTTTGAATGTTTTTTCAGCCCAACTCTCTTTCTTCTCTCTTTCCGGAACTCTGATGATATGTTTGTTGGCTTTATTTTTATTATATAGGTCCCTAAGGCTCTGTAATTTTATTCAGTCTATTTTTTGATCTGCTGTTCAAATTGGTTAAATTCTATTAAATCTCTCCTCAAGTTCACTGATTCTGTTCTGTCATCTTCAATCTAATCTTGACCTCATTCAGAGAGTTTTTTTATTTCTATTTTATTTTTCAGTTCTTCATTGCTTCTTTTTTTTATAACTTGTATTTCTTTGCTGAAATTTTCTATTTTTTTTGTTCATTTGAAGGTGATTTGTAATTGATTGTTGAGGCATTTTTTATGATAACTGCTTTAAAATTCGTGTCATATAACTCCAACATCTGACTCATCTCAGTGTTGGCGTCAGTTGATTGTCCTGTCTCTTTCAAGTTGTGATTTTCTTGGTTCTTGGTATGATGGACGATTTTTTATTGTATTCAGGACATTTTGTCTATTATGTTAGGAGACTCCTCGGGGTCCTATTTAAATCCTATTTTAGCAATCAGTCACCGTGCTTAAGTTTAACACACAGGTTCTGGCCTAAATTTGTGGGCTGTGGTTTCAATGACAGTTTGATTTTCAGAGCCTTTGTGGTATTATTTTGGTCTGTTTGGTTTATTTGGTGATCTGGGGCTCCCACAGGTCCCTGCTATTGCTACCTGAGGGGGCTAAAGGAGTTTCTCAGACCAGAGCTGTTTGAGGTGTCTCTCAGTCAGAGAGGAGAATCTCAGGCCCATGGGGACAAGAGAGGCTTCCCAGGCCAGGTGCTTGTTGGATTGTGATCTCCTTGCTAGTCTCCCTCCCTTCTCTTGTGCTCCAGCTGCCCTGGTAGGGAAGAGTCTTAAGAACTTGTGGCAGAATCCCTCTTAATGGTGCAACCTGGCCATCCTGTATCTCTGGGTAGGAGAATCAAGTCTCAGGCCTGTATGAACGAAGAGGCTTCCTGGGCCAGGCTGCTTAGTGTATGGCAGGGTCCCTCCTGAGAGTTCCACCCTACTGCTCCAGTGTGATGCGGGAATGAAATCTCAGGCCCAGTGGAGAGAGAGAGTGCTTCCCCCTGGCTGCTTATTTTTAGAAGGACTCCCAACTGAGCCTCCTTGCTGGTATTGCTGGACTCAGAGATCTAGGCAAGAAATGAGCTTACCTGGGCTGCCTTCTGTTGCCAGATCGAGGCTGGGCAGTGCTGGGCCACATTCTGTTGTTTGGTGGTGGTAGTGGGGGGTGGAGGGCATAAAGCAAGAACTCTTCAGTTACATTTTCTAACACTATCCTAGCCTCTTCCCCACTTCCCTTCTTTTCCCTTTGTGCAATAAATGCTGTTGAGAGACCCAAAGATGGCCTCTGTGTATTGACTCCAAGTTGTTTACTTCTTCATAGCAAGTTGAGGCCCATTAGCCCCAATAAGCCTGCGGGTACCAAACTCAAATTTGTATATATCCAGTTGTTTTAAAAATAGCCCAGATCAGCAGATTTTTAGCCGCTTAAAGCCTACCTGCTTTACATACCCCACAAAACTGCACCCAACATCTGCTAGCCATAGATAAAACATTGTACTTATAAGGACCCCAAGCTGCTGCTGTTCTCAGAGCTCTCTGACCCAATGACTCCTCACCTTGCTACAGAAGGATATTGTGTGGACACACGTTAGCCTTCCAGCCTCCCTCTTCCCCTTTTGGTGGCTCCCTGTGCGACTCGTCTTTGGAAGACCTCCTGCTGTGAGAGGCCATCCGCTATAAGAGCCTGTCAATGCATCAGCCCCAATAAATAGATTGTTGTGCAGTGCTGCTATCGCATGGTCATATCTTTTATCTTGATCAGCCCTGAACTCCCTCAAACTGCTTATACCCTCACAGTTGACTCAGTATTGTGCCTGGCACTTTACTTGTCCCTGATGTACTGTAAAATCATACCTTTTTCTAATAAGTTGAGGAGCCGAGCCCCACTACTCTTTTCAGAACACATGGCTGATGATTGTGTTGTGTTCTATCAAAAGCCCGTATTTAACAGCAAGGTAGGTCCACCTGAAAGCATATTTAGGAAGCAGGGGAAAAAAAATAAATTGAAAAACTCTTCCTCATTGTTCACAGAAGTTCTCAGCAGGCCTGTGAGTGGGATCTCTTTTTCCTTTCTGGTGTGAATATTTCCTAAGAACCAGGAGGTTTAATGTACCCTGAGTTCTTATGGAAGCAAATATGGGTATGTCAAACAACCTCTTGACAGACTGCTGCCATTTTTGACATATTTTTATCTGAAATAAAAGGTCTAGTTGTCCATTATTTTCCTTTGGTATCAACACAAAGCTTTCTTCCTGTAAAAATATTTACTTTTAAGGGTACACTTTTAGTTTTGATTTTGTTAAAGAAAGAGCTGTGGCAAAGTAGGCATCCCCTCCCCAGCATGGCCTTGCTTATCTGTCTCTCTGAATCCCACCCTTCCTTCAGGTCCAGCTTGCGTCGTACGTACTGCTCCTGTGAAGCTTTGCCTAACTGCTCCTGCCCAGTGTCCTCACCCTTCTCTGAAGTCCTGTCAAAGATTAACCATGCAATTATATACGGTTTTGGTGTCTCTTGCTTAGTATTTTATTCAATCCCACTTAGAATAAAAACCTGTGTTTGCAGAGTAGAAGTGCTCCTTAGGGTTTTCAAGGCCGTGACCTTTCGGGAGCAGATCGCCAAGCCTGTCTTTTGAGGAGCTTCTGGGTAGGTTCAGACCGCCAACCTTTTGGTTGGTAGTCGAGTGCTTGACCATTTGCACTACCCAGGGACTCCTAGAATAAAATCCAGAATCTTTATCATACTCTACAAGGACCTACATGATCCTGTTGCTCCCCAGTCCCCTCCACTCCTCCCTCCTTCCTTCTGCCCAGCCACACTGTCCTTCCTCACTCTTGAGATGCCCAGTGCCTAGAGTGCCTGGCAAGATAGCAGCACTCAGTGAATATTTAATGAACTAATTAATGAATTTAAATAAAGTTTATTATCTTGCCATCAAAATGTGTTCTGTATTTATTTGAGAACTTTGGGAAATAGAAAAAAGTAGAAGAAAAAAATCCTACATAATTCCACATTTAAGAGGCAAAACACAATTTGCACTTTTTAAAATATGTGTATTTCCTCTCAGTCTGTTACTGTTTATGGTATTTTGGCTGGTTTGTTTTATACGGTTATGTTCACAGTATATTTTTTATAGAATTTGATCTTTTTATGTGTGTATGCCTTGCTTTTCCTAACAGTTATATTATGTTTATTTATTTAAACTGCTCCTTATTCCAAAAAGGCCCTATGAGACTTAAGAGTACAGTATTTCTTTGTATTGCTTGAGCATGCAAGCCTATGTGCTACTCATACTAAGTGCTTATGGAGTGAATGAGCGAGTCTGGGGCAGCTTGCTTTCCAGTGGAGGGTGGATAGGTGATTGCGCCTGACTCTAGGAATCAGCCAGTACCTCCCATGGCATAGTGAGTTCTGTCTGTTGTCATTTGGTTGTGCTCATCTGTCTTCGTCTCTCATTTCTGTACGGGAGCATGTTTGAAGGCATGGTCAGAAGGAGTGGCCTCTTTCTAGACCAGCTTAGACTCATTCCATACTGCAGGTGTGTACTTACCAAAAGTGCTGTTTGCATGCAAAGAATGCTAAGTCCCAGCCCAGCAATTGGGATATATCTGTTCTTCCTTCCCTCCCAGTCTGTAGAGGCTTGTACTTCTCACGTGGCCCAAGCTGCCAGAACCCTCCACCCT
The DNA here is from genome assembly GCA_030035585.1 of Dugong dugon. Taxonomy (NCBI): domain Eukaryota; kingdom Metazoa; phylum Chordata; class Mammalia; order Sirenia; family Dugongidae; genus Dugong; species Dugong dugon. The sequence continues at coordinate 35,551,454 of CM057461.1, forward strand.
ACCAAGCTTCAGGATTCTCTGGCTGGGAGGATGCTAAAAGAATGACATGTATGGGTTTCTTAGAAGCGAAGGCCCTGAAATGGTGCTTGGAGTTACTGGCATAAGTGATTACATCACACTGTTGCTTGCCACAGGGTCATTACACAGGTGTTGGCTATTTCCTTTGCTGATAACATTTCTCTGTCTCTCTCTCTGACACACCACACACACACACAAACACCTGTCTCAACCAGGGCATCGAGCTGATTCAGTTTTGGTTCAAACCTCTGCTGAGAGTTTGTATTTCCACCCCAGATAATACTGAATCAGAATCTATACTTTAACAAGATCCCCAGGTTATTCTTGTGTATACGTCTACATTTTAACAAGGTCCCATATGATTCTTATGTATACATCTACATTTTAATAAGATCCCCAGGTGATTCTGTGTCACCTGATTCATATGTATACATAAGAATCACCTGGGGGATCTTATTAAAATGTAGATTCTGATTCAGTATATCTGCAGTGGAAATGCAAATTCCCAGCAGGGGGTCAAACCAGAAAGAATTGGTTTGAAGCCCTGGTCTCAACCTACTCCTCCATCAGATCTCCCCTCAAATGACGCTTCCTCAGGAAAGCCTTCTGTGCATCCTGGCTTTCATCATGTACCTACTAAATGCTCTCATAGGAAAGCACTGTGTATCCTTTCTTCCTTGAACTCACTACAGTTTATACATTTTTGTATGTCTTTGTCCCACCCCATTAGACTATGTGTTCAGTGAGGCCAGGGACCACATCTGGTTTTGTTCACTGTATCTCCAGTGCTTAGCACAGTGCCTAGAACATGATCGTACTTAGTAAGTCTTTTTTTGAATGAATGAATAAATAATGGACATTTGGGTTGAGGCATAAATAGTACTGGTTAAGAGCATGAGCCTTGGAACCAGACATCCAGGGTTCAAGTCCATCTATATGATCTTGGATAGTAGCATAACCTCTCTGTACCACTGCTTTTCTCCTGATAAAATGGAAATAATAATAATACAACCTATTTCATAGGCTGGTTGGGAAGATCAAATGAAGTACTCTGTGTAAAGAGCTTCAAGCAAAGCCAGACTCATAGTAAGTTCTCAACATATATTAGTTATTATCATGACTACTATTTATGGCTGATAGAAATATTGCTGTAACGAATATATTTATATATGTATCTTGACACGTTTTTGTGTTTTAGTAGGTGAAATTACTGACAGTTGAATTGTTGCATCAGAAGGTAAATTTATTTGGAATTAATTTCTGTGTACGTTATGAGGAAGAGATCTAATTTTTGTGCTTTTCCAAAGGAAGAGTTGTGGGAGGCCAAAACCCTTGTTAGTTTCTAGGTCTGTAGAAATCAGACACTCAGACATGTATTCAGTGGTGGCAAACATTTACTTAGCTTGGTTAAAGGATTCCTTGATGGAAGGTTGTCTCAGCTCCCTGTGCCCTAACTTATCTCTCCTGAGTCTCTCCCTGGGTTGTAGGAATCAGGCAGCCTGGACTGGGTAAGAGGCATCTGCTATATCTCCTTATGCTTGAGCTTTTATTCCCCAAAATATGGGAAGTCATGTCATTAATACAATAGCTCCTACTCCTGCCTTATATGGCTATTTAACTACTCCGGAACCGCCATGTATGAGGGACGTTGGTGATTCAGTGGTAGAATTCTCACCTTCCATGTAGGAGACCCAGGTTTGATTACCGGCCAGTGTACTTCATGTACAGCCACCACCTGTCTTTCAATAGTAGATTGCATGTTGCTATGATGCTGAACAGGTTTCAGAGGAGCTTTTACACTAAAGATGGACTCAGAAGAAAGGCCTGACAGTCTATTTCTGAAAAATCAGCCAGTGAAAACCTTATGGATCACAACAGTTCAGTCATGTGGATGGCGCAGGGCTGGCCTGGGTTTTATTCCATTGTGCATGGGGTCACCATGACAGCAGCTAACAACAGCAGCAATCACCACGTGGTCTAGACTTGATATCTGTGTTCTTGTTACCAGATTTTTATCTGTGCCATATAGGCTTGTTGTTGTTAGGCGATTGAAAACACCGTGGCTTGGGTCAGGTGCACTTTAGTTCTCCAAGTGACATCTTGGCCCTTCAACACTCCAGAGACGTCTTTTGCAGCAGACTTGCCCAGTGCGATGCATCTTTGATCTTCTGACTGCTGCCTCCGTGGGCGTTGACTGTGCATCCAAGTAAAGTGAAATCCTTGACAACTTCAGTCTTTTCTCCATTTATCATGATGTTGCTTATTGGTCCATTTGTGAAGATTTTTGTTTTCTTTATGTGGAAGTGTAATCCATACTAAAGGCTGTAGTGTTTGATCTTCAAGTCCTCTTTACTTTTAACAAGCAAGATTATGTCATCTGCATAATGCAGGCTGTTGATGAGTCTTCCTCCAATTCTGATGCCATGTTCTTCTTCATATAGTCCAACTTCTCAGATTATTTGCTGAGCATACAGATTGATTAAGCATGGTGAAAGGATACAACCCTGATGCACACCTTTCCTGACTTTAAACCACGCAGTATCCCCTTGTTCTGTTCGAACGGCTGCCTCTTGGTCTACGTACAGGTTCCTCATGAGCACAATTAAGCGTTCTGGATTCCCATTCTTCGCAATGTTATCTGTAATTTGTTATGATCTACACAGTCGAACGCCTTTGCATAGTCTATAAAACACAGGTAAACATCTTTCTGGTATTCTCTGCTTTCAGCCAGGATCCATCTGCTATCAGCAGTGGTATCCCTCGTTCCACATCCTCTTCTGAATCTGGCTTGAAAATCTGAATTCCCTGTTGATGTACTGCTACAACCACTTTTGAATGATCTTCAGCAAAATTTTACTTGCATGTGATAGTAATGATGTTGTTTGATAATTTCTGCATTCGGTTGGATCACCTTTCTTTGGAATAGGCATAAATATGGATCTCTTCTAGTCAGTTGGCCAGGTAGCTGTCTTCCAAATTTATTGGCATAGATGAGTGAGCACTTCTAGTGCTGCATATATTTGTTGAAACATCTTCAATTGAGATCTTTTGACAAATGGATGCCGTAGGCTTAGAGCTTTTCAATTTGCAATGGAGAAGCTTTCCAGGCTAGGGCCTCCCCAACAGCAGGTCTGGCCACGGCCCAACATCATTTACTAATTTCTTATAAATATGGGGGTCTGTTTCTGGACTCTGTTCTGTTCCTCTAATTCTTTATGAGCTCTTCCTTCATTCTACCTCCATTATTCTTGCTTTTCAAAAAATTATTGGCTATAATCTCAAAACAGTAAAGATTGAGAATCAACTTATCCAAATTCTGTCCCCAGTCTCTGCAAGCATGCTTGTCTACTTGCAAGTGCGTACACACACACACACACACGCACATGCACATACACATGTTCTTTCTTTCTCTCACACACACGCATACACATTCTCTCTCACGCACATACTTCCATTGGGATTTTGATTGAAAATATATTGAATCTATGTGATAATCTGAAGAAGATTGGATTCTTTCCAATACCAAGTCCTCCCCTCTTGGAACATAGACTATCATTCCTTTTATTCAGGTCTTCTCTTTATGTTCTTCAGTAAAATTTTATTGTTCCTGTATAGAAGTGCCATATATTTTACATTTCTTGTTACCATTGTCAATAAGGTCTTATTTGTTAACATTTTTTCAGTTGGTTATTACCGTATATAGGAATATCATCTTTAAGAGGTAAACTGAAAATGTAAGACAGATAGCTAAGCTGATTGTAGTTGCCATGTTACAGGCAGAGTGCTAACTCAGTCATTGTGAACAATTCCTAGGCAGGGATTAGAATGACCCAAGGGTTGTTCACGTGTCGTGGAGTACACGAGTTGCCAATAAATCTTTACTTGGTTTGGTTGCTATGTAGCATTGGACACAGGTTTATCTTTTTCTTCATAACTTGAGCAGTCCAGGTTGGCTGACATAATCATTTACAGTTGTCTAGGCAAGGTGGTATTGAAGTATCTTTCTAGATGATCCACTTTTATCTTACATTGTAGGTTTGGATTTTCTTAGAGTGCCTTTCTTACATCATGCATTACCAGTTTTACACTGATGATAAAGTTTGCCTTGGAGTTTGCAGTTGCTATCTTTGGGGCTTTGGCCTTCATTAAGATAAGATCCTGTACTGCTTTGTTTATGTTTTTATGTAACAGTCATATTGAGATATAATTCACATACCACACAATGAACCCCTTTGTTTTTTAAGTTAGATTTTTTAAAACTTTTTATTATGCATTAGGTGAAAGTTTATAGAGCAAATTAGTTTCCTGTTTGATTGTACATAAAGTGTTCCATGACATTGGTTTCCTTCCCCACTATGTGTCAGCACTCTCCTCGTTTCTGCCCTGGGTTCCCCATTTCCTTTCATCCTGATTTTCTATCCCATCTTGCCTTCTCATCTTTGCTTTTGGGCAAATGTTGCTCTTTTGATCTTGTATAATGGATTGTTCTAAGAAGCACGTTCGTCCCATGTGTTATTGTTTATTTTATGGGCCTGTGTATGGTTTGGCTGAAAGGCGATGTCTGGGAATGACTTCAGTTCCATGTCAGAAGAGTGTCTTAGGGCCACAGTCTTGGGGAGTCCTCCAGTCTCTCAGACCAGCAAGTCTGGTCTTTTTTGTGAATTTGAATCTTAGGTACAGCTTCCTCATAAGCACCATTAAGTGTTCTGGAATTCCCATTCTTTGCAATGTTGTCCATAATTTGTTATGATCCATGCAGTCGAATGCCTTTGCATAGTCAATAAAACACAGGTAAACATCTTTCTGGTATTCTCTGCTTTCAGCCATGATCCATCCAACAGTAGCAATGATATCCCTTGTTCCACACCCTCTTCTGAATCCAGCTGGACAATGGTGGACCTATTTAAAGTGTATAATTCAGTGCTTTTTATTATACTTACAAAGTTGTGCAACCATCACCATAGTCCATTTTAGAACATTTTCATCACCGCAAACAGAACCCTGTATCTATTATTAGTCACTCCTTGTTACTACCCCACCCCGGTCCCTCTCAGCTCTTGGCAACCACTAATCTACTTCTGTCTCTATGGATTTGCCTATTCTGGACATTTCATATAAAAAGAATCATATATAAAGGATAATGAAGAATCCTTGAAACATCTCACAACATGGATGAATCTGGAAGGCATTATGCTGAGTGAAATTAGTCAGGTCCCTCTCAGCTCTTGGCAACCACTAATCTATTTCTGTCTCTATGGATTTGCCTATTCTGGACATTTCATATAAAAAGAATCATATATAAAGGATAATGAAGAATGCTCGAAACATCTCACAACATGGATGAATCTGGAAGGCATCATGCTGAGTGAAATTAGTCACAAAAAGACAAATATTGTATGAGACTGCTATTATAAGAACTCAAGAAAAGGTTTAAACACAGAGGAAAACATTCTTTGATGGTTATGAGGGTGGGGAGGGAGAGGGGAATTTATTAACTAGATAGTAGACAAGAATCATCTTGAGTGAAGGGAAGGACAACACACAATACAGGGGAAATCAGCACAACTGGATTAAACCAAAAGCTAAGAGGTTTCTTCAACACAGCCAGACAATTTGAGGAACAGAGTAGCTGGGGCTGGGATCTGGAGACCATGGTTTCGGGGGGCATCTAGGTCAATTGGCATAACAAAGTTTATTTAGAAAGTGTTCTGCATCCCACTTTGGTGAGTGGTCTGGGGTCTTAAAAGCTTACGAGTGGCCATCTAAGATACATCAATTGGTCCCAACCCACTTGGAGCAAAGGAGAATGAAGAACACCAAAGACACAAGAAAATATTAGCCCAAGAGACAAAAAGGCCACATAAACCAGAGACTCCATCAGCCTGAGACCAGAAGAAGTAGATGATGCCTGGCTAACACCAATGACCGCCCTGACAGGGAACACAACAGAGAGTTCCTGATGGAGCAGGAGAAAAGTGTGAAACAGAACTCAAACTCGTATAAAAAACCAGACTTAATGGTCTGACTGAGATTGGAGGAACCCTCGAAGCCATGACCCCTGGACACTATGTTAACCCAGAACTAAAACCATTCCCAAAGACCACTCTCCAGACAAAGATTAGACTGGACTATAAAACATAAAATAATACTCGTGAAGAGTGTGCTTGTTAGTTCAAGCAGATACACGAGACCAAATGGGTGGCTCTTCTCCGGCGGCAGGATGAGAAGGCAGGAAGGAACGGGAGCTGGTTGGATGGATACTGGAAGCCCAGAGTGGAAAGGGGGAGTGTGCTGTCACATTGTAGGGATTGCAGCTAGTGTCACATGACAATATGTGTGTAAAATTTTGTATGCGAGATTAACTTGAGCTGTAAACTTTCACCTAAAGTACAATAAAAAAAAGGAATCATATAATATGAAGCCTTTTGTGTCTTGCTTCTTTCACTTAGCATAATGTTTTCAAGGGTCATGTATGTTGTAGCATACATCAGTACTTCATTCTTTTTTATTGCCAAATAATATTCCATTGTGTGGATATATTAGATTTTATTATTTGGATTGTTTCTGCTTTTTTCTATTATGAGTAATACACTTTTGCGTAGATGTGTGTTTTCATTTATCTTGGGTATATATCTTGGAGAAGAATTGCTGAGTCATATTGTAACTGTACGTTTAGTCTTTTGAAGAACTGCCAAACTTTTCCACTGAGGCTGCACCATTTTGCGTTCCCAACAGCAGTGTATGAAGGTTCCAGTTTCTCCACATCCTCATCAACATTTGTTATTATCTACTTTATGATTGTAGTCATACTAGTGGGTATGAAGTGGTATCTCATGGTGGTTCTGATTTGCATTTCTCTGATCGTAAATCTGTTCTACTTCTTGAATCTAACATTTAAGTACCTTCTTTTGCCTCTCCTAAGAGCTACTTTGGCTGGATTTTTTTTTTTTTTTTTTTTTTTTTTTTTTTAGGTGGGAGTGGGGGATTTAAATGCCAAATTGTATATATTCAATACATTGGGTTTTTTTTTTTAATTTTTTTTAATTGTTATTTAGATGAAGCTTTACAGAGCAAATCAGTTTATCATTAAACAATTAATGTGCATACTGTTTTGTGACATTGGTTGCCAACCCCACAGCATGTCAACACTTTCCCCTTCTTGACCTTGGGTTCCCCATTACCAGCTTTCCTGTCCCCTCCTGCCTTTTCATCCTTGCCCCTGGCCTGGTGTGCCCATTTAGCCTCACTTTGTTTTATAGGCCTGTCTAATCTTTGGCTGAAGGGTGAACCTCAGGAGTGACTTCATTACAGAGTTATAAGGGTGTCCGGGGGCTATACTCTCGGGGTTTCTCCAGTTTCTGTCAGACCAGTAAGTCTGGTCTTTTTTTTTGTGAGTTAAAATTTTGTTCTGCATTTTTCTTCAGCTCTGTCTGGGACCCTCTATTGTGATCCCTGTCAGAGCAGTCAGTGGTGGTAGCTGGGCATCATCTAGTTGTGCTGGACTCAGTCTGGTGGAGGTTTTCATAGTTGTAGTCCATTAGTCCTTTGGACAAATCTTTCCATTGTGTCTTTGGTTTTCTTCATTCTCCCTTGCTTCACATGGGATGGGACCAATAGAGTATCTTAGATGGCCACTCACAAGCTTTTAAGACCCCAGATGCTACTCACCAAAGTAGGATGTAGAAAATTTTCTTTATAAACTATGCTATGCCAGTTGAGCTAGATGTCCCCAGAGACCATGGTCCCCAGCCCTCAGCCCAGTAATTTGGTCCCCCAGGGAGTTTGAATGTATCTGTGAAGCTTCCAGACCTTGCCTTGGTCAAGTTGTGCTGACTTCCCCAGTATTATGTACCATCTTACCCTTCACCAGAGTTATCACTTATCTATTATCTAGTTAGTATTTTTCCCTTCACACCCTCGCCTCCCTAATAACCATCAAAGATTGTTTCTTTCTGTGTGTAAACCTTTTCATGAGTTTTTATAATAGTGGTCTCATATAGTATTTGTCCTTTTGTGATTGACTTACTTCACTCAGCATAATGCCCTCCAGATTCACCCATGTTGTAAGATGTTTCGGAGATTCATTATTCTTTATTGTTTTGTAGTATTCCACTGTGTGTATGTACCATAGTTTGTTTATCCATTCATCTGTTGATGGGCACGTAGGTTGTTTCCATCTTTTTGATATTGTGACTAATGCTGCAATGAACATGAGTGTGCATATATGTCTACTTATGATGGCTCTTATTTCTCTAGGATATATTCCTAGGAGTGGGATTGCTGGATCGTATGATAGTTCTATTTCTAGCTTTTTAAGGAAGCATCATATCATTTTCCAAAATGGTTGTACCATTGTACATTCCCAATAGCAGTGCATAAGAGTTCCAAGTTCCCCGCAGTCTCTCCAACATTTATTATTTTCTGTTTTTTCGATTAGTGCCAGTAATGTTGGAGTGAGATGGTATCTCATTGTGGTTTTGATTTGCATTTCTCTAATGGCTAGTGATCACGAGCATTTCCTCATGTGTCTGTTAGCCCCCTGAATGTCTTCTTCGGTGAAGTGTCTGTTCATATTGTTTGCCCGTTTTTTAATTGGATTGTTTGTCTTTTTGTTGTAGAGGTGTTGGATTTTCCTATAGATTTTAGAGATTAGATCTTTGTCTGGTTTGTCGTAGCAGAAGATTTTTTCCCAGTCTGTAGGTTCTTTTTTTTCTCTTTCGGTGAAGTCTTTTGATGAACATAAGCGTTTAATCTTTGGAAGATCCCAGTTATCTAGCTTATCTTCTGGTGTTAGTGTATTGTTACTTGTGGTTTGTAGGCTGTGTATTAGGACCTCTAGCATTGACCCTATTTTTTCTTCTATGATCTTTATAGTTCTTCATTTTTTATTTAGGTCTTTGATCCATTTTGAATTAGTGTGGTACTTCAGGATAGCACTTGAAATATTCTTTTTGACAATGAATGCAACACCATTCCTCTTTAATTTGTCATTCCTGGCATGGTAGACCATATGATTGTCTGATTCAGAATGGTTGATACCAGTCCATTTCAGCTCACTAATGCCCAGGATATCAATGTTTATGCATTCCATTTCATTTTTGATGACTTCCAATTTTCCTAGATTCTTACTTCGTACATTCCACGTTCCGATTATTAATGGATGTCTGTAAGTTTGTCATACTGTGAGGGCTTGTGTGTTGCTGCGATGCTGGAAGCTATGCCACGAGTATTCAAATACCAGCAGGGTCACCCATGAAGGACAGGTTTCAGCTGAGCTTCCAGACGAAGATAGACTAGGATGAAGGATGTGGCAGTCTACTTCTGAAAAGAATTAGCCATTGAAAACCTTTTGAATATCAGTGAAACGTTGTCTGATATGGTGCCGGAAGATGAGCCCCTTAGTTTGGAAGGCACTCAAAATATGACTGGGGAAGAGCTGCCTTCTCAAAGTAGAGTTGACCTTAATGAGGTGGATGGAGTTAAGCTTTAGTGACCTTCATTTGCTGATGTGGCATGACTCAAAATGAGAAGAAACAGCTGCAAACATCCATTAATTATCGGAATGTGGTTTTGTATAGATGCCCTTTATTATGTTGAGAAATTTCTCTTCTATACCTATTTTATTGAAAGTTTTTATCAGGAATGGGTGTTGGACTTTATCGAATGCCTTTTCTGCATCGATTGAGATGATCATATGATTCTTTGTTTCACTTGTGTGGTGGATTACATTGATTGGTTTTCTAATGTTGAACCATCCTTACATACCTGGTATGAATCCCACTTGGTCATACTGTATTAATTTTTTTATAAGATGCTAAATTCTGTTGGCTAGAATTTTGTTGAGAATTTTTGCATCTATATTCATGAGAGATACTGGTCTGTAATTTTCTTTTTTTGTGGTGTCTTTGCCTGGTTTTGGTATCAGGGTTATTCTGGCTTCATAGAATGAATTTGGAAGTATCCCTTTTCTGTGTTCTGAAATAGTTTGAGTGTTATTGGTACAAATTCATCTCTGAATGTTTGGTAGAATTCTCCACTGAAGCCATCTGGGCCAGGGTTTTTTGTTGTTGTTGGGATTGTTTTTTATTACCTTTTCAGTCTCTTTTCTTGTTATGGGTATGTTCAGATTTTTTACCTCAGTTTGTGTTAGTTTAGGTAGGTAGTGTGTTTCTAGAAATTTGTCCATTTTCTCTAGGTTTTCAAATTTGTCAGAGTATAGTTTTTCATAGTACTCTGTTATGATCCTTTTTATTTCAGTTGAGTCTGTTGTAACGTCCCCCATTTTATTTATTGTTTGGGTTATTTGCATCCTCTCTTGTTTTTCTTTTGTCAGTTTGGGCAGTGGTTTGTCAATTTTGTTGATCCTTTCAAAAAACCTATTTTTTGTTTTGTTGATTCTTTCTATTGTTTTTCTATTCTCTATTTCATTTATTTCTGCTCTGATCTTTATTATTTCCTTTCTTCTGGTGGCTGTGGGCTTCTTTTGCTGTTCTCTTTCTATATGTTTGAGTTGTATAGCTAATGCTTGGACTTTGTCCCTTTCTTCTTTTTTTTGATGTGTGTATATATTGCTATAAGTTGACCTCTGAGCACTACCTTTGCTGTGTCCTTTTTAGTATGATATTTGAGTCTAGGTATTTTTTTATTCCATCTTTGATTTCTTCTGATACCCAGTGATTTTTAAACAAGGTGTTAACTCAGTTTCCATGTATTTGATTTTTTTTTCCTTGCTCTTCCTGTTATTAATTTCTACTTTTATGGCATTGTGATCAGAGAAGATGCTTTGTATTATCTCAGTATTTTGGATTTTGTTGAGGGTTGCTTTGTGGCCTAAGATGTGGTCTATTCTGGAGAACGTTCCATGTGCATTAGAAAAGAATGTATACTTTGCAGCTGTAGGGTGGAGTGTTCTGTATATGTCTATGAGGTCAAGTTGGTTGACTGTGGCCTTTAGATCTTCTGTATCTTTGTAGAGTTTCTTTCTAGATGTTCTGTCCTTTACCAAGAGTCGTGTGTTGAAGTCTTCTACTATTATTGTGGAACTGTCAATTTCTCTTTTCTGTCTGTGTTGTTAGAGTTTGTTTTATATATTTTGGAGTCCTGTCACTGGGTAGGTAGATATTTATTATGGTTATGTCCTCATGGTGGATTGTCCCTTTAATCATTAAATAATGTCGTTCTTTGTCTTTTATGGTGGATTTTGTTTTAAAATCTATTTTATCCGAGATAAGTATTGCTACTCCTGATCTTTTTTGGTTGCTGTTTGCTTGATATATTTTTTTCCATCCTTTGATTTTTAATAAGTTTATGTCTTTGTTTCTAAGATGTGTCTCTTGTAGACAGCATGTTGATGGGTCCTTTTTTTTTTTTTTTAAATCCGTTCTGTCACTCTCTCTTCATGGGTGCATTTAATCCATTTACGTTCAGTGTGATTATCGATAGGTGTGTGTTTATTGCTGTCATTTTGTAGTGCTTTTTTTGTGGTCCTGATGTTTTCTTAGTACCTCTTACTCTTCTGTGATGAATTCCTTTTGCTTGTGGATTCTTTTTCCATTTCTTTCATTTTTGCGGATTTTGTGTTCACTGAGACTTTATGTTTTTCTTTATTTTGATGAGTAGGTTTGTTAACTTTCTTTGTTACCTTGAAATTTACTCCTTTCTTCCTAAGTTTGAACTAGTCTTTTATTACTTGATATCACATTGACTTCCTCTGTATTTGAAAGTTCCATAGCTATACATTTATTCATTCCTTTATTGTTTTGACGTTGTTGTCATTTACAGATTGACCTCTGTAGCTTCCTGTTGTAAATTTTTTAGTTTTATCTTTGAGAGTTCATTATGTAGGTTGGTATCTGCCTGATGCTGTCTTATGTCCTAGATTCAGGTTGTTGTCTGATGTTGTTGGTTCTGTAACCAAACGGCTCCCTTTAATAATTCTTGTAAGTTTAGTTTGATTTTTACATATTCCCTTAATTTCTGTTTGTCTGGAAATGTCCTAATTTTGCCATCATATTTGAGTGAGAGTTTTGCAGGATATATTATTCTTAGTTGTTAGTTTTTTTCTTTCAAGATTTTATATATGTCATCCCATTGCCTTCTTGCCTGCATGGCTTCTGCCGAGTAATCAGAGCTTAGTCTTATTGTTTCCCCTTTGTATGTGACTTTTCATTTATCTCAAGCTGCTGTCAGGATTTTTTCTTTGTCTTTGGTTTTAGCAAGTGTGATTATGAAGTGTCTTGGTGATTTTCTTTTGTGGTCTGTCATGGATGAATTGTGTCCCCCAAAAATATCTGTCAGCTTGGCTGGGTCATGATTCCCAGTATTGTATGATTGTGTACCATTTTGTAATCTGATGTGATTTCCTTATGTGTTGTAAATGCTATCACTATGATGTAATAAGATGGATTAGTGGCAATTATACTGATGAGGTCTACAAGATTAGATAGTGCCTTAAGCCAATCTCTTTTGAGATATAAAAGAGAAGCAAGCAGAGACACATGGGAACCTCATACCACCAAGAAAGCAGTGCTGGGAGCAGAGTGCATCCATTGGACCTGAGGTTCCTGCGCTGAGATGCTCCTAGACCAAGGAAAGACTGATGCATCACAGGGACCTTTCTCCAGAGCCAACAGAGAGAGAAAGCCTTTCCCTGGAGCTGATGCCTTGAATTTGGACTTGTCTCCTACTAGACTATAAGAGAATAAATTTTTCTTTGTTGAAGCTATCCACTTATGGTATTTCTGTTATAGCAGCACTAGATGACTAAGACAGGGTCCAGCCTATATGGATTCGTTGAGCTTCTTGGATGGTTGGCCTTCTGTCTTTCATGATATTAGGAAAGTTTTCTGTCAGCAAATCTTCAATGATCCTCTCTGCATTTTCCATTTTCTCCCCCTATACTGGAACTCTGATCACATGCAAATTTTTGCTTTTGATTTGATTGTTTCAACCTGCTTTTTGTTTTATTTGGTTATGTCTGGGCAGGCAGGCTGTGCATGTTTTGTTGCTTGCTCTCCTGTGGGCACGATACTTCTTACCACCTTGTCCAGGTGGGCAGGGCTGGTCACTCAGCTATGATGCAGCAGGGTGGATCCAGTGAAGGTGGTGGGCCAGGGTGGGAAGTTTGCAGCACGAACTGAGACCAATGGAACGGGGCCAGGGGACAGTGCAGGGCAGGGTCTGGGAGACCATGTCGGTGCTGCTCGGGGGCACAGCATTCAGTGCATGGTGCAGATAGGCAGGAGGGAAAGGAGAAGACGTGATGTGCAGAGCTAAGTGGGTGGGTGAAAGAAGAGAGAGAGGGAAACAAAAACAAAAAGCAAGCAAAAAAAAAAAAGTAAATAAAATGGTTGCACAGTAGGATTTGGCAGGTAGGGGTGGGGCAGACGCAGAGAGGCTATGGCCAGTGACTCTAGCCAAGTGGTATGGCTCAGCCTGTTGAGACGGGGCATGAGTGGCACACGGGACTAGGTGAACAGGACAAAGGAAAGGAAAGAGGGGAAAGAGGAGAAGAAACCAGCCAACCAATC